>OX031015.1:36518243-37903243 GCA_943736025.1 Tenthredo mesomela | reverse complement strand
AAATTGGATTATAAGGCGCTATAGAATCGGATCTATATTACTCCGAAAAGTTAGAAAAATTCTTATATATATTATATATATATACTCTTTCTTTTCTTTTTTCCCTTTTTTTTTATTGGATATAATATAAAAAGATATGTAGTAAAGTATAACAAATATGTTAACAAAAATTTTATCGAAAGATTATAACGACTTTAATAAATTAGATGGGTGTGTCTGAACCGTTTTATTAATTACTACGTTATACATATATATATATATACCTATACATATATAATATAGTCTTATAGCGATCCGCAATTTAAAAACTTCTTTTTTTTTTTTTTTTTTTTTTTTTTTTTTTTTTAACGTAATTAGCGGAATTATTATAGAAACGATTGTCACGATCGTGTGTTAACCTGTGTGATTAAATAATTTTCTGTGAATTTCTTAACGATTATTATAATACGAACGTAAGTATAGTTAGTATATATATATATATATATTAGGGTGGCGCAAAAAAACCGACTATTTTTTTTTTTGTTGAGTCTCGGGTGAAAAAATGTTAGTTTTTTTATGTTTTAAGAGCCCTCTCCAAAGGACAGCTCAAAAAAAAAATTTTTAAGAGGTCGCTCCAAATTTTTTTAAATTTCAAAAATCGTCAATAAAATCGAATTTTTTTTTGTTTTTCAATTTTTTTTCTCGTTACAATATAATTTTACAGTCAAAAAAAAAAAATAAGTTTCTGAAAGTTTCAGTTCAAAATTTGAATTTTGAAAGGTCGCTCATAATTTTTTAATAATTAAATAATTAAAAAATCTAAAGTAATGCACTGATAAATTAAAAAAAAATTATGAGCGACCTTTCAAAATTTAAATTTTGAACTGAAACTTTCAGAAACTTATTTTTTTTTTTTTTTTTTGGTCTGTAAAATTATACCCCTAACGAGAAAAAAAATTAGAAAAAAAAAAAAATTCGATTTTTGACAATTTTTGAAATTTAAAAAAATTTGGAGCGACCTCTTAAAATTTTTTTTTTTTGAGCTGTCCTTTGAAGAGGGCTCTTAAAACATCAAAAACTAACATTTTTTCACTCGAGACTCAGAAAAAAAAAATAGTCGGTTTTTTTGCGCCACCCTAATATATATATATATATATATATATAGACGCATTGTGACGTAATAACTCCGACATTTATATACGTATTATAAGTGTAGATACTATATGTATAGATCTATGATTCTTGTATGGTTCGCGTTGATCGTTGAGCGATTCAATGGCTCCTATACTATACCTACTAGTACCTCGAAACTTCTCGCTGACGGTGAATGTTTGAAAATAATATTAGAAGCTTAGAGTTCGCGGACAGAATTGCGACCTTCAATGTCTGTATTTGGCAAAACAACGTTCTACAAAAATTCTGCTATGCCATTAAGATTCAAGATCAAACTTTGCCGCGAGATTGCGGAATCATAAGGTGCCTATACTACCTACTAGGTGCTGAATTCAGATCATAAAAGGGTTTTTCAATTTAAGACTGAAAAGTTTCACAAATTTCATAATTACAATCTTCAAATAAGAAGATTGAATGAGAAGAGAAGTAAAATTTTCATAATAAAATAACTTCAAATCATACGTTAATTATTTCGTGAAAATTTCTATACGAAAGCTTATATCACAGCTATAAAATTACGAAAAATAAAAAAATAATAATAATAAGTTGATTCAGCGTTTAATTTTCAACGATATAAAAACTTGTGACGATTTTGCGAATAAAACATTATCTGCAGCGTCTATAAAATAAAAAATAAAAAAAAAAATAGAAAAAAATAAAAGAATAAGAAATAAAGAGAAATAAAAATGAAATATCTTCTTGACCGGTTGCCCGAACAAAACTATAGGTATTAATACCGTTCGAAATTTTAATAAATTTCCCAAGGCTGCAATACGCTTGCATATTGAGACACAGCTGAGTCTGAACTTTCTAGGCGTTAATAGTAAACATATTTTTGGCTCTCTTGCAACGATCGATAACGGTATATTCATCCGCGGTATTAAACCACCACAAATATCATCACGGTCACTGAGACGACTCATGTGTTTCTATCTCTTTCTCTCTCTCTCTCTCTTTTTTTTTTTTTTTCTTTCTTTCTCTTTTTATCAACCTGTTATTTATCTATATCTCTTTCTCGATTTATATATACATTATAATTCACTTATCAGTTTATAAATTTCAAGTTGCGATATTATTCGAAGTTTCAAGATTTCGTTAAGAAAGATGATAACGCATGCGTATTGGTAAAAACTACCATATATCGCGTCACTAATGCCATAAGGTCGTAAGCGACATTATACGACCTTTTGGTTTTCGTAAAACCAGAAGGTCGTATAATTTTTTTTTTTTTTATGCCATTCGCCTAAAAATTCTCAAATATGGATGAATCCGTCAAAATTTCGAAAATCGAAAATTTTGGTCGATACGACCTTCTGGCTTTAGTTTTACGAAAAAATCACGAAAACTAAAGCCAGAAGGTCGTATCGACCAAAATGTTGGAAATAACATCATCCATGAGAAAAACATAAATTGGAAGTGATAGTAGATAAAATAGAGCATAAAGATGAATTTTGGTCGATACGATCTTTTGGCTTTAGTTTTACGGAAAAATCACGCAAACTAAAGCCAGAAGGTCATATCCGCCATTTTTTTTTTTTTTTTTTTTTTTTCAGAATCGTCTGGAAATTGACGAAAACGCGTATTTCCATTGAAATTCCCAAAAAAAAAAAACAATTTTGGTCGATACGACCTTCTGGCTTTATTTTTGAGAAAAAATCAGGAAAGATAAAGCCAGAAGGTCGTATCCGCCAAAAATTGTTTTTTTTTGGGGAATTTCAATGGAAATACGCGTTTTCGTCAATTTCCAGACGATTCCGGGGAAAAAAAAAATGGCGGATACAACCTTCTGGCTTTATCTTTCCTGATTTTTTCTCAAAAATAAAGCCAGAAGGTCGTATGTACTTGGACATACGACCTTCTGGCTTTAATTTTCGAATTTCCCAATTTCAATTGATCTACACGTTTTTGGTGATTTCGAAACGAATCCAGAAAAAAAAAATTTTTATACGACCTTCTGGCACTTAAATCGAGTTTTTGGCGCTTACGACCTTATGGCATTAGTAACACGATTTATGTATGAATTAAACCAAAGTATCTCGTCAAAAGCGTAAATTTTATAATCTACTATATACATACCTACCTTATACCTATAGTACATCTATAGATATATATAATATATAATTATATGTGTATATAATATACCTATATACTAGACCGGTTCAAAAAAATCGACTATTCTTTTTCTTTCAATTTTCGCATTGAAATACTTTCGGGGGGCTGAAAAAAGATGCCTGTTAAAAGCGGAGCTCTTAATATTAAGATTTAGAGGTCGCTCATCGCGGATTTCTATTTTCCATTTGAATAGCATAGGAAATTTTTTTTTTTTTTTTTATAATTTTGTAGCTTACAAACCAATGAACAAATCCAAATGACTCAAACATATTTTCATAGGAAATTGAACACTCTACAAAAAGCTTCTCTTATCATTTTTTGATAAATTGACTCCTTCCAAAGTTATTCAAGCTCAAATTTCAACTTATAGTTGAGTAAACTATTTTTTTTTCTGATTTTTTTTCCACAATGATAGGTACATTTTTTAGAGTGTTCAATCCCCTATCAAAATATGTAAGAGTCATTTGGATTTGTTGATTGGTTTGTGAGCTACGAAATTCTGAAGAAAAAAAAAATAAAATTCCTATGCTATTTAAATGGAAAATAGAAATCCGCGATGAGCGACCTCTAAATCTTAATATTAAGAGCTCCGCTTTTAACAGGCATCTTTTTTCACCTCCCCGAAAGTGTTTCAATGCGAAAATTGAAAAAAAAAGAATAGTCGATTTTTTTGAACCGGTCTACTATATACATACATAAGCGATTTAATAATTATCACGGTAAATATTATTCCGAGATAACGTGTATAATATATATATATACATATATAGTAGTTAACAAGCCTGGTTTTCGTATCTTTATTCATTCTTAAGCCGTGTACCGTGTTTCTCATATAGTAGTTCGCGCGTCTGTGTATAGGTAAGGTATACTTTTAAAACTCCCGCTATAAAGAAGCTGCGCCAGCGCACGTGTTAAAGAAAAGAATATTTCTATAGTAAAAAATAATAATAATAATAATAATAATAATTCGTATTATTATTATTTATTTATATATAAAACCGGATTAGATATTTCAAAGTAGGAAAGGGATCACTCGCAGTTGATCAATTGATCGGTTCCATATCTATACGCACCGTTACGCTTTCGGCTTGATGAGAAATTATTCTCCAAAGCTTATTATACCTATATATATATTATATATATATATATATATATAATCTAGTTTCCCTTCGTCACGTTTCTATTTAAGGCGATGCAGCCGTACTTATATATATATATATATATATGTATACTCGTGTTTTTCCATCGAATTGAAAAATCGTATACAACTGCAGTCAAAATTTACTTTCGAAAAATCGTTTTTATTCGAATGTATACGAATAGACGATGACCAAAAAATTGGAGAAATCGAAAAAAAAATTAAAAAAAAAAAAAAAAAAAAAAAAAAAACAATTAAATTTTTTCATTCGAACGAAAACGATTTCCGGAGAAAAAAAAATTCGTTCTTCAAAATATTCTTTTCCGTGGTATGAATTTTTCAATTTCCATATACCTAGCGTGTTGTTACTATTATTATTATTATTATTGTTGTTGTACAAAGTTCTCTGTTTCTATATATATATATGTATATAAATATTCATGATACCTATATACGATCGATACGAAAGTCCCCCTTACATTCGTATATACATATAAAATCCAAATTGGACAATTTGTTATTTTGGGAAAATCCGTAGAAATAAGTGACAAGAAGAAGTTCTTATTTTTTTTTTTTTTTGGTTTATTGACGAAGGGTCACGATTTTTCTTCTCCTTTTTCCCTGTCGGTTTATCCTACTATACTATTATTATTTTATACCTGAATCGATATAATATGTGTGTGTGTGTGTGTGTACGTATAGTGTATACCTATACACGAATATAATGTATAGTAATGGTTAAAATCATGTTGTTTATCTCACCTGTGAAGCTGTACAGGAGTTGATCTGGCCGGAAGATGTTGATTGTGCTGGGTCTGAGGCTGAACCCGTGATGGGGTGGCCGTGGTAACAAGGGGGTGACCATGGCCACCGTGGGGATGATGATGGTGGTGCAAATCTCCCCCAACTGGACCACCGACGCCGAGTCCACCCACGACCTGCACTTGTTTGCCCACCGCCTCCATCACATCCAACGCATTATGCACTGCAACAAACATCTTACCATATAGATCCATGCTGGTTTTTTTTTTTTTTTTTTTTTTTTTTTTTTTTTTTTTTTTTTCATATACCTAAACGATCCAAATATTATACATACCGAGGCGCAAAGTAAGAACTCAGTTGAAAATTGCTAGTTGAAAAAAAAAAAAAAAAAAAAATTTGATCAATTTTCAGTCGAGTTGCCCACTTTGCTCCGGCCTCCTTTTTATATAAATAATAGGATTTATATTTTTCGATTTATTTAAATGATAAATTCTTTAATTTGAAATATTAACCAGCGTGACATGCGGTGCATAGTTATATATATATTATATAATATATTATATGGAATACGAAGAGAAAGGGTGGGTGATAGTGGAAAGGAATGTTTTAATTAATTTTTGCTTTTTGATAAATCCCTAGAACAGAAATGAATATTAAAAAGGTTCATTAACCATGATTCCACGTTTGTACAGAATGGCTTTATTACATTTGCTTGAATTTCATTCTCATTGAATTATGCCCCTTCATACCAACCCTGAAACGTTACGGGGCTACGCGCATATTTGTTGAGGCTTTCTTTTTTCATTTATTATTATTATTATTATTATTATCATTATTATTATTTCTTTTTTTTATTTATTTATTAATTTCAAATATTATATAATATACATGTATAAATGAATGTGTAAATTGTTTTATCAACATTTTTCATTTGTGACAAAATTTCCGATATTATAATACGTATTCATATAAAAGCAAACCTACTACGAAATAAATTCATTTCAGGATAGCCGCAATATAATTGCTTTTTTTTTTTTTTTTTTTTTTTTTATTTATAATTCAACCGAAAATTAAACTGCGGTAAAAAAAAAAAAATTCAACCAATTTTCAATACAAATCGTGTTATAAAAAATGAGTCGAAAAATGTCGAGCTTCCAGTTTCACGGTGTCATGTAATATCCTAATGGCGTTATCGACACGGTATATATTCTATAGTTAGCGCGAAGAACACGCGGCTTGAAGAGATTTTAATTAGTTGTTTTAGTTATATTAGACGTGGGTACCTATATATACACGGAGAAAATATTATAGGAGAGATTCCCATACTACGTATAATTGCGGTGGGATATACTTGTAATATGGCGATCGTTCCTATACTGTATACCAAACATCACCACGAATATAGGAATGTCTTTCTTATTTTCATGGAAAATTAAGTAAAAGTATCGGAACCATCGCCATATTACAAGTATATCCCACCGCAACTATACGTAGTATGGGAATCTCTCCTATAAAATTTTCTCCGTGTACTTGTGGCCTCACTACGTCTATTTAGTCTATACTGTGTATAACGGCGAAGAAAAATTTCTCGTCAATTCAACACTCATATAGAATCTCGCGAGTTTAGTGAAATTGATAAGAGTACTAGGTATAATAGGTGTTGGTATAATCTATTGCAGATAATATGCGAAAATTTACCTAATAGCGGTTAAATCAAGTTCGAGATTAAACTGGGTTTTAAATTCATCGTAACTAGTTTAAAGCCGGTTTTATATAGGTATACGGCATTAAGAAAAGAGCGAAAAACTTGTTTCACTGAACTCTGAATAATAATATACTTTCGAAAATAAATAGGAAAACGAACGTTTTCGAAAAACTGCACGTTTTTATTTTGAATTTGTCGAAACTGATTTTTCCTTCCCAAACTTGACGCATGTTGAATCATTTGATTCTCAATTTTTAATGCAAAAAACAAGCATTATTACTACAGCGTGCCAATATACTTTGGTATAAGTCAATAAAGGCAGTCCCTTTGAATCCGTTTTTTGAACAACATATACCTACAAACTCAGGGAAATTATTTCTCGATTACTTAAACGATCGACCAACTTGTTCTACTGCATCAGCGATGAACGAGGAATCATTTCACGGTGCATCACCGCAGCTTTCACTCATTTTGCCTATACAATACCGCGAACAATCCTTTACTATATATAATAAGCTACGGGTGAATTTTTGAACCGGGATTAAAGCTGGATTCAGTATATCGCGGCACTAATGCCATAAGGTCGTAAGCGCCAAAAAATTTTTTTTTTTGCGGATATGTCTAAACGACGTTGTATGGCACGAAAAAGATTTTGCCACCAAAAACACGAAATTTTTTTTTTTTTTTCGCTTACGACCTTATGGCATTAGTGACGCTATATGCACGGAGAAAAATTTATAGTAAATTTTCTCATACTCATATAGTAGTTGTGTCATATACTTTCAATATGACGATTGTTCCTATACTTTATACCTAATGTCACCATTAATATAGGAATGTCTTTCTCACATTCATGGAACATTGAGTATAATGTATCGGAACGATCGTCATATTGGAAGTATATGACACAACTATTATATGAGTATGAGAAAATTTACTATAAATTTTTCTCCGTGTGGCTAAATATTCTCTTTCTCCCTCGCTATTTTTATTCGATTTCATCGTAAATTTTGGTAAAAATTCTGGTCGTTAATATTCACAACAATATAAATATAAATATAAATTAAATATAAATATAAATAAATTAAAAATTATTAATATTAATATTAATAATAATATTAATATTAATATTAATATTAATATTAATATTAATATTAATATTAATATTAATATTAATATTATTAATATTAATAATATAATATAAATAATATTATTATAATAATATTATTTATTAATTTATCAATAAATTTATATTAATATAAATATAAATATAAATTACAACAAGGAATCAAGGGCTGTGATAAATGTGTTTCAAGTGTTTATAGAGTTTAGACGCATGTATTGTTATATTATAGTTTGGTAATTATAAGAAGGATTCAAAAACTTGAATATAGAAAGAATTATTGATTGCTCAAGATTTCAGCGAGACCATTTGGGCCAATAACTTAAAACTTATACTATCCATCGTTTATATGTTTATATAATGTCAGACTATATGTTTTAAAGAACGATCGGAAGAAATTATAGGATATAAAATAACAGGATTAAAAATGGTTTAGTATAAAATTTTGAATACACACACAGAAAGAAAGGTTGACTTGATTCGAGATAATTTTGCGGTCCAAAAATGAAGATTGAAATTTTTTCGGATCAAATCAACAAATTTTTACTCGAACCAAGAAAATTTTCCAAATTTTCCAAATTTTCTTGATTCGAGTAAAAATTTGTTGATTTGATCCGAGAATATTTCGGTCTTCATTTTTGGACCGCAAAATTATCTTGAATAAAGAATAATTTTCTTTGCTCAAGTTAACCTTTTTTTTTTTTTTTTTTTTTTTTCTGTGTACTCGGAACAAGTTTTCCACCTTATATAACGCGATGATTTTTATATTTCTGACATAATTCAACATATTAGAAAGACACATATTTAAATTTTTTTATTTTATTTTTTTCTTATTCATCCGTACCATTTACATATTATATATATATATATATATATATATACCCTATTGTAATCTTAAAATATGAAAAAATGTCCATGTGATCTAACGTGGTCAGGGGGCTTGTTCGCTCCTCTTCTACATCGAGTAGATATATAGACAACCTAAAACCATCCAGAATCCGCATATAGGAGAAATAGCCTCTGACCATAAACCATAAACGCTATATCGAGCCCTATATGGAAAAACCCTTCGGAATTATCTGAGCACCGGTTATACAGCTCTCCTATACCTATATGTTGGTTCGTTCGTTGGTATACCTATACGAGATCCGAGTATCGACCCACCCCCGGAAAAGTGGAGGGGAAATACGGGCTGGTGGAGCTCAGGGTGAGAAGTGAGGAAGGAGGGGAAACACCAGTCTAGGGGATGGTGTGCCAGCGGGGTCCGGACCGACCGGGTTTCGGGCTTGGCGTAGGAGGGAATCCCGCGACGATCGAGCCTGCTGGGAATTGCTAATACGTTTCAAGTTCCGAATTTTTTCCTTTTTATTTTTCTATTTTTTTTTTTTTTTTTGTTTTTTCAATTTTTTTCTTCTTCTACTTTTCAGATTTTTTAATATTTTTTTGTTCTTCGATTTTTAGTTATATATATTTCTTTTTTTTTTAAAAAACGCCATTCATGCTTATTTAAATGACTATACGCGATATTCCTCTATTTAATCATATTGTATATTATATAGTTTTAATATGTGGAGATAAGACAAGGTAATATTACTATATCATCGTAGTTTGTTTTTCCTATTTTTATATTTTGCGAGAAAAAACAAAAAAAAAAAACAAAAAAAAAAAGATACATATTATAAGAATATAAGAATTCCTGAGAAACTGATATATAGTAGTCGCGGTTTGCATTTCGCAAGCTTTAACATAAAGGGGGCAAAAAAATATTACGTTCGGTGAAGAGGGACACTGAAAATATATCTATATATTAATACCTAAGTCAATAATTTGAATGGCAAAAATCCCGGTACCGGGATAAAATATCTGTTATATAGGTAGCTACAGTATTCCAAATATTCGAAAATTTTCGTTCGAATATAAGGGCTGAGAAAAATAAAATAAAATAAAATAAAAAATAAACTTCATAATATAAACCACCGGAAGATTTATATTCAACTCCCAAACAAGAATTTTGGCAATTTTGAAAATACTGATATCGACGTAAACAAAGAAGAAAATAATAATAATAAACACATGAAGTTAGTTAGATACGAAAAGGGTACAGAGAATCAAAAACATATTAAATTCATTTTTTTTTTTTTTTTTTTTTTTTTTCGTTCATTTTTGCCTCCGAAAATTTTTTCACCGCGATCTCATATAAACACGTTTTTATATTAGCTATATACGCAAATATATTTCTCACGAAGATATTATATAACTGATATAGATTAGCTGCGAAATCGAGTTCGTTCTTGCTCGTTATATTATCTCAACACATATTATAGATAGTAGGTACACACATATACTATATACATATTATACATATATATATATATACATTATACATATCTTGCAATAGTTATTTCGACTTTCTAACGATGTAGTATAATATGCGTATTGCTGCTACTGTATCTATAAGTCATAAGAAGACTCGTTTTACGCGTCTGTAATATATATATTATAGTGAGAAGAATTTATTCATTCAGAATGAATTTTCATTTGAATCAACGAAAAATGTAAGAGAAATCAAAATCTGAAAAACAAATTTTATTTTTTTTTTTTCTGAAATTTTTTGGTCATCCGCTCTTCGTTTGTCCAAATCAAACCGATTCGCCAAAGGGAAAATTCGTTCTTGAAAAAAAAAAAAAAAAAAAAAAAAAAAAAAAAAATATCTTTCCGTTATATGATTTTCTAATTCGTTGGTAAAAGTTCACGATTACGGATGCTTTCTTTACTCTGTGATGATGATAACCTTAGAAATAGGTACGTGGGATCGTGTATAGTAGTTTGCTGCCTATACTGCGACTCGCCAGTGAGAAATGATAGCGGTTTAGTACAGAGAAAAGTTTCGCTCGAGGTATGTATATAATATACCTACTAATATCGGTAATATAATATTATACACCTTCTAGGAAAGGAATCTGGAAATTGCATATCATAGACGGACGACTTGTACATAAATTGATATATTTCATTGACTAGTCGTTACTTATGAGAAAATAAGTACATAGATATGAAGAAAAAAGAAAATACCATAGGCATAGAAATTAATCATACCGTTATCTACTTTGTTTGCGAATATATTATGTATAGTAGTATACATACCTAGAATATTTTGAAAATTGTGACTTCTAAACTTCATGTAGGTGTTTGTTATTTATTTATTTTTTTTGTTTGTTTTAGAATTAAGATCGAAAAAATTCAGAGTATTGATGAATAATCAAATTTCCAATAGATAGGTATATTATAGGTATAGGTGTACTTAATATTGTATATCCGTATTATATACGTATATAATAATAGTACGCGAGAATATTCGACCCGTTCTAATCAAGATTGAAAACGAAAAATGAAGTACCATGAATTGTTGAAGGAATAGATAGAGTTAGATATAGGTATATATATATATATATATATGTATAATATAAGGTAGATACATATACATATATATTCGTGCGCTCGCGGTAGAATGCGGAATCGTAAAATCTAGGCCTTGAGATATATAATATGTATATAGTATATGTATATATAGTAGATTTCTAAAGAAGATTGAGATAAGAGAATAGATTCTATATATATATATATATACATATATGTATGTATATTATATATATATATATATATAGTAATCGTAATAAAATAAATTTCGGTAGAATCTCATAAAAACTCACCAATGACGGCGGTGGCGATTGCAGGAAGGAACTTGAAGATTCCGCAGCTAGTGCGTGTCGTAAATGAATTGAATAATTAAGTTATTATCTTCACTGATGTCAGTCTCGATTAAGAATAATAATATTTATATATAGTATATATATATATATATATATATACGTTTACTTATATATATATACGATCATTTGTTCGAAAGAAAATTTTTCATTTTATTTTTTTATTTTTTTTTTTTATTTATTTATTTTTATTTTTTTCTCGTCTTATTTTTTTGTTTTATTATTAATATTATTATTATTATTAATTTATAGTTTTATTTCTTTTAAAACTTATATATACGCAACACCTATATTCATTTATCACATACACACACATATATAAATATATATATATATATATATACATATATAATATTTATTCATATTTAATACATATGAGTGAGTATATATGAGTATATATATAAATATACGTTTGAAAAAAAAAAAAAAAAAAAAAAAATTTCTTCTGTATTGTTATTATTTTTTTTAATTTTTCTTATTTTTTTTTTTTTTTACTCTCTTGCACTAGTACCCGATTTATATAAAACGTTGAACGAATTATTTGATAATTAATAACTATTACACGCTGCTACATATAGGGAGAAAAATTAGAAAAATTAGAAAAAAAAATTAAAAAAAAAAAAAAAAAATTACAATTACAATGCTGTGTATGGTTGTTGTATTTTTTTTTTTTTTTTTTTTTTTTTTTTTTTTTTCAGAGATGGAAGGGGTTGGGGTAGTTTGTATTGTAATATACCTGTGTATGTATATCACTTTATATATTTCTTTTATATCTCGTCCTATTATTCGTATTATTATTATTTATTTATTTACTTCTTTCGATTATTATTATTATTCGAATATATAGAAAAAAATCTTGCGTGTAAAACGCAGTAACATTAACTCTCGCGCACAAACTGATTTTCTTATATCGATATTCACTTCGTCGTTTATAAAAAAACAAAAAAAAATTAAAAAAAAAATTAAAAAGAAAGAAAGATAAAAAAAATAAATAAAAATAAAAATATAATTAAAACAACAAAAAAATTAAAAATAAAATAATAAAAAAAAAAAAAAAAAAAAAAAAAAAAAATTAAACAAAAAACGAAAAAGAAAACTATTGGCTCGTTAAAGTTGATTTAAGAAATAAAAAAAATTATAATGATAATAATAATAATAATAATAATAATAATAATAAGACAGTAATAATATTAATTGAAATATTTGTGAAATAATCTAACGACCGAAATTGACGAGGAAAATTTCGGGCGCGTCTCTATCACCGATTAGGTGGCGCGCGATCCGCCCTGCCCTGCCTCGCGTCTTCCAATTTTATAAGCCGCGCGAAAATCCGCATATCTTTTGCTTTTAGCGGGTTTTTTTATTCTCCGCGCACCTCAGCAGTCAATTTTCTGCTGTTCTTGATATTGATGTTGTAGTTGTTGTTGTTGTTGTTGTTGTTGTTGTTACTGTTGCTGAATCGCAACAACGATGAACACACAAATATCACACTGCATCCCGTACACGCACTCGATATGACACATGATTCATAAGCTTCTTTGATTAATAACGTCATATTAATTATAACGAATTAATTTTTAAGTCGTATTTATATATTATCAGTTTCGATAGATTTAGAGATTACAAAACGTCTCTCTCTCTCTCTCTCTCTCTCTCTCTCTATTTCTCTAACTCGGTTATAGTTTTGAAAACTCTTTATTTTTAAATATTTATTTGTTCATTTATTTATTTATTTTTAATTTTTTATTTTTTTTTTTCATCAATATTTCTTCGATCTGTTTAGCCTAAATTATGTTATGTTATGTTATGTTATATTATATTGGGTTAGGTTAGACATTCGGATCGATTGTGTTAGGTCGGGTTATTATATAGATCCTCTTCCGTGCGGGCGAGCTCGGAGTTTTCTTTTTTTGTTTAATGTTTTTTTTTTTTTTTTTTTTCCTATGTATATTGTCTCTTTTGGCTCTCTATTCTTGCCGCGTTTTCAACACCTGTAATCAGAGCGAGGTAGGGATGTAGAATGTACAGCGAGTACGTCGATATAATAATAATAATAATAATAATAATAATAATAATAATAATAATAATAATAATAATAATACGCGTAGTTATAATAATTATCAACAGAGGGGGGATGATATTTAAGGGGGGGGGGGGGGGATGATTCTCTCACCCTACAACGATGACGTGGTGATTTATATACAATATAATACAAGTTTATAATATATATATATATATACATATATATAAATATAACCATATTATAGCTATTGTGTAAAAGATTAGGGATTGTCATAAATGAGTTTCAATTGTTTTGCAAGATCCGTTATGTATCTATATTCTATATAATACTAGTTTATCAAATAAGAATGAGAGAAAGAAATAAAAATTTACTTCTTTCAAAATATGTACAACATATACGTTAAATGAAATTCATTTTTTTTCCAAAAACACTTTGAATTCATTCAAAAGTCCAGTGTGATAATTTCTAGGGTTATATATATAATAGAGCCAAAAAATAATTTCGTTGAATAATACATATCGCGTCACTAATGCCATAAGGTCGTAAGCGCCAAAAAATTATTTTTTTTGCGGATATGCCCAAACGATGTTATATCGCATGAAAAAGATTTTGCCACCAAAAAGACAAAAATTTTTTTTTGACGGTTACGACCTTATGGCATTAGTGACGCGATATTATATTATTGTACGAAAGTTATACCGATAAATAGCTAGTCGGAAAATTTCTACATACTTTATATATTATAGAAATTCTGAAATAATATATTTACTATACCTAGATGTCACTAAAGTTTTGATTTTAAAATACAAAATATAGTTAATCGTCAAAAGTATATTTTGTAAACTATATCGTAACCGTTTCTATTATATGGTGGAAGCACAATTTTGCTATTATAAATAGACGCGTGTGTAGGTATACGAATAGAATGAAGAAAAGAAAAGAAAAGAAAAAAAAAGAAAAAAAAAAAAACAATGATAATTTCAATCGTTTTATTCTAATGTACGTAGTACCAAAATCGAGAATTTAATATCACATCACAGAAAAAAAAAAAAAAAAAAAAAAAAAACTGTAAATGTGTATTAAATTAGTATAACTACGGTGTGCAGATAACTTTAAATTTGGTTATAGAGTGAAAATTTTCAAACTCTTTTCCAATAAGGTAATAACAAATTGTCGATCACGTCTTCAAGTCATTTTTAGCTAATCTAAAGACGAACGAAAAGTCACGTGACCCACGTAGAGAACGCTTATTGAGATACGCGCGTATTCTATATTCGAAAGAGGAAAAAAAGAGTGAGGGAGAGAGAAAGAGAGATAGAGAGAAAGATAGAAAGAGAGGAAGAGGGAAGGAGCAGAACCAATCGATATCAGCCCTCGAAACGGATTGAACTTCTCGGTCTGGGGATTGGGATGATTTTAACACGATCAAAGTTCGGTTGTCGGAACCGCTATATACGCGTCGAGAAACTTCGACGTGAAAAATTCTACGCACATAATAACAATAACAATAAAAATAAAAATAATGTAGAAAAAGTCATCTTAAATTTTTTTTTTTTTTTTTTTTTTACGAAATTATTATCAAAGAGTTACGTAACGAGTGTATGAAGCGATGAAAAAAAATTAAAATTCGTTGAAAACAGAAATACGTCAATAAATCGTAGAATTGGTTGGCTAATTAGTAATTATACATATATATAGCATTTTTTTTTTTTTTTTTTTTTTTCATTTCATTTTCTCAGCTAAGAAGACGACGCCAATACGAATGATAGACATGATATGTACGAGGAAGGGAGACGCGGCTTGTACGAAAGGTTAACTTGATTCAAGACAATTTTGCGGTCCAAAAATGAAGACCGAAATTTTCTCGGATCAAATAAAAAAATTTTCTCGAACCAAGAAAATTTGGAAAATTTTCTTGGTTCGAGAAAAATTTTTGATTTGATCCGAGAAAATTTCGGTCTTCATTTTTGGACCGCAAAATTGTCTTGAATCAAGTTAACCTTTCTTTCTGGTGTATATGTATGATTTTCAGATCAAAAAGGGCGGTGTATCATTTTTCGAGAACACAATATCGGTAGAGTTAAAGGAATTCTCGTTTCTTACTAACGACGCGGCTTTCTTGTATCTTCTTTTTTTTTTTTTTTTTTTTTTCTTTTTCAAAGACCGCGCAGAGGTAATAATAATAATAATAATAATAATAATAATAATAAGAATGATAGAGGTAAAGAAAAAAAAAAAAAAAAAAAAAAAGAAAGAATGAGAAAAAGACTGAAAGACGTCGTAATATTCCACAATTTCCTTAATTTAAGAAAGCACAAAGCACGAACGAACGGTAGAGGGGAAAAAAAAAAAAAAAAAAAAAAAACACGACTGTTAAATTGAAACAATAGATGGAACTGAATCTTTTTTTTTTTAGTTTAGTTTAGTTTTTTCCATTTAAACTCATCTGTAGCTACTAATTTTCCTCAAAGTTCACGCACAATATTATTAAACGTTAGTGTGAATATACGACGGTAAATATTTACGGTTTTATAAGCTGATACAATTTTAACGATACCAATAGAAATTCAATCGAAATTTCGTTGTTCATTTTATTAAATTTTATTTCGTTGTTGTTGTTTTTTTTTTTTATTCGTAATTTAAATGTAGTATTATATTAGTATTTGCGGAAAGAATTTAACGACGGCAAAAATCGAACAGATTTAGAAAACTAGTTTCTTATTAAAGTTTAAAAAAAAAAAAAAAAAAAAAAACCAAAATTTATATATTCTTATTTTTCACTTCGTACTTTTTCTTTTCGGTTTAATCTCAACGTCAGTTTAACGAGAAATAAATAATTATCAATGACACAATTCATTTTTTTTTTTTATTTTTTATTTTTTATTTTTTCCTATTTCATTTATTTATTTAATTACCTGTCAGTCAGGCCTGCAAGATTTAATCAGCGAATGAAATTACGGTGAAAAAAAAAAATTTGATTTATACGACGAAAAATAATAAATTCTATATATCTGAGAACGTGAATCGTTCCGTTCGCGAGGCGCGCCCGAGACAACTATCGCTCGAATTATGAATTGTTTGAATAAAATCAAGAAACTTGGTAACCGGTGTGAAAATTTAATTGAAAAATAGATTTTATTGATCCGCAAGATTCACTCTATCCGATAAGACGAATTTCGATGAGAAATTCGTTTTTTTTTTTTTTTTCTTCACCGAAGTGTTAATGATGTAATTTAATCTAACTAACGATATAAAATAAATCGAGAAACAATTTATTTTTATATTTTTATATTTTTATATTTTTAACGCTTTGAAACACATTTTCGACGAATTTAACGCAACACACTCGATGCTTTTTCTTCGCACATAATAATAATAATAATAATAATAATCACTACGATTGTTTCGTCACTTTTGATGTAAGATCAGTTGATTCGAAAGAACTCTTTAAAAACTTTTACAAAATTACCACATTAAATTTTGATAATCGAGAATTCATGGAACCGAAAAAAAAAAAAAAAAAAAAAAAAAAAAAAAAAAAAATTCACGATAACTTTATTCTTACGTTTTTTTTTTATCGGTAAAATTATTTCTCACGATTCACTATTATTCAGACTCTTGTTTAATTCAATGATAAAGTAATAACTAAAGAAACAAATGAATATCAACGTATTGAAAATTATCACGCGTTTAGAATCAGATAAATAAAAACTCTTTGTTCACATAGCAATATAATCACATACGATTTTATTAAAAGAATAAAAAAAATAAATAAATAAATAAATAACACCTCGTGATTTATCGTCAACAGAATCACTACATAGTTTATTAAAATTTCAACGTTGTAGGTATAGTGAACGCGAAAATTACTTCTCCTAATAACGATAACAATGATAATAAAGATAATGATATTGAAGGAAATGATTTCGAGTTATTTTTAACTACACGCTAACCACTTCAGATCACTGGGTATTATTATAATATCTTCATAGTATCTTTGAAGATAAATTTTATTGAGAATAGAAAAATAAAAATAAAAATAATAAAAGAAAAGAAATTTCAATCATCAACACTTCACATCTATATAATCTTCGACGAAAACACACGTAGAGAAAAAAAAAAAAAAAAAAAAAAAAAAAAAAAAAAAAAAAAAAACCTCACAAAATATTACAATCGACGCACCGTCACTGAGTTAACATAATTTTCTTAACACAATTCACAGTTTGTTTATTTTCTTCTATTATTGATATATATATATATATATTTTAAATCGTCGATTTATTCACTTTTACTATTTATTTATCTCACTTTATAATATGATACAGTGTATTTATTATTTATTATAAGGGAATGATTCGGAGTATAATAGGAAATGATATGTGATACACTAAGAGAAGAAGAAGAAGAAGAAGAAGAAGAACTCTTTTGACCTCATGTATAGTGTTTTGGAATTACAGTAAACAAAGGAGGTTGAAAAAAAAAAAAAGAACTCAACATTTGATCAGCAATGGTATTTTATGAGATAACACAACAAACCGTCCACGTACTTTCTCTCTCTCTCTCTTTCTCTCTCTCTCTCTCTCTCTATCCACATGTTTAATAATTTTGACCAAAAAATCTCCTGAGTTTGTTGTATGCGCGGGAGCTAGCCTGTCTGAGCGAGCGAACGAACGAACGAACGAACGTTAAGGCGAGGCAGAGTCAGTCATTTTGGCCTACCCTGTAGTACCCTGTGCCTCTGTAGTGCTGGGGTACCCATAGCCAGCCGAGCTACGCGCTTCTACCGAATGGTTTGCGCATTTCTCTCGAGTAAAAAGGAAGCAGGAAAAAAGATGAAAAATGAGAAAAATGAGAAAAAAAAAAAAAATGAAAATTAAATAATAGAATGTAAAAGCTATAATTTCCACGTATCGAATCGACGAAACAAACTTTATTCCATTGTTTGAGTTAAATAGTATATTTCAGCACTAAGCGACGATCATATTATTTCGGTTCAGGTAGAAAGAAAGAAAAAAAAAAAAAAAGATACGCGTATAAAATGTAATCGAGTTTCTTATTCCACGACGTTCAGTTCAGTGTTTTTTTTTTTTTTTTTTTTTTTTTTTTTTTTTTTTTTTTTTTTTTTTTTTTTTTTTTTTTTTTTTTTTCAAACTCTGATAAAGTCGGGGAAGTAGAAATTGTAATAATCAATCAAAGGTCAACAGACTCGAAAAATGCTTTCTATATGAATTAACGACGACGCAGCTCTTCTAGCTGACGAAACACGCTCATCACTTTGTCGGAAGTTATTATAAACCTTATTACCTTATCAGAGAAGAAAAGAGTTTAATGTTAACGTAGACGAATAATAACAGAAAAATAACGCACGATTGAGAATCTGTAGCTAAAAAAACTTCCTACTGTATTTCTGCTGCGCAATATGAAATATATAGGTATATACATACATACGTTGAAAGTATATCGAGATAGCTAAAACACAGTTTTGTACCGAAGAGTACAAAATATCGAAGAATTCTTTCTTATTCGTAGCAAACTTCGAGAGATAAGAAATCTAAATAGTCTATAACCTGACTCGAAGTAACAATAATACACATAACAACTATGATAACCATAACAATAACAATAACAATAACAACAACAAGAAGAAGAGAGTAACAGTAGCAATACTTGAAACATTGATACGAAGCTAAAGTAGATTACGAAATACCTTTAATTTTATACGACTCAATGCGAATGTAATGACTCAGTTTTACTGAAATTAATAATAAGATATTGAATACGGGAATTTGTGGTTAATTATTTATTCGTCAGAAAGAGGTCAATAATTCTTCAGCGATAGAGTAAGTGATGTCTGGGAGTATACGAGCGATAAACGAAACGTCATTTTCCGGGAATCTGATTTCTCTATTTCTATCTCACTCTCTCACTCTCTCGTCGTTGTGTTTGAAAACTGACCGAAGCTACAAACGCGGTATGGGAATCACTTGAAAAAAATTGATCACTAAACCTTGTAGTTGTAAAATCTCACACCTTAATAACTGCACACAGATTCTATAACCCGTAGAAGGTATAGAACCGCCTCGATTGAACCAGAGGCATCAGAGGCGAGGCTGTTCTCTATACTAACCGAAAGCGTCACACGACGACGAGAATCACTGGCGTGTTTATACACTCGCGTTTAAAAAACCTTATTCGCCATACGTTATTATCATTTATTAATAATCGTAGGAACACTACGAAACCCCGTTAGATGGGTTAGACTCGTTAAACTTTTTCGAATATCTAACGAAGCGGGAATAAGCGGTCAATAGCTTGGCAGTCGACACGTGGAGGCAGCAGGCAGCAGTCTTAGAGGCTTCGAACACAAAATGGACGACCTGGCAGGCAGCACGCGGGGGCCGAAACCATTCGTCGCGCAAACCTACCGCTAGGTTAGGTTCCCCGATGATCCTATACAGGGTGCGCAAGTTTCCTGGATAATAATTTCTCTTTATTTTTTAAGTTTTTTTTCTTTTCTGTTTTTATTTTTCTCCTCTTCTGTATATATCTCTCTCTCTCTCTCTCTCTCTCTCTCTCTCTTTCTCTTTCTCTCTTATCTCCCTTTCTCTTGTTTCCCAGCACAGAATTAGGTACTCTGCTAGCACGGCGTGACTTTAGCCCTTGCAGTTGTGAGAATCCGTATGGCCGTCACACAGGCGCAAACTGTGTAACGCGCGCGCGTATGATATGTATGTGTGTTTATCAGGTTGGTATTAGAACGTCTCACACAGCGGCGGGGAGGCGCGTAAAGTTGCGTCTCTCGGCATTATAGTCGTACTCGACTGCCTTCTCGTGCGTGTGCGAAAGAACGGTACAGTACAGAAGCAGTGTCGCATAGAACAGTAGAGAGTGGCTGGAGCGCCAGAAGTCGCGCCGGGCCCAGCAGTAAATTTAAGAGCAGGAGAAACGCGGAATAACTTTTCCTTTTGTTTTTATTTTCTTGGGTTGGTTTTTTTTTTTGTTTTTTTATTTATTTTTTTTTTCTTTCGTTTTTTCTTTTTACTTTTTGCTTTTCGACACTAAATTATATACACGAAACTTAAGGGTGAATTTGAATTTTTATGCACAAGGTTACCTTTATGATGCAAGATAATAAAATTGTAATGACACCCCACGATTCGAGGAGCTGTCAAATTGCTGATAGATCGTTTTTGAGGCGACGGAGATTCGGAAAAATTTTTATCTCTCAATTTTTTTTTTTTTTTTTTTTTTTTTTTTTTTTTTCAATCTTTCCAATTTATCTAGCGGATGTTACTATCTCTAGAATTGTAACAAAACATAAAGTAGAAAATTATTGACGCGATGCCGATAGCTGTCGATCAATGATCATTGATCACGCTTCTAAGGTATATTTGGAAAGACAAAAAAAAAAAAAAAAAAAACTCATCTTTGGATAATTTGGTCAGATTTTTTGTAAACGACTAGTTGATTACAATTTCATCTTTTTTGTTTATTTATTTTTATTTTTATTTTTTTTTTTTTGTAATGGCAACTTTTGACCGAAAAAGAAACCACGCCTGGAGAGCCTGGGCGAGATAACAAAAAAAAAAAAAAGAAAGACTGGAATCAAACCTGTTTTTCACTAGGCACTAAAGTTTGCGTTATTTCTTTAAATTTATCGGGCTGATGCACCAATAAATGAGGGTTATCTAATTCTTGCGAGAATTTATACGGGATTCTTCTGAGAATCGGTGATCGTTATTCGTTGCTTTTGTTTCTCTTTTTATTCGTCACATTTTGTAGAGATTTTAGACGCGCGACGTAACAATATAATTAGTCCAAGTTTTCACCTAATTTAAATAAATTATTGAGACACGGCTTAAAACGTTGAAGAATAAGTACATGACCGTTTGATCAATCCCCCTCAATATACCATCCAAGGACCCCACTGAATTCTTCTATTTCGAGCGTTCTATAAACGCTTATAAACTGATTTAAAAATTCAAATATTTCTTAGTGCATCGCGTGGTTCAACTATAATGTATATAGTTTATCGATCGTAGATGGAAAAAAACATATATACCTCCAAGGCGAACGAGAAACTCTATATAAAGAGTAATATCTAACAATTGCTACAAAGCGTTGCGTTCAGTCAGCGATTGACATAAATTGAGAAAGGAATATGTATACGAAAAAAAAAAAAAAAAAAAATTCTATATTCGAAATTGTTCATTTATTTATTCTTTCTTTCATCAATTGTTACTATTGGTTATATCAAGTATTTTATTTTTTTATTTTTTATTTTGGACAGATCGCAGCGTTGCGTAACATTGTATCAATTTATAATTATTCTAAGAAATTATATTTCAATAATAAAATATGCTAATCGAAACACTTGGCTCAGTTTGGTTGATTATAAATAACGTAATTTTGATAGCGTATATAAATGAGGTATGAAATTGATTTCAGATCACTATTATATGGGCATTCGTAAAGAATCGTGAAATGAGAAAAGCTATTCCAAAGATCGCCTTATGTAGTTTACGTATGTATACACTTCAAGTTCAAGCAAAAATGGATGAAATAGGATATACATGTATATAATTTATTATTAGTAATCTATTTTCGTATGATTTGAACGTGTTCCAAAATACCTAAGCGTACCCTAAAACACTGCGCATGAAAACTAACCATTGGACGACAGAGAAACCTGCGGACAGTCTAAAGACAGGACGTTTAGGAAATGGGAAAATTTACTGTTCCTTCAAAGAATTCATGAATCCGAACGAAGATGAAAACTCACAAAGCTAACTAAACGAACTATAATAGTTTACGTGTAGAAACATGTGTGCATGTGCATGTGTGTGTGTGTGTGTGTGTGTGTCTCACGTGTACGTGTGTGATTGTTGTGTATATATATTTTTTTTATATACGCTACAATTGTATATGTACCTATATGCATATAGTATAACGCGCAACACTTCGACCTTTATAAATGATTATTTTCACCTTATGGTATTGGCTCGGAATTCCATAAGTCACTGAGAAACACAAAAATAAACACCGTAAACAAAACGTGGATTTAAGGTAAGGTTCGTTTCGGTCTCGACAACCAAACACACAGACTCGCGTATAGGTATAACACAGTCCACACACCGTAACGTAACTCAACGTAACTCAACTCAACTCAACTCAACTCAACTAAACTAAACTCAACTCAACTCGTCAAACAATTGTATACCACAGTCTACATATACTGTTGAGTTCGCGGTTCGGTAGAGTCGGAGGCAACGGCGACTACCAACTATGTACTACTATACACCGTACAACTCTTCGCGCTCGTTATTTCTCTTTCTTTCTTTCTCTCTCTCCATCAACCTATCTCTCTTTCTCTCTCTCTCTCTCTCTCTCTTTTACTCTATCTCTCTCACACTCTTCTTTTTTTTTTGTTAACAACGGTTTCCTTCTCTTCGCCTCTTACCCGAGGACCACCAAAATCTCACTCAGTATGTACAAGAAACCCCGGGATTTTTCGCGATTTCCAGGGTGTTCCCGATCAAGGTACCCGAAGTTGGGTTCGGTTCGGCTTGTTTTCAGGGCCGCCAGGTTAACGTCACGCATACACCGACACAACCACAGAATCCGTGGACGGACGGACGGATGGACAGACGGACGGCACAACGAACGACCGACGGGTAGTGGGGCGAAGGGGTGGAACGAATAGCGCGAAGGGAGGGGCTGGTGGGGGGGATGGAGGAGCAAGGAGGGAAGGTACGCCAGGCACTGGCCCGTTTGAAAGAATCCGGCAACGTCGCATTCAGGGGAGTTGGCAACGTTGCGCGGTCTATCACGGACGTAGGGGCACGACACCACTACTACATCGAGAAACTGAGAGAGAATCGACCACACGCACATGCAGAGCGAGGCGGCGGCGGCGGCGGCGGTGGCGGCAGCGTTGGCTACCGAGACTCTTCGGTAGTGAGAGTAAGCGAGAGAAATAAAGAAAGAGAGAGATGAAACTAGACAGAGAGAAACGAGCGCGCGCATACAGTACGGAACGAAATACGGAATGGGAAAGACGAGGAGGGAAGAAACGCCGTGAGGCGCGAGGGTACGGGGAGGTTTTGGATCCCGTTCTGCCGACCGAGAGAAACGAGGCCCCAAGCCCGATAGGACAACGATGCTTCGCCTCGTGTGTATGTATGAACGCAGGCAGCTCGTGGCCAAAGGGCGGCGGAGGGGGGCAGCGAGGGGGAGGGTGGACAGAGACTGAGCCTTGAACTCCTCAATTTTACCTCCGTTCAACGCTCAAACTCGAGAGGCCCGAGGCCCGAGTACTGGTGGGTACCGAGTAACGACACTGTGGTCGTGGACTCTGCGGCACACAACTTATTGTGCGTAGCGACTGCGACTGATGGAGATAGACAAACGGACGGACTACGCTGCTCTCTCGACTCTCGAGGCTCTGTTCCATTTCCGCAACGAATCGTGACCTACGCGCTGCTCTACGTTGACGCTACTGACTCCTACTGACAATGGATACTGACTCATGTTTTGTTTCGGCGTTGCGCCGTGCCGCAAACACACTTACTATGTATATATCCAGTTCACTTCGCGTTTTCAACTACTTGAACTTAAGGGTTACCTACAGGTTGCACTAAAGCCGAAAGCCTAAAGTCCTAGCACGAAACTTTTGATTTTAATTGCCTTTGATGAGACAGTCGAAAGCGCCCAAACGGAAAACTTTAGATTACTGGAGTAAACTCAATTTTTCCGTTTTTCAAATTACATATTTACATAATTTTACGTATTACGATCCGCTGCGTTATAAAATCGGAATTTTTACTGGCAAATTGTATTTTTACATTTTTAATATAACATTTTTTTTCTCAAACTTCGACAGGTGCACAGGCTTGTATATTTCATCTCATATAAATAGGCCCTTCAATGTTCGGCTTTAATTGGAATGAACAAATTTTCTATACGAAATTTTGTTGAACGGAATTCAGTATTCTTCAACTAGGTATTGACGTTTCACTCGGTTATACAATATCTCGAGTCTAAATACTACTTACTAGTGTTTAGTCTTTTACTCAAAATCCATCTACGAACAAATTCCAAAAGCTGGAAATGTTCCTTTGACGAAATGCACCACAATAATAATGAAATAAATCCACCAACTATAATATAGCAACGAGATATATCGATTTCTTATTTCTGTCCCATTATTCCTTTCTTCGTTTTAGCTACATCATCGCGGAAATTGTTCTCCGCGAAAAATCTGACTCGTAACAACAAGTTTGTCTGGACAGGTTTCCCGGCTGCGTATAAGTATACATCGGTAGGTATAGGTATATACGCATATATATTATATATATATAGATGTATAAGTATACGAGCAGTCAAACAAGAGATGTGTATAGTATAGTTATATACCATACAAATACGAGCTCTGCTCTGCACTTTGTGAAATTCTGGGGGCCTGCGTCGACGGTATAGGTACGGTCTGGCCGACAGCCTAACAGAACAAGATCAAAGACTGAAATACTAAACAACTAGGTCTGGTTACTGGATGAAGGTGCGGGCGAGGGCGATAAAACGAGAGAAAGAGAGAAAGATAAAGACGCACAGAAAACTTCTCAAATGCCGGAGACCCCGCAGGCATCGCATGCACTAGGCACTAACACAATGGCGTCTCTGACAGAGTTAGACAGTCACTATACCGCATCACATCCGCTGCAGCGTCTTGTTATCATCTCTCTTTCCCTCCGTTTTTTTTTTTTTTTTTTGGTTTCTTTTTCGTTATGACTAATTTAACATTTTCAAATTTACATTTTACATTTTACTAGTCCATTTACTGTTATACGCACAATGTATGCACATTATTGTATGGACGGACATTCTCGCTGATTCGTCGTTTTGATCATTATACACTATAAGAGTTTCAGCTGCCGCTACTATACGGAAACGCAAGAATAGACGATAAAAAATACTTACTTGTTATGTTGCCTATATATGGCGGCGAGCTTATCGTTAGCTAGTGGCTCGATTATACCGATTTGTACGAATTACATTTAACCGGGCAGCGGCAAAGCCTGCGTTATCTTGCTCCCCGCTCTTTCGCTCCCTTCCTCGTTTCATTCACGAACCGAGCTAGACCAAGTTAGTTCTCCGCAGACCGCCACACGTGGTTATTTTCTACATGTTTACCCTTTTCGGAGCCGACTTGGCTCTCCGCGCTATACGATCGCACTAAACGCATTTACTCAAACTCTGGTGAAATTTTCTTCGAATGCTTTTACCAATTCTCCGATGCTCCTGACTTAATTTCGACTCGAAAATTTTCTACAACGCAAGCAAACTTTTTTTTTTTTTTTTTATCATCTATTTTCATCGGTTCCTATTTTTCAATATTCAACTAAGGTATACCGTGCCACGTAAAGACGTATTACTAACATCAAGCGCAAAAGCGTTTTCAGGTGTTTTCCATTATTTATTCACCTATGTGTATGTGTATTATATACTATTTACACGCTCGTTGTGTTGCATCTCTTTTAACACGACAATGTAGCAGGACATTGGGAGCGCCATAATGCTGCTGTTGCAACGAGCGCAGCGTAAGGGCGCGTCATTACGCAATTACGTTTAACGTAATATGCAAATCCCAAAATCGGGACCCGAGCGCCGAGACCATCCAGTCCCACAACACGCTACGCAGTACTGCGTCGACTGCAGCGAAAGGTATAGACAAACTCCCAGGTTTCAATGTAGCTTCAACAAAGCTGGAGTTTGATGAAAAATTTTGACAAAATGTAAGATTCATCCTGTTCCTATGTTTCGTTGAAATCGGATAATACAAAAATTCGAAAATTCAGATTCATTGTTGCTCCTAAGATAAAAAGTCTTCTAATCTTAATTCACGTTTGTTCGTGTTCGAGTGTCTTTCGTAGCCGTCACGAGGTGACCCTGCTCTCCGCTCAGCCGACAGTCGACACGAATGCCCTTCTGCCCGAACTCGTGGGTTGCAGTGTGCCCGCATACGTGCTCGTAGGGTCGGGATGCCCTTTATCGATGTATGCGTCGGTCCGAGAACAGGTTAAGCCTGTACCGCCCTTCCCCCACCTTCTCTTGCAGGACGGATCTGCCGAAGGGGCTTTGGCGAGTCGCGGACTGAGATGGATAGAGACGCGGAGAGAGATGCGAGGATTCCAAACGCACAATGTACATATACCTATATACCTGTACTATACCTATACATACACCATAATGCGACTGCATTAGGCTTTTGGTATATCTGTATAGGTGTATATATATATATATATATATATATATATATATATATATATATATATATATATATATATATATATATATATATATATATATATATATAAGAGGGGCTGAAAACTTTTACTGCCCTTTCTATCCCTCTCGCCTGATCCCGTTCAAAAATCAACCACCTGCGTTTAGAAGAGAGACACGGCCACCACCCCCGTTCTTGTATTTAAAAAAAACTATAAATGTATACCTATACACGCACGCGTACAAAACCTACCCGTGGTGAGTCAGAATATATGGGAACGGACAGTAAAAAAAAAAAAATTGTGTTTAAAACGCCGGGAAATTCCAAAACAGAAACTTCATTATCGCAATCATATTTCGGTTTACTTTCCAACACAAAATGTATCTAAACACGATCAATGGTCAGATATAAATACACGGTGTTGACTCAGTATACTATGCCTCCCAGAAAAAAATAGTGCTAAGAAAGAAGAGGGAAAAAGTTTTTTTAATTTGAAATTACGCGATTATATAAGGATTATAAGACAGGGTTTAAGGATTAACTCTTCTTCATGGTATAATAAAGAAAACAAAAAAATTGCAGTAAACGCATGTAAAGAAAGGTCGTACACATATTTATATTTCATTGACATGAAAACCTGAAATAGTCAGAGAATTTTATTCCCAGGTTTCAGTCGCTGCACCCTGCAAACGTCGATGTCTTTTCTTTGCCACTCGCTGGACGAAGTCCAGGCTCTAACAAGCGAGACAAATAAGACCATAGCAAAAAGTGAGCTCTGACATAATATCTGAGACGGAATTCAGGGTGAAATCAAATAATATTTTCAAGCTGAATCTCAATATGAGTAAAATTTTCGTCAAATTCATTGTAAAAATTGACTATTTGAAAGAATCGCAGAGGTCACTAAAAAAAAAAAAAAAAAAAAATTGTATACAAGAATACGTTAATCGATGCTGTCGACGATATTCGTATAGTAAACTGCATAAGTTATTACATCGCATTTGCTGCAGTGGTTGATCTGACGAGGCGAGGCTCGAAGCAGCACAACGTCGTGTTTCCACTCCATCATGGCTACTCCAAGAAGCCTCGATTCCTTAATTCCTGCAGGAGTATACTCTGCGGTATATAGCCTCTAGAATACATAGCATAAGCGGCACCGAAGGCACAACGAACAACGGCAAGCAGCGAGTAGCAGCTTCACGTGGTTCGCAGGCCCCCGAAAATGGCATGGGCTATCACTGGCGTAGGAGTTAACTCAAGGGCTAAATAAATTCCGAGATATCAGTCCGTGAGCGAAAAGCTTATATCTCTCTTTCTCTCTCTCTCTCTCTGTCTTTTCTCTCTATCGCTTCTAATTAATGTTTTAACAATGCTATTTGATGTATCTAGACGTGTGCGTTTATATACTATATGTATGTACTTATAGATATGTGTGTGTGCATATACAAGGTATGATATGTCGAGAGTGCCGTAACGAAAAAAATTTAATAAAAATTAGGCACGATTTTTAAGCCTTGATATATTATGCGTGGTTTTTCCTTTGTAGAATTTTTATTTTTTATTTTTTTCAATTCTATTTTTTATAATGCTCCCTTCGCACCGCTACAACTTTCGAGTGTTCGCAAATGCGAGGTGACAGGGCGGCGGTGGATAATGGAGGACTAAAATAACAATAGCGACGATTACTGGACGGCGAATGGGTGTGGCTGCGCCATTGAGTCGTTACACGCAGGAATAGAAGGTGGAAGTGGGACGGAGATATACGAGCGAGACAGAGACCGTCGCGAAATGTTCGTAGGCGAGAGGAGGCGAGAGGCTTGGGGACGAACCATCTTAAAGGGGATAGCGCAGGACGCAAATAATCAATATACGACTCTACCGTGCGAAAGACTAACATACGCAAATTCTTTTGCACCCGTGCCAAGGCGTTCTATGTTACTTGAAACTCTCGCGTTCTAGTACTATATATACATATATGCGCCAATATACATCGGTATATCCTATTTAAATGTAAGAAAACAATCTTCTGGGGATCTTTACTGCACCGTTCAATAGTACATATATACATACATACATACATACATACATATACATTAGGGTGGGCCAAAAAAAACTTTTAATTTTTTTTTCTTTAGTTACCATGAAAATATTGCTCAAGATGATGAAAAAAAAGTCCTCTGAAAATTTGAGCTCTTAATATCAATATTAAGAGGTGCCTAATCGCGATTTTTGATTTCCCATTTAAATAACACAGGAAATTTTTTTTTTTTTATTTGGAATTTTATTCCGTTCCAACGAATCATCGTGTTATAAAAATCAATACATATTCTTGTAGGAAATTAAACGATCTCCAAAAAAGGTCTGATGTGATTTTTCGCTAAGTCGAAAAAAAAGTCGTCATATACCGTTTGAGGTTGAACTTTAACCTTGAATAACTTTGAAACGAGTGAACTTAGCGAAAAATTACATCAGACCTTTTTTGGAGATCGTTTAATTTCCTACAAGAATATGTATTGATTTTTATAACACGATGATTCGTTGGAACGGAATAAAATTCCAAATAAAAAAAAAAAAATTTCCTGTGTTATTTAAATGGGAAATCAAAAATCGCGATTAGGCACCTCTTAATATTGATATTAAGAGCTCAAATTTTCAGAGGACTTTTTTTTCATCATCTTGAGCAATATTTTCATGGTAACTAAAGAAAAAAAAATTAAAAGTTTTTTTTGGCCCACCCTAATATACATACAATTAAATAACTTATATCGCTCTCACTCGTATTTTTATACATTATTATTAGTTTCATTGAATTCATTCAGCTTATACATCGAACCTCGATTAAAAAAAAAAAAAAAAAAAACAGGGGACGGTTCGAAAGATCTTCTTTACGATAAATTATCGGTATATAATGGTTTTCCTTTTTCTCCAGACAATCTATCAAAAGTATATTTAAGTAGATATTTATAAACGTTCATTCATCTTCATATATGACTTTATTGTATATATGTATATGATATTATACTCTCTTCCATATAAGGGCTTCGAATGAATACCGATATGCGGTTTTTCTAAATTTAAACAAGAAAAATCGTTTCAAATTATTATTATTATTATTATTATTATTATTATTATTATTATTATACATTTATTTCGCGCTTATTCCGGGGAGACTTCATTACGTGCACGAGGTATTAAAATATACTCATGGGATATTGTGTCTTGCGGATTTGTAACCGCGACATCCTGCGCTGTTTATATGGTCTTACAATTAAACTCATCTTCCGGTACGATTGTGATATAGAAAAACTATTTTTTTTTTTTTTTTTTTTTTTTTTTTCAGGCTATCATAAGGTCCGTGAAAATTTTTGAGTATTCAGTTGAAAAAAAAAAAAAAATAAAAACAAAAACACTGGAAAATGAAATTAGGAATTGAGAATTCATGGATATTTCTGATCGAGGTGGAAAGTTTAAAGTTTTTTAAAGACGAGGCATAAATTGGTAGTGTTATATTATAGGGTGCAAGGAGATCTATAAGTATGACATTGCAGTAGATCAGAAATTTGAAAATTATGAAAATATCGCGTGATTCCCACGCGCGCAATTCTACTCCTGCGGGCCGGAAATGACATCAGCTGCATCTTTTCAGCCGCAAGTTTAGCGGTTGACGCGCGGCCAATCTCCTAGTCTTTAAATTCACGTTTGAAATCGCAAAATAGATGGGAAATCTTATTGCGTCAGTGAAAATTCCTACATATATAAGAAAATTTTCATACATATATGAATTTTGAACTATATTGTAGGTATAATATTATTATATTGATAATACGACGTGTTGTCGAAATGCAATTTTTATCGAACATTATCCAATCATTATACCATCATTCTATTATCAGGTATAAGAAACACGCACGCAGTTCTCGTTCATAAATTACAGTTCGAAAAAAATTATATGACGATATAGAAGAATCGGCGCAAACCTCTCTCGCTCACGGTTTAGTAAACTTAAAATAACTCGGTGAATTGACGAGGCAATTATAATCGTCCGATGTCATCATATCGCCGACTATACGTATATACCTAACTCTAACTACTCAAGTATAACATACGGGCAACGTATTGAACGTGACTCATTCACTCGCGCAGCTTTTCAGTCCGTGTTTCACGATAGAATCGTCGCTCTGAGCTGTGCCGTCGAACACGACGCACAATTTTACATCCCAGTCTCTCTATATGCTACATACCTATGTATACATATACATTCCATATATTAGAATATCCATGCATGTATTTATATGTATGCATACGTAGATACATATCGTATATATATATATTGTATATAGATTCGTACAACCGCAGAAAAAAGAAAAACACTTGTTTCAACGAGTTCATTTCCTCCGCAACTGCATCAGTCAATTGTTGTGAAAACAAAAGTGTAGACTGAAAAAGTATCTCGTATACAAATACGCATGTATATACAACTATTAGCTGTACTGTATAGGGAATGACCATGAACGGCTGCAGATATTGCTTAAGGACTTTCTCACGTCAGCGGAAGTCGGGGTTTGGCACCTTGCACGCGGGGTTCGTTCGTAGCGAGAGAAGAATATTGGACGAGGTAAGAATGAAGAATAAAGATTTGATTGTCACAGCCAAGTTCTCTTTTTTTTTTTTTTCTTTCTTTCTTTCTTTCTCTCTCTTTCTCTCTCTCTCTCTATTTTTTTTTCTCTTCTTTTACTCATGAGAGATGATATCATCGCTGACGAACTCAATTCTCATCGTAAATGACGAGTTTCTAACTCTTTTTTTCCCTCCCCTTCCTATTCGTATAGCTGTTCAACTTCTTTTACGTATTTGTACAAACGGTCACGTTCCATCAAACGAGGAGGTCTATACCGGTCTATATATATGTACGAACAAATTCATACGTATGCAATGCTTCTTATAGAAAACGGGGGTCACGGAAGTTCTCGCGATACTATGCATGCATATACCTGCAGGAAGCCTCTTCCAAGGGTTTATTTACCTCTGCAGAGAAAAGGTATACCGAATTACCTGACTTATACCTGCGCCAAAAATCCTCACACTCGTATAGGTATAGGTACCTAACTTATATTAAATTCAGGGTCATTAAACAGGAAAAATATTTAAAGAAACCTCGAAAGTTTGACGTAAAAATTCGACGTTTTTTTTTTTTTTTTTTTTTTTTTTCGCCAAACGCTATGATCAGTTACACCTATATAATATATATACGTTTAACGTATATGCGGGAAGTATTATTCAAACAGTTTGGAGCGTCGGAAAGTAATTGCGACGACTGTAACTCGATTTTTATTGAACGATCCGTTCCAGGGTGAAATTTATCATTGTTAGGGATAATATTGAAGCCTGAAAACTTGACTACGTTTAAAAATTTCATTCTAAATTAGTATAATGAAGAGATAATTATACATTTCTTCGGTCCGTAGTAGTAGTTATATATATATATTTAAGAATCCTTAATCTAACAATTAATTCTATATAAGATAGAAAACTCGGACGTTTTTATTTCAAGTTTTATATAATTCTCAAGAATCCGAGTTCATTAAATTCATCCATTATTCAATACCCGATACTTATACTTGTGTCTCGAGAGATGGAAAAATTTCGTTTTTTTCCCGTCTTTTCTTAAACTATAATAACGAACCTATACACCTATATATTCATATCACGAATAATTTCTCTCTACAAATAGGTAGTAGTACTATATTTCTGGTAGAACAAGAAAAAAAAAAAAAAAAAAAAGCAAAAAGATTAAATAATACAATAATATAATGATTGGGATTAATCGAGTAGGATACATAATACATTATAGCGGGAAGAAATCGAGTATAAATATATTTATATATATTATATATATACTAACGTTACGCGTTCTTAATTCATAAGAGTTTCGTGAATTGATATCTAGACTTATCACTATATTGTCTTGATCGATGTTAGATATATACCTATATATCTTATACCTAATATAATCTCAGTCTGTTGTACTATACGACGCGTGAATAATGATTTAATCCAATTAAAATTTGACGTACTATATGTGTATATATATAGTTATATTGTTACAACGTATATATATATATATATATGGCGATAAATATCGTTATAAGGTAGTATAATAGCAACATCAAAGTGGCGGAGAAGGAGAACAAGAAAAAAAAAAAAACTTCGCATACATGATTATAATTAAATCCATTTGGCTATATGTTTGCCGAGATTTTAGAAATGGTGTACCTTCTGGATTTATAAAGACCCAGTCTATCATAATATCGAAGTTATTGTTCCGTTGAGGTAGAATTTTCGAAAAAGATGTAAAGATTCGTGGCAGTTTTTACCTCAAAGCTATACTAACTAAGTATACGTATATAATATTGATGAAAATAATAATCTATAACAATATCGTTTTCAGCACGGGGTCCGAACACACAAACTACATTGATATAGTTAAAGGTATTATATACACCGATACACGGTATAAAGTACCTTTAAAAAGGGATCTAAAAGAAAATGCCTCGCGCAGTTTGAGAACGGCGCTGTTAATTTAAGGAGTGGACTCAAGGACTTTCGCACTTGAACAACCGTCCCTTTGATTAAGCCGCGAAATTTATCGCTTCCGTAACGTTATCTGGTGTGGCGTTTCGGAATTGACTATATACTATATACCTATACCCTATACGCATATATATATATATATATATAACGGATGAAAAATGTTCGTTTTTAACTACCTATACCTATACCATATGTATAATTCGCATGATTGAAGAAATTGTGCATTTAAATATATATTAGCGTTTATTTGTTATAATATAAGAGATTGCATTCTATCGTTTGAATTATTGATACAATCTGCAGCGGTATCGAGTCACAATAGTTTAGTTAATAACAAATATATTCACACTATGCTATCGCTCGTATACCGTAAATTTATATTCTTGATTCAAGATAATTTTGCGATCTAAAAATGAAGAACGAAATTTTCTCGGATAAAATCAAAAAAAAATTTTTCTCGAACCAAGAAAATTTGGAAAATTTTCTTGGTTCGAGAAAAAATTTTTTTTGATTTTATCCGAGAAAATTTCGTTCTTCATTTTTGAATCGCAAAATTATCTTGAATCAAGTCAATAACTTTCTTTCTGTGTACAATTATGTTTTTCTCAAATACATCGCTGCAGCACTAAAAAAAAAAAAAAAAAAACTCGCGTCATAAAGCAGTAGCGTCTGTGCAAGAGATGTATATAGTATGTTTATACATGACTTAAAGAGGATATACATAGATGTGAAAAAAAAAAATTGGATCTAAGAGCCGTAGGTTCTTATTTCTATAATTTTAATCATGTCGTGAATTAGAATTTGATAAACGCGTTTCTGAACTTGAAATTTGATAAGAAGAAGAAGAATAAGGAAATAAGCTAGTATTAATTGAATTTCTATATAAAATTTGATTAAATTTAAGAAACTGCGGGACATAAGTTCGACGACATCGTTAGATCCGCTTTAGTCTGCGCCCGTGAGTTGCCATGGAGAATAAAGCCCTTTCCTTCCTTTCCCTGCTACTACGCTACGAAATACGAATAGAAACCCTCTTCCCCGCTGAAACCCCCCATCGCCCCCTCGCCCCTCGACCCTCCAGTCTCCGCAACACACCGTCGCCCCAACGTCAGCAACGTAGCCGTGCCAAATCCCCACTCTGCGCTAGATCCAGGTTCGCACAGCTTTTCTTCTTTCATTTCCTCCCTTCTTACTTTCTTTCTTTCTTTCTTTATTTTACCTTTTTATCCTCCCCCTTGCCGTTCGGCACGTATCAATGTAGGTCCGCGTCAGATTTGTCGTATTTTCATATTTCCCGCTTCAATTTCCGTAGAAAAAAATATAGAGAAATATAAAAATAAGAGAATAAGAACGATACGAGGCTCGATTGAAGCCGGCGACACAAACTTCTACGTGAGCCGTAATACGCTTCACCTATAGGCCGGTCGGACACGCACATCAAGCGCCGACCAATCACGTACGCGTGTAGGTCTATAGGTGAAGCGTATTACGGCTCACGTAGAAGTTTGTGTCGCCGGCTTGATAGGAAGTCCGAGTCATAAATTATTGATTATTCTTGTTTACGGTATAGCAAGCGAGCTTTAGCTACGGTCCGTAGACTGAATCGGAAAGACCGCATATGCAAAGAGAGAAAAGAGACTGTTGTTATTGCGAAAATGTTACTAAACTAAACAGACGAAAGTTACGTCACTTACATTCGTTGTTGTCGTCGTCGTCGTAGTCGTAGTCGCGGAGTTCGACTTCTTTATCACAACGTTATGTGCGTTAGCGTTGATAATTTATTGAGAAATCTAATGCGATTTTAGTCATTTCTTGCAATTCTCATTTCTTCGAATTACATATTAAATTACTTTTATCATAATTTCTTTATTTATAGTTTTACTAGTAGATTAGTTTTAAATAACGAAGATCTTTTTTTTTTTCTCTCTCCTTCATTTTTTGTCATTACCCCCCGCAGAGGCGTACGAGTTCACTAATACTCGTGTCAACTCTGAAGTACTAATGTAAACAATGAATAGTAGGAATGACAAAAATAAAATCCTTAAGCTTTGACTCTCAGCTTATTGCTTCGAAATGCTGCAAGTCAACGTCTAAGTCGACGCTTCTTATAACAAAAATAACGAAAAACATGAGTACATTGAATCAGCAATCTCAATTATTCATCTTATATTCCTATAGAGATTATTGTTTCAATTTTTAAATTTGAAAAAAAAAAAAAAAATAATTTATAATAAATTGTTGTACACAGATTTTGGGTCGAAAGACAGAGAATCTTATTATTTATTATCTATAACGTATGTACAAACGATCCACGAAGATATATTATATATAAGCTACGAGAATTCAGACTTGTGCTAATTTTTTCAAATTTTCTGAACACCATCGAGTAAGTGGTAAATTTTCATTTCTTTGAGAAGATATGTCGATTTTTATATTGAACGAAATTGGTTTGCTGGAATCAGCTATACCAAACATTCGTCGTAGGGCGTCAAATGCTGCGACATCTTTTGCCACGGGGATGGATTCTGCGGCACCTTAAAAAAAATAAACAAGTTTTTTTTTTATTTTTTTTTTCAAAATAAGGTCCATCCTCTATATATAAATTTACGATTTATATTCGGATATCTTAACGAATGTGAAATTATAACTAATTTAAGAATTAAAGCATTGGTTTTAGAGTATTTGATCAGTCTTTCAACTTGCTAGATATAGTAGGATAAGTGAATGAATTTCTTTAGTAAATCTTGTCGGTAATTTCAAGCCAATAAATTGACCAACACTCCTTTGGTCGGGTAGATAAAATTCCCAATTTACCTATACCGAGGAATTGTTGATCGGAATAAACCCCGACTTGATAAGTAGACAGAACTGTATCAGCTCCAGATTGAGCAGTGAGTCGAAAATCTGCAGGTCCCCTCTTTTCGTTTTTCAAAATATCGTCCAGTGTTTGAATTGGATTAGGTGTCCAGATCGCTGTTATATCTTTGTCAGAAAGTGTGGCAATTAAAAAGTCACGGACAAATAGGCCGGCTTGAACAACGTCTACACTGCGAGACAGCGCAGCTACTAATGCATAAAACGTGTTCGCTAGGGTCTCAGACTGCACTGGATGATCCTAGAAAATAAATAGAAAAAGTATCAATTACAACTTTGCACTAATCAATCTTCGAAGCTACATAATATCAACATTTTTTAAACCCTGCACACCTCGCTCAATATAATATCTTTAGTCCCAATATGCGACGAAACTGTGGCTACAAGCTCCTCGGATAAAAGGTGGTCCTTCAGTGCCCTGGAAAATTTCAAATTCAATTAATATCTGGTTCAGCTAAATATGATTTATAATTCTTAGAAGCTGATAAATGAGTCTTGGGATAAAATAATGTCTTATATATCATTAAATAGTTTAATATGAAGTGAAATTGACAAAATTTTAGATGATAAGATACTGAATTAGGTCTGTACTCATCAAGATGAAAAGCAACCCTACAGGGCGTTTAAACACATTTGATTTCTAAATCCTATGCCTTTAGCAGTATATTTGTAATCGCTGGTTTTCAAACTTTTATCTCTGTTGAAAAGTTATCGTGCTTTTAGAATAGATTTTTCTTAAACTCTTTAACAATTTTACCATCTATTGTGTAGAAAATGGTAAACTAATCACAGAATCTTTTCTTCTCTCAAATTTCCATTAGCTAGATCCATTTAGTTTACTGCACTATTATAATAAACGCTCAAGCAGAGCAAACAAACTCATAAAGTGAATAATGTGAGTAATCAATTCTGGAGTAAATCAATCCTTGAACTCGATAAAGCTAATATCGAAATTCTTGACTATTTATAGGATTTCAATGTCCTTCAGACGCCCTGTTAATACGTAAACCATATTCAAATCTTTATAAATGTTCTTACAAAATGCATTCTTCCGGTACTCGAGGCAGAGCCTGCCTCAAATAGCATTTAACAATTTCTGAAGTGATATATTTTCCTTCTTCGATCAGTTCTGTGTTATCTTTGATATTTAATTCAGGATTTTCAATCCCAACTTCTCTTTGTCTTTGTTCTTCTTGTACTATATACGATCTATGAGTTAAAGCTTGTTGCAGTATTTCAATGTTGAAATTTTCAGACAATCTTTTGTTGAACGCAAATATTTCAGCGTTATAATTCCAGTCGAGGAAATTACTTCGACGTGGTATAGGCTGCGGCCCTAATTTAGCAGTCCTTTTATTTATTACACGCAACGTTGGAGCTACCCAACGTTTGATACCTCTTTCACCTAAAAAAATGATGATATTGTAAAGAAATGAAGATTGACAGAGAGCTAAGACTCAATGAATAACGCGATAAACAAAACGTGGCATTTGATTGATAAGAAGAATGAACAATATTCTTCAACGATAACATTAGACGCATTTTAACTTGTGGAATAATACCCCGTTTCGTTCTCACGTTTGTTTTGCTTTTTTTTTTTTTTTTTCTAAAAGCTACAACTCCCACAGTGTACGAATAACAGAATATATCATACCAGTGTAAACGACAGAAGTTAATCTTTGAATATTAACTGCCACTCGGGCACATGTCCGCAACGAACTCATCGTATTTTTATATTTATTAAAATTAAGGTTACTTTATAAAATTTGAGGTTATGAATACGTGAGGTTATCCATAGATTGAATTATTGAGGGTAGAGAGACTACTATACCCTCAATAGATCGAATAAGCGCAGAATAACTCATGAGTTAGATAGTGGAAACTATTTCCAAACTACTCCGTATGGCGCTGATAAGAAACTCGGTGATTTTTCGTACAAGTTTTCGTCTCATAATCAGATTCGATTAATTAATGGTTGGTAAAATAGTGTAAGAGGAAGCGTAAAGTCGTCTCCGTATTTCCTCCGCAAAATGGCATCGCTGTGTGGAAGGATCGTTCTCCAAGCTTCTCGCCGTACAATTTATACATCGGCGAGATGTGGAACAAAAAGTAATGTCATATCGATTATTTAATAATAAATTAATAACGCGAAATACCGTAACGCATATATGTTATTTTTATTTATTTTTTTTTCGTTATCTAAATTCAAGTTACGTAACGATCGTCTGCGTCTGTAGTGCAAAATCGTACTTTATAGTGATGATTAAAAACGTCTTGAATAAGACTTTCGAAAGATATGTAAACATTATTTTATGTATTTATTCATTACAGCGATGGCTGATTCTATCGACCACGCTACTGGTCTGGAGAAAAGAGAACTTTTAGCTAAAGTTGCTGGCGATGATGTAGGTACTTTAAAGATTTTTATCTATTTGGTAGAAATAATAGGTTCACAGTATTCGATACTTGGGTGGACGCCCAAGAGATAGAAGAAATACGTTTATAATTCAACAACCTTTTAGTCTCTATCTATCTATCTATCTTTCTATCTTTCTCTATCTTTAAAAAAAAAAAAAAAGGAAATTTCATTTTCTTCCATCAAAATTTTTCTTTACATAATTCATCTCAGCATGTTTATGTCAGCTGACAAGCAATGAAATATTGAATGTTAGATTTACTCTTCCTGTTTGACAAATTGGTCTGTAGAATTTAGAATCGAATTTTCTAAAAAAAAAAAAATTATATATTTGCTAATTGTTCTTTTTTTTTTCCTCCTTTTTATGGTTTATTTAGAACCCGTTTGACATGAAAGTGTTGAAGCGTGGTCCAGGAACAAAAGATTGTCCAAATCAGGTACCGAGTGCATTTGACAGCCGTTTGGTTGGATGTATTTGCGAGGAAGAAGCGACTTCAATAAACTGGATGTGGCTTCATCAAGGGTCACCTCGTCGTTGCGAATGCGGTTATTGGTTCAAATTGACCCACAAAGCTCCAGTATAAATATAAATTTGGGTTAAGTTAGTCGATTGTTTGAAACTAAACATCTACCTAGAATTAATATTATCGTTAGAAAAATACGAGGAGACTGTATTTATTTATCATCCAATAACACGCCTCCCGAGTTTTCCTATCGAATGATAATCAGAAATTTCTAAGTCTTCGCAGCAAAGTTGTGCGAAAAGTCCCAAATGTATTTAATCCCATTTCATTTTGATGTAAATATAATTTACAATTAAATAAAGACGAATATTAGAAGCTATTCATACCATCAAACGATATAAACTATTGTGAGTAACGCAAAACGTTCAATACTTAAATAAAATTGAACATAGTAGTACTATTATTTCAAATTCTTATTAATCTACAAAGATCACGTTTAATATATTCAACACATCTTCCTACGTGTGTTAGTTCATTGTACCTACACCTCTATGGATCAATAAATCTGCTATCAAATAATCGAATAATAAATGGCATAGAAATTTCAAAGAATTAACAAGTTTTATTAACAAGTATTTACGTAGGGTATACAATATTGTAGATTAAACAACAAGAATTAGTCCCGACAAGTATAAAGATGAAAAAACAAATAATAGATTTTTTTTTTTTTTATTATACGCATCCCTAGATTATAGATTACAATCTTAGTAATAGACCATCAGAGGCAATGGATGGCTTTAGTGTACGTGTACTTATGTTCTGACCGTAATTTATTCAACTAATAAGCGAATTGTTTCAATAAATCCGAAAATGGGAGGCTGAAATAAATGGTACTTCTACAAAAATATTCAGCCAAGTTTATCGTCTGTTTTTTTTTTTTTTTTTTATACAGATAATTATAGACAAATTCGTAAATTCTTAACAGTAAAGAAAATTTGTTAGTCTTTTTTTTTTTTTTTTTTTTTTTATATTTGCTTTACTGACCAATTGAAATTCATTGGAATGACTGACAATGTTACAAAATAGTGCTAATTTTAACATGATTGCATAAGGGTAGCATGCCTATCAAGATTTGGAAATAGCTGTGAAACCTGGATTTTAGAGATAGAGCAATCATTGAGTATTAAAGGAGCCTCAAAAAGAACGATGGTCAAGATTTGCCTTATTCTAAAATAAATTTTCTTAATAAAAAAAGGATTAATTCAATCCTTTTTAGTCAATTTTTCATCATACACCTCTTCAAGATCTGCAAAATTGCTTTTATCTTTTTGATTTAAACTCTCATTCATACCAACGCTGATATTCTCACCCGAACCATCGACTGTCTGCGGTTCATTTGATTCTGATTTCTTCTTAAGCTGCCCAACTACTGTAACATATGAGGATGGTACTAAGCCTACGTTTATACTGTCTGTAGCCCGCCACCAGCCATGCATGTCTTTAGGTTGTAGAGATTTTGGTGCCAGCCAAATTTTTTGTCCAGATCTTAAGCTCAGCTCGTCACTGGATGTAGCGTTGAAGTCGTAAGTTGCGGTCGCTGTATACATCGGCTCGTTTTGTTGAAACCATTCGTTTGGATTATTTGCTGCAATAAATTCAGTAAAATTTATATATTTATAAGTTAAATAGTCGTAAATGGCTTAAACTACAATTTCGGAAACTCACTGTTTAATTTAACTTCTTTGGCGTCGGTGACTAATTTATGTACTAAATAAGGTATTGCAAATAACATGCTGAGAAATATTAGAATTGGCCAACTCGAAGGGCCAGTTTTCTCTCCGTTCATAACTTCGATAGCTGTTCGTTGCCACAATAATTCACTGTTTGGATCATCGGGACGTAAACCTGTTTTAAAAAATGGTAATTGGCAATCAATGCGTATTTAATTCATTATTCATTCTAGATTTTTCTACAAAGATTACGACGACGCAATAGGTGTAAATACTGACCCAAAATGTACATGCTCTTCCAGTAGAGCCATTTCATGAATCTTATAAGAGCGAATGTGTTTAAAAATTGTCCAAACATTGAGCGTAATCTACCAACGTTTTCAGCCACACTAAGAATGGCTCTGAATGAACTGGTCATAGCAAAGAATGTTGATTCGAGCATCATTGTTACCGACGAAAATGTGTGCACCATAGTTTCTATGGATTGAAATGCTGGCCTAGTGCTTTCCTCAGCCATCTGAACAAACCTATGTACAAGCAATATGAAAAAAATAGATTAACACTCATCTAGGCATAATTGAAAATAACTTTTTTGGGAACATGTGTATTGTGTATATAAAATCACACACATTCTGCACTCACCGATTCTCTACATCGCCGCTAGGTCCTCCGAATTGATTGTACTGATTATAACCAGACATGCCACCAAATCCACCATACGATCCATACCCCCCCCTGTAATTAAGGTTCGATCCGTATCCACCGTAATAACTTGGAGCTAAAGATCGATAGTCTCCATACATTGGCTGGTAATTTTGAACAGATCTATTAGTACGTGGTGGTAAAGGCGGGGGACTTCTTTGTTGATAGTGGGACCCGTTGATATTGTTAGGCAGGTTTGGACCGCTAAATGAAGAAAATGTAAGTTGAATTATGATGTATTAGTGATATTTACGTATAATAATCAGAGATACTAATTTGCGCATAATTTTATCAATATTTAAGAAAAAAAAAATAAAAATAAAGGATTTAAGATTACAAATTGCTCGGCTATAGAAGTAAGTATTATTGATACCATTACATCAGTGAGATTATTACACTACGCTTCATCTCGGGTTATATCATAAGTAGAAGACTGTAAGTGATAACGATTTATCTAACAAGTATCATATAATACTGTCCGATGTAGACAAAATTTATATTATTATTATCATCATCATCATCATTGTGTTGAATATCAAATTTCGTTAAAGATGTTGAATTTCAGGGTTAGCATTGTAAATATACTAACGTGTTATGTTCAGTGAATAACAAATACTAGTGAAGTTAATTAGTTTTTTTTTTTTTTTTTCGAAACTAGTCATTAGCATATTTACGTCGCGATTTATAAGTTATGATAAATACCTTAGCCCAATATCATTACTAGGCCTAAACTGTTGATTGTTAAAAGTACTCTGTCCCTGTTGGTTCATTTTGTAGAGAGCTACCTTTTATTTTAGCTATAGAAGGTATTAGGTGAAAGTTATGGATACTATTTAGAAAATTGTTTCACTAGTGTTGCGAACAACAACTTCTTCTTGGCAAAAACACATCTGAATATTTAACACATTGATAATACGATCTCGTTCTGGTATCGTTTGGTATCAAAGGTTAACCCCACATTAAGCTACTCCCCACTGTCCCCACGCCGTGGCGTATTCTGACAGACAATAATAATGCGTAAAATCATTGGCTGTAGAATCATTTGATCTTTGGTGTTCTGAAGCGAAGTGGCTTTCAGAATTGACTAAGAATTGCGAAATTTATTAATTATGTAAACTGTATAACTTGGAATTTGAAAGAAGAATTTAACTACGGAAAGTGAAACCCGGGAACCCGGTAGGGGGATGTTCGACACCTATTTCATGCAGGATGCACTGTCATGTCCTGGACTATACATTGTCACAAAACTGGCACACGGGGTGCTAAATGGTATCGCCATCTCGCGGTGGGATTGACGAATTATTTTTGCCGCAAGCAAGTGTCTGCCTTATGTATATGCAACTCCGCGAACAGGATTGACACGCGGGTTGCATATATCAATACATACTACGGACGCAAAAGTATGTAACTACGTATTGTCGGAAAGAGATTCTTTTTTGTCACTTTTTGTTTAGTTTGTTGAGTAATGTACTGAATAATAGGAGCGCGAATATTTATTGCACTCAATATTTGTAAAACTAGTTATATATTAGCTAGTATATTATTAAAATAAGAATGTCATTTATATTATAATAACTTGTGTACCAAGAAACAAATAAAAAAAACTCGCTCATCTGCGATGGATACATTTATGAAATAATAGAACATTGTTACACACAACTTCGACAATAACCAATATTGTATCGATGCTGATAAAATAAATTCCCACGTATACTGATAATTATTTGCTTGCTATTTCTCCCATTCACTTTTTCTCCGATTCTGTGTCTCGGGATCAATTTTTCGCTTTAAAATTTCAGAAACTTCAAATAATCCAAAAATATAGCGATGTTCGAGACTACACGAATGCATGCCTATCTATATGCTGATGCTTTTTTCAATAAAAAAATTTAAGCACACCTCCTCGGGTCAGATGTTCTCCTGATACCAGGAGCATTTTTGGACTTAGAATTTTTATAACTCTGAAAATCGCTAGTATAAACTAAATATGAAGACGTGCATGAAGACACGTATGCATGCTTATATCGATACACTACTCCTTTCCCCCCCGCCAAAAATTTAAGCACACCTCCTCGGGTCAGATGTTCTCCTGATACCAGGAGCAGTTTTCGACTTAAAATTTGTGTAACACTGAAAATCGCTAGTATAAATGAACATATGGCGACGTGCATGAGGCAACGTATGGATGCCTATATTGATACACTACTCCTTTACCGTTCCAAAACTTTTAGCACACCTCCTCGAGTCAGATGTTCTCCTGATACCAGGAGCAATTTTCGACTTAAAATTTTTCAAACTGCAAAATAGCTAGTATACATAAACTATATAGCGACGTGCATGAAGCAGCGTATGCATGCCGATATCCATACACTATACTCTTTTCCCCCACCAAAAATTTAAGCACACCTCCTCGGGTCAGATGTTCTCCTGATACCAGGAGCAATTTGCGACTTAACATTTTTCAAATTGCAAAATAGCTAGTATACATAAACTATATAGCAACGTGCATGAAGCAGCGTATGCAAGCAGATATCCATACACTATACTCTTTTCCCTCACCAAAAATTTAAGTACACCTCCTCGGGTCAGATGTTCTCCTGATACCAGGAGCATTTTTCGATTTAAAATTTCTTCAACCGTGAAAATACCTAATAAATATAAACTATATAGCGACGTGCATGAAGCAGCGTATGCGTGCCTATATCCATACACTATTCCTTCCCCCCACCAAAAATTTAGGCACACCTCCTCGGGTCAGATGTTCTCCTGATACCAGGGGCATTTTTCGACTTGAGAGTTTTCTAACTCTGAATAATTCAAATCATAACTCGAAAATCGTCCTGGTATCAGGAGAACATCTGACTCGAGGAAGTGTGCTGAAATTTTTAGCGGGAAAAAGCCAGAGTGTGTAGACACACGCAGGCATGCTTTCGTGTAGACGTGGCTCTATGCAGGTCGTCAAGCTTATAGTTGATCCTACATTTTGAAATTTCTAAGTTGAGTCGATAAAATAAAAAAAAAAACAGTAAAATTTATGAGAACTACGTACAAATTTTTTCATGTTGTTTTATATCTCGTTATCGGATTCTGAAATGAAGAGTCGCAGGGAAGGGAAGGTGGAAAATAAAGGAGATATCGATCATTGGTGTATCTGAGAATTTATTGCTGTAGCATCGATACAATATTACTAATTATCAAAGTTAGGTATACATACAATTGGTAATTGTTCTCTCTGCATTTTTTTTTTTTTTTATTAATAATTATTTGTTGTTAAGATTCATATTAGTTTTAGGTTTTGTCCGATTTATTGGTTTGAGGTTTGTTGACAGACGTCCTGAGGCTGTTAGTTGGGTGATATGAGGACACGACGTTTGACGGTAGCAGCTGTCGGCTAGGCGGCGATTTGGAGACGACCTCTTGAATTATGGTCAGTTTTTGCCCGAGAGACAGACACAGGGACGGGTTACTACTAGAACAATTAACATTCGTTTTTTTTTTTTTTTTCCCAATTTTTGAGGAGCTTCCAATGCATTTTTTATTATAATACTTTAGAATGAATCCTGTCCTATCTTAAGCTAATATATTCTTTGACTTTGTTCCAAAGGAGGAAGCTGCAATTCTCAACATTGATTTAGAGCCCTTATTACTATTGATATTTACTTGCATGTCGCGATATGTAAGTCCTTTCAACCAGTAGTGGGAAGGTGGAGAAATCCAAATTTTACCGATAGTGCTGGGTTATTGGTGTCAATCCATTCATTGGTCCTACAGTATACAGCGGGGAACTTATTTCAGGTGTTTCCTTTGTAGCTTTAAAACTGGGGTATTCCTCTGCAGCTTTGACCTTTGGGGGCTGTTTTGTTTTCGAATCACGCCATTTCTTCATTCGATTTTTTTGCCTTTCTTGACGGGTATCAGAGACTGGACGATTTTGTTCCTGATCAAATCTGTCCTCAATCTGAATATCATCCGTCCCATAGTGCTGGGTTATTGGTGTCAATCCATTCATTGGTCCTGCAGTATACAGCGGGAAACTTACTTCAGGTGTTTTCTTTGTAGCTTTAAAACTGGGATATTCCTCTGCAGTTTTGACCTTTGGGAGCTGTTTTGTTTTCGAATCACGCCATTTCTTCTCTCGATTCTGTTGCCTTTCTTGACGGGCATCAGAGACTGGACGATTTCGTTCCTGATCAAATCTGCCCTCAATCTGAAAATCATCCGTCCATTTTTGGGTTTTCTTCTGGTTGTATTCATACATCCTTTGTTTGTCACGATCCCGCATTCCTGAATTCGTTGACTTGTTTGCTTTTGTTGCAATTTCGCTTACTAGCGAAAATTTTTTTAACCTTCGGCTTATCTCCTAAACTAGCGAAAATTCATCCAATGTTTGGGTAGGGTAGTTTGCAAAAAAACGACATACCTCTCTGCATTCAAAGTATTTTCGTTGAGATGTCTGTCAGTCGAATCTTGTTAACGCAAACCCCACTGACAGATGCCCCTACCCTAGGTCAGTGCTCCGACTTGCCCGGTAGTGATGTAGTGAATGAAATGAAATTGCCATCTCACGGATGAATATACGAACTACTTTTACTGCAAGCCTTTTATTATAATATATATAGTATAATCTGCATGTCGTCTGGTAGTTCTCATCGTATCTAATAGATGGCCATATCATTTGGGAATTGGGACTCCGCACGCCAATTTGTATCGTGTTTTGACTGTGTGACAGCACGTGTGAATTGTGAATTGTGATCGCTATTATTAAAAGATAAAATGCCTGTCGATCAGAAGCGTATCAATGGTCCAGAGGTATCAGTGCCATACACTATCTACACAGATATCAATAAGTCTCAAAAAAAGAAACCGGAAAAATTACTGAAGAAAAGAGTCGATGGACGGGGCCACAAAGATTTGAGAAAAATTTGTAAGTCAGGTTATGGTTGCTTCTTCATCGTTTAAATAAAATAAATGAAAAAGAATAAACTATTGAATAATATAAACCATATTTCTCCGTTATCAGAAATTTACTGCTAAATTCAATTTCATTATAATCATATTTTTCCAATTATTGTCGTAATTTACAGACGGAATAAAATAAGTTCGTTGGGTAAAATAGCCTTCGAGATTTTCCTGAATTTCTTCACTTATTTTTTGTTTACAGTTGTGAAAACTGGGGTAGTCAGCCAAGCCAAAGGATCCGCCTACATTGAACTTGGGACAACCAAAGTAGTGTGTTCTGTCTTTGATCCAAGAGAAATCCCAAACAAAAATGATTACAGTCTACAGGGTGAGCTCTTTTGCGAGTTTAAATTCGCGCCATTTTCTTGCGCAAAGAGAAAAATCCACCAACAAGATTCTGAAGAGAAGGAATTCAGCGTTATTATGCAGCGATCGTTGGAACCAGCTGTTTGCAGGGTAATTATAAATCCCAGTCTATTAATGAACGATGTAAACTCAATGCCATGAAAGATCTTCCTAATTTATACCCTGACAATCTTCTCAATCAAAAGTTATTATGCCATGGATAAAATCATATGATATAAATTTATTTCTATACTTTCTATTCAAAGCGAATTAATTTTTACAGCAAGAGTTTCCAAATTTTCAAGTCGACATTTATGCTCTGGTCCTCGACAACGGAGGGTCTTCTTTAGCTGCTGCAATAATGTGTGCGAGTCTTGCTTTAGCAGATGCAAGTGTACCCATGTTTGGTCTGGTCACAGCAGTCTCTGTGGTAAGCGGAAAGAAAGGAGGCCAAGGAATTTGTAGATTCTTGGCTGTAATGTAGTTTGATTCATATAATATGCAGTTATTCATGTTTATAGCCTTGATGATTGTTCATTTTCAGGGATTGTGTGGAGATACGATGTTTGTAGACCCAACAGTTGAAGAGGAGAAACTTTGTAATTCTCCCCCTACTAGTTCTGGTACTTCTAAGAATCATGGGCTTATCATGCAAGCTACTTTGCCTCAACACGATCAAGTTTCTGAGTTCTTCCTCGTCGGTAGTGTTGATTTAGACGGGATAAAACAAGCTGTTGAAACGCTTACTGTAACTAATAAAAACATATGTCCTGTGGTACAACAATGTTTAGTTAAAACTGTTTTAAGGGCTTTGAAGAGAAAGGAATATGAAAAAAATGAAATAAAAGAATGATTAGTAAGCCTTTCTTGTCTACACTCTTTTTTTCACACAAAATCATTATTGGTGGTTGTAATTGCTATATAGTGGTGAATATGAGACTTGATTGACAATAATGATAGCAAATTTGAAAAAATATGAAGCTAGTTGTTCGAGAAAAGTTAGAGCTCTAAAACTGTATTAATGATGGCTAAAGATCGCTTATACAGCTATACAGATCAGTAAAAAAGGATTCTTATCACTTGACGCGACTTATTCATTAAATCAATTGCACAAATCATCAAATGCAAAGTTATTATAGTAGTAATTGATTCAGACAGGATTTGTAAGTTGCATCAAATTCGATTCCTCAAAATTGATTTCAAATAATTTGATTGAATAGAAAAGGCTGTTTATTAATTCTTAACTAATACGATAGATTAAGGTTTGCATATTATCTCAGTATTTATATTGGTAAAATTTTTGATTTTCATTCATTTTAAAGATCAAGTGGAATGAACTGTTAGATATTAATATCGGAAATTAATCTTCTGGTTTTTCTGGTGGCGGACCGCACGGCTGTAGCATTTTTTCCATCAGATTAAATCTGACTCGTGCCTTTGCCTCGTTCTCAGCTAATGCAAAAAAGTTTAAAAGATCGTAATGCCCCATGTAAGAGCTGCACGAATCTCTGTGCTGATTAACTAGCCATTCAAATTTTGTAGTATCCGCATGACCTGTTCCAATATATTTTGATTGGAGATGTTCCAGTTGACTATGGATATTATAGCGTTCACCCATTCCTAAAATTAACAATAATAGAGTAGAATATTTTGATGATATTATAGGTTAGAAACTGTTTTGTTCTCTTTCTCATACGTTCATATTAATAATATGGAATATTTACTCTTCTTTTATAGTTAGGTAGTTCGCAATTAGGTATGTGACATTTTTTACTTACTTGAATTGATGAGATTTAAGACTTCAAATTATTTTTGACCCAAAAGCCGCGTCGTTATGAATTCCGCTTGTGACGAAATCAGACGAAGCTGTCCTACGAGTTATGACGTTGTCCATTTGGTCCATTACCAGACGCATGCGCGTTGGACTAGCGGCGAAGGATGCAAAATTTGAAACATCGAAAACCACGGACTCGCGTATTTTACAAATAAATTTATTCAGAATAATCGTGATTTTAAAAGAAATATAGAAAAAATTTGTAAATACTTGATTTAGCAAAGCCATTTGAAGAGGCTGATAGCTGTTGCACAATAATTATCACTGTTTTTGTATTATTATTCTCATCTTTAATACTGCAATATTATTATCACCTAGCATCTTCATAAGAGAATTGAAAGTTTTATAATTAAGCTCATTACCAATCGTACTAGCTAAAATGAATTTACGAAATTGGTAAATAATGTAACAGATATAAGAACTACGACGTATGAATTATGCCGTAATATTGTTTTCGAGTATTTTTTAGTTTTGTTATCCGAGAATATCTAAAGATATAATATTATAAGGTTTGTATGATGTTAATTGTATGAAATGAATAAATCTTTGATTGAAAAAAAAAAAAAAAAAAAAATGATTACTGTGTTGGTATTTTTACAATTATGATAGAGTATTACCGGACGTTTTTAATTGCTTGCGGACGAAGAGAAAGAAAGAGAGTGATGAATAAATTCAAAGTATTTTAGGTGAAATATTAATATTAATATTAATTGGGCTGTGTTCCAAAACTTTACTCTAGTGATCCGAGTATGTCTTTATCCTTTCTTCACCCATGACAATAGAGAAAGATACAACACACTCGGATCACTAGAGTAAAGTTTTGGAACACAGCTTTGATATTGCATTTAGCATAAATGAAGCAGTAGTAGTAGGGTGTGTGATAATGCATAATAAAAGTTAAGTTTGTTTTTTTTTTTTTTTTTTTTTATAACACATTTTTCATTTTTCTGGTAAGTCTAAGGTAATTAATAATTAATAACAAGAAAAAACCCTTTTTCATCAATGTGTCTACAATAATTATTAAAAGGTACAATTAGCAAATTACTATGTTGTGTATTTACTTTGTGTAATAATAGATAATAATATAATTGTAATATTTTTTTTTTTTTTTTTTTTCTTTTTTTTTCATATTTATAGCGCGATTTCTTTCCACGTGCTCGTTCATTTCTACAAATATAATATGGTATCTAATATTTTATTTTTTTCTTTTATGTATCCACTTGGGTTATTATCAATCATTTACCTTTACTCCTATTTATATCGTTTAGTCGAATACTAAAAATACAAATTGTTATGCTTATGGCAATTTTCAAAATTATTTAACAATTTAATTTTCAAAGTTTGACAATTTTGAAAATTCCTTCATAAGCAATGTATAATATTTATAGCTTTGCTTGCAAAATTAAGGGACTTATAAAGACTTTGCCAAATATCTATATACACATTTATATATGATGACCAGATGAATTTCAAAAATATCACATAGCATTCAGAAGATCAGTTTTAGTTTTTCATCAAATTTTCAAACCCTCCAAGTTACTTTAGTAACGCTATATGAAATTTAATTAACAACTTTTATCATATAAACTCACGAAATTTTCATACAATTCTCCAGTTCCTAGCCATTACCTTCTATACTTAAAAGTCACTCGAAAATAAATAATTTTTTGTTTTGCTTTGCTTTTCTTTGTCCCCTTCAAATGAATGCAGTATAGCAACTGGAAAGCATCAAGATTTTCGATTTTCGAATTAACGTTATGATCTTACAGAGTAAAACAATTTGGTCATAATAATGGGTTCAATATAATATGTAGAAAGTTCTTTAGTAGCCCCTTAATAATATGAGTGTCCTTAAAATTCACTTAGCTAGAAGATATTCAGAATATTTACACGTGAAGCTTGCTTCGTTTATAATCTATACAATTATATAAATGTTATATGCAATAATAAAATTGTAACATAATAATACCTAATCTAACTATCTACTGTCAATGGAAATATTTTACATCGAAATTACAATTTTTCATTTATCTGCAATAATCCTTAAATTGATAATATTCTATTTTGCTACATTTTACATTACACTTCATCCCATCCTAACATAGGGTATGGATAAAATTAAAATTAAAATTATTCCTTATATTCATTTGTGTTCAAGCTATTTACAGTTTACTTATGATTTTTATTCAAGTAAAACGGAAGTATTTCTACTATTTACAATACATGACAGACGATTGAGGCAATTTATACTTCAATACGCGACGTTTAAGCTATATTATCGATACCAGGACATAAGGATTTATAACAGCAATAATAATGATGTGTGATACTGGGAGAATTTTGAGCCACAAGTCTCAATAGTCTATACATACATGTTACCCATGAGCCGATTCGTAAATAAAATAAAAATCAATAGGTTGAAAAGTTTATATCAAAGAAAAAGAAACTTGAAAAAATGCTCCAAAGACTTTTAATACGTTATAAATGATGATCTTCCATGAATTTTTCACATAGTGGTAGGATTTAAGGAAAGCGTGCTCGCCTCGTTAGTTCTCCTCTTCTAACTTATGACGTATTTTCTAACGTTTTGTACACACATTTTCTCTCATAACAGTTACTTTCTGTTGCTAATATAGTATATTTGTATTGCTCCCGATTGCCTGATCGTGCCACGAGGTGAATTATATTCAAAATCTAATGTACTGAATGCAATATTGAAATGATAGTCAAGAATAAACCTATTATTAAAGAAAAAAACAACGAATGTTTCGAAGCGCAAAATTAGTACAAGATACAATACAAAGGTAATTCTTTTATTTTATGGCGTGACAAAAGAAAAAGAAAAAAAAAAAAAAAACAAAGAAATGGTAGGGGTCTTCGATTATCATCAATAATCTCGATAAGTAAATTGTAAACTAATTTATTCTTAATCATCATAAGAAAGACAGATAGCTACACAAGGCTGCATTATCATCAACTTTTTTTTTTAGTTTTTTGTTTTTTTAGTTTTTTTTTTTTTTTTTTTTTTTTTTTTTTTTTTTTTTTTTTTTTGTTTTAAGTTTAAATGATTTAATTTACATTTATATAATATAAAACTAGATTTATTTCTTGCGGAAAAGAATATTCTAATGGATTTTTTTTTTTTTCTTTAAATATATCGTGTGAGATAATGTCGAAAGGAAATTATTTAAAAAATGTAATAACATTTTTTCTTTCTTGTTTTTTTTTTCCTTTTTTTTTTTTTTTTTTTTTTCTTTTTTTGAAAAACAACTAATAATAGTGACAGTGGAGTTGCATGATATTTATTATTTAATTACTAATTTAATAAAAATTTAACAGTTTCTATATGTACAAAGGGAGATGCGCGAGTGTCTATACAAGAAATTATTTACAAAATATATTCATTCATATATTACCTATCAAATTAACATTGTATTAATAATTTTTCTTCTTTTTTTTTTTTTTCATTTATTATTATTATCATTTCCGTATATTTATGCATGAATCATTTATCATTTATCATTTATCCCAGTGTTTCTCTTACTTTTCTTTTTTTTTTTTTTTTTTTTTCAGCTTTTTATTTATAAATAAAATAAATCCTTTGTTAATTTCCCTATAACCCAGCCCTGCACAAAGTTCTAAGTTAAGGCAATATTTTTGCACCAACAGACTATGTTTACAGGTTGAAGAACCAAAAGTAATTATCCGTGTTTATTTAAAAAAAAAAAAAAAATATTTATACTTCATATTATATTGTTAAAAAAATATTTCCTTTCAATGATTGTGTGTAATGTTTTCTTTTTTTTTTTTTTTTTTTTTTTGACACCGAGAAATTCCGGAGATTTGTAATTTTGTAAATATTAAGAATGCTTTATAAATATTATATCGCATCGCTCTATGGCTTTATGAAATTATTTCATTTTAGAATTAAGGGCACCGGCCAATTATCTGCGGGTATATATCATATGCATTAATCGCACAGAACATAGATGCTTGATAGAAAAAAAAAAAAAAAAAAAAAAAAAAAAAACACCAAAATTAGAAGAAAAAGCAAATATGATTCTAATTGATTTTAATATTATTTTATAATCTTAAGTTTTGCGTATCAACGATACAGTTTATACACAATAATAATAATAATAATAATAATAATAATAATAATAATAATAATAATGATAATAATAATAATAATAATATATTAAATAATATAGCATGAACAATAACAAAATAAATTAACAAGAAATTCTTTAATGATTGGAAAAACTATAAACATAGTCAGCTGGTAAAAAGGTACCTAAAACAATTACCTAAGCCTCAGCAGTAGAAAAAAAAAAAACAAAAAAAAAACATTATTTCTTTATGAGAAGTGTACAAATTAATTTACCATATTACGCCAGTAAAAATGAAATTCAAATTCATAGAGTCTTCACGGGGTATAGGTTTTTTTTTTTTTTTTTTTTTTGTAAAAATGTGTGAGAGAAGTTAATTATCAGAATTAGCAAATAGTTGCGTAAAACATTTGCTCTTTCCAACAAACCGTTACCCATATATTATGACTGTGTGACAGCATACTAAAGATGTACACAGGTAACATGTTTTTGTTATATTTTCTTAAAAACGTAGGAATAATATTTATTTTTTCCAATTTTTAACAGATTTACATTTATTAATTGATTAATTAATAAATGCAATACTGTTGCCGTCACACTAATAGATGTGAAATATTCTCTCCAATTTTCTGTATATAATGTTTTCATAATTATAGAACATTCTGATTCTTAGTATGTTTATGAGATGCGATATAAATTGTGGAAATCGTAAAAGTTTTCTTAAGAAATAAAAAGAAAACAATAAAGAATTCATTTCAAGTCTTAAGCATGTAGAACCCATGTAGACTCGGCATTTCGAAGGTTCTTTAATTATTTAGACTAAAACCAAATGATGAGTAATAAGTTAGGGTATAATCTAAATAACTAAATAGTACTATCGAATGATGAGGCAAATGGAAGAGTGCTGGATAGCTGTGTATACGCAGAACAGATTAATAAGTAGCGTATATTTTTTTTCTAACGGAACAAAACTAAAACATCAAGTTTTTATTCACAACTAAATACTCTGTACGCTGAGAGTCACGCGGCATTCAATTCACTTTACGGTGGCTCATAGATGATACCATTTCATATTGGTATAGGTAGAAGTAAATATCCATTTTTGAAAAATTAAATTTACACTCTATTTCTTAAGAATTTTTCGGAATGTATGTATTCAGTATTAAATATCATTGAATTATAATAAATAAACTGAATATTTATTTGTGAACAATGTAACATATTTAATTGAAACGCAAGCTATATTATCTAGTATGAGTATGAAAGAATGAATTCATTGCCACTCAGCTCTCGTTTATGACAAAAACTATAACAAAATATTAATATAACAAAGAATAATTATATTGAAAATGTAAAATTTGATCTCTTTAATTTTTATATTGTGATGATAACTGATAATATTGCTTTCACTTTTTTTTTTTTATATCAAAGTCAATTCTTCCTGTCCAACACTCATCCAATTTCCAATATACTCGAACAACACTGTACCAACATTGTGCGTAATTGATGCTACACAGTCACCAGGTGGGGTCCAGCCACACAGCGATTGAACTAACATTAACGGACAGACAAATAGACAGACGAGCCCTGACGAGCGACGGTAGCTAATCGCTGTCAAGGTCGCTCCCCGAAGGTCATTTGGTCTCTCGCGATATTCGCCGCCTTTTCGCCTGCTCCGCCGTCTCGGCTGTCACTAAAACACCACTCGTGCTATTACAAGGTGTTTGGCATTACAGTAGAACCTAAGAGTGTGGATACAAATAAGCGTACTGGATACTAAAGAAATGATAATTATTTTTATAATTCATATTCGTTAGTACAGATTGTATATTATCTCAAACATTAGTCAGAAAAAAAAAGAAAAAAAAAGAAAAAAAAGAAAAAAAAAAATTGTAGAGACTGTAAGAATTTTGTTTTTCATTTTTTCTTTCTATTCCGTAAGCTAGTGACGTAGAATAGGATTATTATTACTAATAGTAGTAGTACGAAAATAATATGATATCCAGCACTCTTCCCCGTGCATTTCTATTACATTACATATCTTTAATTAATTACATATCTGTTACAAATATTATTTATTTACTATTTTACTAAATATTATTAACAAAATTGAAAACCCATATAAAGTTAATTTTCTTGATATACTGTTAACAAGAGGTGCAATACTAAATACATAATAAACAAATTCGCAATTTCAACTTCATTCATGTTTTACTGAACAACATATGTAATAAAAATGCCGGCCTAAAAACGTTAAACCGAGACGATCACATCATCGGTGATTCGCAACAGCAAATTCATTATTCGAGAAACGATGACAAAAATATCTTATAGGACAGATCCAAAAGTTTTATACAGCAATCTAGTACTTCAAAAATAACGAAAACTAATATTTTGTAAAAAAAAAAAAAAAAAAAAAAAAAAAAGAGAAAAGAAAAAGCAAAAGCAGAGAGTATACATGTTTCAATTGTTGTAAGTATAGTAGATGTAAAATGTTAGAATGTTGATAAAATATTATTGAAATTTTCTATTTAGATAACATTGGCGTTGAAAAGAATCTCTTGAAAACGTTAATCAAGAATTTATAATAGGTTTACAAGAAATGAAAGAAATTTTTTGTATCTAATATGTACAGTTTACTACTTATTGTATTTATATTCCGCATTTCTCTTGGGTTCTACTGAACATGTATGATAATATATATAGAACAAAATTAACCCTGGATATGAAAGTACCTAAAATATAATGTGAAATAAATCACAATTCAAGTATTCCAATAAATGTTTTTTGCAGTATTTGTATACAACTAATATCAACAGAGTCTTTGTATATTGTTTCAGTATAAATAATAACGAAATTTAAAAGGCTCCGAGACTTTTGATAAGTGTTCTTTCATATACAGGCTCACATGGATAACAAGTAGTGTGCAAAGATAAGTCTCTTTCAAATATCTTAAATGACTAAATTCTCTATAATTATTTATTTATTTCATTATTTATTTTGTTTATTCATTCTTTGTTATTTTATTTTATTTTTTTTTGTGTTTGTTTTTTTTTTTTTTTGTTACGAAGACTTGAATAATTTTCTTACTCACCGGCTCCACTGCGAGTCTTTCTTCTGTTTACATCATCCACAGATCTGGAAGCCCCTCGAGTATTACCCGCAGGAGTTGCTAATGGAGATGCAGTGTTTTGCCTCACTGATCTACGCGTCGGAATCTCACCCACTGACTCATTACTCGATACGGATGTACCTCTGAGCCTTTCTTTACCAGCTGATACGGATGCTCCACTGGTTGGCTGTTTAGTTGTTAATAAACGGCTCTCTCTTTGCACTCTGTTAGTAGCGGTTGATGTATTTGTTGTACTGCTAGAAATAATCTGTCCTCCTGTGACTCCGCTGCTTGAATTCATTCTATAATAAAAATGATTTTTCACATTATTGTCTCAATAGTTTGCAATAAATTAACGAAAATTTGATTTTTCGACATCCCATACATTCGATAACTCAAAAATAATTATTGAATTTCACAAATTTCTATGAATATAATTGAAATCGACGTATGAATTAATGAAAAAAAAAAAAAAAAGATCTAAATATATTTGAAAGTTTATTTCTATACCAGAGATATTCATTTTCATAATGAATTATACTGGGATTTTTGTGTAAAGAAAATTGAGAAATTTCAGGATATTATTATACTCAACTCTGATATTAATATTTGATATTTACTTTTGATCTCTAGGTTTTGGCGAAGCAGCTGACGCCTCATCCGACGTTCGCATTCTTGCTTTACCCGCGATTTCAATGAGCGGTTCGTCGTCTGAAGAATCCACTTCTACTAAAATTGGTCCTGAAAGTATTTAAGAAAAATATCATCAGATAAAATATCGATCATCATACGTAATGATAAATAATGATATAATGATTCCAAAGAAATACCTTTCTTTGCTTTTGGCAGTACGTTGAAGACTTTTTTACTCTGCTCCTCCTTGGTAGCGGCTTGTTTCTTAGTAGCTCCGCTTTCGTCGACCCCCATACAAGCTTTGATTAACTCAGCAGCATTCTCAGAACATTTTCGTTTCCCTGGTCTGGGCTGTGGATCATCGGCGGTACTGGATGCAACAGAACTTTCGCTCTCTTGCCTTTTTCGTTTTCCAATTTTGGCCGTAGACGCATTAGGAGATAACTTGGACACACCCATCTTTGGACTTGCTTTTGCATAGGGTGATATGCTGCGTCGTTCTTCAATTTTATTCTGACCATGCGGACTGCTTTTTGGAGTTTTAACAATATCTGGACTATTCAATTTCTGAGATCTAGTTCTCAACGATCTCTTTTCACTATTTTCAGTGGGAATTTCAATCAGAAGCTGTTCCAACAGCGACTTTGGCTTAACGTAATCCTCGGAATTGTTTGAGTTTAATCTATCAAGAAAATGTGTGTCTTCGTTGTCTTCTATACAAATAACATCCTGTCTTCCTTCAAGTTCCTGTTTTCTTCTACGTTTTCGCTTCGCATGATCAGCCTCGCTAGTTTCTACGTCTGTATTGTGTGCTGCCGGGCTTGGGGTTTCATCGCGTTGTAAAACAACTGGATTTGAGTACGTATACAAAGGAGGAGTGATTCTAATAGGCTGAGGATCTTCAGCCGAAGGTGATTCAATATTAACACTTGTGTCCGTCGCGTCGTTTACCAATTTTTTGACTAAATCGTCTGTAACTTTATGTAAATTAACTGTCGTTTCCTTGACCATAACAACTTGCTGAGTTTGTACATTAGCTTTCTGACTTTTATCCGATTCTAATTTAACGATACAAGAAGTTGAGTTCAAAGGATTAGCCAAATTGTTAGCAATATCTATTTGCCTGGTGTCGTCAAGTTTTACTTCTAAATTTGGTTCAGTTTTAATCTCAGGTGTAAAATTTTCAATATTTGAGCATGTATTTTCGATTTTTATATTAGCTTGAATTAACGCAGGTTGTTCTATCTTATCGACTTTGACTTTACTGTAAGCGACATGATTTTGAATAACAGGTACGCCGTTGTTATTTTGTCCAATAGGACTAACGCTTAAAATATTGGTACAACTCTTCTCCGATATAATTTTTAAATCCTTATTATCAGACGTTTGTTCGACAATATTTGATTGTTCGTGATTAATAACATCTGTTTCATTAAGTTCATTTTCCCTATTTATATTAACGGGGCTTTCCAATTTAATCGAAGCATCATTAATTTCCGTATTTTTACACTGTAAAAGTTTATCACTCTTTGTCATAGCAGTCAATCCAGAAGAAGATGTTCCTATAACGGTAGTCGATGCTGTGACCAATGGACTTGAAACATTTATACTATTGTCTTTAGTTTCTGTTGTTGTAACTGGTGCTGCTGCTGGTACTACGTCGCTACTCCTTGACGTTAAAAAACCCGTCTTTTCACTAGACACATTAATAACAACACTATGCTCACTTGAGTTCAGAGTCGTGTCATCTTTCAAACGATTTTCAAGATAATTAGCAGCTGACACAGAATTAGTAAGTCTTTTTGTATCACTACCAGTTTTCAGAATTTCGGAGTTTGAACACATATTACTATCGCTAGTCGAGGAAGGCACGTTCTTATTGGTTGTCGTCTGGAGAGAAGTTTCTCCCTGAATTGGATTTTTATTTGTAGATTGAGGTATGGATTCGGTTGTTGGTCTGTGCAATGGGGATTCACCTTGATTTGGTGATTTTTCTGATAATGCATCCATAGATTCTATCCCAGAATCTTCACCTCCGCCTCCATTACCAACTCTTTCAGCAGTTTGATCAACGCCCAATACCACCTGTACCGTACTATTTTCAAGTAATTTTTGTTTAACTTTTGCTTCGGTTACATTTATTTCACCAATTGGTAATACCGGCTTACTTGATAGGTCAATATTTTGAACTCTTATCGTCTGTTCGGCGTTAACGTTACTAACAGGTGGATTCTGCGAACTTTTCAATAGACTAACGCGTTGCGTACTTTCCAATTTGTTTACTGCGTTAGGTCTATCGGACTGCGATTTACTAACGTGATTTTGAACAATTTTTTTATGCGTTTGATCCGTCTTATGCCTGTTAAGGTTTGGGTTTACCTCATTTTTTCCCAAAACGTGATTTTTCACCTTGGGAACAACGCTGTGAGCTTTAATTAAAGAAGTTGAATTAAGCTTGCCACCTAATCTCTCAGGATCAGTTTTTACTTTGTTTATTTGACCCGGTAGCCTGTTCAAACTATCTTGCGAACTTTTAGTTGTAACGTCAATCGCACTCGGAGGTGGAGGTTTGCTTTCAACACTGCTGGGAGGATGGGGCGTGCTTTGAGTTGGAGGATTTACGCTTTTTGATCCAACTTTTTCACTGCTATCAAAACTTGAGTTGATTTTTGAATTAGAATTTTGCGTCAGGCTATCAGAAACGCTCTTTTGACCATGGAGCTGTGTCATCTCCGCACTCTGAGATTCTGTAGAAAAACATAATATCAAATTCATTAAAATTATAGTCTTTTATAAATGAGATTTAAATTTAAATTTAAATTATCTATATAGAGAAAGAAAAATTAAAGTACGTATATCTTATTTGATATGATATTACAAAAACATACACATTTAAACACACCTGCTAAATGTAGATCCTTCTCGTCCATTAAGCTTAGTCGTCTTCTTTTTTCATGACTGACGATATCTTTTCTAATTCCATTCATTTCTGTTAATCTCGATCCAACTACATTCAAGGCATTAGCTGTTTCCCCTTGAGTTCTGCTGATGTCACTATCGCTAGTTCTTCTAACTTCGCCAATTTTTTTCACCTTACTACTAGTTACATTTTCGGGTAATGCTGCTGCTGCTGCTGCTGCTGCCGCCTCACTTTTTTTATTACCTTGTCCTGGATTTCCTTTGTAACCAAGTTTTCGCCACTTTAATTGGTTGTCAAGAATTCTACCACCTGATAATAAATTTTGTTCCCGATACAAGCCGTCATTGGTGTCCGATTTCTTCTTAGAATCTCTTCTTTTTGTCTTACCTGTAAATAATTTAAAATATAATTTACAACTTTCGTTAGATTAACTAGTAGTATATAGATTTCGCCTAATTATTAATGTAAATAGCTAATGCGAGAAATAAATATGGTATATATATTTATATTTACCTCCTCCAATTTTATGTTCGCTTGTATGATTTTGGACTTCAGTTTCCAATTGAGTTTTGGCCAAAACCTGCTGAGAATTGGTAGTTGGATTCAAAATAGTTGATTTATGTTTAACAGGCGATGGTATCCTACTGTTAAGCGGTATGTCATCAACGTCGCTTGTTTTACTCGAACTGGGTTTGGCCATAACTGTTTGTAGCTTTGGGGGATCCGTTGAAGGATCTTGTTTAGAGGCGTTGGCTTTATTCATAACAGTTTGGAGTGCGCTGTTTATCTTCGATACAGCGTTAGTACTGTTTATGATAGTTGAATTAGATAAAGGTAGCTTAGACGCAGATGAACTACCGATAATCATGCTTAACGATGACTTTTTCTGAAGCAATTTATTACCGTCGGTAGATTCTTTCATTTTTTTCAGTTTACCTCGTCGTTTAATAGTTAAAGAATCAATTTCTCCTTCTTTCAAGGCTTTTTTTTCCTTTTTTCTTATTTGAACAACAGACGCGTTTCTACCTCTTAAAGAGATGTGTAACGGAGGCACTCTAGGTTCATCAACACCGGGACCTGAACTTTGGATACCAGGTGAAAATATTTTATTAACAGACTTATCAGCTTTCCTAATAGGCGGCGTATTGACAAACGAGACGTCTACCTTATAGGCAGGAGTAACCGGTTCAGATTTCTCCAATTTTAAACGAAGTTTTATTTTTTCTCCTGGCATTGGACTGTGAGCCGATTCTCTACCAGACTTTATTCTATTATGTTTTAAACTCCCTTCGCTAGCAGTCGACTTTACTGTTGTCTCAGAGTCGGATTGATCTGTATTAGTTGTGGTGTCATTTCTTCTTGAGAAATTACTGTCCGCATCGTCGTCGGAAAATATGGAATTAGATCTGTCGTTAGACGGTGATGGAAAAGGAAACAAATCATCTGGATTATCGACTGCGCTTTCTGGTTCAGAATCAGAACTTTCACTGGGCATTGGTTCCAAAAGACCAGTCAATGGATTAATTAAAAACTGTCTAATTTTTCCCGTAGATGTATATTCCGGCTCAGGTTCTTCTTCACGTTTCACCGGCTCTGTCGCATCGGCACTAGCGGTGGTCGTCGCAGTGCTTGCAGTTGAGATGTGATTTAATCTAGGCACATTTTGTGAAATAGACGCAGGACCTTGACTCTGAACAATGTTTCGTTGAGTGGTATTAACTTGAGCACCTTGGGGAATAGAACTGTTTTGAATGTTCCAAGTAGTTCCATTGCCAGTTGAATTTTGATAATTTCTGCTAAGTATATTCTGACTCTGACCATAACGAAAATCTGTCGTCGCTCCAGTATTAACATTCATGGTTTTCAATTGATTATGATGTAGCTGTTGCTGTACGTTAAGCAACTGATTTTGTTGTCCTATATGCGACTGTTGTTGTTGCTGAGGTGCTGTTTGTCTAGGATATGGCGGGGGCGTTGCCTGACGTATATTCCCCATATAATGCCTTTGTTGTTGAGCAGCATTTAATCCTGGCGTAGAATGTGGCACTTGTTGTTGTAGAAGCTGTTGATTACCTGCAACAGCAGCTTGTTGTAGCTGAGAATTGTTATTCTGTTGTTGAATATTCAACTGTGTTTGTTGACCAGTTGCTCCCCCTTGTTGATTAATCATCGGCAATTGATTGCTGTTTCCACTTTGTTGTGCCATTTGCTGTTGAGCCATAAGCTGTTGTTGTTGTTGCTGTTGTTGAAGTAGCAACTGTTGCCGTTGTTGTAAAGATGCTCGAATTTGTTGATTGTTTAACGGATAACGAACAGGTAATTGATTTTGTATTTGAACCTGTGGTGGTCGATAGGCTAATTCTTGTCTGATTGGAAACTTCTGTTGTATTTGTACTTGGGTATGTAACGGTGGTGTTTGGATTTGACTGGCCATTAAAACTTGGTGGGGATTTTGAGTCGACTGTAAATTTTGCCCTGCGCCTATAACATTTCCTGAGTGTTGTGGAAGTATAGACGTCTGCTGGTTTACATTAACGGTAGCAAACGCCGACGGGCCAGAACTCTGAGTTAAATCAGGAACGATACTTGAAGCCCCTAGAAGATCCTCAGTTCTCAATGATTCTAAACTTGGTGGTGAGTCGTTTGGTGAATTCATATCTTTCCTTCTGGCAAATGGTTTTTTCGTCGGCCTCGTGCGGTTTACTATACCAGTACTTTCGACGTTAGCCGGAGGTAGCATCTTCTGATTAGTCATTACGTTGTTGGGATGTGAGCTACCGTCATTTTGTAACAGATTAACCAACAGCGGACTTGACAATGCTACCTGATTTCCACTTCCGTTTGAACTATTTGTCAAATTGCTACCATTCGTTGATGACAAACTTGACGCTGCTGCCGTATTTACCGGTTTATATTGATTCGTCAACTGGCCTGTTGTTGCTGGTATTGTTGTTGTTGTATGGCCTGTACTCAACGACGTTACAGTTACCAAATTATCTTGCGCAGGATAAGGTGGCGGCGGTTGTGTATGATGTTTAAATTGTACTGCATTTTTAACAGTACTAGCCTGGGATTCACGATTGTGTATAGCTTGGGCGGCATGTGTCATGCTGGCAAATGGAAATGGGCCATTGTAGTTATTCCTCGGTGAAGTACCAGGAGTAGTTGCAGGTTGGTTACCAGAAATACCGCTACTACTACTCCCTGCAGTAGGTTGAACCGATTTAGCAAGAAAGGGTGGAATTGGATCACAGTCTGTCGGAGCCACAACATTCGGTGATCGAAATTGGGGAGCCTTTTCTACCGAAGCACCTAAAACAACATTTTTCCTCGTTTTTAATTGAACTTGACTCAAGAAAAACTCAAGATTTTTCAACATCAAAAGCATTTCAATTATTTAGAAAGAATTATTAAGTCATAAGGGGTGTACAGAGTAGGTAGTTACCAGCTGCTATTATTTGCGCAACATTGCGTAGCGCTGAGGAAATACTGGAGGCATTACTGGGACCGGCTACAGCAGCTGAAGAATCGGAATCCGTATGAGTGATTTCGATTGAAGAATCGCCTTGAGCTTTAGAGCCCCCATCTTGAGAGGATCCAGAACGCAAAACTATTTCTTGTGCCTCTCCACCAAAGCGACTGGCTATCCTCAGAGATATCACCTGTAATATTATGTTATCAGGTATTGTACATTTTTTTTTTTTTTTTTTTTTCCCACACAGTTCAACTTGTTATAAGCCTTGTTGCTAGAGATAAGGATAATGAAGTGTGAAAAGTAGTTTGAAAAAAAGAATAGAAGAACGAATGTAACCATTTATCGGTGTTTATAGTTTTCGGAGTTATTGTTGTGAGAAATTAAATGATTCTTAAATTTTCTTTCTTTTTCATTTAAGCGACATTTAAAAATTGTTATTACGTCAACGCATACGCACACACACATGCTTAGCACAAAATATGTCATGCGATGCTGTAAGAAAATTGTTTTTTAAAAATGAGAATTTTTAATTTGCACATTGTAAGTATAAATTAATTTTGAACAAACCATTTTGAGACAGGCATTTAATATTACTTTCAGATGTGAAAACTTTGATTAAAATTGATGGAAAATAACGAACAATTTTATTATTATAAAACAATTAAATTCTTCTGAAATTCCCATGAAATGGGTTGGATTTTTAATTCCTTCTTTTCCTCTCACTAACAAATCGTTAAACACTTCTTAGGTAAATGTGTGTACTAGTGTCTCTAGAAGTTCTCACCGTTACGCCACATTGACACAGAGAATAATTTCACAGATATTATATCAGTAGGATAAAATTTCTGTTTGTTTGATTAATCGTTGATACCTCATGAATTTTTAATTAGACCGCTATACGGTATGATCTAATCATGGCTCAAACAATCAAGGTATTTCTGTATCGCCTTCCCGTTTTTCTGATGATACGATTCTTCATTCTCAAATCAATTTCATTGATTCAGAGACAAGTTAGATTAATCAATGAATATGAAATACCGTTACGAGTTCGAAGAGTCAAAAACAAACGAGAAATAAACATATAATTGTATTCACCTGATCTCCTTCAACTTGGACGGAGAGAATGCCAAGCTGTGTGAGAGTCGATGAGCCTTGGGCTGCCAACTCTCTCAGCCTCAGCGCAGCCTCTCTTGGAATTGAGAATGTTACTCTTACAGAGTTCCATGGCTCCACCTTGTTCACACGCAAGCTCTCACCCTTTTCTGAAATACATTTTTTCAATGAAATACCCTCTTTTCTTCGATTATACTTAGATTACCGTTATTTATGATTCACATCTTAGAAATTTGCCTAAAATGTGGTGTTTGTACTAAATAAATACCTGGACAGAGCAGGGTTTCGAGTCGTTCGACGATAACTTTGAACTTGTGTGCAAATTCTGGGTCCCCGAGATCCCCCTCACACGTAACCACCGTCTCAATCAGATCACCATCGCTGTCTGCCGCCATGACTTTAAGAGAAATTTAAAATGAAGTAAAGTGTGAATGATTAGAAATTTGATAAACTAAATGGTAGATAAATTTCTTATGATCAAATCACGTTGTTCAATACTAGTGCAATTTATTCCTATCGATGAGTAGTTTTGAAGATCAACTCAAACGAGATAAAAATTGTTGAATCAGCTTCTTCGCACTCGAATGCAGAAGCTATTTCTGTTTCATGATTTGGGGATAAGCAGATGTAATAACAAGTAAAATATTAAATAAGAAATACAAAGCTAATGCAATAATTGCAATAACTTTATAAATCGCACAGCTTGGAAAATTACTTGAGATAAATCAAGTGAAATGGATAAAGTTATGAGTAGCATATTCCTGTTTTTCAAAGTCCAAATAAATAAACAGTATAATATAATTTGAAAAGTATATTTTTCCTCAACGAAGGTTCAACTTTATACAAGCCTTGATTATTAACGGCTTATATTTCATACGTATAGTTCTATAAAATATTAAACGCAAAGTTCTAGCAGCGTTTGAACAATGATTAAGAAAAATGTATATATCTTTGTGATAAATTATTTCATTACATTTTAGTACCTACCAATGAGGAAGAGAAATTCACTACCGTATCATTAAAATTGATTCTTAACAAATAAATAATATACATAGAGTTAGAGACTTGCGATAATCAGAATCAATAACATATAATAATATTTGTGGCAGAGGTCTCGTATTACTTTCGACTAAACCAGTAATAATCATGCAATAGATGATCGATGTTATAAAAATTGCATTTATTCATTTGATTATAATAAAATATCTAAATAATTATGAAGATAACTTACCAATCATCAATCACATAACTACCCGGGGAGCCTGGGGACTTCTCAAGGTACTACGGTACTGTCTATTAGTCCACCTGACAGGCTGCTTGACTGTGCCAAACCACCCCAGTGCCGTTTCTCTAACAACGTTGCCTACTGAATAAAGAGAATAACAAATTTCAGAAGTTTATAACGGGTAGATATTCAAAGAGCAATATTGATTACACTAAGAATATCATTATTCATTTATCGTCGACTGAGGAATGAATATTGCGGTTTATGAAATTACAATCGAATTTTGAAATAAATGGAGTTTTATAGATATAACTGAGACCTAAGCAGAGAGTAGAAAGTTTTGCATTGATGAAAATGACTTTTATTATATGAAAAGCACCTGTTGCAGAATCACAATAGGAATTTAAACTTGATTATCTTTTTTTTTTTAATAGAAAATAAAAAAGAAAAAAAAAAAAAATAATAATTATGTTGAACTATTAAAAATAATATGACGGGCACCTTGAATATTATTTGAAAAGTATGAAGAAAAAAAAAATATGTGTATTGACTAATATAGAAATAAATAAATAAAGAAAATGAATAAATTAGAAAATTGAAATTTGAAAATATAAAAAAAAAAAAAAAAAAAAAAAATAACAAGTGAAGGGATGTGAGAGATATGAAATGAAAATTACCTGTTGTACATTACGTGTGCACATTGAATGTAATAGATATAAATTTGATAAATGATAATAAAGTAGGTGAATATTATTGTAAGGTCGTAGGATAGTGAAATAGAAAAAAGTTTAGATATAAAAGTAAAAACAATCACAAAAACAGTGTGCATAAACACAAAGTGAGGTAGTTATAAACTGGGAGGTTATAATTTGTTGTGAAATTTGTCAAATATATGTAATAAATGATGTCTGTATTAGACATTTGAGATATATTTATCGATATAATTGAACTTTATTTTAATATAAAAGTGAAAAGAAAATGATATGGGATAGACCTTTACCATTCTCGAACAGCAATTAAAATCTTTTGGGCCACAGGACGGGGGCTCGATCTCTACGCAACGTAAGATAGGTTATAGAGTTGATTTTGATGCTAGGCGTGCCTCATAATGCATCGGGATAGTCATTTGAAAATATTTAAGTAATAAAAATCTGATTTTTGACAAAGGTTGCGAGTGTTTTTGGGCAAAATAAGGCGCTTAGATCATTGGATATCGGGGGGCCACCATTTTGTCCGTCGGGGGAGGTGGACGTGAAGTGGGCTCAAAAGCATGCTCAAGATATGCCGTCAAAATGAAAAAATCAACAATTTCAAAGTTATTTTCAACATAAATAAGTTCGATTAATGATATGATGAAAATTTTCCAAATAGTTATTAACTACAGATATCTTATAGTCTGGCAATAGCCTTAGCACAGGGCGATTTGATACCGTATGAACACAGGAAAATTTTAACGTTACCCCATTTCTTTCCAACTTCGTACGGTATTTCTCGCTTCAAAATTCCACTTAGACACAACACTAACACACTAATCTTAATATAAAATACACCGCGCTACCCTTACTTCACTTTATGCACACTGCGTGCGGCTAAAATCGCGAAAAAACTCGACATAATCGGCAATATAAAGGGACAAGTCATAAAACGCCATGAACAATAACAAGGAGCCGCCATTTGCAATGCAGCCAACTGACATGCGCAAATCAATCGCGCGAGGCACGCTGGGTAGAAGCGAGGCGCCATCTTGCGAATTATTTAAACATCATCAACCTAACCTCTCTCTTTCTCTCTCTCTTTCTTTCTTTACCCATATTAGAAATGCATTAAAAACTTTCAACGCTTTATGTTTCTTATTTATATATGTACAATTATATTTAAAAAAAAAACTGTCTATATCCTCGTTGCCCAATGAAACTAATTAAGATTTTCAAAAATCTCCAATATATCCTCATAGTTATTAAATTTCATGTATTTTCATCTGCAAAAAATGAATCTTATTCGAGAATTTGTAAGAAATGTTTTAATACTTACTAAAATTTTTTATAGGACGAGGGGTCACAGCGGCGATTAATTTTAATACCTGAAAAACTTTTCGTCTTTTTTTTTTTTTTTTTTTTTTTTTTTGTAGCAAACACAGAAAAAAAATATACTTTCAATGAAAAGTAATACGCTGTGGATAGAAAAAGGAATATTCTATTAATTTATTTTATTTTATTGTACAGCAGGGCGGACAATGGGATAATCCAGCCCACGATAATCTATTAATTGACATTAAATATATTTCTTTCATTCTTCGGGTCCGCAAGATTGGAGTAATCCCGCATTTCTCATTACTCTGAAAGCTGCGTCTGCGTCGTAAGTCCTGTAAAATAAAGAAAGAAAAAGAAAAGAAAAGAAAAAAAAAAAAAAAAAAATAGAAAAAACAATAGAAAATAGAGAGAAGACCAAAGTAATTATTTTTTACATATATGATTAATAAGAATAAAGAAATCGCTGAGCAAAAGCGATAATCTTACTTGTAGAAATCAGCATATTTTTGTTTCTTGGGTTCCGCGTAGAGATATTTATATGCTACCGCGGCTGAGAAACCCAAAAGAAGGGTAATAGTCATATGCTTCTTCATGCTAGACGCAAGAAGTCCACGAAGCTGCGGTTTGACGGTAGCCATCTGAAAAATATGGACCTAGCGAGTGTAGAAATTGCATGATTTTTATCAATTGTAGAAAAAAGGAATTGATTACGTTAAGGTGGGGGGGGTCAGGGTGATCTGTCATTGTTAGTTGAGAACTCTTTGATATTAACTCACGAATGTCATGACGAAGGAAAAGTAATAAATCGTTTATAAGCTTTTATAACCATTACGAATGAGACAATAAATTTGTGTATTGTATGCAGTTTTTTTGTTTTATCATATTTTTTTGGTTAGAAAAAGATTCGCTGGGTATTTAGTTACATAATAATTGAATCTGAATGTTCAAAACATCAATTGAACATCAGGTTTAGGGCTAGAAGTTTGGACTACCCTTAAATTTTTTTTTTTTTTTTGTCTCGTATTACGTAACGAAATTTGTGAAGATAATGGGTCTTCTGTATTAGTAATAGATACTTGAATGAAGAAAAAATTTCAAGATAATAACACTTCGACTTACGTTAGATTCGACGCTTTGCGAACACACCTATAAATTTACACCACAAAAATATCTCCGTGTCCGAAGAACAAGTGCGAAATTAGCAGAAGCTACGCTCGCGTGAATTGTCGTGATGGAGAGGGGGTAACGCGAGGACTTCCGGTTTTACGTTATCGATGTATCAGTATATTAACATTTATTTTATATTACTAAATTACAATAACTATTCGTCAATGTTTCTATTCTATATTTTCATTTCTTAAACCCTCTGTATAAATAAAATGAAAATAATGAAGAACGCAGCATATTTAATTCCCGGTGAAGAAATATTCCCATTTGAGGATGTGGCATAGGTAATAAGCGCGCCAAACTTTGAATATGGGAAGTCTTCAAGCATAGTTAGACAATGATCAGTTACGTAATTTGGTAGTTGGAGTTCAAGCGGATGAGTTATATCAATGGCCACTTCAACCAATCATAAAACTTTCTGTAGTCGTGTGTCGCTCAAAGAGAAAGCGACCATCGCACTTGACGACGAGAGAAGCGATATAGGATTTAGGCTACATTCTTAATCAGAGTTAAGCCAAAAGGAAGAAGAAGAAGAAGCGATAGGATTGCTCTCGATCTCAATAATAGCTAGCATTCTCTATAGTTAAGAAGTTGTCATTTTTTACATCATGCGATGCGTTACGACAACAGACGATTTATGATAAAAAATTTCAGCTGCAGTTATCACCGTACTTCTGTATTCAAGATCTATAATAGCCAGATACGCACACACGTTTACTGAAAATCCTAAGTTATCACTAATCCGAAACCAATACGTCTATTTAAACTTTGATAAGGTTTATGATTCCCACCAAACCGATTTTCTCCCTATAGAGGTTCAATTTGTTGACGGAAATTCCCTCGTTTCTGACGTATGATCAATGTATGAATTAATATAAATAAGTATAATCTACTATATGACGCCCGCTTTCGATAATCAGACTGACTCATGGGAATCTCCAACAATTTAATCTAGTTTTTGTTCAAATAAAATATAATTGAAATCTTTATCAGAATGTTTCCCTTCATTATTGAGTCATTATTGTAATCAATTTTACAGTAAATCGTAACATTTACAGGGTATTGACTATTGTATGTACTTATGGTATGGAATCTTTCACAAATAATATCGGATCAAATCCTCTTGATTAAGTACCTTAATTAAATTGTTGTCTATGCGTACTTTACGCGAGCATGGAGTAGGTCAATTTTTATGTGATTGTTTGAACGGGTCTAAAAAAACAAGCCCTCATAGATTTCGTCTTTAAAATTTTCGACTAATCATAATACGAGTCCATCTGAAAGGACCAATGAGAAGATAAGTCCACCTCTAGAAATATACTATAAAAATCGCGTATAGCAGTGGCAGCAATCGACGTAGTGGGGATACGACGCGTTGAGTCATTGAAGTTGTGTCGCATCTCGTTTCACGTTATCAATGGTTTAAAAACAGAACGAGAACGTCCGTCAGTAAGTCGCGAAGTAAGAGAAAGACGCATTTATTTGTTGAATAAAATCGTAGTTTAAAGTGAATGTCAATTAGTTTATCGCCTTAATTTCGACTTTCATTTATCCGGTCATAGTTTATTAGTCACTTTCGTATTTTCCAGCCATACTATAAACCCGACAATAATATTCCAAGTAACAGCTGATTGATGGTATTGTGAAAAATTGTTTCTCACGGGTACGTGTGCACTCACGATGTACCATTGTCCTCATAAGTTATGAAAACAGAAGTATTATTAAGTTCTATACATGGGTCGCATCAAATTTATTACGTAATCGTAGACCTTTTTTTTTTTTTTTTCACCGCAGACATAAATATTAGACAAATATTTGATCGAAAAAAATAAATATACAAAAACTAAAAGTAGGTCGATATAATAATTCTTTGTCAAATTTCACATATTTATTTTTTTTTTTAATTTTGTTTTTCAACTATTTTTTTTCTCTCCATCTTTATCTTTAGACATTTCTCTGTTCCTAATGTCTCTCTTAATTACTCTACAAACATTTACTCTTTACGTATTTATTTTCAAATCTTGAAAAATCCACGTATCTCTATAGTTTAATAATTATCATAATAGAAAGTGAAATTTAGAGCTTCATTCTTCTTATATTTTAATATGACCACAGAATAGGTAGCTTGATTTAGGTATTTTTAACTTCTCATATTTCACTGTTGAGAAACATCTTTTTCTTTTTTTTTCTTTTTTCTCTCTCTCTCTGCAAATATGTTCAATTTTGTCCACTAACAACACCTTTGTTGTCTAAACTGGTTTTGTTTTTAATAATGTTTAAATAAATTCTTTAAAGCCATGGAATGTTATCATAATTTTTGTGTTTTTTTTTGTTTTTTTGTTTTTGTCGCACTAGTCTGCAAACTTCAAACAAACAATATAATATAATGTTTAGTTAAATATTATGAACAGCATGTTTTTTTTTTTATGCACGAACAACTGTGAAATATTGAATTATTCATTTAGCTAACTGCTAGCTTATGAATATTTAATTCTTTTATAATACGTAAAATATTTTCTCATTTGTTTAGGGGACTGCACTTGTGCAGTCAACTATAAGTTCCGTGATCATGGAACGTGTGATCGCACTGAGTACCCAAAATCCACTATCTCTCTTAGTCAAGTTTGGTATGATGGCTTGGAACAATACTTGCGGTATTGAAAATTGCTCTGGTCACGGCGAATGCCAGAACGGAACTTGTCTCTGCGAGGTAATTGATATTCATTCTTTTCAAGTTTTATTCATTTCTTTTTTTTTTTTTTTCATGTTATGTTGATACGAATATATTTCCTCATTCCGAAGATAAAGATTGAAACAATCGCCGCTTACATTTTATCTGTATAATTTTACCTCGTATAATTAACTGCTGTTTTTTTGATTATCCAATTTCTTGTTATATTCAGATTCAATTTGATGGAACCGAATGCCATGTACCAAATTTTAGCTACTACATAGCATTTGCTACGATATTTTTTATCCTGGCGTTTGTTTGTCTGGTACAATTGGTGATGTGCATTGTTGCCGAATGGCAAAGAATGAAGGCACCGTCTTTTCTACGTGCCTGCAGAGTTACAACACAAAAAGTCTTGTACTTTGTTGTATTTTTGGCATCTATGATTCGTGGGGCTTATTTTACATCGCCGGTAAGAGACAGACGACATTTTTCGTTCAATAATATCAAGGTTTCGTGATAATAGTATAGATAACAAATTTTATCTCTTGACAACAACGTACTGATATTTTTTTCTTGTTCAATTCAGAATTTTTTTTTTGTCAATCAAAATAATGTGTGAACACATTTTCTAGATTATACATTTATTTATGTAGTTTGAATATCTGTTATCTTTTTTTTTGTTTACCTCATTTCAGACTGCTTTCAAGGAAGGATGGTCACGGAGTCTGTTATCTGCTTATTATCCGCTTTTGCTCAGTGGATCGTCACTGATTGTTTGCTTCTGGGCAGAAGTCTTTCATCTCAGAGACATACATTGGGAAAAGCCACAGTTTTTGTCAAAATCATTTCTCGGATTTGTTATATTTAATTTAATCACATATTCTTTACTATTGGCTGAGTTTGTTACCGCTCAAATGTACGAGCAAGCCGATCAGGTCAGTCAAAATCATGTATATACGTATTTTCAACAGTTTATTATTTTTTCAATTTTATTACAGATGGTTCTTTTTCTTCACACCAGACATAAACTTTTTCTAATAACAAATAAACATTATTTTTCCAGAGTTTCTATATGCACATCTTCAATGGTTGCTACGCAGTTCTCCTCTTCATTGTTGTAGTCTTTTTTCTCATCTATGGAGTTGAGGTGTTTTTCAAGGTCCGTAAATGCGTTTATGTTGAAAGTCGAAACAATGTTTGGCCAATGATTTGTTTCGAATCCAATTTCTATGTGTTTTAATTAAAATCTGATTTAAATATTAAATGTATTTCAGGTTCGTGGTGGATTCTTAAACGAGCATCACGTTATTTCGATTGCAACACATAGCCGAACTCCTGACGATCCACAATCGGCAGAGGAAGAACCAGCCACGGCAAAGTTATTTGAACCGATTCCAACAACATCGGCTGAAACTATGACTATTCATCAGCAAGTTAATACTTCTCAACTTCATCAATCCAGATTTGGTTTACTATCGCAAGCCTTCATGCTCTTCATCGTTGTAGGATTTCTGTTTAGCGAAACTTTGAGCGAACTTTGGAAAACAAAGTGAGCTTATAACATATTATAAACTTGTTCTTACACTTGTGGTCTCAAATTAATCAATTATTTCTATAGTATTATTACTGTTCTTTTTCTTCACACCAGACTGAAAGCATAATTATGTTAAATTTCTTTAATGTTTCAGAGTTCCATTGTACAGCAGAAATTGGCACGATATTGTCTTTCGTGTTATTGAAGTCGGCGTTGCTTTGTGGTTTCCATGTGTATTATGGAATTGTATGAGGTGAGATAATGAAAGTTTCCTTAAAAAAAAAAAAAAAACAAAGAAATTTGTATATCAATTTGGAAGAATTTCATACCAGGTTGATATGAATTCTAATTAAATTCCAATTACTTAATGTTATCAAATAAATATTTCCAGTCCAGAACAGTTATGGATATTGAATCCTAAAAGACTACTGAAAAGATTGGATCTCGAACAGTCAAGGCCTCTAAAGGAAATCGAATTACAAGAAAGGAGTGAATTTTCAAAAACCGAAACAGATGGTATATCAATTGGAGGAAAAGACTGTTGGATTTGTTATGATATCGAACGGCAAGATGCTGGGCCTTTAATACAACCTTGTCAATGCAGAGGTGATGTTAGCGCTGTACACCACGACTGCTTACGACGTTGGCTAGTCGAGGTAAGCTTTTTCCATAACTATCTTACGTTCAATAAGCAGATAAAAGCCTTTCATTCCAGATTTAAATCCAAGTTATGAAGGTACTTCGAATATTCAATCTCATTAAGAAATTTATTTCACAGAGTTCAATGGACGCTGACAGTCTCTCCTGTAAAGTTTGCGGAACTAAATACAATGTCGAACGAGCTAACAGATTGGATTGGCAGAATGGATGGACATTACACGAATGGTTACACTCTATTGCCATTGTGAGCGTTATGGTTGCCTCTTCGTACGGTGTATGGGTGCTTATTCAACTTGTAGAAGGACCAATTATTAGAATGTTAGCTGCGGGCTCAGCTCTCTTAATCATATATGTCTGCATAAGGTGAGTGACTTAAATTTTTTGCTAAATAATCAAACGAATATTCTTCCTACTAAACTAATTTTGCAAATATTATTTTGTAATTGTTACGATTTTTTTTCACAGATTTTTGGGATTGAATACAGTTATTGCATATCAGCGTGCCAAAATATCGTCCTTAAAAATAAATGCGGCAGAGAATAATAATGCCCAGGTAACTACAATCAGTTTACACATTTCGGCAGACCCACCGAATCCGGAGACTGTTACCATCTGAGAAAAAGATTGTTTTCTGTAAAAAAAAAAAAAAAAAAAACTGCATAAATATCATTTATGATTTTGGTGCTAATTCAATTTCTATTTATGTAACATGAAGAGTTGATTTAAATATTTCTTAGAGAGCAAAAGATTAAAGACAGTGGCGTCATATGAATTTTTATCCTTATTTAGATTCAAAATTTTGAACAATTTGCCGATTCAATTTAGATTTTCTGTTTCATATTGTTTAAAGATTTCAGGATAAAAAAAAAACAAACTATTTTTAGAGTTACAATCCCATATTAATTAATATAATTAAATATTGGAAAAAATAAACTACCTGTAGAATATTGTAACCAACTACATAATTTTGCGTTTATGAGTAGTAGCACGCATACTAAATATTATACGAAATACCATATGTATTGCATAACGTTAAAACTCCTATCTCATAATATCTGATGTGAAAAGTAGATGAAGTGATTTTTAGCACTTATTTTAAGTCATGATTCTATTCAAATCTAGGATTAACGTTCTTTGACAAGTTATATGAATAATACATTATTTTCAAATACGATATGCTAGAACTGAAATACTTCGTCAAATTGCAGTCGATCTGCCTATACGTATAACGAAAGAAATACATATTCAATGGTAATAAGTGAAACCAGTATTTTGATGAATAAGATCATTGGTATCTTCTTGCATTCAGCGCTTCTACGATTCTATAACGTCAAGAAATAAGATTAGCAAATTTACATTTAGAATTGCATGAATTGACCATAAATACGATGTAGCTTAAGGCCTAAATGTCCGCAGAAGTTATAATTGCGTATGGTAGATTGAAACATGTTTAATTTTAATTATAAATGAATAATCTAGTGGTTGATTTCGAATTCAAGTTATCTTATAGAAAATAAGTGTGAAAACTTTGGTCCTTGAAATTTAGGAAATTTCTATAACATTGTTTTCCTGTTCTCAACTTAACTTAGTAGAATCTTACAGGACTGAAGAAGAAATATATCCTATATAGATATTTAGAAAATCTAACAGAAAACTATTGTGTAGAATAAATACTTCTATTAGAATGGCAATTCAAAGATTTGGAAACAATGAGTATGCCCCATGTTCACTGATCGCTGTTTGATTGATGATGTCGCACTTGATCTTTTGAAACTTTGAGAAGTTCTATGATTTGTTGTTTCTTATTTTCTGGCTCGATGCAATGATATCGTCTCTCATCATTACTTTTCAAAGATCTCATTTACCTAATCGTCTCTTCTGGAATAATTTTTTTCACTCCAATTTGTCACTAATGAATACATTTTTGAAACTGGACCTAATGTAACTAATGCTGTGCATTATTTTTATTTAATTATTAAACAACGTCGTGAGTGCAATCTGATAAAAAAAAAAAAAAAAGAACTGGAAATTAGAAACTAGAATTCAACATGTAAGTTTAAGAGCGTTAATCTAGAATTAGTAGTTTAAAAAACAATAAAAGGAATGATTATTATTGCTAAAAAAAAAAAAAAAATAGTTTATAATTTGTAATATTCTAGTGTTTTAGATCTATGAATTACCAATATAAAATTGGTAGGATAATTATTTGTTTTAATTGCATTTGAAATTTCATGATAATTATTCAAGTAATTATCTTTGTGTTTTATGGAGTTTCAAGTTATGCATCATTTTATAAATGTTTAATATTCGTCTATGATTATTTATATTATAAGCTATGTTTACCACAAAGAGGAGAGTGTCCATCGATCATAAATTTACTAATAATTAGGTAAAAAGAAATTTCATCGTAAACCACTGATTTTTAATGATATAATGTGATTTTTTCTTAGTTTTTGTTTCTGTTTAAAGTAGTGTTAAGTTATAACTCGTATCGTCAAATATATAAAATAATTCAAGTATAGTAGTATGATACAGAGTACAGTTCTAGACGTGGCCAAATTTTCCCTCGATTTATAATTACCTATATTAACTTTACTATATGCAGGAGACAATAATATTGTTCTGCATTTTATTATCATCAAGCACTTATTTGACCTCATGTTAAATCATTCGTGTGACGTTTGGCTTATAATTAAGATATTCCCAAGAATATTAATTGTATCTATTATGTTACCGTACAATGTAAATAGTATAGCACTGTAAGATGTAACTTTACGTTTTATGTTTTCTACATAAATATTGTATCTATTTAATGGAAAGGGATAGTCTCCACATTCTGAGAAGTGGGATGTAAATGAAAGCCAGATAACATAACTGTAGTCAGTGATATTGGTCATATCCTGTTATCCGCAGTATTCAGTTGGAGCTAACAATGAGAGTGATTTTCAGTAAACAATATTTGACAAGGACGTAATCATGAAATTGCAAGAAAATTGATCTGTATTAAACAATTACTTCGACATACGTAGGTATATTTGTCATTTAAAGACAGCTATTTTAAAAGAATTTCAGTAATTCTCCAAAGAAATGAAATATTGTTAGCCACAATTGAGTCAAATATTTGAAATATGCCATGAGATACGAATTTAGGAATTTTGTTAGTACAATGATTACCTATTAACGAATTTCTAAGACACTTAGAATTTGTCTTGTTCAGTATATCCCACGAATAAACTTAGAGAAGTTGACAATGAAATGCGCTCTGATATATCGTTGGTAATTTCAATATTAAATGTAAATATATTTTAGTGGAAAGAAGAAAATGTATCATTGTTAAGCTGTGATATTGCCGGATGTATAAGCCTGACAACAATGTCCCTAAATAAACGTGTAATATCAAACAAATCTTTTTTCTTATATTTCAAATCCTCAGTTTTCTGTTTAAATTATCGAATCCCAAGACTATTGACGATTCGAAATGAAAAAAAAAAAATCAATCTGGATGGCGTAAGGTTTTGAATAAATTGTCTTCGAACCCAACAATCAGCAATTAAGTTTAGGAATGATTCCGAGTCATTCGCTTTATTAATTATTCGTTTAGACATTAGCTTAAGTATGTATGTATAGGAGTTACATTATACCAATTAATCGAATGCTCAATAATTAGCATAGTATAGATATACAAATAAAACAGAACTAAATATTGTTCATCTTTATCGCTAATTTGAAAATTACTTTTATGATGCTTGTTCTTTATACTTTATTTACTTTTCTTTATTTTCATTCTTGTATTAATAATATTCATTACCAAGTTTATGTTTTTTTTTTTTTTTTTTTTTTTTTTTTTTAGTAGAAATTGCGTAATTTTTTTTTTTTTTCGGGTAAGTAGTAAATGCTATCGATCTTCCTTCTCAACCTACGCTGAAAAATGAAAAAAAAATGTATTAACAATAATGATGGCAAAATAGTCAATGGTTCACATTCATAATTCTAATCTGGGCTAGAATTATATTTATGCACCGAGGGAAGAAAGTGCGTACTTTATTCCCGGCTGCCCGCATAAAGAACGCGCTTTCTGCCCTTGGATGCATAAAATATCGTATGCACCATGGTGTAAAGTGTTCTTCTAGACGAGTGTGAAGGTCACCCTCGCTTCGCTCGGGAGACAAACCTCACACTCGTCAAAAAGAACACTTTATTCCCTAGGTGCATAATATACTAGTATAACTTTTTTTTCGTTAATTTCCAAATTCGAAAAACTTGTTTCCAATCGAATTTTAGTCAACTACTTCGTTTCATCTGCTTTAAAAAGCTCGGGAACTATTTGTTGGATGAGGTCCAAGGTATCGGGAGAGAAGTATTTATCGGGTCATTGACCTGTATCCTCGAAGTGCTATGAATGTTTGAATTGCATTAAAAAAGCATACTCAAATCTAGATCTGAGAAATTCGATAAAATTTGCTATATATTTCGGCAGAGTAAGATGATGGAATATTCAGAACTGATGGTACAATTTCCTAAGGATATAATACGTGGGTTGGTCCAATTACAATAAATAATCAATAGAAAACAATCAAAGCTTACCTGCGATACCAGCTATAGCTTCTGAGGCAAAATACTTTACATCTACATCGCTGTCTGTGTTCAATTTGTCAAGGACAGGTTTAACTTGGGTCTGTACTGCGCTTGCTTCAAGGTAAGGCCCAATACGTTGAAGAGTTTTGGCAACGTTGAATCTTACGTTTGCTACATTGTCATTAGCCATTGCCAATACCGTTGGCAACATAACTTTGGTTGTTATATCTGGACCGCAGACCTCTGCTAATACCTGTTTCAATAATAGCAATATATTATAATTAAACCGAATGAATGTATTTTCGAGAATTATGAAATGATTTTTGATCTCGTTCTTACGTTAATACAGAACAGGCAAGTCATTCTGTGGAGGTAATTTTGATCTCTCGACATAGCAAGGACTTTTGGGATAACAGTATTTTGGGCCCATTCTGGTCCAAACTTTTCGACGAGTTTCTTGAGATTTAGAGTCGCTGCTTCACGAATAGCATACACGTGATCCACCAACCAAGTCATACAGAGTGAATTGAGTTTTTCATCGAAGAACTCAACCCCCAATTGACCAGCCAATAACGGCATGTATCTGTGGGGCAAAGAAGATGATTAATCGGTGAGTATTGGATAAAGACACAAGTCTTTAGTAATAAAAGAAGTAAAAAGAAAGAGAAAATAAATTCATACTGATTTTTTGTAACTTACTCAATGATTGCCAGACGCACTCGCCATTTGGAGTCTTCCGCTAATTCAACAATTGCTGGTAATAAAGATTGGGATAGTTGCTGAATGCCAATTACTTCGTTGACACAATCCAAATTGCTAATGATATTTAGACGCACTTCGGGACACTCGTCTTTTAATTGTGACAAAAATAGAGGTAGCAGATGTTCAATCGTACTAAAAGAGAAAGATAATAATTTATTGAAACATTTATTCCACATGTTATCTAATTAAGAATGAATTAGACAACCGCAACTTTTATTCAAACACAGAAAACACAATTTTATTCCCTTTTTACTAACTTGTGTTTTCCAAGAATAGGACTCAAGCCCATGATAACGCTAGCCAGAGCAGATTTCACATGTTGATTTGGATCTGCGACCAATTCTTTAACGTACGGTAGCACATTGGTCATGATTATTGATTCCTGATTGAATTGATCCAAATTTTGGCAAAAATCACGGACCTTGTTAGCAGCGGCTGCTCTAACTTCTGCTTCCGTGTCTTTGAGCAGAGCTTGGAATGCTGGTACTAGATCAGTCTTTGTGATCTCCTGACCGACTGCCTTTTGAAGCTGAAATTAAATGCGCAGTCTTTTCATTTCAAATATACCATACCGTCACAATAAAATAAACAGATTGTTAATTATAAGAATGTAATCGTATGTGGGGATGGATTCATATATCAGTTATTAAACTCACGTCGGTAAATTTGTCAGCAACCATGTATCGTACTCTCCACGATGTATCGCCTGTGCAACGGCGAAGTGTTGGCATAACCAATTGCTCTACATCTTCTTGTTGTAATAGAGTGGCGATACTAACGCAAGCTTCGACTGCGAGTAGACGCACGGAATCCTAAACAAGCCAATAAACACACCATACACTCATTACCCACCACTCCCTACTTTGCATTATTGGTGACAAACTACTAAGTCTGGCAATACATAAAGGGATAATATTTACAAGCTTATTATGAACAATCTACATGATGTGATAATATTAGAAATAAACTTTTCACAAAGAGACAAGTTTACACATTTAAAAAGCTTCTAAATTCTTTTTTTTTTTTTTTTTTTTTTGCGTCGTTAACACTTACCTTGATAAAGAATTTATTCGATAGAATTATTATGGTAACTGAAAATTTTACAATTAATGATGCGTAAAGGTATGTATGGTAAAGCTCTAATTCATCTTATACTATACTATATCACGATTTTTTTTTTTTTTTTTTTTTTTTTAGACATTAAATTCTAGTATGTTGTTTTTAACTTGAAAAGGTGGAAAATAATGGATAATCAACGAACCGAACTTGCCTGTTCATCTTGGGCGAGGATGACGAACATAGGGATTAGGTCTGATTTCAAGTATTCAACCTCTACAACTTTCGCAAATTCACCCAATTTTGATGCAGCTGAACGTCTAACCATTGGCGTATCATCCTGGCATAAATTGCGGAAGTGATTTCGCAATTCAGCTACAATAAACATAGTATTTTAATAAAACATTTTAAAACCCCAAAGAGAATTTCTTTAATCTCAAACGAAATTTCCTGCAGTTGGAACGTATTTCCAGCCAAGTATACAAGTTCCAAAATTGAATATTCTCAATATATTAAATTAGTGATTGTGGGTTGAAAACTTCATTCTAGCCAGCACATTATATCGTACCTTTAATAGCTGGACTGACACGAGTATAACATACGCTAAACAGACCACAAGCCGATGTCCGTGATGTGAACCAGTCACCAGCGGCAAGACGTTGAACCAAACGTACAAAGTATGCCTCTAAATCTGCAGGACTATGTTGACTTGCAATGTTCCGCAGTGACTCTACTGCCTTGTCACGTACAACAGTTTCTTCTACCGTTGCTAGTGACTCTAGCGGTGGCTAAGATTTATCATATTTAAAAATATTTATTTGTCATAATTTGACGATGAAATTAGTATTTTTTTTTTTTCTTGCTTAAAAATGTACAGTTTTCTTTATTTTAAGCAATTGATGATTGAAAATTGCAAAATACCTACCAGAAGACAGTGTACAAACTCTGGACCTCCCACTAGAGGAGTGAACGTTCCTAGCTGTTCAGCGAGCGCTAATAGCACCTCATCTTCGTCATAGATTGTTTCTGTTAAAAATGGTATTAACTCGCTGCGCGTACGTTCAACGCCAAGTGCAAGAGCAATGGTAGATAATTTCTTGATCGAGTTTAAACGCAGCTGAAAAATTTTATTCAATTTATGTTTTTTTTTTTTTTTTTTACATCTTGGAGTTAATTCTTTTCGTTATAAGTTTTGGATGATAATTGAAATAACGATTTTAGTTCTAAATCTAAAATTAGATGAAATATCCTAAAGATTAATATCATCAATTCATATCTATTCATGAAATAATCATGTGAGATTATTTGTGGTCATTTTTATGAACACATATGCATCATTTTCATCTCAGGATGCATGTCTCATTATTAATGATATCAATAAATGTGTGGACTGTGTATATACACATAGAATGAATGAATGAACTCTGCTGTAGAATATCTCGTGTTTGATGATACATAATGTGAATTATTATTATTGTCAAGGAATGAAATGAAATAAAATAAAATAAAATAGAAAAAAAAAACAAAAAAAAAAAACCATATACATATGCATGGCATAGATATGTTGGATCTTCAAAAAAAAAATGTCAGTTTGACAATTAGTAGTCGAATTCTTTGAAACGAATTTAATGATACTACTTGTAATGAATAATGTCGGTAGTTATTTCCGAACGTAGATGTATAGTTTCGGTGAATTGTTTGGATCTAGATAGTAACTGCGGTATTAGCTCCGTTCTATATTTAGGTGGTCAATTATTCTATAATGACGTTTAGTAAAAGGAGACAAGACCACATTTTTGAATAGGTTTCAATAGGTTTGAGGTTTCGTTCGGGTTGAAGATATGAAAAATCTAATCATCATCGAATCCGGGTAATAAACGGAGCGTAAATTATTGACAAATTATTAATTATGTCGGTATAATTAGGCTGTAATATACCTGAACGTCCTCATTTTTCAATTCATCGATCAAAACAGCAATTGGGTAGAGGCTGTCGTCGGCGGTAGAGTCGCTCGCTGCCATTTTGCTGTAGTCACACTTTTTATAACTTTGTGTTTACGAATGAAAACGAAATACACAAGATATTTATTAAGGATAAATAATATTATAGTGATACTTGTCTCACGGGGTTCGATTATGTCGATTATTTTTTTTTTACATAAAGTGTAACATATTTAACGGAATTTTCTTAATTATTTTAATCGGTCAAAGGCTACTCCGCGACTCCATGAATCACTCACAGTATCAGAAACCGCGTATAGATGACGCTGGGAATTGGAATGAACACGCGCGATTGAATCATTGTATTTTTGTCCAATATGTTTCGCGTTACGATTGGTCACGTTCATTTCTACTCCCAAGTTTAGGTTCGTTGTAAACTTGGCTTTAGGTTGGTTTTTTAGCAGAGGACGCAGACGTTTAAACCAATCACAGCACTGAATGCAGCGTGGGAACGAGCCGCCGATTGATGCTGATGACGTAATTCGTTTGAGCGCGAAAAGAGAATTTGATTTGAATTTCTCCGTGATTCAAATTTGAATCGAGCCGTTTATCTTGATGTACAGAATTTTTTTCGTGTATGTTTAATCCGTCTAGGATCAACTTGATCTTTTAGGGGTCGATGCAAATCACAAAGATTCGCGTGGACACGTTTCAAAATGCTGAGGCATTCTGCAATTCTTATCCCGAACACATGATTTGCAGAAAGTTCACATTTGAGCTAGCTAGTAAAAAATGGAAGTAATCATTGTACTAAACATTGCAGAAATATAGATGTTTACTCATTTTCAGTATAAAAAATAACATAATAAAATAACAAATCTCTCAGATCAGTGAACTAGGTGTAGTGGCGTGCTGAAGAATTAAAGTTGCGAAAATGAGCACAATATTGATTGTGAAAATAAGAATGAAAAAAATCCAATAGACAGACAAACAGAATAGACAATTTTCTCTTCGCAGATTGTCAAAGATCATTTTTGCAGATATGTAGATATCTTTAGAGTCATATATTATATTAATCAAAGTTTATTGTGAGCTCATGTCATTTTGTTCACATCTTTCGTATGTTATGTTATACGGTTGATATCACGAATTATGTTTTTCATACATTTTATTAGCGCGATTGTGGACGCTCATTTAATACAAGAGACGATGTAATGTTATGTGTAAAGCTGTACACAGATAAACGAGTGCATCGTTTATCTTGGATGCTTATCGAAGAGAATCGGTCAATTATCGCTAGAATATACTTGGCGATTTGCGAGCCAATCTGGACAGTCTCTTGTCCAGTTTCGATCATTTCTGTCCCATTATTGCAGGTGTGCTTCGAGCTTAGACAATTTATGTCACAGGTAAACTTGCTCGAATTTTTCCCAAATTGCTGTAATATCTGAGTAGGCACTGGTACTTTTTGGAAGTTGTTTTACGTCGCATTCGATTAGAAAATGAAATTCAAGGAAGTTAAAGTTGTCGACGATACGATTGACAAGGATGAGCTGATCAAGGAAATAATTAAATTCAAAGGCCAAGAGGAAGCTTTTTATATTCTGGATCTTGGCGACGTGATAAACAAGCACCGAACTTGGCGCTCGAAAATGCCCAGGGTAGAGCCACACTTTGGTGAGCATAAAAAAAATTCGCATGATTATAGAAGTACGTGCATTTAGAATTTCGAGACACACCAAAGTCTCACTTTACCGGCTATTTAATTGATAATTCGATTCATATAATGATGAGATGATGAGATGTTGGAAATCTCTTTTCTGTGTTCTTGAGACAAGAAGATAAGTCAACTATTATTCTAGAGTGAAAATCTGGCACGATTGGAAATCTCTTGCTGATTGAATAAGCTGAATTTAGATGACATGTTTCTTTGTATTTATATCAAAATTATTTAATTCCAGCAATGAAATGCAATCCTAATTCAACAGTGGTCAGAGCACTGGCTGCTCTGAACGCCAGTTTTGATTGTGCGTCAAAGGTAAAACTTTAAAAAATTTCTAGCCATATAGAAAATTTCTCCGTAAAAAATCCCGTAGCGTGAAGCGATTCTTGAAATGCAGTATTTGAGATTGATTCCGCACTTAAAAAAGCGTTTAAATATTAACTCAAGTGAACGAAATGATTAGAAATGTTGTTGTCATGGAAGAAATGAGGCTCTTGGTACACATCGATGTTATTCCACGAACGTTTCACGTCTGATAACGAGAAATAACAATCAGATTTTTAAAGAATTTGAATGTATGTTTGCTTGTTTGTCTTGGTCTGTTTTGTTGCGATAATCTCGTACTGAATCGTGATTCCAGGCATCTTTCGTATTCAGCTTGGATCTCGAATACGATGACTTCAACAAATGAAATGATAATAATTTGCAATATGTAACAGGTCCCTAATTCGATTTCGGAAATTTGTTTTAGCACGAGATCGAGCAAGCTTTATTTAGTGGGGTGTCGAGCGAGCGTATAATCTTTGCGAATACCGTCAAGTTACATTCGCACATTAAATTCGCAAGGAAGGTCGGAGTAGATATACTCACGGTAGACAGTGAATTCGAATTGTGCAAAATCCAGAGTATCTTCCCCGAGGCGAAGTGGGTACATCTAATAATCGATTAACTGTCGAGGTCCTTTCACCTCTCTACATTCTGAATCTAGATAGAATACCTATAGATGAGTGTGGCAGGGATGAAAATACCTTTTATCAGTTATGCGATTTGCATCGGGATAAATCTGCACTCCTAGTGACAGACTATCAATCAGATTTGTTCTCACTTTTCAGAATCGTGATTCGCTTTCGGTGCGACTCATCATCGGCCGTGACCACGCTTGGCATGAAATGTGGTTGCGATCCAGTAAATGAAGCACCGGAGATAGTTAAAAAAGCTAAAGATCTCGGGCTTAAGGTACACGGGTTCAGCTTTCACGTAGGAAGTCAGTGCAGCGAGACGACGGCTTGGATTCGAGGAATTAAAATTTCGTTGAGTCTTATCGGTTACGCGAAATCTTTGGGTCTTGAAGATGTCAAGCTGATCGATATAGGAGGGGGATTTCCTGGTGAGGAAGGTCATCCTATCGAAGAGGTCAGTAGGAAAGTTATACGGCAGTAGGCTCCGAAATAATCTGACAAAAAAGAAATGAGCCGAAAAAAAAAGGAAATGATCACGTTAACTCGATGATTGGTGATAAGACGATTCGAATGTATTCGAATGAACTGATATATTATAGCAGCTCCAATGGTTAATATTTCAGATGTCTCTTTTAGTTCGCCAATGCAATCAATGACGTTCTCGCTGAGATTGATCCATCGATAAAAGTGATAAGCGAACCCGGAAGATATTACGTCGCCTCAGCATTCACTCTCGTAAGTTTAGTTTTTGGCAAACGCATCATTGACGAGAAAAACGGCACCAGATACATGTATTATGTAAATGATGGTACTTATGGATCATTCATAGAAACCATGTTGAACATCAAGACTCGAATACCTCGTCCTTTGATCAAAGTAAGTGCAGTCTCCTCAAATACCCGATACCTATGCTCGCATTGATCAAAGCTGGAGGTATCTAGATACAAGCATCTAAGATACAGTATCTAGATTCATTTTGTATCTAAGCAATGTATCTAGATACGATGTTTTTTTTTATATCTTTATCTGTATCTAGATATTTTTAGGAGTATCTTTATATCTTGCTGAAGATACTTCTGAAGATACTTCAGGAAATGTAAAGAAAGATTGAATCATTGAATGACTCTTGTAGTCTTGTACACGTCATGGCCAAACGCAATGCTCTAAGTGATGATTTGTTCGAAACTTTACTTTTCTTGAAAAAAATTATTCTTGCGCTCAAGCCCTACTGTGTAGTCAATAGTCTGTCGCTCTGTTACTTGCAATTTTGTAATGTGGAATTCTTAATTTTGTTTCGTTTCAATTTTGTATTGAAAAATAAAGCTGATTGAGATCCAAACTTGTGCCTATAATTATGTGATCTCATTTTATTTTAGAAAGTATCTGGCAAAATATCTAGATAGTTTTGAAAGTATTTGTATCTATATCTAGATACGTTTAGTATCCTTGTATCTGTATCTGTATCTAGATACATTTCACTGTAACGTATCTGAATCTGTATCTAGATACATTCCAGAAGTATCTTTTACAGCATTGGCATTGATATTGGTGAATATGTAATATACGTATCTGCTCTAAATAATAAGCGAACTTCCGAAAACTGGATAAATTTCATGGAAAAAATAGGCGAGGGCAAAGAGGAAAAGCAGCAGAGAAAAATTAGTCATTATCCAGTTTCATCAATATATAAGAATAAGCTGTAGAACTTATCGAGATTGAAAAAAGTCCTTCCCAGTGGAAACTTTAGCCGAAAATATGGTATATGGTAGATAAAGATTAACCCATAAAGCTACTGAAGTCCATTGGAATTCTGCAAGCATTAGATAGAGAAATATTTATTCATCGCAAAAAGTGAAAGAAGTTGCAGTCAGCTGATAACGATAAGCGATAAGGGTCTCATCTTTGTAATGATAAACGCTTTATCACTGTAAAATGTTTCGGAAATAATCTCAAATACATGATATGACCACAGCTATGCTCGAGAAATTCTATATATAATACTTATAAAATAGTTTATATTACCAATGAGTATTCCTTTTCATGTCTTCCGAATCTGCAATTATTGTCTCATGCATGACACCTTGGTTCTCAGCCGAAAGACGAAGAGACACATCCTTCTACGTTCTGGGGGCCAACATGTGATAGTTACGACTGCGTGGTCCGCGATTGCAATTTTCCTGAATTAAATATCGGAGATTGGTTGGTGTGGACGGATATGGGCGCCTATACAATTTCCTTGGCAGGAACCTTCAACGGAATGTTTCCGTCCGTAGTATTCCCCTTCATTGCGCAGAAAGAGTGGTGAGATCTCATTCATTATTATAATGGTTACTATTATCATTTACAGACGAAAAAAGGGAAAATACACGCGATGATTCATACGATTTTTCAGGAATGTATTTCTGGCCGAGCTCAACGAATTTAAGAAGAATTGAAGCAGTAGTGGTGGCAGCAAGTTTATATTTATAATATCGGGATTCTTCAGTATTAATGCTTAAACTGTAACGATTGTAATGAAAAACCCTATCAATGAACAAAAATAATATAACTCAGTAGGTACATACTATATTCACGAGGTCACTCTTCTCAATGTTGACTATCAAAAATACGGAAAAGCGAGGAAAATAGCTCGAAGGTGGTAACGAACTTCTTATTTCAGGATTGTAAGTCGAGGGGCTATTCACAGCCGTAGTCATGGTGTCACTTGCGACTGTAGTCAACCCGTAGTCGCAATGTAATCAATGAAATCATTGTAATCAAATTGAAGTCATTGGGTTAATTTGTAATCATTTGTAATCATGTAGTCATCATTGGAGGTAGTTGTAGTCATTTTAGTCGTATAGTCGGCGTAGTCAGTAGTGTAGTCTCATGTAGTTGACTACATTTTTGTAATCATGGTGTCACTCGATTCGAATGTGAATAGCCCCTCGTTGTAAGTATATATAGTATAGGTTTTGCCATTCGTCTGGACTTTGAGATGCGACATTCTGTCCGCACATATGTGGATCTGGAAATGCTGATGACTCACCTTTTGGAAAACTCAGATTATACATGTTAATATAATATAAGGCTGCAGAAATTAGGCAAATTTGTGCGTATCTCTGATATGAAATAAACGGTTAGTGAAAAGTTGATGCTAATGCTTGGGGTACAAGCATTTAGGTTTCATATGAGTAGCAGATGTTAAAAAAATGTGATAGCTTAAAAGTTCTGTGTATATCTGAAGGATTTAGGGGCCGTTCAAATATTACGTCACGCCAAATGTTACAGTGTAGTATAGGGAACGCCGTGCACGCACTATCCCAAAACGCGTGACGTAATATTTGAACGGCCCCTTATGACACCCGAGTAACATTTGAGATAAAAAACGTAACATTTTGAAATCGTTAACTCTGGCCATCGACACACCTGTTCTTCTAAAACATTCTTTGGAACGTTCATTTTCTCGCTAGAAGATCGCAGGCACCTGCGTGAGTTATCATTAGCGAGAAACCGATGCGCTCAAAAAATCAGTTGTTCCATTAAGGTGCTTTCCTAGGCAATTCCACCAGTCCTGAAAACATCGTGAAAAAATGTGATATTAAACGGAATATCTCTGCCTGGGCACCGAAATCAATGAAACAAAATACGTCGCGCAATTCTATGTGCGACTCCGAACATGTACAGCCTAAAAAATGTTTGTTTTGCGCGAAAATAGAGAAGATATCCATGAAAAACGTTTCTAAAACCGTTTTTCATGGATATCTTCTCTATTTTCGCGCAAAACGAACATTTTTTGGGCTGTACATGTTCGGAGTCGCACATGGAATTGCGCGACGTATTTCGTTTCATTGATTTCGGTGACCAGGCAGAGATATTCCGTTTAATAGCAACTTCTGCACGCGTTTATTACAATGTTGTGGATTGGGTAGGAAAGGCCCTTAAACAAAAAGGAAAGCGAATTATATCGCGTGTCTAATGGCAAAAGGTCCTAAGCGCCCGAAATGCGATTTTGGTGCCAAAAGGACCTATAATTTTCAAAAATCTGGCATTTGCTTCCGACATGACGGAAACACGTAAATCCGTCGAAAACGACATGTCAGACACGTAAAACCATAAGGACCTATGTGCCAGTCAGATTGGCCCTTATGGCGTTGGTCTGCTGGAATTTAGAAAAAAGTTAAAGGCAAAAGGGCCTAAGCGACTGTCGCTTAGGCCCTTTTGCCTTTAACTTTCTGAAATCTTTTTTAATTTTTTCTCTAATTCTAAGAAAAGTTAAAGCCAAAAGGTCCTAAACGACTGTCGCTTAGGCCCTTTTGCCTTTAACTTTCCGGAATGTTTTTTAACTTTTATTTAATTTTTAATTTTTTTCTTTTTTTATTTATTTTTTATTTTTTTATTTTTTTTTCTTTACTTTATTTTTTCTGAAATCGAAAACTTATTTCGATCTATTTTGAAAATTGGGAGGCTATCCGTCACATAGAACACATATTATGGATGCCTCGAGTGAATATCCAAGTATATGGGTTCTTCCAGAAATGAGTAGGTATATATGGGTTCTTCGAGTATATGCGAGTATATATGGGTTCTTCTGAGTATATGCGGATATATATCGCGTGTCTAATGGTGTAAGGACGTATGCGCCAATATTCGACCTTTTACCACGTACATCAAACCAAAAGGGCATATCAATTTTTTTCTGTATTTCCGCCGAAAATGTCAGATTGCGCTAAAAAAAAAACAGATTTGAAAAATTATTCAATTAACAATAAAATTTAAGGTCGTAAGTACTGGTGGTTACACCCTCTCATCTCTAAATTTGTGAGAAAAGATCTTATTAACCAACGGTATAAGGTCGTATCCGGCAAAATCTATTATTTGGTGCAAATGCTCCAAAAACTTCTAAAACGCAAAGACTCATCAATAATTGAGAAAAGTCGGAAATTATTTTATTAGAAAAAAAAATTCGAAACTAATGGTATAGGTCGTATCCGCCATTTCTTTTTTTTTTTTTTAACGGTAACGCTCCGAAAACTTCTGAAACTCAAAAATACATCAATATTTCAGAAAAGTCAGAATTTTTTTTTATTTTCAAGAAAAAAAATTCGAAACTAATGCCAAAAGGACATATCCGCCATTTTTTTTTTTTTTTTTGGAAACGCTCTAAAAACTTCTGAAACGCAAAAATACATCGATATTTCCGAAAAATCAGAAATTTTTTTTATTTCAAGAAAAAAAAATCGAAACTAATGCCAAAAGGACATATCCGCCATTTTTTTTTTTTTTTCGGAAACGCTCTAGAAACTTCTGAAACGCAAAAATACATCGATATTTCCGAAAAATCAGAAATTTTTTTTATTTTCAAGAAAAAAAATTCGAAACTAATGCCAAAAGGACATATCCGCCATTTTTTTTTTTTTTTTCGGAAACGCTCTAAAAACTTCTGAAACGCAAAAATACATCGATATTTCCGAAAAATCAGAAATTTTTTTTATTTTCAAGAAAAAAAATTGGAAACTAATGCCAAAAGGACATATCCGCCATTTTTTTTTTTTTTTTCGGAAACGCTCTAAAAACTTCTGAAACGCAAAAATACATCGATATTTCCGAAAAATCAGAAATTTTTTTTATTTTCAAGAAAAAAAAATCGAAACTAATGCCAAAAGGACATATCCGCCATTTTTTTTTTTTTTTTTTTCGGAAACGCTCTAAAAACTTTTGAAACGCAAAAATACATCGATATTTCAGAAAAGTCGGAAATTTTTTTATCTGAAAAAAAAAATGGTGGATACGACCTTGTACCATTAGTTAATGAGATCTTTTCTCACAGATTTAGAGATGAGAGGGTGTAACCACCAGTACTTACGACCTTAAATTTTATTGTTAATTGAATAATTTTTCAAATCTGTTTTTTTTTGAGCGCAATCTGACATTTTCGGCGGAAATACAGAAAAAAATTGATATGCCCTTTTGGTTTGATGTACGTGGTAAAAGGTCGAATATTGGCGCATACGTCCTTACACCATTAGACACGCGATATATATCCGCATATACTCAGAAGAACCCATATATACTCGCATATACTCGAAGAACCCATATATACCTACTCATTTCTGGAAGAACCCATATACTTGGATATTCACTCGAGGCATCCATAATATGTGTTCTATGTGACGGATAGCCTCCCAATTTTCAAAATAGATCGAAATAAGTTTTCGATTTCAGAAAAAATAAAGTAAAGAAAAAAAAATAAAAAAATAAAAAATAAATAAAAAAAGAAAAAAATTAAAAATTAAATAAAAGTTAAAAAACATTCCGGAAAGTTAAAGGCAAAAGGGCCTAAGCGACAGTCGTTTAGGACCTTTTGGCTTTAACTTTTCTTAGAATTAGAGAAAAAATTAAAAAAGATTTCAGAAAGTTAAAGGCAAAAGGGCCTAAGCGACAGTCGCTTAGGCCCTTTTGCCTTTAACTTTTTTCTAAATTCCAGCAGACCAACGCCATAAGGGCCAATCTGACTGGCACATAGGTCCTTATGGTTTTACGTGTCTGACATGTCGTTTTCGACGGATTTACGTGTTTCCGTCATGTCGGAAGCAAATGCCAGATTTTTGAAAATTATAGGTCCTTTTGGTTTTAACAAAACCGAAAATGGCTAAAATGGCGCTTATGCCCTTTTGCCATTAGACACGCGATATAACAGAGCTTATGAGTTTATGAACATCTTGAATCAATTATTTTTGACGTATTTTCTAATAATTAAACAAATATGTATAAAATTTTTTTTTATTAATTGTAATTGATATAAAGGACCGCGTAATATTTTTACCCATTGGGTTTATCCGCTTGCGAGAAACACGAATTAATTTTCTAATCGTGAGCAGATTAAATATAATCTTTGAATCTTGAACCTATTCTTATCGATACACGGAAAAAAATTGTTGTTGAATTTACTATGTAAGCAGCTACATATAGGACAACACTTTTTTGCAGTAGAAATGACAACAATTGTGTTAACATTTACTCATTAGGACATTAAAATTTACTCGCTCCTATGTACCAAATACTAAAATTGTGGTAATTTCTACTACAAAAAAGTGTTGTCCTATATGTAGCTGCTCACATAGTAAATTCAACAACAATTTTTTTTTCCGTGTAGGAGAAAGACATGACCCCACATTGTGTTTATTTTCTGCGATATATATTATATCACAGTGTTATTTGCGTATATAACCGAATAATTTTCATCAAAAAGCACAACGTGTCCGAATATTATACGTATAGATTTTGTTGACAAAATTTCTGCTGATATGCAGCAAATTCAATAAATTATATCCAAATTTTTGTCTAATTGCCGATAATTTTCTGTATGGATCCGAAATTCTTGGAGTAGGACGAATATAGTGAATCTAAGGCCTCATCAGTGGCTAAAGAAAATTGACGGCTAATGATCAGTATGACTGGAGATTTGGACGACCAACATACGCGATTGAACGGTTCTATAAGCTTGTACGATGACCACAACTTTTATCCAATAATTCCCGCGCTGACAGATTAGTTTCTCTTATTAATTACGAAAATCTAACCATTATATAGTTGATCGTACTTAAATAAGTCCCGAATTTCTGTTACAATATACGAAAAGTGTTGACATATTTTTTTCTTTTTTTTTTTTTTTTTACTGGCTTATATGTCTGAATCGATTTAATCATGAAATTCGACGAAGTTCAAATTATTGACGAGGCAATGGACAGCATTGCACTTATCAAGGAAATAATAAAAAGCAAAGACCAGGAGGATGCTTTTTATGTTCTCGATCTTGGCGACGTGATAAATAAGCATCGAACTTGGTGTTCAAAAATGCCCAGGGTGAAACCATACTTCTGTGAGTAACAACAAATTCGTATGATGTCATACTTATGTAGTCCTATACTCTACCAGCTATATGTATAATATAGTACCTAATATTAATTCGATTCATATGATATAAAATTTCAAAAGTATTTCTTATTTTGAACTTTACTTCGAATTTTGAGACTTGAGAGGTATGAGTTTATATCAGAATTATCTAATTCCAGCAATGAAATGCAATCCGAATTCTACAGTGGTTAAAGCACTGGCTGCTCTCAACGCTGGTTTTGATTGTTCGTCAAAGGTGATATTCCCAAGGTTTCTAACGATCGAAATAGATGACTCGAATAAATATAAAACAGGCCATTAGTGTCGACGTATCGATATCATTCCGTTTCTGTGCTATGCAAAGATTCTGTTGTAATTTTGGGTTGAATTTTTCGTCTACGAATTCACAGAACATTTTTTTTGTTTTATACAAATGGTACAAAATTCTTAGCAGAATTTTTGTTCTATTATATAAGTTAAAGTTTACTCGGTTTGTAGATCATAAAAATTATGTAAAGATATCTTGCAACATGTTTGATATGTAAGGTCAAATAATATCAGTTGAGATTTATCTACAAATATACAGTAGAATCCCGGTTCTTCGTAACCCCGATAAAGTGAAAATCTCGGTAATTCGTAGTAAATCGTCGGTCCCTCAAAACGAATCGCCCTTAAAAAAAAAAAAAAAAAAAAAAAAATACCGATAATTCGTAAATCCCGGTAATTCGGAATATTGGTCAGATCCCTTGACAATACGAATTACCGGGATTCTACTGTAACTTAGTTTTCGCATGTCACGTCTAAAACATCATATAATTTCATCGAATATATAAATAAAAGATAACGATAACCATGACCACTTCATTTACATTCTATCGTCTTTTTCCTTGATTACGGTTTATTTCATGTGAACCGGATTTATAAGGCTATAGGAATTTAAGGCACTATTCTACAATACGTTTCTGCGTGCAATTCATTTTTGGAGTCTGCGATATGCGCTGCAGCATCGTATCTGTTATTTTTTCGAATCGATGTTCAAATGAGCGATTTCTGCACCCAGTCCTTTATTCAATTTCCGAATTTGTTCTAGCAAGAGATCGAGCAAGCTTTATCGAGTGGAGTTTCGAGCGATCGTATAATCTTTGCGAATACCGTCAAACCACATTCGCATATTAAATTCGCGAGGCAGGTTGGAGTGAATATACTCACGGTAGACAGTGAATACGAGCTATGCAAAATCAAGAATATCTTCCCCGAGGCGAAGTGGGTACATTAAATAATCGAATAATTCTGTCGAGGTCCTTTCACCTCTATACACTCTAAATCCAGATAGAATAAATAGATGAAGTGTAGCAGTGATATGAAAATACCTTCCATCAGTTCATTCAGCAATTTGCATCGAGATAAATCTGCACTTCTAGTATAATACAGACTAACAATTAGACTTGTTGCCACTTCTCAGAATCGTGATTCGTTTTCGATGCGACTCATCGTCAGCCGTGACTACGTTTGGATCGAATTGTGGCTGTGATTCAGTCAGCGAAGCACCTAAGTTAATTGAAAAAGCCAAGGATCTTGGGCTCAGCGTACATGGGTTTAGCTTTCACGTTGGAACTAACTGCAGCGAGATAACGGCTAGGAATCGAGGAATCCGAATGTCGTTGAGCCTTATCGAATACGCGAAATCCCTGGGCCTTAAAGATGTCAAGCTTATTGATATTGGAGGGGGATTTCCTGGCACAAACGATCAGCCGATCGACAAGGTCAGTATGGAAATTGATTCAGTGGTACGGGGCTCTGGGGAAAGCATCCGAAATATAGGATGATCCTGTTATCAGGTCTTGTTATTAAATGATCGGATCCAGCTCGTCATTGTGTTTAGAGTCGAATCAGTTTTATATGTCAGGGACGGTTCAGCTAAGCTATCTTCAAAAGCAAGGGCACTACCTCGTTATATATATATATATATATATATGTTACAGCACGTTATATTATCTATTCATAACTCTTATGGTTGAAACCTTCCACGAGTAAACATTCGTAAGGTTTACCATATAATGGAGTGGAACGAGGTCAAAGAATAAAATTTTATGATATTTACCATATAATGATGATTCTTCTTCCCTTCCAGTTCGCCGTGGCAATCAATGAGGTTCTCGATGAGATTGATCCAATGATACAAGTGATAAGCGAACCCGGAAGATATTACGTTGCCTCAGCATTCACTCTCGCAAGCTTTGTTTACGGTAAAAGGATCGTCGATGAATCCGACAGCCCCAGATACATGTATTACGTAAATGATGGTACTTATGGATCTTTCATTGAAGTCATGATAAACGTTAAGACTGTAGTACCCTGTCTCTTGAACAAGGCAAGTGCGATTGCTTCGGACTTAATGACTTGCAATTGATTAGAATATTAGTTAACGTTGTACGAAGCCTGCATGCAAGACCGAATTTATTATCTGTCACAGTTTCTATTTACAATCGCCATCATTGTCTGTACAAGTTGGCTTTGATTTTTTAATTGTTGGATGAAATTTTGCTTACTATAGCCAGCAAGCGATGAACTGCATCCTTCCACGTTCTGGGGCCCAACGTGCGACAGCTTCGACTGCGTGATTCCCGACTGTAATTTTCCCGAAATAAATATCGGCGATTGGCTAGTGTGGACAGATATGGGTGCTTATACACTTTCTTTAGCAAGAAACTTCAATGGGATATCTCCATCCGAGGTATTCCCTTTCATTAGACAGGGAAAGTGGTGAGACATCGATCATAATTCTTTTTTGTTTTTTTTTTTTTTTCAAGTTATGCGAATACCACCTATAATGACGGAGATGACCGGAATTAATTTCGTGATTTTTCTATATGGTTCCAGGAATTCATTCTTGAAGGAGCGTACTGCTGAGATAAAATTGGTACTCAATGGAGAAAAAAATCATTGAAGATTCCTAATCGTTCCATACGTCTTCAACTTTGAAGATAACTGTAAGGTTCCGGTGATTTTATTCACCCATCGTGAATTTTTCATCCGTGGAGATTTATCTGTCATAATGTATAAATAATTATAAGTCAGCAAAGGTGGACCACGTGATATCTCAAGACATGAAAAATTCTAAACTCGTATATATATTATCTGTATTTGGTAAAACTTAAAAGCGGAACATTATCTTAGGGGATATTTTCGTCGTTGCATAAAACTACCCAAAAGTCGTAGAACACTACGTAATGTACTAAAGAATAAATGTTCAATTGTAAAGTACCATTTTTTGTTCTAACAATAAGATAAGAAGAACGTCGCGTCGTTACAAAAGAAATTTCATGGGCTGGTTTTATATTTTGGAGCTAGGAAAGTCTTGAACAGAATTTTGTTAAACTACGTGGTTTATCTTTCTACAATTTTACCCTATATATATACTTAATTTTTTTGTCAAACAAATGTAATTCGTTTTATTAACCACTGCAGTTGGATGAAAATTGTAATAAATTTGAATTCATTGGATAAAACGTAACGTATGACGTATACCATGTGGCTATGACCAGTACTACGTACACTAATAAACTACAATACAAAGAATCAATTCTAAATGTTGCTCATAGCAATGAGGCTTTAGGCTGAAATACACAGTAGTGCACAGCACCGCACGGCGCCGCACCGAAAACAGTGGTGCATCGTATTTTATAATGAAAATCATGCACACTTTTATAAGAAACTACAGAAAAAAGACGATGCACCACTGTTTTCGGTGCGGCGCCGTGCGGTGCTGTGCACTAGTGTGTTTCAGCCTTTTTGCACTTCTGCATAATTATGTGACTACGCGCACTATGCCGAAGCGAAGCGAAATGAAGTTTCATTAACATTCTTTTCTTATGTTTTTTTATGAAAGTATGCACGCACACTCCTAAGAGAAAGCATGTTCATGAAAACTTCGGCATAGTGCGCATTGAACAAAGATTCGAATTTGTTATCCACCGATTGGCAAATCAAGTTTAGCATGTTTAACGAGTTTGAAATTTTTGACACTGTCAGACTGTAGCTTAATAAATTCCTAGAACTCTCTGGAATCGTGTGAGTTAATTAAAAGTAAAAGGTTGCAGGCAATCGTTGTCGTTATAGACACGATGGAATTTTCAAAGACTGCAGGTGCGATAGCATGCATATAATTATCGGATGGTTTCAATGTTATTGGCGATATTTTCTGTGTGCCACGTCAGTAGAACGTAATATCCAGGCTGAACAAGTTAGTCGAATTGTCGTCGTTACATCATACTAGAAAAGAAAGACCTGCGAAGGGTGGATGTTGGAATTATCCAAAATTATATAAGTTATTAATTAGTTCGAGGGTGTGTATATTAGGGTGGTCCAAAAAAAACATTTTTTTGTTTTTTTTTAAAGTCTTATCATCTCAAAAGTTTCGTTTGGGTATAAAACAAATTCTCCTAAAAGGGCAGCTCGATATCTCAACTCTACGAGGAGCTCAACGATTTTCCGTTTTCCCATCTAAATAACACATGAAAAATGTATTTTTTCGTTTTTTCTGCATAAAACTCCGAAAAAAAATGTTATTCCAATTTTGATGCACATATTTTTGTAGGGAATTCAATTCTCTACAAAAAAGGTCTCATAAGGTTTTCTTGTAATCTTAACAGGTTAAAAGTTATCAGGCTTTAAACCGGCCCTGCAACTCAATTAAATTTAACCAGATAGGTATAATTTCAGAACGATTTTCAAATTTCTTCAAATGTGGAATGATTTCTAACTGTCTAAAAATAATCTTTAACTGTCGCAAATATTTATTCATACAATCACAAATTCACAGTCTACTTATGGATTAGTAATTACAATATTTTTAAAATAATATTACGCTTTAAATTATAAATAATTATTTTTGTTACAATTAGGATATTTTTTTCTACGATCAGCAACTACTTGTAACAGGACTAATAAATTTGGCCCCAAGAATGAAGAGCAAAAACAATATCTGTTACAAGTAGTTGCTGATCATAGAAAAAAATATCCTAATTGTAACAAAAATAATTATTTATAATTAAAAGCGTAATATTATTTCAAAAAATATTGTAATTACTAATCCATAAGTAGACTGTGAATTAGTGATTGTAGGAATAAATATTTGAGACAGTTAAAGATTATTTTTAGACAGTTAAGGCCAACGCGCACTACGCGGAAGCGAACCGAACCGAACCGAACCGAAGTTTCATCAACCTGCTTTCTTAGAAATGTGCGTGCATACTTCCATGAAAAACATAAGAAAAGTATGTTAAGGTTGTTAGCTTGTTATAGTCACAGCCAAAAGTTTATTTCAGTTGACGATAGTTCTAGAATGACCACAGTAATAAATAAGTCACAAAATCAAATATACACACTATCAATTACATGCTATGATATGCAAACCGTATCAAAATGTTTTGATGGTTAAACAAAGTCGTTCTAATATTTTTTAAGATTTTTTTAAAACGGCCAAGTTGACAAACTTTTGTCAAGGTACAGTTCACATTTCTTTTAGGCATAGGCACACGCGCATTGAGTCTAAGTTATAATAGATCGTGGCAACATTGCGTGTATATAACGGAAGAATCCGCTCGAGCCGTCCGTTTGAGCTACGTGAGCGCTGTTGTCACGTCTATCACATCAGCATTTGATTTACACGCAAATATCTAAAAGAGACTTGAGTTTAACTAACAATATCTTTCTTATTACACGGGAAATACTTTTGTTCCTAGTCTCAAAATGTTCGTTAAATTTCAATTCATAACATACTAGTTTTTTATTGAAATCTGTCGCCTAGTTGAATCATAAAAAACGTTAGAGTGATAAAAGTTGGTATTTTCCCTATGTACGTATGCAAATAATGTAAACTTCAATAATTTGTTTCATCACTAATATACGGCAAAAATCAATGAACTTCGTATCATGTTGTAGAACGTGTTTCAAGCTATTCACCAGTTAAATTTCACACAGATCTGTCGGTAATCGCTTTTACAAGCTAACAACCTTAAGGGGGTTATCGTGCTACAAACAGCCTCAAAAGTATAACATGAGCGCTTGACTCCTGACTGTATCCCCTAGCCCCGCTTCCGTACCGAAACTTTTGTTAGTGACTGTTCACGCACACATAGTGGCGCTTTGTGTGTTCACACGCATACTATGCGCGCGCGTAAAACTAGCGACCCAGCAGCGCCACGAGTGAAGCGAAGCCATGAGATCAACGCATAATGTCAATGCAGAGCAAACTTTACAAAGCTATATCTCGAAAACCGTGACGGCAAATGTCTTGATTCTTGGATATGTTATTTCAATATTGATGTTGAATTGTATGTTAGTTTTTGGTGAAAATCGTAAGAAAACTTTTTAAGTTATGCCTCAAAACGTTAATGCTAGACGACGCTTCCCATAAGATGCCATGTATAAGATGCTCAATTTGCCAATTTTTTTCTCGAGTTTGGTGCCGCTAAGGGCTCTGAAATTTTAACGTGTTAATTGTGGTACTAGAAGCTACTCATGTGAATTTTTTCACGACATTCGTAAGAAAACGAAATATCACGATAACCCCCTTAATGAAACTTCGGTTCGGTTCGGTTCGGTTCGCTTCCACGTAGTGCGCGTTGGCCTTTAGGAATCATTCCACATTTGAAGAAATTTGAAAATCGTTCTGAAATTATATTTGGTTAAATTTAATTAAGTTGCAGGGGTTTAAAGTCTGATAACTTTTAACTTGTTGAGATTACAAGAAAACCTTATGAGACCTTTTTTGTAGAGAATTGAATTTCCTATAAGAATATGTGCATCAAAATTGGAATAACATTTTTTTTCGGGGTTTTATGCAGAAAAAACGAAAAAATAAATTTTTCATGTGTTATTTAGATGGGAAAACGGAAAATCGTTGAGCTCCTCGTAGAGTTGAGATATCGAGCTGCCCTTTTAGGAGAATTTGTTTTATACCTAAACGAAACTTTTGAGATGATAAGGAAAATATATATATTTTTTTTTTACCACCCTAGTGTATATACTAATATGTATAATAATATTTGTGTAAAATATGTGCGAAAATTGATAGACCAAAAATATCTATCTTTCAAATAATTGAGGAATGTCTTATTTCGAATGTATATAAGGAATATCTCAATGAAAATTTGACAGATATATTTAGAATATTCCTAAAAAAATTACCGTAATTCAGGTCTTGGAGAATGTAAAATATAGAATTATGATAATTAAATGACGCCTTCAGACATAAAACATATTATATTCTCATACCAATCGCGCGGCGATCACTGGTCGGGAAAGGCCGATTTTTGTTTAAAACGATATATATTCAGTAAACGTGATATAATATCCAGATTTAATTTCGTTGGTCTATTGATATTAACGATATAAGTATATCTATATGCGTGTGCGCAAACCGATTCACAACCTCGATTAAAATTATATATGATATTCAATAAGAATCTTGCAATAAATGGCATAATATTATATATAGACTGCGGACATCCAGAACGTATACAGGTGAATATAAAAATTACAGATGAATAAGTAATAAACTGAGGGAAATAAATATTTGGTCAACTTAAGGTGCCACAGTACTGGCATGTCCTATATATATTTTGTGACGTCAGAAGCGTCAAATACGAGGAATTTCGTCGACAAATTGTGCCTTATTTACGGGACGCAGATGGGTAATAGTATTTTCGTGTAACCAGTGTGTATTTCTACAGGGCGCTTACTCCCTGTATTGAGTGATAGACGTTTTAATTTCCTGGATGCGATCAAAATACGACAAGTCGATAATGGCAAGGATTCTTCTGCCGCCATGTTGGATATGTATAAACGACCTGTCACTTTTATTTATTCGCAGTACACATTACTGGGCAATCTACGCTGAAAATCACTAAGTAAGCGCCCTACAGATCAATTTAAGCTTTTATAAAAAAATAATACCCGTGGAATTCGTTTCCTCGTTTAGGCTCAATTTGTCGACGAAATTCTTCGTATTTGACGATTCTGACGTCACAAAATATATATAGGACATGCCAGTACTGTGGCACCTTAACGTTATTCAATGAGAGTTGTTTCAAAATATATATGGGTGTTTCTCCACTAACTGGAAATTCCGTGTCCCACGAAGATTTCACCCATAAAATGACTCGAATTGGATATTATTTCTTACTGATAGTAATGTTAAGAAGTTGTTTGATAGAGGCAATAGTCTAAAAATATTAGAATAAATCCATAAAAAGGAAAATTTTCACATCAACACCCATAAAAAACAGTCCCCTGGGATGTCCCAGATGCAAAATCGAAATTATTTTGTGACGTGTAGTGAACAAGTAGTAATATTTTTCAATACTACTCTAACAAAGTTGTCTACAATAAAGACATTTTACAATTTGCATGGTTATAATTTTTTAATCTACTTTTTTTACGCCGAAATTGTGAGCTAAAGTTTGTCCTTGATTTTTGCTAACAGTCCCCTGTCGCACAGAAAAAAAATTCTTTTAAATGGTGTGTGGCGTTCTCGTCACGATTTCTGCGTTAAATCGAATGTAACCGATGTAAAGTTCATAGCAAATGATGGATAGCGATTTAGAGCCATTTTATTCAGCCGTTTTTTCACGTTCAGTGCGATGCTTACGCGTCTGGACCCCTAAGAAGAACAGTCCCCTGGCGAGGTTTTTTCTTTTAATAAATTATTTTATTCACCCTATCCAGCAAGATAACATCTAACGGCAGAAGTCATACCCAGTAAACACAAAATTCAATTACGTAACGGTTACATATCTGGTACGTAGTAAGTTCCGCAACAAACATGTAACATGGGACATACACATACCGGCGCCATACCAGCGATGTGTATGGCCCTGTGACGTGTCTGTTGCGAAACTTACTACGTACCAGATATGTAACCGTTACGTAATTGATCTTTGTGTTTACTGGGTAAACTATTACTGCAAGTTGATTTGATGAAATATTGTTAATTTCGGCATAATTATGTGTTTTTGCCATATTTGTCAGTCCCCTGTCGCACAGTCCCCTGCCTGAAATATGCCAGTTTTTCCGGATTTTATTGTTAATAAGTTAATTTTATGAGATGTTGATGTCAGAATTTGGTTTTGTGACATGTTGATTTGATATAAAAAGAAATATTGTTTTTATTTGATTTCAATTTGATTATTTTTTCCAAACATGCGAAAAAAGTGGCGGGGACAATTTTGTGCAGTTTTTTTTCCAATTAGTGGAGAAACACCCATATATTAGGGCTAATCATTTTGGGGTCATATTTTTTTATTTGCCCTCGCACCCCTCAAAATGTGAGTGTATGAGGTCAGTATCAGTACCTATCAATATGACCACGGTGCGATTGTTTTTGGCGTGGCCCATTGCAAAAGTATTTTTCCCATTCAAATAACACGGGAAATGTTTTTTTTTTTTTATTTGAATTTTTATTCCAATCTAACGAATCATCGCGTTGTAAAAATCAATACATATTCTTGTAGGAAATTAAACGATCTCCAAAAAAGGTCTGAGATGATTTTTCGCTAAGTCCACTCGTTTGAAAGTTATTGAAGGTTAAAGTTCAACCTCAAACGGTATATGACGACTTTTTTTTCGACCTAGCGAAAAATCGTATCAGACCTTTTTTGGAGTTCGTTCAATTTCGTACAAGAATATGTGTTGATTTTTACAACACGATGATTCGTTAGAACGAAATAAAATTCCAAATAAAAAAAAAAAAAAAACATTTCCCGTGTTATTTAAATGGGAAAAATACTTTTGCAATGGGCCACGCCAAAAAAAATCGCACCGTGGTCATATTGATAGGTACTGATACTGACCTCATACACTCACATTTTGAGGGGTGCGAGGGCAAATCAAAAAATATGACCCCAAAATGATTAGCCCCAATATATATACCCAGATAGCCAAATGTGACCATCAATCAATTGCACACGCTTGCCGGTCAGACAAACGTTACTATCAACCAATTGCACTCGTTTTCCGGTAATTAGGTTACTTAAAAATGCTGCAATGCAGCCAGCATTAAATGACTACGACAAGTTCAGCCTAGATTTATTTGAAATATGCGAATGAGTTGACGGCATATTACTAGCATTTCGCTGCAATCAATTGCCGTACTATGTTGCCAGCAAAAACAATACTTGACGCGGACGTTAACGACGGTAAATATGCTGTCATCAATTGCAATTGATTTGCAGCATTAAGACGAAATTAAACGGACATTTGGCTACCTGGGTACGTGTCATCTCGAGGGTGTGGGTTATATTATATTATTATTTATATTATATTATTTATATTATATTATATTATTTATATTATATTATATTATTATTTTTATTATATTATATTATTATTACCGCCACCTAAATTGGACCGTTACAATTTGGTAATTTTTTGCAACTGTATCTTCTCAATTTTGAGAATTGTAAAAATGGATACCATCAGTACTAGAAATTCTCTAAACATTCCTATTTTTACAATTCTCAAAATCGAAGAGATACTGTTGCAAAAAATTACCAAATTGAAACGGTCCAATTTAGGTGGCGGTCCAACAGTGGCAACTCTCCCCTATACGTAAACGTTAATTACCTAAAGTTGTGAACATTTATAATCTAAAGCTTTATGTTTAAAGACGGATCTATGTTCCTACAATGATATAAATGTGTATAGGTATGTATTGTGGCTTTAGAAATTCTCGACTAACGATCAATTATGATTGTATCATCTGCGTTTTTGAGATAGTTAGCGTTTCGGAAAACAAATTCAAAAAAACATATTAAAACATATTATATGCAGATAAATTACTATAACGAGACATCATATACATATATATGTAATGAATATGTGTTTAGAGTTTGGAGACCCATAGAATGATTGAGTAGTTTTGGTGACGCAATTTCGAGGAATATATTAGGAAAACATCTGACCGATAGCGAAGTTCACTCGATAAGTTTATGTGACGACTGACACAAACTATTCCGCTATTTTAATCACCATTAGTAAATATAAGTTGTTTCGTGAAGAGTTTGGAGGCTATCCAGTATCAACTCTTTCCTGGCCATTGGTTAATCTACGAATCAATTTTATAAGTATGAAGTTGGACGAAGTAAAAATCGTTGATGACGCGGTGGATAATTTTGGACTTATCAAAGAAATAATCCGAAGTAAAGATCAAGAAGATGCCTTTTACATTTTGGACGTAGGTGATGTAGTGAACAAGCACAAAACTTGGCTTGCAAAAATGCCTCGAGTCGAGCCACACTTTGGTAAGTATAGTCAATACAATCATAGCTTGCAGTATTCGATTAAATATCAAACTAAATTTTGAAAATCTTCATTTCTACGGAACTTTGGTCTTAATACCACTCAACACCCAATTTTTAAATTTGTTTTCGTAGTAGGTATCCTATATACACTGAACTAATTAATAAATTTGTTCAATTGCTGACACAACGTGTTTTCTTTTTGAAATTTATACTTATTTTATGAACTGCTGATATTCAGTTAGTTCTTTAAGTGATTCACTGGATTTTCCTGTAAGCGTATATAGTTGTTTGCAATTCTCTCATATAGATAAACAGGCCACCGTGGGCATTTATACCGTTTGCTAATTGAATGAGCTTTAATTTTCATGAAAATTCTTATGGGTAATAATAATTCATACCATATGTGAATTTATCGGACCAGTCGAACCAAATTTTTTAAGTCTTCTAACTGAAGCTGACCTCTATATAGAGCGTGCAATCTTCAGATAGACCGAAAAAAACGGAAGTGCATCATAATTATTATCTGAAGATTGCACGCTCTATATAAAGGTCAGCTTCAGTTAGAAGACTTAAAAAATTTGGTTCGACTGGTCCGATAAATTCACATATGGTATGAATTAATAGGCTTCGAACGATAGAGTCACTACTCAAGGTAATAATAATTATTCTATTTCAGCTATAAAATGCAATCCTGATAAGACGGTGATCAAAATATTGGGCACTCTTAACGCCGGTTTCGATTGCGCGTCAAAGGTAAGACAGCGAGAGTCAATAAGTATATCTGAACAACTTATCATTCATTTCTATCTGAATCATTGTAATTCTCAGGATTATCAAGATGTCGCAGTCAAATAACTTTCATCTACACGGAAAGAATTTCCGTTTGGTGGCGCTGTTTATCCGACGAGCTCGGCCCTCTCATGGTTTTGACTAGCAGACCTTTGCCCGTGAGAGCGCTCCCCCCACTTGTGAGATCGTAGCCACACTAAAGTCTTGACGATCGTCACGTTTAAGGTGGAGACACACAGAAGTCCATAAGCCATAAGCAGAATGCATAGCCATAGATATAGATATAAGATCTGCAGTAAAAGCGAAGTGATGCGCATGCGCTATGGATTATGCTTTCTGCTTATGGCTTATGGACTCCTGTGTGCTTCCACCTTTAGTGTGGCTACGATCTCACAAGTGGGGGAAGCGCTCTCACAGGCAAAGGTCTGCTAGTCAAAACGCTTCAAAGGGCCGCGCTCTTCGGATAAACAGCGCCACCAAACGGAAATTCTTTCCGTGTACATATATCACCAGTTCCTAGCTCACGATAAAAAAAAAATAAAAAAAAAAAAATAAAAAAAAAAAAAAAAAAAAAAGCTCAATCTACTGCTCTCATTATCTGTTTTCATAATAACCTTCGAAAATCCACAAAGGTGAATGGACATTTTTGTCCTAGTATCACTTTTCGAAGTCTCATTAAGAGTCAGATAAACGTTCGATTTTGAATATTATATACTTTCACTTCACTTAATAGTTGATTGTATTCGAATTATTGATTCATACGGTAATGATAGGTCATGGGCAATGCCCAAATAATCATTTTTTATCGATCTTAACATCGTGCAGCAAGAGATCAGCCAGGTTTTAGCGGCCGGAGTGTCTGGTGACCGCATAATATTTGCAAATACCATGAAACTTCACTCGCACATCAAATATGCTAAGAAGGTCGGAGTTACGGACTTCACAGTTGACAGCGAAGAGGAGTTGTACAAAATGAAGAATATCTTCCCCGAGGCGAAGTGAGAAATTCATAATTGTCTTTCTTTTTTTTTTTTTTTTTTGTTTATGGATCTGTGCTTCTAGCAAAAAATAAGTTAATTATGTGTCTTCCACCAGCATCATTATTCGTTTCCGTTGTGATGCGAAGATGGCAGAGATAGAGTTGGGTTCAAAAAGTGGTTGCGATGCCGTCAGTGAAGCACCGAGATTAATCAGGATGACCAAGGATCTCGGGTTGAATCTTCACGGATTTAGTTTTCATGTTGGAAGTCAGTGCGGTGAGACGACGGCTTACAATCGAGGAATCAAAATTTCAGTGGATTTAATCGAGTACGCTAAATCTCAAGGCGTTAATAATGTCAAGATGATCGATATTGGCGGAGGATTTCCCGGCGAAAGTAATATTTCGATCGATAAGGTAAGCAATCAGATTAGCACGTCAAGTAAAGTCAATAATATAATACACGCTCATTGATCATTGCAAAGCACTATACTCTGTATTCTGAAGCCTTATCTTTACGTCCGTAATATATAAAGAAATCTACGTAAAAGAAACATTTATACAAAATAAATGATAAAGTATACAAGCTTATCTTTGAGGAGAGTATTATTAAGCGTATTATTTTATCAAATAATACGAAAACATATACTACTGTAAAAATCCATATATAAAAAGAATAGCAGAGAGAAACGGGTCATTTTTATAATCAGAAAAATTAAAACTCAATTCCATAAAGTAATTAATTAACCATAGAAATCTCGAAAAAGATAAGTATTGATAACATAAATATGCAATTAAGTAACGCCCACGAGTATTTACTCTGAAGTTGCAATTAATGAATGAAAATCTTGTGCAATATCGCATGATTAACGCTAATGGGTTGTCATCACTCACTCTGAAGCTCAGAATATTAGACTAATTTTTTAAACCTTTGGCTTATCTCCTATTGAAGGACCGTAGCCTAATATTAGACTATTCACTCACAAGAAGTGATTTTAAGACGTTTCATACTCTGCAAAGATAAATTTTTTGAAAATATGGAGAATTTCGCTGAACCGAACGATGTTATCTTCTGGTATTGAAAAATGCATTATTATTACGAACAGTTCGCTGATGTGATAAACGAAGCTCTAGAGGAAGTAGATCCATCTATCAGAGTGATCAGCGAGCCTGGGAGATTCTACGTTGCATCGGCCTTTACTCTTTCAACCTTTGTCTTCGGGAAAAGGATTGTTGATAAGGATGGCCAAAATAGATACATGTATTACATAAATGACGGTATCTTCGGATCATTTATAGACAATGTTTTAGCTAGCAAGGTTCGATGGCCAATTCTCTTAAACAAGGTTGGTGGTCATCCTTATTTTGACTTATTTTATAATTGTACAAAAATATAATGACCTGCATCAAGTCAGCTAATTAAATATATTTTCGTTTAGCCGGTGAGCGAAGAAACACATTTGTCGACAATTTGGGGGCCAACACTTGATACGATCGATTGTGTAATCAGTGAGTATCGGTTTCCTGAATTTCATATAGGCGATTGGCTAGTGTGGACAAATATGGGTGCCTATACTCTTGCCATGGCAGGAACGTTCAATGGAATTCCTCCACCTGTTGTGTTTCCCTTCATTAAGAGAAGGGACTGGTAAGTTATTGAGAAAAAAAAAAGAAAAGAAAAAATAGAAAGGTACCTACAGGCCGTTGATAATAAGTAATAATAACCGTGTAAACGATTTCAGGAACTCGTTGGGTTTTAATGAAAGTCTTCAGGAAAAGGACGAAATTCTTAAAAAAACCGAAAATAATGAAGGAATCGGCAACCGGCAAATGATTGTCGCTGAAGATTGACAAAGACCGTGAATAGCACGGAAATCCGTATTTATTAAGTACTCGAGGTTCAACGAAGAAAGAACAGTTACTTTTATCAAGTTTACAATTTATTGTGTATAAAATAAGTGTATCATTTATGAATCTCAGGGTATTGTATAATAAATAAAGCTTAGTTTGTTGGATATAATTATGCACACCCCTTACGGAAAAAAAAAACCCTCAAAATATCACCCTCAACTGAGCCCTCAACTTTCAGGGTGATTTCGTACCCCCAACTTGGGGGTTAACCCTGAATTGAGGGGCACCTTCAACTTGAGGAACAACCGTCAAATGGGGGTCCCTTCAACTTCAGGGTTTTTGAGGTGACTTTTTGAAGTGACTTTTGAAGTGACCCGCCACTCATCAGGGTTGACCCCTAACTATTCAGGGTCATCCCTCAATTTTCAGAGTTGTCCCAGAACGTTTCAGGGTTATCCCTCAATTGTTGGAGGTTGTCGCTCAATGTTTTAGGGATATTCCTCAATTCTTGGGGGTTTTCCCTCAATTTTCAGTATTGACCCCCAACTATTCGGGGTTATCCTTCAATTGTTGGAGGTTGTCCCTCAATGTTTGAGGGATACTCCACAATTCTTGGGGGTTTTCCCTCAATTTTCAGGGTTGATCCACCAACTTTTTACGGTTGACCCTTCAATTGATGGTTCATCCATAGGAATTGAAGGTATTACCCTGAATATTGGGGGTTGAACCCTGAAATTTCAGGGTTTCACCCCCAGAATTGAGGGTGAAACCTTGAAAATTGAAGGTTCACCCTTAAACTTGAAGGGTTTTTTCAGTAAGGGACGTGCCGTATGTGGAATTATATAATACAAATCCTCAGACGATCTGTACAAACGACTCTCTCGCCTCCTTACGAAGTCTCGACCGCTGCTGTGATAAGCTGTTTTATGAGTATGTTGCTTGAAAAAGCAGCTATCTCAGAAGTTGCTTGAAAAAGCAGCTATATCTAAAATTTTGCTTGAAAAAGTAGCTATCGCAAGTATTGCTTGAAAAAGCAGCTATCTCAAGTTTTCCTATCAAAATTTTTTTGATTTTTTTTTTTTTTTTTCCTAGCAAAGTTTTACTAGAAGAACTTGAGATGTTGCTTTTTCAAGCAACTTCTGAGATAGCTGGTTATTCCGTGAGGCCGTCGGTTTGTCCTCCCGACTTTTAATCACAATTGATTTGGTCGGAGAAATCATCAAAGGCAAAGAAGATGAAGAAGACGCTTTCTTCACTTTTGATGTGGGTGAACTGATACATCAGCACAGAGCTATGGTTTCAAAAATGCCCAGAGTTGAACCATATTACGGTAATCAAATCCAAGTAGTATATAGAATGAATTAGATGAGATATGGTGCAATTGCCAGACAGCTTAGCACGATCAATTGTTGTTTGTTAATTAGCAATTAAATTTATCCAATTTTTTTTTCCATTATTCCTGCTCGTTCATATCAGGCCGATTACATATTATTTTTCAGCAATAAAGTGCAATCCTCATCCCACTGTGATTAAAGCAATGGCTGCTCTCAAGACCGGCTTCGATTGTGCGTCGAAGGTGAGACTCGTGAAAATTTTGGAATTTTGTTTAAACCAATCGAAAGACTCATTACGACCCTACTGAAAATTTCCAGATGGATTCATCTGGTCGTTCGAAATTCCTATGGATTCCATGTGAAATCTAGTGGATTGCTAGCAGAATCCAATGAATTCCATCGGAAACCTGCTGGATTTCCAGCAAATCTCATAGGAATTTCGAACGACCAGATGAATCCATCTGGAAATTTTCAGTAGGGGAAAGTGCAGCATAATCCATAAAAATTCAACTTATGTGAATTAGAAGAATGAAAACTTTTTTCTCTACGTTCTCTACGAATACCTTCCACGTTGGTACTGCAAGGAAATCGCCATATTACTGCACCCTGTGAGTATCCTTGATAATCCTCAACCCCGTTCGTTTCTTCTAGCCTGAGATTCAGATGGCCTTGGCCTGTGGAGTACCCGGGGAACGTATTATTTTTTCGAATACGGTAAAACCGAATTGACTGTAGGAGTTCAGATGATGACGGTTGACGGTGAACCAGAGTTGCACAAGATTAAGAAGATTTTTCCCGAAGCAAAGTGAGTGTACTAAACAACATGAGTCCCAGAAACCACGATATGTTATTTTTGTTGTATCATGAAGATTATATAATACATTTATCAATTACTCAGGGTTGTAATTCGCTTTCGTTATGACGCGGAGTCGTCCTTGATATCATTCGGTGCAAAATCTGGTTGCGATGCTCCGACAGATGGACTGAAGTTAATAAGGATCGCCAAAGACCTCGGTCTGAATGTTTACGGATTAAATTTCAACGTAGGAACCCAGTGCCTATAGAGACATCAGTTTTTGCTCGAGGAATCAGAATCGCAGCGGGTTTAATCGAATATGCAAAATCGATAGGGTGCTAAAATGTTAAGCCGATCAATATTGGCGGGGAATTTCCTAGCGGAGACCGCCTTCCAATCAACAAGGTTTGTCATTCAAAGATGTTGCTGACTTTTCCAGATACTATATGCGGATACAATGTTCAATCCTAATCAACTTTTTTTTCATGTAAAACTATAAAGTTGCAGATTGAAAAACCACCCTAATTTCTTGTATTGTACCTACTGTATGATATATTTGACAAAAACTCAGTGGTTGTTAAATTATAGTTATATCAGTTAGTAGTAGGTATACATTATTATATTGTATCAATGCTGTAACAATAAATTCTCACATTTTTAGATTTACCAATAATCAATTGCTCCCTTATTTTTCACCTTTTCCTCTCTGCGCAGTGACTCTTCATTTCAAAATCATGTAACGAGATGTGAAACGCACAAGGAAATTTATATAAAGTTCACGTACAAATTTTTAGCTACTTAAACATGCACCAGTTTATTGTTTTTAATTTTATCGATTCAACTTAAAAATTTCGAAATGTAGGCTTGATGACGTGCATAAATTATTTTCAACAAATTGTTCGAATTTTACGCTCTATGTGTGTGTTGTAATAATACTATATTCGAAATGGAAGAAAAAGAAGGATACTTCACCTTTGTTTAGCGGCTCCAAGTTCAGAAAATCGGTATTTCATTAATTTTTTATTTCATACGCGCGTTATTTTGATCAACAATTTTATTCCCTTTCAGTTCAGATATAATGTAATTAATTCACTAATTATGAATGAAACAATAGAACAGTATTTTTCTTAACCTACCCCCGCATTCTTTCGTCGTACCACTATTTATATCTTTTCATTCATACAATTTAAGTGCTTCTGCATTCTTCTGTAAAACCACTATCATTTCATTCATCGTTACACCGTGTGCGCCGAGCGCCCTCTATATTTATCAATGAAGTAGTATATGTGCGCGTAAGGATATTTAAATAGCAATGTCTACAAACGAACAAACAATTAAAAGATCAACGGAAACTAAAGTTATCTAGTGATAAATTCGAAAGGAGAAGAAGAAGAAGATGAAGAAGATGATGAATAATAATAGCTATAGTTACTACAAACACACATATAAAATATTTTTCTATAAATAATAAATACAGTTTTATTCTATCAGCGTTGACTCAAGTATAATCAAACATTTTTCTACAATAATATTTATACAAGTACATTTACCTACTTTTAACATTTGACTGTGCGAAGAAAAGTTCATTAAAATCTCATTAAAAATTCTCTTTTCAACTTCTGCCCAAGAAATTTTCTACGTAATTTTTTGCACGAGGTCTTGGGTACTGTTACATAATTATTATTTCGATGTACTACTCCTAGAATTTCCTTATCCTTTCATCGATTTCTTCCAGAATTTAACTCGCAAAAGTAGTATAGTTCCTCCTTTTCACGTGGAAGTTAATTAGGAACTGGAGGGATCTGTGCCTGTTGCGCCTTGACCGTAAGGAGATTGTCCATTCGTCATATAGTAGTACGATCCAGATCTTTGAATTGTAACATGTGTTAGAATACAGTTGTTTATTTTTTGGAGCCCTGTTCGCCTAATGAAATCATATAGTATACAAGACTAAACGATAACTCACGTATTTTCCGGCATGTCAATGCCAATAGAAATCCTTGTATTGTTCGCACAAAAATGGGCAGAAAACGATTGGGAAGAATCGCACCTTACGCATATGTGGGAATGTGGGTGCATTACCGCGTCAGCGTAAAGTTTCCAAGACCTATCGTGGTTGCATCGATCTGAAAACGTCCCGATCAAGGTCATACCCGTAGATTCAGTTTTCTAACAGTTCAAATTGAAATCGTTTCGATAACTTTCATATTTCAGATCTCATAGCAAAAGTTATACCCTTTCTAGTATAACTGTGCAATTCCATTTCATGAAAAAATTAAAACTACCGAGTGGCATTTCTTTCAATAAAGAGGAATATATATAGAAAGCTTTATGGACCTATCAGAGATTTGATTCTAAAAACACATAATTCCAAATTTTACTAGGTTTCATACTTACGGTTTGGCATGAGTTGATGGACATCAAACTTCTCTGGAAATGTTGAGCATCCTTTTTGTAACGGAGTTCCGTGATTTGGGTAGATATCAACTTGTGCTGTTGGTTCCAGAACGCCATAAGTACCCCCGCATGTATGGATAGCCCATACCATGTCGGCGTCGGTAGGTTCCAGGTGACGACAATCGAGACACATCGGAGGGTACATTAAGGGCAAGGCCGCATCCAAGGCTAAAAATAACGGGATTTTACTTGCTTTTATTCAACGGATAAAAAATTCGATAAGAATACTAAGCGGCCCACATAGAATTATAACGAACCAATGATTTGCCCGATATTCGGATAGCCAGCTATCTGCAGATTTTTTCCTGTGAAACCGGCGATATGTGCTCCCAACGAAAATCCAAGAAGATTCATTCCCCCCGGTTGAAAACCCAAATCGCACAGCCCGCTGATATCCTTAGAAAAAATCTCCGCTACTTCTTGCGTGCTATTACCGGCTGATATGTAATTATCACGAGCTGGTTTGCTCCAATCAAGACAGCCGACATTAGAAGCACCGCGTGATAATAAGGCTGTTAAAAATGAACGTGATATTGATTGAGTGCAGAACTTGAATTTCTTTGATATAAATTGATGCAAATTCACAATCGTTGGATACCTGAGGCGACTGTTATCGCACTGATATTGTTACATTTTTCTTGCCAACCGTGAATGTAAAATTGTGTGGGTTTTGATGGGTCCAAGATTTGATGCAGTTTTGCGGGATTTCCTGATGGTACATCGACGTAGTGGTCAGTGGTTCTTGACGGAAAGCATGCAACAATATATAATCAAAAAATATAGCCAAGCGTGGTACTTAGTTTGTCGCAAGACGACCTTCGCACACTATAAAATCTGGACATTATGACATTATATGGGACAACAGGAAGTTCATATACACGTACATCTGGTGATTGGAGTTGCATTCGAATGGAATTTAAAATTAGGTACTACGTACTTACCCATTAAATACCCGGTAGAAAATATCGTCGGTAGTTACTTTGGAGCAGCCAAATAGCCCGCACAACAATACAGCGAGCATGGCCAACAATAAACTGAAGATAAGTTGTAGATTAAAAGTTAACTAAGCCTCCACTCACCTGACTAACGCAAGATTTGGATATAGTTCGCTATTTATTACTGTATTCGCGGTTGTTATTATGTTGATATTACAAATCGACGATACACGTGCGATGTAATTAGCTATTCACTTGTAGTCAAAAAAGTATGTACGTGCGGGTGGTTTATATTTAACCTCGTTGAGATAACGTTAATTTCAAATAATAAAAAAAATTCATACGCGTAAACTGTGAAGCAAAACTGATTCTATTATGCATAATAATTGTAGGCGATTAATGATAACGTATTTGTGTCAGACATAGGATACACTATGGAGTTGGTTGACAAAATGAGTTGAAATAGAAGATTATAGAAGTTTAAATAATTGGGTGACGGTTGACAGTTGGAGGCTGATACTACCACCACTCCTTACCGCATCAATGCTGATTTCGGTAATAGGTATATATATTTACATATATTTGTTTATATATTTCATCAACACATTCGGAGTTCTGACCTAATCTAAAGTCTTGCGTGGATTACATGCATTATATCAAGGTCAAGCCTTGTTACCTAAAGCATAAAAATGTAAGTAGACGCGTTGTGAAATTTGAAATTTCGCGGACAATAATTATGCGATAATAAAAATAGTAAGTACCTATACCAAGCACATCCACTTATAATAAGTTAAATGATATCACTTCAGTTAACACTAGCTGTTGACAATTTAGCCGCGTAAGTATGTAGTAGTTTGTTTTAGAATCGGAGCACGCGCGAATTTAGAACGAAAAATTTGTTGAAACAAATGATATCCTTATTTCTGACTTATAGAAATGTGGGAAAGCAGCCTTTTCTCGTAATTCGACAAAATTTTAATTGATTTAAAAAATAATAATAATAATAATAATAATAATAATAACAATACTGGTACATGGAATACAATCGAAAGTTCCCAACTAACTTGAACCACCTGAGATATTGTACTTAACACAACTGATTACCGAAATAATATCTATGCGATTGATTCAACAAATCCTTTCTCTTGGTGGGGCAATTGCTGTTTATTTTATTATTTTTTTCGAATATTCCTGACGAAAAATCACTGATGCAATTATATAGTAACACGAAAACAAATCCAACTGTTGCATTGTATCAAGAATATAGGTATAAGTACCGTGGTAATGAAATCCTGAACTATTTTTCTCAATTTTTATGATATTGATATTATAACGTTGTATTCACGTTTTTTTTTTTTTTTTGGTACCTATATAGTCATGATATTTCGATATACTAATTAAAATCACAAAGAAAAAAAAAAAAAAAAAGAACGTTCTCACGTATAAAATATTGTGATATTTTCTCAAACGATGAAGATATAGATTTCTAGAAATCTGGATTATTATTTTCAATCCGCATTTCATCAATGCGACTCTATTCCGTCTTTCCCTCTTCCGAAAGGCAATTTCCCATTTGTCGTCAAATAATATTCTCCCCTCCTAAAAAATAACACTTCTTAATTGCGAGGTAAAATTGTATAAATAGGTAATATTTATTTTTAGTGAAGCTATATAGACGGCGATTAATACAATCAGGTAATAAAATTGCATAAAATTAATTATTTGACAATACCGATATAGAAGCTTATAATGATTGTTTGAATGCAGGTCAAAGTAGAAGACATTTGGAAATTAGTTTCAAATAATTGACGCTTTTAATCTTAACCGCTTGTGCACTCACGCTGTACTCGGCATTCTGAAGCCGCAATAGCCAGCCTCGTTCTTCCTGCATTTTCCGCTCAGAAACGAGGCATAGGAATTGCATTTTACTGCCAAAAAACCTTTTTCATTCGAGAGAGACTCGGCCCAGAAGCGCCAAGATCTCCAATGAGAGCATAAATCTGTTTGTAAAAGTGGTTACAGTTGAGTCAGTTGTAATAATTATCAAATAAAGTCAGTATAGGATTCTGTCTATTCTGATTTTATTAATTAATCTATACATTCCTAATCTTAATGAAAATGAAAATTATTTTACCATTTGGGAATAGGGGGAGGCCAAGGATCGGGCAGCCAGGTTGAGGACGTGTTCCACCGTTAGGATAACAATCTGCTGTCCCAGTTGCAGGATAAGCTCCGTAAATACTACCATCAGTGTGAATCACATCTACGAACTTAGCATTGCTTGGGTTCAAGTGATCAGCCCCAAATTGGTAATATCCTGGAGATGCAGGGTCTAGACCTGTTAACAATACAAATTGATTGTTTCTCGGTCTGACTGATTGTGTGGGGGAAAAAAAAAAACACAAGAATATCCACCGAATAGTATAACTTGTTTAGAAATGTTCATATACAAAGGTTTTTAGTCAGTCAACATTGGACGAGATGTGGATAATCATCAATGCATCGAAAAGTTGCATATCTAAGCTTAGATAAGAGATCATTGTATATATAGCATCTATATAGCTGTAGAAGAAATCATCGCATGTATACGTTGCATGATTGACTTTTTGAGTGATATCTTCTTAGCTTGTGGTGAAAATTTTACATTTCAGTATACTTGAACTTCCTTAACACGAAATCAAAAAGCTTACCAGTAATTCTAGGGACCAAAAATTTGGTGTACTTTCCAATAAACCCAGCCATTTGACCACCCATAGAATGACCCACGATGTGTAGAGCTTCCGAAGGAAGACCGTTCTGCACAAAACCATCTAAGACCATTGCCAGATTTCTTGCTATTCTTTTTACTTGAAATAAATCCGATAGGTAATTATCGTATGCGTAATCGCTCCAATCCACAAGAATAAAATTGTGATCGCCTCGTCTGAGATATGCTGAAATGCCAAATATAATTTCGAATAGTTTTTGCTGAGAGAATTTGCAATTAGGAAGTAGTTAGAATTTAGATCTAGATCAGGAACAGTGGACCCTAAAATATCTTAGATGTGAATAACAATTCTATGCATGTATCTTCTCTTACACATCCAAAAACATCGTGTGTCGTAGGTCAGCAGCCCTGAACATTTTATTTAAAAAGTGAAGCCCAATTTATCGGTATTGTCGTAGTATATTATCAGATTACTTACCATCGGCTACTGTGCGTATACTTTCATTGGATGGGCTTTCTTGGAAGCCATGAATGTACAGAGCCATTGGCTTCGCTAAATCAATGTGGATCATGACGTCTTTGGTATTGCCACCTGAGAAAGAAGTGAATATTGCCGAATCGATGTCAAACCTATAACACATGGTTGCAGAATGCAGATTGCAATGACTCGTCAGTTATCGGTATATGCAGCTATCATTGAGGGTGTATAAAATTATACGAACATTGAATGGTGTATAAATATAAATATTCCTTATTTAATCCCGGAAATGTAAAATAGAGAACGTGCTCTCTAAATTCTCTAAATTTTAATCAGTGAATAGTCACTGGTTTCCAGTTATGAGTCGGCCACTATAACTGGAAACCAGTGAATATTCACTGATTGTCAGTAGTTTTCACTGATTCAAATTTAGAGAGTGACTGTATATAATTAATTAAACAAAGTTAATCGATCGATATATTTTTGAAACTAACACAGATGGGTCCTAATATGATATCTGATTTCTATATTCATGTGAAATTTCGCATGTGACATTTTTCAACTGCTATTTAACAAAAGTGTCACATTTTGATTCATTCATCAACTAACCCTCTGTAATATATGAGTCGAACATCCTTTCCAGTGTTTTTTTGTAGTTGGCTGCTCAACTGGCTCAAGTCATCTAAAACAGTAGCAATGTATACCTGCAATAGCATAAATCAGCTATTTTGGTATGGTTGTTGCAAATCTCTGCTGCAATAATATTATAAACAGCTAGATACGGGCGTTGGTAATTTATTTAAATTTCATTCAGTTAATCGTAGTCTTAACCTTTTTATCTTCTTCATAGATTTGGAAATATTTTTAATTATATCGTGCTAGTTTAAAAGTGGTTGTGTTGAACCAATCAAATTTCGTAATAATCTACTAGTTTGTACCAAGTCGTATAGTACGAGAACGCGATCACCTTATACCATGTTGGGTCTGGATAAAGATCTAGGCTGCAATAAGTTGTGCCCTTGAGCTTATTGGCTTGGTCATGGATCCAAAATTCGTTATTTATGTAACTGAATGCAATACCTAGATGGGTGGATTTCAAGAGATGGGACAAAATAGCCTGACTATTCAGAAGAAAATAACATTGACATTTCATTAGATTAGTATACATTTTCTAATCCTGTATAAGGCCCCTACTTTAAATATTTGACACACGCAATGCTCTTTTTGAATGGAATTTTGTAATATTTCACAATATTTATTAGAAAACTGAAGTTTATTCATAAACGGAATATTTTTTTCTAGAGTGTGATGTTTATATTTTTCATGTAAAGTAAACCTACTAGATTGAAATTACCTAATAACTTTTCAGCTTTTCATGAGCACGTTAAGAATACTTTGACATCTCATTATTCCGATTGATGGTTCAGCTGTCATTTGCCGTAAGGATCAAATTGAAAATAAGTATAATTATATATAGGTACCCAGCTCAAACCTGGCTCTCGCATTGCGCCAGAAAAACAAATGCAAAAAAAAAAAAAAAAAAGCCATTAACAATTTGTTATTACTATCATTATAATTATTATTATATCATTGCTGTATATTATTGCATTGCTACAAGACTATCTAAGGTACTCTGATTGAATGATTGACGTAACAATTTTTTTTCTTAGTTAGTAAGAAACAAAAAGCACAACGAAAATGACGGGGTTGATTCGTTTTCACATACCGATAGATAATAATAATCCACTCGTCAGTTGAAAACTGATAATAGTTAATGCAAAGTACACGATGCTTCGAAATTTGACCATTTTACCCCCGGCTCGATGAAATTTTCGAAAGTAATCGGATCAGAAAAAAATTGCAAGATACACTCTGGCCTGCAGTTCCAATGAGAATGTCATGTGGAAATTCTCAATCCTTGAAATATGTATATAAATTCCCTCTCCAAAGACAGGTAGCCAGTCGACCATGTAATAAATGCTATCTAACGTCAAATAACGTCGTTGCCCTGATACAAGTTGATCCACCGAGCACGATGCACCGAGAAAAGAGTTTATTTTTAATTTGCACATTTTTTCCCAAATATTTATCAACTGTTGCTATATTTTTTGAATGTAATTAAATATTATGTTCGATAACATTTTTTTTTTTTTTTTTTCAAGTCAATGATATTCCTGACATACATTGCAAATTTTTCTATCATTTAAGAATTCGTTATGCTTTGAATATAAGAGTATATAGAATATATTCTATTCATTTGAAATTTCAATCATTAAATAAAAGTATATCAAATATTGCAGCAACAAAAAATTTGGTAACCGTTTTAATGAGTTTTTTTTTTCGCGTGGAGCTTGATTACATTGGCCTCGAATTTCACTGATTGCTTTATTAAATGAGACTTAATTGAGTCGAATAATTTCATATGTAATGCCAAATCGTATAAGTATAAGTCTACTTTGAAAGTAAACTATTCTCTATATTGTACTACGACCAACATCGCCTCAGAAACGCCTCAACTGCAGTAATGGTTACATCAGCCATCAGAGTCCAAGGTTGTGCGAATCCAAAGAGTTATTAATCACATTGCATGTGTTTTATGAACAAGAAGAAGTAAACAATACGGATGAAATTATACGGAAGATTCATTGCCAGCATAAAAAGTGTTTCAAAAAAATGATTCATTTATAAATAGTCGTGTGTATATTAAGCATACCAAGTCGAAAAACCCTTGCTGAAGTGAAAAGTAAATGTAAATTGTTTCGCGTAGACTTGAAATGTGTTAGTACATAATTTTCTGCCTTCCAAAGTCGTTGGACAAGCTCAATAAGTAATGATTATATCAAGTGGGACTTTTCTGGCTTCTAATTTGTCGCACATTACCGGCACTAGCACACCTTAGCTATTCCGGAAGCAAGCGGAATTTCGTTTTTCTTTCGTAAGTCAGTGTCAAGTTACTCAGAAAGAAAGATATTCAATTAGTCTAGGGTTCTATAGAATATAATTTTATATATCCTACACGTGGAGTTATATGTATACGTATCTTTCTTCTTGAAGAATTGAAAAACATTTTATACTCTTACGATATAAGATCCCTTTCCTTTTTTACGAATTTATTTCTTGTGACATACCTGGCAATACTAATTTTTCAAATTCTTATTTGTAAACTAAATTATTTATCACTTACCTTCAAACGATAACGTGCGTCTACGATTTTATACAGCAGAATTATACTCGGTGTCAAAGAACCTTTCCCAAAACGATATTATATACGTATAGGGTATGTCTCAAGACAATGTTTCATCAAACGTAAATACCTACTTTTACGTCGAAGAGAAAACCTTTGCAAGCTTTAATATTGAAGGGCTAAGTAGGTATCAAGAGACAGATCAAACTTGAAGAAATAATGTTGACAAAATCGGTGAAACTCAGGTGTGCTCGTTTGCTCAGTTCCAGACCTTATCTGTGTCAGATGGATTGAGCAGTTTTTTGGCCTGCTTTTATGACGAAAATATTGATCTAGACAATAGATTATCTGAATATATGAATATTGAAAGGTAAAAATTGAACGAATCGCACAATAAAATGATGTTGAAATTCGAAAATCGATCAACATTTCGATGATAGATTATCAATGATGGTGGATAAATCGAACAAGGATTAATAAAGCATAGTTCGAGACGATTATGGTTCAGCGAGTTTATTTTACAAATTTCCAGGCTAAGTCTAATCTGTAGTAAAAAAAACATGGATCTTTCTTAATTAAAGATGAATAAAAACTTATTCTTTTTTATTCACCGTTGGATGTTGAGTTGTAATTATTCCATCTAAGAAAATGAAAAAGAGTGAAATCAGAGCTGAATAATGAAAGTACCAAAATTAATATCCGAATAAAATGTCGATCCGTACATTTTACTGTACAAAATCCAAAGAAGTAAAGCAAAAAAAAAAAAAAAAGAAATACTCACTCTCTGGCTGTTTGACAAGCTCCCACAGTCAAATTAGCGTTTTCCTGAGCCGTGGCTAAATCTTGTACGTCTATAATGTCTTCGTATGGCGATTCATTAGCCAGAGATGTGCTAACCTGAATAAAAACGTGGAATAAAAGCACAGAAGAATTATCATCGGAAAATAATTTTCAAGTCGCGTGGTAGCAGTGACGACTGAGATTATGATCTTTATTTATAACTTATAAGATAAGTATATATCGGAGTATGTGATGTGGTGATGATAATCCAAGAGCTAGAGAAAGGACAACTTATGTACACACTTTGAAAATGGAAAAAAAATGACGAGAAAATGCCTGCAAGACTTACTGCTTCGACAGCTTTGAATACTCTGATAAGATTTCTTCCGGCCAAATTTTCCAAGTCCTCATTACTCCAGCTTGGCTCATCGCCCTGCCTTTTGTAAAGACGATCGAATAGATCTGGGTATTTCGATACGTCTTCTAATCCGATTGGTGTACTGAATAAAATTTAAACAGATATTTAATATAAATCTGAGTTATGAACTGAACTTGACCTTTCAAATCATTTGAACAAATTGGACATATATATACTGCACACCGAAATTATTGGGCTTTTCGTAACTGTGAAAAATATACCGATCATAATATACTACATGGGATATATTACCTATCCACTCCATCGTAATCAGCTCCAATTCCGACGTGGGTTGGGCCAATTCGATTTCTGATGTAATTGATGTGATCTGAAATGTAATGAACCATCAACAGTCTAATAATCCTATAATTATGCATATTTTAAATTTTAAAAGACGGTCACGTACCGACTACGTCTTCAATGGTTGCATTATATGTCGTATTGCAATTCACGAAGGAGCTGTAAAAGTTTACCATCACAACACCGTTATTTTCTTTCTAAAAGAAAAAAAGATGATAATTGTTGTGTTAAAAAAATTGTCAATGATTCGGTATTTTCGAAGGGATTCTATTTTCAAACAATACTGAACTTCGTTATTCTCATTTTTCTGTTATAGGAACTAATCCGCAACTTACCACCAAGTCTAAAACGTCGTCTGGTACGTTTCTGTGATGATTACAAATCGCGTAAGCTGATGAATGCGAAAATATTATTGGTGCTTTTGTAACCGCAAGTACTTCTCTCATCACGTTGTGAGACACGTGCGACAAGTCGACCATCATCCCAAGCCGATTCATTTCCAAAACGATAGTCTGTCAATGTCAATAAGCTAATTAGCTTAGTATTTTTAGACCGTATAGATCCTCAATGAACGTATATATATTGATTCTCTTGGATTATCTTTAATTGGCTCTATCGGGCTATTCGATTAAGACGTTACTGAACGAATTTAAAGATAATCAAACCCGAAGTGAAGAAAAATTAAAGATTTCAAACTCACCTTTCCGAACTCTGTAAGGTTGAAAACAGCGCCTGTGTCAGTTGCCGGAGATCCGTCAGCCCTGAAATGCAAATTAAACAGTTATCGAGCTGCTAATCAAATTTTGTCATAAAAATGTTATCGATAGTTAAATGCATCGCTGATTAAATTTGATTAATTTAATCAGAAATTTAAATGTGTTATTAAATGGGGGGCGCGAACCATGGTGTGTTACAGCTATGGGTTAATGTCATGTAACGGGCACCCAGCTCGTGGTAAAGCCTCAATACTGCTAAACTCGAGTCCATTGAATGTCCCCCTTCAACTCCAATAAGGGATGAAATTTTTCCAGTCTCCCATATCGTTTCAATATCAGCAGCTTTCGTTACCAGTGCCAAATCGTTTGGGTAGTTATCAATCAACCGTTTTATTACATCGATTTGTCGCAGGGTCAACTGGACCGAATCTTTATACTGCGAATCGCAAGATGTGTAAGCTACCCAGAACTGAAACAATTCGTTCAAAAATTCGTTATTTTATGGAAGAATTTCTTGGAACCTAGATTTCCAAGAAATTCTTCCATTCCGTATTCATCGAGGTGAAGAAAAAATTTATGATTCATTAGTCAATGTAACTATGAATTAATCGTGAGCTGAAATTTTGGCAAATATATACTGAATGACGATCTTTGCAATATATGTATGAATTTCACAAGTATATTACATGAATACTATGGGGAAACTTGATTTACATCAATGAAGTTTTTGCAAATCACTCACCTGGCCCCCGACTTTTCCGGTTCTTAGCCGAGGCAAGTCCGTATAACATGATGAACATGCTGCTGTTCCCCAAACACTGTCCGCTTCCAAATTGATGGAAAAGTTAAATCCTGATAATTTATTGTTCAGCAATGCGTACAAATTATAGGGCAAATCGTTGTGACTGAAAACCAAAACGGTCTGATATACTTAGAATTTCTAACGGCAGGTAATAGGTGCATGGAATCGCGAACGATACTACGAAATCGTTCTCTTGATATTTTTATACGAAACATCTGCTAATTACCCGTCAATTAGTGGTGCTGTTGTTAATGCCTGACTTCCTGTGTACGAGTTCGTACTAGAAGAGTTTGACAGACCTACGGATAATCCGATGATGAGGATGAGAGTTGCAACGATAACTGCTCCGCTGATGTATAGTGTTTTCCCTGGATTTGGAAAGAAATAGATGTTCGCGTTGAATTGGTAAAATCAGTACAATATGATCGTTTAATTTAATTAACAGAGGAAGTACGCGCTGCACAATAATTTATTATTTAAAATTTGAACGATTAATTACGTTCATCAATATTTCACGGTTTCCGATACATTTCGTAGCCTATATGCTAAAACGTAGGGATACTTATGATCAAACAAAAAATTGCAATACCCAAATCGTGTATATTTATTATTTATTCATAATCAGTGATTTACTTCTTGTGCACGAAATTTCTCCCTCTTCGGTAAAAGGCAGGATAAAAGTTTCACGAAACATATTTATATATATGTACAGGTGTATGAAATTCGAACGCGAAATATATTCTTACTAATAGACTGACGGCTGCTTCTAGCTCGGCGTCAACAACTGCGAGGCCTTGGGTCTTGTCTAACAAAAAAAAAAAAAAAAAAAAATCGACACCACTAATGTAATTACAATAATAACACCTCGTGAGAAGCCCAATGTCATGGCGTCTAAATTCGGAGTCAAATATTTACTTGATTCTTGAACATATGCGGTTATTCAGAGAAGTTCGTTAAATTATTCTGCTCCATATATAATATATAATATGTACGTATAATATGTATAAAATATTCAATTAGATTTACATGTTGTATAAAATTATTTTTTTCCAGACAATGTGTATATAAAGTTAATCCATTCTCCCTGGTACCAAAAACTGGTTACACCTTATTCAATTTTTAATGTCTTCAGGCACGATTAATTTTCATGAAAATATTGTACAAAATTCATTGGGAAAATAGAGAAATTTTAAGTTCTCTCCGAATTCAAGTTAATAATTGATTCAAGAATTATGATCCATTTTATAAAGCAAGACTCGCTCATTTTTTGGTGTATAGTGGTTTATAGATACATACTTATGTGCAGAGGTGAAAAATTGGCGAATCTTGCTTTATTAGGATCAACAATAACTCTTTAACCAATATTATGAACCGATATTCGAAACGGGCCTAAAATTTGTGTCTTTTCTCAAAAAATTTTGCGTCAATTTTTCATAAAATATTAGCGTTGAGAAATAGTTTTTTGAGCTTTTGTTAAATTAACAAAAAATTTGGTACATTTTTCTTCCAAACATCTATAGGATAATCTAAAAGTCTTGCCAATGAAGAATATGGCCAATATGATGGATTTTATCATTCTTTGATTCTAGGAATTGATTCTGTCATAGTAAACTTGTATAAGTATTGTAATAGCGTTAGATTGCCACTGAATTAATTGGAAGCATTTGACCAACACGCTAATTTTTTAGAGTTTAATAGTATATTATGTGGCATGCCCGTAAACCAAGTGTTTTTCGGCGAGAATAATGATTTCAGGACGAGCTAAAGGCGAGCCGGAAGCGAGTTCTGAAATCCTTATTCGAGTCAAAAACGGTTTACGGGTGCGCCCCATACTGTATTTTTTTCGAAATAGGCATGAAAAGTCACTTTGACGCCTGTTGAGATTCACTAGACAAAGAGTGAGGCTATGGTGCGATCTGTCGCGCACTTCGAACCGCGCATCGAAACTGCCGTATAAAGACTTTATACGGCAGTTTTGGAATGCGCACTTCGAACTGCGCATCCAGACTGCCGTATAAAGACTTTTTTCCACACGGCGTACGCAAAGTTCGATTTTGCGCACGCTTCGCGTGCATAAAATTCAACTTAACGCGCACTGTGTTGAAAAATAAAGTTCGATACACGTGCGAAAGATGATTCTCGACTCGTGTGATTGTCACCCTCGCTTCGCTCGGGCGAAAAACTTCACACTTGTCCGAGAATCAACACTTTCGCACTAGTATCGAAAAGTACTAATATGGCAGTTCTGAAATCAACCGTATAAAGTGACACTTTGTGGATCGAAAACAGGCGTCAAAAAGTGACTTTTCAATGCCTATGCCGAAAAAACCAATTAATTGTTTTGATGTTTCGTATATTTATATAGATCTTCTCGCGTTATTTACTAAAATACTTACGTGTTGCGTGGAAAAGACCGAAAACGTTTATATATTCAGGCATGATACGGCTTAAATATAAAGTCAAATGATATACACGGATCACTTGTCGCAGTTGTCGGTGGCCCGAAGAATAATGTTCGATAACAAGCAGAGTAATTCTTATCTCAAGTACGAAATAGATAAGATAATTTTTTTAGTATCACACGTCTGCTCGATAGTACAACATATATGACGCCATATTTTATTAATTGAAGATCTCTAATTCAGTCAAAAATCACCGAAAAATTATTTATAACAAAACCGCAAAGTCAAATTACGGGGGATTGGGGACTTAAGCCTGCGAGAGTAATTTTAAGAAAATTCAAACTCAAGTGTATAATCAATTAGAAGCTGCGATTTTTAAGTTATAATCTGGCTCTAATTAAAGTTTGAAATATTTGCATCATATTATAAAATTCTTGACTTTGTTAAATGATTCATATTTTATTACCAGTCCCTTTACAGTCTTTCAAACTCAAGCTGATTAGATTCTTAACTATAATGTGTCATTTGATGACGAGCAGTTTCAGTTTCAGTTATCTATATTTCAATTGTTAATAAAGGTATGCGAGTAGGTATAAGGAATGCGTTTAAAAACTAGTAAGTACCTACTTTAACAGTTTCTATACGACATTTGAGATATATGAATTACGATGTGATATATCGCGTCACTAATGCCATAAGGTCCTAAACGCCAAAAAAAAATTTTTTTTTTTTTTTTTGCGGATATGCCCAAATGATGTTATATTGCATGAAAAAGATTTTGCCACCAAAAACACGAAATTTGTTTTTTGGCGCTTACGACCGTATGGCATTAGTGACGCGATATAGATACGTAAATTGCACTCGCAGACGTGTAATTGAGTCGCTACCTACGCCGGATGCAATAAGGGGTTACGCTGCAGCGATTCTTGTAGATTAAGAATGACTCATAGTATACATCGATTTCAAGGATGTGTTGAAAAAAATGTATAATAACGTTTAATTATGATAGTATGATGTTGACCCATATTTTCTTATATGTATACAAAGAAATGCTGTATTATAGCTGCTCTCGATTATTTCTGATAATTTTACAAAAAAAAATAGGGATATCTTTTATATCAATGACATATTATGCATTATCACAGCGTGAATCTAATGAATGTTATAATTATTATGATTGTTAATTGTGAAATTAAATTTATTGTGATAATAAATAATTCGTAACCGATATATATAGTATTCTGCGTGAAATACTATACCTATATCTTTTGATCGGAAATATTTTGGAGATCGAGATGAGCTACAAATGTATAGCTGCGTAATTTTCCCCTTCTGATATGACCAAACTGAATAATTTAACGATCTATTTATATTGGTATCAGAAAGGGGAAAATCACGCAGCTATACATTCGTAGGTAGCTCCTTTTCATCTCTAAAATATTGTCGATCAAAAGATATACGGAGCGATTCTGTGGATAATAACGCGTCTAAAAGGTTGGCAAACGGGAAATGCCTGCATTGAGCACCTCAAACAACGACGATTGATTTTTATTGCCCACATAATAAATATAGAAACCAATCGTCGATGTTTGTTAATTCTTCTCAATGCAGGTGTTTCCCGTTTGCCTAGCTTTTAGGCGTGTTATTATCCACAGAATCGCTCTGTATATATATTATATAATATTTGGTGGTTAAATTTGAGCGCATAAGTTAATTCGTTGTTATCGACCAACGGGTTAATAATAAAATTAGTAAATGATAACAAAGTTTGAGAAAAAAAAAATTAGGAGAAGCTCTACCGTGTAACTTCATTATTTTGCAGTTATTTTAGTCATCTCTATTCCAGACTAGATGATAATACCTCAATAAGCCCTCCCAAGCCGCCAAGGGGAAGTGTTTTTCCACGAAATGAGGTACCCCCACTCTGCCTTCTTCGCTAGTCGCACCAATGGTTTTCCGTCTCTCTCTTTCCTCGCTACGCTATGTCTTAATAGGCGGAGTGGGGGAACGCTGCGAGCGACAAACTGGGGAAGCGGGCTTATTGAGGGAGGTCCTATTGAGGGATCGGACTGTATCTACGAAACTTAATTGTATACGTGAAGCTAGGCAAATGAATTTGAATAATTTTCTTAAAACTCAATTTTTCCAGCAATCATCTCTGCGGTCGTTCGCATACCTATATATCGGTCCAGCTACAAGATTACCCGCATGCTATGTGTATGTTACAATCTGGTTTCAGATTGACGTATGTTGTTATTCAATCTCATCGAGAATTTAATCCCACGTCATAATATACCGAGAGCTATGAACTCCGCGGGAACCCCGAAAATCATATTCTATAATACAGGCTCATGATCTGACTAGCATCTAATGTAATCGTGTTCATGATTGCTCTAGTATGTATAATAGATGACAGATCTATTTTCATCATGAAACTTTGCTCATATAAGAGAATAAGTTTCGTAAATAATCAAACTATTATAAAAAAGAATATTCCTCGCGGTATTCTTCCTATTGTTTCGTACAAATTAATTTTTGTTCAAAATTAAAAAAAAAAAAAAGACAAAGAAAAAAAAAACAGTGGCCCATGGACGTAGAATTATACCGACTATTCGCAGTTATTTTTTTCAAAAATGTAGGATTCAAACCACTTTATTTTCCATCGGCTCATTTGATGCGAGATAACTGTGCGGCTATAATAATATAATATAATATAAATCCGAAGAGAACTTCTTTAACAGAAGTCTACACAAATGTTTGCGCAATGAATGACTTCAGTAATTAGTAATTACAAGAAATCTTGGAGTAGACTGTGATCTTGTGATTTGATCTTATGTTCAACAGTCTAATGACCTACTTGAATTCACTTATGCCGTGATACGCCGGTATATACACAAGCAACCGGTTTATATGATTAACAATTTTTCAATTAATGAACTAGAGTTGTAAAAGGCAATAATTGACCTAATTTGAAACATGGCTTATAGCGTTGGATTAAAATTTCATCCGATTTTTAAATACTATTAATTTTTTTACCGAATATTTAGTAACAAATTCAAATACCTAATACAACTTCACCGAAATTATCAAACCTAGGGTGCGAAAAAAAAAAAAAAAAAAAAAAAATATTCGCAAGAATTATAGCGTATCATACGTGGTTGAATTTCATCTCATAATAAAATTCCTATATTAAAACTTATCGTAATAATTAATAATGAAATGAAAAACACAGTATATATATACGTTTGCAGAAAATTTTATAATATGTATAATTCTACCTGGTACATGCATTATAAAATTCTTTATATATTATTATATATACCCATTTTAAACGATGGATGTTCAATACGTAGTTGGAGATTATATTAAACTATCGCCTTCTTTCTCGTCTGGTTCGTTCAAGACATTTGAGATTATTGTACGAGTACGATATAATATGTATATTTAAAAGCTTGACCCAAGTGACAGCAGATATTATAGTATTATATTATAATATACCTATATATATGTATACGGTCAGCCAGTGCCGGATCAGCCACGTAGCAAGAGTAGCAAATGCTACGGGCCCCGCGCCTTGGGGGGCCTCGCGCGTTCAATTTTATAAGCTTTTAACGAAAAATTCATAGAATCGTGCTTCCCAAATGTAGGAATAATGTTATGCATTTACTTGAGGTTTGATGATCATCAACTGCAGCGGAGAACGTTATTTTTCAACATTGAAGTGCATTGAAAATAAGTTGAGGCCCATCCCTAGTCACCCACCTCCTTTTCGGCGAAATGTGTCACATTTTGATTATTATCCGAATCCTGAATCCATGGCGTCGCAAACGCAAAAACAAAATGCACAGCGCCAATTTGAATTCAATTCCGAACACATACATCCAAAAACATGTTCGTTTCATGCAAAAACCCTTACGGAAAAAACCCTCAAATTTCAGAGGTAAATTCGTCACCCTCAATTTGGGGGTTTACCATGAAAGCTCATAGGATTAACCCCCAAATTTCCATTTTTTTTTTTTTTTTTTTAAATAAAGATCACCCGAAATACAGGGAAAACCCTGAGTTTTCATGGTGAACCCCCAAAACTTGAGGGTGACGAATTTACACCTTGAATTTGAGGGGTATTTTTCCGTAAGAGTCAATTTCCTCGACGAATCACGTGAAAATAATCTGTAGACTCTATTTTCGCATGAAACTAAACATGTTTTTGGACGTATATGTGTTCGAAATTGAATTTGAATTGGCGCTGTACATTTTGTTTTTGCGTTTGCGACGTCCGAGGGGCTCGGATAATAATCGAAATGTGACACATTTCGACCAAAAGGAGGTGGGCGACTAGGGATGAGTCTTAAGACAATGGGACAAGAACGTCTGAGTGACCTCCTTTTAATGAACATAGAAAATGATTTATACTTCGAAATATTTATTTGACTGGTGTTATCTCTAAATTTGCCTACATTAACTCACGAAAGGGTTTTTTTTTTTTTTCTTTTTTTTTGCAAACGTGCTGTTTTATTTTATATCCTAAACTTTGATACCTAAAGCAGGTCAAGGGTCTCTCGTTCGCATTTGCTACAGGCCCCGCGCTGTCTTAATCCGGCACTGCGGTCAGCAAATAGTGCGCGAGAATCACTGCGCTTTTGTAGAGACCAATGAACACCGTGATTTAAGATCAGATGACCGCGAGTCGTAGAATGATAGGCTTGTGAGTTGTAATGTAATGGAAGATGGTAAAAAGCGTCGAAACACATGTGTGACAGTGGTAATAAATAAATAGGAATTGTCTTGCGCGATCTATAACATATTGGAGTAAAATAATTCCAGTAAATATTTCAATCCAGTATACTGAAAGTCGTCAATAATTTCTGAAACCCACGTATGTGTACAAAATTATTCATCGAGGGACTCCATAATAAGACGCTAGTATAATGGAATCAGGTTAGAATAACTAAATCTAATAAATTGACTCGATAATATGATAATTTGGTAGTAAAATTAACATATAAGTAAATATTCAGGTGGTATAAGTAATTTTAGTTTCTAATTTCTACGAAATAAACCGCGTTGACTAAGAAGTACTTCGAGTTGTCAACGCCGCTGCAGGTTTATAGGTTAGAACACGTGTGTCGTACGGTTCGCATGTAAAAATGAACCCCACGCTATCACGACAATATTTTCATTTTTGTAATATATGTGGGGTATTCCACGTGAACCGGATCGGTTTTTGGCAACAAAAAAAAAAAAGTAAAAAACGGGAGGCTGGAAATTTTATCACTTCTTTTGTGACACTTTGAAGTACTAATTTCGGTGAAAATTTCAAGGCAATCCGTGTGACCCTTCAAGTCCCTAGCAAATTCAGTTACACCAAAATTACACCAAAAGTACACGATGTAGGTTTGCGGTGTAATATTGGTGTAATTTTGGCAAAACTCTATAATGCGTCCAAAATTACACCAAAATGGGTCGGGTGTGAAATTGGTGTAAAGGTGGTGTGAAAAATTCTGAGATACACCGTGTGATTTTGGTGCAATTTTGGACGCATTATAGAGTTTCACCGAAACTACACCAATATTACACCAAAATTAAACCACACCCAAAATACACCAAAATGACACCAGAAATATTGGTGTAAATGAATCCGCTAGGGGTAGAAAAAAAATAGAAACACATATTTTCCAAGTTTTACATGCTTTGCCGGTTTTTGGAAAAAAAAAAAAGAGGAAAAACGGAAGGCTGAAATTTTGACTACTTCTTAGTGCCACCTCGAAGTAATTTCGGTGAAAAATTCAGGGCACTTGGTATGATCCTTCAAGTAGAAGAATAAAGAAATCGCATATTTTCAAAGTTTTACATATTTTAGAATTTCAAAAATAATTGAAGTTCTACATATTTCGAAGGAGCTCATTTATGCGCTTAGAATGCACTATGGGAGATTATGATTTTGTTCATGCATGGCTGAGATAAGTGGAGTTGAAAATGTGGTAATTAAATTTTTGGAATAATTATGACAGCGATATAAATTGAACCAATTATTTTCATGCTCTGTAACTGTTGGGGGCATCTCATGTGGTAACAAGGAATTTGAATCTGCATTGGCGTCAAATTCGATGACCTCCGGCCAAAAACCGCTTAGGTTCACGTGGAATACCACATGTATATTCCCAAAATGATGAATGTTGAAGGATTTAGTAAAATATTAACAAGCTTTAATTTGAATATAGAATTTCTTTTATTTATTTACTCGTTTATTTATTTACTTAATAATTAATTAATTACTTATTACTAATTACTTATTACTTATAAGACATTATGCCGGTTTTATTTATTTTGTTTTTACATCACTACCTATATTCATACTTAAGGTATTTAATTATAGTACAACGCTATTGAAAATTAATTTTACTTTCCTTAATTAACATATAACATATTACGTTGAATTTCTTTTTTTTCCCCATTCTCTGATTATTATTTAACACTCCGATGTACAGGATACGCAGTGTTTCATTTCAATTATTAACACAAAATGAACATAAATTATTTTTTCACATACAAATGAAAATGTTCAGCTGTTATTTTCTTCAAGCGCACAAAATTAAAGTATAACTTTTTATTTTTACACAGAAGCGTTAAACAGAGATATCATGTTGCTCTTTGCCTAGAGTTTGGAATAAAAAGAAAATTCTCAAAATACTAATAAAATTATATTATTATTGACCACTTCTAATTGTCTGTTAAACTCTCCGAACAAAGGTCTCTTCTCGTTAACTCTCTCTCGCTCTCTCTCTCTCTTACTTACATACACCACATACACACACACACACACATGCATACATACATACACAAATATGCGCACACAACAAATATCTTTGACAAATTTCTCTAATATATTTATTGAGTGTTTTTAATATGATATTTAAATGACTATAAATGAATTGAGATTTTTATTTTATTTATCAAATAATAAGATTTTTAGCCAGTTAGTTTTTTTCTCGAATTGATGCTGTTTCTACGTTTTTAAATTACATAAAACTGGAAAAATTTATTATAACAAGTAACATTTCATACCATTAAAACAACATTCGCATACTTACAAGAAGACTTTAATGTTTGCCAGATGAGAATAACATTTGTTCAATATATATATATATATATATACTTTGACGGAGTATCTCTCAATCTCTTATAATCATCTAATTTTCAATTGATTTTATGTCTCTAGCACTGCAAGGTAATCGTTTATGATAATAATGGGGAATTGTTGATATCTTACATTTGATACTACTTCTATCTTAAGTCTTGAAAGTCGTTGTTAGTCTTCTTGCAATACTGCAAATTTCTTTCTTTTTTTTTTATTCCATCGCCGTCAACATGGGTCGGATAAAGTTGGGCCAGCTTGGTTTGATATTTATACTATTGTAGGATTTCAACTGATCAATGCGATCCCAGAAATGATCAGTTTAGAGTAGAGTTGCTCGGGTGCCAAAAGCTAAGCTTGTGACCTTGAGACGCTAAGTTTTAACTCACTGAAAGATACGCCTTAACTTTATATCAAGTATACAGATTTATAGATTCTAGTTGAAAATAACTGACACCTTACGTCATAATGTTGCACTTAAGTAATTGCGAGTAACTTTAACACCGATACAACATAAGTTATTCACAGAGTTGTACATGTTTTACGGAGAGATGATAAAATTTGAGTATTGGTCAGTTTTGTTTCAATCGTTCACATATTTCATGAATTTCTTCTTATATAAATTATGAACGTTGATGACGACCATTACCTGAGAATTTTTTTTCAGTAGTCTTTTCAATCGTTTGAATATGAATATTTGTGTTCATAAATAAAATTATACTTTAATGAAACATTAATCAAATTTGACAAAGACTTTGACGAAGAAAAAAAAAACCTTACCTATATACCAGAGTATAGAAAGTGAATAAATACTGTGACAATTGTAGGCTCATCAGGGTACCTTCATCTATACCCCGGATTTATATTCTTATTATATATATATTTATTCTTGAAATATGTGAATGAAAAATAAATTTATTCAACAAGTTTGGTCAGTATAATAATAATAATAATAAAAAAAAAAAAAAAAAACAACAACACATTGATGGTGATGAGTATACTCTGCTGTTAAGTAGCGCAAAGTGCTTTGAGGGATGCACAGCAACGGTCTTTCACAGATTGCAAATGGCACAACCACGTCCGTAGCCTGCTGATTAACTCTGCGCAATCTGTCCCCAAGTCTATGCATTCACCGTTTCTTGTTTCTGAAATAATTGAAGTAAAGATTTTTTTTCTCGATTATTATTTGATCATTGCTCTGTCACTTGAGAAGAAATTACTTCATATGTATATATAATGTATATGGTTTGAAGCAGTAAGTTCAACGAAGAAGAACGCCTTCACTGTCACGTGGTGAAATGGCTGAAATACACAGATGAGAACAGAATAAAGAATGATAAGCTGAAAGTATGAGATAAAATAATCTTTTGTGTACAATTTAATATCATTAATTTGCACAATGTTCATACTTTGTATCTCAAATAAAATAGAATATATATATATATTAATTAAAGATAGAAAATATTCCGCCGTTTTGATTAGAAGTACTCAAAAGATTCGCCGCAGAATGCTTACCGATAACAACAGTAATACATAGCAAGTGAGGTAGTGTTTTAGTAGTCAATTACTAGCTTGGTAATATCAGATTAATGATTTGTTGACATGTTTCGAATTGTCATATATATCAAAGATTAATTAATTTTCAAATTGGAAGATATTAATTGACATCGAACTGGAAACTCCACCGAGTTATACATCCTAGACAACTGCACCAATATGTTGTATAGTATTGGTCTTATTATTGTAAACGAATAAATAATTGAAGTTGGATCAATTTTTGTTGAAATTGTGATAAAAGTTTTATGACAATGGTTGAGGGATACGTTTCGTGTGTTATATATAATATGTAGATGTGTTTTGTATTTGCCAGAAATAAGCTGAAAGATATAATAAGAAACGTCAGAAGTGTGTAGAAACGAAATAATAGGTATAGTAATAGAAATTTGGAAAAAATAAAAAATAAATATTAAGATCGAAGTATAAGTGTAAAGTCGTAGATATATGGTCATGCTTTTAGATAGGTATAGTTATTTTGTTTTTTATCGTTTCTATCTTACCATGACCATTACTTTGCAGGCCATAATGGACTCCAATGTTGCCGAATGTTGTAGACGGTATTGAATTTTTATATTTAAATGGTGTAATTTTAGGATAACTCAAATCATTTTGACTATTATAAGTTTTAATCGGCGAGTTTGTTGTTGAAAAATAATTAAAACCATAAGTAGAAAAACTGTATGGTTTTTCTGGTGTTTTATTATCTGTAAGTAAATTCTCAGCAATCTTTTGGGTATATTTATAAATTGGTGTAGATTGTGTGTCCGATGTACTGAATCTTGTCGTTGTTGAATAAAAATATGGATATTTAAACGGATTATCAGGAGTCGTTAGCGTAAATGTATTTTGTAATTGTGGTGTGTAATTATATTTTTGTTGAAAACTGCTTCGAGTCGTTGTTTCCCATTGGTACCTGTTTGGCATATAACATTTGTAGTGATATTCATTATTATACTGATAAAACACATCAATATAAATAAGTAGACTAATTCAATTCAATTCTCCTCGATTACCAGACAGTGTAGATTAATGTGAATTAACTGTACCTACACAGTACATACAGTCTTAATCTAATTTATAAATTCTTGATCTGAGTGGTAGACGCAGACACCTTGTGCTACCTACCACCGTTTAAACTACAAGATAACGTTATGAAACGTGATAATTCTTCATTTATACAGTCTTATATGAGCTGGATATTAACAATTTTACATTCTTTGGTAGATAAGGAGTCAGTATGACGGTATAGGTGACATGAACACTTAATTATTATCCAACGTCAAATCGGTTTCTATATATTGACTGTGTTGAAACAATAAATTACCATGTGAGTGATTTCACAATCATACCTAATATTATGTTATCATATATCACTATCTATGACTTCGCTCTATTAAATCTTACGTAACATTCTCCAATATATGTTATTTTCACAGGTGAAAAAAAAAAAACTTGTTGCTAATCGATTATTTCATCACTTTTCTTTCTATAAATTCATTGAGTCTTACCTGTTCTCTGTAGTGTTATATTCAGGATAAACTGGACGATTTTGTGATCCCGTATTGTAGACATTATCTCGACGGATGTACGTAGGTACGTTCTGCGTGTAATCAGGAATTATATTTTCATGTTCCGCTACGCATCTTCCATTTAAACAATACTGTGGAAATAAAATAACCGAAAATATTTATAAAATATTCAATCTTCGACGATATTTTCATTCTTTCATTTCTATGCGCGCCTGCGCAAATTTGTCGTTAAATTTATTCCAGTTTTGCAAAAGTCTTACCTGTCCATCACCACATGGTGATCCTTCAGCGGCTGGTCGGTACGCGACACAATAGCCGGAACCAGCATCGAAACAGAACAATTGAGCACACACACGATCATCTTTCTGTAATGATAGATTTCAACTATCGTAATTTCACCCTATAAAATTCGCTGAATCAATGCAATAAGAAAAAACACAAGCAATACTTACAAAGCATGCACTTGTGCCTCGGTCTTTTCGACATTGTGCATCAAGTGATAGGAGCTTTCCAGGCAGCACTCTTGGTAACGCTTCGTCTTCGTGCGGTGCATTGAAAAGACATGTAGCTGTGTCTCCACTGGAAATTAATTCCGTTATTTAAATTTTTATTCGAAATCTTTTAGTCCTGTATTAAGCTGTAATCTATTGCTAATGAATTAAATGAATTATTATTGCAACTCGAGCGATAGACTCACTTCAAAAAATGGTGAAACGATGAGACGCTACAATGGGACCATTTGAAACCTTTTTCTGTATGCCTTAGATCACTCATTATGTAACCATCCTCCCAACGACATTTTTCGGCCCCTGGACCACCGAGGTAACTCGGAGGTGGTGAACCGTCGTGTACTGCGCCAAGTCTGTGTTTAGGAATTCATTGAGATAAAGATCGTGTTCAAATATCACCTACCGAAGAATTTTACTGTTGATATTTTCAATAATATTAGAAATTAATGAACTTACAAATGTCCAACTTCGTGAGCTGCGACAATAATTCCGCTGAAGCCTCCAGTATCTTCGATAATAGCTACGGAATTTACTTTCTCTAGACGTTTGTTAACGACACATGCTCCACCGACGTATGCAAAACCTGAATTAAAGACATTGCATTAGACTTATTGAATTGTAATTTATTTGCAAATATTAAAAATCGAACGATTTTTGTCAATCTTTTTTAGGCCTTAATTGTCATTATTAAGCTTTTTTATTAAGAATTTCTAAATTAATACCAGAGCAATGAGATTTGTTAATGGCGTTATCTGAAACCGCAAACGTAGTCACCTGACATGAGACAAAACTGAAATGAATAAATAAAAAATGAAAGATTCTCATCTTATGATTTATCAAAATTACCGATACTCGTAATTGGATCTTTTCAAAGAAAAATCAATGATCTTTTTATAAAAACGAGATAGTGAATAGCTGATTATAAAACGATTGGTATAATCTTCTGATCTTTATTTTTGATTGGTCGTTATATATATTCTGTTTAATATTCGTCACATTAATTTATTTAAATTAATTGTGGTTTCTGCGTTTGGGCCAGATATATCTCTTTGTTAATTGACCATCCACTAAGTAAATGAGATATATAATATTATTGATGCATTGTGGATTTGATGCATAAGAATTAGTTTAAATATATGATATAAGTATAACAATTATTATAATATTTAAAGCCAGCCTTTGCAAGCGACATGCATCTGGTGTTAATTTTCAAGTTATTTTTTTTTTTTTTTTTTATCGGGGAGGGTTGTTGTATAAGAGTACAGAGAAAATGTCTGGATGCGAATTCGTTTCTGTTTCTAAATACTGAGTACAGTTTGACATGATAGCAGTTTAAAAAAAAATATGAATTTTATAAAATAAAGAAGAACAAAGTTTCGTCATTATTAAACTAATTGCAATGCTGTTATAAAATCTTATATTGAAATTATATATTTCAACTGGTAATAATATGTTAGTGTAGGTATACAATGAATATTTTCGTTGCTGCATTCTTGTTGGAATTTCATTAATTATAAATTCAGTATTTTTCAATCTGGATATGAAGTACTCGTAATTAGGGACGTTCGTTTTAAAGACTTACCAACCACGGTCCTTATCAGAAACGCATCCAAAGATAAAAGACATTTTGAGTAAATCAGGAGAGACAGGGTAGAGAATATATATATAAACAGACAACAGAGAAATGTGAATATTCTTAATCGAGTTAAAAATCGTATTAAGTACGTGGCGTAATTCGGAAATTTGATTTTTTTTTTTTTTTTTTTTTTTTTTTTTTTCAGTCAAAAGAATGAGCATTGAGAGATAAGCTAAATCCAAAACGGTCACAATATAGCTGACATCTACCTAAATGCCATTTCATTCATAAAATTCAGCTTTCGTCAAGGTGGTGTAGTTCCTTTCATTATTTATCTGCGTAATTATTATTGTGCCTCCGACTATTTTTTTAATCTATGATAATCTCAGTCTCGTATATTAATTAATCACACAGAGAGCATATAGTGAGGTATTTAATTGAAGCTTAATTGAAGAACATAATATCATAATTCGGATAATGCTGAAATACAGCGAACTGTGCAGAGAGTGTAAAATAGGTATATGCTAAAAAAAATTTTTTAAGCCAGACGAATAAATGTCGGGGATATACTATAGGAAAACTTTTTTCTGACAAAAACAAAAAAAAAAAAATTATCAGCGATTTTAATTTTTTTTTTTTTTTTTTTATGAAATTATGGAAGGTGCGAAAGTTATTAATCAATATACAAACACTTGCAGGACATATAGTAGTATATGTATAGACAAATTGTAGAAAACAGCGGATTAAAGTAAGAAATTGAAATTTATTAAAAGTGAAAATTTGAAAATAAAGAAGTAAGATTTTGAACAATAAATAAAGTATAAGAGGAGCACACGTGTACAATAAAAAGAATTGAATTTTTTTTTTTTTTTTTTTTTTTTGATTTTTTTGGTTGAGAAACGTACCTGCAGTTCCTCTATTGCACACATCATTCGCGTATTGCCTCCTGCACATATCTAATCTGTAATGCAACAATAAAAAAGATCTTTTATCCTGTAAATTAATGAGTGGCTAAGTTTTGAGCCAGAGTCACGAGACATTGGAAAAAAAAAAAATTTGTAGAAAAAATAATTAACGAAAATTCATCACTCTGCAGTCCGCCTAGAGTCTGGGAAATTAAATATAATAAAAATGATTATTATTGTTGATGTAAAAAAAAAAAAAAAAAAAAAGAATTTGTTAGATTCCGTACCTATATTGAGAAAATAAATGTTATTCATAAAACAGATCATTAAAAAAAAAAAAAAAAAAATCGAAATCTTCGTCTAGTTAATCGCTTGCTGTAATTTCAATGTCGTTATATATGTATTCCATGAAACTAAATAATTATATTTTATTTCATTGATTTTTCTTACTGATAAATTTTACATCCGAAATTATCTTTATGTATGTTTAAAATATGAATTTCAAGTATATATAGCATATTATAGCAAAAGTATTACAGTAAAGCGAGTAATTAGAATAATGCAGTGCAACGTACTACCTAGTTAACATTTGCTACACTGATTTATACACGCTTTTCTTTTTAATTATACGATGAATATTATATAATTATATTATGCTGACGTATATAAATACATCAGTAAATTAATAATTTGATTCGTATATGTGTTAAATTCGTTAAATAATAAATGTAATATTATTTGACTATCTAAACTTGCAAAGCTTGCACCAATTCTATCTCATTAGTCTACAATCCACGGTTGTCATTGATGCCCAGTAGTAGTATATGATACGTGATAAGCTGTTATGGATGCATTAAATTTAATAATGTGGTATAATATCCGGATTTGAGTGATTTTTAAATTCTCAAATTCGAATATTTCTGCCAGATGTAATCAAAATGAAATGTCTATCTCAAAATCGGCTTCCATTCTACAGGGTGACCCAAGACCCCCGGACCGGAAGGAATGGGTGAATTCCTCGTTGGATTTTGAGACGAAATTTCCTTTTCGAAAACTTCGTCCGATCAACGGTGTCCAAGTTATTAAAGATAAAGAGTAGCCAATCAGCGCCTCGCTTTAGGTCCGTGCCAGTGCCGGGTCAATAGTGAACGGCGGGCAGGGCCCGTGGTTTATTTTACATTTGGCTACTTTCTTCTTCACTTTACGATCGACGCGTATTATTATTATTATTATTATTATTTTAATTTTTATTTTTTCTACCGGACCGTAGTTCTACGTGTCCAGGTTGACCGGACCGTAGTTTTCCGTGTCCAGGTCCAAAAAAAAAAAAAAAAAAAAAATAATAATAATAATAATAATAATAATAATAATAATAATAATACGCGTCGATCGTAAAGTGAAGAAGAAAGTAGCCAAATGTAAAATAAACCACGGGCCCTGCCCGCCGTTCACTATTGACCCGGCACTGGCACGGACCTAAAGCGAGGCGCTGATTGGCTACTCTTTATCTTTAATAACTTGGACACCGTTGATCGGACGAAGTTTTCGAAAAGGAAATTTCGTCTCAAAATCCAACGAGGAATTCACCCATTCCTTCCGGTCCGGGGGTCTTGGGTCACCCTGTATATATAGCATAAGAAGAGTAGTTATTGTTTTGAAATTTAATTTCAGATTATTAATTCACTCAGTATAACTATTTCATCATATCTAGCATAACCACATGAATAAATTTAATGATAAATGTATTATTTATATGTACAGACTATATAACTGAATAAAAGTTGAAAGAGATATTGTTGAAAAAAAGTAAAATTTATGTGAAAAAAAAAAAAAAAAAATGGAACAAATTTAGTTAATTGAAAATGGAATATCTCTTTGGGTCCCAATATCTAAAATTCAATCGATAATAATCCAAAATATGTACAAAACAAAAGTATGAGGTATAAATTGATCGTATATATTTAAAAAAAAAAAAAAAGCTTAATCGCTAAGTAATAAACCATACCGGCTGTTCCCTTAGTGCAGCGGCCGCCTTTCCTGCGGCGGCACATATCATACCTGTTTTTCAGAATAAAAAAGATCGAAAGTATGAAATTATCATTCGTAAATAAGATTTTATCATCTATAAATTATTTCGAAAATTTGTATATTATCACTAAACCGCATAAATCAAAAGATCTAATCAATGATAAAAAAAAAAAAAAAAAAAAAAATCCGAAACTAAAGCTAAACACTTCATCTAAATACGAGAGAAAAAGTTCTCTTCAATTTACATGAATAAATCCCCAATCTGCGAAATTTATATATCACCGTACATCAACGATGATTGGATTTTAGAATTGAGTAAATTGATCGCGGACTTTATCAGTGTCAGACTATCTACTTTCTATATATCCTGCTTGATTTCCAAAGTATAATTAATGCGAATAAGTGTTCAGTAATTATTCCAAACAAATGTCTTATTTTAATTCAACTAAAAAAGAAATCGCATGTTTAAAAGTCTCGTATACGAAATTTTATATATATATATTTTTTTTTCTTTCCAGTTTAATTGACGGAATAATTAGATTAAGAAATAATTGTCATATATATGTATATATTGTATAACGATGTACAATATAATGAGAAATCGTGTTTTTTTTTTATTTTTTTTTTTTTTATTATTTTAATTTTTTTCAGAAATTCACACTCTTACTTTGTAACTGCAACAGCAATGTCGTAGACCGGAAGTCGCCTCTCACGGAATAGGTATTTACCCATATCCGTTAGAGCAGCTGCCGAATCTATGGCATCTCGACCGACACGATTCCGTTCCAAATATGGTGTAGCATCCCTGCCCTAAAAATCGAGAGGTGGTGGATTTTAAATCACGAATCAAAGAAGAAAAATTTCGATATGGCTACTGATAAGGTTTACCAATATATGAAAGCCCAAAATAGACCATTCAGCGCTAATGATATCGTTACGAATCTCAATCAAGAATTATCCAAAACTATCGTACAGAAAGCTTTGGATAAACTTGTCGACAGTAAGAAGATTTTCGAAAAGGTAAATTTGAATTTGAAAGGCTAAATCATGTTTTTTTTTTTTTTTTTTTACAAAATTTCTTGTCGAAAAATACATAATAGTATATTGTGTACCAAGGGCGTAGAGTGGGCTTTTTTAGACCGAATCTGCAAACTCCACACTCGGTCTAAAAAAGCCCACTTAGCCCTTGGTGCACACCATATTTTTTGTGACAGCACGATTTTCGCGTTTTTGAGCGATTTTAAGGAAGCGGGCAAAAAAAATCGGTAGCGGTCAAAAAAAGTTCATTATTGCCCGCTGAAAGTCGGTAGCGGGCAAAAAAGTTTATTATTGCCCGCTAAAAGTCGGTAGCGGGGAAAAAAAGTTCATTATTGCCCGCTAACAGTCGGTAGCGGGCAAAAAAAAGTTTATTATTGCCCGCTACCGACTTTTTTGCCCGCCGGTCAATAAACGGCTACTTTTAGCCCTATTATTAGGTAAAAAAAAAACGCAAAAATCGTGCATGTGTTACAAAAAAGAAGTTGTAAGACGATTAATCGTATGTACATGTTACAGACTTATGGAAAACAGAAGGTATATTGCATAGTTCAAAACGCGGATAAAGATGTAGAAGAATTGAGGCGAATTCAAACCGAATTAGACCGTCATTTGACCGAACTTATTGCAAAGCTTTCGGAAGTTGAACGCGAGCTTCGTGATAAAGAAGCAGAACTTGCGACACTAAAGTCAAGCCTTTCCACCGAGGATGGAAAATTGGAAAAAAACAGACTCATAGCTTCTGTCAAAGAATTGGTCAGCAGATTTGAAACCATTGTGAAAGCCAATGGCTCAATGGACTTGGGCGAAACGAAAAAACGCGTGCTTAAACAAACCGAGACTTATACTCGCGAGTATTCTAAGCGAAGACGTCTATGTGGTGAAATAATAGAATCGATTTTGGAAGGATATCCTGGGACGAAAAAAGGATTGTATGAAGAAATTGGAATCGAAACTGTAAACATCTCATAGAAATAACGAGTGAGAAATATTAAATGCTCATTTTTCAATCTGGGTATAGTCATTTTTTCACAATCGATTATAACGATTTCTATAATCATTTTATACGAGGTGTTATAAATTTTCAATCAATTTTCATGAGTTATACATATGTAACCATATATTATGTACCTATGTATATCATATAAAACTTACCCGTGAAATAATTATCCCAGCGATACTGATGCGGATCTTTGGACCCTTCAATAATTTGTACCTTAGATCCACTCCGTTCCAAAATGAAACGAAGTACCTTTTGATCTGAACGTTATCACCGCCGTGTAATCTGGAAAGATCAAATGATTTTAATTTCAATTATCAGAGGAAATTAATAATATAATAAGAAGCAAAGCTGCAGATGAGCAAATTTCTTTTATTTTTTTTTTTTTTTGGTTTTTTGTTTTATAACAATTTTGTTATTATTAATTGATTTTTATCCTATGATTATCTTAAACAGTTTCTTGTAATTTGAACAATTTGACATACCTGTACCCGTCGTAATCTACGATACATAAAATTTCTGGAAATATAGCGTATGGCGCTTCACGTTTTGATCTCTCACCGATCGATCGTTTCGATCTAAACCTCTTTGCTAAATGATCTGGTTCCATAAACGCTGGAATACATATTAAACATATCGTGAATTAGATTTTCGAAAAACATTAATATATTAACAAAATTTCTATAGCGTTTTTATTTTCACAATCATATTATACTGTAACTAATAAATACTCTAATATGCAAAAAAAAAAAAAAGTACGAACCAAAATCGCTGTAACTATCGTCAGGCAATGAACGCGATCTCTTGTAAACTACGTGATGATGAGTGTGCTTTAAATTTCTTTTCGTACGACTCACATCCGGCTTAGATTCAGGATCTTCAGTATTTTGTGACCTACTCACAACCTCTTTTAATATACGTTTAGGTAACGGTCGTATTACTAATTCCGACCCAATATTCCCCTCCTGAAATTAATCATCTAATTATCTGTGTCTTAAACCGATGCCTTTACCTAATTCGTGCTTAAAAAAAAAAGAAAAAAAAAAAAAAAGAAAAACACTACCAAAAGAATTGAAAATGTTCAATTTCGTTCGTTATTAATACATTCAGTTATTCCTGTATATTCTTCTTTTTTATTCATTTTGATACAGCTAATTCATGCGAGAGTCTATAGTAATATATAATATTGTGATAATTATACACGTTACGATAAAAGAACAAAAAAATGAAATCCTTGAAAAGTTAGCCTGATCTTTCGGCTGAATAAGTATATATTTCCTGGATATAGCCGCTGCAGGGTATCGAGATTCAGAGTTGGGATTAAAAGATGCGGGAGTTACATTAAAGAGAGAGTGAAAGTGAAAGGTCAAGATACCTCAAGTCACTTAAATAGAATAACGTTTTGACAATGTATTACGTATATAGGGGCCCCAACATCGTGAAGAATTTTATGGATTTGATAAATTATAATCGTAATTTTTTTTTTATAGGATGATTGAAATTTTTCATTTTTCTGTTCTTTATCAATAATAATCGATTAATTATTATCGATGTTTCTATAAAAGCTAAAAGGATAAGACTTGTTCCTGTATTGTGCCTGAAATTGAAAAAAACTGTATTTGTACAATGAGCTTGTATCATAAAAAAATAAAATGAATAAAATTTTTCAAAATAAATTGTTTATATCTATGTACTGTTCATAAATTTCCCACTCTTTACAAATGAGTTCTCTGAAACCTCAGCAGTTTATGAAATATTTTATAATGACAGTGCAAAGTCGTATAATATTGCATAAAGAAAGAATGGGGTTGCTTACTACGAGCACTTTTCCATTTTCATCGTGATGAAGGAGAATAGATGCCATGTTTCCTCTATCCTGGTAAATGTCACCTATATCCATGCTGGCCTAAAATAAAAAAGATTTATTATTAAGTATATTTTTGGATAATATTTGGAAAAATAAAAATAAAATTAATCGATACAGTGTCAAGTGTACTACTACTACGACCAAAAATAGCCGTTATAATCATTTATTGCCCAATTATGTATAAGGCTTTGAACCATGGCATTTAATAACTTTCCGCGTCGCCAGGGTCGTTTATATTTAATTAGTTCGAAAACAAAAATAAGTATAAGGCAATAAAATTCTGCTGTGATAATGAGATTTGGTCATTTTTTTTTTCTTCTTCTTTTTTTTTGGAATCAGTAAAGTTATAGTTTCAGTTTTGATCAAATGGTAAGATTTGCAATGAAACGTGCCAGTGAATAGTAAAAGTGAAAATTCCGTGTCTAAATGCGTGACGGAAAGAGTGCACGAAACAAGCGAAGTAGAAATATAGGGTTTAAGCAATGTTTCAATGTGACGTCACTTCTCTTGAGAAGGAAAGAGAAATCTGGCATTGTAAGTTCGAAGGATCTGAATTCATCTCGTGTCAACACGTTTCCTTGGTGTTGTAGATATATAATAACGACTGGATAAATTAATATATGCTTCAGGTCTTGTATAGCTCTTACACCAATTTATCCCAGAGAGAAACCCGCTATGCAATAACGAAAGAATTGAAGCTATCAGAACAACATATTATACGTTCTTTTATTCACAAGAGCTTATATACATCGATTATAATAACGTATATTATAATATTATAGGTGCAATTAGTTTTTCATTATTATATACGTAATGAAATGAATCTTTGGAGGAATTAATTGCTCGCTATATGTACACTAAACGTAATGGATTCTGATCCGGACGAGTTGGACAATTCTAGAAACAGCCAATCGGCGCTCTGGATTAAAAAAATCCAGAGCGCCGATTGGCTGTTTCTAGAATTGTCCAACTCGTCCGGATCAGAATCCATTACGTTTAGTGTACACTGAGAAAAAGGACTTGTTGAAACAACCAAAATTTGGTTATTATACGGTCAAAGAAATTTTTTTGTTGTGCCAACCAAAATTTTGTTGTGCCAACAAGAAATTTAGTAGTATCAACACAAAAATTTTGGTTGGCCCAACAAAAAAATTTCTTTGACCGTATAATAACCAAATTTTGGTTGTGTCAACAAGACCTTTTTCTGAGTGTATGATTGAATTTTGGATTTCATTTCATACCTCAGGTGCATCAACGTAATCAAGACCGTCTGGTTGTGAATTATTTTTCGTGACGGTCCACATGGGTAAGTCCTTGAATGGCAAAAGGCCATTTGTTGGTTTTAGGGATAGATTATAGTTTTGTCCGAAAGCTCGCAAATGGACTTCCGGCTCTGACTCCAAACTTCTTCTGTGTAATGTGTGAAGAATTGGCACCACCTCGTATGCAGGTACTGAAATATCGAAATAATTTTTAGTTTCTTTCATAAGAGTATAGGTAAACCTCACAATACTATATATGTGTAAATAAAAGAAGCACAAAAATTGTTGATTTTTTTTTTTTTTTTTTCATTTCAACAATATAATTCATCGTAGCAAAAACCTGACTTAAACTTTGACCTAGTATTTCTAATCCTCGCTTTTTCTTCGCGTATATACTTATATATGTATGTAGGTACCGGTATATTGTATACATAGCCATACGTATTTAATATTTACTAACAGATATTGCACAATGTCTAGTGTAATGGGTCAATACTCTTGCAATCTGGAAATTATACGAATTATCTAGAAATTATACGTCGACGTAGTTGGATACACCGTATAATATTATTTCACGAATACGACATGCCTATTCTCGTATGTGTATAAATATACATATATTATATAGGTATCGTGTACAGATGTATATGTGTATAGCCTTTGCAAGTTTTTCTATCCTGATTGGTCCATCACGGAGATGACAACTTGGCGAAGAACCATTTTCAATTCAAACAAGTTGTCATTCACGTTTCGTCTATACCTACATAGTAGGTACGTTTATATATTAAATACCACAAAAATTTTAGGTCACGACTCCCTGGCCGTTTCAGTCGGACATTATTTTATCGGATAAATATTCAACCGAATGAATCACAGTATGATAAATGTCATTTTAACGGATAAAAAAATAGCACCCGGTAATCCCTTTACTAATAAAAAAAATCATTTGGCGATGATTCATCTGACCTATGATCCCGTGAGTAAAATACAGGAAATTATTTGAACCTTTTTTTTTTTTTTTTTTTTTTTTTTTTTTAATTATTTTAAAGCTAGTTTGTATAATATCATTTCATCAATTTATTACCCAAATCGTTATCCTCAGTGTGAAAGACTGACAGCATCTCCTCCGTTGTCATGTGTTCGTGAATCTGAAATAAGAATAAATTCAACAATCAGGTATACAGCTAACACACAAGTGAATGTAACACAAATTAATTCCCGCAACTTTAATCTGGACCGTTATTTCGCGATAGGTATAAATATACAGATTTTTCAGTGTAATTAAGGTAATTGACAGGTAAATAGTTAGTTATATACCATAGTATAATATTATTGCATCGGTTTGTATTCGACTTGAATAAATTCTCATTTATTTGCACAAAGTAAACTACCTAGTTCGTGAATGATAATTGGAAATCAATTGAACTGAACCATGAGGTGCGTGCATTGACGCAAGTGGTTTTAAAAATTTCAAAATCCCCAATGTTTTGTAATAATTTTTTTGGTGTTTAATATTTTTATTTGCAAATATTTGCGCTTGTCTTTTCTCCTAGAAAATCACAACCGACTTTAAATCGTATGGGTCTAGGCATGAATTATTTTTCTCAAGTGATACTACTACTACTAGGATAAAGGCGAAATGTCTTAAATCTTATATTATTTTGTATTGAATTATATATTAACAGGTGACAAATTTGCGTGAATACCCACAAACATTTACCACAAATTATAATATAGCTAGCTGAACGTATACCTACTAGTGTTTATTTGCTCCGTTCTACGACAGATATTATACCGCGAGTATTCGGTGAGTCTGAACGACCCCCTCTCTACGCAAAACCAACACAGGCGCGCACTGCGTCGGTAGAAGCGCCACTGGCCGCCTAGCCCCGCTCGCCGAGCCTCACGCACGCAGTGCGCGCCTGTGTTGGTCTTGCCCCAGGAAGGGGGTCGTTCAGACTCACCGAATACTCGCGGTATGTACCTATACCTAGCTTCCTAGTACTGTTTTCAAAAAATGAAAATAATCTATCGTATATACAAATGTAAGTAGTATATCTTTGTACAGTGAGTAAACTAAACAGTTATAATGAATTTAACAACTTCTTTGATGATCATTCAAAGAAATATGTAACTACGTAGTATGTACGTACGTACGTAAACGCAATCGTATTACACCATGCAAGTTTATAACATTTGTAAATTGTAATCAATAACGGTCTATAATCATCGTACATACAACCACTAATCAAGATAAATAATCGAGCTGTAATGGATTTTAAGACAATGAATCGCAAATTACCATTTTACCTTGTCTATATATATATAAGTGTGCCTATGCAACTATAGTTTCGCCAATGGACAAGGTAGTTATATACAGCTATTATGAAGTCATTGACTAACTGGCAGCAAAAGTTTCAACACCTTATTCAAAACTTGGTACACAGTATAAGTAAATCGAATTTGCATGACTCGTGTGGTACCGTTTTGCCAGAGTTTCCAATCACTATGTGTGCAGACTCCTGCTCAGTGTTTCTAGATTTCAAGGTCTGTCCTGTCGATCAGTCGTTGCATGCTGCACAATACCGTAACTTTACATACTATATAGTTTAGTTTTATCTCAGGAAACCCGTCCGTTATATATATATATATCTATATGTACACCGCACTTTGGCTATGGTTTTATGTTGCAACGATAACAACAACAACAACAATAGTAATAATAAGAACAAATCCCAGTCCTCATTGTCTCACGGATATGAATATTAAACCGCAATATGTATCTCATATACTCATGTGCCATTGACAAGGACTCCTATCAATCACTTTACGCGGCCCTTCACAGATATCGTGGCACAAAACGAACCAGTTATAACTGCTTACTGATGAAATTCGGTTGAATAAATGCAACAGTCTATTTCAAAATCTTTTATATTTGATTCAAGCTCATGATGGTATTGATCTGTAAAATATCATTATCCGATTATCTATTTATGGGATATTAAGCTGTTATTTGATTTTCTATGTTATCTGTAAAGTTTATGACGTAGTATAATAGTATGTAAGTCGAGTTTAATCTCTCGAAAGAAAACATGTCTTGTTTGAATAAAGCGAAGGCTCGTTGATCTGGATAATCTGGGACTCGCGGTATAAAAATTCGCTATGCAGTTTTCTAAGTAAACGAGAGCTTGGAATATCTGATGCATTGAGTCGATCCGGTTGCGATCTGTACGAAGAATCTGGTTTCTGTATCCGATTTGACACGGAGTTTGTTTTTACGTAGACTTTGCCCGTTGGCAGTGAAACACATATATAGCCTTATACAAGGACCGATCATAGTTTTTTTTTTTTTTTTTTCTTTTTTTCTCTCCTTTTTGTTGATAGGTTTGCGCACGCGGATTGAGCCAATTTGACCTTATTAAGAACGGCGCTTTTCGTAATTAGAAATAAAGAAAAAACCACTATAGGTGTACGTCATTACGTAGTAAATACCTGCATATATAGATCAGTACTCGGGGACAGTAGTAATTAATCATTATTTTATTCAATTAAATGAATCAGTAAATAATGAATGATATTATTTCCGCTTTTGATCAAGATTTATTTTCTCTATAATAATACTAAAGACATATTACCTATATATAATATTGAATATCAATTATTTTTTTTTTTAATTTATTTATTTTTTTTTTTTTTTTATTAATTAATTTGAGATTTATCTCGACTTACCTTGTGGCCTTGCGTCAGAGTTTGGCTGATAATGCATAGTAGGACGAAAGCGCAAAGCATGTTGTACAGTAATATCCCAGTTTGGGTGCGCCAACTCACTGAAATAAAGAAAAAATGAATATTAGGTAAAAAATTGTTATTCACTAACTTTACAGATATAATAGTATAACGAACGAATAGATCGAAGATCAAACGACAGAAAATGTTGATCAATCGCGTTCGGTTCGAGCAAATCTTTACGATCTTCTTCGATGTTAATTATTGGAAATTTATTATCCTCGAAAATATTTCGACGTTTGCTTAAACGCAGAACGAATCTAAGCTAAATCTATACGTCAGTTGATATCGTGTGTCTAGAATTCTAAATCCACGATAAACTAGTAATACTATAATATAATTTAAGATATTTCTTTGTCGTATTTATAAGGCTTGGCACTTATAGCACTTGGCACATTGGCACTTGGGACAATTATAAAAATGAATAAATCAACTCCCAATCTAGCTATAAGATATGCTCAGATTATGTATGTATTAAATTTTCATAATTATTGATCTGCGATGGAAATAACCTTGTTTTTGTCTGGTCTTAGCCATATAAGAAAAAACAAAACCGAAAGAAGAAGAAGAAGAAGAAGAAGAAAAAACGTAGAAAAAAAAAAGACACCTCCAACATTTATAATATCATTAGCAAAATACCAGATGTTTTAACGATTATCGACGTTTCTAGTCACCGTTGCAATTTAATGGAGGGTATAGGTCAAAATTTACGACAGTTAAATATTGATTATTGAACAGAAAATCGCACGCGCAGATAGTATAGACTTATAGGAGGAAGAAAACTATTTCTGGACAAAGTTTGTCGTATTATTTCCGGCTGCTAGTCAGAGAATTTCTATTATTTATCATTATATAGAAAATTAGATTAACCAACGACACATAGGATGCAAAAAATGAGGAGATTTTGCCTTCGTTATATTATTCGAATTTATAGATATAGTTTTTTTTTTTTCTTAAAAAAAAAATTAACTTCTGAATGCTTACTTATCACAGAAAATTTCAATATATTTTCTAATACGTATCGAAAAATTTGCGTGAAAAGTCTCTTCTACCGAGTTTAGTAAGTATAAGTATTGACCGAGTGTTTCATACGATTAAAAAAAGCTAAACGTCTCGCACTCTGCTTTCGCTGTTACGTGAATGGAATCACTGACCGAGAGCTTTCCAACGACCCTTCGCGCCTTACCTTGATGTTAAAAGTGAGAATTGCAAGTGAGGGGCCATTCAAGAATCACATACATTGGTTTTGAAGAGTCGAGGTTTCTGAAAAGTTTGACGTTAGAAGAAAATCGTCAATATATAAATTCGTAAATATTTGATATTATTTCGATAATATTCATGCGAATTACATAAGTTTTGATCAATTTTTTTTTTTTAGAAAAACTCGATTGACTTTCAATTTTCATTAATGTTTTTCAAATAACTGTATCGATGGTTGACCAACCTTGATGATGGTTTTACTTGAAAAGGAATGAACCAGTTTGATCGAGAGTAAACTCACTCTGTTGTATAGAGTATTCCGGAAAGAAAGTTAAATAGCCTGTAAGTATATATCGCGAGACGAAATAATATAACATTTATATTGAACGGTGACATTAGCCGAGTAACTAAATATCGAACTGAAATCGATAGCGCGAGAGAAGATAGATCTTAATATGTGTATATTACATTTGTAATTTTTGACAGATGACCTGTCAGGTGTACAAAGCCGCGTAGTGAATAAGAAGCAAAAAAAAAAAAAAAACGAAAGAAGAAGAAGAAGAAGAAGAAGAAAAAAAATGTTACAAAAACCGTAGTATTACAGTCGACGATCAATTTTACAAACATTCCTGACACTTGTTCAGAAACATCTGATTGATTCAGGTAACATAAAAAATTTAATTTACTCATTCAGAGTCAAGACGCGTTCAATCGGATGTATTTTATACCCACGCGACTTTCGAGTCAATATAACATAGGTAGATAATATAAACGCGTGCGTAAGGTGTGCGAATTGTGATTCTGTTAAACTGACTTATGTATACCTGCGCTTCTAAATAGTTTTAAATTATTATTTAACATTTGTATATATTTAAAGCCTATTCGTATTCAGTAGAATGAAATTACCCCTTTGTATATGTAATATCGACGTTTATAACACGTTCTGATAATGTAGTTATACGTATTGCAAGAAAATTAGACCTTAGGTATGAATTATAGGTGCAAACGTTAAGCGATTATTCCAAAATAAAATAAAATATACCCATAGTACTGTTAAAAAAGTACATTCAACGATTTATTTAAAAAATCACCGAGGGTATTCACTGCACACGTAACATAAATAATCAGGCTTTGTTTAACCAATTGACCCAGAGGTGTTAACAGGCTTGTGTAATTATTATTAGTTGAATAAGAAATCGAAACTAAAATAAAATGAGAAAAATTTCTTGCTAATTGATTCGACTAATTTTAGAACTTCATTTTTCACATGTGCAGTGTAGAAGTTCCATCTAGGCATGTATATTATTAGGGTGTGCCAAAAATAAAAAATTCAAACGCACATGAAGATTCCGGTAGAGCATTTTAAACAGAATATCTCAGCCAAATATGAGCTCTTGATAATGATATTTAGAACTGCCTATTTCAGTAACTAAAATTCGTAACTAAAATTAGTGACTAAAATAGGCAGTTCTAAATATCAATATTAAGGGGGTATCCCCACCTTTAAATGAGTTAACATTCTAAGAAAGAGATTGATATTTTACAGCGAATTTGAGAGTCTGATCAAATCCAAAAAAATCAAGAAGTTTAGGGAGAGTTTGACCCTCATTATCCATACTTAACATTGAATATTATTTTGAGTCTATTAGTAGTTACGCTGAATATAGAAAAATACAAAATTACTCGGTTGTCGCAAAGAATCAGTAGTACCGTTGGATCGATTTTGGAATTTTTGGTCTTCAATTATTCAGAAGAGATGCCTCTATCATATGAACATAGAACTTTTTGATGTGACTATTTTTGGTTGAGATAATAGAAAAAATAGAGAAAAAAAATTGAAGAATTAGAAAAATCTCAGTAAAAACTAAGCGAGTCAAGCAATTTTCGCGATATCAAAAAGTTCTATGTTCATATGATAGAGGCATCTCTTCTCAACAATTGAGGACCAAAAATTCCAGAATCGATCCAACGGTACTACTGATTCTTTGCGACAACCGAGTAATTTTGTATTTATCTATATTCAGCGTAACTACTATTAGACTCAAAGTAATATCCAATGTTAAATATGGATAATGAGGGTCAGACCCTCCCTCAACTTCATGATTTTTTTGGATTTGATCAGACTCTCAAATTCGCTGTAAAATATCAATCTCTTTCTCAGAATGTTGACCTATTTAAAGGTGGGGATACCCCCTTAAGAGCTCATATTTGGCTGAGATATTCTATTTGAGATGCTCTACCAGAATGTTGATGTGCGTTTGAATTTGTTTTTTTGTTTTTTTTTTTTTTTTGGCACACCCTAATGTATATTCTATGTACATATGAATTGAGAAAATTCAGGTATTAATCAGGAGTAATGTGCGCGCGTTAACATAACGTGCGAAATACTGAATTAATTGCAAATATATATATACAAGTGGTAATTCGATGTTAGTAAATGTCGCGTGTTCATAGTCAACGATTGTGTATTACCTACAAACTGAGGCTACAGCGTTAAGTAAAGGGCAACTGGTTTTGCTCTCACAGCCAAGGAGAGCTGATTGCGAAGTAGGCATTTCCTCCCTGTATAATATATATGTCATTGTCGTAAATCGAACAATAATTGTACCAACCTGCACGCGTTTATTGGATATTAGTTTACCGGGTTTAGCAATAAAACAAGCTTTTGCTGTTTTGCGTATATTTACCCATTGCCGCTATACTATCTGAAGATTCAAATTTTCGATTCCTGACCCGATATCGAAGGCATTATTATACTCTGCACAGAACAAGAAATTGCACATATTATATCTGCAAAACACGTGTACCTGCGCGTGAACGGCGTAAATATATCCTGCTAATGATTGGAGTCGTATAAGTCGGTGAATGATTAATTAGTCGTATAAATAAAAGCACAATTTTTAATTCAATCTATCGTTGCTGAGCGAGCAGCAGATTTGTAGAAAAGAAAAAAAAAAAAATTTAAAAGGTTGATATCACAGCCATAATTTGTGAGCAATAATATTCATATTTCACCAAACACCAACGTCGCTGTATATAAAAAAAAAAAAAAAAAAAAAAAAAAATAGAAAAAAAAGTTTCCTTGGTCGCAGATTTACGTAACGCGCAAAGGGTACACCTCTTCTCTTGCCTCCTGGCACTTTGAAGCGCAGTTTAGACTTCATGACGTGCCATATTATAGTGAAGACAATATTTCTCATTCGTAAACAATATATCTGCAGATTATATTATAGTCATACTAGTCTAGAATGCTGAACGTTAGTTAGAGCGTTTACACCGTCTTTGCACTCAGAAAAAGGTCTTATTGTTGACACAACCAAAATTTGTGTTATTATTATGCACAATCACATTTTTTTTGTTCAGTCAACCAACAATTTTGTTGGAATAGCTGTTTTTGTTTGACTGAACAAAAAATTTGATTGGACTGAACAAAAAATGTGATTGTGCATATAATAACCAAATTTTGGTTGTTTTGACTAGACCTTTTTCTGAGTGTGAAGAACTTTATTCTGTGAAGGTAGTACTATACCTATATTTCTATAAATTCTGATATGCACAATTTACGTACATGTATAATATATAGAGATGAAAGTTGGGTTCAAAAGTTCTCGCGAATGCCAATTAGTTATGATTACAGTATTGCATTAGTCGGTTTTTCCTAAGAACTGAAAGCCAGTAAGTTTCGCTCATCCTTTAAAGTGTAAAGGATATAGACATATGCATAGAATAAAAAATGCAAAACGGTATGATGGCCCGAAGTAGATATATATACCTAATCTCGGATGAAAAAAAGAAAAAGGAAAGAGTAAAGAAAGAAAGAAGAAAAAAAAAAAAAAAAAAAAAAAAACTACACGCACAAAAACGCTTGAAACATGGGTGACGAATGGACTTCCATTTCTCTCTCATTTTGCAGCTCATTTTATCATACGTCGAAAAATTCTCATCTTAATTCTTGTTATCATGAATAAGTATGGGTTTGTCGACGAGATGAATATATATATACACGTTAAGTTACAGGTAAGACGAGATGTATGTATTCTGATAAGTATAAGCGAGGTGAGCAATGACCAAGGTTGTCTTCAAAGAACACGTGTATATCTAACGTACTTATATACATGCGTGAGGTAGGTAGGTAGGTACTAGAATAAAGTACATATACGTATATGCAATATTATATTTATTAATATCACGTATATGTATAATGTATATGCACGTAAATACCTAGATATAGGTATTGGTATTCATATGCAGAAATACGCATAATACGCGTGACATTTGTTACTTTAACCCAACACGCAGTTTATTACGTTGATGGGTACTTGCGATGTCCCCATGAAACGGTGCTTGGAAATACTTCCTCGAATATCATATCTCCGCGCGTATCTTGCGGTTGACGGAAATTTATTTTATGATTTATTTAATTTAATGTTATAATAATATACGGTCTTAATTATATATATATCGCGTCACTAATGCCATAAGGTGATCGTAAGCGCCAAAAAATTATTTTTTTTTGCGGATATGCCCAAACGATGTTATATGGCACGAAAAAGATTTTGCCACCAAAAACACGATTTTTTTTTTTTGGCGCTTACGACCTAATGGCATTAGTGACGCGATATAGTTATATACTAGTCCATTTTTAGTGATTATAATTATACTATAATAATTGGTCAGTTTTATTTTTTTTTTTCCTTTTTTTTTTTTTTCTTCTATCTCTTTTCTGCGCGTGTTTTCTCACGACTGTATAATAAGAAACGTGAAAAACGTGATCTAAACTCGATTGCGCGCGTTAATTTAATTTGCGGTTGATTTAATCAAAGTAACTTCTTCGACACGTATATTAGATACGTCCGATCGTTAATCTGGACACATATTAATTACGCGAATATATATAGAATTAATAATATTACCGCACATAGCTCACTATATTATATATCCAAGTTTTGACGAAATCTAAGGAGCAACACAATCGAGAAGATTATAATCCGTGGTGCAGAATCAAGTTATAATTTAAAAACGAGAAATATTAAATAGGAAACATATACAGCCACTCACTATGATACAAGGATAGATTAGTTTATTACACCGAATGTATAGATCTCTGGCATTATATATATGTATATATATGGTTGGTTGGAGAAAAAAAAAAAAAAAAAATTTGTTAATTATCATTTATTTTTTTTTTTTTTTTTTATTCTCATCTTTTTCTCAAACTTCACACACGCACACGATCGCGATAAGTATATAGGTATAGTAGGTACCTACGATTTAAACATCTTGCGCGAGATGATCGAAAGTATATAAAATATAGCCAATTTAATTGCTAGTAAAAAATCGGGTGACTCGTAGCTATATAGATATCATAGATGTATTATATTTCACGTACATATCTCTTTTTTTCATCTACACGTATATCGAAAGTGTTTGAAATTTATTGTTGGTTTTCTATTTTTTGTTCATTTTTTTTTTTTTTTTTTTTTTTTTTGTCTCTTTTTTCATTTTCTCTTTCTATTTCTCGATTTATCGTTATACAGTCATACGGTAACTGATACTCGTCAAGTAATAATTGTGGTTTTGTACAACGTTTGTTTGTTTGTAAGTTCTTTTTTTTTTTTTTTTTTTTTTTTTTTTTTTTTGTAAGAATTAAAAGTTAGGAATATATACAGTTAATTTTCGCCTTGCGTTTGAGCGACTAGTATAAGTAGGGGAGAGCGGGGCAAAACGGGCAGCGGGGCAAAACGGGCACCTCGGCCAAATTTTCGAAATTAAATTCAGAAAAAAATCAAAATTCATTGGGAAACAATTTTTATTGAAAAAAAAAAAAAATCTAAAATTTTCCAACATTTTTTTTTATTTTTCGGGGGAGCTGCCCGTTTTGCCCCGCTGCCCGTTTTGCCCCGCTCTCCCCTATATATAATTGATATCAATAATCGCAATGATCAAGGATATAAGCGTTTATCGAATTATATTTGTATATATATCCCATATACGGCGAGGATTTGATTGCCTAGAATTTTTGATTAATGTTTCTTTTCGCGCTTGAGTTTAAATAAACTGTAAATTAATATCTTCTTAAGTGGATAAAGAATCAATACGTCATAAAGAGACGCGGTTGAAATAGTTTAAATTTATTACACGGTATACCGCGAGGTTCTCTGTATGCGGAACGCTAGGGGTACCAACCCGAAATTTTTGCTATTTCCATAGGCGTAGGTCATACAGTAAACTGCAGCAGCAGTTTGGTAACTTACTAGATGTTTCTAGCAAGATCACTAGCTACGCTGGCTAGTGGAATTGCGCTCAACCATACCCTGTTCAAGCTATGTTTATTCTGTTTGAACCCGAGAACAGCGCGCGTAAAATTTGAAGGTTAGGCGCTCAATTTAAAATGAATAAATAAATCGTGCGAATAAGTGAAGTTGCGGGAAAACTGGACCAGGTGAGGAAGATGATTCAAATCAATCGATCAACAAAATAATTATTAATCAATAGCAGGTTTGACTTGCAATCAATTTATTATGAATCAAGCAATTTTGAAGATGTTTTTGTTGAATCGTTGGAACAATAAAATGGTTACTCATTATCTTATAACAAAATTATGATACGTTAGTAATTCGTGTTACTCGCAGCTGCGATCGAGCAACGAATAGTAAATAATGACTGAACAAACTCTTCGGATTGGAATGATGGATTAATAACAGAATGTTTATTTCAAAATTATAGTAAGAAATCGAAGAGGACCGATTCCTGGACAACTGTGAAAAAATTCCACGGGCATTGAACATACAGAAGAAAAATAAATGATGATTGGCTGTAGACCGATTTTGTCCACCAATCGCCGAATTTGAGACAATCGGCCGATCACGCAGCCAATCGCGGCCTTTGCTAACTATTTTCATTTTCACGCTTCAAAAAATGTGACGCGCGATTGGTGGACAAAATTGGTTTTCCAAAAATGTGATGAGTGATTAGTGGACAAAATCGGTCGACAGCCAGTCATCATTTATTTTTCTTCTGTGTGTTCAATGCCCGTGGAATTTTTTCACAGTTGTCCAGGAATCGGTCCTCTTCGATTTCTTACTATAATTTTGAAATAAACATTCTGTTATTAATCCATCATTCCAATCCGAAGAGTTTGTTCAGTCATTATTTACTATTCGTTGCTCGATCGCAGCTGCGAGTAACACGAATTGCTAACATATCATAATTTTGTTATAAGATAATGAGTAACCATTTTATTGTTCCAACGATTCAACAAAAACATCTTCAAAATTGCTTGATTCATAATAAATTGATTGCAAGTCAAACCTGCTATTGATTAATAATTATTTTGTTGATCGATTGATTTGAATCATCTTCCTCACCTGGTCCAGTTTTCCCGCAACTTCACTTATTCGCACGATTTATTTATTCATTTTAAATTGAGCGCCTAACCTTCAAATTTTACGCGCGCTGTTCTCGGGTTCAAACAGAATAAACATAGCTTGAACAGGGTATGGTTGAGCGCAATTCCACTAGCCAGCGTAGCTAGTGATCTTGCTAGAAACATCTAGTAAGTTACCAAACTGCTGCTGCAGTTTACTGTATGACCTACGCCTATGGAAATAGCAAAAATTTCGGGTTGGTACCCCTAGCGTTCCGCATACAGAGAACCTCGCGGTATAAGATACCGCGAAGGAAGATATATCGCGTCACTAATGCCATAAGGTCGTAACCGTAAAAAAAAAAAAAAAAAAAAAAAAAAAAAATGTTGTCTTTTTGGTGGCAAAATCTTTTTCATGCGATATAACATCGTTTGGGCATATTCACAAAAAAAATAATTTTTTTGGCGCTTACGATCTTATGGCACTAGTGAAGCGATATACGTATAGGTACCTATATACATAATATAAACGATGAGAAATATTGTTGAAAGAAAAAGAACTCAACCCCCAGCACCGAGAACGATCGTATATCTTCCTGCTGCAGAGTTAATAAAGTCCGGTAGTTATAAAATAATAGAAAAAGAAAAAGAAGAAGAAGAAGAAGAAGAAGTTGATTTTTACGTGATGTAATAGAAGACATTATACCTATATATGTTTATTTTCTTGTTAAGTTTTTTTTTTTTTTTTTTTTATTCTTAATAATTTTTACCGTAACGACGATAAAACACTTGTAACAAGACCTTATATCACGCGTTTTGAAACACAAGACGTTAATCGTTTACGATAAATTGAAAAAAAATTTAATATAAATTATTTACTCCGAAATTATATTTTTTTTTTTTTTACTATATATAATTTTGATATAGACTCACATCAGATTAATATTATAAGCACTGTGTGTAGGTATAGAATGAAGAAGAAATTAATGAAATTTCAAAAAATTGATCATTACAACAAATCTCGATTAGTACTATATTATATCCCTTAGAATTAAAATACTGGTTGGGGACCGCTCGCTATCCCGGTTGTTTTGGTACTATAATCACCTAGAAGTACGTCGAGACTTTACGCGATTGACCGGTGTAGACCTTGGCGACCAAAGATACGAAACGAAGTTGGTTATTTAGAGACCACGTCACTGACTGGTAGCAGCCGTTAGCCAAAAAACCTGAATTTGTGTGAATTTTATTAACAAAAATTCGCATATATACTCGCTTATATATGCGCCCAGCTATATATACACGTGTGCGAGTCCTCGCTTCCTAAATCTTAACGGTCGATGATCAGGAGACAGACCGGAGTATAATGATGATTATTTTATCAAATTCACCTATTTTGTCAAAAACACACAGTGACGTTGTATTAATGTGACAATATTTGACTGAAATATGTAGGCCGATGAATGAACAGCTGCGTTTTGCGGAATGAAAGCACGCTAATGATTAGCTATATATATATATATATATAGTACCTAAATATATGATACAATAAGTCGAACATCGTTGTACATACATGCGTATTGTATATAAAAATTTTTTCAACAACTTATTTGCAAAACTAGTTGAAAGTTAATGTGACAATTTTAATGTACGTCAGATTAATTTTATTTATTTCTCTGCAAAGCACAAAAAAAAAAAAAAAAAAAAAAAAAAAAAAAGAACAAAATTGTTTAAAAAAGATTCTACCTCCGTCCGTCCCAGGTATAATGATATGCACGCGTGGTGTATATTACTATATCTTAAGCGAGAAATGAACAGTAATATGTCTGTTCACGTTTCACGCGTTCGGATGTAAAAATTAATAAAAATAAAAAATAAAAAATAAAGATAAATAAAATGAATGGTGTCGGCGAGTGAAATAGTCAAATTGATGAAATAATATATGTATCTACTTAAGAAGTAGAAGAAGAAGAAGAAGAAGAAGAAGAAGTAGAGAAAAAAAAAAAGAAGAAAAAGGAAAAAACAGATAGACTTATTTATAGATATATGTATATTAAAGGGGGGAATCAAGTTTGCGACGAAGATATAGGAAAATTCCAAATCGTTTTAGCAAATTATATTTCTCTATTTCGTCAACTTAATGACCGTCCATTACAGAACTGGAATGAATCGGCTATTCGTTAGTGGTAATAAATTTATGTGCGAACGATTAATTAACACACTAGCTTAGAACCCTCGTGTCGTATCGCTCCGCGAGTTGGTATTGTTACTATATCACGTGCGTTGGTCGTATGTGAAAACCGCACAATCTCTCCTAAGCATAAGTTTAAACCAGAAGTGTATACCCGAGTCGAAATTTAGCCCCTATTTTGATCCTCTCAGCATCTACCTCAACCTCTTTAGACCCCGCTATCACCTCAAGCGCCTATTTTGAACCTCCAGGCCCTCCGTAGCCAAAATTTAGCCCCTACTTTAGTACTCATAGCGTATATATGCACCTCTTTGAACACCGATCGACCTCGAGCGCCCGTTTAGGACCTCCAAGTCCTCCGTCGAGGACCTATTTTGACACTCACAGAGCCCAGTCCAGAGTCGAAAATTAACGCCTACTTTCATAATTTAAAAATGTTCATCCTCGAACTCCTATTTTAAACCTCCAAGCCATCCGTGGTTAAAATTGAGCGCCTACTTTAGTACTCATAGCGTACATATGATCCTCTTTGAACACTGGTCGACCTCAAGCGTCCGTTTAGGACCTCCAAGTCCGCGGCAGTCATAATTGAGGACCTATTTTGATACTCACAGAGTTCGATCAAGTGTCGAGTATATTCGAATGATAATAAATATTAAAAACTACACTCAGAAAATGATTTATTTAAATCTGGACTTTGTTTAAAATATAATTTTCGCCAAGTACATTTTCATCTTTGGCAACCCAATTTCTTTCTTAACAATAAAAAAATGTATTTGCTTCAAAAAAATCTCTAATTGGCGGAAACAGAATCCACGGAATAAATATATTTAAAGTGAACAAATCTTCCCACTGTCACAAATATAGTTTGGTTGCCATGGATAAAAATTTACTTGCAGCAAATACATTTTTGCAATAAGTCAAAATTCAAATAAATCGTTTTACTGGGTGTCAGTGTGGAAATTTGTTCGGTTATCAGGCTTAATTGACAACACAAAGGCGCCTATCAGGATCAGTTGTGGATTCCACAATAATAGATCCCAATATCACTGCTCGATCGGTTTACCGGATTTGTAAAATATGAAATATATAGGTACACTGTTGGAGAAAAAGAATGTTCCAGGAAATGAAGTAAAATTTTTACGCTAATTTCAACACTGTTTTTAGTTCTTGCGACAGAACGATTTACCACTGTGAGTGAATTTATGTTTTAACTGAAAAAAAAAAAAAAAAAAAAAAAAATGCCGAAATAAACATAAAAACTATAGTGGACCTTCTGAAACATTTTTTTTACATCAAAATGTCATATTTCTTTCGGATAAACACATATGACCGCGTAAACAAGAAATATATCATATACTATTCAGTAATTAATCGTAATAAAATATGCAAGGACTTCAATCTAGTCCTGCAAATGAAAAATTTATTTAGATAGATACGATTTATTTAGATACGAAATATGTATTTCGAGTAATAACTTGACACTTTGATAGGCCCTGAACAAGTAGGAAAGTGTTGGGTCCTATGCCATATGGTAGCTTAGCGTAGTGGTTAGGGCGTGCGACTGGTAATCGAGCGGACGTGGGTTCGAATCCCGGCGGGGACTAATAATGCGGCGGTTTTTTCAATGGATATTAAATGCGGTTTCATCGATATAATGCGTAGGTTCGGTCAACTGACGATAAAATTCGTAAAATTTGCTACTTTTTTTTCTATCATTACTTTTTAATTGCACGAAAATAAATTACGGCCCCGATATGACGGCTAGCCCGATCTTCTACCGAGATTTCTACTAGGGAGCCGGGTTTCACGAGGTTCTCGCGAGCTTCTCGTGAGATCCTCATTTGACCCTAAAATGCTGCATTTGTCTGGTAACTACGAGTTTTAGGCGCTAAAGAGGGTTTCAATTCCCATACAAAATAAACCTCTCTAGACCCTCGAAAACCTCCCAACGGTAAAATTTTAAGGTTCTAATGAGGCGTTAAATTTCGACTCGGGTATACACACAATTCCATGGTTTATGAGTTTTACTGAGAATCCGCAAAACACCAAACGTTAAGCATATTACGTAATAACACCTACACCGGGATTTATGGACAACACATATACGCATGCATATATATAAAGATAAGGTTCACCACAAACGAACATCGAGTTACCAAGAATCAGAAAGGTCGATTCATTCATCTTTTACCTAGGAACCTCTTTATATTGAAATTAGTGAAAAAATAATCTAGAGAATAAACTTTTTTTTCTTTCCCTCCCCATTGAGGTAAGATTTTACAATTTTTCTTTCAAAGGAAGCTGACTTTGCTGGTTTTCTGATTTGTGTGTAAATTCATTCAGCCCATTATTATTGCACATCTGATGGTATCATGACTGCAGGGAAATTATTTTAACCTGACGCTTCATTTTTTATTGTATAACGGAAAACAGACGTCAATCCAATTGCAGGTGGCGGGAAAAACTTTCAGGAAAAACCCGAAAATCCAAAAGAATACGAAATTCGTCAGTGGAATCAGACAAATGGACGTGAATCATTGTCAGTAAAATCTCTGGAAGAAGATTTTATCTGAAGATATATATTGTCAGAGAAATTTTCGGAAAATATATCAGTGAATTTTTCACATTAGTTTTAAGTGCGGCAATCCTGGTCAAATCTCGTACCGTACCAAGTGAAAGAGTTAATTTTTTATTTTTTTTTTTTTTTTCTCTGCAAGAAAATTTCACGCACGAATCAGAGGGGTCTTAATTATTAACGTGCGATGAAAAAACTAGTTGAAAAAGAATCTATACAGACATTAGCGAATCGAGTGAATATATCCAATTTGCACTATGCGCTACAACGTGGAGAACGAACAAAAAAAAAAAATACGAAAAAAATTAACTATATCAAATCTGAGGAAGGTGCTGTTCCCTTGATTTGCCGTTTCAATTAACAATCAATTATAATGTCAACAGGAAATTGAATTTAACGCTTCAATGAATGTAGTAGGTATAACGTGTTGATACGTGTGTCTAAATTTCACGTGAAACACTCATTAAACCATTGTTCTAATTATTTCTATTTCTTATATTTTCCCGCAAAATTTCTCGGGCGATGTTTGGGTCTTGGATCTTTTTAATTGATGTTATTATTATAATATTATACTATATAATTAATATTTCTACACTCACGTGCGTATACCATATATAAATGTAACTTTTGCGTGAGAATTTTCGGAGCACTTTCGTCTTTGGAATAGTCAAAGTTTCACTAGTTCGCAGGAGTTCTATAAAAACTCATAACTTTTGTTGAATAATTACATATAGAAAAAAAAAATTATTTAAATATACGCGAAATTATATTATATTTCTGAGACATAGCGTGGGTACACCATACCAATAACGATCCACTGATCGAATAACTCGTCTCTACAGTAAGTTGTATCACATTCGATAGAAAATGAATTTTTTTTTTTTTTTTTTTTTTTTAATTTTTTAATTTTTTTAATCTATATCACGCATCACGCACCGTGGGTTGAACAATAGATTTAATTAAAATGAAATAAAATAGGTAGCTCAAGGTTTTCACCCAAATAAATAATTCTCTTGGGACGTAACACTCACGGGTTCACAATGCACTCGCCGTTTTGCGCGGCTAGGAGACAAGTGAAAGTGTGCGAATTCGTTCCGCCGGTTATAAAGAGCGAGCGGCGATTAAAAATAAAAGTATAAAACCATACGGCGAATTATTTCCCGTTCAATTCGCAAAATACTCTGACATTAGTTATATTATACACATATACGACGGGTATAATACATACCTGTATATGTCGAAGTATAAGTATATATGATCACGGTGACCGGTCAATGATCATCAATATTATTATATATATGCATTTGCATACACTTAAACACGTACAAAATTTTCAAAATAGTCAGATTAATGAATTACTGAACCATTTTGATTCTTCTGATTCGGAAAGAAATCGTTTCAAAATCGATTCACACGCATAGGCAAATCAATACATGCATCATGTCGTTCAATTTTTGCATGGCACACTCAGAAAAAAGTTTTGTTTACACAACCAAAATTTTGGTTATTATATTATGCACAATCACATTTTTTGTTCAGTAACCAAAAAATTTTGTTGAAATAGCCAAAATTTTGGCTGTCCCAAGTGTAAAATTTGGTTTTTCCAACAAAATTTTGCTTATCCGAACGAAATTTTTGGTTGATTGAACAAAAAATTTGATTGTGCATATAATAACCAAATTTTGGTTGTGTCAACAAGACCTTTTTCTGAGTGAAGGCATTGAAAGAAGTTATTAAACCACCCAATTGTACGATGCGCTATTTAGCGCTTGTATCCAAAAATCGGATATCTTCAATAAAAATGTATCCATAACGCTCTGACGTAACAATGGAAAATATTATGATAATTATACGAGCCCTCATAGGTGTGTTCGTGTGAATCATGAGACGTCAGAATTCTCTGAGTCGACTATCTGCACAGAGAATTTAATATCATGCACTATTTCGCTACTTTTGATTTATCATTAGTGAACTCTAGATATATTGCTATATTCGTAATTTAGGACGAGCTCAGTATTGTGTTTTGATAAAAAGCAGACAGAATATCAAAAAAAAAAAAAAAAAACTCCTTATAGATCAACGAGTATTTAACCAGGTACTGATAAACTAAATCCTTGAGTGAACTTGAAAATAATCTGTTGCAGTTATTAGTTTAATGGATAAAATAATTACAAGTCTATAGTCGTGTCAATTTTTGTTAAGTCAAATGTTGTAAACAATTAATTTTTATAGCTCACGTAGATTAGTCGATGATCATGGATTTAGGAAAGTCCACTAGACAGACCTGCTCCTTAGTTTGACTTAATTAGTTATTTAAATTATATATTCATTATACCACTATCATCGTAAAACTATAAACGTAATCATGACTATCTTCATATAGCCATAAAGATATATCATTATTAATTATTAGTGTTCCGGAAATTTGTCTATATATATATATATTGAAAAAAAAGTGTGAATATCTATGTAATAGATTACAAATGAGAAAAATTGAAAGAACTGTACATATTATGATATTATATGTGTATAATTTTCTCATCGACACTTTTCTCTAACAATCATCAGGGTCTATCCCACTATCAGATATGTACTACGGAAGTGAAACTGCGCAGGACTTTAATTATGTACCATTTAATAGACGTAGACTCGTAGACTCGTATAGGATGCTTATTTAGTATCTTATTTTTCCAATTCTTTTTCTCGGTTTGTTACGGAATATTCTCCAATAAATGCCATATAGCTAAATACATACGAAAGGTGTCTATGGGTAGAAAAAAGGCAATTCACTGCTATAGTCACATCGCGACGAATTAGTGAATATTGTAATGAATAGGCCTCAGGTGTTTCTTGTACAGGTTTCTGAAAAACACGTTTCTAGCAAACGACTATGCGAAAAAAAAGCAAAAAAAAAAAAAAAAAAAATAACTGGTCCCCTCAAAAGAGAACAATTTAAATGTCTCCACGGAGGTATCCCATGGCTAATATAATCAACCGTACGAAATTGACTCGGGCGATATTTAAACCTGTCTAAACCATTGGAAATTTATTATCTTCTCGCGATTCTTTAGCACTATATAAGAGTGCAGCTGTGGTGATTATAGGTAGGTGTATATATATATGAGATGATGCAGGATTCCGACCAGCGTCAATGTTTGTTTAACACTTTTGTGTCTTAAACAAAGAGAACGTCATGATTAACAACATGTTTTCTTGAATCTTTCTCTTTCTCTCTCTCTCTCTCTTCTCTATCTCTTCTCTATCTCTATTTTTTTCTTTTTCAGGTTTCGCCGCTTTTTTTTTTTTTTTTTTTTCTTTCTATACAAAACGATTAGCGTGATTCAATCTTTACACACCGTGTGAAACTGTTCCTTATGGTTCTCACTCTCGCGAGTATCGCGCGCGGGTAGTTCGCGGTAATCAAATTAGATTGACATCGAGAAATTGAACTTGCGAAGGATTCACGATATGAAGGTTAAACTTTGAGGTCATGGTTTTCGAGTTACCTCCTTGCCTCTATATATCGACGACGAGGACGTACACACATTATATATATTCCATAGATTTAATTGTCGATGTTTTCTTATGTATCCGATTTTCGATTCGGGAACTTTGCCCAAAGTCCGTCCTGTGAATTTTGTCAATTTTAATTTAAACTATTAGTTATAATTTATTGTAAAGTTTTATTTCTCTCTCTCTCTCTTTCTTCTCTCTTCCTGTCTCTGTATTATAAAATATATAGTATGTAATTTAAACAAGCGACCATTAACATAATTAATTATTTATTTCAATTCCAAGAGAACCAGGTGCAGAAATTTTTATCATCTTTCCTATTAAAAGTGATATAACGAAATAAACTCGCTATTAACAAGTTCAATAACGATTTTTTCCCACTTTTATTCGCCCTTAATCCTCCCAGCTTGGTATCATATCTTATAGAATTATGTATACCTATAAATGTATTTCGCATAACATATGCGATAGAAAAAAAATGTCATAAATTTGTAACAGAAAAATTACCATCGTTCTGACGGAACAGATCTTGACCAAATCACTGACGTGTGACCTATGCCCTTACGTTCACGATCGAGGTAATAAAACAAGGAACCGTTCATATACAGGTCCATATGTATATATGTGCATCTGTATAAATATATTGTATTTGTCATTTCGGTTATTCCGTATACACAGCCTTGATCTCTTCAACGTGTTTCTTCCGCGAAGAAATACATATACGCAAGGATGTTGTTGCCGTCAAGAGGTCTCCGACAACAGACACTGTAATCTTGTGGCCAAGATCCCGGTGTCGTTATAAAGAGGTGGGAGATGTATCGATAAATTAAATCCGCACGACGCGACAGAGAGAAGACATATGCGGTTCCCTCTTATCTCTCGGATTTGCATGGCTAAGACAGCGTTCGCATATAATATGGTGTACCGTACATATACACATTTATATATTAGTATATTTGTCTATAACGTATACCATACGTACTATATGAGGGGTTCGACATGCTTGTGATACGAGGACGTTAAGGTGTTCGAAAAATAAAATGAACATGAATTTTTAGCGCATTTATTTATTTCTAGCCTGAGATTGCATATGATCCCACAATCTGGACTTTGATTAATATTTAATTTACGTATTGATGGAAATTTATGACTGGGGATAAATTTTTAATAAGAATTTCTACGGGAAAATTTCGAGCTCTCTTTTCATTCTTTTACGGAATACGTTCACGATTTATTTTCGTAAAGTAGCAACGTGCGGATGGAAAAACCAGCGTAAATATATTGACGTCGGATATTCGTATGGGAAAACGTTGAGGAAACCTTTAGAATTTCTCTTAGTTAGAAATCTTCACTCGTGAGACTAGACTGTGAAAACTTGAATTTAAGAATTTAGAAACAAGGAATTCAAGCAGTTGGAGTCATGATCGGTCGACTCGCAGGATTCGAAAAGCCATTTAGAAGTAAATCGCTGACGGCTACCTACATGTATTCCTACATCTATTATAGAATTCCAATATTTTAACGCCGACGTACAGAGTAATGAAATTGCAATGAACGAATGACAGTGCGCAGTTATTTAGAGTTATAAAAACAGGCATAAAGCATACACACTCAGAAAAAAGTCTTGTTGACACAACCAAAATTTCGGTTATTATATGCACAATCACATTTTTTGTTCAGTCAACCAAAAATTTTGTTGGAATGGCCAAAATTTTGGTTGTCCCAACAAAATTTTGATTATCCCAACGAAATTTTTGGCTGACTGAACAAAAAATTTGATTGACTGAACAAAAAATGTGATTGTGCATATATAATAACCAAATTTTGGTTGTTATTTTTCTGAGTGTACAGGTGACATCGATGCGGGATATGTTTCTTTATTTAACACACATATAGTACAGAGAAACGGAGACATCAATGCCGTGCAAGTATTTAAGCCATTATAAGTTGAAAGGACTTGAAATGGATTCAACGTTGGTACCTATATAGCGACCTTCAAAGGCGCTAATGACCAGCTCGGACTGTTGTTAATAATACAATCGCCGTACCCTCTGGGGCATGTTTTTGAGTTTTTTTTTTTCAATCCCAAAAATCACGCAAGTTTCTCCTTAAATAGCTGTTTGTCGTACAATTGTGGCGAGTGTAATACTGTTTCTGTACTTCAACATGTATAACTACATGCAGGATAATCGATATTTTTTAACCGCATGTCTTTGCCTATTTGCAACAACACTAACGTATACCAAAGCTGCACGAAAGGATAATTTAATCAACTATTTTGATTTTAACGAGGTACTTTAGTTCACTGTTCACTATAATACCTATAGTGAAAAACCAATAGCGTTGATGCAGATAGAACAATAATGTTTAAGAGCTGTTTTGAACATCAGCGTTGACAATAGATGATCATTATAGTTTATGCAGCGTGTATATTAACAATTTTTATAATTAAATTTTTATAATTAACACAAATACTATATGCGCAAGAGTATATCTTTGAGGCATTTTTATTAGTCAATTTGCTTTGAGTATGGATTGCCTTCACGTAGGTATTAATAAGAATACATTTTGTAATAAACAATGCAGTGATTCGTGGGGGAAGTTCGTGTTCATTCGGGCCTTTCTTACAATTCACGCATTACTCTGGGGTCTTTTTTTTTTTTTTTTTTTTTTTTTTTTTGTTTTTTATCGAGAGTCCCTCGTACATAGGTTTTTGTAATCGACGGCCTTGACCTGCATCCAAGAAGCGTAATCCCTGGATATACACTCTACAGTTGATTGAGAGACTATAATAAATGTGTGTAACGTGTAGGTAAACCACCGAGCCGAACAAAGGCGGATGTCCCGTGTCACACCGTGAAACTCTTGCGATTATCAACCTTCTCGCGTTAGTTAATAGATATGGCATAGGTATAGAAATTTGCCCGTAAGACAAAACGCGTCGAGGATGCGAAGGACGGCTCCTCCGCACCAGCTCCCTCCAAATCCCAATTGTGTCGAGGATATGATCATCGCGATGGTTATCTACCGCAACTCTTCTTAGTGCTCGAGGCCCAAGACCTTGCGACTTGCATACGAATATACGCAAAAGGACTAGTACACCTATGGACTTTTTAATTTCACGGTTCCGCCTCGCGTACGAGTCTCTCTTTTATTCCTGAATGCAATTTATTAAGGGTCTGCAAACAACGCGTGAATAAGAGTCGTTGCCCTCATCCTCTACTTCCATATGCCTTTGACTCTTATACATTAGATATACGCCTAAGTAGTTGATTGATCTGTTCGTTTCTGTCTGTCTGACTCTCTGTCTGCCTGTTTGTTGGTCACGTACATACATATATACCTACGTATACGTTTCACGTTTGTTCTTTTACGCTCTTTGCATACATATCTAGGTATATGCGTGTGTATGATATTTTCACCTTCGTATAGAACGGTGCGTGAAACGAGCTATTTTGAAACGTCCGGTTGACATGGAATATATATACATATTTAGGTACCTATATACAAGGAAAAATGATCGTAGAATTTATTCTTATTATCGGAGAACAATGACCGCGAAGATATATATTATATTCTTTCGTTGTACCGGCAAGTATAGAAAATTAATTATAAATAAATAAATAAAAATAATTGTATAAATCTTTACAGAAATAACAGATATTCTGGTGAATGACGAGAAACATTAACTTTAATTGATATATTTATTAAGCGCATCAATTTATTATTCCAAAAAAAAAGGATCTCATAAACGAATGGAAAAGACCGCGTGTGAGTCGGATGCTGTAGTATAAAAATGAAGAAACATTCTTTCGTTAAAAATATATTGACAGAAAATGATCAATCCAATTTTTCCTCAATTTGAATGACTAATGTATATATATATATGTGTGTGTGTAAAGTATGGCTGAAATAAAATCTTGAAATAAACATTTTTGAAGGTCTTCCTTTAAAAGCGGTTTCAATTTTGAAGACTCGTACTTCTTCGATCGACCCGGCTAAAACTTTGAGTATTTTAAATATTTACCTCGCGTACATTGCGCGAATAGATCGCAGGTAGCGCGTATAGGAAGTTTCGTCGGACTAACTAGCCGATTAGCAAGTTCTATAACCCAACCCAACCCAACCGAACCCAACCCATAGTCAAGAATTATTCTTCTTAATTATACTATATATAACTATACTAGCGTCAAGTCTTCTCGTACCAACGTATCGCGTTAAGTGATTTTATATACCTATACCTACGTAAGCTATTTTAATCCCGAAATAATTTTGCCATTCAAGATTTCGATCCTTTGTACATGCGAATGCAGACGCTAATTATTCTCCCAACTCTATATTTCACAATTTTAATCAAGATTTTGAAAAGATTACAAACTTTACCGCGCGTGTCAAGGTCAAATAAGTACTACCTACATTCTTTTTCAATTCGCAATGTTTAGACAAGTAATTAGTGACTCTTGACTGGTTAGGGTAAACTGATACGACCAATCATACGACAAGTCGATTTATTACTGCAGGGTAACAAACTGCAGGGTCGAACGCCTTCGATATTATATCATATCCTTCTATATAGTCGCGCGGGATTCCCCGTGATTTAGAAAATTTGTCATATTTCACAAAATATATATATATAACTGTGAACTTGAACTTGAACAGGTTTGTATATAGGTATAATTTAGAGAAAAATTATTTAACCGAGTGGTTTCTATTCATCTATATATATTCACTATTATACAGTCAGTAAGTTACATATATATATATTAGGGTGTCCCTTATTTTCATCATTTTTTGAAATTTCCGAGCACGCCTCCTAGATCGATTCTTCATTTGAAAATATGAATTTAGGCGCAAAAAAAAATGTTCTATCTTATTATTAACACGTGCGTGCAAGCACGAGATTTTTTAAATGCAATTAACACGGGATATCGCTGGATTCTCAGTGATAATTTCTTTCAACATTACACGTTGAATATTTCCGAGTATAAACTATGGGATGTTGTTGAAGGACGATACATTTACATGGAAAAATATTTATATCTGACATATGATGGGGTATGTCGGTGCAGTCGGGGGCAATATGAACCAATTAACGAAAACGCTTCAAATTCTTGAATTTTCTACATATTCGTATATATAGGGAGGGGCAGGGCAAAAGGGGCACCTCGGCCAAATTTTCGAAATTAAATTTAAATAAAAAAGAATTTCTTTGGGAAACAATTTTTATTGAAAAAAAAAAAAATCCAAAATTTTCCAAGAATTTTTTTTTTTTTTCTCTTTGCCCCGCTCTCCCCTATATATACGAATATGTAGAAAATTTAAGAATTTGAAGTGTTTTAGTTAGTTGGTTCATATTGCCCCCGACTGCACCGTCATACCCCATCATATGTCAGATATAAATATTTTTCCATGTAAATGCATCGTCCTTCAACAACATCCCATAGTTTATACTCGGAAATATTCAACGTGTAATGTTGAAAGAAATTATCACTGAGAATCCAGCGATATCCCGTGTTAATTGCATTTAAAAAATCTCGTGCTTGCACGCACGTGTTAATAATAAGATAGAACATTTTTTTTTGCGCCTAAATTCATATTTTCAAATGAAGAATCGATCTAGGGGGCGTGCTCCGAAATTTCGAAAAATGATGAAAATAAGGGACACCCTAATATATATATATATTTCAATGTATAGTCAAATACCAGGAAACTTATACGATTGTTGTTCAAAGAAGTATATATATAGCCGTAAGATATATAATATATATATATATATATATATATATATAGGTACCTACATATATAGGTATAAAAGTAACACGTGCAAAGTAATATACCCACGTTTGTATTAAAATAGTTGTTCGCCTTGTGCGCCACAATACAACTTGATGGTAATTTTCACATCAACTTTAAAGATGCATATATGAGATATGATTGTTCGTGGGTACTATACTACATCAACAATAATAATAATAATAATAATAATAATAATAATAAAAAAAATGGCGTTAAATTTAATGAGAGTTTATCCTATAGGTACTATACACGAGTTTAAGATGATCAAAAAAATGATGGAATCCGGGAACTTGTAGCTCGAGAGAAAGTGCGTAATACTGCTAATTATACCAATATACTCTCATAGTTCTCGGAGCATCAGCGCATCAATAATTGCCAATTATCAATTATTGACATTCAGTTTTCTCTTTATGTTGTTTTATTTTTATTTATTTATTTATTTATTTATTTATTTCTATTATAAAACGATATTCCGATCGTTCGATCATAATATATAGCCGCACGCAAGCATAGCTAAAGTGCAACTTAGAATTATTCAACTTGCAAATACAGTTCTGAAGTATAATGTAGTATATCGTGTATTTCGCAGCTTTGGAGGAGAGCTGTTGCAGAAGTTCACCAGTTCACTGCAGTTCACCCTTCCCTTTCAAAGTCTCTTACTTTCCCCTCTCGACAACTACAGCAGCAGCAGTAGCAGCAGCAGCATGTGCTAGAGACTAGAAGTCTAAGATTAATTCCTGTTCGATACCGCCTTCATGGTAAAATAATATAACTAGTACTTGTTATATTTGCCTTAGCTCTGATATACATATAGGCATAATAATATTTGTCTAAATCAATTGAATCAAAACCTGCGGGTGGAATTATTACAGACAAAGACCGTTTACTCTTAATTCACCATCGTGGCAACAACGACCCGGACACAAGTTCTGTCATTGACCAGGCGGAAGCAGTAAAGTAATAAATGTTAAATGTCGTAAGGCACGACGCCCGCAGAGTCCGGCAGCCTTTCTATATCCGTAAAACCACCACTTGGAGGAAAAAAAAAAGCAACAAAAAAAAAACAAAAAAAAAAGATTAAAGAAAAGGTTCTTAAATGAAATTTAAATTTGCGCAAAAGTAACTCGAAAATGTGAGAAAAAAAGAACAAAACTGTGAAGAAGAAAGTGACCCCCCCGTGCCCGTCGACTCGTAGTACTGCTTTTTATTACCCTTTTCTTCAATCCCTCTATGCACACATACATACTCGGTTTTAAGCTCTGTTTTAGATTTATATTTATATATCTTATATACAACAACTTAAAAGTCTGCAGTTTAGTATTTTGTTATATACGCAAACCTGTGGACTCAACAACGAATGGCTGCTGCAGTGGCACGAAATGGCATGAACAGGTATGCCATATAGCCTGCCGCAGCCAGGAGTGTTACAAAATATCAGCTTTCACCATATCAGCACTATATGTGTATACATATATACGTATTTATATATATACTTGTATAGATATAAATGCACGTGTCGTTTACATATATACATAAAAACTTAGCAGTATATGTGAAGTTTGTCTGTATATCACAGCATGGCACACTGTATCGCACATTGCGGTTGAGCATAGAGCGCAGTCTATAATGTAGTATTGAGTACACTGATAGTATATATCCCGATACGTATTGGTATATGTACTATTATACTGTTTGGATCAAAGTATGATCTACAACAGGACACAGTCACTACTATAATACGAATCCGTGATCTCTTTTAATTCTATAATTCCATATGATATGGAGTCGGCTTCTATGTCACTCAAAGTTATTGTTACCTAGTCTACACTTTGCATCGCACAACTTAATTGTCGTTGCACACGTTACATATAGGTACCTATATCTTATAGCAAATCGTAAATTATTATATAGAATGAGGTATAAGATATATAAATTATACAAGTATCACCGCACAGGGATAATAAGGTATATGCGATTTGCGAACGTAATGTGTCGCAATTGTACATAGATCGATGGGATATATTGAACAGCCTTGTAATTACGATTGTAAACTGTTTGAAATTATCGACCCTCTATGATCCATTATTATAGTTTAGTTTAGTTTAGTTTAGGGGGATAGGGTTTTTAATATATACACAGAAAGAAAGGTTAACTTGATTCAAGACAATTTTGCGGTCCAAAAATGAAGACCGAAATTTTCTCGGATCAAATAAAAAATTTTTCTCGAACCAAGAAAATTGGGACAATTTTCTTGGTTCGAGAAAATTTTTGATTTGATCCGAGAAAATTTCGGTCTTCATTTTTGGACTGCAAATTCCAAATTTTCCAAATTTTCGTAGCTCCAAAAATGAAGATCGAACATTTCTCGGATCCGAGATCCGAGAAAATTTCGGTCTTCATTTTTGGACTGCAAATTCCAAATTTTCCAAATTTTCGTAGCTCCAAAAATGAAGATCGAACATTTCTCGGATCCGAGATCCGAGAAAATTTCGGTCTTCATTTTTGGACTGCAAATTCCAAATTTTCCAAATTTTCGTAGCTCCAAAAATGAAGACCGAAATTTTCTCGGATCAAATCAAAAATTTTTCTCGAACCAAGAAAATTTTCCAAATTTTCTTGGTTCGAGAAAAATTTTTGATTTGATCCGAGAAAATTTCGGTCTTCATTTTTGGACCGCAAAATTGTCTTGAATCAAGTTAACCTTTCTTTCTGTGTATATAATATAATATATAGTACCGAAAGTTATCCGGGACAGTTAAAACTTAATGCCGATCTTAATCTAAATTCAGATGTCGTCTTTGGAGCGAAACTTCTGACCTTGGCCTGCAGGCGTAATATTACAGCCAAGACAATCTGTGGTAACCAATATATTGTAATATGCTGCAGCCACTAATATACTATAATATAGATTATTTATTAAAGATTTTTATTATTAAATTTGATATAGAACCTTTACAGGAATAAATTGTTAAAGTCATAATAATTCATTATTGGTAATAAAATAATGAATGTAGTGCAGTCATAGCTCTCTCAAACCGACTAGCTAGCTATTCGCTTTTAATTTCACTTTGCGCCAACCGGACTTTTCTTTCGGTGTAGAAATTTCAGATTCACGTCTCGTGGTATGTACCTATAGAGTGTTTTAATTATACCTCGCAGTTCCAAATGTTTTGTGACTTTCCCACAGGGACTTATTATACTGACGTAGTATATATATATATATACCTACCTGAGAAAGAAATGAACTAAATCGTAGGTATTATCTCGTGTTAGAACGATTTCTAGACCAACTATACGAACCTGAAATTACCGAATACGTGTCACGACCGAACCACAATGATCACGTAACTTAGTCAAAAAATTTATCGATATTATATTATGAAAAATTGGGACATTAATAATTCGTCGATAAATATAGACCACAGAATATTGAAATCTTATGCCTTTCCGGTCTTTTTATGAATTCAAAATGTCCTAATATAATGATAGTAAAAGTCTGGGAATTAATTTTTCTCTACTAAAACTTGTTCATATAGAGTTATAATAACACTGAGTGGTCAGAAAGTGTATCTTACTAGTAAGATCTGCATTTGCGTTGGTAATAAGCAACCGTTTATCACACTACGGTATAATAGCGTAAGGTGTTATACGTACATATACCGCAATAATTATACGCAAGAGAAATTAGCTGTTTGATATTTAACGTAGGTATATAAGTAAATTTATTGTCGTTACATTTAAAATGTCCTTAACCCTCTTAACGAAAAAGGAGTGATGATATTTTAATCACGTGCACGCATTATTATTATCCTCGAATAATTATTTAGTAAATATTTTTTCATCATATAAATATATATAATAATAGGTACCTATATTATATTCCCTATATATATATATAAATAAACCTGTAACTGTTACAATCGCGCAGATCCATTAACTTCTATTAGTCCAAATGCCAGACAGTTTATAAGCTTATACGATTCCCGTTAAGGCTTGACGGTCGTCACTGCAATTAAATTGGTACTTATATACTTTCAACGTTCAAGAAATCGACAATTCACTTTTGCAATCACTGAAGTTGAGCATATACCTACAATAATTCCTCTGAGGAACTGCGCCGCATAGATAGGCACAGCTTAGCTATACAACAAGCATATATATACTAGCGCAAGGTAGAATTCAGTCTAATTATGCACTGCAGAGGTTCGCGTAACAGCTGATGCAGCCAAAACGCATGCAATTACAAAAATACTAAGTAACATGCGTTCTGCTCCAGGTATGCGTCTAATTATATTAAATCAGTGTGTCATACTTAATTCTCTAATCTCGTATAGCTATTTCATCGTTCCTTTAATGCAAATTACCGAAATAGGTATATTATATATAGATATATATGTAGAGGTGATTTTTAACAGGACAATTGATTCGTTGTAGAAATCAGGTGTTATAGTCAAGGGCAACCAATCAAGATTTATAAAAATAACATTATTAGTAGATGTATATATTATATGTATGTAGTTATAACTATCCGTTGAAATCTGTCTTTAGTTTTGTCTCTCTTTTCTCTGCGACCTCTCTCTCTCTGTCTCGAACCTCGTGACCTTCCGACCTTCGGGTGAACGTAATGTCTTGGCATCGATATAGCCAAGGTACGCGCGTAACTCGAATGCAGGGTGTGTCGAAATCGAAAGTGTTTTAAGCGAGAGAGAGAGAGAGAGAGAGAGATTAAGAGATAATAATAATTACAGCTAGTTTTTCTTCAAATTGTATAGATATAAAGTTTTAACTCTCGTTTTATGATCGTCAGAACGATAATAATTATATAGAATAACGAAAATCGGGGATGACATAGCAACAGTGCTTTCGAAAGGAATTAAATTGAGATTCGCTTTTGAAATAAATTGAGCATAAAAAATCAAGTAAAACAAAAAACGAAAAAAAAAAAAAAAAAAAATATATGATAGGAGAAGAAAAAAGAACATTTCACTGCCCATCATTTGTATTCACGATTAGTCAAGATTCACAGTTTCCGCAAGAATGAGCAGTAGCTACAGCTAGTTAGACACGGGTACCAGATGGCAACAAGATATGAAAGCTAGAATATGATCGTTGAGTAAGAATAAAATAGCAAAAAAAAAAAAAGAAAGAAAAAAAAGAATCGCAAAATTATTGCAAAAAAATCAAAATATCCATATATATGTGACTCGGAATAATTTTTTTTTTTTTTTTAATTCAATTCAATATAAATAGTCACACTATATACCTATCATATATATTTCGTTTAAATTCTACTTGTATAATAATGTTTTAAATAATACATAACACATAACACGTATAGACTTACGCACTCTAGGTATATGTATCTGCGTGTTCATTTGTTTGTACATATTTTAAGAGGTGAAGACAGAGAGAGAAATATAGAGATATGCGTTCATTAAAAGCAGATATTTATATATACAGGTATCGTACTAGTCTAACTCTAACGTAACGACCAAAAATCGAATGTATGTAGGTATAACTTGATTACCCGGGAGGATTTTATTTTGTTTTTTTATTTTTTTATTATTTTTTTTTTTTTTAAGGCTTGGTTCGTTAAAATTATACTTTGAAATGTCACGAATCCTTACGTCATTTATAGGTAGTGCTTTCGAGATGGTATACTGCTCGGGTTTGTTGCAGTAGTAGTTATAGTCACTCCGTTCTTCATGTTTCGTACATCTCCGTGCAGAAGACACTCAGCATCTTCGCGATGTGCTCGATGACATTTAACGACACTCGGAACGTTTAGGAGCCGGATATCTTTTTTTTTTTTTTGTTTTTTTTTTTTTTAATTATTTATATTTAATTTATACAGAGTAGAATAATCAACGATCTTTCTAAGCGTCTTTTTTTTTTTCTCTTCTTTTTTTTTTTCTATAGATTTATTGAGTAAACTCGTTCACCAATTCATCGATTTATTATAATTAAAACACTTCACCAACACTTCTACGCAAAGTCCTATTATACCCGTTTATTACTATATTCTTCTCTTGTTATGTATAATATTTTCGATATACAACTTGTCGCGAAGGGGTTTGTAAAGGTCAGACAACTTCTATAGCTATATAGGGTATATAAAGGGCTGTGAGTTAATCGGCAATTAATTATTACGTAAGAATCTCCGCGACACTGAAACAGGTTTTTGATTTTATTACAAGACCCATTTCCGCGGTTATGCAAGTTTGGTAAGTTCAGAAATAATGTAAAAGCAGAGCTATAGCACACAGGTACCGTTTTCTTCGCGGGACCCCCTCCGCAATAAATTCGGGTAAATTTATCAATGAGACAAAATTCGAGGTGTTTATTTTTTTTTTATTTTTTTTTTTTTTTTATGTGCTACAGATCTTGTTATTTCTATTACAAATCATCACAACAGTAAATTATTGATTGAAGTTGTCTCATTTGCGCGCAGAAAAATAGCGCGAAAAACAAAAAATATTAGATAAAATATATAATGCGGCAAGATAAATGTAATGATCTACAATAAAAATTGAGAAATAAAACTGATTTATATAACGATAAAAGTTTGTAACGACAATTTTCTATATAGTACCTGAATCAATGTTTATATTGTAAAAAAAAAAACTTAAGTGGCGACGAGAAACCTTTCGATTCTTAAGTAAAATAATTCTTACGTAAAAGTGCTCGATTCACTCCCAGCCTGTAGATCAAGTATCCGTTGTGTTGGCGCGCGTTTAAAAATCGGCGCTCGAACCAACTGATCTCGGTAACGATTATAGGTATAGATATTTAACTATATATATTCCCTAATAGCAAAGCAAGTATAGTTATAATATGTGATTCACGCGTTCGTCGTACGTCTGTAAATAGTTTTCTTAAAGGCTATTAAATCAGTCGACATTTTTTTTTATTTTTGTATTTTTGTATTTTTGTATTTTGTATTTTTTTTTTCTTTCTTTCTCGTAATTTTGTTTTTGTTTTTCCTGTTAACTTAAATCGCGTAAACAAAGCGTTAAAAATACGCGATAGTTATAGAGTATAAGGATAAGAAAAAAAAAAAAAAATGGCAGAAACCGCGGATGAAAACGAATGCTTGTACGACAACGGGCTCGATCGGACTGCCGTGTGCGGCATTCACCGTGGTGTCGAGAGGTGGGGACCACCTGGAGACCACACCAGGGGAACACCGGAGGATTGCTCGTACTCCGGGGACTTGTGGTGGTTGTGTTTGTTGCCAGCCTCGTCGTATTGCTGCTGTATGCTTGCTGCTGCTACTGCTGCTGCACCATGTAAGAGAACGCTGACCAGGTTTAGATATAAACTAAAACTAGTCGTTTCAGGAGAGTGGGAATATGCTGCAAATGTTATTTACAATTACTATATACCAATATCACATGGATATCTTTGCATATTAGAAAACTGCGGCTACTTTTCCTCCGATGGATAACATGAAATAAACGATCGAGAAAACGTGGGTCTGTTTCGGTTTAATATAAGTCCGGCTATGTCTCGTATCACCTTATAATCCGTCAATTACAATCTGGAGTTATGCACTCAGAAAAAGGTCTTGTTGACACAACCAAAATTTGCTTATTATGTGCACAATCACATTTTTTTGTTCAGTCAATCAAATTTTTTGTTCAGTCCTACCAAAAATTTCGTTTTGGTTGTCCCAACAAAATTTTGGCTATTCTAACAAAATTTTTGGTTGACTGAACAAAAAAATGTGATTGTGCATATAATAACCCAAATTTTTATTGTGTCAACAAGTTTCTTTTAATTTACAACAAAATTTCAATCAGTATTCGGCACAACGTACTTAAAAAAAAAAAAAAAAAAAATCCAATCGCATCTGATATTTCAAATCAAAGTTACAACATTTCGCCACCTGAAAACGATGTTCAAACTTCAAACTATGGGTTCTAAGAAATTCGTGAAGGCTTCATTTTTCGTGTTAGAAATTCTCGTTTCGTATCAGTCTAACCGTTCGTAAATATTACAACCGAGTTTATTTTCAGATCCTTCATTCATATCGTCGTTACATCAAAAGAAAAAAAAAAAAAAAAAATTTGAATCTTGTGCGCGGTGGTCAATATTTTCCCACATTATAATAATGCATTTTATAATAACAGCCGTTTGCATCGGCGTATATACCTACAATTATTCTACACCCAACGACTGTAGAGCTTTCTACCTACTACTATACAAGATATATCTTTCTAGAGTGTATAGCGTGAAAAGATCCGGTATATTATGTATACGATCTAGGCAATATAGGTATATAGGTACCTATATAGTCGTTGAGCATATTGTCGATTGAAAAAGATTATTTCGATGTAAAAATATCATGCGAGAATAATTGCAGCAGATATATATATATATATATGTATATAGATGTAGTATAAGAAAGGAGCTTAGTATCATTACGTGAAATTCGTATAGAAAGAAAACGATGAAATTTCACTTTAAAATATATATCCCGCGGATATACATAAAATCGGTATACATACATATATAGGTATGCGTATATATCTATATTATACCTGTACTCATCGTTTTCTTTATGAATATAAATGAATCCGCGCAGGATCGATTTATACGGTATAATTCTACAAGTTTACGGAAACTTTCCGCACAAGGCGACTATATAGCTTTATTTCCAAGTTGAACTATCGACGGTAAAGAAGGCGCTTATACACGTTCCTCCGCAGCAAGTAGCCTTCCATAGAGAATGGAAGGGGCACCTCACTCACTACTTCTGCCCCGATATCTGCGGGAACCCAGCCGCACGTCGTTCTGGAGAACCGCGCGGCTTGGTCAATAACGTATCTATCCAGCCAAGAACCCGATACTTACAATTCGTAAATATCGTTTGACTTTTATGTTGATGAATTTTATTCTCCCGTTAATTAGCGACATACCTAGCTCGTTTTATTCCGAATGCAACGCGTCCATACAGAGTGATATGCTTTTTTTTTTTTCTTTTTATCGTTAAATGTCATTCTTGAAGGTGTGATTTTTTCGGGGCCAAAACATGAGGCGCAATTTCACACCTCAATGCGAATCTTATATTTCCTCTCGTCGTTAGCGCGTCTTGAACTTGACCAGCTAAACTGCGACAGTTTTTATGCAGAATATAACAGATAATTCTCTTATAAAAGGAATCCGTTCGGTATAATACGGTTCGTAAAATACTTGCATGTATATGTATAGTTGAATTTTTTTCTGTAGATTTCTTGAAGTCTACAGGTACATGTTATACCATATATCTCACTCCCGCGCCCCCTTGCGAAATATAAATACCTGAATAGATATGGTATACGAAACTGTTTGAACTGCAGGAAGTATAATGAGCCTGTGACATACACGCAGACATTTATGAATCTTGTACGTGTGTATGTATGAATAATGTGTGTATAAATATAGAACTGGCGAATTGAATTTTACCGTAAATGCAACGGGTAAACGCGTGCTGCAGGTTCGAGTTCGATTCAGTTCTACTAATAACTCAATGGGTTGGTGGACACTTTCTAAAACCCGAGAACTGATACGGTTTTAAAATACTATATTGGTTATTTGAAGCGATTAGGTCCTGCAGCAGTTAGAGTTATTTGATGTCACTTCGCGGTTGCTCACACTCAGAAAAAAGTCTTGTTGACACAACCAAAATTTTGAATAGCCAAAATTTTGGTTGTACCAACAAAATTTGGTTTTCCCAACAAAATTTGGTTTTCCCAACAAAATTTTGGTTATCCCAACGAAATTTTTGATTGACTGAACAAAAAATGTGATTGTGCATATATAGTAACCAAATTTTGGTTGTTATTTTTCTGAGTGCGCATGCTTGAGCGTCCTCATATTTTAGTCTTGATTTTCTTGCGAGGTATAGTTTAGAGGTGGAAAAAAAAAAAAAAAAAAAAATGATAGAACGTTCAAAATGACTATAATCTTAACACTGACAATGAGCCTGCGTGCTGATGTCACAATTAAATGCACGTGCCCTCTATATCAAGACATTTGCCATATTGTTATGGATGCGTATATATACGATGACATGCATGCATTAAGTAGAATGCAAAATACCGCATGAATTCCATATTATATTCTAAACTATAATAAATATATTTTATATATTTAAATTTTTGATGAAATTTTTTTTTTTTTTCACGAGGTTGATGAATGATTCGCAATTCCACCTTTGCGTGTTTTAGGTATTACCTACTTATATAAAATAACAGGCATTTCATTCTTTGCTGCAATGTTTTTCTTAACTCTTGCCAACAATGCTTACGAATGTTGAAATACCCGCACAAAACAGACCGTCGTTGATGTCACCCACGTAAGAAACGCTTTTTATTTTTCCTTTTTTTTTTTCTTTTTCTTTTTCTTTTTCTTTTTCTTTTTTTCATATAATTTCTTCGTCTGTTTCAACCTCCGATATTTCGAGAGAGAAAAACACGAATTACCACGCCGCTGGTCAGAGAAACACGAGTAATTAATTTTACCTGTTATAATGTGAATAATAAATCTTATAGTTTATACACCAGTCGCGGTTTGGTATTTAATTTTTTTTATAATAATTACCGACCTTCTATATATAATAACTACCACCTCAAACTCAAATCGCAAATCATCTCCAAGCCATATGCTCGCTTCATATACATATATATATATATATATATTAGGGTGTGCCAGAAAAAACTTTTTTTTTTTTTTTTGATCTCCCACATCAAAAATCAAAGTAGTTTTATAAAATAAGAAGTCTCGCTAAAGGAGAGCACTGAGAAAAAATGCGAAGTGGTGTCTCACTCGACCAGAAGTCATACTGATGAGGCACCTTTTAAACTTGATTATCAGCATTCCCCTTTCGGCAATTGAAATATTAAATGACATTCAGCTGTTTCAGCATGTGGTATAATAAGTAGAAAATGAACAGACATTGTTAAAAATTAAGCTATGAACAGGTACTTTTTTTTTTTTTTTTTTAATTTTCTTCTAGAAACAGCATTTTTTATTAGTGTATTCCCCGTACCACCTTATGATTTCATTCAACTTGCTGTGAAATTTCACCTCGCGAAAGGGGATTTCGATCGATTGAGTCAAGCAGGTGCCTCAATCACTATGATTTCTGGTCGACTGAGACACCTTTGAACATTTTTTGTCAGAGCCCCCCTTCGACGACGTTTCTCAAAATTCATGAAAGCAATCATTTTTTACATGGGAAACGAGAAATGAAAATAAATTTTTTTTTTTTGGCACACCCTAATATATATATATTCATATATATATATATATATATATATATATATACTCATATATATATGACAGATATTATTCCTGTCAATATAATTTCGTACAAACTGATAGATATAGATATTTGTTTGCATTGAGGTCACCAGCGCAAGCAATGTTACGTTGAAATCTCCGGCAAAGGCAAGATCTCATCGTTAACTTCGACTATATATGCGGTAATAATTAAATAAACGCAATTTGGAGTAAGCTAAAGAATCTATACGAGATTCCAAATCCTTTCGATTGATTACGTGTATATATATACGCAATAAAATTTTCACTACGGTGAGAGTACTAGTATATATATAAACACAGGTTAAAAAGTCTTTCTGAATCATTATATTAGTCAGACTATAATGTCTCACGAATTTTAGTTAGTAGTTTTTTCTTTTTTTTTTTTTTTTTTTTTTTTTTTTTTTTTTTTTTATCTACGAGGCTCGTAGGCATTGCCAGATAATTTACAACAAGTACAATTTTCGATAGAGAGAATAATTGCAATTATAGCTTCTAGTTATAATAATATGATGTAATATTGCGATGATAATTGATCGGTCTATATTTAATAATTCATCGGATATATATATATATATAAAGAAAATTTTCTAATTCTATATGATATAATCTATTATATTTTCTAATTCTGATTATCTCGACTAATTATATAGTACTATAAAAAAAAAAAAAATTTCCTGCGTCTTCCACGTAGTACTATAATACCGCGAGTAACTATTATATTCGACGCCCCTGCAACGTCGCGGCGGCGCTCGTCGCGCGGTTGTGAGAGCGAAAGTACTTTGTACCACGCTCGGCTTGGCAAGAGAAAGGGGACACGGTTTGCTCCTAATTTCTGATTTAACTTGAAGAACCGAGTTGTAACTCGACTCTGCTCGATTCGCTTCAACTGTACGTATAGGTATACACACATATAGGATACTTATATTTCTGAGTATACAATATCGTATATATGAAGCGCATATAAAAATATATATATATATATATATATATATATATATAATAAATAGTACAAAGTATAAAGTATAAAGTACAAGGCGTAAATAAGTAAGTAAGTAAGTAAGTAGTGACCCTCGATTTTTTACCAATTTTTTCCTCTTAACGGTAACACAACACTTTATTTCACGTCAGCTTTACATATATGTATATAATATGCCATATTAAAAACGCACTTTGTAGTTTGTATACCGTACTGTATATACATATATATATATATAAGTACTGTTGGGCAAGTAGTATAACTATCCACGAAATCTTTTTGCGAGAGTTGTGTTAGATTTCGCCTTGTTGGTTTTCGAGTAAAATATATATCATAACGATACGTTAGCAATAATTCGAGGTTTTATTATATACCAATACTCGAAGAGTATACAAATTTCTATTCAAACTCTACATCCGATGTACGAAAGCGTATCCTACTATACACCCGCGGGTATTATAGGTAGTATAACGAAAGTACATCATAGCTGATTTCCTGTTTATTAAAAAAAAAAAAAAAAAATAAAAAAAAAAAACTTTATCGACGTTATACGTACAAAGATTCCACCTTCATATAGAATTAAACGATTCTTGAAACGGATTTTGGCTCGGGATCAACGAATAAGCTATACGGCGTATGTATATGAGTTAGCTTTTCAATTGAAATATATATTTCTTTTTTTTTTTTATCTATACAGCTTCAGAGAAAGTGTGTATATCAGGTGTACCTACGTGCTTACACATGGTTATAATATATACGTATACCATACAATATACAGCCAGGTTCAATACGGGACTTTATGATTGACGTAACTATTCGTAAAATGGTAATGAAAAACCCTTTAAAGAATTGGATTTCACTCGTATATAATATTACATATTATTTATAAAGGTGTATGTATACATATGTATATACTTTAAATAATCCGAACGTTAGGCTCGTATAATTACTTATGCTTCCTTTTCTTCAAATATATTATAGTAATAATAACACACATCGATGTATAATATTATCATGTACTACATATATATATATATATCTGCACATGTATTATATACGGAGCAATGCCATGGCCGTGGCTTTGTGAGGGAATATAATTATTTGTATTTTCACTTTTCTTATAACGAGCATCGTGTATCCCCCCAAGGTTCGTGTGTTTATGCAAGAGTTAGTTTATTAGGCGATATATACTATACGTAGCTACATGTGACTGTATGAGACTCCTTTTTTTTTCCCTCCAATATTTACTATAATGAATGCTGAGAATTGCTTTAATTTCACTTATACTATATATTTATTCCGTTTCGCTCGGTTTACCATTTTCAAAAACACTATACCACTGTCTGTTCGGTTCCCTATTAATACGTATAGGTATTACCTACCCACTGAAATTTGGTCAATCTTTTTGCGAAGATATATAATCGTTACATTTACTGTAACGAATGCGCAAAGAAATGATACTGTGACGAGTAAATGAATAAACAATCAAGGATTAGGACATTGAGTAATCGACTGTTCTATACCCACCGATTCGTTCGTTTTTACCCTCAGAACTAACAAGTTGGCCAATTGCAGCTTTAATTAAATATTCAAATTTTACGTTCATCATCATTAAAAATTATCTCAATCAAACTCTTAAAATATGTTTTGTCAATCTGCTTGAATCCTTTTTCTTTTTTTTTGTTAAAATTACACCCGCGTTTAACGATGTTATTATATTTTAATAATAGTTTCGTAACAGCCTTATTATAGGACCTCATGCCCGAGTCGTACACCGTTTCGTAAGGGATTTCTCCCACGAGGATAAAAAAGCTTACGGATTTAGGTAATTCCCCACCGCATTACCCTATAGCTACGTCCTCGAATCGCTTTGTCGTTGATGTCCTCGTGCTTGCTGCAGCGACGTAATGCTGCAGTGATCATTTGACGAGATTTCTCATTTTATTTCTCGATATTATTAATAAGAAAAAAACTTACGGCTCTCGCATGATTAGAGAAGGTGTTTATATAGGTATATGATATAATGCATATTCAGATCGATAATTAAGCCTCATGCAACTCGTTTTCTTGCATTTCTCGTCGGGTCCGAACGAACGGATGTGGATATAAAATATGGCGTAATATTATAATTCGAAGGTCGAGAACCTTAGACCATGTCGTTATATGTATACGTGTAGACCGGAAATATATGAATGTGTTGGCAACATGTTTCATTCATTTTCCTCACCATATATCAACGACTGCAGCTTGCAGTCGTTATCGTTTTCACTTGAAGATACATAATGGTCATTTTTATTCGTTTTTCTTTTACCTCGAAACCATTATTGAATCGATGTGTATATATAAATCATAAAGGCACTGTTCAACTCTGCGCGTAGATCTTTAGGCGTGATCGAGATCGTAAAAAATTCGATTACCTACTCCTCCTCCTCCTCCTCCTCCTCCTCCTCCTCCACCTCTTCCTTCTCATATACGATTGGAGCGGATTAAAATAACTAACAGAAAGTCTAGTCTGTCTGAGGTAAATAAATTGCCAGTCGAGAAGTTTTATGTATACGACAAGACCTTGAAACCATCGTGTCCTCGATGTAATCTTTCCTATACTACAAGTCAAGTTTCTAATAATCTATAAGAGTATGCATAGAGCTTCGAAACGTCATTTCCGGGAAGCTTTTCTATCTATAAGAACAAGTTTGCTGTTGGCGTACCGATATCTACGCTAATTGATGGAAATTCATTACATTGGTATATCGACTAAACGTGCGATTCCGCTTATTATTGACAATTCCCTCAGAATTTGGTCGATTTGAAAATTCGGAAATGCATACCTCCTTCGTTGAGTCAATCGCAATTGTAATTCTCTATAATTCTAATACAGAGTGATTGACACAAGTCACAGTTCTATACAATAAAAAGTAATTTCTGTCAAAAATTTGAATATCATTTTCGAATGATCTGCACATACGCAGACATGCTGATTTTCGCACTCATATACTAAATGTATACGAGGTTGCTGTAACCAGAAATATCCTAAGTATTGTTTTATTTCCTCGTTTGGATACACACATAGATCTCGAATAAGAAACTCAGTGTTTTTAAAACTTGTTGCACATAATAAAAATGCCTCGAGTTTCCTATATATAATCAAAGTTTTTGTCAACATGGTTATTTAGTTTTAAAGACATTCACCTAGTGTATTTTTACTTTTGTATCATTTCCCGTATATATGACATAAAAATATTGATATATCTATTCATATATTAGAACATTTATGTTATCTACAAGAAAGAAAGACATCCGCCTAGCTGACTCGAATTATACGTATATACTTATTACCCAATCGTTTCAGAAACAGAATACAATAGTGAACGGAGATAAAGCTATTTGTACATAGGTGGGTAGGTAGGTACTGGCTGCAGTTGGTATAATACTTGTCATTGAGGTAGCTAGTAAGTGGTATCATTCTATATTTCTGAATATATTTGATCACCGACTAAAATCTTAATTAGAAAATAACTGATTAATTGATTTAAAAATGGTATAAACGTCCTGAGTATAATAATCATAAACATGTTATTTTTGATCCACTATGTTTTCGATGTGACGATTAAACTTGAATGTAATTATTAAAAACAAAAGAGAACTCTTTATCTTTATGATTGCAAATGCAGGAAAAAGGAAAAAACTGAAATTCTACTCGAAATAACATCAAAACTTTGTCAGGTGTCTGAACCTGACGAGAATCCAGTATATAGTATACTGCCTTTCGAGACAACCTTGATTTTTTATTAAAATTAGTTAATTAAAAGCCACTAGTTGATTGCAATTACAATTATTGTCTTGATTACTGAAATTTGATCCCAGTATAGCTGGTTGATGTCAATTAAAAATTATGGAACCTGAGATATATATATTTAGGGTCAGAAAATCAGACTAAATGTTTCATACTACAAGAAAAGAAGATAGTATACCTATAGATATATGAGATATATGAGATATAATAAAAACGAACAACAATTTCCTGATAGAAATTTAATTAACCGTTCCTAATTGACCACTGGCTACTTATAAAGCACATGCATACACAGTGCACACGTCTTCTTGCACGAACTCTCGTTTATATAACAATGCGCAGATATATATATAATAACAGGAGTTCAGGCTCGCATATATATATATAAATATATACACCTTGCATTATCGAAATTTTGAAAATCTTATCGACATATAATATAATATGCGAAGTTGATAATAATTGAAGAGTCTGCAGTGCCGAAAAACAAAGTGGAATAAAAATAAAATCTCTAAATACGTGATTGAGTGAAATGTTAAACACTATACCAACTCATATTATACCTATACGAGATTGCAAGAACAAGACTAATGAGTAAAGTCATAAAAACGGTAACCAGACATGAAAATAAATGAAATTTATGTCCATTTGAAGAAAAGAATGTTTTCGTAGAGTGAAAACAATCCAATTTAAAATTTAAGATTCGTATATAAAACAGAGATAAAGAAGAAGAAGAAGAAAAAATGTTAGCAGCATTTAACGGGTGACCTTTAGAATTGAACCGAAGTGAAATTCTGGATTCATATCGAAGTTGAGGCACAGGTAAGTAAGTAAGTAAGTAAGTATAGGCGGTTTCGCAGACTCTAGAGACCGTGCAGGATTAGAGAAAACGAAAGTATAACCAGTCGGTTCGATACAGTTACCCCGCAAGATTAATTATGGCCTCGGAAATTGTGGGAAAGAAAAAAAATAATAACAACTTAATACGATCGTTGTATGATATACCTACTGCACTCGTATTCGTATAATGTTTGTTAAGTCGTTTGTATATAGTTTCCGTTATCTGATATCTTGCGGATATATTTTTCGACAAAATTACCCATTGTTTCTTTCTATTATAGGTATATATCCCAACCAGCCAGCCAGTCAGTAATACAAGTCTTTGAAATAACACGTTCATTAAAAAGTGGTCACGGTTCGTCATAGAAGTCGGAGTCGCTTCTTCATTGAGCAATTGCATTAATATACGATTTCATAATTGTATACTTATAAGTTATAAAGCCTCTCTGTGCTAAAGAAGTTTCGAAATTTGATCCAATTTATGGATAAAAAAAAAAAAAATAAAAAAAAAAGACGTAAACCGCGAAATATATTTAAATAATAGGGGAGAGTTGCCACTATTGGACCGCCACCTAAATTGGACCGTTTCAATTTGGTAATTTTTTGCAACTGTATCTTCTCAATTTTGAGAATTGTAAAAATGGATACCATCAGTACTAGAAATTCTCAAAACATTCCTATTTTTGCAATTCTCAAAATTGAAGAGATACTGTTGCAAAAAATTACCAAATTGAAACGGTCCAATTTAGGTGGCGGTCCAACAGTGGCAACTCTCCCCTACATTAGACATTATAATGTCAGGATCTATTCAGGCACGATGATAAGTAGGTGCCTATACAAATAATGAATCAATATACTCGCATAAAGGTAAATCGCGTTTTTTTCTTTATACAAATATGTAACGTTGCGTGAACGCGAATGATGGAAAAGGGAAATATTTTAAAGCGTGATATTAGATGGTAAGTATTTCCAATTACCTTTTTTGCAATCATTTTTTTTTTTTTTTTTTAGTCATTTATTCGCAATTTGTTCACACCATTTCTGCCTCGTTATAAGACGTAGGTTCGGTTTTTTTTTTTTTTTTTCTTCCTTTTTTTTTTTGTTCATGGCTTCTATACACAGTAACACCAATAATACTATTGGTTTTATATTATGTGAGCACGTGCAACCGTGTGCTCTTATAATGTCTCAATCGTGTCTTTATTTCCCAGATCGCCGATATAGTCATACATGGTTTTTTTTTTTTTTTTTTTTTTTTTTTTTTATTCTTTTTCCCAATGTGTTTTTATTTGTTCTCAAATGTTATAAAAAGTTATACGGCGTTACAAACACGCTCAATTCATGTTGATACTATATTACGACAAGTATTATTTTTAAACAACGGCTATTCCGTTTAAAAAAAAAAGAATCAACAAAAAAACAAACACACAGAATCATCGAATGTTACGTAACAACGGTATTTCGAAAAAAAAAGACGTTATTTACTATTCGTATGAAAAAAAAATAACATGAAATTAATTATATTGCACATTAGCACGTTTTTTGAATCATTAAAATTAATTTTATTGTCTTTTGATAAATGAGGCCTTCAATTTCTTTGCTCACTTGATGTGATGGGATTTTTTTTTTTTTTTTTTCTTTTTCTTACTTTTTTTATATTATATATGAATAATATTATATTTTAATTTGCTTTTATATTTTTCAACTACACATATTTTTTGGTGATATTAAATTATTCAATTTCAACTATTGCTAACTCTAATATTGGGTAGGTACTTAAATATTAGAATGAATGTCTGTATCAGTCGAATCAAATCTAACGTGTTTTATCATTTAGGAAAAAGAAATAGATTCGTTTATACTATGTTACGCATTCTGATAATCTTTTATCAATCTTTGATAGAAAAAAAAAAAAAAAAAAAAAAAAATGATTTCAATAAATCGCGATTCGCATTCTAATACGTATAAAAACGTTTTAAAAAAAAAAAAAAAAAGTAATTTTACAAATATTCAACGACGGTCGCAGGACAATTTAATTAATTTCTTTATTTCAACCTTGTAATAAGAAAGTAAGAAGAAAATTGATGACGCAAAGAACCAAGTTAATAATAAATCAACACTAATAAATTAATGATATTGTGTATATATATATATTTTGTATTCACGTAATAAATTGTAAAAAAAAAAACAATTTCTATCTCAAATTCCCGAATATATTGTCATCGCTTAGTCCAGGAATTTTAGCACCGAAAATGGGTTCGCTCCGCAAAAAATCCTGGTAATCGATTTTTCGATTGGATTATGTCAGAGGGTGTCCCCTAAGTGTGGAACCAAGTTTGTGTCGTCCGAAACCGCGAGTGTAGCGTTAGCCGCCATCTTGAAAAACGCCTTTTTGCAAATATCTCGAAAACGGTGAGTTTTACGTTGAAAATTGTAAGGACCTTTTTTGTAGAAGATAAAATTTCCCATCTTTTTTATTTGAAACTTTTTTCTCTATTGTTAATATTTGCCGAGATATAGTCGATTAAAAAAACCAAATATTTGTTGTTTGAAAATATCTCGATAATTTGGGGAAATACCAAGAAAAATGTAAAAATTGGTTTTTTCGATCGACTATATCTCGGCAAATATTAACAATAGAGAAAAAAGTTTCGAATAAAAAATATAGGAAATTTCATCCGATACAAAAAAGGTCCTTACAATTTTTAACGTCAAACTCACCGTTTCCGAGATATTTGCAAAAAGACGTTTTTCAAGATAGAAGCTAACGCTCGCGGTTCCGGACGACACAAACTTGGTTTTATACTTAGGGGACACTCTCTGACATAATCCAATCGAAAGATCAATTATCAGGATTTTTTGCGGAGCAAATGTCTAAAAATCCTGGACTAGCTCTTGATAGTCTTTTGAAAGTATTTAAAAACAAGAAAAAAAAAAAAACAATTAAATTCACGTAAAAATCAACGCTAGATATTTTGTGATAATGTTATATGTATGTACTATATCATTTCGTACTATTAAAAACCTATATGAAAAAATTATACATTTATGATAAGTAAAAGTATTCTCATTATTCGTGGAGATGAAAGAGTCAAAAAAAAAAAAAAGTATTACTATTTAATTCACATAAGGAGAAGTAAGTATCTAAAATGATTAACGAGCAACACATTTTTTTAATCCATTCAAAGTAATTTTATTGGTCTAGACTGTTTGAATGCATATATACGTAAATAATAATAATAATTATTATTATTATAATAACATTAATTAAAATAATAATTAAAATAATAATAATAATAATAATAATAATAATAATAATAATAATATAAGAGATATAATACAATTAGGGTAATAATAATAATTAAAACTTAATTATCTTTTGCTTTATTTGACAGCTGCCTCAATGCCTCGAAGTACCTAGCTCTCCTACAGAGATTATCTTTCCGTGAATAAGCTACTATAAAAGCAGCGGTTGTATACAATGATTTCCCATGTTTGAGTTTTTTTTTTTTAATTTTATTAATTTTTTAATTTTTTTTTTTTTTTTTTTTTTTTTTTTAATTTTGTTTATTTTATGTTTTTTTTTATTATTTTTTTTTTTTCTCGAATTACCTACATTACTATTTTGCTCCCGCTGTATATAATAATAAATTTGGTCGTAAAATTATACGATTTATTTATACTAAAGCCCCTACTACAATAACAAAACTAGTATTTAAAAAAAAAATACATATATATATATATTATATATATATATATATATATATATATATTATATATATATATATATATATATATATATTATATATATATATATATATATATATATATTATGTGTAACTATACTGTGATCAATCTACATCGTAAATTGTGCCTTAGTTGATATAAAGTGCAATTGTAAGATGAAAATCAACCGAAAATACAGGCCAAACATATAAATATAAAGAAATATAAAGAGATCCCCCAAGCAATGCTAAAAACTTATAAGTGCCATAAAGAATTAAGATTTTTTTTTTTTTTAGTATTTTAAATGTAATTGATTACTTATACATTGAGAACATCGACTTTAGTATGTATTATTATTTTCTTTTCATATTTTTTAATTTTTTTTTTTTTTTTTTTTGCTTTTTTTTTTTTTTTTTTTTTTTAATTCAGATCAAGCCAATACTAGAATGCTGGATATATTTAAGTGCCAGTATAGTACTACCGGAAAAAAAAGAGAAAAAGAACACTACCTGTTACATTAGTTAAAAGTTTTGTTCAGAATTATCGTTTTAAACGTGAAATGTAAATGAATAAAAAATAAATAAAAATAAGAAGCTACATTATTTGTGTATAATATTGTTAGCTAATTCTCTACACACTTGGCAAAACTCTATCGTTCGCAATTCATTATTTTCAATCTCTTTAAAATTTTTCCAAAAATCAGCCGATCGATTAGAGGCTTATAAAAACCGATAAATTATTATACTAGGTAATTGTAATTGTAATTGCTATTGTTATTGCGGTCATATTATCTTCAGATCTTTATTTATTTTTATTTTTATTTTTTGTTTTTTCAACGAGATGTAATCGTAAATAGTTATGCAAGAAATCTAACTTTGAATAATACAGTGAAATTCTTATTCAATGCTCATGATGTTAAGTTAAGCATTGTGCGTGTACATCTTTAACATGGCATACACAATATGTATCAGGAGACAATATTTGTATCGAATTTATACGAAGAAAAGTGTAAAATTTACAATTATCGAGTCTATTTGTTAGACAATTTACAATTAAATGCTTGCTAACACATGTAGTATATTATTATTATTATTTTTTTTTTTTTTTAATTAATCATAAACTACAAGGTAGACTGCTGACGATCGTTTCAAGTGGAATTAATCGGCCATTTGAAAGCTATTACCTACTTTGATATTATGAAGAGAAAAAAAAAATTAAAAAAAATTTGAAACAATGTGATCTGAAGGTAAATTACACCAGTATATAAAAATTACAAGCTGTAATTCGTACTGCGTGATAAGGAGTAATTAAGATATTTCAATTACACATTTGTTAGCAAATAATTATATCCTCGTAGGCCTCGTGCACTTAAAGATCCAGCATTCTGCCTCAAACCAATACCCGAAGACCCGTTTATCATATTAGGATTGCCGAATTCTAAATAAGCAACAAAATCCATAATGCATTCACAACACTAATTCTTGTTTGTTCATAAATTGGGTATGCCAATTTCGGAGAGACGAGAATAGAAAGTTTCAAATGCACGTTTTCTGTCTGTTATTAATGAGGAATAACCGAATTGTCAAGGATTTTTATTTTTCTAACTAAGCATTCAATTATATAGGTATATTTGTCAATGGCAAGACTGAAGCCTATTAGCGTTGTGAATTTGCACACTAGATAAATCGAACGAGTCTTCAGGCTGGAATTATCAGCGCGATTCTATTTTAATCAATTGTACCGACTTCAACGTAATCGTATAAGAACGACGTGGCTGGCGATGGAGAACCTGCTAAAATTTCTGCAGGAGCAAGATTGATGGTAGGTTCAGTCCAGCCGTCTATGTTTGTACCACCGATATCCAGACCGAGACGTAGATTAGCAGGTGTGTTTCCAATCACGAAGTGATCCTCAGTGAGAGGGAATGCATCTTTTAGTAGGAGCCTAATCAAAACAGAGAACAGCCTGTTTTATAAGCTATATAATAATCTCGTTTAATTCAAGTTTAGCAAGAAATACTATTACGTCACATCATTTTATTACTTTAAATCCAATAAATTTACCAAACGCATTCGTCTGCGACAACGTGAACCTTAGGTACAGGAAATCCATTGAAAGGAGAAGCTACAGGCAAGGTGTATGCGCCCATATTTTCAAAAATGAACCATTCCCCTAGTTCCATATCGTGCAGTAGAACATTTTCAACGACTTGATCTAATCCGTCGCATGTTGGTCCCCAAATGCTCGACTGAATCATCTTTCCGCAACCGTTCTGTTCAGTTGAAAATTGCGTATTTAGAAAACTGTTGATTTCTGAATTTTCGATCATCAGATATCATTACATAACGCGATATTACCTTTAGTGGAAGCGGTGATACTTGCTGATGGTCGTACAAAAGACAGTTGAAAGAACCATACACTCCGTCATTGATGTAGTACATCACATGCGTAATAGTATTTGGCGACGTTGGGTCGTTGCGGACACAACGTTTGCTGTGGATGCTTGTAGCCAGAGTAAAAGCGGAAGCAACATAGAAACGACCAGGCTCGGCAATAATATGAACATCTTCAGCTAAATAAATGAAAAAACAGAAGATTAGCAGATTAACTTATGAATAGAATAAATGATCGGCTTAAACGTTGTTCTATAATTAAATTGGGTGAATCTGATAAACTTCAAAGATCGTATTTCAAGAGACTCCTAAAAGTATAGACATAAGATGTAACTTCTATTTTTTTTTTTTTTTTTTTTCCTATTATAACACTTCAACTAATAAGTTGATAATTATAAGTGTTAAGTCTTTCATCTTGGACATTGTTATTATCATATTTGACACTATCACTCAAGTCACTAAGGTAACTGTTAATGAAGGAGTCTGTTAGTTTGTATAATCATTTCTCCAAATAATTTGAGTGTGGATATTTTTAGTTGATTCGTTACAAAGAAACTTTACTTCCTGTATGAATCGAATAGAGAGTGGAGAAATTTGATATGGACAAGAAAAAAAAATAAAAAATACTGTTGCTGGGTAGAAATGTCTCACTTGGAAAGCATTCTGCTAGTGCTTCGTTTATAACTTCAGCAATTTTGTCTATCGAGGTTCCTTTCACTCCTGGATAACCACCTCCAAGATCTAGTAAGTATGGCTTGAACCCAAGGTCAATTGCCAAATTGAAAAGAGCTCTGGCGTGGCGAATAGCTCGTTGAAATACCGGAGGATCCTGACAACCGGATCCAACGTGAAAGCTGATGCCCACAACGTCTAGCCCCAATATTCTGGCTATTCGTAAAAGATTAGGAGCCTCGTGGAGCGGATCGCAACCAAATTTCATGCCCAATTGGCATTGAGCAACTTCGGCGTCACAGCGAATGCGAATTACGACCTGTAAAAGTTTTATGTTTATACTGTGTTTTAGAGAAAAGATGAAGAAAAAGAAAAAGAAAAAAAAAAAAAAAAACTGTAGATAATAATAAATCAGGTCAGTTATAATGACTACTCGAATAATCATTAATACATACAAAGTATACGATATAATTTAATGCTGCCATTAAATGCGTTTACTGACCTTAGCGACTGGATGTAGCTGTTTTATTTTATGCAGTTCACTCTCGTTGTCTACGGTCATAGTATCGACACCGACTGCTGCTGCGTGACGAATATGAGACGCAGGCTTGGCTGGGTTGGCAAAGATGATTCGAGAGGTGTCGACTCCGATGCCCAAAACTTTATTAATTTCGGACTGCAAAATAACAAGCATATCAATACTTAACTTTCGTGCAGAAGCATAAATAAATTGAATGAGACATAAAAATTTGGTGATGAAATGAAGGATTTTATAAAATTGAATTGATATTAAAAATATCTTCTTCTCACCTTAGATGCACAATCAAATCCAACGCCAAGAGAAGCGAGTACTTCGAGCACTATGAGACTGTCGTTGCATTTTACAGCTGAAAATATATATATAAAAGAAATGTAAAAATTAAAATGATTATTATGAAGATTTATTAATGATAGATCTTATCAACAAGGTATTGATAAAGTTGAAATTAATTATGTACCATAGTGTGGATCGACCCGGGGCAATTTCTCTTTCCAAATTTGATGCTTTCGAACAATGTCTCCAACGTCTAATACATAGAAGGCTTCTTCTTGTACGCCACTAGTGGCAATATCTCTGATAACGGTCATCACATCTGAAGAGCCATCCAGCACGTGAATGCGTTCATCCAAATTGGTGACCTTCATATTTTTTGATTGATTTATTAACAGGGAAGCTTGATGGATAATTTAGTTACTCCGTAGGCGCTAGGCAGCAAACTGAAATAACAGATGAAATTAGTAGATATAGACAAATTTTACAAGATCACAGCATCTGATCTTTATTATTATTATTATTCTTTTCCATCATCAATGATATACTCACGAGGCAGCTGTCAATAAGAGATAGATTTGTCGTCGGGGGGCGAGTTACAATAAAATTGTATACGGCGAGGGGGTGCTAGCAAAGCCACGGGGGCTCTGCGTTCAAGGCTAATTTCCAGTTGCCGCTACCGTTCAGTGGTCCACCAACAGACTGGCCTACCAGCCTATCGCAGATACAACCCTGAAAGATTAAAAATTCATATAATCAGTAATATTATCAAGTGTAGACAATCAGCAAAATCAAAAATATACTTAAATTTATAAATAATTGGATTGAAATTGAGACAGCACAGCCATACGCCATACACAGCCTCTCTGACACGTAATTAGATTAAGTAAATAGATCTGTTATAAGCTATTAGCTAAATAACTGATGATGATGATGATATCATCAATCAATCAATTAGCTTAACAAACATGCAGAAAAATTCCCCGCTTATCTTCAATATGTATAAAACTATATATACAGTTCCGCTTTCTATGATCCGAACAAGTTGTTGACTGATTGCTTTTTATCTTATTTACTTGAGCTTAGGTCCCGTAAAGTCATTTCAATAATTAAATAGCACACAATTAAAATAAAGATAGTAATAACCGACCGCATTGCGCAACAGCTGCAATTGCATTCCGGTAATTAAACCTCATCTAATAAATCTTAAGCATTGAATTATTATCATATTACAACAATTTATGGCAAAATTTGTTAGTTGATCGTTTAAATTTCACATATTTAAATTATCTGAGGAGCATTCGAGAATCGAGAGTCATATTTGAGAAAATCTCATAATTTAAGTAGTCAAAGAGACTGCTTGGTGCCAAGCACTGCGTAATCAAATGCACAAGCTCGTGATTGGTGTCAGGAAGGATTAAATATGAGAAGTTTATTGCCAGCATCATTAAGTAACCATCTGACATACTTATCTTCATTATCAGTGGTATTAGATAATGGATCGCATTTTACCATATTGTAATTTTATAGATTGTGTAACTGCTGAGTATGAACAAGTGATTGCAGCAGAAAGTTGATTAAACAGCAATGTAATTAGAAAAAAAAAAAAAAAAAAAAAATCTGAGTATAGAATTTTATCATAGCGATTTCTCAGACATTGCTGAAAGCATCAGCGATATAAAAAAGAGCCAAGAAGCAAAGCCAATTTATTGTAACAAAGGGAAAAAGAGAATTTAATGGTTTGAATATATAATTATGTGAATTAAAGAAAAAAAGTGAACACACCTGATTATAGGACGCAATTCTCGTGCCTTCTGTACTACTCATGCGACAAACTACTCGTCTGTAATATTTGTGTGTAGCTTCGTCGCTACACGGTTTACCACAACTTGACTATTAGCAAGGTATAATAGTAGTTAAATATTACTTTCAATAAAGAAATAAGACGCGATGTGTAAGAACTAGTCGGTCACAAGTGTGGTAACCAGACTTGAAGCAGTATCAGCCAATACTGAGCTTCAATCAATAGTTGGAGCGACTATTTATACGAGTCTGGCAAATACGATAAGTATTATCATTTATTATCAGCCAGGCTACTCGTGTATTTGAATAAACGTCACAGAATAAGTCTTATCTCTCAATTACTTAGTGCATGGTTCACAAAGATCACACTGTACATATGAGAAGTGCACACGCCACTCATAGAGGTCAGACACAGCTATCGATCAGACATCTTTTTTCTACTTTTAAGTTTAAGAGTTCAGAAATATTAACACTGTTTCAAAGAGGATATCGAAAATCTATGAGTGACATACAAATTACATTCATTTTCTATCTAAGATTATTGACTTTCTAATTCATTTGATAATTAATAAAAAAAAAAAAAAAAACAGATTCATTAGCAGCAGGAGTTGAATGTGATTTAAATGAAGCTAGGATACAAAAATTGAAAACTAATATTTATAGACAGAAATTTGACCATTAATAAATATCCTCCAAGCCAGGCAGATAAATATTTAAATTCTACTAATAATAATGAAAAAATAGATATGTAATAAATTCGAAGAAACTTAGATGAAAAAAAAAAACATATCAGACGCAAACAAAAATATTTGTTTTCACAATTAATCAATATTTTATAGAAATATCAAGCCATGATTGCAGTAGAATGAACTTTAGAGTATCAACACTATTCCAGAAACGCGTAATGAGCAATGCACTTGAAAAATAATAATAATAATAATAGAAGAAGAAGAAGAAGAAGAAATAATATAACTTCATCTGTTAATAAATAAAAACTAATCAGCTGACATTAGTTTGAAAATTTATTTCTAGCTATCAAAGAGTCAGTAGACTGTTGATACAGCTGAACCCCTACTAAATTAAAATACCATTTATTTAGAATTATAAGCCATGACATACATTTTTCACATTTGCCCACGAAGATTAGTCAACTACCTGCTCCAGTTACGGGCTAGTAGCACGTTATTCTTTAATTTCAAGTTTTCTACAATATAAGTATAGACTTTGGTTTCCTTTTATCTATAAGCGCTATTTATTTATCTAGAAAATCAGTCATTTTTGGGAGAGGTTTAATAGATATTAGATAATAGATAATAGATAAATATTTTCAAGTTTTTCCTATAATCATTATACCAATTGTTGTTTCTAAATCAATAAATTTCCTCATTAGAGTAACTGACGTATTAAGTTTAATAAGGAAAACGTTTTATAACTAGGGGAAAAACTACTTGGATAACTAATAAGTAGATATGGAACCTAACGGGGCCTTTGGACCATATCTGTAGAAAATAAAAAACGGATATACAGTAACCACCAACTGATACGTAGAAGGTTGTGTTAAAATATTTCAATACTGATAAGATAAATATTATGAAATACACAAATCTCAACAGAAATGAACAAAGTTTACCTAAAGGATGAAAGAAATGAAATATAAAAAAAAAAAAAAAAAAAAAAAATAATATTCGAACAGAATAAAACATGTAACGCTGTCTGTAAAATGGACGTTTAGTTAGTTATTATATAGCATTTTATATATATCAACAAACTCATTTTTATTATCATTGTTGATATAACCACTGGGTCAACATCACGAAAAAATAATTAATACCAGAAAAAATATTCACAAAAGATTATCGACTTGACTTAACGTTAGGCGTGTTAACCACTAGTCAAGTATAGATATGAGGAGTTTAGTAGAGAATTGAGAATTCATGTCAGATATATATATTTGAGCATTTAACAACCTTAGATAAAACTAATGTATAACATGATTTCATATTTCTTGGTATTTTCAAATTAAGCAGCATATGGATTGTAACGGATAGCCAATTTTTGTTTATAGTGTTTTTGACTGGTCACACTTGTGTACACTGAGTGCGCACTAGAGTCGTGCACCGTGTTTTGCTGAGTCCTTGGCACTCTACACTGCTCAACACCCTTTTCATGCACTGTGTTTTGCTGGCAACGTTGGTGCAAGAATCTTGTCCCGAGTGCAGAAAATTTTGGGAGCTCGTGTCGGTGTGGTGTATGCCGCGGCAAATTTAAAGTAACCATGGCGGCGTAGAGAGCGAAAATCACTGATATAAATAGGAACATAATGTTGGTTGCCGAGTTTTTGTCACCAACGAGAGTATAAGTAGTGATGATGAAAAAATGATGATCGCTTCACGAGATAAACAGGTCAAGGCTAAAATCGGCAATTTTTTTTAGAAATTTTCGATTAATTGTACGAACAAGAAATGAGTGATATAATATCAAAGCAATTATCATTTCTTCGTCATCACTACTCTGCGTTGATGACAAAAACTCAGCAGCCAACATTATTTTCGTATGTATATATCAGTGATTTTCGCTCTCTGCGCCGCCATGGTTTCTTTGAATTTGTCGCAGCATACACCACACTGACACGAGTTCCCAAAATTTTCTGCACTCAGGACAAGATTCTTGCACCAACGTTGCCAGCAAAACACAGTGCATGAAAAGGGTGTTGAGCAGTGTAGAGTGCCAAGGACTCAGCAAAACATGGTGCACGACTCTAGTGCGCACTCAGTGTACACGAGTGTGACCAGTCAAAAACGCAATTAGTCTGATGATTCAGAATAAAATTGGCCAGTTATCATATTAAGTCTTCGAAATCGATTTGGAGTAGTATTTTTTTCATAAATTTATACTAGCATCTGGCTAGACAGAAAATTTCGAATCGAATTTATTTTAAAACGAATTTTTATTTCAAATATAGCAGACGATATAAAAAGATAACGATTACAAATTTAGTTCATGATTTTTATCTGTGGATGATAACCATCGTGTGTATGTCGAAACATACGTGAAATTAGGGTAAAAAAAAAAAAAAAATGTCGGGTAAAAAAAAAAAATCGAATTTATACGTTTAGGAATTTTTTTTTTATTCAGTATACGTGCATCGGATGCATGCTATGAGTTATGTAAGCCCAATGAAAATCTTGATAGTAAATAATTATTAGCACTATACTGTCTACGCAATCAATGAACAAATCGTGAATTAGAACGATTGACGTGGAATCAATGATTCATAATGTTACATAGATAATTCACGTGATTTAGAGAGTTACCCGCTAAGTGACGATATCCAAGAAACTACTTATAGGTGTTAATATGAAAAAAAAAAAAAAAAATGGAGTTAAATATTTAGTGAATTATATACCTTATCGGAAAATTGCCACCCTACGGGTCGGCTCTCGATTGATGACGGAATGATGGAAGTTTTAGGTGACTGGTTCCCAAAAATCAGTCAGAAAGATTTAGTGGAAGAAGTAATACTTCCGTGTGGCGACCAGTTGATGTCAAGTTCACTCGCGAGGGACGTTTTCCAAATATATACGGGACAAAACATTCGTTTGCGATCTTAAAAACTTTTATATTTCATACACTGACATTACGCGTGAAATTTAAATTTTATATTAAAAAATTATCTATGGGTTTTAACGAATAAAGTCAGATTAAAACTACACGAACCGCAGACCCTCCGTCTTCCGACAACTTGGAATCGTTGGAATGGCCGAGTGAAGTGGATATACCTATCAAGTTGCAAGACACATCGTAAATAGCCACATGGTAGCCGCTTTTACGAACGCTGTCATGTCGCTGTCCTTACGTCACACAACGCATACACACGACAAAAGCAAAACAAGACTATTGGTCAGATCCAACAGAAATAACCAATTATACGAAAATCAACCATAACGCTACCAGACAAATATTGTCGTATTAAAATGATAATAAAAACTCAATTATGACCCAGAATGAATAATTTGTCATTTATTTCAGTAAAAAATATATTTCATAAATAGATTAGACTAATTTAATATCCATATGAATCGATCGTTGCTATTCAAAGCATATATCTATTTTCAATTCGAAGAAAATTTGGCGCCTTAATTTCAATCGAATCGAATAAACTCGAAAGTTTCTCCCGCGTCGCACGTGCGATAGTGGCGCTGTGTAAACTCGATCATAACCTGTACGATCCAAATGTTTTCATTTGTTTTTTTTGTTCTCATTAACTTAGTATAAACAATTGTTTTAAATTACATATTATCACATCACATTCTCTGTATGTTAGATGAATTATATTATATGTAAATAAATCAAATATGAATACTCCTCAAAGTAGCAAGAAAAAGGGAAGAAACCGTATAGGAACACCGGGTGATTCTCTCATAGCAGGTGATACGGAAATTTTAAGCCCTCAAGAGGCAGCGCGGTTTATTTTGGTACGTATTTTTCTATTTTTTCGATTATTATATCAGCTCAAAACAATTATCAGACTACAAACCCATTTCGGTCGTATGCGCATTCATTACTTTCAAAATTAATACTAACATACAACAATTAAATTAAATTAAATTAAATTAAATTATTCTCATTATCAGAGTCGATATAAATTTCGTTTCAGCAATATTAACATAATTATCAAAATCATACCGAGTCTCTAATTTATATGAAACGAAACCATAAATAAAAGCAAAAATGTTGATTTCATATTCTTTTAATCAATTTGAAATATAATTTTTTCAATTAATCTTAAATTCGAATTTTAACAGGTAAATGCTATTGGCGAAGAAGGTAATAAACCAACTCGTCTAGGAATATCTGAGGATATATCAATTATTTCTTCGGAAGATTACGAAGGTGACGATAAAACTATAAGCCATAAAAAAAGCTCATCAATGATAGATAAAGACAAAGACGACAAAGCAATATTAAGCTCGTTGCCAGTCGCTATGGTAAAACCTCTAGACGGTTACGAAGGACAAATTGGAGAAGCTGAACCACTTCCTAACTCATATGTTAGATTTATGGAACGCAGCGGAGAAGAACTTGACGGTATTAAATATTTGAGCAAGAAGTCAGGAAATTTTATTCAGAAACTCAAGTTTTAATCAAAGTATGAAAAAATCAAATTCAACAGTCTAGATCAGCAACGGTTTTTAATTCAGAATGTAATCTTGGATACCACTGTCTTAAAAAAAAATCATTTTTCAGTCAGAATATAGTCCTACAAATTTTATAATTTGCTGCTATGGGAGAATCAGATATGAGAAATAATCTCCTAACTATTAGAAACAGGTTTCATACATTGAAAAAATGTTCATCTAATTATACAGCAAAAATTGAAACTAAAATCACTATATTGTGAAAATAATAATATGTAACAATACTGATGATGATTTAAATTTGTCTCTATTCTAGGCGAGGTTGAATATGATCTTGACGAGGAAGATTCGGCATGGTTGGCGATTGTGAATGAACGTCGTGCAGCGGCGGGTCTTCAGCCACCTTTAGCAGCTGATATATTTGAACTTCTGATGGACAGATTAGAGAAAGAGTCGTATTTCCAGCAACAGACAAACGGAGGTGGTGGTATCGCAGCTGACGAAGATGCAGTTTGCTGTATTTGCATGGATGGCGAATGCCAGAATAGTAACGCAATTCTTTTCTGCGATATGTGCAATTTAGCTGTACATCAAGACTGTTATGGAGTGCCTTATATTCCCGAAGGACAATGGCTGTGTAGAAGATGTTTGCAAAGTCCTTCTAGAGCAGTGGATTGCGTTCTTTGTCCAAACAGAGGCGGAGCATTTAAGCAAACTGATCGACCAGCTACATGGGCGCACGTTGTATGCGCTCTGTGGATTCCAGAGGTCCGATTTGCCAACACAGTCTTTTTAGAGCCTATAGATAGCATAGAGAGCATTCCTTCAGCACGTTGGAAACTTACCTGTTGCGTTTGTAAAAGAAGAGGCGCAGGCGCCTGCATACAATGTCATAAAAGCAGTTGTTACGCAGCGTTTCATGTAACGTGTGCTCAACAGGCTGGACTTTGTATGCGAATGCGTACTGTACAGCCTGCTAACGGAGAACCAATGCTAGTACAAAAGACAGCTTACTGCGAAGGACACGCACCTCCGGATTATCAACCGTCTAATAATCCTGCAGATGCTAGGAGAAGAGCTATAGCCAATAAGAAAAGTTCATCTGCACCGGTCATTTCTATACCAACTATACCACCTGAACGGATAAGAGAAATTGCTAGGTATAAAGGAGATTGAAAGAGAAGGTCTTATAAATCATGGGATTGATGGAAATATCGAGTTTTTAGATAATCGACGAAACAGAGGATAGTAATTTACACAAAGGCATTATTTCTGTAAATAATTATGCCTCTTCTCAGCATTATCTCTTAAAGATGGAAAAACAATTATTTTTCTACTTGTATTCTTCTAATAGAATCAAATGGAATTTATTCTTGAAAGAAAGACTTGTATAAACTGTTAAAGCTCATCAATCCCTTCAATTAGTAAAGTGAACAATTGGGAATTATATTAAATTACATTTTGCAGCCTGGCTGAAGGCGTACCTAAAAGAAGTCAACTGATCCAAAGGCTGATAGCTTATTGGACTTTGAAACGGCAATTTCGGAATGGTGTACCTCTTCTCAGAAGGCTTCAAAGTTCACATCCTCATTCCCGACCACCAACGTTAGGCGGTCATATATCACCTCCAGCGGACGGTGAACTGAGGGGAGAACTTTATCGTCAGCTTAAATATTGGCAATGTTTACGCCAGGATTTAGAGAGAGCAAGACTGCTCTGTGAGCTTGTAAGAAAACGTGAGAAACTCAAGAAGGAACTGTTCAAAGTGTAAGAGAGCTTACACTTGATTTATACATTCAAAAAGAAGAAAAATCATCTACAGTCTATTTGAAAGATAACTAACTCGTGCCTCTTTGTTACAGTAAAGAAAAATGCTTGTGGTACGAACTCCGACCACTCGAAAGTGTGCTCAGGTCTCTTTTAGAGGGTATTAAATCAAGAGACACAAACGATGTCTTCGGGCAACCTGTTGATACTGATCAAGTCACTGATTATCTTGACATAGTATCGCATCCTATTGATTTATCGACCATGCAGGTACATACAATGAAATAACAATTAGAACTCTTAACGATAATCCCTGCACATAATTGTCCACATTTTTCATTCAGCAATGCCAATTGTCGTCGTTATCCATTGAAATGATTACTTCATTCCAGGCTAAGCTAGAAAAACAAGAATACGACACTATCGGAGCTTTTGAAGCCGATTTCAACCTCATGGTGAAAAATTGTCTGGCCTATAATAGGAAAGACACAATGTTTTACCGGGCAGGAGTTCGAATGCGCGAGCAAGGTGGTGCGCTCATAGAACAAGCCCGTAAAGACCATCCTGAATTTGATCCAGTTATCGAAGAGGAATCTACCTCTAAACCTCGTAAAAGAGAAAGAACTGGTCGTAGTAGGGGCGAGTCGGAGTCACAGACTGGTGAAAGAGAAACTGGCGGAGGTGGGGTCAATCGACGAACGGCTGTTCTATTCACGCGAAAGGCTAAAGCTCGGGCAAGCAGAGGTGGCAATCCACCTGTTCCCGAAGGAGACCAAAAAAAGCAAGGAGATAGTTTCAGAGTATACAGGTATGATACTCGTAGCAGATATATTATTCAATAGTATATCTTGACTATATGATAATAGCGAATGAAATGTTATTCAATGAAAGGCGAAGTTGCTTGAAATCTGTTTGAATTTGGATTACAGAAGTGGCGTAACGGATAGCGATGGAGGAGAGGGTGAAAGTCAGTCTTCAAGTTGTAGTAGTTGTTCAACGAGTCGTTCCTCCAGCCCAGAGATTGATAAAAAAGATGCGGACGTCGAAGCTGAAAAGGAATCTGAAGTAGAGAAAGAAAAAAGTGCAGAAGAAGAAGAAGAGGAAGAGGCAGAGGAAGAGGAAGAAGAGGAAGATGAAGAAGGGGATGAGGAAATTGACGGAGAAGGAGAAGACGACGATCGTTTAGTCGCTTTACAACTTGTATGGGCAAAATGTAGAGGATATCCTTGGTACCCTGCGCTTATCATAGACCCTGATACACCTAGAGGAACTGTACACAAAGGTGTACCAATTCCAGCACCTCCGGACGACGTTCTTGCACTTGCAGCTAATTACAAGGATCCTGTGTTCCTCGTTCTGTTTTTTGACACAAAACGTACCTGGTAATTGTTGTTTTTATTCAAACTGTAAAATTGGTTGTGTTCTTTTATCGGTGTGAATTTTTGTTTGAAACTTTTAACGTATCTTTTCTTTTTTCACAGGCAATGGCTACCTGGTGAAAAATTAGAAAAATTAGGGGTATCTAAAGAGTTGGACGAAGCAAAGCTAATAGAATCTCGAAAACCTGCGGATAGAAAAGCGGTGAAGAAAGCCTATCAAGAGGCACTGCATTATCGCAAGCAAACTCATAACTCTGCACTTTCTACCACCTCACCTGTATGACTACTGTGAATTCGCCAGAATTTAAAAATACGTATTTATTGATACAGACGAAAAGCATATGAATCACGTGTATTCGTTGATTGTAATTATCGATTTGTAAATTTATACAAATTTAATTGACGATAGCCTTTCGTCAAGAGCCTTTAAGAAATTATCAAAGTTAGAAAACCTCATTCGCGTATTATAGGTGGCTTGTAATCAGGCTGAACTGCATCTACAAGTTCACGAGCATACAAATCCAGTCTCTGAGTCATCTGGAATGAAAATAATCAGTTTTACAAACAAGTTGCATATATAAATACACTAAAACTATACTATATACTTTTATACCATTTGAAGAAAAGATTTTATAAGTTAATTGAAACAAAATTCATTTAACAATTAGGTATAACAGATAACATCTGTTTAGCTGATATAATGTATACTCTTAATTCTTTTTCTTTTTCTTTTTTTTTTTAGAAATTAGATATACGCAAAGCAGAATTTATAGCATTGTTTAATACAAATTTTAAACTGTAATATTTGGAGATTTATATCCTCACCCTAAATCCCCAAGAATCTTTAGCTTGTCGACACAAATTAAGATCTAGTTCGGCAACTAGAAGTCCATCTCGATTCCGACTCAAACCATGAGTTCTAGTTCCATCTGGCGCAGCCACATAGCTCGACCCATAAAAGTGGCCAAAGTCTTTATGAGCAGGCGCTCCATCCCCAGATGTAAAAGCATTAGGAAAAGTTTCCGTCCCGACTCGGTTTATAGCACATGTAAAGTAGCTGTTTGCTATTGCCGCATTACGCGCCTCAATTGGCCATAAAGGCTCGGAGAGTAAGCCCACAGTTGCTGAAGGGTTGAATACTATCTGTAAATTCCACCGCGTTAAGATGCGAATAAGTTCTAAACTTTAAGATTCAATAATACAGATGTAATTATGCTATCGCTATACTTCTGCTCCGTTTATTCCAAACATCATCCAATTCTGCGGATGGTGACGCCCGTAGCAAATGTTGATTGCGATACGTCCGAACCTTGTTTCAAACACAGGATGTCCAGTATCGCCCTCCATGTAGTATGTTGATTCGTTGAAATCTCCAACTCGTGGAATATGGTTTTTTCTATGTTTCCCAATGATGTTACCGTCTGCGCCGATCACTACGCTTGTATTCCATATAGTATCACCCTTATCACCATCTCTCTCCAAAATTGGAGAAATTATAATCATATTATAACGTTGCGCAAGCTTGCGAAGAAACTCGGTGCTCGGCCCGTTTGAAGCAGCTTCCGCAAACTCACACCATGGCTGTTTCTCCCTTGTACAAAACGCGAACGGCATTGCTGTAAATTCCAAAAAAAAACAGATCCAATTGTTTCCAAAGCTATACAATGAGTTCTAAAATTCAATAATCTAGTCTGCAATGTTGTTAAACCACATAATTTAATGAATGTAGAAGTTCTACGGATTAATTAAAGGAGAAGCTACTTTGATAATCTACCAAAAAACGTACACCAAGCTTCCTGTAGGCAGAGTATATTGACTCCGCTTGCAGCGGCTTGTTCCACATATTCTTGTATCTTTTTGAATATAGCATCTCTCTGTTCCTTTACAGGGCTTGTAGTGGGTAAAACTATGGAATGCTGTATCAAACCGACTCTTACAAGTCGGGGTGAACGGAGCTGTTCTTTTGCAGCTTTAAATTTCCATCCCGCAAGTTCGAAGTCTTCTGTACCTTGAGACTTCGATAAGTTTAAATTCCTATTTGCATTAATGTCATCATTATCATTGCAAGATAAGGTCCAAAGACGAAAACGAGAATTAAATAATTGTTTATTCGTATCATCGACGACCTACTTTCTATATACAAAAAGCTATGAAATGAATTCATAAAACTTACTCCAATTCTCCTCCATACAATATTCTCTTAACTTCTTTTAACTCTGCTTCGGGTAATCGTCTGTTCAAGATTTCTTCTAGCGTAGAACATTCCATCTTCGTATCTGGTAAATGTTTATTCAAGATTTTATCTGGCGTGCAAGATTCCATTTCCACGCAATATTAGTTGATGTAAAGCAACAGGTATCACTGGCGTAGTGAAATATATATACGATATAACACAGATTCGATTTTATAAGTATGCGTAGAATCAACACTTATGGACCAATCAAATCCCTAAGTTAATCCCTAAGAATGTTATGTATTCAACATTAAGTGAAACATCTACATACATCCATCACTTTCAAACATTTTTTTTCAAACGTTTATCATCCGATAAGAAACCCGCGGGGTTTAAAGAGGCCTTTGAGTAGTGGCGTCCATTTGTAAATCCATGTAAATCTCAATTGAGGAGTCTATTTATAGTAATCTTTTACTAAAAATTCAATGCCACGTATGCACGTAATACGTTTTCCAAAGTAAATATCAGAGAGGGAAGTTCAAAGACTCTATTTAGCTCAAATTGTTTATTACAATATTTTTGTATGTATATATTTAAATATATGAAGCTGAGATACATTCTAATTATTATTTAAATAAAATTTGATAAGGTAAGAGGAATCAGAGAATAATAAAAGGTAATAAGGTATTTGTATGAAATATTAATTCATTATTTGCAAGCATAATTATAATTAGTAACAAATCGTAGTATACATAATATGCTTAAATTCGGTACATGAAAACGCGTGTGAACAAATAAAAGTAAGTTAAATGTATGGTGAATGATAAGTATAATCAATTTTTTTTTTTTTTTTTTTTAAGCTAAGTGCATTTAAAGATGTAAATTTTCATTCATCGGAGAAGTATCAACCCTCTTCTTATCCTTTCAGAGAAGACATTCCTGCCCTCATAATCTCGTCAACCAGGAGTAAGTTGCTGGCAATAACGGTACTGTAAAAAATAAATAAAACATTAAAAATTAATCATCAAAGAAATAATAAAATAGAATTTATCCATAACATTTATAATTTATAATCAGTTATAAATTCTCAAGTCTATTTCTTGTGTTCGATTTAGAAAATTTCAATTTTCTATAATGTTCAAAGAGTTTCAATAGATTATCTCTACGAATTGATGTAAAGGAAACAATGAATTACCAAGAATTAATTATCTGCTTCTTCACAACATAATTATCATAAATTCCAGCATCCGCAGGTTTAACGGCTTCACCAGTTGTAACATCGAGTCCTACTGCTTCGCCAAGCGTTGTTGATTCTTCCAATAGTTTCACAATACTGTCTTGTGAATCAAAGCCGCTGTTCACAGCTGGAAGACAAAATAATAAAACCGATATTAAAACCTTGCACAAAAGAAATTTGGTAAATAAATATTTTTAAATATGATAAATCTGTTCAGTTTATTCAGCCACAGTGCAAGAAACGATTTTCATAAGCACGTATAGCTCTCTCACCTAACGTTTTAGGAATGACAAGAAGAGCCTCCGCATAAGCTTGAACACCAAGACGCTGTTTGCCCTTAACTTGTTCCTTGTAAGCATGAAGTGCCCTACTGGCAGCTACCTCGACGGCACCAGCACCAGGAACAACAGCACGGTCATTAATCGCATTATTAATTGCTCTGAGACCATCACGTACCGCATCTTTCAACTGAGCTATGGTGTACTTGTTGGGACCCTAGAAATTGAGAAACGAGAAATTAGTTCTTGAATTTTTATCTTCCTGGGTAATTTCTTCAGTAAAATGATTTGGTATTGCAAATTTGAATTATTTGTCTCGTCAATTTCCTACTCAGAGATTCGATATATAAGAAATTCTCATTCCTATTTTATGAGAATCATTTTGAGCGGCTTACTTTTAGAAGAATAGTTACAGACGTGGGCGTCTTGCAGTCCTCAACGAAGGTGTACTTGGTCTCACCCTAAATAAAGAAGAAGAAATACGTTAACGACATTACAAAGAGGCTCTGTTGAAAAAAATTCACACCAATTTCCCAAGTGCTTACCAATACGTGTTCGTAAACTACACCAGCCCATCCCAAATTCTCTTCTAGTAAATCGTCAACAGAATTCATAGCCGAACCACCGCAAGCAAGAGCCAATCGTTCCATATTCCTACGCTTAGCACGACGTAATGCAACGATATTTTCTTTGGCTAGCATGTCTAAGGAAGACGGGTCAATCCCTTTCTGATTTATTATAACAAACGATTTGTTTGTTCCGTCGCAGAGTTTCTTCTTCAATTCGATTATCTTCCTCACACGATTCTCAATGAATTCCCTCTCTGCTGCCAGCAGCTTTTCTCTCTCTTCTGCAGTCTTGTAAAAGAAACCACTATTCACCTAAAAATAAATAAAACAACAACTTGTGAAAATCTGTTAATCAAATTTCCTCCTGTTGGATAAAACCATTCAACAAATATCACAGCTTATAAGTGACTGTGATTTTCTTTACTTAAAACATCGCCTCATATCCATTCCTGACTTTTACATCAAAATATATAAATAAAGAAGCGATTAGACTCGAAAATTAAATTTCAAGAGCAAAGAACTCGCACCTCGCTCTTTTCATACTCCAAGCTGACGTTGCAAGTCAGAATGTAAGCATTTTCTACTCGTTTGGGCATATCAGGATGTCTGGATCCATGATCCATAACAATGCCTCGAACTAAGGTAGTATCGGCAGCAGTTCTGTGCTGCATTTCCATAATCTCAACCATATGGAGATCTATCGGTTGTTCACCCTGCCTGATAGCCAATACAGCGTCAACGCAGACCTCGGTAAGTTTATCGGCTAAACTAGGATGGATTTTAGTCCTCAGAGAAGTTTTAGCCACATCCATAAGCCCTTCTCTCGTAGGTTCAATCGGAATCTTCAAAGAGTCAAGAACTTCGATCGTTTTAGCTCTGGCTAGCTCAAATCCCTCCGTAAGAACCCTGGGGTGAAGACCTTCGGATATGTAGAGATCAGCCTGCTTCATAAGCTCGCCAATCACTAGAACAGTGCTAGTTGTTCCATCCCCAGTCATATCATCCTGAGCGGTCGATGCTCGGGCAATAAGAGAAGCCGTTGGATGTTGGATCTGCATTTCATGGAGAAGCACATTGCCGTCTTTTGTGATCTTTATATCTCCTGCTCCAGATACCAACCTGTTAATCATCATTCACAAGATTATACATTTCAGGGTTCATTTCAAGAAAATTTGATTTCAAGTTCTAAGTTCTTCTAATAACTTTTTAACAAGAATTTGAGTAATTTTAGTTAAACCTAGTGCAGAATTGAGTTTTACTGAAAAAATAGTTCAAACTCGAATTTGTTTGTGCATTTTGACTATCAAATCCCACGGTTTTCTTTCTAAGAGATTAATGTATCACAAAGACATAAATTAAGAGCTGTATAACGTATAATGTAAAGTTGGATAAACAATTAGCGTAAAAAATGCCAATCGATAAATTATTTATAGATATTTTCAGAATAGGTGTCGGAAAATTTTCAAAATGCAAAATCCTAATATAGGATATTGATTTAATGGTTTTTGGGAAAATTTCAGAAGAAACTACGTTTCACAGGATTACGAAAAAAAAGAACAATGATTTTCAAAATTGATAAACAGAAACGATGTTTTTAAATTAGAAAACTTTTCGTAAAAATTTTAGGATAATTAGCGAAAAATCATGATTTTTTCCAGGTTTTTAAGACTCGAATTTTATTTCAAGATTTCAAGGATTTCTACGACTGGTAGACACCCTGGAGTTCTAATAGTAAGGAATAAATAATCACTTCCCAGATTTGAGATTCAGTATTGAAACTTGATTAAACTGATTCGTGAATTAATGAATGAATGATTAAAAGAATAAAAATGAATAGTATAAGACGTGGGTGTGAAGACCAAGGATTTCCTTATACGGTCATGTAGTGTCAGGATCTTATGAATTAATTGTATTATAATTTTATTCGTATTAGATTTTTATTTCGAATAATGGAATAAGAGTTTTCTTTCGTCATAAGATAAAATGCGTATTAATAATATCGCATATAAATGTGATTAATGATTATTCATTGACATCGCCGGAAACAAATCACATGTGCGGCACACGCAACGCAAGCTACTCACATTTTCATCGTCCCTTTCGGTCCTAAATTTGTTCTCATCACATCTTGGATGCCTTTTGCAGCTGAGATATTAACTGCTAAAGCTTGGGCTGCTCGAGCGAATTCAGCTTTTGGATTTAAAAGACTAATTGCTGCCATTTCTTCAGTTTTATTATCGTATAATTGAACGTGAAAAACTAATACCGCAAATAATACGCCCGCTTCGAGAAACAACTACACTGCCTTATGTATCTGATAAATTTCGTCACGCTGCCAACTGCGGGAGAATAAAATACCAGAAACCGCATACTCATAAATTTATAATATCTAGGAACTTTTTACACAGCCTTCTAAATTTCGATAAAAGAGGTTTGCACGTGCGATATGTCAATTGCACGCGACAACACACCGGGTTTATTAAACATTTATTTTCACAGCTTCGACTATTTGCTATAATTTTATATATCAATTTTATCAACAATTCAGACCTTATGGTTTAATGATATTCGCGTTTAACTATAGCGTATTGTTTAGCAGCTACCATAACCTCTATATAACCTAAAAATGGATAAAGAAGACGGAATCAGAGTGCGTTTAGCGATTCATCGTACTAATACAAATGTTACTGACGGCGATAATAGAATGCCGAGATTTTACACACCGGGAGAAGATGTGTGCAGTCAACCAGACTTCATGAGGTATTATTTAAAAATTTTAACCATTAGCATGATGAGATGGGTGACCAGACTAGTTGCTCTTTAAAATTGTCTAAACTCTAAATGATGGTTTAATTTGAGTTAAAATTGTTTTAAAGAGGTCACGGAACATATATGGATGAAAACGATACCTTACGTGCATCTGTAGCTGGTGTATTGGAAAAAGTGAATAAACTGATATCAATAAAGCCTTTAAAAGCGAGATACCAAGGTGAAATTGGCGATGTTGTTGTCGGACGTATAACAGAATTGCAACAAAAACGATGGAAAGTTGATACCAACTCTAAATTAGACTCTGCGCTACTTTTATCCAGCGTTAATCTTCCCGGAGGAGAATTGGTAAGGTTTTTTTTTCTTTCATTGCAGTTTAATGTGGAAAGATTTATGTAAAACACAGAGCCGAAAGATGTGATGCTTTGTCTTTTCCTTCCTTTCATCCTGCTAGAAATCTCTGATTCATCTTTTTCTTTCCTTTTCACAGAGACGAAGATCAGCAGAAGACGAGCAGACAATGCGTCGTTACTTACAGGAGGGTGACTTAATATGTGCAGAAGTACAGAATGTTTTTGCCGACGGTGCTCTGTCGCTGCATACGAGGGTATTAAAATATGGAAAATTATCACAGGGTATAATGTTGAAGGTGCAACCTTCTCTGATCAAACGCAAAAAGACACATTTCCATAATTTATCAAACGGAGCCAGTTTGATACTCGGAAATAATGGCTATGTATGGATAGGCGCCAGTGTCCATGACACGGATAGATCCGAAGGTGGTTTCGCCCAAGATTTATCGCGCATACAGCAACAAGATAGACAGATTTGCGCTAGACTACGTAATTGTATTTTAGCCCTGGCTCAGTCTAATATTTTATTAACTGATACGTCTGTAACTTATGCTTGCGAGGAGTCAGCAAAATATTCAGTCAATGAGCTACTGCAGCCCGAAGCTGCACTCGATGTCGCCCTTCTCACACAGCAGAGACTTGGCGTCAGAATTGATTAGGAATTAATTGATCTAATTCAATAATTATGAAAGAAATGGGGAAAAAAGTTGTTTGGTATGGATAAAAAGGTATTTTTATCCATATGATAAAAGTTCTTTCAAATTTAGATCATAATAATTGTAGAAAAGTTTGAAAGAAACTGAACAAGATATTAATATTTTTTATTTTTTTTTATTTTCTGCTCAGTTATGGAAAGATAATTAATTTAAGCGAATAGATCGCTCTGAAATAGATTTTCCAAATGAAATCTTTTTACTGGATTTGTAGCATTAAAATTAATAAGGTACGAATAATGTATTGTTATGAATAAAAAGGTCTATCCATGTATTTGAAATCTTTTAATATGATTTTTATTGATGAAAAATTATAAAGAAAAATGATAATGAAAATAAAACTAAAGGTGGGTTGATTCAAAGCCCAAAAGTGTAACGATTGGAACCTTTGGTTTCTTTCAATAAAAGGCTTTAAATTATGAAGTAATTACACATTTGAAAAAGCGCTGTAAAAATAAACTTATATATATATATATATATACGGGTATATACGAGCATTATTTGAGCGTACACATTTTTAATTTGATATGATTAGTTTTATATGCTTATTTTGTAATATGAATATAGTAAGTCCTTATTATAAATTTATTTTCAACATACAGCTGTACAAAAGCACCGCATACACATCTGACACCAGAATCAGCACGAATCAATTTTTTTTTTTTTTTAACGTCGAGTCAATATCTGGTAATTGAAATTCTTTAGATTTGAATGATAATAGAAATAAATGTACAGATAGCGAGCATATTTTTGACGCTGTATCAAAGTTGATCGCAAAATAAATCTAGTTTTTGAAATTCAACAAATATTGACTCAAAGACTAATTGTTTAAATATTTATGACTGAAATGAGATTCAACACATCCAGTTATGCACTTGATTTTATAATAAGCATATTCATTTAAAATATATATAATATTTTCGAATCGTATGAAAGCTGTAAAATACAAGGCAATGTACTGAGGGTAATGGGGTTTACGCATGGGATTTATTTGAACGTTAAGGTTGAATAATAAATAGAGAATTATAATCCTAACAGTCTTGAAATTAAACGAATTAGGGCTTTAACAAAAGTCTATTACCGGTATGTAATCATGAAAATTATTGTCAAGAATCGTGAATTTTAAATATGTATATGAATTTTTCGGTGAAACTTTTCTCGAATTTTGATTTAGACTAGAAACTGTATTATCAAAATATCACCAGGATTAGATTTCGGAACCGAATCCGTTACTATGTTCTAAATATTATTTTTAATGTTACCATAGCGTTGCTGTTTATCCATAGGATATTTCGTTATAACTTTTGGACAAATAATACGTACAAAATCATCTATCACAAGGTCTAATAATCTATATCTAAAAATTTCTTCTCTTATTTTTTCCTTTTTTTTTTTTTATTAGTATACAATTAACGCGTGCCCCATTTCATTCCTCAGGTACAATATTACATTGCGATAATAAGGCAAAACTGTGCTCCAAAGCTACACTATATAATTCATAACTAACTCTTAATTTATATAACGATTATTGTTATATCATCACAAGCGTCAGTGGGATATAAGTAAAAGACTTTGAATACTGTGCAGGGTCATGAGCTGCTTCTAATCACAATTAGGTAATAGGTATTTTATATTTAGTTTGAAATAAAAACGTTTGCGTTACATATTGATGAATATAAAATTCAACAAACACCTCAATTTTATTTTGTACTAATTTAAAGAACAAGCTCTACTACGTGTTAGCAATATTTCTTGGCTCTGCTATATAGCTAAATAAAATACATTCTGTATTTAGTTTAATATTTGTATGTCTTTTTTTTTTTTTTTTTAATTCTTTTTTTGTTTTGTTTTGTTTCGAGTCGATAGAATCAATGTTGGGTAGCGAAACTTTATCCACGAGCATAAGTTTCTCTTCAAATAACTTTGTTAGACCTAGAAACAAAGCATGCCTAGTGAAGTCTGGCGTAATTTTTTTATAAAGCATGCATGGTAGTATTTAAATAATAGATCAAAATTTGGATGAGTTATCCAGCTCTTTGAAAATTTCAATTATATTATATATATATATATATATATATATAACAAACGTGCGAGAAGTTAAGTGAATTTTTCTGTTAGTTTAAAAAAGAAAAAAAAAATAACTTGTCTTTACAATGTTAATCAATCAGCCATAACAAACGAATGCAACATTGATATTATAATCTCAATTAAATTGCTTGCGCTATTAATACAACGGAATAAGCAAGGTCATATTATCTATTAAAATAGTGCCAGTTATTAGCAGAGCTGTTGACACAACTACTCAGCTTTAACAAGTACCAAAAACTATTAGTATATATTATTAATAAGAAAGGATAATAGATGCCGAGTCTGGTATTCCGACTGATACTAATATTAATAATATAATGTATAGTTATTTTCATACATAGTTTGAAAGGCTCATTGTATCGTGTGAAAAGTAGAGTATATATAAAGATATATATAATATATATATATATTACTTTTTTTTTGTCTATTGTATTTGACTTTGATAAAAAAAAAAAAAAAAAAAAACGACCAATACTAATACAGTCACCGTTGATTCTGTTCAATTGCTCTTATAAGATGATCCTCTAAAAAAAAAGAAAAAAAAAAAAATATATAATAAAAACCATGAAATTCAACGCATCCAACTGTGAACCAGCTTGAAGTGGAAGGAAAAGGATATACACGTCCATTTTTTAATCCTTTCAAATCCCTTATTCATCACCTACTCTGCTGTTGATACTGGCATACAGCAGCTAGTGCGATGTGGAGATTGCTGTTTAGATAAATCAACTGTATCTTCTACGATAGGTCGTTCTAGACGAGCTTCAAGTCTAGCCCAAGCTGCTACCGCGGCGCCAAAAGCTGCCTCAACATTTGTCGCATCTTTAGCAGAAGTTTCAACCAGCGGTGCATCTCCATTCTCTAAACACCAAGCCCGCGCTTCTTCGGTAGAAATCTGTTTTTCAGATTCCGGAACATCAACCTGTAATTAAATTATTGTTTTCATTATTTTACAATCTTTAATCAAACTCGGGAAAGGAAAAAGTTATGGGACTTTGGCTCCAGCTTATAAGCACCAACCTTGTTCCCTACAACGATAAATGGAAACGTAGATCCTTCCTGTACATCGGCGTAATAGAGAAACTCAGTTCGCCATAGCGCTAAATTTTTAAAGCTTGTTCTATCGTCGACAGCATATGTTAATAAACATATATCAGATCCTCGGTAGAAAGGAGTTCTCAGAGTTTTGAATCTTTCTTGACCCGCCGTATCCCATATTTGCAGGGTATATGCTTCTCCGCTTATTTCAATGTCTTTGTTTAAAAATTCAACACCTATGGTGTGAAAGCTGTGCTCGTCGAAGTGGTTTGAAACAAATCTATTCATCAAACACGATTTTCCAACTCCTCCGTCGCCCAGTATTACTACTTTTAATAATGTTGATCTTTGGGAGTTACGATTTGGCATTGTCGATGCCCTAGGCATATTTCCACCTATATTATTGCTTGTAGACATATTTTCAATATTTAATATGCGGCAATGATTGTTTTATTAGATTTTAGATTATATATAAAGAATATCTTTTCTTTATCACTAATTTTTTTTTTTTTTTTTTGTTTCTTTTTTTGGTTTTTCTCAGCGATTTAACAACAGTATACCTAGTTCTGACTTTCTAGTAAAAGAAACTTCATCCATAATCATTTTTTAGGAAATTATACTATATATATCTGATAGCGTAGCGCGACGATTGTAAATTCTAATTTATTATCTATTACTCAGATATTTGTTTATAATTAATAATTATAATTATAATTACAACGATGAGATATTCAAAACGATTTCATCTTCTTATCTATAATTTGTGGTGATAAACAATTACTCATTGTTAAACAATATACAACTCGAAAATGACAACGCATATAACCTTCACAATTTCGATTGTGTATTTACGGTATTTAATATGAGAATATTTATGGATAATAAAATGATGAGAAAAATATCATTGAATATTTATCTGTGAGTTAATAAACACTAAATTTTACTTAATCCAGTCAGTTTTATAAGGGGTGTGCCTGGTTTCATAGCCAAATGACTCACAGTCACGAAACACTAAATTTATATATATATAAATCCTCAAATGTGAAATATCATTTTATTCGATTGATTTGACATCCCGTTTTATCATACAAATATCATAACTGAGTTTAGTTATATTATAAAGAAACAATTCGACAACATTAAATCAACAGATATTTGACACTTCGCGATGAACAAAGGCTTGACACATTGCAGACGACAGGTCAAAGCGGTAGCCATATTTAATATCGTACTCATGTCATGGCGACTACCACAGCTGTAGTTATCGTTAAATTTAAAATAAACATAATTTCTTAAATCATTTAATAGATTGTGATAAAATGAATAATTATTTAAGGTGATTAATTATCGAGTCGATAAATACTGGCTAAACAATTGTCATTCTTTATATTATATAAAATGAAAATGAATTTATCAATGTTACGATAGATGTTACTGTAACCAGCTGTCACGTGTCAGCTGACATTGTCAATGTGGGGATACGCGGAGATCGATACATACAAAAATGTGAATGTGAAAATGTTATTAGTTGTTACCGAATGAAATATAAGATAATCGGATAATTTTTATTTTATTTAAACGACCGTTTAATACACATTAATCAATTATTAAACCTTAATAATCGTTTATATTTATAATACTATAAATATTATACAAAGTGAAAGTCTGACAAATTTATTGACTTTACAATTATCAATGTAACACTTAATTCCCGGGTTATATTAATAAACGAATAATAATAAGTTTTTTTTTTTAAACTACGATAACTAACTAGACATTTATTAGAAAGTAGAAATCTAAAGACAGCAAAAAATAAAAATAAAAATAAAAACAACAAATGTTCCTAATAATGAAAACGAAGGAATAATTAAATGAATGAATAAAAATAATGTGTGTTTAAATAAAATCGCCTAGCGTAGCGAGAATTATAAATTTATTTATTTCAAACCCATTACTTTTTTTTTTTTTTTGTTTTTAAATCAATTTTTTTTTTTCTTACATATATTATAAATCTATAAATATATTTTATACAAATTTTTAAACACGTTTTATTAATGACTATTTTTTCTTGTTTTAGTCGATAAATTTTTGTCAACGTGAGTTATTAAAACGTAAACGATAAGAATATATTTTAATCATCATGGATTTTATAGGCGTTATAACGCTATCGATAACTTCATTTATATGTGGCATTATATCAACATTAGTATTACAATGGTATATTTTTATGAAATATTTGGAAACAGCGCCGCTCGCTGAACCACCAGACAAACCAATTTCTCATGGAAAGGCTGTGTTACCAGAAGGGCTTTTAAACGATATAGAAAATGAGAAATCAAATTTTTCTACTAACAGTAGCGGAGCGCCTAGACAAAGTCTTTCTCAAGGCAATGAAAATCTTGCCATTAATTTAACTCTACAATTTTTATTCAACGAATTAAGAAACGCAGAGAGAGTTCGCTCCTGGTTATATCGTAAATTAAATAATGAATTCAAAGTATTATTGACCAGATCTACTACTGGGAAACTATTTGACACCGTTCAAGTAAGCATACGTCATAACATTGTTAAAAAAAAAAAAAAAAAAAAAAAAGAAAAAAAAAACATATTTTCATTCAAAATTCTATTTTATTCTTTTTTCTCTTTTTATAAAAAAACTAATTTTTAGCTCCGAGATTTACACCTCGGTAATCAATTTCCTACTATAAAAGGACTGGAGGTTGCCGACGCAAAGATAAACGCAGATACAGGATTACTAGAGAGCCTTGATTTATCTTTAGATCTTCATTATTGTGGAAATTTTCAATTGTCAATAGATGCTAAGATGCTGTTAGGAAAGACAGCTTATTTAGCTGTACAAGGTGCGGATTTCATTATTTTCAAGATTTAACACTCTGTTCTTCTTTTTTTTTTTTTTTTTTATCAACGATAACGATTGTCTTAGTTCGATACTAAGTGTAGTATATCTTTTGTTAATTTCAGTGAAACGAGTAACCGGACGTGCCAGACTTCAGTTTACTCGAGTTCCTTACACTCATTGGTCTCTGAGTTTCTACTCTGAACCGATACTGGAATTACAAGTACAATCACAGTTTCAAGGACGACAATTACAGCCGCAAATAATATCGCTGATTACAGGACAAATACGCAGAGCAATTAGAAAGAAACACACACTTCCGAGATACAAAATGCGCTATAAGCCATTTTTCCGCAGACTCAATGATGAAGATGTTGATTTAATCGAGGTAAACAGAACGTATTAGATAGATCATGATTTTCATTGATATAAAAGATAAGCCACTATATTATATTGTATTGCAGAAATTGAAATTTTAATCCGCCTTAACAACACAAACATTTTTTTTTAAAAACTCCATTTCTCTAGGTATCCAACCGAAAATTGAGCCCCGGAAATCTTGAAATAACTCTGTTGGAAGTTAGTCGTTTGAATATGAGTACAAACGTATTTAATACCGAAGAAACATCTCAAATTGAAGTTTACTGCACAATGAGTATCGACGCAACGCCTTGGGTCTGCCTAACGCAGTATAGCGGAATACCTTATATGATATTAGACTTGATAATTAGCAAGACTACACAACAGCAGTTAGGAGTTGTATTCAAGCAGGATATCATACCTGAAATAGGATTAAACTGTGTTATAGTAGAAACAATTGTATCGGCCAGTCCAGCAGCTATAGCAGAAATGAGGCGTGGAGACATACTGATTGCTGTTGATGGAAAAAAGGTTCTGAATATGAACCAGGTAGCAAAATTTGTTAAAAGTGCTGCGCAGCGAAGGTTTATTATTAGAGTTGAGAGAAAGTATACTAAAATAGAGTCGGAAAGACATAATTCGGTGAAGTTAGAGACTGAGGAAAATAAGTTGGATAAAAATGTTGACAAAAAGTCTGCCAAGAACGAAATTTCAAAACCTGATGCAACAGGGAATGAAAAGAGCGCCGCAGAGATAAAAAATACTAAGTTTGATACTCCGATTAAATTTTCTGAATTAAAAGAAAACGATTTTGAACTACTCGATCTAGGCGACATGAACAAACTATCTAAAAGAAGAGAAAGCGCTCCTCACAGCACTGAGGATATTCCGCAAACACCATCGTGCCCGGAATCACCGTCGAGAAGAATATCGACTATTTCCACACTGTCTAATCAATCTCTTATCACAAATATCAGTCAAATGTATTCAACCGAAGACAGTAGCATCCAAAACATGAGCGACCTGTATTATACAACTAAAGAAAAGAGCGCAGCGTCTCTTATCTCATTCGAAGAAACACGAAACTTTCACATCGATTCTGACCTCCAATATTTAAACCTAGGAGTTTGGGCTCGAGTAAAAGGTGGCGAAAATCATCCCCTTCTTTTGGGATATATAAACGCACCAGTTAAATTAATACTTGCGCAGTGCTCTGTGTCTACGATCGGTCATTACCTCAAATGCTACGCATTATTACCACCAGACACTGGTTTGTTTGACCATATTTCATCGATTTGGTATTACAGTGTTTGTTCTTTCCTTCGTTTGAGCAATTTTCTTAATAAAAATGACTACTTTTCTCAACAGGTTCTATCGCTAATTCAAATCTGAAGTTACAAGGATACTCTGGATTTGATCCGACGCTTTGCTACGGCGATGTCCTATTGTCTTTTACGTGGAGTGTTAGTCAAATTCAGACTCAATTGAACGGTGCTGATGTAGGAAAGATGAAGGAAAATCCGGAAATTGCAAAAATTCCACAAATGTTAAACATCGAAACACCGGACAAAAAATCTCACGATTTTATAAGAACGCATTTTCACAGAGCTACGCATTGCGACTTTTGCACTAAAAAGGTGAAACATTGTACCCAGACTAATACGAGTTGAATTCTTATCTCCAACTTACGATTTCACAGACTTTCGATAAACTGAAATAATACAATTACACTTTTCAATTCTACAGATTTGGCTAAAAGATGCTGTACAATGTAGGGATTGTGGAATGGTTTGCCATAAAAAATGTGAAACAAGATGCCAGGCGTCTGGTGCATGCGGCGCTGAAACTCTAACTAGTTTAGCATTTGAAGCTGATGAAATTGAGTCTAATATTGGCGCAGGAGATGGTGGGCCTGAGATTTCACTCACTGGCTGCGACGACCACGTTCAGGTATTAGACACATTATGAAATATCATTTTTATTCGGTACTAATGATACGAGGGAGAAGGGAGGAAGAGTTCGATAAAATTTAAATTGATGTTCAGATTCAATTTTTTTTATCAAAGATTATATTTTGGTGGAATATTTTCATAAGTATTTTTTATTTTCTCCTCTAACTTGCAAAATTATTCAAAGAAACAAACAAACTGGGTAATTGTATGGTGAAGGTGTCCATGTGAAAAAAAAAAAAAAAAAATTGTTAAAAAATAAAAATTATAATCACCCGTAATCACAAAGGTGAAGGTTTATTGTAGGCTTGCACCTTGCCCCTGCTACTAATTCATTGAGTTACCACAGAGTGAGTTTTCCACATTGATAAAATAGAAAAGTAAATGTTTTCAAACACCCAGAAAAGTAAACACTAGTATCATAGTTTCACAAAGCGTATTTCCAACTATTTTATTCCTCGTACTATTTCTGCTCTTGGCAGACTCTGTGTATGAATACTTGGGTAATAATTTCATTCCTTAGTTAAAATATACAATATTTTATTCCGAGTTAATCTACCGCAGTTAGTTAGGATGTAGAAGTTTTGGTAGAAATAATGCTGAATAAAAAAAAAATTGAATGCGCTAATAAAACAATCAGGGCGCAGGAATGATGAGCGTCAAAGCCAGCATAGCAAATACATTGTTGGGTCTGAAGAGAGCCGGAAGTGCAACTTGCTTGGCACCACCAAGCTCTGGTAACGGACTGGCCTCGAGAAGCCTTCCGCCTAGCCCCTGTTCCTCCCGCAAGGTAGAATTAAACTTGTATTTCTTTTTAATGCCAGAATCGTTTATCAGCGCAGCTAAGATTACAGATGAAAACCAGTTCCGATATATATAGTTTCTACACCTCATTACGAAAGTCTTAAGAATTTTTTCAGTCATTCTCTTAACGGCATTTGTTACATCAAATATGTTTGTGTATGAACTGAACCCTGCAATATTAATACAAGATATATCAGAGATAATATGCTTGGCTTGTAACGTTGATAACACCCCAAGTCGCATTAACAATTTCCTTGGCTTCTATATTGACTAGATATGTATAAATATGTTGGGTAACTAATCAAGATTCAGTTAAACAAGTTTTGAATCAACGAGTTTGTTAATTTACAAAGCACAATGCATGTCTAACTTGCTATGTATAACAAATGCATTTGTAATTAAAAGTCACAGTATAAGAATTTGTCGCCCGCTAACACCCTAGTTTAAAATATAATTGTTTGTAACTTGATTCAAACAATATACAAATGCAGAGTTCTCTCGTCGGTGGATTGGGAATAAGTACCAATTTATTGGAAGGAGCTGACCCGTCGATAGTAGCGCCACTTTTGAGTGGGGATTTGGATGAAGGACTAATGTCCCGAGCTAAAGACACAGGGAAGTCTCTATACGCGTATCTCGAGCCTCAAGATCGAGTGGAAAAAATCAATTCTATGGTAATTTTTTTCACCTATAATTTCAATAGTATATAACTGATGCTGACGATTACTAAACTATTGTTTATTCAATCTACTATACACAGATGGGCAAATTAAAGACAGCTTTAGACGTCGAGACTACCTCAAGATTGAAGTTATGTCAGAGCGGGGAATTGGATAGTGCTAAATTAATCGCACAAAGCGACTCACGTGTCCAAGCGCTGAGTGTACTGCTCTTGCACTATTGTGCAGGATTGCAGCATGCTCAAGAAGCTGCGGATAGATCAGAACTTAAAAAGGATTCTTAGTTATATTGTGTATTATAGTATTATAATCGTGTCTACGTTACTTAATTAAATTATAAATTTATTATTTACCTATGGATAATTTGTTTATAATATTGAAGATTGCATAATCTAGTTATGCAATCAGGAAGAAATTTTTGTCTATAAATATTGAAGAATGTTTTTTTTTTTTTTTTTTTTTGCTCTTGCGAGAGAAAGAAAAAAAAAAAGAATGTTATAAGTACATGTCTATAAAAATGAGAAATGATGACATAATCAATTATTATAATATTTAAATTATATTATATAAATTTTTTAACAAATTTCTATAGGTACTATTACATAATATATAGTTTTGATTGAATGTGAAAAAGAAAAAGAGGACGGTTTAAAAATATAGCTTTTAGACAATGGCATCTACAGATGTGTAATTGTTGCACGAATTTTATAATATATATATAATGTATAACAATTTTTTGGTAGCAGGATAAATTAAGTTTTTACGTTTTATAGGTATTTTTTGTAATACCAGTCAGCTCAAATACAACTCGAAGACTAAATACTCATGTCTATTATCGCAGTATCATGCTTACATAATTGATTGTTTACCAGAAGAACACCAAAGGCAAAGACTTAAATAATGATAATTTTTTTTAGAAACTAATAGAAATTAATGAAAAATTAAGTATACTAAAAATATATATATATATATAATCAGCTTGATATTCATATCATTTTTTGCCAATCTTTCAATGATTGGTGAATAAAAATCCAAATATACGGAGTGTAACAAAATAAGTAATTATAAGTATGTTAAAAGAATTTTTATTCAATAATATACTAGATACCCATAAGTATACATTACATACATACATACATACATACATACATCTACTTCATTTACTACACTCCGTTATTTAAATATATCATACGTAGCAACGAATAAATATACATATAATATAATGTTATCAATACATTGACTACATTATCCGATATATCAATTATTATATTAATAAATAAAGCGCAGGATTAAAATATAACGCATATTATTTATGTTAAATTTCTTCTGCTGCTGCTACTACTACTCCATCCATATAATATATACTATAGTAGAAAAAACGAAGGAGTTTTTAGATAATTAATTAATAAAATAAATAAAAACCATGCGAATCAACGAATTTAATAGAATTTCTTGTTACAATACGAATAATACGATATACTCGCATATCGACGTCTTAGTGGGGAAAAAAAAAAGAAAAAAAAAAAAACAAAAAAAACATGATATCTCAAATTGTGGTAGAAAAACATGCTATCTTCGATACATCTTTGACACAGAATATACCATGTTTTACCACTGAGGCGTTGATATGTATATACCTAGATACAGACATGTGCAATATACATGTGTATATTCTTTTGTTTTATATCTTATTATCAATTTATCGCATGTTATTATTATTCTTATATAGATATCAACTTATAATAAATGAATCAATTTTTTCCTTTATTTATTTATTTATTTATTTATTTTTTTTCTTCTTTCTTTATTTTTTTTCAAATAATTAATTTGTCATGATATTTTTGAATAATATATTACAATCTTGTATCCCTAATCACTATTCCATAATCAGACTTTTTTTTTTTTTTTTTTATCAAATATCCTATACCACGTGTTGCAACGGCTATACGTATTTCATGATTTTATTATGAAGCATTAAATATAGTAAAACACAATGCAGACTCATCAAAACAAATGGACTTATTCGAATATTTCCACATCGAGCGCAACGTTCAACATTCGTGGGTTTCGAATTTCGTGTTCGAATTTTAGTATTTACAGTATAAATACGTTGTTTACATATTTATCTTCTAAGGGGATAATAAAAGAAAAAATAAAAAAAAATAAAATAAAAAATAGGTAAAAATTAAATGCTCTTTTTTTTTTTCTATATCCAATTCGAGATTTACGTCAGAGACAGTTTTCTCGGTAAATACGAAAATACTTGTAATATACATATATATATATATATATTTGAGTGAGAAAAATGTGCGCGGCGAAGTAACACAAAGATTAAAACGCTGGCCAAGGATCTCAGATTGACGAAAACTATACGGCTGTAAGCTTGTGCATTAGGGCGTATACCTAAAGTCGTCGGAGATTATTGCCCAGTGGTATAAAGCCAAGAGAAGAAGAAGTCATGGGGGATTTTGGCCTACGTTCTATTTTCGTTTAAGACATGCACGCGCAGTATTTCCTGGCTTTCGTCCAAGCATACAAGCATACGTCGTATATAAACATTTTGCCTCTCTTCGGAGCTTTCGTGTAGCAAATGAATGAGAAAAATAAACTCAAAACGGGAACGCGATTATATTGGAGTCGATCAGATGCGTGAGAATGATACTCAGACGTCTGGATCAGCTTCGTAAAATTTTACTAAAAACTTGGAGTAGAGGATCCTTGGATTTATATTTTTCGAAAAAAATTCATTAATGCTTTCGAAAAATTCGGGGCATGAATATATATATAGGTATACATCTAACTCTCGTGTCTTTTCGTGCATTGTTTTCGCATACAATATTTGCATATAGTACAAGAAAAGTGCGAAGTTGGAGTAAACGTAGAAAAATGATTCCATTCGTAGATTGGAATAGAGCCAAAAATTCATAATAAAATGTTAGACTTTGCAGCATCCGTTGACCGCCAAAATATCTATATACTATATGATAAAATTGGGGAAAACACTCGGTTATATACCTATCTTTAATTTAGAATATATGCGGAATTGGAAGAGAGACAAATGAACTCTGATTATTCTTGGAAAATATTGTTCTATGTGTTTAGTTTAGGTAGTATAGGTATAACGACGCGTGTAATATATGTAGTTAAGTTAAGGCAGACGTTGAACACGTGTCGATTATAGTTTCAAAGAATAATCAAGTCTCTCCCAGAATTTGAGAAAAAAAGGAAACTACGTTTAAAACAGAATATGCGCATGAGAAATATAAGCCATATACCGAACATATATATATCTTATCAATATCGAGACCGGAAATGGTACTCGGAGATCTAGGATTCGTATATGATCGTATAGAGTGATTCATGCGATATCGAAAGTTTTGAAACTAAAATTAAGACATATATAACATTATATATGTGGTTTCCTAATCTTGAGAATAACAAATCCGAAAATAACGCAGCGAGCTTTACCAATAATCAATTGAGAGTAATCACATTTATTCTATATGCGTTTATTCCATAACTGAATTATGGGGTAGAAATTTTAAATTTTAAAAATTCTACGTACAACTGATGCAAAGAAAACGTTTATTCATTTTTTTTTTTTTTTTAACAATAATATTAAACTAATGATATAGTGATGCTGAAAATTTTCCACTGGTTCACCGAACTGCATGAGTGTGCATGAAAGGATTTTTCTTAAAAATACTCTAGACAGATGGTTTTCTCTTATGACCTTAGTCGACTCACAGTGCGTTCTTTGTTTAACAAGAAAAGCGGGCGTTTTCAGTCTCTGCCAATTTCGCAAAAACCTCCAAATATTTCTCTTGGTCATTGGTGTTGCTAAGGCTAAACTACATGGGCAATGGAAACAGTTTTAGTCTACGCAGTAAGCGTCCTAGCATGCTTATAGATTATTTTTATTATCTAAATAGATTATACTGTATTCACCTACGCCGTCAAATTCACCCCGAAGGAAATAACAAACAAATAAAACAAAAAGCTTCGAATGAGAATTGATTTAAAACGCAAAAAACTTTAGATTTCTATTCAAACGATTGTTTTTGTTTGTTTGTTTGTTTTTTTGTTTGTTTTTTTTTTTTTTTTTGTTTTTCGGCAGTAAAATAAATCCATCAAGGAAATATTTCGATCATAAATGAAACACTGCTATATTATTCCAAGTCATAAGATGAAGGAATTGTGAAAATCAGTCACTATTCTCTTCGAATGTAAATTCCAGCTATCAAATGATTTTCAAAACGATTTTTTGAGTGCAGAGTGACGAATGATCTCTCAGAAAAGATGCGCGCTATTTGTGTCTTCGATTTTCCTATTTCAAATTCAAGCGTGCTTTATAGTTCGACGATACGTCGGTAGACAGCGCTACTACCTTTCCAAGCAACAAAAAATTAAGTGGAAAAAGTCACGCCTGATAAGTGGCCAGACGCCCGCACATGCATCTCAGAATGAGCGGGTCACCAACACTTCCGTACCTCTGCCAAAACATTGCTAGTTTATTATCTAGGCTTAGGAAAATTCTATATGAAATATTTTTTTATTATTTAACGAAGAGGCGTAATTATATCGCTCGCTTAGAAATATATATTTTTAGCATTTTAATTTATCCATAGGCATGTTCTATGATCACAAATGAAAGTGTAATAACTATTTATGAGATTTATCGTAATGAGAGATCTCTTACGTTATTATTCTGGTAGTTAAAAAATGATTACGCAACAATTTTCATTACGATATACTCACATAGAGTAACGCGATTAATTGGGCTTCCGTACCTACTCCGAATAGCATAATTAGAAACTTGCGAAACTATTCGAAAATGAATTATGTACCTATATATATATATATAGACTTAGGATTTTGAAGAAAACATTTCCAGTATTCTTTTTAAAAACTGGGAATTTTTTTTCAAAAGTTCAAATACCTATATAATTCGCTTCAGACATATATATATCTTATAATAAGATTATTTTTGCAAGTTTGCGTAAAATGAAACCAACTTGCGTCAGTTTGTATAAAAAAAAAAAAGAAGAAAAGAAAATAGCATTGTTTGAACGGGCAAAAGAAAGTTAAGTTGAACTAGAAGTTGTATTTCTGGGAAGCAACAAAACAGTTTAGACTTTATTTAAATTTTTTCAAATTATGAAATCTCCATCATCTCTATTATAGGATATTTAAATTCCTTGATATAACTCGTTGGAAAATTCATCTTATTGGAGTAACAAGCGCATCATTTATTGATATTGTCAAATTTTCTCGCTCAGTAAATTACAGTAAATACAATCGTCGCCTTGAAGTTCATTCTAATTGAACAATTGCCAAAGGAAACGTAGGTCTTCCGGATATCTAGCACAGTCGACTAGTTGAAATTCATATTCGTATATGAAAACAATATATATAATAATTACGAAGACCAAACGTGCGAGAACCACGGAGCACAGAACACTCGGGCTATAGACTGTATGTCTTTCGTTTGACCTGTTAGAAAGCCAGATTTTTACTAGAACTAACTCTGACAAGATTTAAATCCAACTTTCTGATAGTTGAAAACATACGACCGATTCAATATAACGTATATATTATTACGTATAAATCGAATTTCCCAACTTTTGCCCTATATATAGATACCTCAATTCCGCTTCCCACGCAAGGCGACAACTCGCATGAATTGATCTTATATTTATATATCAAAGAAAAATATACCGCTAATACGAAAAATAACGAACTTAATGCATGCAATAATAGAATTTCATAAATAATTTCAAACAAAATCGAGCACTTCAGGCACTTCGCACAAGTATATCATACTACTCTTATTTTTTCTTTTGTCAAAGAATAATTAATGAGAAAAATTATTATTGGAAAGCATTAAGATGCCTCCAACTTAATAGTTGCGTAGTAGTTGCGGTCAGTGCAGTGCCAAATTTCAAGCCATGTACATTAATATTGTCACAGCGATCACGAGCCTATAATTAAGGGGATATGTAAGGTGAATTATCCACCTCGAATTTTTGGCAGTCCGTTTCCCAGCTAAAACACGTCCGATCGATGTGAAATTGATATCAGTGACGCAGAAAAAGTGAACTCAGGGCATGATGCTCTTGGATTTCCAAAAAGCGAAAATAAAATGTACAATTTTATATCAAGAGTGCTCTGTAACGAATAATCGTTGTTGCTGACGTTGTACTTTATAAATAGTATGAAAACACCCGAAACATTTTCGCTTTTTGGAAATCCAAGAGCATCATGCTTTCCGTGCACTTTTTCTGCGTTACTGACATCAATTTCACATCGATTGGATGTGTTTTACCTGAGAAACGGGCTGCCAAAAATTCGAGGTGTATAATCCACCTTTCGCATATCCCCTTAACGGAACTTTCAATTAAGTTTTAAATTAAGCTTCAATTAAACGGTACGATATCGATATATTTATTGATCAAGGAACACAAACACTGTTCCTTTCCGTTAAAAAATCGTATAATTTTATTCTATACTGATTCCGTTTAATATATTTAGATCGAACAGAAAACTTTATTGTTAATTTTATAATGTAAAAAAAGTTCGAATTACGCGATAATATTTTCTTGCCCAATATACATTACTGTCTTGTATTATCATATGTATACCTAATTAAAAATCGAACGATCCCAAATTCTAATCAAGATAAATCCACCGCGATGTTGCAAGACTGAAATTCGCCCGTATCCTCAAGCGCGTCTTATTCTTAATAATATATAACTGCGTAGTAATGAGAAAAAAAAAGTTCTATAAATCGAGCCTATATATACAGCTTGATAAAAGTGTGACGCATTATTAAACCCGGGTTTCGATATATATATATATATACATAAAGTTAAATCTATAGATTATTAATTATCAAATAGTAAAACGCAATCGGTATAGGGAAGCGTGTTTTTAAATTTTTGACAGGCTGCTCGTCGCCGCTAGATCCACGTGGCTCTGTTCCGCGGAATCGCGCGAAGTGTAGTTGTTTTCAAACAAAGAGAGAGACCGGACAGAGTCAGCTGATCGGAGATGCATCTCTGGTGGGAGAGGGCAGAAGGCTTAAATAGCACCGTCCGCCATTCGAACGAACCAGTACTAATATCTATCTCCTAACAAAACGGCACTCAATTTTAAAAATTTAAACTTCAGTCTGGCTAGCTAAAAGGATCAATTCCGGTTGTCATACAGGAACAGATCTTCAAATTTTTTTTTAAGGAGCCTGGGACTCGATTTTTGGAAAAAAAAGAAAAAAAAAAACTAAGAAGCGAACCAAAAATCTAAGAAACAACAAAGAATAGCTGCAGCTATTGTTGCCATTGTTTATTAAGAAATAAAAATAATAGAAATATTTTTGAAACACGTTCTCCAGCCCGGGAAAAGAAACTAAGCATTGAAAAAAAAAAAAATCAAAAAAAAAAAAATCGTGGCTGTAACGAGATACGTACTACAGCATACAGTAATATTCATCAGGGACATCCTTGTTGCTGCAATATATTACGTAAACGTATAGTATCGCAAAACTATACAATAGAACAAGTGCATCGAGTGCAACTATACGTATAATAATCGTATAGGACTAGAGTGCTAATGTTTTTGTTCCGTTTTAGCGGAAATTTGAATTGACAAAAGTTTAAAACGAGTGTACTAATAGTATAGTATAATATAAATCGAAGGAAGTCTATACAGCTTTTGGATACAGACTGATTGCACTATAAGAATATAAAAAATAAAAAATAAAAAATAAAAAATAAAAACAAACACATCATGAAGCCTCCCGCATACAACACGGAAGAAGTTCAACGTATCTCCCAGGAACAAGGCGAACGAAATGTTGCGATGGCAGTTTGCGTACAGCTTGCTGGAAGAGCTATCATCAGAGTTGTATCCAGATGCGAAGCAGCACAAGACAATTGCAATTTAGGTAAGAATTAAGAGATGCGCAGAAAAGTCCGCGACCATATTTCATTTCGTTAAATTATACTTTGAATCGAATAAGACACGAAACAAAATTGAAAATAGAGTTGAAAGGATGAGTAGGTAGGTATATACAAACCGTAAAACATGAAGTCTGAAATTTGTAAATCGCGATATTATACCAATGACTAATTACTTTGATAGCAATAATTGGGAAAGTCTGAAAAGATTAGAGCATGATGATATATTGAATCGACGAGGAAATTTCCCGCGCGATAATTATCCTGAAGATATGTAAGTGCGCGCAGAGTATTGGGAAATTCAAATCGTGCACATGAAGTATATCACGGTTGCATCAGTGATGCGCAGCTGGTTATAGTATTAAAGTATATAAGTGGATTATGCCAGTGTTAGGTCGGCCAGTCCTCAATCACTGCATTGCCAAAAGGTGGTACAGTACACACGCTGTGCTGCAATATGGGTACCGTACATTTGTAAGTCAATATTAAATATTGTATCTATAAACGGTATTTTTTTTAATCGCATTACAAGAAGTTGATTATAATAATATAATATATGTTAAGGTGAAGATCAATCCTGAATTTTCAAATCCGTGTATATAAAACGTAACTTTATCTGACAATTTGAAAACAATCGGTTTCCAAATTGTGGCGCAATTAGTACTTGACGTGTTTCGCGCGCTATACCTCATCGAATCGTATAATTGTGAAGCACCGCGAGATTGATAAGAATTATAAGTATATGTTTGCTTTGAATATGAACTCGGGGATTCTTTTTCATCACACACATATTTTTCATAAAATATACGAAGTTGCTGTAACTAATGTATGAATTTAAACAAATATAAGTAACGCATTGTCTAGCTGAAACATTGCAGAGAAAATGGTGTAGAAATTTACGCATATTTGCGTTGCACAGTGTCTTATCTGAAATTTCATCTTGATATTAAACGCGATATTGTCAGAGTCTGAAGAGTGATAAGAGTGTACAACGTCAAAATAAAACTGAGTTTTAATTGTTTCTTTGTTTATGTTTACGTATAGTATGTACTTACGACGATCGTACTTGAAGTTTAATCTAGAGCTTTATGTACGTATAGGTATAGTATATGTATATATATATAGCGAATTGTCTACCGCGTAACCCTTAGTCATATCATTATTAAAGAATTTTAAAAGCGCAATTTTATTTGCGATCTAATTCTATATGTAGGTATACGTTAAAAATGAAATTTTCATTGACTTGAAAGAAAAGGTATACATACATATACCGTTATACTAGAATAGCTCGTGGATAAAACGAGAATACAACTTCCTGCGTCTAAACGTAATAATAGTTACGTCTATACAATATAGTAAATACTACTATATAGTAAATTGTTCTTTCTTTGCAATTGCAAATGAGCTGTAGATTCGTGTTCGTTTTTCGCATTCTAATTTATAGTGCATTCAGCTTTCAGAAAGTATTTTGTATTTGATCCTTTTTATCAAAATACTGCACAGTCACATGTGTATTATAGATATCATTTCAGCTATATTCTTATTTCTGTTTTTCAATCTGCTATGTGGAAAAATAATGAAATAAAGATATATATATATATTACATAGTTATTGAAATATTATCGAATGAGACTTAAAAACTGAGTAAAAGTAACTCTTTTACATATGTCTATATATATACGTAGTACACGCATGTACGAACGTATAGTAAATTTCTGTATACTCGATGTCTTGAATTCATTAAGGTTTGCACGTGGGTTTGGAACGTTGAAAAGCGAGTATAAACCGATATTACAAAGGCGGTTTATATTTTATATTCTATAAACACACGAATTTGTCGCAGTTAGTTATTTATTTATATTATATATATATATCTACATTTGAATGTATTATAGAGGTATAATATACATGTACATCGAAAATTTCCGCGATTTTAAAATCCGCGTATATTTATCAAATTATATTAAATATAATATAGTATAACGCAAAATCTCTCTGTATACTCGTTGTACTGTAGAGAGCAGCTGGAGAAACACTTTGGACTTCCTGGATAGAACAAGGCCCGGGCCTTGCCTTACCCATACTTGGAAAGATTTGAGACCTTGCCCGGTGCCTTTTCTACCATTTTTAATTCACCTTAATGCTTGGTGACTCACGTTATAAATACTGTAAACGATACGTTATATGTACTATACATATATATATGTATTTATATACAGAATTTATAGTTTTAGTATGTATTCCGTGTTTCTGTACATTATTTATATATCTATATGTATATAATTAATATTATTTATCTGTATTAATTCGTATATGATATATATCCTATGTGCCTTACAATAAATTATTTATACCTATATACCCAGCGAGAAACAAATGCAACGATCTTCCTGTTATTAGAAATGAAAACAAGATTTCTAATCGTCTAAGCGGCGAAAGTGAGCCCGAGAAACGGGTTCTCGACGATTTTTTTTTTTTTTTTTTTTTTTTTTTTTTTTCTTTTCAAACATTACTTAAGGGAACCTGCAGCACCAACCAAGACAATAAAACTCCGTACTATACTTAAGTTGAGATGTTTTTTTTTTTTTTTTTTTGTTTGTTAAATCCAAATTTCGATAATCCCATCAGTCAGTCAGTTCTTTGTTTGTTTAGCTATAGAATCTCACGCTGAAATACCCACGGGGACTAAAGCAGCTGACCGGTTGTTCGCCCACACAGAAAATCGTATCTACGCAATACTTTCTACACGTATAGTTTCACACGTATTCATATATATATAAATACACGTACATAGTATTCGTGTGTATATATATGTGCCTATATCCTATAAAACGCGATGCGTTTTCACGCTTGTGTTTATTTGAACTTTGATTCATAAACGCGGGTAGTACGCGGCTGCAGTAGCAGCAGCAGGCGTGTGCCAAACTTTTCATTTCACTCGAGTAAACTAAAATTAAATACTACATAGGTCGGGATTTTTGGCAATATTTTATTAACATGTTTTTTTTTTTTTTTTTTTTTTTTTTTTTTTTTTTTAAGGCAAGTTGTTTTTCGGGTACAATAAAAGCAGTTCAAAATTTCTTGACCCAAGATGAGTGATGGTATGTAGGTATAGGAAACGATCACTTTTAATTTTCAAATCTAAAATTATACATATAGAAATATGTATACGACTATAACGACTTCGCGTTAGGTACCTATATCATAGCTGCACCGCGCAACGTGTTCAAAGCAGCAAAACATAAAGGAAACATTAGTCAACCCGGGTGTCTTCCTTATAGTGCAGCAGGCAACATATTTTGTTATAGTAAATCATATCTCGTGATTGTTATTTATTAACATCGGTAAAATATGTTTGTGTTCATTAATTTCATTTATAAATCATATATAATATAAGCTGATGCAGCGGTGAAATGAAATAAATTTTTTGATAATTAATTTCACACTCATAGGAATCATTTTTGGTACATTTTCACAAAATTAATTCGTGTGTGTGTGAACCGCGAGAGTTTATTTCTCTAATGAATAGCTTTTTATATTCAAACTAAACAAAACTGCGGTGATAAAATGTCTGGCAACAAACGACTATCTATATAGTCAATTAAATTTTAAAAACACGTATAGTAAAGTAGTATATTATGCGCTCTCTGCTTCATAAACTTATGGCTAATCCGCGGGAGTGTAACGTTAGTTTAAAAAAAATAATAGACGAATATTATTATTATTATATCGAATTAAAAAAATCCGGAGTTTGAGGCAAACAAAGAAGTTCTTAAGGAAAAAAAAAAAAAAAAATAACGCGCTTCTTTGCAATCTCATCCTGCCTTTGTTTATTAGAACTTACTAAAGATAGAAATTCACGCGATATTATAAGGGAATTTAAATTCGATAACGAGAACTGAACCACCAAAATTATTAATGAAAAAAAATGAAGAATCTTGAGAAATAAAGAAATTTAGATGACAATTTTTTTTTATTCTATAAGTAAAATTTACGCATGTGTTGAATAGGCAATACTATGCGTCTTCGAGCTTTTGGATATAGTTACTTCAAATACACCTTGCGTGCGTGCTAGGAAAGATCAACAATCCGAAAATAGAGAACAGGCCTTGGCAGTGCAGCAGCGAGATATATTCTGCATTCTCGTTTGAAAGAAAATTTTCTCTCCTCTTTCATTATTTTATTATTATATGGGATAAAGAAATTGTTTTTCTATTTTAAATAAAGTTAAAATCTCATTGTTTTCACCGCCTTCTGGTATAACATAGTATCAGGGGTATTCGACTCTATACGCTGAGCTCTCTGCGCAGTTAGGTACTTGCGCACAGAAGAATAAATTGTGTATTCAACTATTCACGATAAACGTTAGTATATACCAAGTGGTACATAAATACAAAAGTCTATATAGTCACTATAGAAGCTATATAATACAGGGCGCCACCATAAAAGGAAGGATAGCCTTAAATGGTAGCTTGCTGTAAAGGCCCTAAGGCCAGCTACGCACGCACGCACGCGGAAAAAGAATGGATACTTGGCAAAAACCAATCTGGCTTCCAGGTTTCAAGTCGCCTCAGCTTTATAAACGAGCTAACAACCCGAGACGTTTTATTTATCAACTATAACTCTCATCGCACAGATACTATCAGCTGAGAGAAAAAAATAAATAAATAAACATTAAGGGAGAGACAAATTTTTCTATACCATTTCAAAAAAAAAAAAAAAAATAATAATAATATATATTTATACATAACTGACATTGGTCTATAATTATATAATATCGTCTATATATTCATATATACATCCGTATATAGTTTTCATTTTACAAAACGCCAGGTATATAGCTGGTACCTATATCGCAATAGCTATATGTAATCAGTAATCGCAAGAAAATGGCGTTACGAATATATATATATATATATAGCTTCGAAATGCATATATTAATAATAAATTTATGAGTAGGTAGGTATATAGTTTTCTCTTATTTTCCTATAACAAATTACTTAACAAGTCAAGAAATCATAAAGCCGCGAGAATAAATATTTTACTTTGGCGACGCGTTAATAATCCGTGAACGAAATAGAAATGTGTATATAGTAAAACTATTTTAATGAAATTCTTATGTTAGCTAATTATTCCAGTTGTTATGTAACGACGCTGTATAATATACTCAGACACAATTAGTGAATTCGCATTGCTGTAATTAGTAAAAAAAAAAAAAAAAAAGAAGTGTTTCAACAAAAACAAAAACGATTTTAATTTCTGAGTTACATACTACAGGTGTATAGCTGTACATTACGCTACGCTATATTTGAAAATAATAAAACTATACCGCGTAGATTTAGAAGCAATTTATCTATATATATATATATATATATGTATACAACATTTCATTTCCCATTTATATTACATAAATCTATGTTACATATGTCATGGTTCTGTAGATTGGAAATTAATTCGGATCGTTGGCCTTCGTTACAAAACTATTTAGAAATACATTGATATATAATATACTGTGTACGCGCGTATGTAGTACTGTATACTTTCTCATCTAACTTAAACTTCCGCGTTTCGATGGTCAAATTTTAGTTTCCTATATTACGTCAAGGAAAACGGGGATATTATTTTTCAAATAATTTAAAAATAAATATATATCCATCGCTATACTATAATACTGTATGTATATGTATGTATGTATGTAGTACAGTGAACCATGTTCTCATTTTACGCCGCCTAGAGTTAGCCTACTGGCAATACGGTAGCGCATTTCTCTCGCGGGGTAATACAGTGTAGTAGCCAAGATGGCGCACGCGGTAACACGAGTGGTGCTACGCTGTGAAAAAGCTCAAGAGGACGAAGAATTGGGTAAACGATTAAAAAAAATAATATAAATTCTAAATTGATAGTTAGAAAATTATCTATCCGTTAATAATTTATTTTTTTTATTATTATTCATCAATATTCGTTTAAATTCATTTAGAACAAAGGCGGGGCTCGTGCTTTATAACTTCAATGTTAGTTGTTTGCGTGCTGCAGGTGCGCGGTGCAACAATCACAAATACCAAAGACGCGTTTCATGTTTACTTATAGGTAGCAGTCAAATTTTGTATGACAGTAAAATTCATAGAAAATACAATACGACACTATAATATATTATACTACAAGTATTTCGTAATTATCTAATACACCATTTAACATGTGTTACTTAATACTACACACGATGTACGGAAAAAATAAAAAATAAAAAAAAAAAAATATCTATCACGTGATATATATATAGTATAACTATATATGAGGTTGACCTATTTCTACGATTCGAATGTATGTCACGACTTAGGATAAAGCCAGAATAAATTCCGAGATGTTAGAATTGGTGTTTCAGACAAAATTTCAAACGTTCACGGTGTTTCAAATATCCACATTTTCATAATTATAGTTTTTTTTTCTCTTATAGAAACAACAAATGCTTATTATTATACGGGTTTTACAAATGACCTACAATTAAGGTGCAGCCCATATCCATGTACCTACTTCACTGTATATATACATATGTATGCCAGTAGTTATCGAGTGACCTAGTTTACTCCTATAGAATCGAGTGCAACAGAGTGGGATGACAATGTATTGTGAAATACCGAATATAGATCTCTGGACGAATTCGCGATATACGATTGTCGATTTTCCGATTAACATTTTTTCCTCATAATGATTTATTTATTTATTTTGGAATTAGTCTTTTTTTCAAAATATTCATCCTTATGTCGTTGAATAGAATGAAAAATGAAAAATAAATAAATAAATAAAAAAATACAAAAAATACAGAAAAAAAATAAAATAAAATAAAAAATAAAATAGAGAAAATATAGATTGAGATTAGTATTAAGGAGGAGCTATGAACTCGTTAATTAGTAATCTTTTCAGCTTTACATAAACATAGTTTCTCAGCTGGAAATCGTGCAGGTGAAAGCGTGAACTGGTGTTTGCGAACATGAAATTCACTTTCAAATAGATTGTTGCACGCATATATATATATATATATATACACCTAACTATATGGTGACTCATTCCTGAAGGGATATTAACTAATTCTAACACTTTATTATCGTTCAATTTGATTTATTAATCTGAAAATTACTTTATTAAACGCGAATATAACGATCATTGGTGTCTTCAGCAGGTTTGGCTGATCCGTCATTTTAAGAATGCGCTTTGTCAAAGTCGACGGTTTTGTTTTACCGAAAATGCTACGACAGCAAATTGTCATCGTAATTCGTTCACAACGTTTAGCCTATGCATGATCTGGTCATTAATATAAAAAATATTTATTTAAGTAAAATATGTTCGAAAAATTGAATATATATAAATACTGATATAAAATTATAGTATAGGTTTACATTGAAATTTTTTTTTTTTTTTTCATTATGTACTATGATTGTTACAGATTTGTCAGAATGTCAGCTGATGCAAGTGCCGGACGCGGTTTATCATCTAATGCGACACACGGAGCTGAAGAGATGCAACCTTTCCGGTAACGTCATAACAAAAATCCCGCCAAAATTTGCCGTCAAGTTTTCATTGATCAATGGTAAGTTATAGATTATTATATTATTATGTATCGGTTAAGCTAGCTTTTTGTGTATTAATAATCATACTGTTGCAGTTTGCGCTAACAAAAATAACAAAACTGTGTTTAATCAAAATATAAATAAAAAAAAAAAAACCCCGCTTCAATTCGAAATTTTCATATATCGCGTCACTAATGCCATAAGGTCGTAAACGCAAAAAAAAAAAAAAAAAAAAAAAATTTTTTCATGCTATATAACATCGTTTGGGCATATCCGCAACAAAAAAAAAAATAATTTTTTGGCGCTTACGACCTTATGGTATTAGTGACGCGATATAAAAAAACCCCAATATTATATAGTATTTGATAATGATATTATTTACTATAAACAACTTTCATCGAATTTCAAAACCATGATCGTATAATTTGAGATCTTGCAGTAATTCAAGAAATGGAAATCGAACGTTATCCGATAGATCGGAGAATTTTTCACGTTGAAGATATACCTAGTATATGCGCGTAACACAATTTCACATAAATAAAATAGTAATTGATGTAATAAAGTTAGCTGCTGTCGATTTGTTACATAGAGTCCTAATGAATCTAGTAGATTGTAATAAAATTGATATAGGTACCTATTATCGTTGTTTGATCGTAAAAGTAAAATTGCTTGATTGTCCCTATAAATTCAGATGGGTGTTTGCAGCCTGCATTTCAGTCGCTGGGTATAAGAAAACGATTTCTGCAACGGCGAAAAATGAATGTTATATTAGAAAAGAGCGAAAAAAAAAAACTAAAAAATAAAAAAATATTGAAAAAAAAAAAAAAAAAGGAAGTGAAAAAAAAAAAATTTGAACACTGCAGAAATGTGCAGTAGTTTTTTTTTTTTTTTAAATGTGTTGGAATATATTTTTCGAATTTATTACGGAATCTAATATAATTATAATAGAAATCATGAAAGATCGCTCGCCATTATAACTGCAACTCCAAATCCGACGTCGGCGCGAGACGCCTGACAACCATCCGAATCCAGCCTAAGGTGCGATATATAAAAAAAAATTTAAACTAAATTAAATGACAAGAAAAAAAAAAAAAAAAAAAAAAAATTTGATCAAAAGAAAAAATAAAGCCCCGTGGGTCTCGAATCAGACACGATTTCGTTACGTGTTGTATTCATATACATATAATATGTTACGCGATTTTAAAAAAATCGCGCGAAATTAGGGAAATACATGTATAATAACATATCGCGTGCATTATTATATCCGCATTAATAATTATGCAACCAGCTGTTCATTAATAATTGCGAATAATCGACTAATAATTACATATATTTATGACGCATTATTTCATTTACGCTTTATAGGTGAAAAAAAATAATAATAATAATAATAATATATATATATTAGGGTGTTTCATTTTTAGGGAATATTTTTTTTTTCGATGGCATACCAGAGAATCTTATACTTTATAAAAAATAAAAAATTTTGCCGCCTGGTAAAAGGTTTTAGGTCTAATAGTGGCTTAGCTCATTCAAAAATTCGATTTCCCACCTAAATAACACAGGAAAATTTTTTTTCTTTGTTTAATTGAATTTTTCGTTGTTAAAAATTTTTTTTTCGAAAAAACCTTCGTATAGCTTTTGAAGGAAATTAAATTCTCTACCAAAATGTCCCTGTGGTCAAAGACCGTACAACCAGTAGTTTCGGAGTTATAGCGAAAATTGTTCATGTTTGACGCGCTATAACTCCGAAACTACTGGTTGTACGGTTTTCGACCACAGAGACATTTTTGTAGAGAATTGAATTTCCTTCAAAAGCTATACGAAGGTTTTTTCGAAAAAAAAAATTTTAACAACGAAAAATTCAATTAAACAAAAAAAAAAAATTTTCCTGTGTTATTTAGGTGGGAAATCGAATTTTTGAATGAGCTAAGCCACTATTAGACCTAAAACCTTTTACCAGGCGGCAAAATTTTTTATTTTTTATAAAGTATAAGATTCTCTGGTATGCCATCGAAAAAAAAAATATTGCCTAAAAATGAAACACCCTAATATATATATTATATATATAAAAATATAAATAAATAATTATCGATCGTTGTAACGTTATTGCAATAATTAATTCATTATAGTTGGAGATGAATTTATTGATGAACGATCATTTTTTTTATTTATAATTTCAGAACTGAACCTGAGCCACAACCAAATGAGCAAATTACCCGAAGAACTTTCGGAATTGGTGGCTTTGAAAAGGCTTGACATTTCGCATAATACTTTTATCGCGTTGCCAACGGTTACCTGCAGAATACCTCAACTGGAACAACTCATTGCCAATGATAATTCCATCATAGGTAAGCTGCGAAGATGATAAATGAAAATTATAGCTGAATAATAATTTTCTAAAATCATAATCCTAAAAATATTCAATATTTGAAAAATCTCATGTCAAAGAACGTCCGTTCTATGTCAAGTTGGTAAATTGAGGACGAATAGTTTTATCGAGTTAAAAATCTTTTTGATTTCGAAAGATAAGAGTTATAAAAAAATCTAAAAAAAAAAAAAAAAAAAAACGCTAATTTTATTATAAATGATTTTTGTTTCTACCAGACGTTGACGTTGAAAGACTGAGGCATGCACCAGCCCTGGAATTCTTAGATTTACAAAACAACCCATTAACGTCGCGGGTCCACGACCTTCTCCAAACTTTGATTGAAGTAAAAATTGAACTAACACCACGAGAGCGTGAAGAATGGGAAGATCTAACGGTTTGAACAACTGCAATATAATACGTTTACCCAAACGAGAGTCGATTCTTTAAAGATAATTTAACGAAAGAGGATATAGAGCTACTTCGCACAATACCGTTTACACACTCGCATACACCTTACATTAAGATGGAATAAAATAAAATATTTCGCGAGTTGTCGCAAGACGGTATGTATAATATAGAAGCGTGCAAATTATAGCAAAGTATTGTGTATACAGTGAGAACAGACTGACAAAAACAATGGTGCGGGACACATACTACGCCAAAGTGATCTTTTTCTTCGTCTTCAATTCTAATTAACTCAATTGTAACTCAAACTTATAGAGAGAGAGAGGCACCCTTGCACGAATATTGCAATAGAAGAATTTCGTATTGAATAGATCATATGATATTACCTACTATATATAATATATATATATATATATACAAATATATATGTATAATCGAACTGACAATGAAACTGATAATAATTTCTCTATAAAAAAAAAAAAAAAAATGTTTAAACGTTATAGAAAAATTAAGATATCAAAAATACTGTGATTATATTTTATAAGGGTAATCGCATCGCGTTGTATGGTATTTTGTTTTTTTTTCTCTCTTATACTTGTTTCTATTTTTTTACAATTTATTTTCTAATATATTAAAGAAAAAGAAAAAAAAAAAAAAAAAAGAAAAAATATTTTAAACACTTCAATATTTACGAATCAGTCTCTAAAGATGTTAGTATATCATATTTTAAATGTGAAATTTATAGTCAATAGACTCGATGGATTCTATATGAATATAATATAAAAAAAAAGAGAAAAGTCAATTTAAGTAAGATGTCAACGAGAGAATCCATAAGACTTCTTGAGCTCATTTAATTGAGGCCAACAATAATAAAATAACGAAAAAAAATTTGAGAAAAATGAAAAATAATGTATAATTACTCACAGTAACTATATGCCTATACATATGTATACATACCGATTCACTTTACGGATTTTTTTTTTTTTTTTTTTTTTTTTTCAAAGTCCTGCCAAATATTAAATTAATATATCAAACGAAAATAATCACAGACTAGCAGAAAGAAGAAAAAATAAAAATAAAAAAAATATTAATTATACATAAAAAAATTTTGAAACAATTTATTATCTAACACGTCGCGCATTGTTCTTACAAGGGTGTCATGTATTATATTATATATACTTAGATAATGTATTAAAAACCGTAATGTTATCTTTTGCTAATCCCAGTTTAAACTTATAAGATGAGATATTTTTGTTTTTTCTATCATACAAAAAAAAAAAAAAAAAAAAAAAAAAAAAAAACAACTTTGATATTGTGTTGATCATTGAACTGTGACTGCCAATTTGAATAAATAAATTAGGTGGTAACTTGCCGAGTGTTTAATGCAAAGAGTTACTAGATTAATTTAAAATATCAGGGGGGTGGTGAGTCTATTTTACAACGCGGGTCTAAATATAATATAATAAGCTAAATAATATTTGGCCTTCGAGGAAACCACCCTGCATATTATATATTAAAGCATTTTTGTGATTTAGACAGATTATTTGCAGCCCTGTGCCGAAATGATGAAGCATTATTTGTATTTAATTTTTAAACGTATATCTATACTATACTGCATAAAGATTGTATCCTATATTTGAAAAAGAAAAAGAAGAAGAAAGAAAGAAAAAAAAAAGAATATATAATAATAATAATAATATTAATAATAATAATAATATTGTATTACTCTGTATTTCGATCTAGTCAATTGTCCAATCGGACGTTGCAATACATTTTATGAAACAAACACATGTCTTCATTCATTCATTATTACATCTATCACCTAATAATATAATTTACAGTGATAAATATCACAATAACTAACAACTGTGTCTGTAAAACTGATTTATAGTTATCAAAGGAGAATTATGGATCGTGACTGGATAATGAATTGAGAAAAATTACCCATTTTCTGTTTTTTTTTGTTTCTTTTTTTTTTTTTCTTTTTGTTAATAAAAGTTTACATTATTTCTTATGACTTGTTTTACCCCCGTAGGGATTATCTCTCTCAATGACCGACCGCGACGAATAACTGAAGAAAACAAAAAAATAAAATCAGAATTTAAAATAAAAACTGACGACTCGTGCAAATTACCAAATTTTTGTGACCAATTTATTTGTGTAAAAGCTACTTAGGTATATATATATATATAGTTATTAATAATATTTTATTATTTTATTTAATAAAAAATCATAAAAGGAGCAGCACGCACATTTGGAGCTTGTGACCGATGGGTACCTATATACAAAGGACGTAGAAAATAATTTCATTGGAAGGAAAAAAGTTGAAAAAAAAAAAGAAAAAAAAAATATAGAATGAGTTTCATAGGCGTTGGATACTATATATATATAATATATATATATATAAACGAGTTACATACATTGGTTTAGTATATTCTTTAATTTTAATTAATAATAATAATGATTATTATTATTATTATTATTATTATTAATATTATTATTATTATTATTATTTAAGAGTATAATGAGTTGCAGAGTTAATTATCTACAATAATTGTCAATAGATATAAAATCACAAAATATACATAAAAATGGACACGTATAAGATTAAACATTAGATACCCTATATATAATATTATCTTGAATGATACAGCTAGCGCACTTTCATTATCAAAGAAATTATTTTTCTATCCAAGATACGAGTGTTATTTATTTTTATTTTTATTTTTTATTATTACCTAGTTTTATTTATTCATTCATTTTTTTTTTTTTTGTATTTTTTTTTTTTTTTTTTTTTTCTCTTTTCATTTCTATCAAAATAACAATATTGGCAAATACTGTCAAGATTCATTGTATAAAAATGAATCCTTACTCCTGCTCTTAAGTAAACCTCTTTCTGTTATTTATCGACCAATAATAAATAATGTTAATTACAAGTCTCGAATAAAATCTGGACAATTCAGATTTCAATAGAAACATGCTGCTTAGAATGTTTCCCTTGAAACAATTCGTATGTTTTGTATAAACACAAGAGGATTATTAATATTATTATTAATATTATTATTATTATTATTATTTGATACAACGAAGCTATGCTTAATAATGATATAATTATAATATATATATACAGTTGATACGCGAGGTGCACAATAACGTTACAACTTCATCAAGTCTAGCACTCACGTTGTACCCTCATTATATACACAAATCTAATCTAACTTTAATTGTTTCAAATGGCTAATTGCACATGTCTAGTGTAAACTTGAAAATCCATTGTAACACCGATCTGAACAATACTTGTATAGTTCGGTAAATATTTTCATCAATGCTCAAGCTCAGTGTCACTTAACATACTTTAATAAGTGTTTTCAGTCTTTTCTTATTCTCATCTGACTGGGCGATTTACACCAGACTTTTTTTTTTTTTTTTTTTTTTTTTTTTCTTTCGCATCTAACTAAAGACGCGTACAATCCTTGCCATATTAGATATTTTTATTTATTCATTTATTTATTTATTTATTTTATTATTTAATATTATTATATTTATAGAGAATACTATGTACAGTTTGAGCATAAGAAGCTGCGCCCTTGATATAGAGTAAACTTATTACGTATACATCAGGGCTAAACTACGATACGCGCAAACTGTAGGATTTGTTCGCTTTTTTTACTTTTTTTTTTTTTCTTTCGCTTTGTCTTCGCTTTACCCCTAACAGTTTTTAATAATACAGGGACCTTCATATTATATTCTTCAGACTTACGCGTATCCCAAGGCTAAATCTATACGTAATCAAAAAGAAAAACTATCCACCGCCAAGGCAAATAATTTCACCTGACTACGTTTCAAAAAGCTTTACAGTATTACACGATCAATTGCAGTTTGTTTGTTTGTTTGTTTGTTTTTTTTTTTTTTTCTTGCTATCTTTAAATTTCATTATTATTAGCATAAATGTTTACATCACCAAAGCAACTAAACAAAACGTTTGGCCATAGTGAGTGACACCCTTCTCTCTTTTTTTCTCTCTTATATTTTCAGGAAGCTGCAACATGCCTTTTGTTTATTTTATCTCATAAATCTCCTCTGCATCCGCAATTCGTTCGTGTTTCATAGTCTTAGGTATTGCGTTCTGCTCTTTATTTCCAACGAGAGCCAACTGGTTAACCACTAGGCACCAATATTGGTAACGCAGGAATTTCCGTAGCTACTACTTGGCCTAAAAGTAGCTATGTATTGTACAAATTACACTCTATATAGGATGTAGGCACAAAACCTTCTATAGGCTGTGAAATACGACGTACACGCGTCCATCCGTCTCCCTGATCAAGCTCAATCATATAAAGTTCTTCGCCATCATACATTGGTATTGAGCCTTCGCTAGTCGCTGTAAACATCAATTCATGAATATTTTTTTAACCAAAATGAATATCGAGCCAAAAGAAAAAAAAAGAAAAAAAAAAAAAAAACATCCCAAATAATATCAACATCGTTAAAAAAATATCTTACCTTCGAAGGGATACAGAGCTCGACACGTTCCCAAAGGTGGCTGGGCTTCAAGGTCGTCAAGGTAGTATTCCTCCCCTCCGCTACCAGGCAAGGATGTTCGCGACGCCCCCAGTCCGGACTCCGGGCTGTTCGTGGAACTGTGCATCAGTACAGTAAAGCAAGAGCTGTCTGTCTATCTACCCTACTTTTATTGCCTAACGCAATTTGACGTTACATATTTTATAGCAATTATTTAGCTAATTTAAAGTTATTAATTCAAATTTTCAAAGAAAATTACACTCTTTTTCAACGTCTGTACTGAACAAATCTTTCATATTTTTTCACCAATAATAAGTAAGCAATCGAATCATGGTAATGTTAATGAAAAGTATTAACACAGTTCAATGTTTTTTTTGTTCTTAGCATCATAAATAAAGAACCAAGTAATTAGAAAACAATTATTTGTGATTATAATACACAGCAAAGCTTTAACTTACCCATGGGTTGGTTGAGGCGTTCCAGGAGCACTCTTTTTATGCACCGGTTGACTAGTATTAACATTGCTAACACTTGAGTCTGAGGCAGATCTCGATAAGCTTTCCTCTCCACCAGAATGGCTCGATCTTCTAGAACTAAGCGGTCTTGTTGCAGAACCATTGCTCGTAGGTTTACGAGAGACTTGACTCGGACTAAAAATAATAACACACGTTAATTTCATATGATATAATATGTACATGAAATGAATGAGCAATTTGCTTTATCCATTAATTTTCAAGTCAGTTATAATCACCTCGACAAGTTTACACCAGCTCGCATAGCTTCGTCAAGATATCCTTGAAACTTAGTCAACTCAGCCCCAAGTTTGTCTAATTTATGGCTGGATTCGTTAAGTTGACCTTCTATGCTCATCGGATCACCTAGAGCTGGGTTTTGTTCATAAACCCCTTTCATTTTCATAAGACCATCTCGCGCTGCTGTTTCTTGTTGAATTTTAGCTTGGATTTCATCGATCCTTTGTTGTAGGCGCTTTTTCCTTTGATTTGGTGGCAAATCGCTACAGTCCTCCTTTGCACCGTCACCATAACCAGGCACATTGTTCTATAATAAAACAGAATACCCAACTGTATTACTAAGCGATCTTGTAATCAACATCCGATCCGACAAAGAAGCACTCAAGAGAGCAGTCTACGATATTTATCAAGAATTTAAGCAAATACTACCCTAAATTATTTTCTACAATTAAATTGCTAAGCAAGTTTTAATCGGTAGAAGAAAATTAGATGTATTCTATCGTCTGATTATAATATACATCCATAATTATCAACATATTATAACACTGTAATCTGTCTTCTCAATGTTTTACGACACATTCAAATGTATTACCTGTACCTATGTAGGTATATAAACATGTGTAATGCGATCAGTAACCAACTGAAAGAACAGTGTAAATCGCACACACAAGTCTTTCATGTTTTGTGCATGTTTTCATTATGAATATAATACTATATATAAAAGATAAAAAGATATATTATATATAAGAAGAAATGAACTAAAAGGGTGCAAAAAAAGTTAAATATTGTATCGATTGCGATCATGTGAGGATAAATTAAAGTTTGAGTCAATAAGATCGTATGAAAATTAATATAAATAAAATCAGATGTACGATTGAAATTTAATGTTGAATTCAAATGATATAGATATGCTGTTAGAAATCGTGTGAGTAAATAAAGAAGATAATAACTATCCATAAATTATAAGTAAATAGAAACTAGCAGTGCTTAAGCGATCCTGAAATGTAAGAAGCTTTTGTTACATCGTATGAAAAACAAAAGAATATTTACAAATTTGTGTAATGAAACGGGCAGCGAAGTGAAAGAGTTCTTTTTTTATATTAAACAAAGCGGGTTTTATCAGCAATATTAATTATTAAATATGATGAAAGGAGAGACAGACCTTTAAAGCAATGCACACCTCGATCAACTTCTGTCGTAAGCATGAAACAAATCACAAAAGCATGTCACACAACATGTCAACAATAGTTACATGTTGTTTGTCATTGGGTAGCGCAGTAGTGGGCAATTTTCAGACACAATTAAAAAGCCTAGTCTAGCTGATTAATCAAATGTTATTAAAAACAGCGACAATATTTTCTTGACAAATACGCATGTGATAAAAGTGTCTAAAAAATGTCCTACGACATCAATTTAATAGGGTTTCATCTTTTTCATTGTATTGAAAATGCATTTTCATTTCACAGACAATTGACACAAGCAGGCAGCGATCATCTATATGTACTTACTAAACAGGATGTCATCCAATTTGACGAGTCGTAGATTTGGAACATGAGAGTGACCAGAGATTGTGTGAGAGAGAGAGAGAGGTCGAACCATCCACCAAATTAAGAAAAATTATAGAAGAAAATTAAATAGCTATCGTTTTTTATAACAGATGACTTATGACTTTGAAATAAGCAAATGAATGAACGTGTGATATTTGAAATAAATAATAAATCTATACCTATCGAATGATAAGCAAATCCCCCGTAAGATGTAATTCTTATGAAGAATGGCTACTGAATGAGTATTTATATTATTGATTTGATTTTTTACACCAGGCCTTAAGTTTGTACAATATACAGTGGGTCTTGTACAGGTGAATAACAAGAGTGCAGCAAATGGTAATGCATAACACTATACCTAACTCACTTATTTACCTATCATGCTTGTTTCGTGTGCATAATTATTCTAATATATCAGTACAACATACATTCGTATAATTTATTACGGAATCAGTTGTTAAATGTGTTGGTGGTTTCGAACATTAATAATATATAATAAATATAGTGCCAAGTGAAGAGGTATTGAATATTAAATATTAAATATGGGAATATTTTGATTAAAAAAAAAAAATCGAAACAAATGTTACCTTGTTACTGCTGAATATTCCGAAAAGACCAACACGTTTTTTTATCTTGCCACCTGAAACAGTTCCTTTAACTGTCAGGTGATTATGGATCGGTTGCATCACTGGCTGTGATAACTGGCTGTTACTATCGTATGATTTGGCCGCTGATAAGTCCTCGAATGGAAAATCACCTGGCGGTTGAAATCCGCTTTTATAACGGTCGATCACCAACTGCGTATCTTCTTTCTCGTTTATTTCATTTGCTGCCTTTTCTATTCCGTCGAGACATTGCTCAATTATTGGAGCTACCGCTCTTTCAATTGCGACTGATTTCATCATGTAATTTCGCATGTTTTTTACCCTCTTTTCATCCAGCTCCTATAAACAGAAATATCGTGTGTTTTATATAATTAGAAAAAATTCGACTTACTAAATATACCTAGAAGTATATCCTCCTTTTTAGGAAACGATAATTATCTCCAAAATAAAAAAAAAAAATAAAAATATGTGACTAAAAGAATCGTTAATTATTGATATTTTCTAAAGATACTATGACGTACTTAGAATATTGTCTAATTTAGGAAATTATACGCGTTTATATACCTGCAAATGTTGAAATACATCAGGCATCGCTGTATGATAATGTAGCGTTTGCATATCGTTTGTTTTTTGCAGTTGATTTGCGTATTCCGTCTTTGCCTCTTCGCACTGCTGTGTTTTTACCGTCATGTTCATTCTCTGCTTTTCTACCTGTAATTTAAAAGTTTTATTAAAGTATCCTCTACATTCATTTCTGCCTCTCTACTTTCGGCGTTTGACTAAACTTGATAAATTCTTTACATCAATATTCCATATATTCCATCTTTAGTATCTTAACTTTCAAGTTAGTTAATCTTGGATGTGATAACATCACCTACCTCAGCTCTCGATAGATTAAGGTCCGCATCAGCCCTTTGATAATTATCCAGGGCTCTTTCCGCCTCTCTGAATGCTTTCTCATAAGCTTTTCTGGCACGTTCTAAATTCCCTATTTGGCCAGCAAGAGTAGCCATAAGTCTGGCTCCTTCTTGTAAATGTTTCTTTCGATCTTCCTTAAAATCTTTAACGAGAATATTCAATTCCCTAAGAACATTGGCCTGTAAATTTTCAGCTATAACTTCTCGCTGCCCTGCTTGATCGTTCACTTCGTTTAATTCGAGTTTAAATGCACGACACGGACTGTACCTTAAGAAATAAAAATTATTCTTTTACAAAAAATTGACATTCTTTCAAGTACGAATTATTTATTTATATATTCTACTTGACCGCCAAACTTCAGAAGCTATTTGATAAGAGTATATGTTCTGTTTAACATCAAGTGTTCAAATGTATATCAATAGAATACACTTGGGCATAAATAAACTGGCAAACTTTTTTCTTTCTCAGCTTATTAGTAGCAAAAAAATAAAAAAAAAACAACAATAAAATAAAGAAGCAACTCTTATCAATGATTAAAGCAAGCTGTACTATTATATATATGTAGAAAATTTTAATTGCTCGATATTTATATTTATACATTTCTTTTACTAACTGGTAATCTTCCTCTTCTTTTTTCTTTGGCTGGTAACTTTTGACCAGTCTCCTGTTGGAAAGAAATTTCTTTATTTTTAGTATAATAATGATATGATAAATTATAGAGAGATTGTTCTTAGATATTATTTTATAGTAATTATACGAATTCAATTATCAACGTTTTATGTAATTTGAATACATAATTAAAAATGGGATAAAATGTATAGGAAAAAAAAAAAAAAAAAAAAAAAAAAAAAAAATATAAATAACATGTTTTTGAAGAGTAAATAGTATATAAACGACTAAACGATGATAAACAAAACCCGGTGATTACAATAATATTATACGCTTATGAAATAATTTTTTCGCACGTTTTTGTTAAATTAAATACTGCAGTATATGTATGTATATATATACCCATATTACGTAAATTATATAGAATTGTTGCGAAATCTGATATCTGAAAATTACTCGTGTTAATGTATAACTAACGTAATTTTCAATATCAAGTTCCCAGCTGTAGCAATTATGAGACCATAGTATTGTAAACGTTTATACAGCCGTTTACTCGGTGAAAGAATATTAAACGTTTATTACAGGTAGGTATACAGAGAATAAATATCTAAGTATAGTGAAAAAAAAAAAAAAAAAAAAAAAAAAAAGTCATTTCAATCGATATCAAAAAAAAAAAAAAAAGAAAGAAATTAAAAATGAGTGTGAAATATGGTATAATACTAATGCTAAAATTCGTACGTCAGCAGGAAAAAAAAAAAGGAACGAGATTTCTTTTGTTCATATTCATTCCTAGTATTTTTTCCTATACAAGCCCACGATATTAAAACTAGTCAAAAACGTCACTAGCTGACGTGAAATTTGAATAAAAGATTTTTGCAAAGCTGCTCACAGCGTCCCGCGGTGGAGGTTCGACTTTTCAACTGTATACTAAACGTAATGGATTCTGATCCGGACGAGTTGGACAATTCTAGAAACAGCCAATCGGCGCTCTGGATTAAAAAAATCCATGGATTTTTTTAATCCAGAGCGCCGACTGGCTGTTTCTAGAATTGTCCAACTCGTCCGGATCAGAATCCATTACGTTTAGTGTACATACACACATACATACATATTTAGTCAGCAGAATCCAGGAAGAAGTAAACTACTCTTCGTGTGCACGCAACGTGACTTAAGAGAGAATAATAAAAAAATAGAAAGAATATAACACTGCTAGTGCATTCCGTGCAGTATTTACGTATAATATATATATATATGTATGTTCATCGTGTATCTATATACACACAGCGATAGATATATATCATTAAATTTACGCTCAAATGCGTAACTTACGTTACATATCTTGTGGGTACAGAAAATATGAACTAAATCACCTCGATCAGTTTTACCGCAACTTTATAACTTCGAATTATTATTATTATTATTATTATTATTATTTTTTTTTCTTTTGATTTCTTTTCTTTTTTCTTTTTCTCTTTTTTTTTACAAGCAAAGTATACGTTTAATTCAAAGTTCTACGGTGTTTTATGTTTTATATATACATTCATGTATGCATGTATGTGTGTATGTATGTATATTCTATGTGTTAGGTACCTATACGTATACAAGTATAAGTATACGTAAATACAACATTGCGGGTATGGTATGAATATAATACAGTAGACGCTATTCAGGAAAGACACAACGGACCTCTTTATTAATATAATATTAAAAATGAACTATATAACGAGCAGCTTGGCCCTGAACTCCTATAGGATTCGTATTAAATATTTATATACGTTATAATTAATCTACATGTATATATGTACCTATATACCTATTAGACCGGTTCAAAAAAATCGACTATTCTTTTTTTTTTTTTTTTTTTTTTTCAATTTTCGCATTGAAATACTTTCGGGGGGGGGGGGGGGGGGGGGGGGGGGATGCCTGTTAAAAGCGGAACTTTTAATATTAAGATTTAGAAGTCGCTCATCGCGGATTTCTATTTTCCATTTAAATAACATAGGAATTTTAATTTTTTTTTCTTCAGAATTTCATAGCTCACAAACCAATAATCAAATCCAAATGACTGACACATATTTTAATAGGGGATTGAACACTCTAAAAAATGTATTTATCATTATGGAAAAAAAAAAAAAAAATAGTTGACTCAACTATAAATTGAACTTTGAGCTTGAATAACTTTGGAAGGAGTCAATTTATCGAAAAATGATAAGAGAAGCTTTTTGTAGATTGTTCAATTTCCTATGAAAATATGTATAAGTCATTTGGATTTGGTCATTGGTTTGTGAGCTACAAAATTATATATATAAAAAAAAAAAAAAAAAAAAATTTCCTATGCTATTCAATACAGAAGCATATATATGGAAGCATATATAATGAATTTCAAGTAGGAGAAGATTGGAGAAAATCCGGCAAATTATCAAAAATTCATGTGCGAATAGTTTCGAAAAAAAAAAAAAAAAAATTAAAAAATTCCATCAAAATCCTGAAGTATGTGTGAAGTAATTTTATGCATATATAAGTTGTAAAAAAAATTTCAGACGATTTGAAAATGTCAAGTTTGGAAAGTGTACGATTTGTAAAATAATGACCCGCATATAAGTATATAGAGTTGAATTGAAAATTGTATTTGAATATTTAAAAATTGATTTTTAATTGTTTCAAACTTCTATATAATTATTATACCTGAGTTTTGCGGCGTATTCGACTTCGATGGCGCATCTATCACGTATGAAATGTCCATATCTCTCCAGAAATTCAATACCTTTCTGCGTGTGCAACGAGAGGTTCTCGTACTGGTCCTGTAATGAGAAAAACCAAAATACCCCAAGGATAAATAAATGAGATAAAAATAAATAAATAAATAAATAAATAAGTAAATATATTATATTTAAAAAAATTATCGAATATTCTTTATGAAAATTTGAATAAGATATACACTATATGAATTTCGAATAGGCAATATATATAATATAATATAATATGATTTTTAATTATTAATACATATATAGTATAAAATAAGACACACGAAGAGCTTAGGCGTTGAAGAAGTTCAACGACCGATAGCTATATACGTCAACGTACTCCCGTTCGAATATGATATCGTGAAAAGGACAAATCACGAATGAAAGAGAGAGAGAGAGAGAGAAAGAGAGAAATAGGGAAAGATAGATATTATCGTTGAAAAAGTAGTGAAAATCTGAATAATATGGGGAGCGAACCACCCAGGGCCAAACAAATTATCGATCGATTGCCTTGGGCTCATTTTATCTGTCCTCACGATAATACAGAAATCTTGTTAATTCAGCCCCAATAAACTACGCAGACGCATATATATATATATATACATAGTATATAATTGTGTAGATAATGTACAAGTGCGCAGAGAAACCACGGTTAATCTAGAAAACTTAGTAACATACATATATAAGTATATAAGTAGGTAAATCTATCCGTAACGTATACCTACGTTTCAAACCCGTCGACTTTTATCCATTTACTCTAATTAAGAAATAAAAAGAAGAAAAAAATTAAAATTAAAATTAAAATTAAAATTAAAATTAAAATTATACTTGTACTTGCGTTATACTTAGAGGCAAAACCAATTTATTATTTGCACTGATTCGCTCCGTTTCTCGCACGCGCTAAACATATACTATATTATACAGTATATATAATATGTGCGGTTCTTTTAAAAACATCGATTTTCTAGACCAAAGAACGTCTCACCATATTATATCTTGAAATGTGGAATTATTGATCATTACTAATTTTTACATGTATACGGGTAAAATCATTCGAAAAAATGAATAAAAATATTTTATCTTCCTGCTGTAGTTCTTATATACGGTTTTATCTATATAGGGAAGAGCGGGGCAAAGATGGCACCTCGGTCAAATTTTCCAAATTAAATATAAAAAAAAAAAAAAAAAAAAAAAAAAATCAAATTTCTTTGGGAAATAATTTTTTTTCTTTTTTTTTCTTTTGGAAAGAATTCACATACAGATTAATTATCGAAATCTGAAAGTAAAGTTATTTTCAAAAATGAAAACCCAAAATAATAAATAATAATAATAATGACCCTCAAGATTTCTGCATCTGCAAAAATAAACTTTAGCAAGCCGTAACTTGTGAAGGTTTACTCAGAGTGACAAATGCTGTCAGACTTTTTTAAAGTTCATTTTTGCAGATGCAGAAATCTTGAGGGTCATTAAATAATACGGAAAATAAATGAATCCCGTTTTTATTATCCTAGTGGGGAAAAAAAAAAAAAAAAAACTAAAACGGGAAAATAATTCTAAAGATATTATAGATATAATATATGGCTCAAGGGAGTAAAGACTGGATCTATTAACGTTCCGGTATGAAAAGTGAAATTGCAGCACTGCAAACAAACTGCCGTAGTACCAGCAGTAGCACTGAGTTATGCGAAATAGTTGCAAGGTACTCGGGTATAATATAATAAAATACGTAACTTCATATAAGATATATATGTGTGTGCTAATAACAATAAAAAAAAAAAAAAAAAAAAAAAATTCTGATCAACCGAGAAGCAGATATATACCAAACTGTAACAGGAATAACTATGTAATAACTTATGCAACGAATTTTATTACCAAGAATAAAATATAAGCTGGATATAGGTATATTATAGTTTGAAGATTTATACCATGTATAATTCGATAAACGAGGAAATCTTAGTAAAAAAAAAAAAAAAAAAAAACGAAGAAAAAAAAAAAAAAAACCCTCGAAGAAATTTCCCCAATTTTATTGATTATTCTTAAAGATTATCTATAAAGTCTTCGAATCTCGTAAGTTAATCAAATTTTCGGTATAATTATATACGCTAGGATATTAGTTTTACGCTGTGTCAGCTATATAACAGTTATATAATAGTATATACGTATATACATAATGTATATATGTAAATGTTTAAAGTTCATACAGTAGCTAATATTTTCAGGCCAATAGTTCAAACCGATTCCAAAATATTTACGGTTCATTTATCAGGGTCATATATATATATATATCTTTCGAATTATCCGTTACTCCGTCGAGATTCCAGGTTGCTATTGGTATAAGGTATTTGTAAGTATGTAGATAGTGTGAATGTATTTATACGTATATTCAGTATATATCTCTCTATATTATAAAGATATATCGCCGCCGCCGCCGCCGCCGCCGCCGCCGCCGCCGCCGCCGCCGCCGCCGCCGTGTCAGACTTTCCATGGCCTCCTCGCCCCCGCTCGCTGCCCCCCCCCCCTTTCCATGGCCTCCTCGACCCCGCTCGCTACCCCCCCCCCCCCCCCCCCTCCTCGCCCTAGGCCTTCCTGACCCCACTCGGCTCTTCATGCCCTTCCCCCCCCCCCCCCCCCCTTCTTTCCATGTCCTGCTCGACCCCGCTCGCTATAATATATATAGTATATCGTACTATATTATATAAGATATCGCCGCCACCGCCGTGTCAAGAATCCTATCTTCGGCTATCTTCGGCTATCTTCGGCTATCTTCGGCTATCTTCGGCTATCCTCGGCTATCCTCGGCTATCTTCGGCTATCCTCGGCTATCTTCGGTTATCCTCGGCTATCTTCGGCTATCCTCGGCTATCTTCGGCTATCCTCGGCTATCTTCGGTTATCCTCGGCTATCTCGCCCTCTCCCCTTTCCTGGGCCTTGGACCGAAAGAAGGACCGGGTTCGGCTCCCTTCGGTTATCTTCGGCCATTCTCGGCCATCTTCGGATATCCTCGGCTATCCGGCTCCCTTCGGCTATCTTCGGCCATCTTCGGCTATTCTCGGCTATCTTCGGCTATCTTCGGCCATCCTCGGCTATTCTCGGCTATCTTCGGTTAACCTCGGATGGAGGACCGGGTTCGGCTCCCTTCGGCTATCTTCGGTTATCCTCGGCTGTCTTCGGTCATCCTCGGCCATCTTCGGCTATGCGGCTCCCTTCGGCTATCTTCGGTCATATTCGGCTATTCTCAGCTATCTTCGGTTAATCTCGGATATCCTCGGCTATCTTCGGTTCACCTCGGATGGAGGACCGGGTTCGGCTCTCTTCGACTATGTTCAGTTATCCTCGGTGATCCTCGGTCGTCCTCGGCTATCCTCGGCTGTCCGGTTCCCTTCGGCTATCTTCCGTCATATTCGGCTATTCTCAGCTATCTTCGGTTAATCGCGGATATCCTCGGCTATCTTCGGTTCACCTCGGATGGAGGACCGGGTTCGGCTCTCTTCGACTATGTTCAGTTATCCTCGGTGATCCTCGGTCGTCCTCGGCTATCCTCGGCTGTCCGGTTCCCTTCGGCTATCTTCGGCTATCTTCGGTTGACCTCGGATATCCTCGGTGATCCTCGGTGTTCCTCGGCCATCCTCGGCTATCCTCGACTGCTTTCGGCTATCCTCGGCCATCTTCGGCTATCCTCGGCTATCCGGTTCCCTTCGGCTATCTTCGGCTATCTTCGGTTAACCTCGGATATCCTCGGCTATCTTCGGTTAACCTCGGATATTCTCGGCTATCTTCGGCTCTTCTCGGCTCTTTCCGGTTCTCTTCGGACCATAGACCTTCGGATCATAGGACCTAAGGAGGATACCGCTAGATAAAAAAAGACGCGCCAACATCACGAAAAACTTCGAATTCAAACTGGATTTGTTTTCTGCATTATTAATATGATTTCCTACTTTTTGTCTCAATTCGATTTCCTTTGCAGCATTCCTGTGAAAAATTTCGATCGAGTAATCAAGCCCTTTTGAACAATTCCATCACCATGTAGTTCAAGAATTGATACAACTGATGAAGATTCCTTTCACATAAAAAATACCGAATTGATAATAGATTAATATTGATCATTGTACATCATTTACAAAATCCATTATATACTATTCATATTATTCGCATTAATTTTCCACATAACCTTGGGATGTACTCTACTATTAAATAAATAATTCTATCCACGCTGAAGATTAGAGGTCAATAATTTGAATTGCACAAATCTATCGTTACACTTCTTAATTCGAACCTCTAAAAATAGACTTCAAAATGTTCAGTAACTATATAGGAGATAATGTTGGAAATATCGTAGACAATTCCCTATAGTATTGGCATTTCAATTAGTATGGTATTGGCAATTCAATTAGTTGGTATTGGCAATTCAAATCAAATATATACAAAACAATTCAAAAAATTCAGAAGAAATTAAAAATGTAGTCTGGAAAGAAATTTTAAAGTAAACATATTTACAGAATTAGCTATAATTTAAAAACAACCATGAACCTAAAGGGGAACCCACAAAAAATAAAAAAAAAACGCGTCGACATATCTACCGTAATTAATTTATTAATTAATTAATTAATTAGGCTTTTTGATAATATATATGTGATTCATAGATGTTCAATATTAATAAATATGTATAATATATAATACGTTAAAAGATCCATTGAAAATTTCCATTGCTTTGAAACCAACATTGATAATAAGATAATATAGGGCTTGGCGCGCCAAGTTTGGTTACCAAAATGATTATTGGTTATATAATAAGAAATAAATAATGGCCAATATAAAGATGAATAATCGCGGGTGACAAAACCTTCACTAGATTTCATTACACAATCGTTTTTTTTTCGAAAAAATCCGCAGATTATTTGACTTCAACAGATGATACACAATGGGGGGTTGGCGCGCGTAGCGCGCAGGGGGGCGTAGCCCCCCTAGTATATATATATATATATATATATATATATATATATGCTAGTATATAAACAATCAAGGACGAATTGCAAACTTCCTGCAGGTAAGTGTCGGCGTTATATGCGTTATGTTATAATATGGACGTAGATCGATTGATCTGTATGCAAATAATAATATCTTACTTTCATATCGATTGTATAAAAACTGAAATATAATACAAATGTCCGTGGAAACAAATGCGGTAAAATATATTCGGTTCGTGTCAATAAATCGAATAATCTTTAAACCAAAAATCTCACATATATATAGAGAAGAAAAAAACAAGGTTCAAAATAATCTATATCGCGTCACTAATGCCATAAGGTCGTAAGCACCAAAAAAAATTTTTTTTTGTGGATATGCCCAAACGATGTTATATGACACGAAAAAGATTTTGCCACCAAAAACACGAAATTTTTTTTTTTTTGGCGCTTACGACCTTATGGCATTAGTGACGCGATATATTTATTATTTTTCTATAAAAGTATATGTGATTGATCGGAATATTATTTAAATCTGTAAAAATAATACCTACACAGAAAGAAAGGTTCACTTGATTCAAGACAATTTTGCAGTCCAAAAATGAAGACCGAAATTTTCTCGGATCAAATCAAAAATTTTTCTCGAACCAAGAAAATTGGGACAATTTTCTTGGTTCGAGAAAAATTTTTGATTTGATCCGAGAAAATTTCGGTCTTCATTTTTGGACCGCAAAATTGTCTTGAATCAAGTTAACCTTTCTTTCTGTGTATATTTACGCTTTTATAATCTTCACGTAAAAAAAAAAAAAAAAAAAAGTCTCAGTAAATTAGTGATAATAATCGCGATAACGTCCGGCGTGCTGTATCTCTTCGACTTAAATATAATAGAATGAGTCAGTGAGGTTGAGTGACAAAAACGATGTTCGTTATCAACAAGCTATTATAATCGTATAACATTTTTTTCCTTATCCAAACAAATAAACCATATCAAGAAGATTTCTATTATAGCCTTGCAGAGTAAGAATAAAAAAAGCCAAAATATAATTACGATCCGGCGCGCATACGGAAAATAGTAACAATTACAACGTCAGGAAAAAAAAAAAAAATTCATTAATGAATGAATGAATGAATGAATGAATGAATTTTTTTCTCTTTTTCTTTTTTATCTTCTCAGTTGTATACTTTGAGAATTGTATATGCGGTATATATTAAAAAGCGATGTCAAAACTTCCTCTTTAATTGTGGTAAATTAGGTCACATCGTGTATGTATATATTTTTTTATTTTTCCTATGAAAAAAATAAAATAAAAAAATAACTGTTGGGTTTATATTGTCGCACAGTTATACCAAGGATGCAAATCGAACAGTTTTTCTTATTAGAAATGAGTCATAAGAAATTCTTCAAACTTTACAGGATATCCGATCTCCTTTACAGGTTTAAGTCTCTGGGATTTCTCACCACACACGGTAATGAGACAACAGAGTTGTATAATTCTACGATGGGATAAGGTTGTAAAAATTTATAGAATTTAAATATTTAATTTTAAAATTTTTGTTTCCAAATAAAATTAATCAAAAATCGTATAAATCGCGATTTCATATCATAATAATTATATGAATTGCATACGTTATATATTATGTTATACGACAAAATTTCGTCTAAAAAATCGTAGTATAATTTAATTTATACGTTAAAATATCAAGTGGTAAGTAATTTCGCTGCTGTTTAGATAAATTATAATATATATATATAATTTTCAAGTTAGCTCGTGCTAAGTGAAACATTATATAGACGCGGGGGTAGCGCGTCAATAAAATTCGATCAAACACGTCTCGTCTATATATATATATATATATATATATATATAAAACAATAGTGAATCTACCCATAAAGCTAAAATACACAATATTCTTGCGAACGAAAACAAGTGGATGCATTATGAGTCATTCAAAATCCCCCTTATCGATCCTCTGCACATTTCTATATAGGTGGGTAAACCTCGACTGGTGCCACGACCACCACACCATCACCATCACCATCACCATCACCATTCGCTCGTCTACGTCTGACGATCTCTTTAACAACTTAAATTATAAATAAATGAGGGGTGCAAACGAACTAAAGTGAAATGACATTCCAATGATATGTACATACTTCGTTGGTTAAATATATATGTATATCTGTTCATATCCGCTGTCAACGAAATTCTATCACTTTCTTTTGTTTCTTGTTATAGTATTTAATTTTTTTTTTTTTTTTTTTTTCTTTTTCTTTTTTTCCACGTTATGTCATAGCCGTATATTATTTTTTTACGACAGTATATTAAAAGTAAAAGAAAAAAATTCTACAGCAAAAAAAGAAAAAAAAAAAAAAAAAAAAAAATTTGCACAATTTTTCTAATATCTTTCCTTTTTGTACCTAGTCGAAATTTTTTGACGCGTGTAAACTAATATTAATTTATACTCGCGATGATGACGCGGATCATTTTTTCATTCGGTGCGCAGTTGTGTAATGGTCAAGAATGAAGAAGAATGATTAATCTATCTTCAGGGTCTGTTTAATTTCAAGAAGTACTATATACATATGTTAGATGCGCGATTAAGGCGCAGTAGAGTGAAACGTTAGTTTTTTTTTTTTTTTTTTTTTTTTTTTATTTTTATTTTAATTCATATAATATTATATATTTTATATACGTGTCTCTAATTGAAATATGTTCTGTCATAGAATTAAATTTTACTTCGTGGCTGTTGAGACTGTGTGTGTATACATAATATTTTCATGACTAAACTCATATTCTCTTATCTATTTTACATCCTTCTACGATATAAAACCACATCATTTCACTCACTATACCATTTATGATATATATACAGTATATTATATACACTCTCTTCAATTCTTCTTCTTCTTCTTCTTCTTCTTCTTCTCGTGTTCTACTATATTAACTATACGTATACATACTCGTAGTTCCTTGGTCCTTATACAGTCTGACGTATACAGCTAATACAAGTTCTATATAGTGACAAATCGACTGTGATGATTCACACTCAAGCGAGTAACACGATTCCAAATTATATGAATCACAAATTGTGCTTTTTGTGGTATCTGAGGTTCAGCGAAATGGGCTCCGATTTTCCTATAATATCCTATATATTATAATTATATATATATCAATATTTGTTTGTTTTCGATAAAAAAATATGAATAAATAAATAAAGGTAGTATAATTTTTAAGGAAATTATATTACTATATTCTAAATGTTTAATTTCAAATCTGTTTAAGTATTTTTTTTTTTTTTTTTTATTATTATTATTATTCTTTAACCGCCAAGGTGTTAAAAGGTAATTTACACTTGCATGACAATAATATAAGAGACAATGACTCCTCTTGCGGTGATCACGACCTGGGCTAACAAACAGGGAGTCGGAATTTACACGCGTTCAAACTCCTCGTGTCTTTTGACTAATTCTTGACTAGTTCGTTTCGTCAGCTGTTCAAAGTTTGAAATATGTACATATATGTATATAATATATATAGGAACAAAAGATATATAGACTTATAAAATACATACTACGTAGTAGCTGTGATATTAATGAGAAATTAAACAATCGATTATTAATACACAGGTACGAAGTTAAACGCAACGATATATAGTAGGCATACTATAATAACGCAAGTTCAAAGTATGTGAACGATAAGGCGTGGCCAAACAGGGTAAGGCTGTTTAAATTTCGATACACGACTCGATTCGAATAAATTTCGTATATTTTTTTAACGTGTACATATATATATATATATATATACGTATATACTACTACTATATTATAATGGAGAGTTAGAATAAGGACGAGTTAAAAATTCAACGACTTAAAAATAATAAGAAACGTATAAAAAAAAAAAAAAAAAAAAACTAAAATATTATCTCGTTACAGCATTTCATTATACTACTTATTTATTATTTAAAAACAACACATGTTACATCAATAAATAATTCGGTGAATAAATTAAATAAAAATAATCTAAGACCGTACACATTCAACCCTGAACTTCAAATTGGTCTATGTATTTATTTCGCAAACAAACTTTGTGTATACGTAGGCGGTAATGTTGAGATCCATTGGACAATATATATAATGAGAAGTATTTTTCTTTTCTTTCTCACTCTTTGGATATTTTTCGATCTACTGTATATATATATATATATATATACGTCCTTGTGTAAAGTATATACATAGTACATATATATATATATATGTGTGTGTATGTATATACTGTGGTCTGTATACCAAAATGCAGGTTTATATACGCGGAGAACAGCTCCGCCTACGCTCTACGCCAAATCTCTATAAATACACATACGTAGATAGAATGAGATGAGAATAAGGCGGAGCGAAGAGGATAGAGAAGAGAAGTGAAAGAAAATTTACCATACGTATAATATATAATTCAAGAATGGAAGATACCTAAAAATGTATATTTATAAATTAGATATAAATTAATTAATTCATTAATTAATTCCATTTCATTTCTGTTATATAACGATAAGTCGGAGAATTTTGATATTCTCCTCGAATACGAGAAAAAAAAAAAAAAAAAAAAAAAAAAAAAATTTTTTTTTGACTTCAACCCTGCGATCTATTTTCCTCCAATGTCAAAAGCCGATGCGCAAAATAACCAAAAATAGATTTATATATATATATTTTATTATTTGATGATCTATAGACGAAAGTTACTTATAGTACTCGTGACTTTAATCTTTGATGTTTTGATAGATCGATATAAACGTTATCGCTATTTGTTTATTCATAATTTGATTTTATTTAGTTTTTAATTCAGAGATTCGCGCATTTATAATCGAGTCCGGCGATGTTTCAACGTTCGTAAAAGAGGTTGCTAATTCTGGACTTGGTACAGGCTCGTATATATATATATACATAGTACTACACATTGTTATATACCTCCACTTGGCACACCTGAGAGGTTGAATTTTTCACAGACGTTGTTGTAAATGAGAACGAGGAGACTTTCAAGCCCCGTATACTTTATACTTGCGCTCAAAATCAGTGTCGTAGCACGTAGCATACGTGAAAAAGCCGAAAGTCGAAAAAAAAAAAAAAAAAAAAAAAAAAATATATATATATAAACAAAAATAAAAATAAAAATAACAACAAAAATAAAAATAAAACAACATATGAGAGAAATTGTCGGAATAGTATATTTTTTTTCATTGTTTTTCCTCTATCTATACTTGTGGTTGAAATCAAGCCCGATAATAAAAGTCGCATGAATAACGGCCAGTGTAAGTAGAGAAGGATCGTAATGTTCATATATTATACTGATAAGCGAAATAGAGATAAGATAGCTATATCTTAATCGTATAGCATTGTTGGTCAGCCGTGAAATTGCCGTTACGATGATTTCCAATCGTGAGTTCTATTCTATAGGGCTACGAAGGAATGACACACATGTATCACTTTACGTATATAGTAGATAAATAGTATACCTATACTTATGTGAACGTTACAAATTCAACGGAAGATATTTAAATACCTGGAAAAGAAAAAAAAAAATACCGGAAGTAGTAGAAATTCCACAGGTCGAAGGTACGCTGGGATTTACGCGAGGGTTGAAGTTAAGAATGAGACATAGTTTCTTCGTGTTTGACTTAAAGTATTAAAAGTATTTGCGTTGACACAGTTTACAAAAGAAAAAAAAAAAAAATATCATGTACAAATGTCAATTCCTCGACGACGACGACGCTACTATAATAAGTTTGCATGCAAACGCGGTAAAAATAATTACTAGTTTCAGTAATATCAGAGGAGAAATTCCATCGAACAAGCAGGTTTAAAACCCGGAAGCAATTCGGGTGTTCAAAAAAAATTTTTAAATTACTGATAATTGGAGAAAATTAATTTCTTATCCTCTATACTCGTCCCCTTCTTCCATATTTAAGAAAATTTACTATAAAATTGTTTTTTTTTTCTTTTTTGAAACTATTAACATTCAGGTTGCTTCTAAATTCTTTAGACAAAGGAATACGATCGCAAAAGATGTTTAACTCATAAGATTGTTTTAAAATATACAAATATCATATTATATGTAAAGGAAAGTCTAGAACCGCACGAATGTCCCTCCTCCGCTTCTAAGGATTAAGGACGTGACGTATTTAACGATATAAATAGTCAGTATATAACCCCGCTTTGTAATTCTCGTGAATACCGTAAATGGTGATTAAATATATTTGTTTGCATTCACTTGTGAAGAATGTCAAGTGGCGCACGTGGAGAAAGTAGCTACAAAAAAAAGAATTAAAAATAATTTAAGAGTATAATAAAAAAAATAATTGAAAAAAAAAAAAAAAAAAAAAAAAAAAAAAAGATGCATCTCTCTATACGTGCCTAGTAACATGTAAGGCACGCACGTTCTAGGAAAAATTAGAAAAAAAAAAAAAAAAAAAAAAAAAAAGTATTCATGCAAAACTTAATTTCACTTCAGACTCGATTATTACTGATCCGATTCGTGTATATACGCGTTCTTGAAGCAATAAAATTGCACAAAATTCTGCCGCATTCCTGAAGCTTAGACTATAAGCATCGTAATTCGTATTGCTCCGAAAATATTAATACAATTATATATATTTTTATTCGCATTGATAATCGTGTTTCTTTTCATAGCGGTATATACTAAGAGGACATAAAGAAGTAGGTTTAAAAGTGATATAATTCGTCTAGATAAAGACGACGTTGTGAATTGTGTGAATGGACATGAATGAACGTTAACTATGTTGCAATTTGCGCGTGATAGTTGAAAGAATTATAATTAAATAAGAAAATTTACGGCGAAAAAGGAAACAAATTTTTACGTAGGATAAAAAACAAAAAAAAAAAAACAAAAAGAAAATCTCAATATTAATATCGATCGCTGATTGTAATAGAATATAGAGAATTCAGCATCTCAAAATACTTAGTCGAATAACGTAATGGTAATAATACATTTAAATGAGGGGCATGACTCACTGGTGAGCATGAATGAAGTATTGAGAAAAATGATTATTCGTGTTATAAAAATATCGGAGTAGGTAGTGTTTTTTTTTTTTTTTTTTCTGATACTACTACTACTACTATGTAATAGTATTGATAAAGAATATATTTTTATTTAATGACTGTCAATTGAGGATATTGTAACAACGTATATATGGTAATTAACAATGGTCTGAAATGACGCGATATATATATATATAATCGAGGCAAACGTGTTTGTAGAACTAAATGATATGGGAATTTCAATTGTCACTCGATGACAGCGTTTCGAATTAAATAATGGTCTTACAGCTGCCTCGGACCAAATTTGTCATTCGAGTGTTAAAAGTTAGTGAAAATTGTTGGCCAACCTATAAAGGAATAAAGAATAGTGCCTGGGGGTCTGGTAGCTGAAAAGGTAGGGGCCCGGCCAGCGAGTCCACGAACTGGTTTTGAAGACTGCAATATAGCAAAATCGCGACACAGAATTATAGAATCCTACTTAAACGGGGCGAATAAACTTACCCATAACTCGGTGCCCCAGCTCATCTTTGCGGCTTAAAAGCCTGGAGATAAATTAACACGACACTTCACATAGAGATACACTAGATATTCGCTTAAAGCCGATAAGTAATACCGTAAAAACGCATAAAATTCACTTATTATTCACCCACATTTACGGAAACACCTTCAACATGTCCGCCTGTAACCACTGGCTCGACTGTCTGTCGAAAACCGCCCGGAATTTCACAACTACGCCATCTGGGGGCAGAGTCAACGTACTTTAACTTTCGTATTTATAACGGCCATTTAATAAACACCGTATAAACAAATTACCAGATCTAGGGAAATACTACGAAATTCCCTGACTAGATAAAGATTTCACAAACTCATCGTAATCGTTTGATAATGTGTGAGATTCGTCGAACTGAAATATAAAATAAATTCCTTCATCGTGACGTCACGACGTGACGTGGGTAACTATATTATCCTTTCTCGCGCATCTCAGGCATAAGAGGCGATTTTTGGCGAGCTCTGGTATAGGTATACCAAAGTGTACCAGAATAATAGTGTGTGTCACTCAAACTGTATATTGGTACCTATACCAGAGGCTCGCCAAAAATCGCCTAAGATAAAACTCACTAGTCCTGAGTCTATGCAATGACCGCAATGACGTAGCGATTTCCCCCTCTTTGCCGCGTAACTATGAATTAAACCGCAAATTTTCCACAGCGATTTAGAAGAGTCAATCTAATCGCAGAATGATTAGATAATTTGAAGGTGTTATTTTTTTGCTGTATCACGATGCGTAGGTTCAAGATTATTCAACGCATATTATTAATATAGTAATCCAGTTGTAAACGATTTATAATAAAAAAGAATTGCGATTAAACGAGTTCTATAATTTGATTTTTATATTTATGTATATAGTAGAACGAATATAGATATGATAGACGATAGATTCTTAATTAAATTAGTTTCATGTTTTTTTTTTTTTTTTACTAGAGTTGTGGGAAATTTGAAATTAGCTATCTCACATTATGAGTATAATATGTATAAAACTAAAATTACAAATATCAAAAACACACCAAAAAAATATATATTTATATTTTTTTTTTTTTCTTTTTTCTTTTTTTTTTCATGATAAATGTACTGCCATATATACAATACGATAGCAATAGTATAAATTAGTACTATTATACTTTCATGTATCTGTGAATAGTAAAAATGCTGTTATCAAGGCATTTCGGTCACTCCACGTTGTATAGTCTATATTTTCTGAAGTAGGTATTTTCATAAATGTTTTGAACGTCATTTGAACATTGTCTTATTTATCCTAAATTGATAATCTTTTTTACAGCATAGACTGCGCTATCTACTCAAAATCTCAATTGCATAGTTAAAATGGCTTTTATATATGCCAGGGTAACTTTGTGAGGAATGAAAAAAATTTTTTTCTTTATTTTATGATTGTGATGATGATTTGATGATCAAAATATTATTTTATTTTTTTAACGGTAGGTCATCTACCATTTCTTCTTATGCTCGTCCATTGAAACACCTCCGGGTCCCAAAGAAACAATCATTAAAAGGCCCCCGATCACTGACAATGTCTGTAATAAAGAAAATAGAAATATACAATAGTTGTAAATATTTAATTAACATTATTATATCATATACGAGGAATATTTACCTGGAAGAAATCGTATTTCAAAAAGTCTCTCAGCGGTCTGTAATCAGGAACAGTCCACCATGCATTATGGTATAAGTTTAGAGCAGACAAGAGTAAGACAAGTAGTAGAGCGCTCAATTTAGTCTTGTATCCTATGGTAACCAATACCATAAGAATACTGCCAAGAATGTCTTGGATAATTTGTAGGAAAGAAACTTCGAATCTAATCAAAGTGATGAACATAAAAGCGAGCAATACTCTTCCAGCTAATTGGAGTAGATTCTTAGGTTTGTTATCACCCAATGTAGGAACACCAGCGAACAGGGATCTCCCTTCTACTCTAGACTCGGCGAGGACCAAAAGTAGTGCTCCTATTAGAGCAAGATTTCTGAACAGAAATTGTATGTCCCATAAAATGCTGTATGCAAAAGTCTGAAGAACCACAATGAAGAATAGAGCTCCACATGCTATGCTGACGCGCCATCTTGCTATGACCATAACACAGCCACCCAATTGTCCGATTAAATTAATCAGGACGAATAGTGTGGCCATAAATTTTCCGCATCCCCATGACACGTCCATATATTCTCTTTGTTCGCTCCATTGAAACCACATTCGTAATCCATCCTCCAAAAATGTTGCTATTAGACACACACGAGCTAATGTCGGTAGTATGTGTTTTCCATTACGTATCACCTGAGAGGCAAATGAAAAAAAAGAAACAATGTTGTTAATTGAGAATCATTATTTGACGCGTATAAACGCTGCACATGTACAACAGTTTGCGCAAACAGAATAGAGACGATGAATGAAACAATTCTTATATTTGAATTGAAAATGAAATAATTAACGTATGCTTGTTGTTTTTCAATATTCAATATAATTTATATTATAAAGAAAATTTTGATCTTGGAATATTGTGAACAACATGTTATTGTGACTTTTGAATGAATAGATTTGACCGGTTGTTTTGGGCGTGTTCATTTTTTTTTTTTTTTCTTTTTTTTTTTTTGCACTTGTGTAAATATTGCCATAGAGAATAGAACTATTTATACATGTATTGATGTCAAACTAATAGTTTGATTTTCAAGGCTTAAATTTTGGGTGAATGAATTAATAGCTCAAGGTCATGTTGTGACAAAAACAAATTCCAAAAATATCATTGACTTATTATTATTTGAGCTTTTATTTTTGTAAGATAATAAAGGAAATTAAAACTATACTGAAAGCTGACCTATTTCTATACTTTGATAATGCTTCGAGTCTGAATACTAATGGACTTTTAGTATATCTTGAAAACTTTCACCAGGATAAATAAAATAACTGACAAGGATTATCTGAGCTGTTTATTATTATTATTATTATTATTATTATTAATATTTTTTTTTTTTATCCGTATTAAAATCTCAAGGAATTTTTTTTTAATCTCACTTACAACTGCATAGATAATTTTCAAAATGAATTTTTTATCTTACCCAAAATATACCATTCAAAACTAGCCTAAAATTTGATAACAGTCAGGGTGAGGTATTGTTTTTGATAAAATAAGATATATGATAGTGCGGATTGGAGAAGAAAAAAAAATTAGGAAAAAAATATCGCAGTGAAATATGGTACAGTTTTTAATTTCACAAGTGACATTGAACCATTGAACGGTATTTAATGATGTAGTATGTCGTACCAAAGGACAAGGTTCAGGCATGACCCAGACACGTTGGTGTACATGTACACCACATACAAATACCATTAAATTGTTAATAATGACGAATACGACTGATAACGAAAGAGATAGAGAAAAAGTTTGGTTTGCATTGTCACGTATATTAGAAGTAAAATGAACAATATCAATAATGATAAGTAAATACATAAATATTCGTTGAAAAATATGTGGGCCAATGTAACAGACTGCAGCCGATGACGTTGACAGGAGAACGTGAATTTTTTTATCATATATTTACAGTTTTATATATGAATGAACAAAACGGTCTTTGTTTCTAAATTATATAATATAAATTTAATATGACAAATAATGTATTTCACCTGATCGGCAATCTCCTCAGCTCTTGAAACCACCTCCTGTTGGATGACCATCGTGTATATTCATAAAACCACACACACACGGCACGACTCGCGACTCGCGAATGATGTGGAGAAAAGTATTGGACGACGACTTCCGGTTTTAAATCCCTACGGCTACGCAATTTCAGCACTTTAAACACTATTTTATGTTGTCATTTTAATCATTCTACACCTTTCGTTTTAATTATTTTTAATATTTATGTTTTACAAATATCACAAATACTATGAAATCATAACGTATTTATTACGGATCTTTTTACCTTCATGAATACGAATTATTAAATTAAAAAAAAAAATAAATAAATAAATAAAAAAAAACTATTAGAATTATGATAGAATTATTTGTACGGTTTTTATAACGTAACTGTTTAATTTTTTTTTTTGATTGAAAAATTTCTTTTATTATTAATACGTGGTAAAATTGATATACTACAACAATTTATCTATAGCGGTATCTAATGTAGTATAATATTTTCAAATATTATTTTGACTAGCGTTGTAAGGTGACGAGAAAGTCAGGGAAAGTCAACAAGCGTGTCTCAATTACATATACAAACCGCAATTTCGTTGTTGGGTGTCGATATATTATTATCAAGGATATATCAACCGGTAATTTACTTTCAGTAAGAAAACCTTGTATTATATATATATAATCAGGAGTGAGATTTCACGTCGAACACTCTCGTCGACAAACAATTGAAATAAACTAAAAAAAAAAAATAAAAATAAAAAAAAATAAATAAAATAAAACGTCTGGGTAAAAAATTTGGAGTTTTATTATTTACAGGATTTTAAAATAAATATTTGGTGAAGTTATGACCTTGTGGAGTTCATTCATTTGAAATTTCAACCTCCCAACCATATTGGGGATAAATTATTCGCTGATATTATTACGCGCTGTATTTAGATAACGAATATTTAAAAATCAATCGCGAATTCTAACCTATTTAACCTATCTAACCTATAAAATATTTATAGACACAAATAAGCAACGTTTAGCTTTTTTTTTTTTCACAGGTCGAAACGCATTAGAAGTTTAAAGAAATGCTTGAAATAACATGTAACGATCGTCTGGGAAAGAAAGTTAGGGTGAAATGTAACCCAGACGACACAATAGGAGATCTGAAGAAATTGATAGCTGCGCAAACTGGAACACATTGGGAAAAAATAGTTTTAAAGAAATGGTACACCATATTCAAGGACCACATAAAACTACAAGATTGTATCCTTTCTAAATTAATTATTAAAATTCATTTTTAGCCCGTGAATATCGTAGATATTATATATATTTATAATAATTGCTTAAGAGAAGAGAAAAAAAAATATATATATATGGATTCATTCGTTTTGAAGGGTTGATTTAGTCAATTAATGAATAAACAAGTGATATTAGAATAAATAGCTATTAATTTTATTGCAATATCCTTAAATTTTAGTTACAATATCTTACTCTATAATTTCCTTATTTGAAAAAATAAAAAAAAATCATTAGATGAGATACACGACGGTATGAATTTGGAGCTGTATTACCAATGAAGAGATGCGCGTCTGATTATTAATATTAAAATTTTGGTTTTTTTTTTTTCTATTAATAATATTAATTTTATTTTCAATTGATTAATTGATTGATTGATTGAATTATTAATTAATTAATTAATTAATTACACAACATCTCTATATAACTATTTCTATCGATAATTATACTCTGTAAATAACAGTTGAATAAATCCAGCATTCAACTGCATAACTATTGATATTGATTGATCATACATTATTATGTATTAGTTATTCATTTATATCGATATACCAGTATCTAAAGCTCGTCTATTGCTAATATTATTATTTTATTAAACTGTTTCACACATTTTTATTTATTTTTTTTTTCAAACATTTTTTTTTTTTTTTTTTTTTTTTGAATTTCTATTCGTTTCTCATCTCTTCATCACTTTTCTCGTACGTTAGTAATGTTCAATTAAATATAAATCAAGTCTCAAACAATTAGGAAATACTATTCAAATATAATAACAAAGAGAAAAAAAGAAGAAAAAAAAAAAACGAAATTCTCAACAATTTGACTTAGACTCTTTTCTCATAATCAATTTTCTTTTTTACATACACTATCATCTCTCCCTGAGATTGCAAAGTGAGCATTATAAAAAGTATACAAATAAATGAAGGTGGCATTATGCGATTCGTCATTAGTTATAAAATCATCAATTATATAATGATTCTATTTAAAATCTTAATTAACTTTTTCAACGAAGTCAACAAAATCTCGCTATCACTAGTATTTGTGCAATTTAAGATAGAGAGCTTTATTATATATTTTATTAGCTAACATAAATATTCTGTTAAAAACAAATAAAAATAATGAAAATGCGTCTTGTACAAACTAAAATGAAAGGAGTGAAGAAAGAATAAAAATTGGCGATTTGATCATTGTTTCGGTGACAAATAACAATGCCACCTTCACCTACGTCACCGCTTTCCCCTAAAACAGTTTTATACCCTACTGTTAAGGTATTGATGTATAAAATTAAATAATATTGTAATATGATAGTCTTTAATGAGGTCTCTTGAATCCTCCTTCTGCACGGCTAATTGGACATTCTGCCTGGATTGTAACTCTACCTCGGTTACTTAGGAAATCCCTTATGTGGTGCACGATCAAATCTATGGCCACTGTAACAGACCCGAATTTATTATTTTTAAGATTTTTAACGACTGATTTCTTGTCTTTATGAAATTCATTTAAATTAAATTTAAATAATAAGCATTTTATAATATTTAATAAATAAGAAATACGCTTATATGATAGATGACTGAAATAAAAGTCTTCTAAGTTTTTCAAATATTTATTTTTATTCTTTTTTTTTTACTTTTTTTTGTTTTACATTTATTCCATCACAGTAGTATTATGCTTTTTTTTTTTTTTTATATATATATTAAGTATATCGTTAGGGTATAGTTCTTAAGTAAGAATACACCAAGAGAAAGACATGCCAGGGCCATAAATAGTTTTTTTTATCCAGCATTCTTTCAGTTTTTTTTTTACCTAAAATCGTCGTGAGTTTATTATAATATTTATTATGCATAAAGATCATATATCACACGAAATTATGCAGCAGTACATTTCACTGGTTCATGTTTCATGATTAATGATTATAATAATTTGAACATGTCTTTCCACGGTCATGTTTCTAAATTCGTTTCACGTCTCGACCTTCAATTATGTACTGTATAAAATATAAAACATTTGTTGAGGTGAAAAATTGAGAATGTAAATATATAAAATCGAAAATTGAATGATCTATTTCAACGGTTCATTAATAACATCTTCTATTACCGTTTTAAATATAGTCTGACAACTCTATATCACATGAATATAAGTAGTAACAAAATGTCATACTCCTTAGAATTGTTACGATGTAAAAATTCTCCACAATTCAGTAGTATGACCTAATCAGAGGCCCGTCTTAAAGCGATCTCTAATCATCTTTTAAGAAGAATTCACATTGTTGAAATTGTTAAAAATATAATACTTGTTGGCGTGGCATACTGTTCTATAGCAAATATTCTGTCCGATGAGAATTTGTCTCTCATATTAAACGTACATACCGTAAAGGTAGAGAAAAATATTAAAGGGGGAAAAAAAATGATAAGAAAATTATAATATAGTTTTGAGATAAGACCAGCGTCGCTATAACCGGGAATTGTAAATTATTGGAAATATGTTATAATAATATGTAAAGTTTTTCGATCGGCTGATCACGTATCAGTCATCTGCTGAGCGTGTCGGATGATGCTGATGTTCGCCTACGTTGGTAGTGGATGTATGGATGCTGCCCGGATGAAGATTCAGCCTTTTTCGAACGTAAAATATCCCAGATGTGGTGCACTATTAGATCTATCGCCACTGCGAACATACCACAAAGAAACCATTTGTCGTTGTAAATCGCTGTTATCGCTTCTTTTCTATTGAAAACGTTAACTTTCAATCCCGCACCAATCATACCCTTAACCACCGGGCAGCACCCATAGAACATAAACGCATAGCTTGATAAAGATGAGATTAGGTGTGAGATGAATGCGACCAACTATTTAAATGCATAATTGCGCATAAAGGCGATAGTGTGAAGGTGCATAACATATGCACCTCGCTATAAGTTCAACTTGATAATGAGAACTTTATAGCTTAGAAAAAAAAAAAAATAACAGTCTTGCAAAGGTTTATTCAGCACATAAATACTTCCGTAATCATTCCATGCAGTTGGTCAGACTCAATCAGATGTCTAAAATCCAAAACTTTTTAGGAACTTTTTTTTTCTTTTTTTCGGAAGTCAATTTATACTATAGAGTTTCTTATTTTACATTTTTTTAGCTAATAAATTCAGAATTTCGTGCACCAAGTAAAATTCAACCAGCTTATCAAGATTCATAGAAATATTGATAATAGAATTTATACAAATTTGTATCCAAAGTTTAAGTTTTCAAGCAAAGTCAGTTACGCAGTTGTGTTTGATATTGAATGTTAATAATGTGGCAGGAAAAGATAATTATTATTATTAGTCGCGAGTAGAAGAAGTAAACTAAGGACCATTACCTACTTAAATCTGAGTTGCACATGAAATTTAATAGTCAGATAAATTTTGCCTAGAAATTTTTCATAAATTGAATAAAATTTACCTGTATTATCAGCTCCTCTTGGTATAATAACATCTGCAAATTTTTTTGTCGGTAAACAGAACTCCTCGAAGGCTGGTTTCACGAAATTCATGTACTGATTCAACACATAGTCCAAGTCTCTTCCTCTCTCTTTAATATCTCTTGGCACTGGATATATTAAATAAAAAAAATATTAGATCATGTTGCTCATGAAAAATCGTAATTCGATAGTAAACATATAATTATAATTTGAATCCTGATGAATTCTTGAATCCAAATTACACTCCTTTGATTTACTTTACACATTGGAAATGTTAAAGTTTTACAATATTTATTAATAAATGATATTTGGGACGCAAGTAGATTAAAACTAATTACTCACCTCTTCTAGCTAATCGGGTATCAGAGTCTGTGTCAACGAACAATTTCATATGAAATAGTTCTCGTATTTCTGGAAAATAAAATACCAAGATACCCTCGAATAGAACAACATCAGCTGGATATATTGTAGTGATTTGATTCTTTATTCTGTAATAGAAAAGGAATGATTAATCGATTTAATAAGTTATCCAGTTTTTTCGAAATGTTTTTTATATATAGAATATTATATTGGAAGATTGTGAAAACCATGGTTTGAAAAGATGCAATAAAAATAAATAAACAAACAAACACCTATTGTCATATTTCCATATTACACTACGCAATAATTAATTCAAGGAATTTGTTACTTATGTATACTTGTGAAACTAAAGGAATACAATTAGGTTCGAGCAATTCCAAAAGAGTTTTGCAATCGCCAGTAACTGTGATATTGTGTATAAATATCAAACCGAATTGAATTGTTTGTTATTTTCAGAAAAGTTAAATAAAAAATAAAACTACATGATATCGTCCGCGTATAGCTGGTAACAAAACTATATTGTTTATCAACACTGTTGAAATCTGCTGAGTTTTGTTTTATACCTGACACGTTTGGATTGGATATAAAAACGGCGCGTATAATTGAACAAATCATCAGAACATTAGCAACAAGTTCATCAGAACTTTGTACAAGTGTTATAATTCACTGAAATCTATTTAATATCTTAAATTGTTAAGTGAATATAAAATCAATTCAAAATGCAGAAACAATTCCTGTGTGCTTTGGCTATCTTCGCTATCGTAGCTGCCATGACATTCGGCGAAGCCGATGCATGCAGACATTGTCAAAATGATGGATGCAGTGGGGGCTGCAACGCACCAGCTTACATTTCTGTACCTTCTCACTCGTACTCTATGTGCGACAGTTGTTCCGGACCTTACGTAAGTTAATAGTTCTTTTTTTTTTGTTCAACTTAATCAATAATTTGTAGCAGATTTTTTTGTATAAATTTCCATCGTGAAAAATTTTCTTAATAAAAACCCAAAGTTGAAAAATTGTTCTAATTGCACGATGTATAAGTCTTGGCAATTTTTACACCTTTTAATTTCTTTTGGAGTGAAGAATCTGGTTTGAAATTAAGTTTTTGATATTCTACTTGATACATGTGATAATCTAAATTTCTTTCTTTACAGCACGGACCTTCATACTTGCCAAGACAACACTGCGGCGGTTGTTTGAGACGTAAATCATTGCGTCTTATCGACAACTGTAGCTGTGGCTGTTAACTTTGGATTCTGGATAATTTCATCCGCATTATTAACACAGTGACAAATAATTTGATAAAATTATCTTCCATTCAATGTAATAGAATAAAATCGATTAAAATAAAATAATCAAGATTTTTCTACTGCTTCGAACCAAAAATTATACAGTTTAATCAATCCAAGTCACTTTCAGATCCTACTACCCCTTTTGTCCTTTTTACATTTCTCTTTATCCTTCACAGGCTTTACCGTTATTGAAATAGAACAAGTAATATCCATAGTAGAAAGGCGCTGTCATATCTTTTTTTAAATTCAATTCTAAAAACTCTTTTAGTAGCTGAATTAATGCGAAATAATTTCTCATATCTATTCCATCATATATATTAAATTAAATGGTTGTTAAATGAAGGAGATACACTTACATACTGTTAGATCTATAGTCATATGCTGGTATTTCGCATTTAACACCAGCAAGAATATCTCTTAATGTTTGAAGTATTCTATCATTATCAAATGCGTTTGGATGGTCGAAATTAAACTGTCCTTTTTCAGCTTTTAATTTCTCACCAGGAGTTAACTCTCGGTAAAAACTGTCCTGAGATATACAGACGACTTGACGTTCCGTATGATCCATATCAACTTGTCCCAATTTTTCCATTATACGTTTGCACACTGTGGACTATGAATTCATATCACATTAAAAATGCAATCTACGGGTTTCCCAAAACTTGATCATAAGTATTGAAAAATGTTTTTTTTTTTTTTTTTTTTTTTCTTCTTTTTTATTAATTTTTAATTTTCTACATTTTTTTTTTTAGAATATCGAGTTATCGACCAAATTCGAACATTTATTCTAAAAAAAAAAAAAAAAAAGAGATTCAATGGTGTTTGAGAGAAATAAAAATCGATGAAAGTTTCGGGTCTACCGGATCCCGGATGTTAGGTATTGATTAAAAAACGCATGGCGTTAACATGTGCGGCTTGTTAGTTTTTGACTTCTTAATGACAGCGTATATGTAATTACGATCGTAGAAGATAATCGTGTCTCGTGAATCTATAATAGTATAGATATTGATTTTGATATAAAATTTGTTGTATAAAATCTTACCTTGCCACTCGCAGTGCCACCAGATACTCCGATTAGAAACGGAGTTTTACTGAATACTTCGACACCATTTAACTTCCCGTTTATACCAAAGGACATTTTTCTACTTGCACATACGTTCATTGAAGCATCTGCCATTCTTGCAACACTTCGTGCGTAACTTTTCATAGGTATATATTAATCTATGTTAACCTCATACGACGGTGATACCAAGTCGTGTTCTTCTCCTCGTAGACGACGGAATAAATGCCTTCGTGTTCGTGTTCCCCGATTCTACGCATGGTACTTTTATCAACGCGCGCGCGCACTACTTACCGAAGTACGACGCGTTTGCAGCAGTATGCACAAAGGAATATCGAACACGTGCTTTTCAAAACAGATGAAAACACGTAGTAGGTAGCTCGGAATAGAATAAGATGAGAATTTCAGATTGTTTTTTTCCTTGAAATATTTAAGAAAATTAATCGTTTTTCGTTTCTGAAATATATATATGCTATAAAATGAGACCATGTCTATAAATAGAGATAACAGAATCTACGACAGGAATAATAAATATTCATTATTAATTGATTATTGTACCCCGCGGTATTTTCCTATAATAAATACCATGAGTCTCATATTTTTTTATCGCTAATTGCTAACAGACCAATCATGAACGGTTCGAAATTGAGAAACCTCAGTCGTAGTTTACAGAGATTAAAGTTAAACTCTAAACAATGTAAAGGAGTATAAAATAGCTGATAAGATGAAATAGGTTTTAAAACTTGTAATTCTCGTTCGACAAACCGAGTTTAATTTATGTTAAAATAGTATACGTAATATATCTATATCTATATGTTGTATGTCTCAGTCTCGTTATCGGCAGTCCCTGATCCGTCTGACCTGAGAATATTAATTCTGAAAGTATATACGAATTGATAAACTGAAAATCATCGTATAGTCAATAATAATAAAAAAAAAACAAATGTTATTCTTATCAAGAAAAATGACACAACTCGTTTCTCACAGTCGTTACGTATTTACAACAGCAACAAGTTACGAGGTACGTGATCTGGTAAATCTCGGTGGATGGTATTAACATTTCTTTAAAATGGTATAACTCCTATACTAAATTATTCAAATGTTTTTCTTATAAATCTCATTCATATACAATATATACCTACAGCATGCATGAATCTTCATTTTTTATTAAACATTCTAAGAACCATCTCATAGTCAATAACATTGTTGTTGTTGTTGTTATTCTATTTTTGTTCAAAATGATTATTTCAAACTGTTGATTTTCGTCTAATAATATAATAGTATGTGTTCCTATTTTTCAACATTCATGCATTTAGCCGCCCATTTAGTATTTATCTACATTATTTTCGGCTAAATTTATCACCTTATCTTATCACCTAATAATAAATTTGAATTTAATCAAATTTAGGATGCGATACGAGCTCTCAACACTTTACAAACTAACGCTGAGTACCTCCGCACAACTACAACTAATCATTCATCTGGAAGTAAATCTCTTGAGGCAGTGAAAAAATATCTTCTACGGTATTCATGTTACATATGTAATAGTAGTACGAAGTAACTATAACAGCTGTGAAATAGAAAATTCATTAAATTTCTTTTGTTTTATTCACACAGGTCCGGTCTGACCCTACAAGACGTGGATAAACTGAGTGTAATCCATGTATCGGGAACAAAGGGAAAAGGTTCTACTTGCGCATTCGCAGAAGCAATACTTAGGAATTATGGATTTAAAACAGGGTTTTATAGCTCGCCACATCTGATCCACGTTACAGAAAGAATCAGAATAAATGGAAGACCGATAAAGGAGGATATTTTTACGAAATATTTTTGGCACGTTTATAACGAGCTTAATAGTCGGAAAGAGAACGACTCTGATATGCCAACTTATTTCAAATTTGTCACTATTCTAATGTTTCACATATTTCTTAACGCTGATATAGACGTAGTTATATTAGAAGTTGGTATAGGCGGTGAATACGATTGTACAAATATTGTCAGACATCCTGTTTGCGTAGGTATAACTAGTTTAGGACTTGAACATACTTCGCTTTTGGGAAACACTATGGAAGAAATAGCTGCCCAGAAATCTGGGATATTTAAAGAAAATACAATCGCATTTACCGTCCCTCAGCCAGATAATGCTATGGATGTTATCAGGCAGAAGGCTGCGGAGAGAAATTGTAGATTGTATGTAATTCCGGAATTTAATTCCTATAAATGGAATGGCGATCCACCAATTTTGGGAATTGCCACTAATGTTCAAGAGGGAAATGCTTCTTTGGCTATACAATTAACACACACGTGGATTTCGGAGACTGCAAAAATCAACTCGCACCTTAGTAACGGCGTAAAAGAATACAAAACTAAACCGTTAAAAGATAATGATATTTTAACTGAATCGAGAATAGAGAACAGCTCAATCCTCAGGAGATCGCAGTATAATGTGAATAATGATATTAGAGATAGTCAGCACGGCGATGAATTAGCTTATTTAGAATCTCGGAGTCATTTTATACCCGCTACTTCGAATAAACTTTTAAAAAACGAGGATAATTTGAATGAACGTAATGTATCCCCTGCTATTTCTTTTGCTAAGACTGCTTTTGCTTTATCATCCTGCACTTGGCCGGGTCGTGCCCAGCTATTGCGTGGTAGTAATATGGATTTTTATTTGGATGGTGCTCACACGTGCGAAAGTATTCAAGTATGCGCTTCGTGGTATTTGAGTAAAGTAGGAAAAAATGTACAGAATCGATATTTGATATTTAATTTAACGGGAGATCGTGATGTTGATAAATTGTTGAAGCCGTTGAAGTGTTTAGACTTTAAAAAAGCCTATTTTGTACCAAATGTGTCTGGAAAAAAATTGAAACTTGATCAATTAGAATTGAAAACGACGAGTAGTCAACAGCAAGATAGATGTCGGAGGCATTCTGATCTTTGGGGGGAAGATAACGCGGTGGTTTTGAACAGCGTTAGTGAAGCATTAGATCATATTAAGAGAAACAATAACTCGATAGAAGATCTTGGAACTGAAAGTAAAAGACCGCAGGTACTTATCACAGGATCTTTGCACTTAGTTGGTGCTGCGTTACTATTATTAGATCCAAATTTGACTATGAAAACAGATTTTTGAAAAGAAAAAAAAAAACAGTCGACGAAATCTCAGAAAAAATAATTAATTGCATTGTTCAGAGATAAGCGAATCTGAATTGTACTCATAATCATTGAAAATAATTAATTATAAGTGTAAATTACCGATGACACATTCTCGCATATATATTATGTACAAAATCCTGTATTATAATGATAATGGTATTGCTGACTCGTCGAATTCTCTTTTGTATATAGAAATAATTATTCAGGTGACTTGTTAAGTTTTAGAAACAAGTATTTTGTTGTTTTACTTTTACTTTCGAAGTCTATTTTGTATCTAAATATCATCTATTTGTGGTAATAAAATTTCAATTCTTTACACAAATAAGACTATTTTTTTTTTTTTTTTTTCAATCATCAATTTTCCACTATAATTAAGTCAATTCGAGCATTCTGAATACTGAGATAATAATCAGCTGTGAGTCTTTCAGAATTTAAGTATTACAATAATCTATCAATGTTTCATGTGGTCATTCGAGCCCTTCTGATGTTATAATTCCATCAATTTCAGAGACTACGAACTTATTGCTCAATATTATATTTTTGCAACTCTCCAATGAATCGAATGAAGTCAATTTACTGTATACACATGATTCCAGCAATCACATCCTGCTTATGAATAATAAAAATAAATATTTTTGTACATCTATTTTTCATTATTGCTATGCTTAGATGATGAGCTATTTGTGACTAATGGATCGATGGTCTGATACATTCCCTAATCTCTAGATAGGCAAAACAAACATATCCCATTTAATGAGTTAGTGATAAACTCAATTGGTCGTGTTGTAGGTACATGCGTTAGATAGAAAAATGAATAGAAAAAATGTTCAATATAAACAATAGAATTATTATTCATACTTAAGACTAGTAATAATAATATTAATAATCAAGATAATAATCATATTCAAGTGCACATATTAGTACATTGCATTGATGAGTGTCTTACGATACAAGCTTTCGACTGCTTGTAGATATTCGACGATTACGTTTGTACTTTCGAACGAATTAGAACTAAAATTTTCTAAAATATATGTATAAATATTTACATTTAACCAACACAGACTTTAAGATTTTATCTTATACCCTTGGTGGACTTAGAACCTTTTCGAATGATAATCCGACTCGCATTCTGCTTCAGTTTCCGACAAGCTTAAGGAACCCCCAGCTCGTCGTCTCAGACGATTATCTTCCGGGCTCTGAAAAATCCATTTCTCTATTAGTCTTTCAAATTCGCTTTTAGATCTAATCTTAGAGTTACGATATATATTTTTTTTTCTTTCCTTGTTCTCTCTCATTGTTTGATTACATACTGACTGACACACCCATGCTTTTTAGTTAAATTATACCTGAAACCAGTAAAGACGACTTCTCATAAATCACTCAATTATAATCTAGATGTAATCGCAATGATGAAATTGATGAAAGCGTAAAGCAAATCCTCCCATTATTCATTCATCGAACATCAACAGATTACTCTAAACTAATACATTTAATTAAGCACCGGGCCTATTGCTGTTTATACTGACTGAGCGGGGATAATGTATTTGGTTGATATATTAGTTACCATGCACAGCTACAGAGAAAACGGAGAATGCCCGTAAGGTCCTAGAGATGGTCCTAGCTGAAAATGGTAGCATTTCGTTTTTAAGAAGCACATACAGTGTGTTAGCCGTATCATGCATTTCAAGGGAATCAATATCGAATGAAACTATGCAAAAAGTGTTACCGTGCCGCATGCAATTCAATAGCACTGGGAGGAAATTCAAGCTCGTTAAAAATGTCTTTGTTAATTTACTCCAAGAAGTATTTATCTGTAAAACTACAGGCATAATCTCAATAGGTACTCATGATACATTCTACCGATTAATTGTAATTTTGTTTCATGCGTTACTGTATACCTAGATAACTAAAACTCATTTTGATATTCACATCTTTGTAAATATCCAGTAGTATAAAATGAAATACTTTTACATTCTTGCTTGACTGGAAACATTGATGACTGCAAACTATCGAATGATTTTGATTAAATAATGCAAACAATCGATGATTTATGGAACACAAGCGCATTTTCATACATGTACGAGATATTTAGACTGTGTCTACGACAGAAACATTGAGAACTGATAAGACTACTACGATAATACATTACAAATGTATGCGAAGAGCATCACTAGACCGTGTTATTACTTATTTTGTTAAATTGAATACTTGCCTGGTCTAGGATTCCAGCAGTAGGTTCTGAGGCGTAGCCAACCTCTTGTGCATCTTCTTCTAAATCAGCTTCGTACTCTTCAAGTTCTTCCGAATCAGAGTCTAAATCTAAATCGACGTAACGATTTCCACGCGATACTTTGCAAACCATTTGTGCAAGATCGGTAAATGTATAAGCCGATACGGATGATTGTTGCTGTTGATTTGCTGCTTGGTATTTAGCTTGCATTGCCTTTGCCTGTTCTCGACCAGCGTTGAATCTTGGTAATACTCCTGCCTTCAGCTGACCGTCGAAGTATGTTTTACCTATAAACAGATTACGTTGTTAACTGGTCAATTATTGAAGATTTACATCTTCCTTGATTTAAATCGGTCAGAAATATGACGTTCGTATACAAACGGCTCTCACCATGCTGATAGCCAACATCCTTGATCTCATCAAAGTTCGCGAATTGTAATGTCTTGTATTTGTCAATTGGTGGTCTAATGTACTCGCAGTAATCCGACGACTTGACTTCCTCCAGCTGGCGAACACAGCTTACATAAGCCAAGCGGGATTGAATATCAGGAAGATTTGGGACCTTAACTGTAGTCGCAAACGGATTCCAACGTTTCCATAATAACCACCAGCCAGATAACGAGTCTCCATAATTTGTCAAGTCAGTATCGTCTTGGGAACCCACATCTATTGCTAGTATGTGATGAGCTCCTTGTCTAAGCATTTCATCAGCTTTCACAAAAATAAAGAAGTATTTATATCACAAGATAGATAGATACGCAATGCGTTTTAAATATCAATCAGCATGCTCATTATGCCTATATAACTTACAATTGGCGTGCTATTCAGGTAATAATTGTGGGGTAACTGTGATAATGTGTATCTTCAAATTGTTCATAGAATCGAATGTGAAAATTGGAGTTCTGATTATTATTTGTTTCCAAGTAGCGCAACTTTTTAATTGTGAAATATTTCTTTATGAGATACGTGCAATTTTACTGGATTTAACTCAGCTGGTATTACCTTCCCAACTAATGAGTCACATTGCAAACAGAAGGAAACTATTCTATGAAGTGATATTTGATTATTCGTTTTGATTACCTAAAAAATGTGCCTATAGCGCGTGATGAAGTGTAATGTGATGTCTATGATTTCAAAATCCGTTCACTTTAGTATATTTATTAGCCATGCTTATCAACAATTAGTATTTCTCTTGCCATTTATTAGTTAAAAATGGTGAACTTTACCAACAACAAAATAAAAAGGGAGGCGCAAACAATTTTAACACAATCTTAACATTCATTAGATTTCAGATAAATTTAATAATTAGTAGATTATTGCCAGATCTGTGTTCATATCTTTCTGATACTTTTATCCGACATTTTGATTAGAGACTATAACTAGCAGACACGCGATGAATCTATATATTACCGTATATCAGTATCGAGTAGAACAACGTTGCACAATATGTATGGAATGTGTTGCGATAACTCGCAGAGAGTATCACGAGTCTTATATGATTAACATAAAGTACAAAACTGTAAATAATAAACTATCTAATTTTTTCAAGTGTTACCTAAAAGTAATAAATGATCACGAAATACATGATACCTGGTACATTGTTAACGTAGCACCCGTCAACCAAAAGATGTCCATCAGCCGGATCGCAAATAGGTGGAAAAATACCAGCTATGGACATGCTGGCCCGGCAGTACCTCCATAACAAGCCTGTCTCAATCAAACTAATTTCTTTAGGATTCTGTTTCTACATCTTTTGGCTACGGGAGCGAGCTCTAAAATCAATGTATGAATGTACAGTGCGATGAGTGGTTGGGCATTGTTTTCTCAATTTTTATCTTGTTTTAGAATATTTTTTAAAAGTCTGCTGCTTTTTTAATACTAATTATGAGTCTCTATAAATTGCCTGGATAATGAATTGTGCGATAATAATAATTTATTGATCGCGATAGTAAGGTACAAGCGAAGTTTACTTGTATAGTGATTAGTTGATTATTGAGCACAGATATGTGTTGAAATGTGATGAGAATAAGTTTAAGCGGCACATTTTTCAAAACCTCATCCTGATTCCTAATACTTTGTAAGTGTTATTTGATAATGAACAGCGTGTACTGATATCAGCTTGAATATTCTTTGTAAAACGATATTATTCTGCGTCTGTGTTACCTGGTAAGTTGTTGACGTACCCGCCATCAAGGAGGAGGTGGCCGTCAACCGGGTCGCACATCGGCGGCATATAACCCGATAATGACATCGAACCCCGAATGTAACGCCACAGCGATCCTAAATACGACAAATTATTTATGTTATTTGACTATTTTTTTTTCTATTTTTCTTTCTTTCTTTTAATTATAACTTTGAAATTTTTCTAATTGTAAATCAAGGCTGGCGTTGTCGCAGATAAACAAAATTCTAATATCATACAAGTAATTGTCTTAATTCAAAGCCTTGCATTTTTTTATCTCTAAATTTTTATCTTCACTATAATGTAAACTTCTATGCGCGGATAGTAGATTACAATTATTTTTATACTGAAAAATATAGAAATGAAATTGAAAGACATTGAAATTGTTGGAAAGTAAAGAAAAAAAAAAAATAATAATAATAATTAAAAGAATTACGACAATAATAAATGGCACAGAAATATGACCGGGCAAAATTGCAAGGCAGAACATCAAACAGATTGTAACATCAAATTTTATCTATAACATTCTTGGAGAACGAATTTCGACTATAGGGTAAATATTAGAGCCCTCGTAAGGCTGGTGTTTTTGAATAAATTCAACGGACGGAATATAGAAATTGGAGAGTACGTCAACAACAATTATCCATAGAGCTCGCTCCTGCATTTTAAAATCATTGCAAGCCAGTTAGAAATGATTAGCTTAAATATAATTGATGAAGATATAGGTAGGTAGGTAGGTAGGTAGGTGTATTATATACATCAACAAATGTCCTGGATATGCTATTGGATCTATTCAAAGATAGAGCATTTATAATATTTCATAAATATTGTTCTTCAGACTTTAAAGCTTCTATTAAAATCTATAGGAATCTCAATGATATACCAAAATCATACTTTGCTCAGCGTCGAATGCATCGCATAGGCATAATCAGATGTTTAATAATCATGATTTATAAAAGAATTATAATAACATCCAACGTCAAATTAGAAGCTTTAATGAAATAATGACCAAAACAAACATGCAGGACATTTGTACATAATATGAATGAAAAAATGCATATCGAAAAGGCACAAGTTACGTGTCTCCAGTATACCTATGTACAAGTTTTGTACAATGAATAGATGGAGAGATAATAGATTTTCTATAAAGATTCTACGTATTTCTACTTCAGTTCATTTGAAGATATGAGAGTAGAATTAGCAGAAGCAATTTACACGCACAACAAGAACAGATCAATATTGTAATAACTTTGAAAAGAGATTATTGAGATGCAATGCATATATCATACTGATAAGAGAGTAAAAAATATTAAACTAAAACCAGTACACCGACCGTGTGTATGCGTGCGCATAGAAGATGCAGTGATGTCCGTTGTGATGGTAAAATATGGGAGCCATAAATCCTCGATATAAACGTCGCCAAAGGTTCCTTGAATAGTTGCGTTAAAATCTTTTCCAGAAAACATCGAAGTCATTGGATAAGTCAGATCCAATATCTGCCTCCACCATTGAGTCATTTTCTGTAGCGACGATGAGAAACGTTAGTCAAATTGAAATTTAGATCTTGAAATTACTCAAACCCATTTACTTTCTCCATTTAAAGTAATAACGTATCGCTTCGATCCATTACGCATTACCTTGGACCATTCTCGGGCTTTCTGTGTTGTTGTAGTAATGTTTTTTTCCATACACCACAAAGCACCCATAAAAGCCCCAATGCTAACACCTCCGACCATATCAATGGGGATTCCAGCCTCTAGAATAGCTTTGAGCATTCCAATATGTGCCGCCCCTCGGGCTCCGCCACCTCCTAGAACCAAACCTACAGAAGTGCCTGTTAGCCAGCGCGCAAGTCTGCTGAAGTCACTGTGTACGTTTGGTTCTGACATTAGGACTTTTGAGTAAAGTTCGTTCTGCAAAAGAAGAGAACATATTAACATAAAATTTACGATAGGGTATATATGTATGAAAATTTGTAGTTGAATCATGTGTTTAGCTATTTTGATCATGTAAATCAGACCCACAATGCGGTATTGTGATTTCCTGGTGAACATCCTTTTGGGACATTGTATGTGGTGATGGCTGGAAACCCAACTTCGCATATTTAGCCATTGAACAGTATTACTGGGTCTTTGACCGCTCTGTTCTCTGTGAAGTAGCACTAATTCTTTTTGAGTTCGCATTGCCAATCTTTCTACTTCACGTTCGATCCGACCTAAGCTCGGAGTCTTCTCGCCTAAGCCAACTATTAGGATACAATCAGCCTGACGAACACAACGTTGCGTCCAAAGTGTGTAGCTAGAATCACACTGATATAATGCAATGCGATGCTGGTCTTCCTGCTGAGCCAGCCATGAAGTTAGACGATATTCATTCGCTGGCTCCATTATGGCTGCGCCGAGTGTCTAGAGTGACAAACAAACGAACGAATATGTTTATATAAAATTCTAAGTGACGATAATGATACAAGGTGTTATTCAGAACTGGGAAAATCACCTTTCGAACAACATCAGACGTTAGTCGAAGACAAGGTCCAATCGCACACAGCGAGTGGTATAATTCGAACGTGAAAGCAGTCAAAGGAACATCTTCGGAAACTGGAACGATTGCTACAGTGGAAAAATTTACTTGGGATGGTCTGGCGTCCACCGTTGCAGCCGCTCGTCTCCTGATGAAGAAAAAATGTTATAGAGTCACAAAAGCCAATGTAAGTTATGAACAAAAATCAAGAATTTCTCACTGATTTGTGATAATTGATTTATTGATGATAGAAACACCTACGTTACTCCATTTGTTACTCCGTTGGGTTGTGACCGCTGCCATGAGCCAAGTATACGATGACCTAGAAGGTTGATCAATCTGGTCACAACGATGGGAAATCTGAGTTTAATAGCATTAAAAAGGCCTTCAGGGAGTTTGGCGAGTTCTGAGTCTCGCACAGCCATTACTGTTGTGGATCTGGTAGTTTGAGTGACCATCTCAACTATACCGACTAAATCACCCTTTCCATACTCTGCTACTAGCTCTTTTTTTCCATCAGCATAAGTGATCACAGATCTCAGACGTCCACTGAGTACAATAAACGTTGAATCTGATTCAGCGCCTTGCCGGTACAGGGCTCTGCCACTCTCCAGGAATAACCAATCCAGAGCAAAGTCTACCTGTTGAATTATTCATCACATTAGTTTGATTTTTTCACGCAGATACGTTCTCAATTTGACCATAAAAATTATAGACTCGCCTGCCTGACAAAGGGGCTGAGTCTTCTGACCACAGTGTTTGCAACGTGGAGAACAACCGTCGGTTTTTCTCTCATAATTGCAAAGAATGTTCCCTTAGAGAGCAGTGCAATACGGCTTGCATGTTTTGCACGGATTGTATAAAACGAAGGCTCCCCAGTCAGCACAGCTAAGCCGCCTACTATTTCACCAGGATGAGTACTAAACATGTGAACTTCTTGGCCTGCTTCTCGGCCCTCTGTAACACGCTGACTGACAATCAGGGATCCTGATATCACGTAAACCAACGCCACATCCTGTTGAAAATTACAATTTGTTAGAATAATTCTTGAATCGAATTTGAAATTGAAGAAGGAGAGATGAATATATTACCTTGTGTGATTCTTCCTTCATGATGTAAGTTCCGGCTGGTACTTCCCGAATTTGGACCTTTCCATCTTTGAGGATGGTGTCATCCTCCAATCCCAGTTCTCTTACAAATGCATCAGTCGCCAACTGAATCAATTGCGATTCGTCTAGCTGCGGCTGCTGATGCGGGCCTTCGGTCGTCGAACGTTTTCTGCTCGCTCCGCCACTCCCTGAGTGCATTAGATCCGGCGCAGCTCCTTGCGACTGCTGATGAGCCATCGTTGGGGGAGCTGGCCAATGAGAATCAGACTCTGGCACCATGTCTGGCGTATTTTGACTTAATAAAGGACTGGAACCTTGGTATTTCCAGTCTAGTCCACCCTTTGACCTGTTGGGATGATAAATTTTGTTATACAACTCCGAGAACTCAGCATTTATTCATTCATTTCAACAATTATGAACAGCAAGCTGATGAATTAATGATTATTATTATCGTCGAAAACTTCTTACCGTCGACTACTGAGAATTGGAATAGGCTGCGATATCAGGCCTGAACAATCTCGATGAAAAATATTAGAGCCTTGGTTTTGTTCAGCGCTTCCGGAATTGGCTTCCGTATTTTGTCCAGGAAAGTTGTCTCGAGTTCTAGAACGAACCGGAGAACCAGAAAACGGGCTTTGCTTCTTCTTATGTGTTCCTGGATTCACCAGCTCTGCAGATAGACCAAGATATTGGTGCAAAGCCGTGAATGTTACACGTTGTAAACGCACCATTATGACTTGGATGACTCGGATGAATGCGTCAGGGTAGTCTTGAAATACCTGGAAAGAAAAATTGGGTATAATATGCTACAATGAGTCTCGAAGTATCTCAGATCTAAACAGATTGCATAATCATTCTACTTGTGCCTAAAATCTGGGATTCTACTTGGACTGAAATTCACCTCTTGAAAAGAGCTCATTGGCAATTTAACAACTACGGAGTCTTCAACAGCTCTTGCTGACACAGTTTTATACGAGCTTGTGTGCCCGGTTAGAACATCTGTAAAACTGAGCAAGCTAGTTACAGACTCTCCAGTCTTGACCAGTTTCAAAGAAACTTGAGCACCGTCAGCTCCAATAATAAATACGTTGACTAGCCCCTGCTGTACAATGAATACATTCACATCTGGGTCTCCAATTTTAAATAAGTAACTTCCAGCAGGAAGATTCATGATCTCAGTATGTTTGCAGAGTTTAAGGAAGACCGGTTTCTCAAAATGACCAAACACCCTTATGCTTTGTAACATGTACAACACATCAGGTGGCACTCTGTCTCCCGGGCCTAAATCTTCCTCGAGATATTCTGCCGGAGGTTCTAATACCTGGAAAATAAAGTTGATGTTTTATTTATCGTAAAAATATATTTGAAGAGAAATGTTAATCGCAATATTTTTTTCATTGATTACTTTTAGCTGTTGAGGAGCGTTGTCTTTCTTTAGCTGTAGCAATCTTCTAGCAAATCTCATAACGGCTCGTCTCTTTTTACCCTGACCAGTAGGGTGTACTTGACCGCTGATAGATTTGACTTTTCTCAACATTTTTCTTCCATAGAATAATACTTTGTCCCGTTTCCTAAATCTCGGTCTCCCGCTCCCAACGCCAACGAACTCTTTAACCTCCGGCAAAAACTCTTTGTTCTTCCATTTTCGAAGTATTGATATTGACGTTATCAACAGGGCTAAGAAAAGGCCGATTGCAACCAGAAATACAATTCTTGACGCCTGGTACTCTTCCACAAATTGACCAATCCATCTTGAAAATGCATACGAACCCAGGCTATCATTGAATTTATTAAAGAAATCCACAACCTGTATAATAGGAGAAAATTATTTTACATTCAGTATCTTCCATTTCTCAGATTTACGTAATTCTAATCTGTGACGTAAATAATTGTTGTCGTCGTTCTCATATATTATCTATAGGAAAAATAAAAATAGAATAAAATAATAGATAAATCTGATAAAATCAGATCAGCTCTGTATCATAGAAAAATAAAAATTTTATCTTATATTTCGATTGCGATAATGGATTTAGGTGTGTTAAAAATAATCAAAGTTTATATCATTTTCCATACTTGTTTTACTATTTTCTAAGCACTGTTTAATTTTATACGAAAAATGACCGTGGTAGTGAGTTAGTGTGATTAAAAACTGCTAAGTCACCCCCTGACGCGAATAAAGAAAAGATAATTATTTTTTTATTGAGAGAAAGATTGTGTTTGGTGTATGGCGACTAATTGTGTATTATTTTCTTGGATTTTTACGTTTTAAGACAAATTCACGAGACATTTTTTCATTAAATATAACTCGGACTTATTTGAGTGAACGTATAAACGCTTAGCTTATCATAACCACAAAGTTTGTGCATAGTTTAGATTTACGATCTGTAATAGTTGTACTTTGTACTTTGAGTTATGACTCGTTTTTTTTTTTTTTTTTTTTTTTTTTTTATTATTATTATTAAACTTGATGTTGAAAATATTTAACCAAATAGAATATTGGATGGTTATTCAGACCTTTGTTCATAAACGTTGTATTATCCACGTGAGTCAAATCGTTTTATTTTTGGTTATGTAATTTTGACAGTTTCAATTGAATCGTATTATTTAAGTCTTAATTTGAATACGGAATATATGTTTTATAAAAAAATACGTGTCTATAGTATTGGTATGGTAATTAATTGAAAAAGAAAAGAAATAATAATACAACCTCCATGGTGGGTGAACATCTCGTTTCAGGCTTGTGTATTTATATGTAAAGTGCAGACTGCAGGTCGTGTGATAAATAGCATGAATGAAGTGCACGTTACAGAATTTATTTTATTTAGTCCGTATTGAAACTTGTAATTTAATCTCCCCTCTATTTTCGACTATTATGATTTTTTTTTTTTTTTTTTTGTTAGGATATCCGGCCAAGCCGCTTTACCGAAAAAACTTCTTTTATTTCTGTTTAATTTTTCTAGTTTAAGACACTTTCTGCGAGAGGCACTAGACTGTTTGTCGCTCTTTCCTGAACTTAGTTTCGTGCACACCTCCGTTTCGTCTCGTTCTGGGTTCTAAATTTTTTTTTTTTTTTTTTTTTTTTTTTTTTTTTTTTTTTTGCTATATCCGGGTAATTTGAAAGGTTTTGAGGTTATATCTGGGCGAGAGTATTTTCCTGGAGGTTATTATCCGTGTCTATGAGGGAGAGGAGAGAAATTCCTGGCTGCACTCCGATAGTTTTGAGGTTATATCCTCGTCTGATGAGTGTCCTTTTTGAATCCTTGAATGGTAGACGTGAGTCTCAGGCTTGTTCCGACGGTGTGGCGAAATCTTCTAGGTATCTGGACGAGTTACATACACAGGGAAAGGTTTCTTCTACAACAACAGTAAACAAACACATACTACAAACTCTGAATAATCGTATTTCTAATTTAATTATATCTTCAATATATATATATGATTCTTTTTTTTTTTTTTTTTTTTTTTTTTTTTTTTTTTTTTTTTTTTTTTTTTTTTTTTTTTTTTCCTTTTTTTTTTTTTTTTTTTTTTTTTTTTTTTATTTTTTTTTTTTTTTTTTTTTTTTTTTTTTTTTTTTTTTTTTCTCTCCCTTGACTGGGTTTAACATTGTAGGATGAAGATCCTCTAAATTTTAACCTAACCTATAATTTACTCTGTGCCCGGACTTCCATAATTCTGCTGAATGACTTTCTTGGGCCCCAGAAGCTTGGCCTGATCTCTACCGAAAGAGTAAGGGAAGCTCCCGCGGACTTCTGAGCTCCCCGAAACAACCCTCGCCTGACACGAGGGGTGAACAGACTGAGCGTACAGAACTTATTCTATTCAACCTAATCCTATTTTTCTCTTCAGAGGCTTTTGAAGTATATCTGTTTATTTGAATATTTATATCTAATTTAATCCTATATAACTGCTTATTAATAGTTGAGATTAACTGAGTTCTGTGGTGGGTCTGTGAACTAAGATCAACTGAGAAGCTACCTGTGCTGATTTTGAATCCCTACTTTACCTTGTGATGGTTCTGTTGTATCGCTAAGTCAGAACGGTTACAATTTAGGCTAATTCAAATATTGTTGATTTCGGTTACTACCTAGAATTTCTCTTAATCTTTAGATGTTTACTGTGTTAGTCACAACTAGGGAGGATTAGCGTTAGACGATACCTCTGGCTCTGAGCTGTGTTGTTGATGTTCTTGATGACCTTCTTTGACTAGAGGATCTCTGGACTTTGAGCGTCTCCTTATGCCTGAATGTGATGAACCAAATGTAACTCCTGACTAGCTGATGAGAAGAATACTTCCTTTTTCCAGTGGTCGTAGATTGAAAAACCTTCAGGATTCACTATGACTATGAAACTGATTTGCACTTCAGTTAATGTGTGACCGTCTCTCTTTTGAGTAAATTGTATAGTGTCTAGATTTAACCGTTTCCGCAGTCTGGTTTTAAGTTTAGGATATTTGCTTTCGTTTTCTCTCGAAGGAATGGATTAACCGCAGCTAATGGCGAAGTAATTTTACTATGTCTGATTGCCCAGAGTAATTTCACATAAACTTTCTGATCTTTGACTTTGATTCTTATGATAGACTTGTTAGATACTGAATATATACTGATAGAATTCTCAATACGTCCGTCCGGTCTCGCAGCCGAGACGGAACTCACTATTATGATTGATGATCAACAAAAGGATTAATTATCGACACACCACACGAGTCATCCAACGCCATACTGAACATGCGCAATTTTTGCGCATTCGTAGTTTCGCACACGGCACATACATACTACATTTATTATATATATATACTATTACGATAAAATCGTCATAAGTATGATTGTGTGTGCGTGTGTTAAACACGGAGAAACACATACTCATCATAGTAAATAATATTGTGATGTTTTTCTCTCGCATACATAAGAATGTGTATGAAAATAGTTTCTTTTTTTTACACAAACATCTAACTATACGTATTGCAAAAGTATTAATAAAAGATATTCAACCGTCACGCAAGAGTTTTATTTAAAAATACAATAATTTACATACAGTAGTATTAGAGCATATGTTACATATTATATTTAATAGCCTCGAGATAAGATCGAGTGGAACTTTGGCTTCCGATATTTTTATGATATTTGAATATTATTATAGTCGCAAGGTTTAACGCGATAAATAAAAAAATGCAAATCAACAACAATGTGTACATTCCATGTATGCTGAATATACATACGTAGGATTAAAAATGTTGAAATACAATATCACCTATCATATGACTGAATTAGCATTTCATTTTTGAATTCCATTATCTTTGCGATATAAATTAAGCTGCTGAAAATAAATTGCAATAAAATATCCCTTAATTATTTTTATTCAACAAACATTCATATATATACAAATCTATTGGTTGAGAACCTTATTAATGTCTATTAATAAGTCAGTGTTAAACTTGTGCCATCTGAAAATATCACATGGTTAAATATAGTTTCGGTGCAGAATATGTAGAGACAGAAGTTCATTGGTACATGTATAGGACTTAATAAAGGTTGGCTGACCGACCTATACTCTGTTAGATCTCTACTCTTCCCTTCAGCTCTTAATTCATTCGTAAAGCTTTAAAAATAAGTCTGCCCAATTAGAAAAAGCCAAATAAAAATTTTCGCCAAGATGAGGTTACCGAATGGTTATAAAAACCGACCTATTAACCAAGGGACTACTATTCTAATGGCCAAACCTTACGTTTACGTATTAAAATCGCTTTTTCGGAGTAATCGATGCGATAATTGCTTTTCAAGGTAAGATCATTCCGAGATTAGTTTACATAAGTGGTATAATAGTATTTTTCAATTAATTTAAAAAAAGAATAATTCTCATCGATCGAGTTAATGATATAACAACTATATCGTATTACCAGAAATATTAACAATAATAACATATACACTTAGATCGTATTACCATAATAAATAATGTCAACAAGTTGTGTGGGAAAATATATTGTTACTAAAAATGTTACGCTGTATATTTTTATTCGAAGCAACGATCAGATATTAATAGTAAAGCGCGAAAATACTTGAATTTAGTTATCACGCGGTCTGCCAGATGGCGGTATATGCATACTTTGATTTCATCGTGAGAAGAACAGCCGTGTGTGTGCGCGCGCATGCGATATACAAATAGCGTCCACGTGCGCGAATGATTTTCGAAACGTCATAAGTAGTAGGTAGATGAAGAAACTTGAAAATTTGGGGTTAAAATATTTGTTATTTAGATGAAATTAAATATCGATAGTTAAATATGAAGAACGAACATAGTCGGATTGAAAAAGGTTCAACAATCTTGACTACGAAACCGTTCGCTTTCGTTCTAAAATCTAAACACAAAAATGACAGATGTGACAATTGTTTACGAAGGTATAGTAGTACATATGATGATTATCATAATTGTTCTAATAGATAGCATTATCGTTTCGAAATGTATTTTTATGCAAAACGTAAATATTATGATATCAGATGATCGTTAATTTAATTTATAGTGGAAAGTTGCTAAAATGTTCGAGCTGTCAGTATGTTTATTATTGCGATCGTCACTGCCAGAGAGAATCATGGGGTATTCACAAATCCGAGTGTCCAAATCTGAGGAGATTATCACCGAGAATAATTCCTGACGCCGCAAGATTGATGGCTAGAATAATAGTGAAATTGAATAAAGGTGGAGCGAATGAACAGGGCTATTACACAGACACACAATTCAGAAAGTTCAAAGACCTCATGTCTCGTAAGTATAAGTATGAAGAAAGCTTTAAATAAGAAAATAATGAAGAAATTAATAATGAAATTATATTCATGAGTTGAGTAACGAAGAGAATTAAATAAAAGGAAAAAAAATACCAGTGTGTAAAATAATCTCAGAAAACAAACTAAAACCTGTGTTTAAATTTACAGATTATTCAGATCTTAAACAAGACGAAAAACGAATGGAACACTTTACGTCTCTCTGTGCAGTATTGCTTGAATTTCTTGGTGAAACCGGTCTCCCAAATTCGGCAGAATTGATGGGTATTTACGGTCGTGTTTGCGTCAATTCTTTCAACATATTAGACCCAGAAATGAACAGTATTGGTACAGGGATCTACTTAGGTCCTTCAATAATGGATCACAGTTGTAATCCAAATGCTGTTGCTGTTTTCGAAGGGATTACGATTATAATCAGAGCTCTAAAGAATATGCCTAAATTAGATTGGTCCCAGGTGAGGTGGAGATTTGTATCGTTGGTGTATATCGTAGGTGACCTTTTCCTTAGGCACGAACGTACGGAGGGTTGAAACACTTAGCATTTCTCATTCATTCATTCATTCGTTATCCCTTCTTGTCTACAGGAGGATTGGGATTTTCCTCCTTTGGCAGGAGTATTCGTTGTAAACATGAACACACTCGAACACAATATCAATAGTATGTATAGATAATGTTAAGCGAAATTCTTATCAGCGTTCATTGAAGGGCGCATATATTGCTTTTCTAAAAGATTTTCGCTTCGCAGATCATAACATAACACAACAATAACATCAACATCATTATCATTTTTATGCCTACGATCGTGCCTAATCAGGTTACTCTACTTTTATCAAATCATCATTTCTATGATTGAGTTCCTACGCTATAAAATAATTTCATTGCTTTGCTTTGAACAAAGTTCTACAGAACTATGTTCTCTTTATGCTAAATACATGTATACGTATATATATATATATCTTTGCTCATTTCACACAGCCATTTAATTTTCGCTTTACATTTTTGCATTTCTGAAAACAACTCTTTATGTTTTGTATAATACCTACTTTTTTCTAACAACAAAAAAAAAAACATTTTTTTCCTTCAGTTTTTTCAGTAGATACAGACAATGGTGATCCTTACTTATCGCTGTTAGTAAATGGAGCTTGGCGTGCTTCGTGTAACCATCGCTTCTTAAATCATAAGTAGTCATCTGTGGTGTTTTCAGGTGTTTTTTTTTTCAGTCATTTATTTTCATCTTTTAATAGTGTATTTTTCAATTCCGTATATTCATCGAACTATTGTTCAACAGCTCGCTGTAATATCCATCCAATACATCTGGCTAACAAGCTATAAAGCAAAGCATGCTACCTCGTAGGCAAAATTTAATCAAGTTACATTTTTATAGAATTAGAATCATTACAGTTGTTTTTTTCCCTCATTTGCTAATTAGGTAACAACTTCTGTCCCAGATTTTATTTTTAAATGAAAACTAAACCAGGTTTTGCATTCAGAATAATTGCATGCATGGATTTTGGATATAATATTAATAAGATTCATTCTCTGATTATCGCTAATACTATTGCAGATTTGAATAAAGCATGATTAGAAAACATTTAATTATTATATTATAAAACTATTACTGCTTTTCTTTGTCATGTTCTTTCATTCATTTTATCAAATTATCAAGGATATAGTTTATACTTATAGAATCAGGCTACGGCCATTGAAAAATGATTTTTGAAAAACCATATTCAGAGACTGCGCAACAATTTTGTGTAAACAAAAATACGTTAATATAATAATGAATCAACAATCACTAAATTTCTTCTGTTGTTTTTACTTGAAAACAACAAAAAAACAAAAAAAAAAAAAAAAATTAGGTAAGAATATCTTACATCGACCTGCTTAATTCTACCGAAGAGCGACAAACCGAATTACAAGCTGGATATTACTTTCGATGTAACTGCGATCGATGTACCCTACCTGAGCCATTGGTAACGGCTGCCGCTTGTCCATCTTTCTCTTGTAATGCTCCTTGCTCTATGTCTGACGAGAGCTGCACAGAATGTGAAGAAAAATTCTCCGACGAATTTAAGGAATCATTTGAACAAGTCACTGCCTTTACGATACACCACTTACAAAGTATGAAGACTATGGCATGTATCCTTGAAATATTGCGAAAGAAAACATTTCACATATATGATCTAAACTTCCCATCTAGTCATAGTCAATTATTAATACATGTAAGCGACTTAACTCTGAAACCTTCAGATCTTGACGTCAGTAAATTGTGTCTGAAAAAACAGGAAGGTGTTCTTCATTCCCTCAATTTACAACACATACGTACACTAGACTCTGCTTTTGAAGCAGCGGTGAATTTAGGCGCTTGTTGGGAAGATGCTGAAAAGTATGGAATCAGACTTATCCCAGGCTACCTGTAAGTCTGAGATAATATTAGAAATTATAAAACTTTTCTAGAGTACTACAGCCCTCATTTGGGGATCAGAAAAGAATGGATCTAACAGTTGAGTTTCTGTATTTATGGAGATTTTCATTCATTTCAGACTCTATTACGGAGATGTACATCCGTTGACTGGATTACTATACTTGAAACTAGGAAAGATACAAATGTATTTAGGAAAATCCAGCAAAGCAGTAGATACTTTGAAGAAGGCTGCTCAAATTTTGAATATTACACATGGGGACAATCATTCTATTCTTAAAGAACATCTCAAGCCGTTGCTTTATCAGGCAGTCTGTGAGTCTTCTAATTAAATCGGATTTATTGAAGATTCGTTGCTATGAGAGTTAGGAGAGAGGCTCTTGGAATTCTTCAGAAATATTCTTCTATCTTTATTTGGACTGAGATTTTTGGCTCATTTTAGCAAGGCAAAGCAATGTATACATTGTTCTGGATAGAAGAGAGCTTTTTAATAACGTGTGTATACATGGTAGGGTTTTATTTACATAAAAGAGAAAATTTCATTCATTTGATTATTCGATATTTTTGGATTAGAAGAAAATAATTATTTGTTCTTGTTAATGATAGGCAAAAAAAAAATTTGTAAGATAATGATTAATTTATTGAAAAAATGGTTTATTTTGTGATACTGATACATCTTGCATACGCGCAATCACACAATATTATTGTACATGCTATGCCGCAATAACAATAGTAACTACACTTGCACTCACCCACACGCTCGTCTTATTGAGCCTCACAAATATTTTCAAATGTTATCGATTACTATTTCTTAATGGAACATATAAAATAATCAAAATAAATTAACAACACAGTGAAGTCTTGTATAGAAATTGAATTTCAACTCCTATGGCAATATTTCTAAAAGGAAATACAGCCACTTTGTGTTTATCTTTTCCTTTCTTTAACGGGTACGGATGTTGGAATTCTCCTTATAGCAAATACAATTCAGACTATTAAAACAATCTCACAGATTCGACTCTGGCTGACTCTGTCTCCTAAAGATACAGTTATACTTCCAACTTCATTATTATTCATCCCTAAATCCAGCTGCAAAGTATATACAAGTCGCAGCATCATACCATTGTATACTAATATCTAATGTATTTGCTTAAAGGATGTTTTCAGTCTAACGAACACCAAGAGTGCTCTATAATTATAGTTCATCCTTCAAATCGTCATCTTCATCAGGAGCTCCTCCTGTAGGTGGAACGCCGCCGCCGGCTCCTTGGTAAAGCTTGGCAATAATTGGTTGAACTATTTCCTCCAATTCTTTCTTTTGCTTTTTGTATTCCTCTGGGTCTGTGTCTTGGTTGTCTTCAAGCCATTTGATTTTCTCCTCGATAACTGTTTCCATCTTTGCTTTATCAGAATCGCTAACTTTAGCGCCGAGCTTTTCTTTGTCGGACAATTGATTCTTTAGCGAATAAGCATAAGATTCTAATTCGTTGCGTGCCTCAACTCGTTCCTTCAATTTCTTATCATCATCGGCGAACTTCTCAGCATCCTTGATCATCCTTTCGATATCATCAGGCGTCAAACGGTTCTGATCATTTGTGATTACGATCTTTTCACGGTTTCCAGTTCCCTTATCCTCAGCAGCGACTTGCAATATACCGTTGGCGTCGATCTCAAAGGTTACTTCAATCTGAGGAATTCCTCTTGGCGCTGGTGGGATTCCTGTGAGATCGAATTTACCGAGCAAGTGATTGTCCTTGGTCATTGGTCTTTCACCTTCGTATACTTGAATCGTTACTGTATGCTGGTTGTCTGCAGCGGTGGAGAATATCTGAGATTTCTTTGTTGGAATAACTGTGTTTCTGTAAATAAAAATAGAATACAATTATTATTTTTCATATATAAAACATAAAATGGAAAAAGATTATGCGAAAAGAGAGGAATAAGAATCTACTCTGTTCGATAAAATGTTCAATTACCTTGGGATAAGTTTGGTCATAACTCCACCAACAGTCTCGATACCCATGGTCAAAGGATTTACATCCAACAATACGATTGCGTCGGTATCTTGTTCGCCGGAGAGTACACCAGCCTGAACAGCTGCTCCGTATGCAACGGCTTCATCGGGATTGATTCCCCTTGAAGGTTCTTTACCACCGAAGAATTCCTTTACTAGTTGTTGTACTTTTGGTATTCTTGTCGATCCACCAACGAGTACGATCTCGTCTACGTCCTTTTTGCTCATGTCAGCATCTTCTAGAACTTTTTGTACCGGTTTCATCGTACTACGGAAAAGATCCATGTTCAATTCCTCGAATTTAGCTCTAGTCAGAGTTTCAGAGAAGTCGTCACCCTCATAGAAGGACTCGATCTCAATCCTCACCTGGAATTAATTACAAAAATGTTATATATATGAAATGAACATAAATTGATTTTCAAAAAAACGAAATTCTACTAGTTATTAACTTAATTAAATATTATAGTAACAGTTGATATTATTTCTGTGAAAATATTTACCTGATGACTAGCACTGAGTGCTCTCTTAGCCTTCTCGACTTCTCTTCTGAGTTTCTGTACAGCTCTGTGATCCTTGCGGATATCTTTGCCCTTCTTTTTCTTATACAATTTGATGAAATGGTCCATAACTCTCTGGTCGAAATCTTCACCTCCCAAATGTGTGTCACCGTTGGTAGAAACTACCTCAAACACGCCGTTGTCAATGGTCAAAAGACTGACGTCAAAGGTACCGCCTCCCAAATCGAATACCAATACATTTTTCTCTCCGTCTTTTTTATCCAGACCATAAGCAATAGCCGCAGCAGTAGGTTCATTGATGATCCTCATTACGTTCAAACCGGAAATAGTTCCAGCATCTTTAGTAGCCTGTTACATAAATGAAAAGAAAAAACAAAAAAACATTAGATATACAAATATCAAAGAAAAATCATCGAATCCTTTTCCCTCCTTGTCTCCCACATATATGATATTGATCATTTCTTTCTTTATGCTCCTCACCTGTCTTTGAGCATCGTTAAAGTACGCAGGTACAGTGACGACGGCGTGCGTGACCTTCTTTCCCAAGTATGCTTCCGCGGTTTCTTTCATTTTGTTTAAAACCATGGCTGATATTTCCTCGGGAGCAAAGACCTTGTCTCCTTGGCTAGTGCTGACTTTGATATGAGGCTTGCTGTTCTTCTCAATGACTGCGAACGGGAAGTATTTAACATCCTGTTGAACGGTCGCATCTGACCATTCTCGTCCGATCAATCGCTTAGCGTCAAAGACCGTATTTTCAGGGTTTGTCGTAAGCTGATTCTTAGCGGCGTCACCTATCAGACGCTCGCCGTCTGGCGTAAACGCGACGTATGATGGAGTGATTCGGTTTCCTTGGTCATTGGCGATGATTTCTACGCGACCATTTTTGTACACACCCACACTGCAGATAAAAAATGATAAAGTCTTAGGTTTTGAGATATAAATCCAAGATTTTTGGAAAATTTAGAGTTCAGAAGGTTCTTGGATAGAGAAAACTCGGTCTCGATGATCTAATGGTCGGAAATTGAATATGTTCTCTATTTCAGATGAGGTGAGGTTTGCAATATGGAACTTTGGGGTGTAGAGTAAAGGTAAAAGAAAAAAAAAAAAAAATGGTAATTGAGGCTGTTAAATAATTACCATGAATAGGTTGTTCCCAAATCAATTCCTATTACTGTTCCAATATCCTCCTTTTCTTTTTTCTCTTCTTTGGCATTTGCCAAGGCTACGACCAGCCCCAGCATCAAAAGGGCTACAGCTCCCTTCATTTTGAGGATCTTAAGTAAATATTCACCTGTAATAAAGAGGAAAGAAAACATGAATCGTACATTCGCGAATAAAACTGTAATTCAAGGATTGGAGTTAGAGAATATTAGAATATCAGAATATCTAAAATCGAAAAAAAAAAAAATGATAAAAGATTGATAATTGATAAAAGATTGAAAAAAAGTATTAATATTAATCTATCATCAGTCAGCAGCCGGCAGCGAAAAAATATATATATATATATTTTTTTTTTTTTTTTTTTTTTTAAAGAATCTAGAAGAATCGAACATCTGTGACAAGGCGTGAATAATCAGATATTACTTTCTTTACAATAAGTTATTGATTTTCAAAACGGTGGAAATCGCGCGAATCATTAAAAAATAAAAATGATGTTAATAGTAGATGTGGCCAAGTACAGAGGTGTACGTGGCTATCGTTCAATTAAAGAGACCGGAGAGAAGAGATGGTTGGTACATCGATAATTTGACAAATTATAAAATAGAAAAGAAAATTTATGAGAAAAAAAAAAAAAATGAAAAATTGTGGGCGGATAAAGAACAGCGGGTATTGAATCGATGATGAATAATTACCAGCAGAAGTAATAGTGTAATCCAAATTTCTTAATAACACAGAGTATGCACTTTAGCTACCTTCGCTTGAAACGTCTGTAAAATGACTGACTTGAGAACGAATTGAGCGCCGGGGATATTAACGGCAAAATTTCGTCGTGTCTCGTCGTTATTGGCTAAAAGTACCACGTTATAGAAGAAACTCGATACTTGATTGGCCAGCGTGACTACAGTTGGCCTATTCCGATTGGCCCACGTTGCGACACTCTCCTTTTCCAGAAAATTCGGGGTCTTACGAGATTGGTTGTTCCATTCGTGAACCCAACTGACACTGTCAGTGCTGGATGAGATAGAAATATTTCAGCGTGTTTTTGTCGTGAACTTTTTATCCACTTTCTAGAAACTTACACTCAATATTACCACAATATTGAACAGTTTCTAAACCTTTCTATAACTTTTTATACAATATACAGTCGATATAATCATCTATCAGATGCTCTATGATGTTCTACGAATCTTTTTATCCTTTTTAGCACTCCTTTTTTATCGCTAGTCACGGGTATGCCACTATATCTGAAATTTAAGAAATCTTCTAGATTTTGACTAATCAATTTTTGTTTCGGAATGCCCAATGTTTGGGGAAATCCCTGATTCGAATTTTTATTTACGAAAAATTGCAGTAGCGCGATATATGATCATCGATGATAATAATTAATTGTAATATTTCTGAAAGATATGATGTGATGAAATAAATTTTTAATATGCAATGCGATTTTATTGTAGTTTTTTTTTTTTTTTTTTTTTTTTTCTTTTAAGCAGAAGTATTATAAGTTTTATTAATGTTTCGTAAGATATGATAGAACATCAATGATCGTTCTTTTTTTTTCGTCTACTTTTGAACGTATTAAGCGATGTTTTGAAATAGGTATTCTGGAGCCCGTCGTAGATCCACAAATTGACGATCCTGAAATCCGTCTACGTATTCATACAACGTGGAATATTTAAAAATAACGGGACGACAAACGGATGATGTGAATAACAGCACATATCTACACACTCGTGTGCGTTTGCACCGTTGCAAAAAATAGAAAAAAAATATTCAATACAAAATGATAAAATCAGATATGCTGCAGTTGTGACTAAAAAATGTATGCATCACAAAATTACCCGCCTTAGTTGTATTATAATCTTTATGTAATTTAGGAATAATTCAGCTACCTCAGAAGATTCAGAATTACAAAGAATAACAATTTCAATTAATTTATTGGGATCCTTGGAATGGGCGTGGCTTTGAAATTTTAGCCTTGATAGAGTAGTTCTATTTTCGTCACTAGTTGGCGTATCGAGGTTCTAAGCCCTCTCATTGGTTACTGTAGCCTTGATAGAACAGTTCTATTTTCTGCCACTAGTTGGCGTATCGAGGTTCTAAGGTTCCCAATATTAGCTGCTTAGTATTTAGTTTCACCGCATGTTTGAATTCAAAATAGATTTGAATTATGAAGAATATGTTTATTGACTATACATTTTTGGTAATATTTAAGTAAAACGAGTCACATATACTCTATTACTTAATATAATGTATTAGTTTCTCAATTCAAGCTAATGCTACCGCAATATAAAACCATCTAACAATTAGATGAATCGACAAAAATATCGAGTACTGTTACACGCTAATATAATACACGCATATTAAGGTGGTTCTTGATTTGATCATTTTCGAATTTCACCCCAGGTTCCTATCTCAATTCTAAGTACCGTCTCAAAGCCTTCGAATTTTCACTTTCTACTTTTACTTTTATATTCAAATTGTATTGTATGTACGTATAATACATATATGTACACATAAATATATCAATAATCGAAATCTTTTTTATAAAACTTATACGTACAATCACATATATTGTTAAGCCTGTAACAAATTTCTTTGATAATTCTACTATGATATTATAGATAATTTTACAATATATACAATATTTTTCAACCACATTATAACACTATATCAATATAGGTATCATGTCAACAAATAATAATGTCAAATCTTACAGTTAGTCGAATTTACTTCTAATACTATATATCCGCCAATTATTTAGGTAATATTATTGCATATATTTGAGCATTCTTATTTAGTTTTATAAAAAGTCTAGAATCTCAAATAATATTATTCCAGTATTGGGTATATCTGCTCTTTATAGTTTATCACGTATGCACTTCTGCGCTAGTTCCTGCTGCCGACTCTTCCGCGATTCCAGAAACTCCAGATTGCCTCCGTTCCTCGTTTACTATTGAATCTGAAAATTAATAAAATATTGATTGAGTTTCATGTTTTTGTAAAGCTGATTATTGAAATCCTTTCTGAAATACAATGCCGATTATTTTTCTCTGTTAGATGATAACGTTATAAATAAAGTAGAAAGTATTTTACCAGAACATTCCGGATCGCATTGTATATTCTTTCGTTTTTCACTAAACTGGATCATATTCAGTTGCTGAACCGTTGATCCAAACACCCAATACCCAAGGCCTCCTCCAATCGCTAAAGCAATGCTCAGATATCCATTGTAAGACATAACAGCTAGCATAAGCAGATAGCCAAGAGTAGTATGCATAGACCAGTGAAGTACTTCTAAAAACCATCTCGCCCAAGTCCCGCTGCGGGAGAAACAAATAAAGAGATTATATCTTTCAATATTAAATACTACCACTACTTGAAATTTGTCTTGTATGATGAATGAATGGCAATTTATCACGATACCTAATGTACTATAATGATAATTTATTGCTAAACGAGCGATGAAAACAGCGGCAAAAAAACGGTCAAAACATATCGATGATGTTTAGAGCCGATACAATTTGCTTGTAGTTTCTTACAGTTAGAATTTTACCAATGTGTAGATGTGGAGTGTGCAAAAGGCCTGGATGCAAATCTAGCTAACAAAGATGAGTCCTCGCTGGAAGCAGACTGTTCTGCTGGAAGCGAGGCCAGGGTGACTTGTCTCAATTTAATCTGCACGATTTTCATAGCTTCAAAAATAACGGCCAAGCTTCCAAGTCCCAGACACGTAGCGACTAGACCCCATGTTGTGGTCACGTTATATCCTTGGAAAATAAACGATCCCAAGTCCGTGCCGAACCAATAAAACATATGCATCTGAAAATTGTGGCTTATGTTATAACTCGGTTATAATTATGTAGGGAAATCTTGAATGCGGCGAAACTATGCTTTTTGAAATGTTTTTGAATACTCTTCGCTGTCATATCGAACTGAATATATTTTTGATGAATAAAATGATATTGGAGTTTTAGGTTTTAGGTTATATATACACCTACCATGACGTTCGTGACTGCTTGAGTTTGGAATTTATGGAATTGTATGAAGCAGTAAAAACTGATAAACACTTGTGTTTACACGAGTATACTACCATATTAATCAACCAGATTACAAGAGTAACGTTTACCTAGCCTTACCCGAAGCCTTAAGCCAGACATTTGTATTCAGACTTTGACCATCGACTTCAGACTTCAGTATCTGGTATTAGTCAAAAAACTGACTATAATTTAATATCTGAGAATGAGTAACTCGATTTTCATATTTGATAGAAAAAATAGGTAGCTGTTTCATTCCTTTCAAAATAACAATTACCATCGATGAGAATATCGGTTGTTCAAATTCTGAAAGAACTTTGTTGAACTGATAACAGGAGACTTCCACTCGTAGCAGTATTGTTACACTCAAGGCTTTGGCAGTAAAGATTAGAGTAGATTGATCACCTTTCATAAGTTATGCAGGGTCTAGATTAGATAGTAATACTAAATGCATACCTATGTATATTAGGGCAGTACTTAATATGATCATTTTCGAATTTCAATGATCCCATAGGCCAGGACATCTTTGTATGTATATAAGAAAAAAAAAAAAAAAAAATGGTTTCTATCTCAATTCTAAGTACTGCTCCAAGGAATACAATTTTTTGTATATATTTGAAGGAATTCTGGCTCATGGGAGTATATAAATTTGAATGTGACCGAATTAAGCTTCACCCTAGTACCTAGATATAGTATGAAAAAGTATTATAAAACAAATAATTTATTTATTTATTAGGATTACAGTTGACACAGATATGAGATATATATATAGATATTAATATGATAACACTGCATTGTGTTCAATGTAAGAAAATAGTGTCGGATATATCTAAGACTAATACTATACATATAGGTGGATACTTTCTGCAGAATCTGTTTCTTTTTCTTTTTCTTTCTTTTTAAGGTCCAATTCGTATCTAATCCAAACTCTTTGCTAATTTTTTTCCATCATCTTGCTATTGTAGATTAATTTTTAAGTTTTTATCTCTTTCACGTTACAAATACGATATTGAAACATTTATTTAACGGAGAAGCTACATTATTAAACACATGAAAAAAAATGTGATTCTAAATTTCTCAATTATCAATCTAATGTTTCTTTTGATGTCTTTTAGACGTTCGGGTATTCCCGGTCGTCGTAGACGCGCTAGAACTTTGACCAATTATTATACGACCTTCGGCAATTTCTTCTCTATCGGCTGAATTTTCTATCTGTTTTTGTGCCTCGAAGAAGAACATAACGTCTCTTAACTGTTCTCGCAAATCAGTTAATTCACTATCTTTCGATCCCTTGTATTTTTCAAACTCTGATTGTAATTGTTTATACTTTGCTTGCCAGGAAGCTAAATTTGATTGAATAGCTCCGCTGAGCTGCCTCTCTTCAGATAAATCGGAAATAGTTTGCGTTAGCTTGCTACTGGAATGCTGTAGTCGTTTTTCCAACGACTGTTTCTCTCTCACAAGAAGATTCAGCTCTTCCTAGAAAAGAATTCACAAAAATTTGTAATCGCTTTTTCTAAAATACGTCTAAAAAATTGCTCAAAATTCCTAGCAGTTAATAATTATCAAAGTAATATTCAATCATCATAAATAATTTCGAGGATAAAACTTTGCTGTTCCTTGTTACCTTGAATTTAGCATTATCCTCGTTAATCTGACCAAGTTTATCACGTAGTTCTGAATTCTCAGAAATAGTCCGCTGTTCTAATCGGCTCAGTTTATCTTCAAAGTATTCTCGCTGACTCTCTAACTGAGATGTGAGTAAATATGTGAATTCTAGTTGAACCGAGTCAACCTTTTCGTCCACTGCAGCTCCTTCGCCCTTAGCTCCCTCACGGCTACCTTCTACCATTTTACCATCTTTATCCTGCAAAAGTCTGTGCACAAAATTGTCCCCGACGTAATCCCAAACTCGATTGTTTCCTAGCTGCATTGCGTAGCAATGATGAGTGTCTCGGTAATGTTCAAACGCGTGTCCTTGGTGGTAGCGAGAACAACCAACATGCCCACATATTAGGCAAATCCAAAGAGCGTCGCTGCTTGCACCTGCAACTGAACCACCTGAATTCCACTGTATATGGAGAAGCTTTGAAATAGAATAGGAAAGCTTGCTGAATTCATAGATTCATGTAGATTTATGATTCAACAATTACTGAATGATATCACAGGTAGTTCAAATCTTTAACAACACACTTTATAAGGTAAATTCAATTCACAGGTCTCCTACGCAATAAAAAAACGAGTAGAAAGTTTCTCTGATCAATATTTAATAGCGTAGAGTGCTTGTTTTTACGCACCACACTCCATGCAATGGCTGTCTGCTAGCGGTTCGGGCGTCTGAGCGTAACGGCAGACTGGGCAAGAGGTATCACCCCATTTGACTAAGCAACTAGAGTGGAAAGCATGGTTGCACAAGATCGTCAAGATCCCATCAACACTTTCATCCATTCTCTCAAGGCAGACAGGGCAAGATGGTAGCTCGGTATGACCAGCTACTGGTAAACCGCCATCTCCTACCTCAACCTTTGAAACGAAGACCATATGGCAGACAATATCAGGTTCTAATGAGTTGTACGGAGCCCCGTTGAATGTTTCATAAAATTCGCTAGCTGCTACCTAAGACAGTGAGACAATATAATTATATTGCAGTTTTGTTGAACCCTGAATTTTTGATGATTTAGTAAGCGCCAAATACTAACGGCTGAACGGAAAGTTATCAAACCCATGTATTGGTTTGGACTACCATCTCTGATGATACGAAAGTGCTGGATATCAGGGTGGCAGGCAGCTGTGAATGTGAGCAAATCGTGGCACGTCATTGTTGCAGGAACAGACAAGATGCAAATTGTATGACTTCGCTCTGCTGCGCAATGCATTTCTGTTAACTCACTGAAAAGGGAAGTTAGGATAGCTGGGGATTGGCTGTTTTAATTATATAACATAATAATTGTATGCTCAAAATTTAAGGCCTGGGCGAGAGATATTCAAAATCGAAAGTTACAATTTTAAATAAGGATGAAATATTCCAAGACTTTAGTAATCCGGATATTCAGTTTAACGCAGTAATTCTCTTGCATATTGATATCTAGTACAAATCCTGCTTACTATCGATAGACTAGCTATATTCAAACACAGTACTAGATCAAGGATGTTATCTAATGCTAAGCTAATTCTTGTTTAATCCAGTGCGCTGCCTCAAGGATACCCTAGAAATGAGAATTCCAACATGTATTTTGTCTCTCAATTGAATTAGGAGTTCTCTTTTCCTAATCTCTATCCTGAATAATGAATAATCGTGTTCAAATGTGCAAAAATCATGAAATAATATTTGTATATATTGAGAGACGTCCTCCTGGCTCATGGAAGCATTCAAATTCGAAAAGATCAAATTAAGGACGACTATAATACACACATATCCTTACTCTTCTTTGAAAAGATGTAAAATTCCTTTGGTAACTTCGACAAAGGGATTACCAGAGAAGAAATTTATTTGATCTGGTGAATTGCGAGCCGTAGCTCCGTCACCTTCAACAGGTTCTGAAGTTGGAGCAGTAGAGTTGAAAGTTTCTTCAGAATTAGCTCTAGATGTAGAGTTTGACTTTCCTGGTCCACGAGACGGAAGTAAGGGACTAGGTCCCTCTGTAACACTAGCGTAACTTTCTACAGTTACATCTCTTGGCTCTCGACATCCTCGCATCTTCCTCGCAGCCATTGCAGCTTGAATATGATATGAAACTAAATCATAGCTTCGAGATATTTTCCAAGAAATGTATGAGATTGTAGATGTGGTCTAATCGTTTAATCAATTTAATGCATCGTAAAAAAGATTGCGCAAAAATACGAAATAAATAGCAACAAGCTAAGATTATAATTTTTGTACATTGAGATGTTACTAAAAAAAAAAAAAAAAAAAAAAAAAAAAATGATATTTTATTCGTAAAAGAATTGAACTGTTTTAGACGGTAAAACTAAGTTCATGAATAATATGAGTAGATAATGATACATAACCAAAGATAAAAAAAAGTGTCATTTACTTACCGGAAGTTTCTAGAGATTCTGGATCGTCAATTTCAATCCGAATCACGCATAGAGATACGAGTATTTCAGGAGAAGACATTACACATGATAAAAGGCATTAGACATGATAAATAATAGCTTTTATTTAACACTTTTATTATCAAGTTGTGTCATTCCAAAAATAAATACTTATAAACTGTCATGGTCAGATGGTTTCATACGCATTTCGCAACAATCCTGCTTGTATATTTACAGCATTACCTTAAACTTCTGATAAGAGATGGCGCTAGCTATGTGTTTACGAGCAACACCAGAATCCCACAATCGCTAAAAGATGGGGCTACTAGCCCGTAGCTACTGGCGTGACATAAATCTGCTAATTTATGTGATTGACAAATGACATATATTTTCATGCAGGTCATTTATGTTCATGCATACTAGCGTTATTCACAGCGAGATAAATTTCAAGTAAAAAAATCGATCGTGATCGTAATATAGAGTTGCAGGGACGGCCAAGAAGAAAAAAGGTAAGCAAATAATTATTGGTATACTTGGGGATTTATTTATCCAGCACTTATACAATATTAATCATTGTCAAAGGTATGTGTACAATTTTTCATTGTTTCTTAAGAATAAATATGTATTCATTGCAATTTCGAGTCTCTTTATTTGTTGCTTGGCATACAAGTTATTATAATATAAATGACATCTCTATTTTGATAATCTACTAGCTAATATAACCACACGGAAAGAAATGTATGGCGTTTATCACCATACTGGTATGGTATTGAGGCAGATACTACAACAGTATCCGAGATATTCTTATACACTATCGGAACGAGTCCTATAAGTATGGCGTTATTTACTATACTGTATGGGACTCGTTGCGATAGTGTATAGGAATATCTCGGATACTGTTTTCGTATCTGCCTCAGTACCATACCAGTATGGTGATAAACGCCATACATTTCTTTCTGTGATAGTTTTACAAAGATCGAGTTCAATAGAACCTCGCGCTCGATGCAATTGGAACAGAATCATTTCTGCACGGGTGTGTTCAGATTCTGATGGAAGTCTCTCCAACTGTAACAGAAGGACGAGGGTTACAGTATCACTTTCATTGAATAAATTACTTAATAAACAAATTGATATATTTTCTGGTAATATCTCCGATCTCTATGTTCAGGAAAACTATTACGATGCCGACTATAAAGTATAATCGATCCTTAGAAACGTAGCTCCGACGTCAATGCGTTGACGCCACGAGGGTCACTGACCGTATTAAGCCCGGAGCACACGAAACGCAGTGTGCCGTAAGACGGATCACCTACAGGCCGTAAGCTCACTCTCACATGCCTGTGATTGGACGGCGCATTGTGTGAGTGAGCGCACGGCCCGGTTACGGCCTGTAGGTGATCCGAACTGCGTTTAGTGTGCTCCGGGCTTTATAACGCGATCGCATACTATGCCGGAAAAACCGTCCTTACCCTAGGTCAGTGCTCTTTCTCATCTAACTAGGAAGAAATGTTACATTCCGGAGGACACCTTTCAAACACCCGAGAAACCCCCGGAACATTCAAAGCCATACTAGTCTCGAAATGCCAAGATGTGTCACCATGTGTTACACAGAGTGCGCCTTAGTGAATGCAATTAGTAAGACATTTTGCGCTCTTTCTAGTTCTGTGATTCTCCACTCTGTGGCACCACTAGCCGATCCGCCGCAACAATTGATATTCGAAATTCTAGTTTTTAATTATAGGTAATAATAATTAAATAATTGAATTGAAACCCTATCCATTGTTACAATATCTCTAATTTTAAGTACAGCTAGGAAAATTTCAACTAGCATTTAATGTCTAATAATTCATTCATCTGCTGAATAACTTCACAAAAATGATGAGTGACGCTTCATTTAACTATCCTGTTTACGGCGAGATGCAACATCTTCTTCACACGAAAAGCCACGAATAATTCGTCTCTTTTGAACATCAAGGAATCATCCAAGACAGACTATGCGATGATGCTACTCTGCAAGAATAACTACTAGTTGATTACGTTTTCGAAACGCTAAATAACAGAAGATATGAACAAAAGCAATATGATTTGAGTCACACTTGTTGTCTTGCACTATCTTCAAATCTTGCTACAGGTCAAATATAATTGCATCGTAAATTGCCTGCAGTTTTGGGATGAACTCTGTAATGTCAATCATTTCGAATCTGTCCTCTAGAAATCACCTCTTTGAAGGAATTCAATTCTTGATTCGTCGATTACTTACAATAGAGAAAATTTTCTTAATAACATAGATAAATCCAACTGTTGAAAATTTATATACCTTCCCTGCAAATTTCCACAATTTTATTTTGTGACACAGAATGTGAGTCCGTGTGATTCCGAGCATACGATTTTCAGTTTTTAATCAAATTTATTCAAGTTGAAATTTCCCGACTCCAAATACCATATTTGCAAACGTAACAAGATTTTCTTTGGTATCATAGATAAATAGGTTGATAACAATACTCTCAAAGTTCTTGGCATACTAAGTCCATATTGATTCTAACAATCAAGACGAAAATGAGCGTGAGGAAACAAAGGCAAAATGTACTTCCAGTTACATATTAGGTAATGTTTTTGTTCGTAACTTTGGGGCGAATTTTTGTATCAAAAATATTTACCAATTTGTATATAGGATAAAGGCGATAGGGTAATATGAAATTTAGCAACGATTCCACATATTTTTATGAGTTCGGTTGCAATTAAAACCAAGTACCCACCAGTTGAGTTCTCCCGGTTTCAATTACAACCATTTTTAATTTACAATTTATTGCAGCTAAAGACAATAGTTACACGACAGCGTAATTTTCATATGTGGGTCGTAAATGTTTTTTTTTTTTTTTTTTTTCTTTTCACCATTTTCATTCATGGTTTGCTGGTGTGAATATTTTTATACAATTTATTGAGCTTAGAAAGTACTAGAATACGTGGGCTTCCGGTGGGCTAAATTTTGTATATATCTTAAATAATATTTCGATTCTTAAATTTAATTTTTCAAAAACTACTACCGATCGATCTCAACCAGCCATGTCCAAGATACTTATATGGAAAGCAGTCACGCAAAAAATAAAATATATATATATATATAGAAAAAAAAAAAAAAAACAATTTAAATTGTCTTTCAAAAAATATATACGTAGGAAACAAATCAGGTATTTGATGCTGGATACGTAACTGATTCAAGTAATTTTGCCTTCCCTTGCAAATGGTTCCAATTAGTTAACAATTATATGATAATCGAATGTTCCTTCTTGATTGCAAAATATAATTTATACGAACGACTTTCACCTGAGCCATGTTACGTTATTTTGTAGTATTGATCTTGAGAAAGGTAGAATTTTCTATAAGAGCAGCGGAGGCATTGGAAAAAAAAAAAAAAAAAAAAATTGATTTCAATCGGAATACTTCCCACATGAATTTCATGGACAGTAAAATGTAACTTTCACACCCTTACAATTGCTCAGATTCCACGTAGACTTATAATATGAGAATAAGAATAACAAGAAAACCACCCATCATAGTGTACCTCTCTGTCTTTTTAAAATTTTTGAAGTACCTAATCGTATTCTTACATACCGGCTATATGATGCATTTACTTTATTTTATTTTTTTTTATTTTTATTACGATAGTTTTACTTCATTATTCATAAGTCGTAACTATTGGTTCTTAATAATAATATATTGTACGATATTAATCTACATTTTTTTTTTTTTTTTTTTTTTTTTTTTTTTTATACGGATATATAATTGAATATAGAAAGAATAATAATTATCGTTAAATACAAACTTAACGACTCGTGTACAGTAGCGGCACGTAATTATTGTACCTGTTTATCGATTATAGGTATAGTATAGTAGTTGCAATGGTATTTCAATGATGTATACACATCGTATAGTAAAAAAGCTTTCACTATTTGTTGCTGCAATAACGTTGCGAAAAATAAGAAACTATTATTCATAGTTCAGCAGCCCCATATTACTTCAAGTAATAAATGACAAATTTTCGCCTACTATAGAAAAACAAATGTGTTACAAGATATGTGCGATTTAATGAACACATTCTAGTTTTATAATAAATGAAAACAATCAGTAAATTGTATTTGTATTTAATATTTGTAAATTTAACCAACCATACTTTATAATAATACATAGAATTCTTGAACTCGTTGTGCAAGAAATTAAGTTAAAAATTTTTTTTTTTGTAACATGCCATAATAATTGTATTTCCAATTATTTTATGATAAAAAGTATCGGCATGTTTGTATTATAATATTTGAAAATCAGTAGTAGTACATAGTAGTAAAGAACAAACTGATAATCTTAAACGAGTTCAATTGAAATTATATGTATTAAAATGTTCATATATGCATTTAAAGTTTTTTTTTTGTTTGGAGGCTTGCTTTATTTTCACCTAAAGTATCGTTAGCAACGACGTTCATGTACAATTTCTTTGTTATTACAATCTACAAATTAATAATAGTGTTTTTGCTTTTAGTTACTTTATTATCGTTAAGTGGGTAAATATATAAATTACTGTTGTCATGTCACTAACTACAAATAGATAAAAGTAAAGACGCTTAGGGGTTGTAAGATCGGGAGTCTGTTGATAATAAAACCATATTTACTTATTATTCAAAAAAAAAAAAAAAAAATAATAATAATAATAATAATCTTATTCCATTTGCTATGCTATGCTATTAAAAAAAATCATGAGATCCCATCTATAGCAAACACTTTCATAATTCCACTACACACACAAAGTTACACGTACGTTCGTTCAGTCTTTGAAATAAAACACAATATCTACATGTCGCGTATTGTCAGTCGTATAATAATATAACATCATTTTTTCAATTTTATTTATCTAATATTTTTTTTTTTTTTTTTTCTTTTTCTTCATAATTCTTTACTTTCAAACAATCAACGCCCAAACATAATACTAACTTACTGCGCACAGACTTCTTGACTATATTCTATCAACAATCGAGTGCAATTTGGCCAAAGTATATTCCATTCCATTCTTTTTTTTTTTTTTTTTTTTCGTTTTTTTTCTTTTTCAACTTAATTCAATTGGTATAGAGTCATCGAAAATTAGAAATGAAAATAACACCGTAGGCGTTGAAAAGTTTGTAATGTAAATGTAATGTAATGTAATGTAATTCAATATAATATAATAATGATATAATCACAGACACCTGCACTAATCCCCTAGCGTCTTGGACACAATTCAAGTAGTACCACTTTTCACATGTAAGCATTAAATGTGATTAAACAGACGTCAATATCCGTAATAAATTGCTAAACTTTACCACCTCAAAAAAAAAATTTCTTTTTTTTTCACTCTACTCAATATTTTTCTTTTTCATCCGCCAAGTGTACACGTGCAATAGTAGAATAAATTTAAGAAAAGAAGAAAAAAAAAAAAAAAAGAAATAATAATAATAATATAATCATGATGGTGATGATAATAATAATAATAATAACTAATAACTAATAATAATAATAATAATAATAATAATAATAATAATAATAATAATAATAGTAATAATAATAATAATAATATAGTATGAGAAAGAACCTTTACTAGCTTCATTAAACGGCAACAACATTTTTGCTAAAATATTATCATTCCGTTGTTATAATTTTCGAAACACGCCGATATATTTTGTGCAGTGGCACAGTAAGACGCACTTAAAAACACAGCGTGTTTCGTATTATAAATTCATCATATTCTGAGAATCATCAAGTTATAGAAAGACATATCAAGGCTAAGAATAAGTAATTACATTATATTACTTTAATAGGTAATTACTCGACACATCAAACTATATTATTGGAGTTTTCACAATTATGAAGTACACAAAAAAGTTCTGGTTGTTATCGACACAACTGGCAGTAGTTAAATATTTTTTCATTATTTTTTTATTTATTTTATTTTTTTTTTGTCTTAATTTTTTTCTTTTTTTTTCTTTTTCTCTCTTCATTTTAATATGTTTATCAATTTGTTAGACAACCCTCTATCAAATTTTCTCGTTGCCTCACAGTTCTGTGCAGTGAAAGACATTGAGTAATGTCATATACTTCAATAAATTTGCAACAACTGAGACATTCTGTGTAATTACTAGCATTTTATTTTTAATAGATTTTGTTCTGTTTTTTTTTTTTTTTTTTTTTTTTTTTCAATTTTTCTTTATGGATCTTTTCTTTTTATTTTATTTTTCTTTGTTTTTTTTTTTTTTATAATAATCAACGAACTGCAACAAAAAGCATAGCATATACAATTTATTCACGATTCGTGGTTTTCGTAGTATAGCAAGGAAATTTGTGTATAATCCAATAGAGGGGGAGGAGGATATGGGGGGGGAACGGGCAATTGAACACAAGCCTCTAATCCCTTTAATTTATGTCAACTTATTAGGACAAGAGATTTTAGCTCATGAACAATATCTTATGTTATACTTAACGATCAATGCATACAAATTTTTTTTTTTTTTCCTTTGTTCACTCATTTCTTATTCAGTTAAGAGTTGCACTTATTTGTACGATAGCATTAAACATTTTCGTTTTTCATTTATAATTCTAATCATAGCCCCGTCTTACAATTGGCCTGACCTGTTATCGAAATGATCATTATTTACGCGCAAGTTTCACAGGGCAATGAAAATACACTGTTTCTCGCATTGTTTTCACAATAGGATTTTTTTCTTTTTTTTCTTTTTTCTCTCTTTCTCTTTTCTACGCAAAAACCACAGACTCGAACTATTCTGTCAGGTGTAAAAGCCTCGATTAGATATCGCCAATAAATGTACCCACAGAGGCTTGAATTATTTTGCGTTTTATTCCGCAAGGTTTAATTAATCCTTTTTTTTCAATCCTTTTTGTTTTGTTTTTCTTTTTTTTTTTCTCGTTTTTATAAAGACATGTTTATTCCATATAATATGCAAACAGCGGTATAGTTCAATCAGAACATAATTGTAAATACAACGTCTTCTATTGCGTTGTTCTACGATAAATGCATGCATTCATTCATTTCGCGTATGTATGTAATTACATTCTTAATTCGATTTGTCTTAGTGATTAATACACTTTACACATAAGATGTTTTCTATTAATATCGTCGAATATCGTTAATTTATGGCCGTTGTTTCTTTTTTTTCTTCTTATTCTTTAATACCGAGTAGTAGTGTGTACACCCCTATAGATTGGATCGTTGACGTTTTTTTTTTTTTTTTTTTTTTTTTCTTTCAAACACTTGAAATCAATGCATGGGGATATATATATGAGATATAAAATTTACGAAAAAGTTAGCCATAATTCTTACCGTTTTACAATTTGATGAACAAGTGTTGTTTTAAAATGATTTTTTTAAACATGAAAACATTACAAAGTTTTCATTTATAACGAGTCTCCAACTAGTCTCGAAAATATATTTCCGAGATATTTTTACATTAATCACGACCTACAGACGCGCACAACACTTTTTACAAGTAAAACCGAGTCACAGGTCCAATGGAAAGCTGTAAATCGATCATTTTTTTCTTTGCTTATTATTATTATTATTTTTTTCTTTTTTTTTTTTGTTGTTTTGTCACATCCAGGGCTATGCGAATCGATAATTTCATCATTAAATTCGATTTCAACTTTCATCATCCTAAGCTTACAAATCTTATAAAATATAGCTTCGTTTCACAGTTCGGATTATTCAAGACAGTAGTGGGGAGGGGCAAGTTGATTATTAATTTACTCGTTTTGTTGATCAACTTCCTCTTTGTTCTCACCGTCTTGTTGATTCACATTGGCTTTGTTATTCCCAGCTTGATTGCCGTTACTGTTTTCCGACATCTTCTCATTGTGCGAATCTTGTTTATCGCTAGAATCCATTTTCACATTGCCTGAAACAAAACACACCTACAATTCTAAAGAGTAACTATGTTATTCCAATATTAACATATTCACTCAAACTCATAAATACAAAGAGCAAATTTTTCATTGCTCTTTATTATTTATAATAAAATAAAAGAAAATAACAAACCTTGACTGCTGCTATAGTATTGTTGTTGCATTTTCATGTTACGTTGTTGCTGCTGTTGTTGTTGATGTATATTTCCTCTATGTCGATTAATCTGAGCCTGTTGTTGTTGTTGCTGTTGCTGCTGCTGCTGTTGTTGTTGTTGTTGTTGCTGTTGTTGTTGCTGCTGCTGCTGCTGTGTTGGCATACAGTTCTGTTGTTGTTGTTGACTCTGGTTTGGATTTGGCCCAGTAGGGAATGGAGCTGGCCGTTGTATTGGGGCAGGATAACGTTGTTGGGACGGTTGAATTCCTGCACGTGGTGGAGGCATACCCATTCCACGTACATTCTGTTGTAATACCTGTACATCCCGGATATCAAATTAGAATGATACAAATATCTAACATCATGGTATTGGAAGTAAAGCAAAAATAAGAGAAGCCTCGAGATTTTTTACTCATCAAAAATTCAATCAAATGATTGAGTTGATAAACAGACCATATTCTATAATCAGGGAAAAAGTGTATGAGAACGTTTTTAGTATAGAAAAAGAGATTGGTATATTTTTTTTTAAGAAATATATATCAAGTATTAAAGATAGGGAAATTGATCACGATATTTGCTTATTATTTGGGATAGTTAACAACATGCAGTTGAATAAACAGTTATCCATGTAATTATCGATAAATAGATAACGTATCGACTCAATTTACTCAGATTTTATGACCGTTAATGAGTATAATTAAATTACCTTTGAACCTATCATGTCTATTCGAATACATCTTATGCAACACTCTCTTCTGCATTGCGTATAATCTGGCGCTATGTCTCTAGCTTTATTTTATCTAAATATTTTTATTATTACTATATTTATATATTTAAATGTTTTAATTCCAAAATGTATATATCATTACACTGTTTAATATTAATTTACTCAAATGCAACTTAACGCTAACTAAGATATGAAGTTAAGGACTAAAAATAAATGAAGTAATGAATGGTACATACATAGTTATTGTAGCTGCTTACCAGAGCAGACTGAGTTGCGCCCTGATATTGTTGATACTTATGAATTTGTGTTGGGCTTGGTTGAGGCTGTTGAGTCTGCGTCTGTTGTTTGCAGTTACGTGATTTTGGCGATGGAATTTGAGGAGCTGAAATTCAAAGTAGTTTTTAAATAAATAACATAAATGCGTTTATTCCAACTACCTATTTGTTCATCATCAAATCTTTAAGATCTGAAATCGAACTTACTTGAGCTGAAAACAGATGCCAAAACGTCTTGTTGATTTCCCGACGGACTTTTCAGTTGTCTAGATTGTTCCTGTTGCTGATGTTTACCAAGAAATGTAGCACCAGCGTTACCTGGACCGGGCAAACCTCCCGTAGGGTTTCTATACTGAGCAGCAGCTGCAGCAGCCATTTGTAATCCAGTTCCGGAAAGAAATTGAGAACCAAAGTTCTGAAGACCAACTTGAGTTGCACTACCGGTTGCAAGACTCTGGCTATGTTGACCAAACCCCTGCAGACTGTAGGGTGTACCGGTCTGTTGTCCTGCGCCACCAGGTTGATAAAAGCCTGTTTGCGAACCAGGAAATACATCTGAAAATAATTTTTACTATAAGAAATAACTTTGATTTTCACTTCAACCCTGACAGTGGGTATCAAACAACAAATTCTTTTTTCTCTTTTATTTCTACAGTTTGTGTTTAAGGAGGTGCACGGATCTACAGGCAGACAAAAACTACAATCGCAGGATGTATGGAATAGAGAAGACGATGTTAAACGTGACGATATATATGTTGATGTAAAACCATCATAGAACAGCAGACAAAATTTGATAATTGTTATATTTCAATGCTAAATCACGATTAATCTTGTAATTTAGATAAAACAGTTAAAGGAGAAAATTTGATAGAAAAAAGATTTCAACTTCATTTAATTTTACATTATTTATAAGATTATGACGTTATTAATTATGTTATACAGTATAAAACCACAATGAAAGAAAATAAGCATAACTAGTATCTTAATTCGTATTTAGGTAGATAAAAAAAAAAAAATCAAAAGCAAAGTGGTATTTGAAACGTATAAGAATGAATTTGAACCAATTATAAATTGAATAATGAAAAATATAGGTATTACCTAAGCCAGACTGAGATAAAATATTATTTCTGATGTATGATTTGTAATAAATAAATATAAAAAATATGAAATGAAAAGCAAATGTTAGAAGCACTAAAATGATTAAAATATGATAAGTAAGGAACAAGGCCAGTCAAGCTTACACAGAAGCGTGTTAGGTTTACCGGCGGAGCTGGCGCTGTAGTAACTGTTGCCAGATGGTTGAACGTTTGGTCCAGGTCGTTGCACAAGTTGTGAGTTACCCATATAGCTACCACTCACACCCAGAACCTGGTTTGGATCAAACGGGATGTAGGCCAGCTGAAAAAAGATTAAAAAAAAAAAAAAACAATTATATTAAAATATTGAATAAACCATCTCTACGATAAATTTACCTAATTTTTTAAGTTCTAATCTCCAAGCTTTTATAAAAATAGTAGTTTTATTAATTTGATGATTTTTGTTAGCATATGAATGAAGATGCAAATAGTATACAATAAAATTATGTACTGCCTTATTTTTCTTTCTTTCTATCACATAAATATGTGTGATTAAACATGACTTACTTGATTGGGCTGCGGAGCAGACGGTGCTTGGAAATGTGGAGCTTTGGTCCCAATAGCGCCAATTGGTTGAGTAGATGGTTTAACACTTGCAGACATAAGAGAGTTCGAAGATGAGCTAATCAATACTGTATTTGGATTATTGCTCAACTGTTGATTTTGGCCAAACGGTGGTGCGGCCGCAGTTGTCTATAACATAACATCGCGTACTTGAGACTCACTTACTTTTTTCTTTTTTCTTGTAGTATTTAAACTTCAAGAGATTTGTACATTAGGCGAAATTATCACAGACTATTAATTTCTGTTATATTAGTAAAGTGTGATTAGTGACAAACAACGACATAGAAGATATTAGCTGATATTCAAATTATATACTCACGATTCTGTATTGTGACAAGTTGTTCTGATACATATCAGGCGTCGCACTTGGCGCGTGCGGAGGCGGTGGAGGTTGTTGCAAGTACACGCTCTGTTGATTGAAGGAACTCTGAAGAGACTGTGCATAAGGTGGATATTGAGTGAAAGGAGATCGACTTTGATCCAGTTGGAATGCTCCGTATAATCCACTAGCCTGTGCGGGTAATTGACCTGATCCAGTGTTGAATAAAACTGCTGGGGGTGATGGTATTGCAGACATACCGCCGTATTGTGCAGCCTGAGAGCCCGGATACTGAGGAAATTCCTATAAGAGAAAAGATTATATGTTTTCATTGAAAATTTATTTGAATTTGAATTTAAAACATTTTCAACACCATATCCAGTTGTAAGAATGCAGTTATGTTCTATATAACAATTATTTTCATCAATAAATGAATGAACAGATGATTAATGGCAATAAATTTGAGCTCAGATGTTTTTATTATGTGAATAAAGGTTTTATATAGTATTATGTATTTTGAAAATACTGTTATTCTTACTTGATAATTGATGTGGGATGGTTGTCCAGTCGAATTGAATGGAGGAGGGCTTAGCGGTCCTTGTAAACTGGCCGATGGATGTCCGATAGGACTTTGTCCAGGGCCAATTGGACTTGGTCCAGGTACCGTTGATCCAGGTTGGGCCCCAGCACTTCCAGAGGATTGTTGCTGCGGCTTCACCTGCGGGGGAACCAGCTGCGCATCAGGCAAAGAGTCAGCATCTTCCCACAGGGGACTTATATTTCATTATAATATATGTGTGTATGTATGTATTGTATTGTATATCTATCTTCTACTAATAATTGAATAAATAGAATTTGTATCTCCTCTGTTTAATAAAACTATTTCTCCTTCTCATTCACATCGTTAACTTGCTCTTCATATTCATTTATGATTTATGTTATTATCGAATAAATTGATAGACCGAAAAGAAATGGTATTCTTTGATTCAGATATTGTTTTTTTTTTTTTTTTTTTTTTTTTTTTTTATAGAATTTTGGGATTCTTAACAAATTTTTAATACATTTATTGAGTCTACCGGGTTGCACAGATCAATCAATCGAATCTAAAAAACATCTGAAATTGAACAAAGCGTAATGCCATTATCATAATATAAAAAACTCACCTTGCATACATTTGTCGAAGTAGCGATTTCGTTCTTCATGTTGTTCTGATTATATTGTTGATGAGGGCTATAGCTGTCGTCAACATCGTTGCTCTCGAAAGGTTGAGGAAAGCTATTAGCAGTTGTAACAACGTTTCCATCTTCGTGTTCGACTACAGTTGGCATCGGAGGTGCATTTTCCCATACTTTTTTAACCGAAGCAATCTTGAGATTCAGCTCAGCAGTTGACGGTGAAATAGTGCTTTGTCCTCCGGTCATATGAATCGATCTTGGCATTCCCAATGATTTAGTTTTAGCGTCTTCGGTGAGTTGCGACAATTCAGAATCAAAAGTAAAGTCTAATTTCATATCTGCGTTGTCTTCATTCTTGCTGAAAGACAACGGCATCTGAATAGGTTCTTGAGATTTGTCTTTCATAAGTTCGTTAGATTTGTTTGAAAATACAGCGGATAAAGCTTGTTGTTGATGTTGTTGTAGTTGGCTATCGTCTTCAATTTCACCTCGCTTATCAACTCGCGGTTGGCTTTTTATATGATTAGAAAACTTAGACTTCATCGCCATATCAGACGGTCCAGACTTTGTCGTTTTAGAGTAGTTGGTATTTTCGAAAATCAATGTTTGAACGGGTGGAGATGTTCCATCCGAAACATTCTTGTCGGCGATCATTTCCTTCGTTGTTTTAATACTTTTTTCTGTATTAGGTGAATTTCTCTGACTACTACATCTGGAATTGACTTGTTCATTAGTATCGTGATTGTGATCATTCTGACCAGTCAATCCAGACATAAGTTGGATGTCTGCGGGTACAGATGACGGTGAATTAGATCTTATTTGACTTGTAAACGGCTTGTCCCAAGCATTAACAGACGGTGGCGGAGCTGGACCAGCGGCTGAGTCTTTCATGGAATATATATTGTTAGAATTTGGCTTACTCCCATCATTAACATCGCCAATACTCATTTGTTGTTGTTGTTTAGCTAGTCTGGCCTTCATGAATCTAGGAGCTAAATTTTGCCTGTTATTCCTGTCTCTGTCAAATTGTTTCTGCGGCAAATTTGCAGGCTGAGGAATAGGCTGGCCTAAGAGAGGTGGAATATTTTGAATCTGTTGCGGCGTCGGCTGAGGACCGTTGGATTTAGATTTTGAACGATCTCTTTCCCTTTCCTTTTCTTTCTCACGTCTCAACGGTTTTGTTTCTTCTTTTTGGCTGTGCCTAGATTCCTTGACGTTTTTCTTTGAACGAACTTCTTGAAATCCATCGGCATCAATCTTGTCTTCGGTGCTATTTGCCCCGTCGTCACCACCACCAGAATAATTGTTTACTTCTGCTTCGCCGTCGACGATAACTTTTTTCTCCTTAGCAGCTGATTTCTTATTTATATCATTTAAAGCTTGATTAACTAGATTTGGATCATTTAGTTTAATCTCGTCGACACGGTTTACTGTACTCTCTTTATTTATCGGTTTTCCAGAAGGAGGTCCGCTGTTCGCCGATCCTTGGCTTCTAGGTCTCCCATTTTGTGTCTGAGTATTTTGCATCAACGGCGGAATAGATCCTGAGTGATTTCGTTGATTATTGTAGGTCGCGTTTTGTGCATTTCTTTTCTCAGCTCCGGGTGCACGAGACGAAGCATTCCCCGGTTTTGTAGAGTTCCTTTCTCTCTGTTCCCTGTTATTAGCGGGTTGTTCGTTTCTCCGTGACTGTTGATTATTGCCAGTTGGATTCTGATGCGTGCTCTGATTTCCTCTACTAACAAATGGCTTGTTACTACGTGTGTTTCGAGACTCTTTACGTTCTTCAATGTGCTCTTCGCTATTATCAGAAGTTGTTTCCCAGTCGTCGTTACCAACGTCTGATGAATTTTGCTTTGGAGCGTTGCTAGGATTCCCACGATATCGTCCATCGCGATGATCTCTTACCTGTTGGCATAGATTACAATAGTTAATTTTAATCGGTTTAAATTCACAAGATATTTTATAAAAAACCTTCGATATAACTAACGCAGCATTTTCTCCATATTCTGCTTCCACATTTCTTTACTTGTCTTTAATCTATTGCTTCAAACTTACTTGTGTGCGTCTACTGCCGCTATGATTCCTCTTAGTCCTTCCGTCGTCTTTTCTGCCCTGAGATCTCTGCGGGGCTATATTTTGGCTCTGTATCTGAATAGAATCTTGTTTATTATTTCCCTGTTGCTGGCTCTGTTGACTTGGAGATTTCGTATGTTTCCCAGTGATGCCAGCGGTCAATGCCTGTTGTTTAGCGATGATTTTATCGTCGGTAGATTCTGACTGAGCGCTCACAGCTGGCAATTCGCTTTCTGGTGTTGGCGTCGACGGTTTTTGTTGATTAGTTTCTTTGTCATCCGCGTTACGCTCGGTAGAAAAAGGGCTTTTGCTAGGTGGAGGGCCGTAAGTGTTCATGCGTCCACCTGTGGTAGGACCGCGATTCCGAAACCCCCCGCGACCTCGCCTCGTGGGTTCCCCAGAGGGGGCAAACCCCTCCCGACCAGATCTGCCTTCGTATCCTCTTTTCTCACTTCTAACTTGAGGATAGTCGCTCCGTTTGTCTTCGCGCCTTGAAACTTCACGATTACGATCATCTTTTTCTAGCTTTTGAAAAGGCTTGGGCGAACGGGGCGGTCGTCTTTCTTCTTTTCCGGATTCAGTGGATCCAGAGATTTCATCTCCGCTTAATTCAGAGTCTGTATGACCGTAAGAACCGCTTCTAGCAGATCCTGGTCTACCTGAAGATCTTGGTCCTCCCCTTCGCCCTCGCGGATCAGAGCCTCGCCATCCTCGAGTATAAACGCTATGTCCTGCCCAAGGTCTAGCGCTGCGAGCTGATTCTCTACCTCTTGAACTACCGCTGTTAGTTCTATTCCTTATATTTTTCTCCCGTTTTTCATCTTTCAAATCTTCTTTTACTTCCACGCTTATCGCGTCCTCTCTTTTGCTATCTACGCTTAATTTCTCCATACTTTGTTTCATTTGATCAACTTCTTTGTCGTCTTTAACCGGTTCAAGCAACGCCTTGTCATCCTCCATCTCAAAAGTTGGAGAAATAGCGTCAGCCCATGCTTTAGGTGAATTGTCACCTCTTTCTATAGTTCTAATACTCTCAGAGCTACGATCTAGCTTCCTGGTCCATACATCAAGTTCCTTTTTAGCCTCGGTTGGACTGTCTTTGATACAATCTTTCCTGTCCAGTTCAGATACGGAACGCTTAAGCTGAGTTAAACTACGTTTTTCTCCTTTCAGCTCGTCCGCTTCAATTTTTTCCCTTGTTACAGGACCCGGCGGCTGTCTGCGATCCCTGTTGTCTTCGCGATACAAGTCTCGCTTCTTCTCCTCGTAATCAGGTATGTCATTTACCCAGGAGCCGCAATCTCGAGACTTATGCATTTCGTCGTCCCTTAGAGAGGTTCTAGACTCTCTTGATGCCCGACTGTCGCGAGAATCTGGTCTTTGAGGACGTTCGCTACGTTCGATTCTATCATCTCTGGGCGGATCACGCCGATTATCAGATTGCCTTTCCTGAGTAACTCGTTCCTCGCGCATGTCTCTTCCTCGGTCATCACGCCATTCGGAATTTTCAGGACGTTCTCTGGGAGGTTCACGATCATCGAACGGACTTTGTTGCACGGAACTTTGCTATAAATATCAAAAACAGATTCACAAATATTAGAACTCAATAAAATCGTGAATAGATCTGATTCGCTTCAGGAATAAGACTAGAATAGTTTGTTCTACTACGTTGAAACTCGAAGACATATATTATAGTGCCACCGAGCTGTGTAATAGTAGTTTTAATTTCCCTGATTTAAATAAAAGATATTTTGCAGTGCAACTAATGCAGTTGAATGCAATGCGTATCTCAGGGTTACCATTATCAAGAATGAGAAATAAAATTACAAAGTTTAAGATATTATTATAAAAAAATTTTCAAAATATTTACCTTGGGATAATTGTCATAATCTTTCTTCTCTCTGTCTCGATTATCTCTTTCTCTATCATCGTAGTGCCTACCACGTTCCCAAGAATCATGAGGATGTCTCTCGACGTATTCATATTCTATATAGCGAGAATGATCGTCGTAATAACCACCGGTAGATGGTTTACGACCTTCATAGGATCTGTGGGCTGAATGTCTATAACGATCATCCCTCGACAAACCACGGTGATCCCTTGACGGAGGTCTCTCGTCTTCAATAGGACCAGACAATTCAGAATCAGTTCGATTTCTACGTTGGGGCAGTGGCATGGAATGAGATTGCTTCTTAACACTGTCTGTAAATATAAATTTCAAATTAAATTTAGATGTACTAAAAAAAAATTAGACAAAATTTTTATACACGTATTAGGTATTCATTCATCATTTGGAACTGTAATTCCATGTTTAGATAAAGCGAAACTTACTCGACATATTAGGGTGACTACTGTGTACCCATCTGCTGGGATCATATTGTTGAGAGAAAGATACAAGTTGAGTATTAGGTCTCTCAGAATTAGGTGAGACCCTGTTGTAGGCTCCACCAGTTCTCTCAGCCTGTTGTTTCTGGAATCTTGGTGGTAAATCGCTTTGAAAGTGTTTAGAAAATGCCGGTTGATCTCTTTCTCTTATTTCTCGTTGATCACGATCGCGATCACGTTCGTTTCGCGACATATCTTGTTGTCTGACATAGCTGGGTCGTTCAATTTGTGTTATCTGACGAAATTCTGATACTGATTGATCACGAGAATCACGAGTATCACGACTCTCCCGAGATTCCCGACTCGCTGGCTTTTCGTCTTTGCCTTCAGATGAAGTACGAGATCTATCCCTCTCACGGCTTTCTCTACTTTCTCGATTTTCCCTGTCTCTTTCCCAGTCAGGTACTGGAATAACAGCAGCGGGTATGCTGATCAAGGATTTAGGTTCAGACGAAAAGCCTGAATCATCATCTTTCTGTTTAACGTGTTTTTCCTTAATTTTTTGCTCCAAGTCTTGCAGTTTTTTATCTGCAGCTTGTTTAAGCGATTCTTGGAATCTTTTTTCTTCCTCTTCTTTGCGTTGGCGAGCTCGCTCTACGGTCGAAGCTACTTTTTCTCCTTGTTCTCTGCGTCTTTGATTCCATATTTCTTCTTCTTCAACACCTAAGCAACATTTTAAACAAAGACGATACAATTTAGTGACTGAAAAATGATTCATGTTAGAAGACAAAAAGACAAAAAGAAAAATCTGTACGAATACATCGTTAAACATTTTGTAACATGAGAAATTATAGTTGTTTCTATAATTTTTAGGAAATAAACTAAACTCTAAACTGTAAATACCTCTGAGAGGATGCGGGCTGCGGATTGGTGGTTGCGGAGGATAATTAACGGGGCCATTAGTGCCACGAAAATCACGTGACAATGGTTGAGGAGGTCCCTGATTCCATCCTCTATGAGACTGTGGTTGTTCCCGATTGTCTCTGGGCTCCCTTTCCCTCTCTCGCTCCCTTTCCCTTTCCCTTTCTCTCTCCCTTTCCCTTTCGCGTTCCCGTTCCCTTTCTCTTTCTCTTTCTCTTTCTCTTTCCCTTTCCCGTTCTCGTTCTCGTTCTCTTTCCCTTTCCCGATCACTAATCTTTTCTTTTTCCTCTCGTTGAATTTCCTCGCGTTTTTCATCCTTGAATTCTTTCTTCTCATCTTTTTTGCTGTGTTCTTGATCTGGCTCTTCATCACTGAATGCCAGTTTTTGGTTGTAATCAATATCGTCATGGGCTGCCCATCCAGCGTCACGTGAAATATCGTCCATCCTAGTTAAATCTTCCTCTTTAATGATCGGTCGAGTAATTATTTCGTCTTCAACCGGTGGCGGAGGAGGACGTTCACGTTCCTGCTGACGCTGAGGAGCTGGGAAGCGTTCCTGGGGATAGTTGAATCGGGGTCGAGGGCCGGGGCCACCAGGCCCCATATTTTGTGGGAATTGCGAAGGGAATCCACCCGGGAAGCTGCTTCTGTACATCTGTAAAATTGAGAGCATACTTTCACATTGAACACCTAATTACAAAGTCAATTTTCATTTTCAACACTTGCTCAATACTACAATCACAGCATTTGATCGAAAATTGATGATTCTATTGATCCAATACTTACGAAAGGAGACATTAGTCCTCGATAGTTATGCAAGTTAGGAGTAACTTGATGAGTGCCAGGGGTTACAGCCCCTTGCCCGCTGGGAGGACCATTAGGGCCTGCCTGGGCCATGCCCATGGCTAGCGGCTGGCCCAAGTTGGGCCGCCCGCCAGCGGGTCCCTCTGCATGTCCCGGTAGTCCTCCTATACCAATGTGCGGGGGGCCCTGGGCCCCCGGAGTATTCCCATTTCCTGGCCCAGCTACCCCTGCTCCAGTTCCGCTTGCTGTGCGACTTCCACCTCCGATCCAACTGCCTTCGGCTGCATAATATCAATGTATTATTATTAACGATCAAAAAATATTGCATTTAAACCTTGAATACTTCAATTGGAAAGGAATAGTCGATCAATTAGTTAAGTTTTTCAGAAAAGTCAACTTCTGAATATAAGAGGGTATCATATAATTTTCAAATGTAACTTATGTGAAAAAAAAAAAAAAAGAAAGGAAAGTAAGCGCAAAAAGATTGCTGCTTACTTTGGGGACGTAGACTGGGTCCTGGACCATACTGTGCAATCAGCTCCCTGTTCTGCTGAGCTTGTTGCTGTTGAGGTCCGGCTGTGCCATCGCCTACTTATATAAAATGAAATAAATTCTTCTATGTAGTGTGTATAGGTTTTATTATAACATAAAAAATTTCATTTGACAACAGCAAACTAAAATTTGAATACGTGAGGATATAAGATTGGATAATAAATAGCAACTGTTTTAAAATACGAAATAAATATAGAAATATTCCACAATGATACTCCTGGCTGAAGGGGGACCCATTTTTTTCATCAGCTTAATAGTTTCGTCAAGTGTTAACAGTCCAAAATTAAAGGATCTGTGATAAAGAAGATCCTAGTCATACTCATGCTACAACCAAAATCGCAACACCAATAAATCAATACTAGCCCAATAACGAAATTCCGTTTCTGGGGGAAATGTATGTGTCTGTTATAAAATACAAATGCATTGTCCCACTTTCATTATTGTTTTTTTTTTTTTTTTAATTACTTTTCAACAAGTCTTGTCATCAAATATAGAAATATCTGTTGGAAAAATTTGATGAAATATATTGATGGCTTACATGAATTACAATTGAAAGAATTAGAAAATATTATAATCAACGAAACGCAGTACCATAAAACAAAAACATAGATAAACTTTCACTTTGAAAAGTTAGCTACAAAATAAATACAAAATGCATGATCAAATGAACGCATTCTATGAGTGCTCTTTGTGAGAAATGAAACTAAAATAATAGTGCAAATATTCGCATATCTTAATTGTAATTGAATCAAAGACACAAATGGGATCTCTCAACAATAAATTTAAACAAATATTTCAGAGAAGTAAAAAGTTTTCAAATGAAAAAGTCCAGTTAAATTCAGATGAGATGAACTTGTTCATAAAATAGAATGATTGGACTATTAACGAGGGCAAGATCGGAAGGCTAGCTGTTAATCTTTAAAATCTATATAAATTGAATTGTGGGTAAGAATTGGTGTAACAAAAAAAAAAAAAAAAAAAAAAAAAAAAAAAAAAGGAAAACACAGTATGGATAGAAAAGATGTGGTAAAACTCATAGCCACACTCATCTGCCTGGTACTTAACTCATAACTTGGTGATAATTTATATAAACCAAGCAAAAAGGAACACTACTAAGATTGAACTGAATATTAGCAGTTACTGGCAAGCAGCGCCCCACCTGAGTGGCTGTGGGATTGGGACTGCTGCGGCAGCAACGACTGTTGTTGAGCAGCGACCGATATCGCATTGGGATTTGCGTTCGGCGTTGTCGAGGACTGTTGAGTCTGACTCTGATTGGAGTTGGAGACGGAGGGCTGGCCACTGAGGCTGGGGAACTCGTGTTGGAACTGCGGGGACTGGTGGGCGAGAAAGCTCAGTCCAAGGGCACCTCTTCCCCCTCTCCCGCCCCCCACGAGCCCCGCGTAACCAACGACTGCCGCCACGACGGGCCCACCTATTAATTAATTGCACCACCCAACCGACACGACCCAATTTTACTTACAATTCACTTGTTTGATTTACTGACACCAAATTGGGAATGAATCATGCTTAAGATCTGTTTGCTATCATGTCTTCTCTTTCCTCTAATTACATTTTTATATTAAAATATTCTTTAAAACATGTCAAATAAATGCAACGATCATTAATTGCTTCACGTTTCAAGTCATCCTGATGTTTATTTGCTTTTGTATCTTTAACTCGACCATCAAAATATCGTCGAAGGTCAAACTGTGCGCTATTGAAGATAGTATTTCATGATACCCCAAGTCGTAAATACATTTTTGTATACATTAGCCAATTCAAATTTTAGGGTAATTTTAGAAGAAAGATTGTTCAACCAGCATATTATTCTAGATAATTATTATACCCTTGAAAAACTAGTGGCAATTGGTGATACTGAAAAACCATTAATATGAGAGGCACATGTTTCTGATTATTGATCAAAAAGTGATCTAAAGTCAGGCTAGATGATATATTAGCGTTAATTCTAATATCCTAGGAGTTGTTATTCAGAAAAACTCATTCATTTTAGAAAATGGTTTTTCAGTTAGATCAGTGATACGAGATCAAATATAATTACTAATAACGTGATTCTGAAACTTCGTGTTAAAATGAAAATGCGATGCATGAATTGATGATATATTTGTGAAATTTTAATTTGAACTAGCAGTTTTAGCTGATTTTTGTATTCTTACGCTCAACCAACAGGATTATAATAAAGCATTCTTACACATATGGAATTTAAACGAAATTTAAAAAGACGATATGATTCACATAATTCACATTACAAGTTTGTTCAAACTACAATAACTATGCTGCTTTCTTCATGTGAATCTGTTTTTTTTTTTTTTTTGTCTTTTATCCTCATTCTCGTTAAAATTTATCAATTATCATCAACAGAAATAAAGTTCACCTTATCTACATGACCGCTCCTATTTTTGTATTAAAAAATTTCAATATTTAAATACTCTACAACAAATTTCCACATGATTGATATCATTTGGTAGGACAATGTTCAAGTTTATATTTTCAAACACAGAAGACCGTCTAATAGTTAGTGTATCATTGTGAAAATCTTTTTTTTACTTTTACAGTTCAATAGATTCTTTATATTTGCTTTCCGTCATTATTATCTTTACGTTAATTTTAGATTTAGCTGATAGTCAGAATATGATTTTAATTTTACATTAATAACATACTACTGATCTTTCAAGTTCATTCCTTTCTTAAATAAATTTCTATTTAAATCTGCTTCTAAACTTGATTTATTTAAAAAAAAAAAATAATAATAACTTGCGTAATAAATAACTCAAGGCTAACGATTAATTCATTTTTATAATATTCACAATATTATACATACCGACATCTCCAGGTTTGCTCATTATTGCGCTCCATGACGGCGCACTCGGGTGAGATGTCTGTGAAGTATTCTGCTGTCCTGGCAGCGATGGGTGTAAAGGCGATGCCGTTACAGGAGCAGCTCCCGTTGCACATTGTGTCGAAGGTGTATTGCTCTAAGAAATAATAAAAACATATTTACAAATAATTAATAAAATATCTATCCGTTATGAAAACTTGTTATTGTTTTTTATGTTCAAATTAAACGGTTCAACAAACTCTATAGAAATTTTCGTGTAAACGATAACATTAATTATTTATGTACTTTCAATATTTTTTAATTATTTTATTTATTTCGATCAATTGAAGTTTATTAATAATGATGAAAAAAACTAATTTATAACAAAGTAAGAGCATACGCACAGTGATAGTATCAGAGATTGTAGAGGGTGTAGTAGTGGCGTTACTAGTGGTGTTGGTAGTTGGGGTGGCAGGATCCTTAGTAGTGGCCCAACCGCTGCCACCGCTTGGTACAAGACTGACTGCTGGGTCGCTGCCGCTTTGCTCACTTTTCACACTAGGGAGGTTAGCAGGTGGCCGCCGTGCCGGCACCTTTCCCAAACTCTGCATTCCATGTTTGCGTGGTATTGTATTCTTTTGTTGATGTTGCTCCAAAGATTCTCCCTAATTTTATATAATAATCATTTTTACGTTACTTCGACGGGCATAAAATTAGTGAAGTAGTAAACAGATGTTTCTTACTTCATAAGAAGAATTGATTAGACAGTAAAGAGGACTAAATAATTTGAAAAGCGCAAATTTCTGCGCCTGCTATCTAATTGTTAATCCAATAATGGCTGTGTTATGAAATTCGTATCTCTTCTGCTAACTGGAAATGTTATAAACTATGCTTGTGTATCTCAAGATTATTATCATTTTTTATTTTTTTTTTCCAAGGATCAAACTTTCATGGGTCAAATTTACTCACAGTTTTTATAGCAGAGGAATAAATACTCAAAGATTTTCGAGGAAGCAATCAATTTAGGGATAAAATAGAATAAATCTGATAATAGTAGGGGATGTTTCGGGGACCAGAAGACGGTGTGCCCCACCGTTGGAAAAGAATAATAATTATATACATGATAGAGTTGCACTATTTGGGATCTATTTCTCAAATTTTGATCTCACCCGAAAAATTTTGTACTTCTTTAACTGGAAGCTTGATTTTGATTGAAATAAAAATTTGGAAGCATGTTTCTTGGGGTAAAAATCCATACTTAGGGAGAATGGGAGGCCTGATGTCATACGTGTTGAATAATTTAGTCAACATTGAGCTACATAATATATCTCAATCTCTTTTGGTACCCTATCTTTAGTGGTACACAAAATGTTGGAAGACTTTGAATAATGCGAATACTATATAGCGCTGAAAGAGACATAAAATAAAAATAAAATTAGTCAACTTACCCTACTGGTCTTGTATAAATTATTGATGTCTAACGATTGAAACTTGGATTTTCCTTTCTCCCCCTTCGACACATTCCCCGACAGAGTAGACATGCTGTCTGCAGGCAACCATTTAGTACCACTCAGACCCAACGAACGAACCCTTTGTCTAAAACAAAAGAAATATCATTTTATTGGTATTGTTGTAGTTGCAGTTTAGGTAGTTTTGGTTTTTTTGTCACTTGGTGTTTTGTTGAATCGTAAAAGAGATTAAAAAAAATAAAAAAATTCTTTCTTGAATAATGTGCATTCTAAGACATTTGATAATTGGAGAATAACACTATCTGCTAGACAAGAAATATGAAACTTTTGATATGCAAGTTAGAGAGTTGATTCAGCTGCACGCACGCAGCTAGTTAAACATAAGCGTAAGTGCATAACTATCTAAGTCATGATATCGACTGAAAATGAAAGTTGTCCATATTAATAAATGGCCCTTATCCGTTCTCGAGATAAGATTTTATCAATACGAATAGGAGAAATCAAGATAAAGTACACTTAGATATACATATAGTTGAGTGAAAACTACCGTACCCTAAAATCGTCACTTATCTCAGTTGTGAAATGGAATAAAAAATAATGTTTCAACGATAGATTAGGTTTATAATTCTATTCTGTGAAATGTGATCAAAGATTGAATCTGAAAGACAGTCATCTTTGTATTTACGATATACATACTTATTTATTCATGAAAAAATATTATTCTTCTACTCACGAGTTGCATTGCAATAGTAAATACAGAAGGAGTGAAAACTAATAATAAATAATGCAATTTCATAAACATTTAACGTTTCAGTTTACGAGCCGAGAGAACTAAGATTAAAGTAAATTGACGTGTAGATAATGAAAAAAAATAAATAAATAAATAAATAAAAAAATAACGAATATGCGCATTAAAAATGAGAATTTGCGATAACATAATTTTAGATGACAACTGCGTGCATTTAACCGATGAATCTGATAATAACATTACTACGTTGACTTTGTCAACTGTAATGCAATCAAAAAGAGAGTAGAGGTGGCCCCAATTGGTCTAGACATACGTGGGGCAAAGACCTATGAAGACTCTACAGATACATTCAACTGCTCTAACAAAACAAAAATACTCCTCTAACCGACCAGACTGATAAAAATACTTTAAAGAGTTACCCAAAATTTCTATGGCCCTAACATTTATACCTACTGATTCATTTTCGGATAGGTATACAATACACAGAATCTCATTACTAGTAATATTTTACCAACTTGTTAGTAATGACTCATTCTGATATATGTACTACCTTTCTCTTTGTCTTGATTAATCCTTATTCTTACTAATCAATCAATTCTTTAACGGCTATGATTGATATTAAACTAGATATAAATAGGCAGTGAAAATAATTTGTCAAGAAATTTTGTTGAAATGCAAATAAAGATGATAATAAAAAAAAAAAAAAAATGAAAAAAAAAAAAACACTCGTCTATTTCTTTGTTATTGATTACATAGCAAGAATCACAACTTTAAATTTGTTTAATAAATCTTAACTAGGAAATATGTAATCAAGGTAATCTTTGGTTAAAAGTTAAACAATGGATTCTCTGCCCAACACACCAAATCGTATTCACATTGTAGTGTGATTTTTGACACAATGGAAATGCATTGAAATATGAAAATTGAGTGAGAAAAAAAAAAAAAACTTTGAAATATAGATTTTGATGAAAATCTGTCAGCATTGATATTGAAATTTTCTTAAATTTACTACACATACATTGAATGCAGGAAAAATAAAGTATGTGTAATTCTGAGTTTTTGTGTTTTCTCTCGCGAAATGAAAGACCTTCTTAGAAACGTGAAACGTTTCTACGAATCTTGACGTTATCATCGAATGACTCTGAACATCGTTAAATTCTATCTATGATTAATAAAATATGTGCCAAATATAGCAATTTGAAGTACAATATGCCGTGGTTAGAGAGAAGTAGATCAACGTCATAAAATGATGCTGGTGAAAGAATAACTATGAATATTCTAATCGATCTTTGACTATATAAATTGGTTTGTGAATATTTTTTTTTTTTTTTCTGATTTTTTACAAAATACAAGATTTATAGAAAATAAAGCGTCAAATGATTCGAAATAGAAGGTTGATGGAAGCCCTTAGTGACCTGTCAAAAATAAGTTTGACATTTTTGGTAAATCGTTGTATAAATTAGGGTAAATAAAAAAGAAAGAAGCACAAAAAAAAAAAAAAAAAAAAAGTTTGTAGAAAAAAAAAAAAAAAAAAAAAAAAAAAAAAAAAGAAAAGAAAAGAAAAAAGAAACCTTTGTTTGAAAGATAAATTAGAGTTTTAGACGCGGGGCGTCCATTAAATGAACAGTCTTACTACTACCCGTGAGAGTTTTTATTTAATATATGTTTGATCGGGAATGAAATACCTGAGAGTATGAAATAGACGGAGGGTATTTTATTATTTTATTTTATTTATATTTATATTTATATATTTATATTCTAAGTTCACAAGGGACCACCCAACCCCCCCCAGTTTAATGTCAAAATGTTGTTTCTGCCAAAACAAAAGTAAACTGTTGATGTTTAAATCTGTATTTATCACGATAAAGTTAAGTTTGAGAATATTTTAAGTACGCGGGGGACGACGAACTCGTAGACGCCGAGGTAACGGTACCCGGCCGTTCCGTCCCAAGCCAACAGACAACCAAAAAACCCAGAGATCCACGTAGAAAAAGGACCTCCCGAAGGGCACGTATCAGAAAACTATGGACTTACCTTGGTCCGTCCAAATGGGTAAACAGTTCACAAACGGATATGAATCCCTTTAAAACTAACTAACTGGCGGATTGCCGCGGATACAGTTCAGTAACAATATCGCCTACGAAGCACAAACTTCTTTTCCACAATTCGTCCAAGATGGCGAATGCGCGACTTTCGGCTCTTCTTCCGCGATCAATACAATTACGTCATTCAAACAAAGTGTCTCGCTCGCGCAGACCCTCCGGATCTTAGTAGTACACCGTCACGTTGAAAATTCACTGATTATTATTTAGCTAGTTTTTTTATATATTTTTTTTTATTATTATTTCAGATCAATATTTTATTAGCCTTTCAATAAATTCATTAAATATACGTATTTATTATAAAAGCTAGACTTCGTACGTAGTAGAAATCACTACGTTTCCAGTATCAACTGCGAACTACTTGACAGTACCCCATGTACCGGCGCGAACGGAATATACCAACCAAAACCGTGAAATCACTTTGGAAATTCTTGACCACCTACTCCCAAGTCATAATAGTGACAATTCGTACAATCAAGGATAAAAAACCGCGTAGAAATCGATCCTAATCGAAAATAAAATTCACAAATTTCTTTTCAATTCACTTCGCGTATATTTATTTATTTTACGTTCCCAAACAGCGACTATTATAGTCGTGAATTTGACTGTCCGTCACTCGTCACGTGGAAAAAATATGAAATAAAAATATAAAATGTCCGACTAGTAGCGTCACTCCAACAAAAATTTGACATTAACCGCGTAACATTATCTAGTCGATATTTTTTTGTGGTTATAATTTCATAAATAATGTTAAAATGGTAAGAAACTTTGGTTACTATTTCGCTCCGTCATACTTACCACATATTTACCTATTTCTTAGATTTTTATTTATCATTTTTTTTTTTTTTTTTTTTTCAGAGTGTGACGTTACACACTGACGTAGGTGACATTAAAATCGAAGTATTTTGCGAACTATGTCCAAAAACATGTGAGGTATTTATCAATGTTTCATTACTATTTAAACCTTTTACAATACATATTCGCTATTCCCAAGTTTATTTCTTTCATTAGGTCAATAAAACATAATCAAAATAAGTGATGCAGTTTTTATTCGTCACACGTAATTTAATCTAACCTCTAAAGTCAACGAGATAAAAATAACCCATAAATGATACATTTACTTTAAATCAATGACGTTTATAGTTTAAACGACGTGAATTCCTTCCTATTTCACTAGCGGATATCTAGATAGCCTTCAGTTTTTAAGGATATAACTTCAAAGTCGTTTTCTGAATCATTTCGTTGACAAATGATAAACAATGTCTGCCATGTTCGAAATTATCAATTTTTAGTAAATATATATCGATGGCTGGGCGGAAGAAGAGCCTATTTCAGAAAAACCGTGAAGAAGAGCTTATCTCACATAACATATCGCTTTGAAAATATTTTGTAGTGGTACCCCTGCAAGCGGCGACTGCAATTATTCAAAAATTAGGTTCGCTTCACTACCACTATCTCGTTTACTGCAATGTATAAATGTATTTTAGAGGGGTACCACTACAAAATTTTGAAAGCGAAATGTTTTTGTGAGATAAGCTCTTCTTCACGGTTTTTCTGAGATAGGCGCTTCTGCACGCTCTTTCCGAGTTAGGCTCTTCTTCACAGTATTTCTGAGATAGGCTCTTCTTCCGCCCAGCCATCGATATTCAATCTAAGAGATTAATAACATCTTTTTTTATTTTTACAGAATTTTTTAGCTCTTTGTGCAAGCGACTATTACAACGGTTGTTTGTTTCATCGAAATATTAAAGGTTTCATTGTCCAAACTGGCGACCCTACGCACACTGGAAAAGGCGGTACTTCGATTTGGAATCGTAAATTTGAGGATGAATTCAAGGAAGAATTAAAACACAATGCTAAGGGTCTTGTCTCGATGGCAAACAATGGTCCTAATACTAACGGAAGTCAATTTTTTATATCATACGCGCCGCAGCCTCACTTGGACTTGAAATACACATTATTTGGAAAGTAAGTTACGGTTTAGTAAAATTTTTGTAAAACAATATCAATTTGATGATCAATTTATACAGAAATTTCAATTTCAATGATTATTTGTTCATTATTTTCAGAGTGATAGACGGACTTGATGTCCTTGACGAGTTGGAAAAATTACCAACTAATCCAAAAAATTTTAAACCACTTACAGAAACGAGGATAAACAATGTGACAATCCATGCTAATCCACTAGCTGGATAATTCATCGATTATAAATTGTCGAATTTCGAAAAAGCATAACTATTTCTGTTGCTATAGATATAAAATCTTCATATATTTATTTGTAAAAAATCTTCATTTTAATAAATATTGAAAAATTTATTAAAAGGCGATATTGAATATATATAATTAACTTCTGCATGTAGTTCATCGTCTTTATATTACTTCTCCTAACTATTCAGTTCAACTAAATTAACAGTTTTTTTTTTCTTTTTTTTTCTTAGGATTGTAAGATTATACCGTTTCTGGTTTTGGTTTAATTCTATACTGGGAGTACGTGTTAAGCTTGAGCCTATCTGCTGTAATTCATCTGATTTCATTTAAATTATGGTAAAATAAGTTGCAGGTCTTGAATGATCTGTATAAAAAAAATTTCATTAGATCCATCAAACTTTTATCACTTTCAAAGTCATGGCTTTGTTTTTTTAAAAATAATGATGAATAAGTAAAAACATTAGATTAAAATCTTCTTATATCTCTACTAATTGTATATGTCGTGTAGCCTTTTGTTTTCCGGATCAAAAGGACTGTGTAGATGTATTTTGGCTGAGTACTTCGTACCCATTATTTCAATTTCGTAATTCCCAGATTCCAAGAAATGTTTAGTTACATTTTCACCTTCGGGATGTGTCACATATCTGTGAAAAATTATATTTTCTTATCGTTTTGTATGAATCATTTTTTTTCAAGTACTGCTATTAGTTATAATTTTAGGTACTTACCCTTGTCCAATACTGTTTCCAAGCGTATAAGCATAATCACCTCTTCTCAGATAGCCAACGCAACTTCCATTTCTGTAAATCGGTTCGAGACCCCATATCGGAATGTGTCTACAAATACGTAATTCTCGATTTACATTTCAAAATACTTGAGGATGAAATCTGCTTCGTGTTAACTTTCGTTGCATTGGTCAATGATCCAAAATATATGATTTAGATTTGAAACTCCATACTGATACATACTCATTTATTAGAAAGTGTGCCATTTTTCTCTTGACTCCGTTCTTCCTAAGACTATCAACTTTCCTTTTTCCAAGATAATCGCCTGTCTTTCGACAAACAAAGCCTAATCCAGCTTCAATCGGATTGTCATCCATCCGTAGATCTGCATTCCACAAATGATATCCTGGATAATGAATAAGAGATACGCATGTTAACAACATCTCGATGTAAATAATACAAATATGCTCATGGCCACGTAACTAAGAATAGCTTACGTAACATTAAATTAGAAAAAAGATTACCTTTTTCACTACTGAGACTGTACAGTGCTCTATATCCAGCTAATTTCATATTATACTTTTGACCAGCTTGCATGATAGCGTGATAAATTTTCTCACATGATTGCGATGGAATCTGTAGTTCAAACCCAAGTTCTCCAACAAAGCTTATTCTGATTGCGCGCACCAAGCTACCCTTGATTGTTAGCAGTTTTGAAGTAGAAAATGGAAAGGCTGTATTCGATATATCCTCATCGACAATACTCTCTAGTATCTTACGACTAGAATTTTAATACAATTTTATTATTCCAATATTCATCGTCATTTGATTCCGATAAGTTGAAAGCAAATTTTTTTTCTACTACATGACTAAACGTATCTTTGAATTCACCTGTTTCGCCCTTGTACAGTAAGAACGCCAATTTGTCTTGTAGCATCATGCAAAGTAACATGAAACCCTTTTTTCTTTACCACTTGATTCATATGTACCCATGTGTGATACACCGACATACCGCTAGCAACTACAACAAGAATATCCATTCTAAATCATATTTAAATATTTACATAAATTTCTGTATGTATTTTACTTATGTTCAGTAGAAGAAAAAAACTTTCTGGAGCTCAGCCTTGTTAAATTTCTCTATATCAATAGTTAATATAACATTGTATTCCGCTTCAACGATTGCGTTTGGAAAACCATTTCGAATTGAATAAAAATAATAATGATCAATGGTAAATTATAAGCTGCCCACTATTTTCAAAACGACAATTACTGAATTGAATATTTGTATAAATAATATAGTATTTATATTAATAATTCAGCATACCAATGAGAAACCCTTTTCCCTTAAAAATTGGATCCACTACAGTTCCTGTACCACCTTCGATACTCGTAACTGTACAGTCTACCTCGACGCCGCCGTGTTTGTTAAGTGCACATGTATAGATAGTCTTGTTTGTTTCACGATGCATGTTAGATGTGAATAAATAATCTGCAGCCTCTTGAGCTTCTGGTCCGCAAAGATAGAACTTTCCAAATGATGAAAGGTTGAACAATACTGCATTGTTTCTACACGCTAGGGCCTCGTCTCTCATCTGTAATATTTAAGTAGCTAATAAATGTTGAGCTTTCTTCTTGTTTTAAAATTTGAGGCAGATAGAGATGGTATTGATTTTTTCTAGCAATCATTAAGCATTCAAATTCCATCGATATACCTACTATGGGAAAAAAACATGGGATACTCACAACTTCGAAATGTTCTGGAAAATTGAAGGTGTATTCTTTTTGAAGTATTTCGGAATATTTGTTGTCAACGTTCTTCGGTGAGCCATAATTTCCATAATAATCGTACGGAGGAACTGTAACTGTTCCTTCAGGGAGGTACCATCCTGGTCTTTCCAATCCTTGACGTTCTTGCATGACTGCACCTTCTTTTAAAAGTATCTACAGGTGGATAATAATCACAATAGTTACAATAGCATAGTTTTCACCAATTGTCACCTCATACATATAACATTCGACATACTATATTGAAGATTATCCTAGTTTTATAAAATAAATTTATTGTTAAGAAATGATTCTCACATCGTGAAACGGATCTTTGTTCAAATTCCTACCACTATTATATTCATCGTTTGAAAAAACTAGGGAGTAATTTTTAGCATATGATTCATGAGACCTTTCATTCGCCCAAATAGAATCGCTTGTTTGCTCTGGAGTGAATCTGTAAGCGATAACAAGATGATTACGAGATGTTTGTAGCTCTAAAAAATACCAAACATCACGATTTTTATTCTTATCAATCACCTTCTTATGTCATAGCTGAACATGTGTTTATCTGGTCGTCCGTGTATTATCCACTTTGCTATTTGCTCGCCGCAACCACCTCCCAGCATCATTCCAGCGCTGTTGTAACCACAGCTATGAAAGAAACCCATACATCTGGGATCCTCACCTGAAAAAATAATACTTTGTTAATAACAACTTAGTTCCACCATCAATATAGTAGGAATCAATTATAAATTTTGATCACGAGTTAAATCCCAATGCTAGAATATTATAATATCATAATATATTTTATTAGAATTGCTACGTATAAAAATCGTAAAAAAATACTCACCCATAATAGGTTTATGATCTGGAGTAAAACTCTCTGGTCCACATACTGTTGATCTTATACCTGCGGTTGAAAATTGAGGTAGCATTTCAACGGCTGCTTCAATATGGGTGCTAAATACATTCCAGTCTAACTCGTAGAGCCCGAATTTAAAGTCCTTTGGAACCTTGATAAAATATTATAATCCATTAAATTGATACGCACACAATATATTTCTCAGTTATGCACATAATAATATGAAATTCCATGCTACTTACAGATTGCAAAATAATTGGGTTTGGCTCATAGCCGCCCATACATATTGACGAGCCTTGTATTCTAAAATACATGCTCTTATCGTGGTCCCGTACATTTGGTAATCCTTGTACACCTTCGATAGGTTCGCTGACTACATAGGCATGTTTCATTGGAATTAAAGGTATCTGGAGCCCAGCCATTTTAGATATACTCCTCGACCAAACACCCGCAGCGTTCAGAACACAATTAGTTTTTATTACACCGTACGGTGTTTCTACGCCCATAACTTGGTCAGATCCAAACTGTGTTTTTTTTTTCAGAATCTTAGTTACCGGGCAATCTTCTACTACCTGAAAATTGAACAAACAAATTAGTTTATCCTATACAATATACATATGAATCCAGATCCCTGAGATCAGATGTCTAAGAGTAAGAAACATCATTTCCAAGTACCAAACGATGTACTATTTTACCTTAGCCCCATGATTTTTGGCATATTTCGTTAGTGCATTGCAAAGCATAGCAGGATCGACCACACCGTCTCCCGGAGTGTACAATGCTCCGTAAAATGCATTCTTGTTTATTAGCGGAAATATTTTTTGCGTTTCCTCGGGTGTTATTAGATGTGATTCTACGTCGAACGTCTTACCAGCCGTTGCCAATCTCTTGTACTCGTCCATTCTTATCTAAAATTTCACGTTAATGTTTATTATCGTATATTATTGTATCCGATGAGGATATTAATTTTTTAATAACATTGGAGTAATGAAGAAAAATATCTTCGATTAATTATCTGATTGATTATTCTTAACAAAATCCAAAATTACCAACATCAGAATGAGCAATGTATAATCCTCCGTTATTTATCCATCCAGAATCTAATCCTGTTTCTTCTTCTAATCGTATAAGCAGCTCTCTTGTGGTATGCAACAGTTGCATTTCTACATCGTTTGGCCTAAGTCGCCAAATTAATCCTGCGGTATGCCACGTTGTACCGGCGGTCAGTTTGGCTTGTTCCAAAAGGATTGCACTGACCCCATTTTTTGCAAGGTGATAAAGAGCGTTGCACCCTGCGCTTCCACCACCTTGAAAATAACACGAGTTAGCCACATTGTTCATTTCTATTATCACAACATATTCATTTTTTCACGCATAGGAATATAAGATTATTTGAAATTTAATGATGTATATATAATTATGTATGTAATATATGTACTATATAATATATATTTACAAATACCTATCACTACTACATCAGCAAATTCAGGAACATTTATTGTTTGCCTAGAAGTGCTAGTTGCCTCTGTTGGCTTTGTCAATAACGTTCTTTTATCAATGTTCGTTTTTCTTTTTCCCAGCTGAAAAATTATTATAGTAATTATTAATCTGTGATTTAAATATATCTAAAAAATAAATTATTTCATAACGCAGAGTACGGCGTATGATATCATTTCGATTCATAACACAACGTTGCGCGCGTTATCAGTAGTTAAAAAAAAAAAATGCCCGGTCAATCAATATATGTATACTACACATGCATATGAAATATAATGTTAAATGTTAAAAATAAAATACTAATACAATACAAATCTCTAGCGAAAAAAAAAAAAAAAATAAAAAAAAGAACTTAGGTAGTTTTTTTTTAATGTCAATCAATTATAATAGAAAATATATATACTAATTACCCTGTGGGCAGCTAAGCGTAACATGTTTTCCGTCCGGGTAATTAACGTCCTAAGGTTTATTCGTGACTGACCAACAGCCTCGGAACAAACCGCTCTGATCCCAACCATGTTGGCAGCGGGCTATTCTTCAGAACTTGTTATCAGAAGTTAATACTCTCCATCAGTTTTTTGTGTATTTCTACAGAGAATATTTGATAAGTATACAAATCATGAGCTTTTAATATTATCGACTCATCCTCTTCTCTCTTTGCGTTGATCAATGATAGCAGATAACATGACCTCGTTAAAAATTCATCACTAAAATTAATGAAATATCTACCACCGATGTGTGTGTGTTTATACCTTACTTATCAGAATTTAATTTCAAAAAATAATTCAGCTTTAACAAATTCTGGGATTCCTCGTTACTATTATACTTTTATAACACGATGAGTTTAAATTCTTTTTTTTTTTTTTTTTTTTTTCAACTTTAAATCAATTATATTAATTATTGAATAAATGAGATATCAAAACTTTGAATACTACAAAGTCAAAGTATGTATAAGGCGTGCGTGTAGTTATCAGAAGAGTTGAAGTAAAACTGAAAAATATTCGAACTGTGATACACGAATGGTATACCAATTTCTTGTTCTGTGGGTCTGTAGATTCAGCTGCTTAAAAATTCAAACTCTGTATATATATATATAATGTGTATAAGAATGCGGAAGTTGTAAATAAATTTGAATGATAGTTCATTACAATACGTAGGCCTTGAAATTATTCTACCTTCTATACATCTATAGATATTTTTTTTACATATTTTTTACTGTTGATTTTAAATATTAGACAAATGTTAGCATTTGTCAATTATCAATTATTGCCTTTAATAATGAGTAATTGAACACTAACAACGTCATCAACTTACTTTTATCTACATACTAAACTCGACTAAAAAAACCAAGCGCGCAAAAATGTAAATAAATATAACAAAAGTAGCAACTGTCTACGTAAAGATAATATAATAATCAATTATTAATATCATAACACTATTATTTGAAACTAGTATTAACATTATTTTATATCACTTATAGAGGCATATTACTTTATAGTCTTAATAGTTTTTAAATTAAAGTTACTTTGCAAACACGCCGCGAATGTTGAAATTTGCCGCGCTGCAATACCGCGCGTTTGATCGAGACAAAATTTTGACGATTTTTTATTTGAAAATCAGTAATCAATACGCGAATATAATATTTATATTTATAATATACGGTTGTATTATCATACCTTTTGAAACATAGCCGTTGAAGTCCGATGTAACACCAAATTCAAATCTATACTACATTATATTATTATAAACGCAAGCGTATAGTATGCACTCGTTGTTTTTTCGCTTTATAGATCAGGATGAAGATTCTTGTAACATCACGAAATATATAAATGACACATCGGTAGTATATTTTCTTTGTTTAATTCACTTTGAAAATAGATTAGATTTAATATATCCGTAACAAAGCAAAGTACGTACGATAAAACGTATATAACTCTTAATGGCATACATATACTCAATGGCATACGCGCTGTTGCACGTCTGCAGGCTAACGCGTTCGAAAGAATGCAAGTAATATATGTGACGGGAGTCACGTATCTGCGGGCGTAAAAATCATCCGAATAGATCGTCGGGCTACTGCATCTACGACAATTGTTTTCAATTGTAGTATACGAGCTATCTAATTGTTTCAGTTGATACATATATTTGAATAATGTCATTGCTATGTTTCATGCTATAAGAAGTTTTATGTATCAGAGCTATATACCATCTACGAAAACTATTCATCTTTATTATCGCAGTATTATTATATTATTATATTATTATATTATTATAGCTTATAGCTTATATTATGCTATGATATTCGATTGCGTCTGTTGAAACAAAGATCCATTGTTCTTTGCCATTGCAGTTTGTAGACTTAAAAATCTTCATTATTATTCCTACTATATGCATTATATTTTTCACTATATATTTAATTTATAAAACATGTAATAAAGGATGGTTTTGAAGACCGTAAATATATATATATTTCTCGCACCGCACGGTAGTACAATATACACTGTGTATTGGGTTACTGTAAAAACATAGCAGACGACCTTGAGAAGAGAGAAGTTGATTCTATGTTACATACATATATGCCATGGGAACAGCTATTATAGATATGAAAAGATTCAAAGATATACTGTATGTAAATCTATAGTTATGGTATATAACTGCTGTGTGAATAATTAAATAAAACTTGTTCTTTGATTAAACGAACGTCTGCTTTGATCCCTTTGCTAAACGAGCTATGCTTCGTATTCTGATGTTGTTTATTTATTTATTTATTTATTCATTTATTCATTCTGCGATACCGTGTTCAATTTTAAGCGGCCTTTTTTAAGTTATAGTACAATTATTATAGTCAATGTTCAATATAGTCGCGATTTAATAATGGAAATGATAATTATACATGCGATACTGATAGGTATACCGTCGCGCGTTATAAATGTATAAAGCGTAATATTAATCTACTGGACTTGATGCACAAAATTAAGTCGCAATAAAAACGATTTGTTGTTATCATGTATTCGCCGGATGTTTACGATTCAATCTGTAAACGTTGTAGGCGCGATTGTATAAATAATAATAAATAAAAAAAAAAAAAATTCGTATTCATATATATTTCTAAGGAAGTAATGATACATAAGGATTTTTCGCGTATTATTATTCTGGAAGAGAAAAAAACTAGATCTCTGACTCTGTACTACATTACTAGGCAATGATTTATATATCATAATCATTCTAATGATGCAAAGATCAAACTCTCAACTTTGTTATCATAAAGAGAATTTCACAATGTGTATACAACTTTCATCGTAAACAAAATTGTTCTGCTATCGTTCAATATAACGAGATATTTATTAACTTATAGACGTCATATTATAAAAGCGATTTCGTGCTATGTATTTCAACATTAAAAAAGATTTATTTCGAACAAAAATTTCATTATACATTTACCGATAGGGAGAATGTAACGAAAAAAGTATGTGATCTTGTTGTTTTTTTTTTTTTTTTTTCAAAGAGTAGATGTATAGTTTTATTGCGATTTTTCGTAATAAAAATGTAACGTCACTAAAAATAACTAAAATATGATAACAGTAATTGAATAATTTCTATATGAGTCACATGTATATTTTACGAAAAGAAATAATTCTGCCAGTAGCTTATATATATCAGGCTAATAAATCAAGACTTGTATTTCTTATTGTATACGAGGAATATCAATACAGTAGATCTATTTAAATATTAAGTAAAATATTGATAATGAAAAGTGTGTCTTTTCTTTTTTTCTTTTTTTTTTTTTTAATATTAAATAGTATTATCCAGCATTTATTCCCTATCCTGACTCATTTCAGATAAGAGGATGTGACTAGTATTTCAAATTAAAAAATACATTATCCCATTAATTATTATAGTCAGCAGTTTCTATCTTCGAGTTTCAATGTTCTATAATAGCGGACTGATTTCTGAGATCAAAACAATTTTCTAATTAATTAATAATTACACTATCATGTCTATAACAACGTAATATTATAACAAAACTAATAATCATAAGTCTACAAATTAGTAAACCGTAAGCATGTTATAATAACGTAACTTCTAGCTTTTAGCCTTTAGCTTTTAAGTCACAGTATTTTTTGAAATCAAAAGCAGCACAGTCTAATCCTATTTTCAGCATAATGTACACAAGGCATTAATTAATTAACTAATCCATCCGAACTAACCACATATATAGGATAATTTAGTGAGGAGGTCATCAAGCAATACGTATTGTTTTTCTGATTACAATATTTTTACCTCTTAATTATTTTTTTTCCTTTTTTGTCCAAAAGTTCAGTCTATGTGGATTGATTACGAATTTAAATTAAATAAACACCTTGTACATTTACATACGTTAATATATCACAAATAATTTTATTCACTAGAGCTTAACGTGAAAAGTAATTCCTATAGTCTGGAATATCGTAATAACTGATTATAATAAATCATTCCCTTTTGTAAAATTGTTTAAAAAAAAAAAAACAATCTTTGAATCTTATTTATTAAGCTTTTTAGTTTTTATGTTATAGTTGCGGGGGTTCAGTTAAATTTTTAATATAATATTTAATGCTGATAAGTTACAAAGACGTGTGCTCTTCGCTAGCAATACTGTCTGTATCTTCTATATCTGAATTTGTTGCTGCCTGTACTCGTGCATATTCATCTGTATCAATACTTTTACAGAAATGTATTGCATATTTTAATTTTTGACGAAGTACTGGCTTGCACGAATACCTCGGCATTTTCAATAAAAAGAAGCACGTATAACTTTCCGGAAGAAAGTGATCAGGAGGGCTGTATTTATCGAGTACCTAAGAAAAAAGCATACAGTCAAACAATCTAATTGCTATATGCATATGATTGGATTTCTAAGACTGGAGATTTCTGACGTATACATTTTCAGGTCAAAAATTCTGATAATTTTAATTTTATTAATAGTATAGATTGGATCAGATGATTTTACGCTCTAAAAGATTGAATATTGAAAATTCAAGTAAATATTTACTGCATACCTGTAAAACAAAGTCTCTTCCTCTAAAGTCGGCTATTGTGCGTGGTAGTCTAGTTCGGCCCCAGACGAATCTAAGAAATAGTGATCTCTCTTGATTAGAAAATTCCTCCATAACTTCCCAGAACCATTGGATCAGGGGTGCAGTTGCATCTACGCCTGGAATAAGGATACAATTTTAAGTACAGATCTTAGATCTCAGATCTCAGACAAATTCTATGCTGTTGTAATTACAGTGGCTATTTATTATGAACAAAGTACCTTTGTAAGTTGCAACTGATTTCAGTAAGCTTAGTGGAATGTCTGGACTTCCACAGACCATTGTTTCTAATTCTGCACCGCTAAATAATGCTAAAAGAGGAACAGGCACTACTCTAGACATTCCTTCCCTCACAGCAGCTACTTGTGTATCAAATTCATGAAGCCTGTGGTTCAACGCCAATCTTACATATTCGTGTCTATTTTCAGGCGTTATTTTTCGATATCTGTAAGAAAGGAATTATATTCACTATGAACTAACGCCTGAGTCTCACGCATGAATTACTTTCTTACTACCGGACGTGGGCAAATTTTGTACAAACTGTAAAACTGATGAAACTCTAATCACTGAGCTACGCTCTCTGGACTGATCGAATTTATTTACCTATTTGATAATGGTACATCAATACCAACAGCAGAAGGCGTAGAGAATGGCATTTCCAAAGTTTGAAATACTTTCTCATCTGGATCCATATCTCTGATACACAGTAATCCAGGAACATAATCTCTGTCGACCTCAGTCAGGTCAGTAGGCGTTAATGAAATTCCAGCCAGCTGTTTCCACACTGGCTCTGCTAAGTTCAAGCTCAGAGGACTTCCGGTTCTTATAGCAATTCCTATCAAAATTCCTGAAAAGCAATTTGATTTTGAAGAAAACAACTCTTCAAATCATAAAAGATAGTACAAGAATATTCGAATCACCTAAAAACTGGAACATGTTGATATGTAGATCACTGGTAGCCATGGGATTCAACAAAAAGCAATCCCTGTTGGTTCCGTTATCCTCTCGACCATTAGGTGTGGGAATTAATAGCGGTAATGAGCCGTTCTGCAATTCATCGCACATTTCTGCAATACTTTCGCTGTAGCCTCCCCCACAGTCATCCACACTTTCACCTATTAATACAAATATGATAAATCGTCATTGAGGAATGAATGAATATTCTGAATTATTGAAATGGATTATCACCCGATGTAGTGTATTCCATAAAACTGATAACTCACCGACGAATTTAACTTTCCAAACTCTGTGCGGCAAGAATAAAACATCTTGAGTTAATAGTGGCATTTTAGAAACCATTTGACCAAACACAGATTTCATGCCATCAGGGCCAGCAAGGCCACCTTTACTCCTTGCTCTTTTCACTTGAATTCGGTTTAATTCAATAACAGGTCCATGCTGTCTGTCTCTGACCATCGTGGCTTGAACAACTTTTCTGAATGTTGCTTCTTTGATACTGTAGACCAGCATTGGTGCTAATTTATTTAAACCAATGTGTCCCGTTGTTTGGAACATAGCTAAGGACGGACAAAGTAATTCAGCAAAGTGATGCAGTAATACTAATCGATTATGTAGTGCAGAAAACGGTAGATCTTTAACAACGTCATATTCCATAGGCGTTGTAGCCGGGAGTCTGCTTTGGGTAGCCTTTGTGGTACTCCAAGCCAAAGTATGAGCACTACCACACGCTACCCTGGTTATTTTTTTCCCTTGTAAGGCGTGAACGAGCCTAGGTCTTTGCAAAGCATTTGTTGTCCCATCACCCAGCTGTCCTTCGTCGTTGTCACCCCAAGTGAATACTTCTCCTTTATCAGAACACGCTACACAATGTAGAGAGCCGGTAGCAATTGAAATGATCTTTTTTCCCTGTAGAGCCGCTACTTTACGAGGTCTTCGAACGTGATCGTCTGTGCCGTGTCCCAAACGATGGTAGTCACCTTTTCCCCTGTAAAAATATTGAGAATTATTTCATCACCGCCCAATTTCTGTTTCCCCTAACAGAAACTAAGTCCTTTTTTATATCACAATTTGCTTTTCCTGTTTTCTGTTACTATTTTATTTACCAAGTATAAACAGCGCCGGATCTGGTTAACGCAACTGAGAATTGGCTGCCACATTCAACTTTAATAACGCCCAATCCTGCAAGAGATTCAATTTTCATTGGTACTTTGCACCCGTCGCTCCCACCTCTGCCCAATTTTCCATAGTCTCCGTCTCCCCAACTCCAGACGTTATCATCGTCGGTAACACAGAGAGTCTGTGCATCGCCACTGCCACAAGCTACATCGACTACTTTGTAGCCCTGCAATGCTGCGACTAACTTTGGTCTGAGTTGATCGTCGCTATCGCCATGACCCAAACGCCCGTATCTCCCTGTAAAAAATAGCATTTAATTTATAGAAAAGGAGCGCACATACATAGGCATTAGGGTGCTTCAAAAAAATTCTTCAATTTTTTTTCAACTCTTACCCTCCCAAATGCTTGAGGTGGATAAGACAAAAGTCCTCGCGAAAGTCGGTCGCTGTAGCTCAACTCTAAGAGGTCGCTATTTTCATTTAATTTCGCCATTCATGTAACATGGGAATTTTCGTTTTTTTATTCAAACTGAAATTACACCTATTCATTTTGATTTTTCAAAAAGATCCATTGTATATTCAGAAAGCTGGTTTTTTAAGCTTTTCAAACCTATATAATAAAAGTCGATTACCTTAATTGAAAGATTAAATAAAGTGATTTAAAATCTAGAGATTTTTCTGTAGCAACAAAATTTCTAGATTTTAAATGACTTTATTTAATCTTCTAATTAAGGTAATCGACTTTTGTTATATAGGTTTGGAAAGCTTAAAAAACCAGCTTCCTGAATATACAATTGATCTTTTTGAAAAATCAAAATGAATAAGTGTAATTTCAGTTAGAGCTAGCTTTTTGAAAAATCAAAATGAATAAGTGTAATTTCAGTTTGAACAAAAAAACGAAAATTCCCATGTTAAATGAATGGCGAAATTGAATGAAAATAGCGACCTCTTAGAGTTGAGCTACTGCGACCGACGTTCGCGAGGACTTTTGTCTTATTCACCTCAAGCATTTGGGAGGGTAAGAGTTGAAAAAAAAAATTGAAGAATTTTTTTGAAGCACCCTAATAGGCATCCACAATTACTTTCTATATATTTATACCTTTTCCCCAAGTATACAACCAGCCAGCGTTAGTGATAGCCGCACTATGATGTCCTCCGCAAGCGATATCGACTATTTCCATACCGAGTAATGACTCGATTAATTTTGGTCTATCGTAAGACAATCTATTACCATGCCCCAACTTTCCATCATCACCTTCTCCCCATGAGTAGACGTGGCCTTCTGAGCTCAACGCTAAGCTATGCTTTCCTCCAGAATTAACAGCAACTTTTTTTACAAAGACGTGTTGAATTGATTCTAGTAGCGTTGGGGCAAGAGCTGAGTCTGTTCCGCCGATACCCAATCTCCCGACAGCACCATATCCTGGAAAATGATTCATTGTTTATTATATTAGGGATATTATACATTCGTCATAATCTATTTGTGAATTATACTCGCACTTACCCGTTGCATAAATTTTACCATCTGCTGTTACCGCCATCAGTGTTTGCTCACCTCCTGCCAGCTGCACAGGTCGTAATGCTGATAGACTCTCGCAAGGTGATGGTAACTTTATCTTTGCACCTTCTAAGCCACCTAATTGTCCTCTATGATTATGTCCCCAGCCATAAATTGCTCCAGATCCATCCCAGGACAATGTCCAATCTTCCGGCCTTCTGTTGAGCCATAGCAAAAGTTGTTCGTCGTGTTCTTGTTTGAAAAAATCATGATTTTCGTGATCTTTCGTGGTACCATCTCCTTCAGTGGTCATTTCGTTTATTCTCTTGGTAACTTCTATGCAAAATGGCTTAGGCAATGACGTTCTGTTTATGAGTGACTTAGCTACTCTTGCCGCGAGACAATATCTTCTGAACCATGACCATTTATGCATTTCTGAACAACATGGCATCGCATCCAGTTCCAAATCACAAGCTAAAGCTATAAGTACTTTGAAAAAGTCGCTATGCATCAGTTGCTTCCCTCCTCTCACCGCAGGGTCCTCGTATTCGTATTGCCTCAATAAAGCTTGTGGTAAAGAATCTAATAACGTTGACAAAGTATCTTCAGGTCGAATACCAGGGCCGCTTAAATACACAACTTGCAATTTCTTCAATGCCCACATTCTCTGCGGGGCCGTCAAGATACTCAATTGACTACATTGTGCTAGCGTGGCAGCCAGTCTTGTGACAATGTGCCGGTCAGTATTTGTTAGACTATTGCCAAGCAGACATTCAGCCAAGGCTATTGAGGGCTGCGATAAGACAGCTCTGTCTGAGCCTAATTCATGAGGTGCCAATGTAGCCAGAACAGGATGCACAGTAAAACGCCAACCCCATCCATTGACTGAACCGTCTGAAGAAAATCTCCAGCGCAATTCATCGCCCTGAATTCTAATCTCAGTAGCCCATTCGCTCCATTCTCGACCGGATTTAATTGCGAGCACACGACCAGTGGCATCCATAATAGTCAGTGGATCATGTCTTCTCTCTGTTGAGCATTGGCGATCAAATTCTACTCTCAGAGCTTCAGCTCCTGGAATTTTTACATGCCCAGTCAATGTCGTATCGTCAATATAGGGATGTGGAGTTTCTTGTATAACAAGTTGAGGCGTCATGTTTAATGAGTTAGAATTAGCTGCAGTATCCTCTAATTCAGTGACGCAAAGTTCTAGCAGCATATTAGCTATCGAATGATTAGCATTTCCCAATGCCACCAGGACAGATGAAATTGTTTCTTTCGCCCCATCGCAAACTCTATTGGCTACTGCTAATTTTAACAAATCAACTAGCATTCTTGCATCATCTTCTGTCAATGTTGACGTAAATTCATCCAAGCCTGGCTCGGTGGTATGTCCATCGCCGACGACTTGAGCATTCGATGTTAATGTTGCAGCTATAACACTCATGGCACTTGTTGATATCTTGGAAGCCTTAGATGACAGACTTGCTGAACTAGACATTGAAGGGAATGTAGCCAGCGGGCATTCTTCCGATTCCGGTGTAGCCCTAGTACTTGCAACAATATTTGCTACTTCAGCAACATTTGCAGGTGCTTCACCCCCGCCTTGAGCTATTTCTCCAACATTTTGATATACCGTGTGAGTGTGCCCTACACTAGAGCTCATTGTACCCTCAGGAGGAGTATCTGGACTTGAGATTGTTCGACAAGATGCCAATGTGGTGTGACTGTGTAGAGCAATAACAACAGCCGTTCTCGCCTGCATAATGTGAAGAGCATTTATGACATGCTGTAACGCTTGCTGTTTAGCGACGTTACTTTCTAATGATAGTATAATGTGGGACAAAGATGGCCTGACACTTTTTGAAGTAGCATTAGTATTGGATTCAGATGTATCAAGGAAACCCAGGGTTGCTTGACCCAGAGGATCTTTGTCAGTTGGAAATGTTACAGGCTCTTGGTTACTGGTAACTGGTTGATCAGTTAAAACCCATGCGACGCTGTGACTAGAGCCACAAGCTACTCTGTTGACCTTAGCATCTTCTAGGCCATGAACCATTGACGGCTTTCGATTAACTATAGTTGTGCCATTTCCTTGTTGCCCATGATCGTTATCTCCCCAAGCATAAACTTGACCAGTGTCAGTTACTGCTAAACAATGCAAAGCCCCCACAGCGACGTGAACTACTTTTTTACCACGTAGGCCTTCTACGATCGTAGGTTTTCTAATGTGATGATCATTTCCATGCCCTAAACGAAAGTAGTCTCCCTTTCCCCACGTCCATACTTCTCCGTATTTTGTTAGAGCTAGCGAAAATTGCGCCCCACATTCGACTTGTATTACTCCTAAACCATTTAATCTATCGACAAGGAGGGGTGTATAGCACCCATCGCTACCCCCTCGCCCCAATTTACCAAAATCTCCATCACCCCAAGAATAGACAGACCCATCTTCAGTCAGTGCCATAGTTTGCGCATCCCTGCTGCCACAAGCGACTTGAACAACCCTTTGTCCAACAAGTGCTTCAACCAGTTTAGGCCTAAGTTGCGAATTTGTATCCCCATGTCCTAGTCTTCCGTATTCTCCCAATCCCCAAGTATACAGCTCTCCGTTACTAGCTATTGCGGCAGAGTGCCCTGATCCACAAGATACATCTCGGATTCTCCTAGACTTCAGTGCTTCTACGAGTCTTGGTTTGTGTAGAGATAAATGATTGCCATGTCCCAGCTTTCCATCTTCCCCTTCGCCCCATGAGAATACTTTCCCATCCATTGTCAACGCCAATGCATGCTTACCGCCTGAATGTACAGCAACTTTTTTAATAACGTATTGACTCAAAAATGGTATAGGTCTCGGCTCATATACGTTATTATTATCTCCTAGTCCAAGTCTGCCATTGGTGCCTTCTCCACAGGCGTACAATTTCCCTTCTTGGCTAACAATAAACAAAGTTTTACTACCCCCTGCGACATGAATTGGTTTCAGTTGCGATAGTACTTCGCTGTAAACGGGAAGCTTAACTTTAGATCCTTTCAGGCCACCGAGTTGATCCTTGTCATTTAAACCCCATACATACACAGCCGAGTGTTGATGTATGTCTCCCGTGCGTTGAGTTGTGAGTTGTTCTTGTACAGCTTCCCAGTCTGATGCCAGAAAAGAAACAGACGTTGCCAATTGATTTTCGAAAAGTTTCTTACGCCCTACTATATGCAGAGCATGGATTTTGCAATCTATGCCTCCGTTGCGGCACTGTTTTATTGATATTTCAATACAGGGATAATACTCCCTCAAATCTTGGATCAAAGTGACAATTGTATCAGTATTTCTTACAGTAATCGTCGCCAGCTCTAACAAGCTAGTAAATGAGTCTCCAGCGTTAACTACTATAAGACACGGCATGTAACTACTATCTTCTGGGTTTACAGTTATTTTCAATGAATGGATCAAGATTCCAGGAAGCATTTCTAATCTGATCCAGTGTTTTCCTTGGGATCCACAGCTCTGCCAATATTTTCCAGAACCATCGACAAGTCTGGTGGCCCAAGTTTCTCGAGATGAAACACTTAGAGTTCTGATACATCTAGACCAGTTTTCTATCAACGATGGTTCAGATAAGTCTTGTCTATGGTATCGCCCTGGTTTTCCAGCATAAACAGCAGCAGATCCTGGTTCAGCGATTCGATTAAAGCCATGTCTATGAGATCGTTTTGTATAAAAGCAATTTTCACACAAGTTGTAATTTTCGCAAGGTTTACATTTGAACCTTGGCCCAGAGATTGGTGATAAGTGGCAAGAATCGCAAGAGACTGCGTGGTGGTAAGAGGGTACTCTCTCCATTTCAGCTGCACACCCAGTCCAACTGCTCTGTTGTGGAAAATCGACCGATACATCATTTCCGTTATTAATTATCCCTGTGACTACGCCTATGCTGTGATGATTGACCGAACCCCATTTATATTTTGGTATTGCGACGGCTGGTTTAACTCTGACTTTATCGCCGACTTTCAACGCAGGTAGACCAGGTAAAGTAGGCGGATGTCCCAACAATTCGATGTGTATGAATCTGACCCAATAAGTACTACCCTTACGTTGCCATGCAACCTGAACATTCAGGTCATGCAGTCCTTCGGGATCAATTTTTACAACTTGTCCAACATCCCCGTAAGCAACTTCTTCATATCTCTTGCAACAGCGGACAAACATACCAGCTGTTACATTGTCACGAATATAAATGGCGTATTCATCTACAGATAAGAAATCGGCACGCTGCATGTAGGCCTGTGGGGGAGCGGCTCCCACTTCATGAGTTGATGTAGTGTCATCTACCTCTTCGCTAATAGAGCCATCAGAATCTGACAAAGCATCGACGCTTGATACAGTCTCAGTATCGCTACAGCCAGTATCAGGATTTTCCAGTAACCAGCCAACGACAGTTTCTGGTGTAATATTTGCCTCCGCAATGCTCAAGCTTTTGATAGCCAGTTCAGCACTCTTTTTATGAAATCCCATTTCCACCAATTGCGTTACTAACGGACTACTAGGAGTGCAATTCTTCTTTCCACTGCCCTTACAATGTCTTTGTTGACTCGATGTTAAAGATGCTAGAGAGCATTCAGATGTTGGAGTTGGTGGTTCTGATGCAAGTCCGGTGAGCTGAATAGGTGTGTGTTTTAATTCGGATGCCAAATACTGTGAGACTGCTAAGGCAGCTGCTTCTAATTCTTCACGGGTAAATATTGGCTTTAAAGGTTGCGGCTTAGTAGCTCGAATCAGCATCTCTTGTAATAGGACAGTTTGATCTTCTTCGCTCTCAGCAATTGGACATTTCAAAACACGTCTTAAAAGAGTTTGGTGCGTAAGGAGAGCTTTGCCAGCGTTTAAAGCTGCTAATTGTTGTTGTTGGGTGCGAAGTACTGATGCATTAACAACACCTGCTATCACTGGCATTGCACCAGGGCGTCTGTCTATTGCACAATGACCTAAAAGTAAATTAGCCCAGGTCATCAGTAACGGTTCTGTCATGATCATTCGATCCAAATGAAACTGTTCATTAATATTCTTAACGGCAGATAATAGGACTTTCTTTTGCAGCCCTGTGTCATGTATTTGTACCAATAGCTTTGAATGTTGGGTAATTTTACAAACTGTTCCTATTTGCCCTTCATTTTCAACCAGACCTCCTATCCTTGGTTTGTTATCCAATCCACCGACGACCGAAAGTGACGCTATGACAGTCTGTTGTATCGCGAGGCTATTCTCACCGTCATTCTCATTCATTTGTATATGGAATAAAGGACCATCATTAAGGAGATCAGAAGCTAGCGCAAGTTTTGCCGTGAGAAATGTATTCAGAGCTGAATTCCAGCCTGGTAATGAATGTATGTTACGAATGAGTGAAATCAGTTCTTCGGCTATTGTTGAACTATGGGCAGCAGTCAGAGAAACTCTGCATTTATTCATACGAAGCTCTGTATTGGATCGTATTTCGGTCATTAGCGCAATCTGCCCTAGCAGCTTGAATACCTTGTCTAAAAACTGTATCATTTCTGGACTCTCTGCAGGCCACGAGGGCAATACAACTTTCAAAAGTCTAACTGCCATTATTTGCTTCTGTAAATCAGTGTTATTCTTTTCTTCAATCATGCTCAAAAGCAGATCAACCCATGGCTGGGTACTCAATGCTCTACACAACATCGGCGAATTAGCTACCGCTCTTAGCAGGCCCAGTCCAGCCCAAGTTTCGTGATGATCCTTAGCCAGTAAAGTTCGAGTACTAGAGTCTGCCTTGTTGGCAGCTGATATAATTTCTCTAATCACAGAGGCCAAGAGTTTTATTGCAGACGGTTGAACTCTGCTTGCTTCTATTCCACAGGAGAGTAAGACTATACGTAGTAAGGTGGCAGAGGCAGCCTTGAGATACATTGTCGGGTGTAGATCACTCATGCCATCTCTGTCAAGCTTGTTTGTATCCAATGGAGATTCGCTGTCTGTATCACTGTCGGGTGGAGTTGGTGGCTCGGCTAGTTTCAAGTCATATTTACCCTCCTTACCCATACGGTAAGAGTTTGTATTTCCATTGTCCCATTGAACTCTAATCCAGCCATCTTCCCCTAACTCTCCTACAACTCTCCCTTCGCCAGGAGGCGGTCCGTCTTGATCTCCCCACTTCCAATCCACGCCTCGCACAACTCGTGTCCCAATCTTCATGAGCGCAGCTAATTCTATACCGCTCAATGTTACAGTAGGGGGTTTTGTTTTCTGAACCGAGTCTTCATAAATGGCGATGAGTTCCTTTGGTTTCAACATTTGATTGGGTAGCGAAGGTCCAATTTGTCTAAGCAGTGTTAAAATGCTAGACAATAATCCAGAATTGATTAACAATCCAATTTCATTAGCGTGTTGATAACCAGTCAACATTCCCAATATTGTAAGCAAAAATCTTGCCCGCGGTAACTTTCTAAGCCAGGTGTAAGTCCCTTGATTCAAGCTGCTTTTTCCATCCGCTTTTGACTTGTATTTTAATTCAGTTTGTACAATGTGTTCTCTCAATGTTCGAATAGCCCAAATTGTAACTTCAGATTCTGCTAAGATTACTTTGGACTTTTGATACGGAGTTACAAGCTGAATGTTGCTCAAACAATGAGTGATTTCTGTGTTACGTGTTTTATCATTATAGATTAGTCCAAGCCATCCGTTGAGCAAAGGGTACTTTACCGATGTTATTAAGTAATCTTTTTTTAAGAGTTCTTGGATCATAAGTATCCCCTGTTCTCGCATCTTGACCCGCTGTACCTGGCAATACATGGCTCTTCGAAGTGTTTCTACGTCTCCACCTTCTTCAGTGGTAGCGAAATTAATTATACTCGTCATTAGCTCGCCAGAGTCAATAACCAGTGGCCGGGATTTAATCTTTTCAGCTAACTGCATCATTACTTTTGTTAAATCTTCTGTGTCCTGTGACTTAGGTGGAATTATTGCAACTGGTGTTCCTGTTTTCGGGGACAAATCTTCATCTGACTTATTTTTTGCTTCAGCATTTTGAATCGAAGTATTTACTATATCCTCTGGTTTTGCTAGAGAATCTTTGTTCTTGTGTATGTCCAACATCAATGACTCTACAGCTTTTTTGAACCGTGGTACTGTGTGCAAAAGTTTCAGGTCCTGTAAAGCTTTGACTTCGCAACTTGTTGCCGGTCTTACTTCATACAGTAAAAATCTACACCTCTCTTGAGCCGGTGCGCACACTTCTTTGTAGCTTCTATTCTGCAACTGCCTCGATCGGATCAGATTCCACTTTGTTTGATGTATTATTCTAATCATATCAACCAAGGGTTTGGTCAGCTTTATGTTTCCATCTGTTAATTCTTGGTCGACTAAAGCAATCACTTGGTATCCCAAAGCGAGATGCTTTATTATAACTGCCATCAGAAGTCTCCCAATTTCTTCAACGGGATGATCGCCACAAAAATCTACGTGAGATAGCAAATTGTTAGCTTTACTGAATCTGTCGACAATGGATAAAAATGCTTGAACAAATGTATCCGTCTTATGCGTTTCTGCTAAGGCTTGAATGAACGCGACTACTCTGTCTTCCGTTAATCTTTGCGGTTCATCTTTGGTACATATTGGTACTGGTGGTTCGGTAGGAGAATTAGCAGCAGTTGAATTGTTACTTCTAGCTTCTCCTTTTTCTTCTTCATACGGATTCGGTGGTTGTAGAATCTGAAGTCCGCCTCTAAGGAAATAGGCACTAACCCAGACGCCAGCCTCTTCTTCTGCGGCTTGTATTGATAAGCTTTGCCTCATTTTATGAGCATGTAAACCCAAGAGAAAGCTCAAGGCTCTTTCCATATCAAGGAGACGTGAACATACGTCTGTTTCCTCAACAGTAAACTGTGTGTTATCAGTTTCAGCCTGACAATATTGTCCGACAAAATATGAGTCCATCATATTCTGTGCTGACTGAGAATGAGGTGTACTCAAAAAAGTTGCAGTAGCGTCTCTGCCTGCAAATCTTTGGAGCATTTCCGGCGTGCATGCACCCTCGTATCTGAAATCTTGAACGTCATAGACTTTGTTGTGTATAACTATCCACAGGCCTCCGTCGCGATTGTGATTTTCCAAATCGGCCCATCTGATTAAAGATGGTTCGTCTTGAAGTGGAATCTTATTTCCATGTTGAGGTGCTATTATACCTGGCCAAGACAAGTCGTCGGCGTCATCTTTCTCCAAAGTTGGTGCTAGTCTGTTAAATTTATCTAAAATATCCAAAATAGGAGCGAGCACTTCCATCCAGCTCATATTCCGCAGTAACATAGGATAATCAACTTGTAGTAGTATCAAACAAATGACTAATTCCGGTAGTAGGATGTTTATAATGTCTCCTTTAATAATCGACGATACAAGTGCAAAATTTTTCGTATTCGTTGCAGCAGTTTCGTTAGCTAGTGGTAATGTTTCAGCGACGTGATTACAGACTTGGCAAATGTATTTTTTGAGGAGTGATTCAGCGCCCAGCATCTCTTGGTCCTGAGGATTTTCCGAGCTGTTTTTATGTATGCATTGGTACATTTGAGCTATTAACAAACGTTGAAATCTAAGTAGTAGATTTATGCTCGGTGAATTATCGAGTTTGGGGGTAGTTTCGTTCCTCGAAGATTGTTGTAGAGTCTGAAACTTCGACTGAGTAATGCATGATCCATTTTTAATTAACTGTTTGACCAATTGGAGCAGCGGTATTGTGACGTTGTGTTTTTCTGAATTGAATTCCTTGGCCTGTTTACTTTCCCCGGTCTTACCTACTTTTGAAACAACAGGGAATTCGCTTTCGTCAGAAATATCTGCGACTTCTGCCTTTATTGCTGCTTTTAGAGCAAATTCTAATCCACCATCAGCCATCAAACTTGAAACTAACAGATCTGCCATAAACTGTTGTCCTTTATTAGTATTCGATTGCTCTAATCCGTTAGAATTCGGTAAAAGTCCAGACAAAGTTTTGGCACGTTCGTTAGCCGTAGGTAACAAAACGCTCCATCCAGTTTGTAGCACAGCCTGGGCTGCCTCTTGCATCGTAGCTAATATCCCTGCACCGCTAGCTAGAGTAACACATCGTTGTTTCAGTGAGTTCAATAGCTGAGTGCATCCAAGACCCACAGCTTTATTCTCAATATTATGCGTGATCATTGCATGGAGTTGTAATCTCAACAAATTCAAAGCAGCTACAGCTAGGCATTCACGATCTTGTGTCGGCGGTCGAGTTCCAGGTAAACCTTCGCAAGATTTAGCTAATAAAGTGTCTAGAAGTTTGAAGGTATCTTCGCAAACGTCGACGACAAAGGCGACTTTACTTGATACAGACCACCTGGATCTCATTGACCAAGCAAAGCTTTGCGTTGGACCACAGACCAGGCCGATAACGCTTTTTCCAGTTAGTGCTGGGCATAGAGTTGGCTCTGGGACTGTAGAGCCTGAGGTATGATCAATTTGCCCATAATCATTTCTGCCCCATCCGTATACTAGCTGGTCTTCGGTCAGTGCTAATACGTGTACATTTCCCACAGCTAGATTTTTCACGTTCTTGCCTTTTAGGCCTTCGACTAATTTCGGGTATCTGACGTGTTCTTCGTTTCCGTGTCCCAATCGATACGCGTCACCTTTTCCCCACGTGTAAACTTCTCCATAGGCAGTTAAAGCTGCAGAGAATTGTCCGCCACAAAATACTTTGACAACATTTATGTCCAAAAGTTTGTCAACGATTTTAGGAGTCTTTGTACCATCGGAACCACCTCTACCAAGTTTTCCATAGTCTCCGTCACCCCATGAGAATACAATCCCTGAATCGGTAACACATAAAGTTTGTGAGTCACCGCTGCCACAAGCTACATTAACAACCTTATGACCATTTAGCGCTGTTACTAATGTCGGAATAGAAACATCGTCGCAATTTCCATGCCCTAGTCGTCCGTAATTTCCTCTTCCCCATGTGTATAAATCCCCGTTAGCAGATATAGCCGCGGAATAAGTACTGCCGCATACAATTGATGTTATTTTCTTGTCTGTTAAAGCATCTATAACTTTAGGCTCGTCGTAAGAAGTATTATCACCATGTCCGAGTCTACCGCCGTCACCATTTCCCCAAGAATATACTAGATTATCTTGACTCAATGCCAGGTAATGTTTGCCGTCTGAATGTGAAGCGATCGTTAAAACAGGCATTTCGGAGAAACCATGAACTCTCTGAGGATATTGAGTGTCTGATCCATAATGCATCATGTAAACTTTTCCATTCGATGATAGAGTCATCAATGCTCTCTCAGTACAGCATAGCTGTTTCACTCCTAGTTCTGCAATGGTATCGCAATAAAATGGCGAAGTACCGTTTCCAAGTTTGACTCCACCCCATGCTAATACTTCTTGATACATTTGCGCTTGATTTTTAGAAAACTCTCCCGACACAATAGGAGGTAACAGAGGACTAGCCAAGCGACTTAGGTGGCTCATTATTATCACCGCAGCTTTTCTAAGGTCTACAGCAACGGTATCGTCGTCTGGTAGTCTTAGATACTTTAATAAGACTTCGCACGGTCCAGGTACCGTGTTTTCATCTAGAGCATGTCTCGGTTGAGGTATAGCTTCTAATCGCCGTAGTAAGGGAATAAGTGGCGCCGACGTTCCCGAAGGCATAACACGATTATCTTGATGCTTTGTTTTTCCACTCAGATGTAATAACAGAATAACAGAATCTAGGAGGCTCGATAATGTGCCTCGCTGAGTTGCAAGCTCCAGTAATAAGCAGAGAGCAGTATGCTGATCTGAGACTGGAACCGGACACCATGACTTCCCAGTTACTACATCCCTGAAAAATATCAATTTCTTTGCGTTAATAATTTGTCTGGGAAACAGAGTGATCAATACTGTAAATCGTATTGTATTCTCTCCTACTTTTTCCATAGAAAAAAGCCTTGTTATTATTTTAGATTCATCTTTCTCCATGTGACTGCCTTACCCAATTAATTACCTTACCCAGTAACTACTTGTCTTAAGAATTTAGCAGATCTCTCAACGACTTCCAGCCACATTCTGGATACATTTGATTCATCGAACAGAGTAGCTTCGGGTAAAGACTGCAGCGCCTCTAAAGATTCGATTAATAGTTCACTGCACAAATCAGCATCTTCTCCTGACCGCCAAGCGCGACGTAAAAATGCAAATGAAAAATTCAAAGCTGCTCGAGATGCGACTCTAGCTAAGCCAACGGTTGCCTTCTCACATGTTTTAACACTGAAATAAAAGATTTGTTAATATCTCGAAACACATCAGCTTGATTCCATGAAATAATCATCCGATAATTGATTTACATCTTCTGTGTTTTAGCTGTTGTTTTTGAAGTAGTTATATCTTTGGTTTCCTGTGGTTTATAGCGTGATAAAGCTGCAAAATATCTTCTTGCAACAACTAAACGCTGCCTCAATCTAGTCGCAAAAAGTGTACTGTTGGCTACTTCATAGCAACGATTTCTCTGTTCATTAATAAGAGACTCGATGCAAGTTGTTACATCAGCTGCAGCTGAAATACCAAATAATCTTTACATGGAAGAACTTTTATACTTTTTTGTTACACAAAAATACACCATATTCAATTCAACAGGATTTTACGAACTTACAAGGCTGCGGCCCCCACAACCATGAATCCATTATGCTTTGTGCAGGTATAGTCTTTTCTGCCAACGTTGCAGTTATCGCTGCCTCTTCGGCATCAATTTTCTGGCAGGGTCCACAATTGCAGCCGCTTTGTGGTCCGCAAATTCCGTCGCAACAAAGGCATGATAATACTCTGAGATTACAATAATAGTGTCCGCTGTCCCCTGCGATATGTGAATGTAATCAGTTTCATCATGGAATTTCGATCACTTCTAACTTGCGTTTATAACTTCCTTTAAATCTTTAGCAGTCTTTATTTCATACATAAAATTATAGGGAAAATATCGAACCTTTTCTTGCCGTAACTCCGGCTGAATTAATTAAACCGTCGCTAAACGATCCAATGATTTCTCCATCTCGTACCATTTCATTCCAAAGATCGGCAAGTCCATCACGGCATAAGGCGCGTTGTAAATCTGTTTTAAGCCACTTGCTATCCAAGCGAATTTCGGGTCTAATTGCTATGTTAAATTTTCCGGCCATGTTTTATTCCTCGATTATATATTGTCTTATGTGATCTTCTGAGTATCAGTCCAATTAAGGATATTAAAATTACCAGTGTTTTTGTCTGCGTGAAAGCTTTGGCTGTGAATAAATAAAATTGAAGAAATGATTAAATTAAATCCTCGAGTCTTTATTATGTGATTCGAAATTTGAATAGCCTTAGAAATATGAAAAATCGATTTTTGGTTAACGGATTTCATACACAATTAATAAAAATAGATAACTGTGTGATAAAAGACAGATAACATCGTCAATTGAATAAAAGAATAAAATTCTCACCGAGTTTAATGAGATACGCTACGTATTGTTACTGAAAAAGTTAGGTTAATGAAATATCGAATGAAGGTTTGATCCGTACTTACTTTTGGTTCCATTGCTTGATTAAAGCTTTCTATTTCTTTGCCTAGCTCGAGTGGTATGCATTTATCCTATTCTTGTAACGTTGAATATATTTACTTCTTGTATGTTTTTTGCTTTCCGTTTTTTCTTTCTTTTCTTTTTATTTTCTTTTTTTGTTGTTCTAAAATCGACTGACAGTTCTCTTGTTGTAGACTAGTATCATGGGAAGATAGCGACAGGCTGTGATAACCATTTCCATACTTTCCGGTTTTCACATCGCGTTCATTATATCAAGTTTTAATGGTTTTTATTATTATGGGAATATATTATAGCTCAGCTGTTCAATAAACATATTTTAATTATTATGAAAGAACTCGATCTGAGGTTCGCGTATTGATTACTGAACGTAAATATTTACCGTTCTGCACCAGCAGCAGATACTTTTCGTATCCGACCAATCAAAACGATGGAAACATTAAACTACCCATCTCCTATTCGTGGCCAAATATCTATCGTCCTACGACCTTTAAATTCGGTTATATGCTGCCTGGCAAAATGATATATCTCATTTTTCCAATATTTAATCACTTAATAAACGTATGAAAATGTTCTGTCTCGTCAAATATGTCGCTAAAATATGTTCAAACAAGTCTGGTAAGTCGCCGTTCAAGACTTCGTTACTAATAACCTATTTTCTTTAATTTAAGGTTATGTCGTCATTCACGCATTTTCATCACTGCGATTTGATTTTAACCAATTATGTATTACAATCGTGAAATTATAATATAATATAACACGTATTAGCTTGCTAAAAAAAAAAAAAAATGTATAATAAAAAAAAAAAAAAAATGGACACAACATTCATTCGAAAAATGTATATTTCAGTTTTGGATCACCAAATTTTCGCTAAATATTCAACAAGTACAAATACATCTAAAAATGTGATAACGCCACAAAGTCGAAGTGCGCATCTTCTACAACCCAGGTACGGTCAGCCGACTTCAATCACTCATCCGCACTTGGTAAAAGATGGTGAATTACTGCCTGGTATATTGTTGGAGGATTTTAAAAAGCGGAGAAATATATTGATGGATAAAATTTTCAAGGATTCATATCTGTCTCAGAATTCTGACCAAAGTCATATTATAATTATTCCATCAGCCAGCAAGGTTTATATGTCCGAAAAGATCCCCTATGTATTTAGGCAGAATACAGATTTTCTTTATTTTACTGGCTGCCAAGAACCGGACAGTATTTTGGTCATTACTTCGAAGGGGGATAATTCTTCCACGATATTATTCGTAAGGAAAAAAGATTCACACTCTGAATTATGGGATGGACCACGAACCGGAGTCGAAGCAGCTACTAGTATGTTTGGCGTAGACCAAGCCCTTCCTACTTCGGACTTTGAGAACTACGTCAAGTCTTTCTTACAACAGAATAAGAATACAATTGTTTGGTACGACGGTAGCGAAATAGTGCAGCCAGAAATGCAAAAGAATTTATCAAACCTTTTGAGCCAATCGACTAAGCAGGTGTTTGATTCGTTAAAAACATTTATACAAGAAATTAGACTCATAAAAAGTCAAGCTGAAATTAAATTGATGCAAAAAAGCTGCGATATTGCATCCGCAGCTATTGCTAAATGCATTGAAATATCTAAACGTGGAGTAACGGAGCATCAGATATTCGCTACTGTTGATTACGAATGCAGAATTAATGGCGCTGAATTTTTGGCCTATCCTCCGGTTGTCGCTAGCGGAAACAACGCTACTATCATTCATTATATCACAAATAATCAAGTCGTTAATGACGGGGATATGGTTCTGATGGATGCTGGTTGGTAAACATGTTAATTTGATTATATAACGTGTTTTAAACTCTTCCACATCGTCAGCGGTTTTAATTTAATCAAAGAATCCATTGATTTTGTTGAATAGGTTGCGAGTATCATGGCTACTCGTCAGATATAACACGTACTTGGCCAATAAATGGTACTTTTACACCACAGCAGAGGATATTGTATGAAATTGTACTGGAAGTACAAAAAGAATTGATTCATAGACTGGGAGAAATGCCCACGCTGGATTTCATCTTTCATGAAATGTGCTTATCGATGGGAAAGAAATTACAAGAAGTTGGATTAGTACCAAAAACTTTTGGCCAGGATAAGCTCTTGGCTGCTGCTTATTCATATTGTCCTCATCACGCTAGTCATTATTTGGGAATGGATGTACATGATACTGGAAAAATATCTCGATCGATTAGTGTTCAACCCGGAATGATAGTTACCATTGAACCGGGTAGATATAACATCCAGTATATTTTTGATCCAGGTTTTACAGCAAATAAAGATTATAGGTTGATAGTATCTAATTTATTTTTCTCCATTAAATTTTTTTCAGGTATTTACGTCAATCCTAGGAACAAATTAGCTCATCCAGAATTTCACGGGCTTGGAATTCGAATTGAAGATGATATTTTAATAACGAAAGATGGCCCAGTTGTTTTAACTAGAAATTGTCCTAAGGAGGTCTCGGATATTGAGGCTTTAGCTAAAAAAAATCAATTGTAGTAAATATTTACGTCGTACGTTTTTATTACATAATTATATGTACATATAACATACCTTGACGTAACTTAGATGTATAATCTCAGCTCTTTTATATGTTAATAAATGAATAAAGAAAATATATTTTCAATAAAAATTGAAAATTTATAGCATATGTATATCCGACTGAAAGACTGATTATTATTGAAACATTTTTGCCAGAGGATAATGTTTTTACCCTAATATTTGAAAAATAAATAGTTGTTGATATATTTGTAACATAATAATTTTATTATTCAAGTATAACTGTTTGATACAAAAATATTATAGTATAGTATATAAATTTAGATACGTTATAAATTTTATTCGTAGACTTCTCTCAACGGAAAAACTTTGATATTGTAAACTTGCATCCAATATAGTACTACCAATAAAAACAATAGTACAGCATATACGAGCACAGCTACCATAAACATTTAGTATATCCTTAATGATAAATCGTATGAAATTAATACATCTGCGAGTCTGATTAACGCGATATTAAACTTTGCCAAATTTTTCGGTGAAGATTAATAAAATCACAGTAATTATTGCTATTAGAATGAATAATAAGAGATTCAAATCTGGAATTATGTAGAATATAAAAGATAGAAACGCAGCAGAAATTAAGACCCGATGTGTTGTTATATTATAAAGTAACTAAATACGATTTGAAACAAATGTAAAATTTATCTTTCAAATGGAACAATTGTGTTAAAAATATAACAAAAAAAAAGAGGAGTATAGTTGCACTATTTATAACATCAATTTGTGATAATATATATATATATATATATATATAATATATTCTGGAATGTTTTCCAAATAAAAAATAATAAGTTTAGAATATAAGAAAGTAAAAAATATTAATAATAAAATCTTTCATCTCAGATTTACAAGCTGAGATCTCTAAACTTCTTATCTGCCTGCTTCAGTGTAACGAAGTTTGTAAGTTGCTTCACTCTAAGACGTGACCAAACAAGATGATCGTGCAAAGCATGAATTTGTGCTGCTGCTAAAGCTGCGCTTTCTGGGTAAACAACCGTTGTACAACCAAGTCCTGTAATCAAAAAAATCATATTAAAATATATCTGTTTAATTGTTTCAATGTTCCAGCTTTTATTTACTAATACTAATACCTCGTTATTTTAAATAATTGTAATAAATTGATGATTAAAACTGGAATCTTACCGGAAGGTACGTTAAGCGATGACCAGATATCTTGAGAAACGTTCTCAGGCTTGACTGGAGGACAGTTTATAACAGGGAAGGGAGTATTGCCAGAGAGTACAGGGCCCAGTCCATTACTTCTCCCCGCTACAGCGACCAGTACCACCTAGACAAAACACATGATACCGATAAAGTGAGCATAAACAGTTTTTCTTGTTATTGATATAATGTATATATGCTTTTAATATTAGCTCTCTGTAGATTACATTATCACTGAATGCAACCAGCTCAATGGTTTCTTCAACAAAAGAATTTTATCTGAATAAGAAAAAATAATTGAATGTATAAAAACGAGTTTTAAATCATGAGAGAGAATCGAAAATTTAATGAGACATAAAACTTCGAAAATTATAAAATCTTCAATTCCAAATGCGATATTACCTTTTCTCCGCTACCTTCATATTCTGCAAGTATACGCAGAGTTTCTTCGGTAGCTTTATGAGCGCTACTAACTCTGAGATGAGTTCTCAGCCCCAAAGCCTCTGCGCATCTTGCAATCTTTTCACAATGTTCTTTGTCAGACGGTGATCCCATCAATATTACAACCAGAGAACTCGGTGGTGGAACAAGATGCTCAAGCTGGTTTGCTATCCATTCAAAATTACGTTTAACTGTGTCCAAATCTGCTTGCGTAACTTGCGACAAATTTCTGTACACCTGAAATGTTTAATAAATATTTTAGAAAAGAGTTTATTTCATTTTAGATATTTTCACGGGTCGAGGACAATTATTGCCAAATTCTTTATTCCTCATTTCTCAAATGATCAAATTGTACGAAATTATTCTTCACCTGCTTATCTTTCATCAATCTTTTGTCACCGGATGGCCAAAGTCTCCAAGAATCACTGTCAATAACATCGGCCACTAAGATATCTCCGTTTTTATCTACGCCAAATTCAATCTTCATATCTATAAGGGCGCAGTTTCTAGTAGCCCAAGCCCTCTCTAGTACTTCAAAGACTGTTATAGTTGTGCGTTTCATTATTTCAAACTCATCTTTTCCAATCAAAACGTTATTAACTTTAAAATTTGCTGAGATTATCTGTTCCTCGGACCATTGAGGATCGTGATTAGCATCGTCTTTGAAAAAAGTTTCTTGGAGAGGTGGATTGAACCTGTATCCCTCTGGCACACCTGATTCAATGAAAAATAAATAACATCAAATATGTTTTTTTTTTTTTTTTTTTGTTTGATGATCAAATCAGATGTAGAAATTTATTTTGTATGTTGTATGAGACTTTTCGAAAAAAAAATTTTGTGAAATAATGAGAAATATGTTATAATATGATGCATAAACGGATTTGATAAATATACACCTGTATGCCTTTTGAGGAAACTTCCAGTAGCCAATCTTCTAGTAACCCATTCGATGGGAACCATTTCGCATTGCCTTGATATAGAAGCAGTATCTCCAGCAATTTGAAGAAAAGCAGTTTTTATTCCAGCTTGATTTAACAGTTCGAAAACTTTGCCGTTAGTCGCATTACTTATCGCTGCTTTTCCTTCTAAATCGTGAGCCTTTACTCCGTCTCCGGCAGTTATGCGATCCTTGTTTTGTAGCAAACATAATTCTGGATTATCTGCTAGCTCGTAAACCTGTTTCGTTTTACCTTCGATTAGAAGCTTACCGAGCTTGTATTCTATAGAAAAAAAAAAAACAAGAAATTTTTAAATATTATTTTTCTATTATTTTCTTTATTGTTTGTATAAAATAATAGAAATATTTTCTAAGTAGTTTTCTCGATGATTTCTGTTCATAAATGGAAAAATAGATAAAAAAAGAAAAAAAAAGAAAGAAAAAAGATTTATCGACTACAAACAGAAATGATGTGTTTCAAATGAATTCTTCAAATTCTTGAAGTTTACAAATGTTTCTTATCATTACGAAAATGATAAATCGTTTCTATGACATGAATATAATAAGTGTAGGTATAATCATCGGATATTTATCAATCGAATAAAACGAAAAATACGTTTTGGAAATAAATTCCTTGAATAATAATGAATTTTAGCAAATTCAATAAGAATATTAATTCCACGAAAGAAACGCCCTGAGAAGCTGTTCCATTGATATGGGTAAAATAAAAAAAAAAAAAAATTAATCTAAGGTCGGTTCGCGGTCGAATAGAATTGAATAATAAAGAAATAAAAATACCACGTGGTATAAAGAGCCGGTATTATTTCTGTTCTTGAGATACAAAAGAACTTCGATATTGTGTTTTTTTTTTTTTTTTTTTTCGTTTGTTAATTAAATTACAGATACTGTAGAAGGATAAAACATGTAACATAATATATGAATAGAGATAATGAAGAAATGTTCAACTCACTTTGAGACATGATTTGTTCTAGTTTCATACACCGGGACCTTTGCTTTGCCGACTGTTAGACGATGGCCGTGATGCGTCCTACACATTTCAGATCTCTTAGGTGACCCCCACCAAGTACGCGCAGAGTTGATTGGTTCGAATTTCCCGTTTATCTATATCGCGCAACAAACACGTAATCAACTTATAGCGTGATACCCCCCTACACGTTATGTGTAGATATGAATTATTTGAAACTATACTACGATAATTCAATACTTATAAGTTTTTGGATTTAAAATTACGAACGATTACAGTATAGCGTATAAAAAAAAAAAAAAATTAAGATATCATCATTTTTTTTTCTTTCATAAGTTATAAATAGCCGATAATAATATATTAATTGATTTTGATGTTTATTGTAACGAAACAGTATAGTTCGAATTATTTGAATAAAACTCAATGCGTAATAAAATAATTTTGTAATTTAACCTAATTGATATCAATCGAGGTAAGATGGGAAATTCTCCCCCACTCGAATAATATGATTGAAAAACCTTAGGTATATATGAAACTATAAATATACATACAACAACATGTTATTATTGATATGACTGCGAACCCTTTGAAATGAAATTTAATATGTATAATCAGTTATTTATTTGATACGGCTGATGAAATGTGCGTCATTTGAATTTAAACAATATGGAATTTTTGTTAAGATTTATTATATATATTATAGTGTTGTGGGGACGAGTGACGACGTTACTTTAGAAGTTGCTTTCGTGCATGTGTAAATGTAATACGATAAATAAAATGATATGACCAGATTATGACGAAGGAGGCCAGCGCGGGCGCGGAGAAACCCCACCACTAAAAAGCTATTTCGCATTGGTCGTCATTCTAACCCACGCGAGTGCCTATAGTCAGCACGCTTTAACGCGCACGTTAGTTTTGGCGCTTTGGCAATCTGCAACACTGAGCAACTAGAAGACAAGAAAATTTTGTAAGTATATGAATTAAAGTCTTTTTATAGAGCTAAGTTTTCGAAGTGTTATTTAATGCTAAATATTTACTGAGATTTTTCATCATTTTGAGTATAGCGATACTCTAAATTCCTAACTATAAATGTTATGTCGTCAGACGGACCACGCGTTTTTGCAGCATCGTGGCAACAGGTGTGCGTCTATAGTACCGGCACGTTAGAAAGTATTCAATCCACGCTGCTTTGTTAATTATATTCATAATTGCCTTGATCTCGTTCTTGTTTTTTTTTTTTTTTTTTTTTTTTTTTTTTAAATCATGAGATAAAACAGCTTTCATATCAAATAAATTACCATATCTAACATACTTTCTGTAATTTACGTGGCTAAAAACACGAATTATTTGTTATATTCCTAATAGAAGATCAAAATCGTTCTATGCTTAGCTTATAGCTATATGTTTTTGTTAAATTTTCAATGCCTAATCAAATTTGCTTGGTTTTTTTTTTTTTTTTTAAACTATACATATCTACGTATTTATTGCGTGTCAATCCATTAATTAAAGGGATACTCATAATTTTAAGCACACACGTGACTGACCTTGTGAATTACTTCACACCACGTGTCATTAGAATATTAGGCTTATTACAATTTACGTCTAGATAATTCCCGATTTATTTTATACTTATAACACGTGTATGTTATCTGCGTACACATTAGGCTTCTCAGAATAAAATTGGCGTGATAACAGTAGTTTTTTCCAAAATTATATAAATATGGTATATAATTATACTTTATAGCATCTAATTAACAAATCTTTTGATAAAACACGGACTTACACCGTTTCAATTCTCAGAGGTGTCATCATATACCATAACTGATAATTCTAATAAATAAAAAAATAAAAATAAAAAAATATATCATAGATTATATTTCACGTTCGTAATCAGTTTATTATAATGAAATATAATTTTTAATGATCGAATTACATTACATTGCAAGATTACAGTTTATCTTAAAATTTAACACGAAAGTATAAATAGTTTTACATATCGATCCTTATATCTTAATATTATATTGTTGCAATTTCGTCAATTCTATCAAATTAATTATAGTATAGTACTATACTATAATGAGTATTTGAAAATGAAAATATAATCGCTATATATTAACAATCATCGAATTGTTTTATACATCCTATCCGAAATATTTTTTTTCATAATTTTAATTATTTACACGATGATGAAATAATTAACGACAATTACGACATAAATGATAAATCACAAAACTGCATGAGTATAAAATACAGCAAATATCTGTTTGCAATAGGTCAAAAGTTTATGAAAGTCATATGATAATGGGTCGGGTCAACTTTTGATCACTAGGGGGTCTCCTTATCGATATAGAATGTCACAACACTTCTCATTTATCATCGATTTACTTGTTTACTTGTTATTTGTTCGAAACTTGAGTTAATTATAAAATACGAAATTTTAAATTGGCAGATAAATGAGCCTGCGATTACTTATATTGTTCAAAAATATATAATCTATAAAAATTAAATTATTCATTTAAAAAAATGTTGAATACCTTAGAGTTATCTATTCTATTTTTATTCTTGATCCCTAATATATTACACAAGCATATATTATATTATTATCATATCAATTGAATCTAAGCAATTCAATTCATTGCAAAAGCTTCGCAACTCATTTTTCCATATCTCAAGACTTTGCCCTCCGTATTTTCTATCGTCGTCAATAAATCATAACACGTATTACAAATTATGCAATCTTTGCTCCAGAGTATAACATCGAACTCTTATCGATAACTAGAATTAAGATTAGTCCATCTTATGCATCAACTATATATTCATTATATTATTATCATACTATCTTTTTTATTCAGAATATCGGCTACTAAAATGTCCTGCAACAGGCCGCAAGATGATTGCGCTGATGCAATGTCCCGCCTTTCTATGCAGATTAGTAAAAATAAGAGACCACCAAGCAAGGGTGAAACTAGGGGACAAAAATCATCAGGATTAACACACGAGTGCGGTGTGTTTGGATGTATCGCTGCTGGGGATTGGCCGTCGCAAGTCGACGTTGCTCAAGTTATTTGTTTAGGTGAGAATGAAGCAAACAACATTAATGAATGTAAAAAAATCCTCAAGTATCTACCAATAAAACGATTTAAACTACATAATATGAATAATAGATCACAAATCTGATCATAGTAGTCAAAAAATGTATTATCAAGATGCTAAACATTCAGGTAATCTCATAATCGGTATAATCGAGTTAATAATAATCTTTCCAGGACTCGTGGCTTTGCAGCACCGAGGTCAAGAGAGTGCTGGTATAGTTACCAGCAAGGGTGTTTGTGCAAAATCATTTCATGTTCACAAAGGAATGGGAATGATAAGTAACATTTTCAACGATGAAAATATCAGGAGATTAAGAGGCAATTTGGGAATTGGTCATACGAGGTACAGCACCAGCGCCGCTAGCGAGGAAGTTAATTGTCAGCCGTTTGTTGTTCACACAGCTCATGGAGCATTGGCTGTTGCACATAATGGAGAACTGGTTAATACCGAATCTCTTAGAAAAATGGTAGACGTTATTTATTTTTAAATAAATATATGAATTTATTAGTATGTGCCTATAATGATTTTTACTTATTTTTAGCCTTATAGTATGTGTGGTCAGTCTTATATCACAGATTGAATAAAATGAGGCAATGATATCACCGAACTTATTCACATATTCTTTTTGGTATTACAGGTACTCAGTCGAGGAGTTGGTTTATCCACGCATTCAGATTCAGAACTTATCACACAAGCACTGTGTCTAAATCCTCCAGAAGGGGAGATCAGTGGACCCGATTGGCCAGCGCGTATTAAACATCTTATGCAGTTAGCTCCGTTGTCATATTCGCTGGTTATCATGCACCGTGATAAAATCTATGGAGTTAGAGATCCGTACGGAAATCGACCTCTTTGTCTTGGAAAGATCGTCCCCATCGGTAACCTTGGTGGGTGGAGGTGGTCAATGCATGCGGTTTAATGTCGATAATCATTACATAACATCGATTATAATTCACTGTTTGCTAACACTTAGCGGGGAGTTGCCTTGGTTCTACAAATTTAATGTGATGAAAGTTATGTATTTCTTTAGTTTTCAGGAAAATGAAGGATTTTAGTAGATCAAATCAAAGCTAGTAATCAAAAAATTAGAAATTCATTGTAGTCAATGTGGAGAATAACCAGCATGTTGAAAACTAACACTTTTTATAAGCTATAGCAAGTCTTCTTTTCATTGTAGAATATGATTGCAAAATATTGTAACTGAAGAGCATGTTTAGTACAAAGAATGAGTCAATTCGTAGAAACGGAATTGAGTTAATCTTTATTTTTCTCAACAGCTAATGAATCTGATGACGACGACGAGGCAGATGGTTGGGTAATCTCATCCGAATCTTGTGGTTTTCTTAGTATCGGTGCGAGATACGTCAGAGAAGTTTTTCCAGGTGAAATTGTGGAACTTACTCGTGAAGGAATCAAAACTATTGATATTGTAGAAAGACCGGACAAGAAACCACAAGCATTTTGCATATTCGAATACGTGTATTTCGCACGTAGCGACAGTATTTTTGAAGGTATAAAATCTTCATGTTTTAAATTCGTATAAAATTAATGCTAAGACAAACTCATGAGCTTTCAGATTACTGATATATCTAATCTTTTTCTATTACAGGACAAATGGTATATTCTGTTAGAATGCAGTGCGGAAAAGTATTAGCCATAGAATCTCCAGTGGACGCAGATATCGTTAGCTCAGTTCCTGAATCTGGCACAGCAGCTGCACATGGATATGCTAGACAGGTAAATATCGTGATATAAAATAGCAGAAAAAAAACACCCGACGTATCTTGTTCAAGATTTTTACATAATTTTCGATCTGTTAACTGTGTTCGTTGTTTTCAAAATTTCCCATATGAAATAATTTGGGCAGAAGAGATTTTCTGCTTATAGGAGCAAAATATCCTCCCAAATGAATTTATTAAAGTTTATGAAGTCTGTATGTACATCTAAACATTCTTTATTTATATTTCTAGTCATCAATACCCTTTGCCGAGGTTTTGTGCAAAAACAGATACGTCGGTAGGACGTTCATTCAGCCAAGCACAAGACTAAGACAATTGGGAGTCGCTAAAAAATTTGGTGCATTGTCTGAAAATGTTAAAGGAAAGAAAGTCATATTAATCGATGACTCTATTGTAAGAGGAAATACAATTGGTCCTATCATTAAGCTGCTGCGAGATGCCGGCGTGAAAGAAGTACGTAACTTTCATTCAAAACATAATGCATAATGATACAAAACATTACTTATATATCTTAATAAGATTGATAGTAGGTGCATAAATACACTTGAAAATTAATAATTTTGAAAATTCTTCCATAGGTACACATCAGAATTGCTTCTCCTCCTCTAAAATACCCCTGTTACATGGGAATCAACATTCCGACTCGAGAAGAATTGATTGCAAATAAATTGGACAGTCTAAAACTGGCTAAACATGTTGGCGCTGATAGCTTGACTTATCTATCAGTTAAGGGACTTGTTCAAGCTGTCAGGCACGGCATGGACAACAGAGATTGCAATTATATTGGCCATTGTACCGCCTGTTTAACAGGTGAATATCCCGATGAATTACCGGGTGACTTGGATTGGTAATATTTCGCTAGAGATTTACAAAGTCGAAAGTTTTTCTACCAATTAGATGATATATATATTATATAAGAAATTATTTTTGTTTAAGAATAATTATTCTTAATCGTTTGAATGAAAAAATTATTTTTTTTTCGAATATTAGGCACCTAAAATAATAGATGAAATCGTTTAATCGTTATTCAAAGGATCATCATCCAGTTTAGCTTCTTAAAAATCATTGTAAAATCTACGGAGGCATATTATTTAGAAATTAGGTAGAGCAGACTTATTTAAGTATATTATGATTAGGACGATTCTTCGTCATACTGCAGTTTATCTCATTAATGGATCTGTTTGGATGTAGAATCATCGGTGCAAGCCGTACGCTATGATTTTAGATATTAAGAGGCTTTGATGTAACATAAATTTGTTTATTAACTTAATATTATCATTATATTTAGAAATACTTTTATACAATTTATATCCTACATTATGTAATTTGTACTTTACATCAATTTGTATATTACAAAATGAATGGAATATATTATGTCATTCGTTAATGATATTACTACCGTTATTGAAATTGAAATTATTTAACGCTTATGCCGATGCGCTGAATCTGTATTAGAAAACTGGATCTTTTTTACAACCCACAAAGTATGGAGTTACAATACGCGAGCATTTTTATACACAGAATTAAATAACACAAATTATCCGGCGACGATTCTATGAATATAACGTAAAGAGAGCTAATTTATTTGAGGAGTTAATGAATCACTAAAACCGACACTGATGAGTTTATAAATCTACCTGTATATTACACATAGGACATAAGAGTTAAATAAATTATTTCAATTTAACAATTCAAATTTCAATTATGAAATAATTCGTAGTTCGATAGAAGCTAGATATCGATATTCGTCATAGGTGTAAAAATATATCAACTTACTACGCTGATTATTTCAACAATCTCACTTACATTTCTACTCTTTTGATCATACTGTGTGATAACTATTTTTAAACATTATGAGCTCGTGATTTTTAATTTACTTTGTGACTTTATAAAACTACGTATCTTTCTTTTCTAAAACTCCAGGCACATTACCAGAATCTTTTATCCTGAGTAGCTCGTCTTTATGTGTCTTTAATCTCTCTTCAATTTCTTTCATTTTTGCTTCTCGTCTCGCTTGTTTCTCCAACTTCTTCGTTTCGAGACACACACTCTTAACGCTCGTACTCTCTTCCTCAACGTTCTCAATATCATTTTCGTCCCCACTACCAGTCTCATCCATTACCTCCAACGTATTGACCTCTCTGATTTCAGGGGGGTCTAGTTCATTCCGTACGTCTGGAAAACCGATCTTAACACTTTCATCCGCATCTTGATTTGCCATTTGAATTTGTAAAGATTTTTTTGACTTTGGAGCTCTTTTATTCGGTTTCTTGAACACATCTTTGGTCTTAGATTTCGTCAATACTTTGACCATTCCTTTTCGTTTTTTCTTCGAACTTATCGGATGGGTAATGCCAGGATCATTTTGTTTAGACGTTGAAGGGCCAGGGTCAATTACAGTCAGCTTTTTCACAGGCTTTTTAGAAGATGTTTCAATGTTTGGTTCTAATTCCATTATCTCATTTAACATATCGGACATCTCATTCAACATATCTTCAGACTGAGCAATGTCTTCAGTCTTGTTTGAGTTCACAGTTTCAGACAGATTCTGTTGTGCTGTATTTTCCGCTTCTTTCTCTTTCTTTGGTTTATACATAGCAAATGGATTATCGTCATCAGATTCTGAGTCCAGTTCGATTCCTTTCAAACGTTTTTCTTCTCTGATCTGCTGCTTTTCCAAATAAGTTGTTAACGCTTGCATTCTATCGTCTCGCATGTTTGTCCAAAATTGAAGAGCTGAAAAATATTAACCTGACATTGTTATATATTTATGCGTTGAATGAATTCATTCTAAAAATTCAAATAATCGACTCGATGAATAACTAAACTAATATAATACCATCGTCTTGATATTTTGGCGGCACCCCAGCCTCTTTTATAGTCTCCATATTGGGAATGCAATAAGTATGATCAGAATCTCCTAAGACCTCTGTTCGTTGCATAGCGAAAACCCGTTCCATTTTTAGAAGTTTTCTTGTTTTAGCAAAATATTTCAGCGTTGCAGGTGTGTCAAAAATGGGGTCGTCTACTACCGGGGATTCATCTTTTTCAAAAAACATATAAGTTCCTACAGCGTCGTGGTAAGTTCCTTCGTAAAACTGAAAAAAAAAAAAAAAAAAAAACAACAAAAATAACAAAACCAGCGATTAGTTTAAAAAATTATTTATCCACCATCTTCGGGCTTATTATTTGCATAGAAAACTTATAGAGTGCAAAAAAAGCTGCAGGATTAAGTTTGAATTTTTAAATTCGAGAATAATAAGACGAGAATTCAAAATGTGTTTTTTTTTTTTCCATATTTAATATCGTTCTGATATTTTGAAAGAAAATTTATAACCGAGTACGTAAAGCGGGAGTTTAGGTTTAGTAGTACCAAAAAGGTTATAACGTGTTTTTATTACCTTTCCGTTAATTTGCATAATTGGATGGTCAGAGTCGATGCCGGCAATATCAAGTTTGAGTTTTTCATTTTTGAAGGTACTGCTATCAGCGTATCCTTCAAATTCAACGTATATCAATATTTCACTTTCATCTTCGGACACACTGCTCTCGGCATCAGACATTTCTAACCTATATTATATGGGTTGTATAATTTGGTTAAAATTTGATTATAATCAAGAATCAGTCTTTGATGACGTATATGTCAAAAGAATAGTTATCAACTCTCCGTTTTACGCTACAATAAACTTTTTAACATCAACATCTTCATCGAACGGAAATAAATAATAAAAATATTTAGTTTTCAAAATAAATAACCGTTCGCTGAGCAAAGCGCACGCTACGCTACGTAGCACGCGCGACAGGGATCACGGGAACTCGTGACTTAATAGCAGACGACGCGCGGTGGTATTTGTTATCAGTTGTGCAAATTTAAAACGTTGATAGAAATATGACGTTGCTATAAACACGCGGAAGGTTCTATTCGTATCTATAAAAATTGTTTGGCTAATGTCTTGTTCCGAAACTAGATTTCTGACATTTTTTTTAATCATTTCCACCTCGTTTTCTCACTTTCATCCGTATTAATCCAGAAACTACTACTTAAACCTTCCTTCGTTTAGGTTGAGGTTAGTTTTACAAATCGATCATTATACTCTCGAAAAGTTTATACTTTTTTAAATTTACTACATTTGGGTTAACGAACGAAGAATTACAATGACTTCTCTACAACAAGCACCTAAAGAAGTGAACAATTTGTATTTACAAACAGCCTCAAATATAATCACTCATATAGGTGAGTTCTGTACTATAAATATGTGTTTGATAAATGTTTACTACGAATAACCAAAACTTTGTAAATTTTCTGTTCATTTATTTATTCAGTCATTTATTTACAGATGAGTCTGAACAAAATAAGCTGTTGGAAGAATTAACAGAAATGGTTCAGATAAGCTGTATGTTAGATTTAAAGCTGAAACAATCTAACGAGATATTGAAGCGTTTGTCGACTCCGCAAGAAAATCATGACGAAGATGGGGAAACCCTCGATGATAAAGAAACTTTAGAAGTATATCAACTCGTTTAGTTTAGAAGTCATTCAGAGTTATAGTTGAACTCGAGTATCACAATTTTTTACTCAATTTTTGCTCTAATAATTTCTATCTGATGAATGTTGTGAAAATAATTCTATATTCAAGCATGACGAGAAACTTTGATATCCAAGAAATACTAATCATATTATTTTTTTCTACGTCGTAGCAATTCAAGAATGAAATAGCCGGCATTAGTACGGATGTTTCGAAGAATAAGATATTCTTGGACTTTAAGCAGCAAGTCAAAGTTCTATTAGATGGTAGGTATTCTATAGTTTGAAGAAATTCTAAAAATGTTTTAATTCACTAGATCGTAAGCGAAATCATGAAATCATGTTAGAAGTTCAGATACATGTTCTTTTATTTATTAAAACAGATTCAAAACGAAAGAACAAGTCTGCCGCAGATGACGATGAGTTGGTGGTGACTCAGAGCGAGATGAACGTTATTGACCCAATCACAAAAAAGCGAATAGTAGATCCGGTCAAAAACACAGCTTGCGGTCACGTTTATGATAGAGAAAGTGTCGTAGCTTTGTTGCAAGGAAATAAGAAGACAAGGTGAATAAACTCTTCTCTATCTTGAGTATTTAATCAAATTTACGAAAATGGATCTAATGATAATCTCTCTTTTATATTTTTCTTTCTAACAGATGCCCGGTGGTTGGTTGCGCAAATAAGAATTACATACTACTGGAAAATCTTCAGAGTGATATTCTTACTAAAAGATATTTGGATAGAAATGTTGAATAATCAGTTTTACCCGTGTTTTAAATCTGATTTATCTATATCGCACATCGAAACGCAAAGCTTTAAATATAGTCTAACTATGTCTATGCCTCTTTGTCAAAGATTTGGGAATCGGGAACACGTTATGTGGCCTTTTCATTAAATAATAATAATAATTTTTATTAAGATTTAGCTTATATCTTTCTACTATGTATAATAAAATAGAATTTTGTGTTGATTAAATAATTTTTCTGAACTTTTTCATGACTTTTATGTTGATTTCTTAAAAAAACAGACTGTAAAACTGATCAAAATTTTACACAATTTATTCTTGAACGAATTTATATTCATTTCATTTCAACACCGTACGTGAGGTTGCCTATAGTTAGGCTGCGACAGATTTCAAACGTCGTAATTGCAGACGCATGTTCTAAACAACAGTCAACGACACTATAGCTACGCATCTTGAATTCGTTTAATAAATAGATTACGAATACGGCGAGGGTTGATTTTGAAGCCAAAATCTCAGCATCGTATTAAAAATCAATCACAAATATGAGATATGCGCAATTAGTCATGGGACCCGCTGGTTGCGGAAAGGTAAATAATATATTTTTAGGTTAAGAAACGCTAACCTGTCTACGAACTACTACGAGTGAATGAAACAATCGACTAATAAATATACAATCAAATATGAATCTACCATAATTTATAAATATTTTACAGTCTACTTACTGTTCAACAATGGTTCAACATGCAATAGACGAAAAAAAAGTTGTAGAAATAGTAAACTTAGATCCAGCAGCTGAATATTTTGACTACGAACCTCTCGTCGATATAAGAGAATTAATTCACTTAGACGATGCTATGGAGGATCCAGAATTAAAGTTTGGGCCTAATGGTGGCCTCGTATTCTGCATGGAGTAAGTATTCAAATTTAATGTCTATTTTTAGCCAAAGATCTCCGCTTCAAATTAACGCATTGTTAGACTAGCTACGCCACCTGTCTCTTCTACTTTTCTAAGATATTTGAGCATGAGCTAGGTGTACTGAGATACGGCCTTTCACGAGGTCCGCTACGCTGGTATAAGTCTTCTGTTATCTTCGCTATGCCCTTGTAACAAATGCCGAACTTTTATTTAGGTCATTTTTAGTTATATCGTAATTGTAGAGTTAGCTTATGGGCCTTTAGATGCTTGATATCATTGATAAAGTAGTTTCAATCCTCTTAACTTCATCCCTATCTTTTTTGAAGAGATTCGAATGATATTTGAATGCGTATTTTAATTCCACAGATATTTACTTGAGAATTCTAAATGGTTGGAGGACCAATTGGGCGACGTTGATGAGGACTATATCATCTTCGACTGTCCTGGTCAAATAGAATTGTACACACATATGACGGTCATACGTCAGCTGGTCAACATGTTGCAGAATATAAATTTTCGAATATGTGGTGTATTCTTGTTAGACAGTCAATTTATGGTCGATGGATCGAAATTTTTGTCTGGTACTATGGCAGCGCTTAGCGTTATGATTAATCTCGAACTTCCGCATGTTAATATTCTAAGCAAAATGGATTTACTGTCCAAAGGAGCTAGGAAACAGTTGGATAGATATCTAGAACCTGATCCTCATAGCTTGTTAGCTGATATGGAGAAAGGACATTGGAATGAAAAGTACAGAAATCTTACCGAAGCTCTTGGAAGATTAATCGAGGATTATAGTTTAGTCAGATTTTATCCACTTAACATTAAAGACGAGGAAAATATTGCTGATATTAAGCTAACTATAGACAATATCATTCAATACGGCGAAGAAGCTGATGTTAAAATGAAAGATTTTGATGAGCCAGAAGCCGATGATGGGGATTGATAGCATCAATTATCGCTCGTTGTAAATAAGACACATTTTCTACTCAATAAAGTGGTTCTACCCATGAATTTCGCATGTTTTATTTACGTTTCTTCTACAAGTCATTTTATACGTAGCGATTAATGTAGAAATAAGATACATAACAGCTACTTCCACGGGAAACTGGCAGTGAGATTTTCCCAAAACTGCATGCGATTTCCGAAGAAATCATATTCCATTTTAAGCGAGATGTCCGAATGTGATCCTATCCGAAGATAGTTCCTGCGAGATGAGTATGGCTCCCAAATTGTGCTGTTAGAATCCGCCATAGTCGGTTTTCTGGAAACATAATTCAACTACAGATAATCCCACCGACTAACATCATCATATGGTATGCTCTGGTCAAGCTGGAGCTTACCCGTTGATGACAAAAGATGTCCAGAGCTGCACCATCGTATCAACCATTTTCCAATCAGCCTCATTCATCTGGTACTCAGGGGGCCCATAAAATCCACTTCGCTGTCGGAAGAGGTAAAGAATTTCGTCACCATGTACTGCACCCCAATCCACTATCATACTGCCATCGAACTTGTAACTGTGACTGAAAGTTCCCCGATATTCAAAGGAGCAGAGATATTGGGGGCTTTTTGCATGTAAAAAGTGTAGCTGCTCCTCTTTGTAGATAGGATAGTTGAACAGAAAGTCACTAACAAGTTCTGTGAAGTTTTTCAACAGCTGAAAGAAGTATCGAACGTAATTGTTGGTCAAGGAAAGCCTTGACTATATTTGATAGCTTTCAAATTCCTACTAAATTTTTGTCTGCAGTCAAATCTTTCAAGTAGTATGACCGCAAGGCAGCAGTGTAGACTGTTGCATTATCAAGTAAATTGTGGTACTGTAGGATAACAGGCAAGAGGAAGTCAAACTTGTCCAAAAATTCCTGGAATACATCTGCATTTCTGGATAGAACTGACAATAGAATAAAAAAGTTTTAAAAGTGTGTATACATATAATGAGTAAGTTTCCCATAGGTATGTCTAAATTATCTTATTGGTATGATTCTTTTGGGCTGATACTTGCTTTTGGGATATAGAGTTCCTTCCGTCGCCGTAACACTAGCAAGCCAAGGCAAATCCCGAAATTTTCCAGCAGCAAAGAGATTTGCCAAAGAATCAGTGAGCAATGCCCCTCCTACATCCGGTTCAACAGATGGACTCCAAGCATATGTTGGCAATTCTTTCCATTCATAGAATATTCGATCCATTTTGACTAACTGTGATGTGTCGATACTCTTCAGACACATGATAAGGGCCTTTGATATGTTTGTCGAACAGCCAAAGTATTCGCCTAGCTGAACTGCATGATTCACAGAGCTTCTTATGGGTCGGTGAACCTCGGTTGAAAGTGCTGATCCACTCTGCGTTATATATCTGTGAAAAAGTCCTATAGGAAGACTGCATGATAAGTTACATGGAAGTAGTGAAATGGAAATGATTTCGAATATATCTGTGTGAAAAAAGTTTCATATGCAATTGAGGTAAATGCAAAATCACTTCAATACTCAGTAGCGAGATTTAGATTGGAAAGTACAAGGTCTTCACAACTGACTTGCGACCCCCCAAGTTCACTATAACTTTCAAGATAACTAGCAATGAATAACGTACTATGTAACGGAGCATCAATATGATACATTAATATATTTGAGGCCACAAGTTATCTTACCGTTCGTTAAATTGGATGTTGTTAAAAGCTTAACGCTCGTGGCGCCCGAACTTCCTCCAGCCAAGGTGACTTGGTTGGGATCCCCTCCAAAATGTTGAATATTGTCCCGGTTCCATTCCAGAGCCTGGACGAGGTCTTTCAGGCCATAATTTCCAGGTGACACCTCGTCTCCGGTGCTGAGGTAACCTAGCAATCCTAAACGAGAGTACGGAACTACAAGGACCACATCCTTGTCAAGGATAAAATATGGACCGTAAGATGCTGATTCAGCGGTGCCTTTATTGAACCCTCCTCCAAAGACAAAAACCATGACTGGTAATAATGTAGAGCTATTACTTGAAGGTAACTGTGTGATCAGAGATATCCAGAATTAGTCACATGCATTTCGCGACCAAATTGTTCATACAATTCAACTTAAGTTTCATTATTATATCATTGAAGAAGTGACCATAGTATATACCCGTGGAGTATAAACATTGAGATACAGACAGTCCTCGTCTCCAATCACCACCTCGCCCTTGAGCTGAGGACATGGCTCAGAGTCAGTGCTAGCATCCAAAGTTCCATTCCAAGGTTCCGCTGGTACAGGTCTCTCGAACCTGGATCAGAACAGTACTAAAAATTGATATTATAATTGAATCCCCATTGATAAAATCTTGCAATTTGGGCTTGATAACGCCAATGAGAATGAATCTCGATGTTCGACAGGCGATATCGGTCTGTATCACAGCAAACCTGAGACTTCCTACTGGTGGTTGAGCATACGGGATGCCCTTGAAGCCAAAGATGTTTCTTCCGTGATGGGTGACCATGTTTACACCTCGAACTCTCCCATGAGGTATCCTTACTTCTGGGCGCGTTGTACTCTCAGAGGTGAGAATTCCCACATCTTCTTCAAGAATACCAGCGCAGGCTCTGAGGCAACTGATCAATGAAAGTGCTGCTAGCAAGTAGGCACTTGTATTATTACTCAATAGCAAGACCATTGCTCTAACTGATATGAGTAGTACTGTCTTCCAATGAATTGTGGCTTGCTACGATTACAATCAAACTTATCTTAGGGTAAAATCTTCGGAGACGAACAGGCGGTTTTCAAAAATTAGGCTCCAATACCTTTTACCTCAAAAATACAACATACAAAAGAACAACTGAGACAAAGACTCGATAATTAAAATTGATATCTGAAGTATAAGATGGTGCATGAGGCAGAGAACAGCTCCAAGCTGCGGAGTGGATTACTCAATGCCTCGTTACATTGCAAAATGTTATCTTACCACTGAGGTCATCATCTGTGGCATCATCGCTCATTAACTTATTAATCTATTACACAGTATAACAGAATTCGGATGGGTCTGACCTAAAAGATGAAACCTACACGGTCTCATAGATTTTTTTACGCTGATTCCAAATCAGTTTCAAAAATTTCTCTAGGTGGTCTAGTTTTTGAGAAAAAAAATGTTAAAGTTCAAAAAAGTCGGTAAAGTGGACAACTCGAAAAATTAAAAAAAAAATCTATTTGAATGGAATTGCTCGCACAGAAGAACAGGAAACTTATAAAACTTCAATCTTAATAGTGGAATCGACACCTTCTCAATTTTTGTAGTAGAAATGAGTAAAAAAAATCACAAAAAAAGTTGGAAAATTCGGAGTTTTCAATAAATTTGAATCACCAGAAGTTGGCTTCATGACTCAGTTTCTGTCATCTCTTTGCTGCAAATATATTCATAATGCGATTAATTTCAAGTGATATCATCGTTTTCATTACCAAAAGAAAGGTTAGCGATGGGGTGATGCCTTTTTTCTGTCTTGCGAGAAAACTTTTGAAAGATTCCGCCTCTTTTTTCTCTTCCGGATCTTCGTTCAAGTCTCTAGAATTCTCCGCAACTTCTTCATCGTCACTGGACTCATGACCTGGATGTTTTAGATAGATGTCTGCTGATTAAAGTTTGGGCCTAATGGTGACCTTGTATTCTTCATGGAGTAAACATTCAAATTTGATTTCTATTTTCAGCTGAAGATCTCGGGTTCAATCAAATTAAGGCGTTGTTAGTCTAGCTGTGCGGCTTATCTGTTGTAGTTTTCGAAGATAATTAAGTATGAGCTAGCCATTTCGAAATCCGGCCCTTTATGAGGTAGGCTATGCTGGTATACGTCTCCTGTTATCTGCGCTATACCTTCGTACAAATGCCTTTCTTTTATTCGTGTCATTTTTAGTCATATCATGAATTGTACAGTTAGCTTAATATCCTATCCTCTTAACTTTATCCCTAATTTTTTGGAAGAGATCTGAATGATATTTTAATGCGAATTATTATTCCGCAGATATTTACTTGAGAATTCTGAATGATTGGAGGAACATTTGGGCGACGTTGATGAGGATTATATCATTTTCAATTCTCCTGGTCAAATAGAATTGTACACACATGTATGAAGGTCATACGTCAGTTGATCAACATGTTGCAGAATAAAAATTTTCGAATATGTGGTGTAGTATTCTTGTTAGACAGTCAATTTATGGTCGATGGATCGAAATTTTTGTCTGGTACTATGGCAGCGCTTAGCGTTATGATTAATCTCGAACTTCCGCATGTTAATATTCTAAGCAAAATGGATTTACTGTCCAAAGGAGCTAGGAAACAGTTGGATAGATATCTAGAACCTGATCCTCATAGCTTGTTAGCTGATATGGAGAAAGGACATTGGAATGAAAAGTACAGAAATCTTACCGAAGCTCTTGGAAGATTAATCGAGGATTATAGTTTAGTCAGATTTTATCCACTTAAGAATAAAGATGAGGAAAATATTGCTGATATTAAACTTACTATAGACAATATCATCCAGTACGGAGAGGAAGCTGATGTTAAAATGAAAGATTTTGATGAGCCAGAAGCCGATGATGGGGATTGATAGCATCAATCATCGCTCGTTGTAAATAAGACACATTTTCTACTCAATAAAATGGTACTACCTATGAATTTCTCATGTTTTATTTACGTTTCTTCTGCAAGTCATTTTATACGTAGAGATTAATGTCGAAATAAGATACATAACAGCTACTGCCACGGCAAACTGGCAGTGAAGTTTTCCCAAAACTGCATGCGATTTCCGAAGACATCATATTTCATTGCAAGCGAGATGTTGGAATGTGATCCTATCCGAAGATAGTTCTTGCGAGATGAGTATGGCTCCCAATATATGCTGTTAGAATTTGCCATAGTTGGTTCTCTGGAAACATAATTCAGCTACAGATAATCTCACAGACTAGCATCATCATGTGGTATGCTCTGGTCAAGCTGGAGCTTACCCGGTGATGACAAAGGATGTCCAGAGCTGCACCATCGTATCAACCATTTTCCAATCAGCCTCATTCATTTGGTAGTCGGGGGGCCCATAAACTCCACTTGGCTGTTGAAAGAGGTAGAGAATTTCGTCGCCATGTACTGCACCCCAATCGACTATCCTACCGCCAGTGACCTTGTAACTGTGGCTGAACGTGCCCCGGTATTCAAAGGAGCTGAGATATTGGAGGCTTTTTGCATGAAAGAGGTGTTGCTGCGCCTCTCTGTGGATAGGATAGTTGGATACAAAGTCACCAGCAAGTTCTGTGATGTTTTTCAACAGCTGAAAGAAGTATCGAACGTAAATGTTGGTCAAGGAAAGCCTCGACTATATTTGATGATAGCTTTCAAATTCCTACTAAATTTTTCTCTGCAGTCAAATCGTTCAAGTAGTATGACCGCAAGGCAGCAGTATAGACTGTTTCATTATCAACTATATTGTGGTAGTCTAGGATAACAGGCAACAGAAAGTCAGACTTGTCCAAAAATTCCTGGAATACATCTGCATTTCTGGATAGAACTGACAATAGAATAAAAAAGTTAGTATGTATACAAATAATAAGTAAGTCGCCTATAATGCAAGTAGCTGGTCTGTCTCTAAATTATCTTATTGGTATGGTTTTTTTGGGCTGATACTTGCTTGTGGAAAACAGAATTCCTTCCATTGGTGTAACACTAGCAAGCCAAGGCAAATCGCGAAATTTTCTAGTAGCAAAGAGATTTGCCGGAGAATCGGTAAGCAATGCCCCTTCTACATCTGGTTCCATAGATGGACCCCAAATATGGAATGGCATTTCGTTCCAGATATGGAATATTGAATCTGCTTCGACTAACTGTGATTTGTCGATACTCTTTAGACACATGATAAGGACTTTTGATGTGTTCGTCGAACAGCCAAAGTGTTCGCCTAGCTGAACTGCAAGATTCACTGAGTATCTTATGGGTCGAGGAAGCCCAGGTAAAAGTGCTGATCCACTCTGGGTTATATATCTGTGGAAAAGTCCTATAGGAAAACTGCATGATAAGTTACATGGAAGTAATGGAATGGAAATGATTTCGAATATCTGTGTGAAAAAAGTTTCATATGAAATTGAGCTAAATACAAGACCACTTCAATACTCAGTAGCGAGATTGAGATTGGAAAGTACAAGGAAAATCTTCCCCGAAGTTCACTCTAACTTCCAAGATAACTAACAATAAATGCCGTACCATGAAATGGGGCATGAATATGGTACATCAGTATATTTGAGGTCACGAGTTATTTTACCATTTGTTGAATTGGATGATGTTAATAGTTTAACGCTCATGGCGCCCGAACATCCTCCGGCAAAGGTGACTTGGTTGGGATCTCCTCCGAAATGTTGGATATTGTCCCGGTTCCATTCCAGAGCCTGGACCAGGTCTTCCAGGCCATAATTGCCAGGCGACACCTCGTCTCCGGTGCTGAGGTATCCTAGCAATCCTACACGATGGTTCGGAACTACGAGGACCACATTCTTGTCAAGGATGAAATATGGACCGTAAGACGCCGATGTAGCGGACCCTTTTTGGAACCCTCCTCCAAAGACAAAAACCATTACTGGTAATAGTGTAGAGCTGTTACTTGCAGGTAACTGTGTGATTAGGGATATCCAGAATTAGTCACATGCATTTCGCGACCAAATTGTACATATAGCTTATATTATACAGCTTTTATTATTATATCATTAAAGAAGTGACCATATTATCTACCCGTGGAGTATAAACATTGAGATACAGACAGTCCTCGTTTCCAATCACCACCTCGCCATTGAGCTGAGGACACGGCTCGGGGTCATTGCTGGCATCCAAAGTTCCATTCCAAGGTTCCGCTGGTACAGGTCTCTCGAACCTGGATCAGAACAATACTAAAAATTGATATTATAATTCAATCCCCTTTGATAAAATCTTGCAATATGGACTTGATAACACCAATGAGAATGAATCTCGATGTTCGACAGGCGATATCGGTCTGTATCACAGCAAACGTGAGACTTCCTACTGGTGGTTGAGCGTACGGGATGCCCTTGAAGCCAAAGATGTTTCTTCCGTGATGGGTGACCATGTTTACACCTCGAACTGTCCCATGAGGTATCCTTACTTCTGGGCGCCGTGTACTCTCAGAGGTGAGAATTCCCACATCTTCTTCAAGAATACCAGCACAGGCTCTGAGGCAACTGATTAATGAAAGTGCTACTAGCAAGTAGGCACTTGCATTATTACTCAATAGCAAGACCATTGTTCTAACTGATATGAGTACTGTCTTCCAATGAATTGTGGCTCGCTACGATTACAATCAAACTTTTCTTAGGGTAAAATCTTCGGAGACGAACAGGCAGTTTTAAAAAATTAGGGTCCAATACCTTTTACCTAAAAAATTCAACATACAAAAGAACAACTGAGCTACAGACTCGATAATTCAAATTGATATCTGAAGTATAAGATGGCACATGAGGCGGAGAGCAGCTCCAAACTGAAGATTGCATTACTCAATGCCTCGTTACATTGCAAATTTTATCTTACCGCTGAGGTTATCATTGAATGATGAAAGACTTCATTCCTAAGTGACGTGTTTCGTGGTAGATAGCAGCCGGCAACGAGAACTGATAGACTCTGTAGCATTAAATGAGGTCCATTTTCTACTCAATAAAGTGGTTCTACCCATGAATTTCGCATGTTTTATTTACGTTTTTTCTACAAGTCATTTTATACGTAGAGATTAATTATTCATCATGAATGTATCACTCGAAGTAGAAGTAATCGGAGAAGGGTCTCAATCAATCAAGTCGAGTCAATTTATAAAATGTGATGGCCTGACGTTTCGGCAGTGTTATGCTGCCCTCATCAGAGGCTATTTATTGGAAAAAATTGCAAGTTTGAATTTACAAAGGTCAAAATAAATTCAAACTTGCAATTTTTTCCAATAAATAGCCTCTGATGAGGGCAGCATAACACTGCCGAAACGTCAGGCCATCACATTTTATAAATTGACTCGACTTGATTGATTGAGACCCTTCTCCGTAGAGATTAATGTCGAAATAAGATACACAACAGCTACTTCCACGGGAAAGTGGCAGTAAGGTTTTCCCAAAACTGCATGCGATTTCCAAAGAAATCATATTCCATTTTAAGCGAGATGTCCGCATGTGATCCTATCTGAAGATAGTTCTTGCGAGATGAGTATGGCTCCCAAATTGTGCTGTTAGAATCCGCCATAGTCGGTTTTCTGGAAATATAATTCAACTACAGATAATCCCACAGACTAACATCATCATATGGTATGCTCTGGTCAAGCTGAAGCTTACCCGTTGATGACAAAAGATGTCCAGAGCTGCACCATCGTATCCACCATTTTCCAATCAGCCTTATTCATCTGGTACTCGGGGGGCCCATAAACTCCACTTGGCTGTCGGAAGAGGTAAAGAATTTCGTCACCATGAACTGCACCCCAATCCACTATCCTACCGCCAGTGACCTTGTAACTGTGGCTGAAAGCGCCCCGATATTCAAAGGAGCAGAGATATTGGGGGCTTTTTGCATGTAAAAGGTGTAGCTGCTCCTCTTTGTGGATAGGATAGTTGAACAGAAAGTCACTAACAAGTTCTGTGATGTTTTTCAACAGCTGAAAGAAGTATCGAACGTAAATGTTGTTCAAGGAAAGCCTCGACTATATTTGTTAGCTTTCAAATTCCTACTAAATTTTTGTCTGCAGTCAAATCGTTCAAGTAGTATGACCGCAAGGCAGCAGTGTAGTCTGTTGCATTATCAACCAAATCGTGGTACTGTAGGATAACAGGCAAGAGAAAGTCAAACTTGTCCAAAAATTCCTGGAATACATCTGCATTTCTGGATAGAACTGACAATAGAATAAAAAAGTTAAAAAAGTGTGTATACATTAGACCAGTTTTTTTTTTTCAACTTTTTTTTTTTACCTCGGACACTCTTGAAAAGTGACTTTTTAGTGTAAAACGAAGCCTTGTGGAACCGGAGCCTGGTGGCTCAATTTTAAAAGGTTCCGCAGTCGGTCTGAACTTTTCCCATTTGATTAACATAGGATTCTTGCTGGACAAACACTCTCATCAAAATATCTCGAAAACCATGCAAGTTAGGAAGCTGTCTTTGGTCTCATTTTGTAGATCATTGAATTTTCTGCAAAAAAAGTCTCATCTATCTCCGAGCTAGAAATTGATCTTGTACTCGTTGCGGACGCTTAAACTTGAGCTTTATTTGATGAATAAATTTTTTATAATTTTTTTTCAATTTTTAGATCTAACGAAGATCAGACTTTCTGTAGTGGATTCAATTACCTACCAAATGAGACCAAGAACAGCTTCCTAGCTTGCATAGTTTTCGAGATATTTTGATTAGAGTGTTTGTGTAACAAGAATCCTATGTTAATCAAATGGGAAAAGTTCAGACCGACTGCGGAACCTTTTTAAACTGAGCCACTGGGCTCCGGTTCCACGAGGCTTCGTTTTACACTAAAAACTCACTTTTCCATTGGTGTACGAGGTGAAAAAAAAAAAGTTGAAAAAAAAAAAACCGGTCTAGTATACATATAATGAGTAAGTTTCCCATAGGTATGTCTAAATTATCTTATTGGTATGTTTCTTTTGAGCTGATACTTGCTTGTGGGATATAGAACTCCTTCCATCGTCGTAACACTAGCAAGCCAAGGCAAATCGCGAAATTTTCCAGCAGAAAAAAGACTTGCTAAAGAATCGGTGAGCAATGCCCCTCCTACATCCGGTTCAACAGATGGACCCCAAGTATTTATTGGCAATTCTTTCCATTCATAGAATATTCGATCCGTTTTGACTAACTGTGATGTGTCGATACTCTTCAGACACGTGATAAGGGCCTTTGATATGTTTGTCGAACAGCCAAAGTATTCGCCTAACTGAACTGCATGATTCACAGAGTTTCTTATGGGTCGGTGAACCTCGGGTGAAAGTGCTGATCCACTCTGCGTTATATATCTGTGGAAAAGTCCTATAGGAAGACTGCATGATAAGTTACATGGAAGTAATGAAATGGAAATGATTTCGAATATCTGTGTGAAAAAGGTTTCATATGCAATTGAGGTAAATGTAAAATCACTTCAATACTCAGTAGCCAGATTTAGATTGGAAAGTACAAGGTCTTCATAACTAACTTGCGACCTCCGAAGTTCACTCTAACTTTCAAGATAACTAGCCATAAATACCGTACTATGAAATAGAGCATCAATATGCTACATTAGTATATTTGAGGCCACGAGTTATCTTACCATTCGTTGAATTGGATAATGTTAAAAACTTAACGCTCATGGCGCCCGAACTTCCTCCGGCAAAGGTGACTTGGTTGGGATCTCCTCCAAAATGTTGGATATTTTCTCGGTTCCATTCCAGAGCCCGGACGAGGTCTTTCAGGCCATAATTTCCAGGCGACACCTCGTCTCCGGTACTGAGGTATCCTAGCACTCCCAAACGTTGGTTCGGAACTACGAGGACCACATCCTTGTCAAGAATGAAATATGGACCATAAGACGCTGATTCAGCGGACCCTTTTTTGAACCCTCCTCCAAAGACAAAAACCATGACTGGTAATAATGTAGAACTGTTACTTGAAGGTAACTGTGTGATCGGAGATATCCAGAATTAGTCACATGCATTTTTCGACCAAATTGTTCATACAGTTCAACTTAAATTTTATTATTATATCATTGAAAAAGTGACCATAGTATATACCCGTGGAGTATAAACATTGAGATACAGACAGTCCTCGTTTCCAATCACCACCTCGCCATTGAGCTGAGGACACGGCTGGGGGTCATTGCTGGCATCCAAAGTTCCATTCCAAGGTTCCGCTGGTACAGGTCTCTCAAACCTGGATCAGAACAATACTAAAAATTGATATTATAATTGAATCCCCATTGATAAAATCTTGCAATTTGGACTTGATAACGCCGATGAGAATGAATCTCGATGTTCGACAGGCGATATCGGTCTGTATCACAGCAAACCTGAGACTTCCTACTGGTGGTTGAGCATACGGGATGCCCTTGAAGCCAAAGATGTTTCTTCCGTGATGGGTGACCATGTTTACACCTCGAACTCTCCCATGAGGTATCCTTACTTCTGGGCGCGTTGTACTCTCAGAGGTGAGAATTCCCACATCTTCTTCAAGAATACCAGCGCAGGCTCTGAGGCAACTGATCAATGAAAGTGCTGCTAGCAAGTAGGCACTTGTATTATTACTCAATAGCAAGACCATTGCTCTAACTGATATGAGTAGTACTGTCTTCCAATGAATTGTGGCTTGCTACGATTACAATCAAACTTATCTTAGGGTAAAATCTTCGGAGACGAACAGGCGGTTTTCAAAAGTTAGGGTCCAATACCTTTTACCTCAAAAATACAACACACAAAAGAACAACTAAGATAAAGACTCGATAATTAAAATTGATATCTGAAGTATAAGATGGTGCATGAGGCAGAGAACAGCTCCAAGCTGCGGAGTGGATTACTCAATGCCTCGTTACATTGCAAAATGTTATCTTACCACTGAGGTCATCATCTGTGGCATCATCGCTCATTAACTTATTAATCTATTACACAGTATAACAGAATTCGGATGGGTCTGACCTAAAAGATGAAACCTACACGGTCTCATAGATTTTTTTACGCTGATTCCAAATCAGTTTCAAAAATTTTTCTAGGTGGTCTAGTTTTTGAGAAAAAAAATGTTAAAGTTCAAAAAAGTCGGTAGAGTGGACAACTCGAAAAATTAAAAAAAAAATCTATTTGAATGGAATTGCTCGCACAAAAAAACAGGAAACTTATAAAACTTCAATCTTAATAGTGGAATCGACACCTTCTCAATTTTTGTAGTAGAAATGAGTAAAAAAAATCACAAAAAAAGTTGGAAAATTCGGAGTTTTCAATAAATTTGAATCACCAGAAGTTGGCTTCATGACTCAGTTTCTGTCATTTCTTTGCTGCAAATATATTCATAATGCGATTAATTTCAAGTGATATCATCGTTTTCATTACCAAAAGAAATGTTAGCGATGGGGTGATGCCTTTTCTCTGATTCTGCGGCGTGTATCGAGCGCATACGTAACAAAAACTGTTAGGAGAGTTTTTGCACTTGCGAGGCATGATTTTTTTGATAAATGAAAGATTTTAACCTGAATCTAATGAACTTTATTATCAATAACCTTTCTTTTGGTAATGAAAACGATGATATCACTTGAAATTAATCGCATTATGAATATATTTGCAGCAAAGAGATGACAGAAACTGAGTCATGAAGCCAACTTCTGGTGATTCAAATTTATTGAAAACTCCGAATTATTTATATAAGGACTAATTTCGCATCATGTAAAAAAGAACACCATTTACATCGACATAGTTTCTATTTTATTGGTATGATTTGCCGCGTAAACATTAACAGATACTCAAATTTATTTGTGTTTGAAGAATTTAAGAATCGTATGGTAAATACTGTACAAGTCTTGAAAAATATAATATTACTAGATCTTGAAAAATAATGTAATTTTTAAATCATACAATCTATGGCTGAGTGGATCAGCCACCTTTACTTGTACTTGGTTCACTTTTTGTGCTCATTGCTCTTCTGTCTTGTTCGTTTTTCTGTTTAGCAAGGAAACTCTTGAAAGATTCCGCCTCTTTCTTCTCGTCCGGATCTTCGTCCGGGTCTCTGGAATTCTCTGTACCTTCATCGTCGTCACTCGACTCATTACCCGGATGTTTTAAATAGATGTCTGCTATTTCACGTCCTGCGCTAACTGAACTGACCATCGGAACAACATCCCCTGAGCCTCCCTCTGCTGCCTTTCGCAATTTCTCTTTCTTCGCCTCTTCTTGTGCCTTTGCATTCTCTGTTCTAATTCTTTCCCAATCTTTCTTGTAGTCTCTAAGAATTCATGAAATGAAAAGATGTGTTTTAAGATTTGCAAGAACATTCATGACCATCAATGAACAAACATAAAGAAATACAGCCAAGGATAAACCTACGTTTCATATTCTTTTGCAGCTTCTTGTATGAGCTTGAAGAACTTAGGTATCCCATCACCAGTCAAAGCCGAGACACCACAACTCCGCAAGTGACAATAAAATTCGTCAAGTGCTAGAGCTAAACTTCGTGTTAAATTGCTTATATAGCTACTCTCAGACTCCAACGCTTCTTGGAATGACTCGAAATCTTGCATCCAATCTACAGCATAACTGTGCTCAACTACGTCTGTCTGTAATCATTGTGTTAGAGATAAAATTAGAAAACTAAAGACGAAGAGAAACTTTCGAAACACTTTGTGCAAAGTCGAGAATGAGTTTCATTCAACTTTAGTTTTCTTTTTATCGCATTATAAGCTGGCAAAGTACTATATTTTCAAGATATTGCAGATGCGATAGTAACCAGGGAAACTAATGGGAGATTATTTGGTATCAGTTTGGTCTATTTTAGCAAGAAACTCATTCCCAACTGATCTCAAATTATTTCTACACCATGAATATACCTTGTTCATTGCTATAACGAACGGTAGCCTTGTTTTGTACAGAATTGAACAAGCGTAAAGCATATTTGACATGAAGGTAACTGGGCTGACGCTCCTCACAGTATCCATAACATAAACAATAACAGTTGGAAATTCAGAAGCTAATGCTTCGGTGATAATAGTCCCGCTAGCAGACCAAGTGAAGACTTCTATTTGCCCAGGAGTGTCCAGTATAACAAATTCGTGTTCTTCGCCCGCCCTTTCAACCAGCTTTATGACCTGGTCAAATTTTGTTGAGAATAAATTCAATGCAGTAACTATTCCTCCGTTAGGACCTAGTCCATATTGTTTCATAACTTCCTTGTAGTTGACTGTGTCTCTTATATCTAAAAAACGAAGAAGACATTAATAAAACATTACGTTTACTTTACAGAGAAGGTTTTAATCTTTATCCAATTCCGTTAGAACTGCTTACCAATATTGGCTGGATAAGGGACCTCTGTACAAGCAGGATCCAAATTAATGACGTATGGCTTTCCAGTATTGTAGAGAGTCGATGTGATCTTTTTTACAAATGTAGTTTTACCAGAACCAGCCATTCCAAGTACAATTATACAAGTCGGCTTGCGACGTTCCTTTGTAGCCGGTTCTGAGCCAGATGCTTTTTGACTATCTATGTCCATTGTGGGATCGACATCATGGGTTTTTTCACTTTCAGGTACAGTGTCAGTCTTGAACATTCTGGTAAAATAAAAAAAAAAAAAAAAAACGGTGATGAACGTAGTTATCAAAATTTAGAGGTTAACTTGTCAGTTTGGTTAGTTTAGGTAATTTTTAATCATTAAATTTGACGAGCATTTCAAATCTTGTATATTTCAGGGTCAGAGATTCTATTCTCGATGTTGATGGGTCGATAAATAGTATTTTGGAATTAGAATTCACAATGTTATACCTGAAAATGTACGCTGGGGCGAGAATTCGCCGGTTCGTAAATTGAAAACAACTGTCTGTAATTAATTGAGTAATTTTATTTTTTAATTAGAAATAATCCTTGTGTTTTCGGTTTTAATCAGAATTATTTCATCTCATTTATCCTGTTTAATCGAAAATCTATCAATTAGAAATTTCTTTTGAACCTGTTGCTGTATCACTGCGTGACTCGAAGTTAATAGGTTATGTCGTTAACCGTTGTGTTACCAATAGATGTTGAGAAGTTGAGAAGATTAGAGGACTAGAGATGTCAGATGGTAGCCGTCTGGCGTCGCTGCTAAGCGAGAAATATTCAAATCGTTCAAACTTCATAAATAACATAAACAACAACAACTCTAGTATACGTAGTACTCTTCTTGTTAAATCTTATATTGGCGTAACTTAAGAAAACTAGAATTTTGCGTAAATTTTGTAGTACTAAAATGCCTAAAATTTGTTGTATTATCGAATGCAATAATAAATTGACTATAGTGACTGTAATCAGCGTAATTATGTTTGATATTATTGTGATACGAACGTTGTATCATAATAACTTGTATACCAAAAGCAAATATAGAGACTCTGTTAATTGTGATGAGTAGATAATTATTCTTAAGGAACAATTAGAATTTATGAATTATGACTTTGACAATGATCAATATTGTATCGATGCAACAGTAATAAAGTCTCAGATATACCAATTCACCAATTGCTTCGTTATGTTCCATTTTCCCATCCCTGTGATTATGCGTTTCAAATAAAAACAGTAGTGAACGCAACTACTCCGAATTCTTTCAATGAACCATCTGCAAAACCACAACGAATATAATAGAATGGTAGTAGTTTTTTGCCCGCATTCTTTCGTCGCACCACTATCTTTCCATTCATACTTTTACAACGTTCCTTGTGGTTCCTTGAGCGTTTCCGCATTCTTCTGTAAAACCACTATCATTTCATTCATATTTACGTCGTGTGCGCGAATGCCCTCTATTTATCAATGAACTGGGATGCGCAGATGGGTATCTCAACTAGCGATGTCTATAAACGAAAAAACAACTAAAAAGAACAACTCAAACAACTCAAATTATCTAACGATAATATTCGAATTAGGAGAAAAAGACGGAGAATAATAGCTAGTCATTACAATCACGTATCAACTATTTTTTAACTCCGTAATCACCATATCCAACTTATAAGCGGGTATGTGCTCTACCCTAGGTCATAATGGTATTGCCATGTGAAATTGACGAACTACTTTTGCCACAAATATCTATACGCCTCGTTATATGCAACCCGTTTGCCAGTCCTGTATTTTTGGTAGTTTTCCTCCTCTCCTTTTGTCACTTCGCTTTTCATCCACGTAACACGTGGGGAAGAGCCGTATTCAATTTTAGGTTATGTTATGTTACATCGTGTTCAGTTGGGAGGCAAACAGAGAATGAAATCTAATTGTTTATAAATATTGAGTAATTGTAGCAATGGGAAAGATCAAAAGAGATAAATCTATCAAATGGAAACCGCTGAAATTAGACGGGGCATTATTCTCAGAAGGCGTTGATGGTTTGATTGGTATTGAAGAATTAACTGACTACCGTGTAGAAAAAAGAAGCAAGAAACGCAAGGCAAGTCGTACGGACGATAAATCGGACCAGGTAAATAAATAAATATTGTTTTAAATCTACATTCTATCATTATAGGTACATTTCATTCATCTATTCTAACTGTCGAAACGTAAAGCATGAATTATAATTTTTCTTTGAATTTTACACATGCTTTCAATCCCATAGATCTAGTCATAATTTCTCATCTAATTTAATTGAAATTAGAAAAAGTTGAAGAAAAAGAAGACGCAGAAACGTGGCAAAGAAATTGAGGATGACGACGGAGACGAACATGCTGCTCAAAAGAAGAGACTGAGAGGAACTAAAAGGGGCGAGAAAAAACCAAAACAGAAGAAGAATAATAGAGGGAAACATGTGGTCGCAGCAGAATCTGAAATTATTGAAGAAGAGTCTGGTATCGGGTCAGACAATGAAACTAACGTTGGGGAAGAGGATAACGTCGACGATTCAAACAATTCAGAATCAGAAACGAACTTAGATTCATGGACTTCTTTAGGGGTGCCTGAAATATTGGTGAAAGCATTAGCTGACCAAAAGTTTTACTCTCCCACATCTATTCAGGCTTTAACATTAGCTCCGGCTATTTTGGGAAGGAGGGATATCCTGGGCGCCGCTGAAACAGGCAGCGGTAAAACTCTGGCATTTGGTTTACCAATTTTAAATGGTATTTTGGAGGCACAAAATGAAGAGGCGAATAATGCGGATAATAAGAGTGAAGATTCGCTTCAAATTGATGATGAGGATTCGAGTAGCGAAATAGACGAGCCAGAAGACATTCAGAATCAAGAAATCGATTCAACAGATGAATCGTTGAATGAAGAATTTTCAGATTCTGGTTTGTGACTTCCAATGGCTTGTGTTTCTATTCAACAAATGTTCATCATTACTTCCTCTATAATTTCAGCATATAATTTTCAATGATTTTCCAACTAGAATCAGAAGGTAAGCCAGAAAAGGGCGAAGACGATAGCGTGGAAGAATCAGATTTTGAAGAAAAAGAAGAACTTATCGGAGACGAGCTGCTAGATGAGGAAGGCCTTGGCTGTGTCAGAGCAATTGATAATGTAAAGATCGGTGGATCTCGCGGATCGCCAAAGAAGCCTTTATATGCTTTAATTTTAACACCCACAAGAGAACTGGCTATACAAATTAAAAACCATCTTGTTAAGGCTGCAAAATACACTGGAATTAGAGTGAGTTGAAATGCGATAAAATTACACTTACGTATCTTGTTCAATAATTTGTTTAAATTTCACTTTCAGATCGCTGTGGTTGTAGGAGGAATGGCTGCCGTTAAACAGGAGCGAATCTTGAGCAAGTCGCCAGAAATAGTTGTCGCTACTCCAGGTCGTTTGTGGGAATTGATTCAAGAAGGGAATATGCACCTTAGTCAAGTCGACAACATTAAGTAATTCCTGTTTTCATGTACAGATTCTATGTATTCGACAAAATCTACTTTACAAAAAGACCTTTTCTTTCTCTATCGATTAGATTCTTGGCTATCGATGAAACAGACAGAATGGTGGAGCGGGGTCATTTCCAAGAGTTGCATAGTTTATTGGAGAAGATAAATATGGACAGTGAAAAGTTAAAAAAACGTCAAACTTTCGTTTTTTCTGCTACATTGACCATGGTTCATGATATTCCGCAACATTTGATGAAGAAAAAGAACAAGCAAAGAAATAAAATACAAAAACTAACACCGGGACAAAAGTTGCAGAGAGTTATCGAAATGTTAGGCATTTCAAATCCCAAAATTGTTGATGTTACTAAACAATCAGGTACACTGATCAGGTTTTTCAATTTTCTGCGTTATCATTTATGTATTGAATTTCATCCTACTATGTAATATACTTGATTTCTTGCAGGGACTGCTGCCAGTTTAACAGAATGTCGTATAGCTTGCACCATCGATCATAAAGACTATTATCTTTATTATTTACTAAAACGACATGCTGGTCGCACTTTAGTATTTTGTAACAGTATAGGCTGCGTAAGAAGACTAGCAACTTTATTAGAAATATTGGAATGTAATCCTCTACCATTACACGCTGGTATGCAACAGCGGCAAAGACTGAAAAACCTGGAGAGGTGAGTCTCGACCTTTTAGACTATTCATTATACATACTTTTGATCCACTAATCTCTCATTTGACAAATAAATGATATCTGTGTATCTTCCAACAGGTTCCAGGCAAATGAAAATGGTATTTTGATAGCCACCGATGTGGCTGCTAGAGGCTTAGACATACCTAATGTAGAACATGTGATTCACTATCAGGTTCCCAGAACATCTGAGGTATGATATTCGATGGCATCAACCTTTCCAGAATCTAAAAATTATGCAAGCTGGAATTATTTCGAAATCGGCATCTTTAGATGTTTACTTAATCAACTACTTATGTTGTTTTTCTCCTTTAGGGCTACGTACATAGAAGTGGTAGAACAGCCAGAGCCCAAAAAGAAGGGATTACTATAATGCTGATGGAACCATCAGAGATGCAATATTACACGAGAATTTGTAAAACACTTGGAAAAAGTAAGTATAAAATATGTGAAGATTTCCTATAAGACCGAAATTCTCTGTGTGGCTGTGCTGGCTGGTCAACTTTTTTCAGCCAACATTTGAATACCATCAATATTGCTCATTGGATTTCAGCTCAAGACATACCTACCTTCCCAGTAGTAGACCGCCTCCTGATTGCTGTAAAAGAAAGAATGAATTTGACTCGAGAAATTGACAGACTAGAGTTGATGTGCAGAAGGGACAACGCACAGAAGGGTTGGCTGCATAAAGCAGTCGAAGATATGGACCTTATGCTTGACGAAGACCAGATGTAAGTATTATTCTTACACTCGATAAGAATAAGTAGATAATCCAAAGTATGTTTTTTCATAATCCTATTTGTTGATGTGGCATCCCCAAATATTGAATACTCAATACCTTGAATCAGCGTTGAAGTTACCCATGTGGTCAATCCACTATTTTCATTTTCCTTTCCAGAGAAACGACAATGGAGACTAGGGAGACGGCAGATCTAAAGAGGCAGCTGAAAGCTAGAAGACATCAGTTGAAGAGTCTACTGAACAAGCCGCTTTTCCCTAAGGGTTTTTCTGGAAAATACCTAGACTCCAGCATCGAATTTCAACTGGATCAAAGCACACAAAAGGCAGTTGATGTAATGAAAGACGCCATCAAAGAAAAGCCTAAAAGGAATAAGAGAGAGACTCCTGGTATTCCCAGGGTGAAACGTGTTTCAAAGAAGAAGTTTTCTAGAAAAAAGAAGAAGTAGTAGTCTCATCGTATTTTCTTTTACTAAATTCAATAGGCGCGATTTCGATTTTGTGTAAATAAATCAAAAATTATATCAACTATTTCTTGACAATGTATCTATTGATACAAAAACTTTATTGCTTCAGCTAATTAACAATAACACGACTTAATACAAGAAGAACATCCAAAAATGTAACGCGTCTCTCCTGTATTACAAATATGATTTAAAAATAAAATTTGAATTATTATTACAGTAATTCTTCTGCTTTTTTTTATTGTGTGATAATATGGCTTTGATTAGTGAGTTGAACTCTCGGAATTATGTATTAACATACTGACAGACATCTCCAGCCATATCTGATACCGGCATTAAGCCAGAATCCACAGGATCTGTATTATGTCCCAAGTTATCGCCGAACTTTTCTAATCTGGAATGAATGTCTGCGAGAGCTTCCATCTTATGAACTGTTACGTCGCTAGTTTCTGGCACAGCCTCTTGAGCAACGTAAATTCGTCTCAGGTTGAGGCCCATCATTTCTAATTGAACTTCAGCTAACTCTCGTAGAAGTTCAACGGACACTGCCATGTAACATTGCGGTCGAACTTCCCTGAGGACTGCGCTGAGCGTTTCAAGAGCATCGGCTCTAAGCTTTTGCACAGCATACTGACTGATAAAGAATTCATGTGAGAATTCCGACTACAGTAATCGGCTTATGTTTTTATGTCCAGACTGGAGAGATTCTAGATATATACCTCTCAATGTCTTCTTCGTAGAAAGCAAGATATCTATAAAGCTCGCTAAGATCCAAAATCGCATTAACATATTCCATAGGATGATCTCTCAGGGTATAGAAAACCTTGGCTCTCTTCAACCAAGAATGTGTGTACAGAAAAAGTGCTCTAGCTTGTGCTGTTGTTTCCACAAACGAAGCCGTTACTTGCTCCTCATACTCCGTAATATCCAGCGATGGAAATAACAAAAATGGTCCTAAATCATTGAAATAAAGTGATAGACCCTACTTCCTCGAGTTCAATGGCTCCGAATGCAAGACAACCGGATCCCAGTCTACTCATAAAGCTCATATTATTATCCTACCTTGGTATTCCTCGATGTTAATCTTCTCGTTAGTGGCGGCTCCATTTTGTTGCATATTTTCCAACAAATTTGGTAGAGTTCCTGATATGGGATCAGTGGGATCGAAAGTGATTTGAGCTTTCTCATATATCGTATCTCCAAAGGCTTTTACAGAAATTTCTGACTTTTTATCCACGCTGATATCTTCCGTTGGCATTTCTTTTGAGGTCGTTGGTTTACACTCATCCCGAGATCTTAACGGAGAAGTCCAAAGTTTTTCTAAAATTTGGTTCGGCTCCCCGCAGAATAGAGATACGATACTTGTTTTAGAGACACTGAATAGAAAGAGGCCATATTTTACCCAACATTTAGCAATGTCGGCAAATCTGTGCTGTAACTCTTCCCATCTAAATATTATAGCAAGGAATTAGGGCGGGTACAAGTTGGATTTTAAATCGCACTGCGGTAAAATGTATTCTCTAAGAAATTATCATCGTCAAAGAATCTACGAACAATTATTGAATGGAGCTTATTATTTACTTGACAATCATGTTTTCTGATGGTTCCATTGCCTTGAGCTCTTTTTCGTAGCCATAAAGCATGTAAATTGAAGCTGCTAAATGATGTCTTGCTTCTCTAAATTGAGAAATTGATTCAATGTATCAATTAGAAGTATAGTTTGAACAGAGAATTAAAATATACCCAAATGAAAAATAAGAAAAGTGTGAATGACGATCTACTTGAATCTGTTTTTGCTAAGGAAGTACGAGGCAAGTCTGGCTGACTTTAATGCCCACATCGTAACATCCCCGTCTTGCATTTCAAGTTGCCTCCTTAGTACTTCGTGATGATATTCAGCAAATTTGTCATGCAATTCTTGCTTATTATAAATAAATCCAAGCATCTGTAAGTTGTTGGTTACTAAACGCTCTAATTTATTGCTAGAATCTGATGAAGGCAGTGCACAAATATCGGGCAAGAAAAGATCGTCGCTTGCATAAAATTGGATGGTAGAATTCTGTTTTTTCAAACTCTTGTATGTTGACTCTCCAAATTCTAAGAGTTCTCTGGGCTTATCAAAGTCTCCTTGCTTTGAAAGTAAATAAGCGTAGTGATTGATTATTCTAAAGGCCAGAAATATGATTTCAGACTCAAATACCACATCCTTGATACTATCTAATGCAGCGATTAAAACTTCTTGGGCAATTTTTTCTTCCCCCAGACTGATAAGTAGCTTTGATCGTTCATAAAAGAGTGTCATCTTCATCGCCAATAGTCTTAAATGAACGGGACTGTTAGGAATCATCATACTATCGATCATTTCAATCAAACGTTCGATCAAATTCTTCATTTCCTCTGACTGATCGATGACAGTGTCATCTTTTTCTTTACAGTTTTCAATCTTTTGGAATTTTTTTATCTGTTGAAATTGTTCGTGAAGATATTGAAAATTATATTTCATTGAGGACTGGCTTTCGTCCATTGCTATTAATATTTTCCTCGTTTTTCTTTCTTTTGATATAAACCTAATAAGAAAAATACATAGACTCCAAATGGATAAAATAAATTCATAAAAAAAAAAAAAACAATACACCTTAAGATTTCCAAGAGTTGCTTGTTTTAACAAAATTGAAGCGATATGTGTGAAAGATAAAAATGTGGAGCTTCAAAATATACGTGGCGTCAGGAAAAAATCAAAGAAATCTAAGAAAACCAAAATAAAATGATAAAATATGAAATAATTTAATAATTTTTCATGATCTTTACGTAACATCTGAATGTATAATCTGTTTAATATTTATTTTTCATTAAGTACTTCTTTTTTTTTTTAAAGAGCAACTACATAATTTTCGTACAATGAATTTATATGGACAAAAATAAAGGATTCAAAATCATATTTACATGAATTATTTTGTTAAGAGCTAACGTTCTATTCTACTTTAATAATATTACAAAATCCAATAGTTCGTAAACGATTTTGTGATTTTTATGATTTATTTATTTATGGAATGTACGATAATTATAATTACTATAGGAACTAAAACGAATCGCTTTATGCCATACACACAAGCAAATTAAATTCAATGTCACATAATTCGTTACATCGCAATTTGTATCGATCTCATACGTTATAATATCATCTATAAATATTAGTAAGTTTTTGTGCGCTGCCTATAGCTATAACAATTCATATGTTATAATATGTTAATGCAATAATTTATCGTATAACTTTTATATACAATACTGATATCTATATAATAAATAAGCTGTAGTCCTGAGTAATAAAATGATCACTGAAAGTTATAATTAATTTTATAATATATCTCACGCAAGAGACAAATATTACTTATCTCCCGGTTAATTAGAGCCAGCGCCAGTAAGCAGAAGCAGCATTTGATTATGAGTTTTCTAAGCAAATCAGAAGATAAGTAAAAGAGGTGAAAAGTCTTTCATAAACTTCGAAAGGAAAAATCATTAATTGCAAGTGACTTAGTGTTACTATTATAGTCGGAGGCAAACCTTCTTCTGTAAATAAAACAGTATGAAACAATTCTTGATTTTAACATTTGCTAATCCAACAATAATTGTTCTTCTATTCCTATATACTTTAACTTGATATAATTCTCGTAATACTTTGATACTTTGATTAAAATGAAAATAACATTATTATCATGAACATGATGCTTATTTTGTCAGATACTCTAATACCACATTTATTTATGCTATACCTAGGAAATGTTATTAAGTTTTAATATCCAGATATCAGATGGATTACTATGTCAAATACGAATCTTTAGTTCTGTATGCATGCTAAGACTATCGAGAGTAAAAGTGATGAGCAACTATTTAGAATCAATACATGCAGCAGCACCGACTGTTATGTTTATCAATTTTTCAATTGAATTTACCGTTAGTAACAAATAGATTCAACAATCACATTGCCTTTCAGATTGGACGGTGTGGTCAGCCTTCCGTAAACTACAAGCCGTACAAAAGCAACTCAATGTGATGAGAAAATTACTCGGTTTATCATAAAAAATGATTGGTAACTATAGTTAGAGTAGAATCGCTAATGAATTGTGTGAATAACAACTAATTAACATCTCAATGATCTATATTTCATCAAATGTTAATTAATAGTTATATTTCTTTGTCTTTGGCTGACGACAGTCTTCGATGCTAATTAGCAACATAAACTGTTGGGGCTAATGCGTCGGGCTAGAAGAGCAAATGCTTCTGTGCATAAGATGGTAACTCGGAGCTCGATTTGTTAGTTAGGCGTAAAGCTAGAGAATTACAATAAAAGAACCACGATCAATTACTAGAAAAAGTTTCCAAACCTTAGCAGTGTGAAACTATTTTCAGCTAGTTATTGATGTTAGAATTGGTCATAATATGTATTGTTAAATACATTCGCCGGACTTTATCTCTCCATTATAAAATTGATTTGATTCGTATAGAAGAGATATGATAAAGCTAAATTGTTATTATATGATGCTTTGAATATTCATATTTTTATAGGAAATCTATAAAATAGAGAACTAGAAAAAAGAATTGATCATTGTCAAAATGCCTGTTACAATACTGTATAAGTATTTAGTAAATCGTCAATTACTTTTTGAGTTGAAATAAAATTACTAAAAATCTGCAAGATAGGAGATAGCATTTTTTGTTTTTTTTTAATTGATATTTGAAGTATCGTAGAGAGTGAGAATTTCATTATAATTCTTGAGAGGTTTTCAGTGCCAGAAAAGAAGCAAAACAATTTAATCATGCTTCACGATCCAGTCTTCGGTTGAGCTATTAATTAATATTTGTAATATTCTTAACGTAGCAGCAAATAATGAGTTTCCTAGAATTTTTTCTGTACTTAGTTATTTATCACTCATCTCTATTTCACATCTCTCGTCCTGCATCTGCAAAGATTTTAAACACTATTAAGTTTCTTTATTTGAAACTATAATTTATCGATTGACCCATCTCTTCACTGCCTCCTCCCAGTTTGATTCACTCTCATCTTCTTTTTCTCCTTCCGCTTCTTCCCTCTCGCCTCTTTCTTGCTCTTGTTCGCTAGACGGTGTCGCCGATGGAGTTTGAGGTGCATTTGTATTGCGCGCACGCAGTTCTGCCAAGAAGTCATTCTCTTGTTCATAACGACGCTGTAATTCTTCGCGCCATGAGTTACCGCCACCGCTACTGTCATCTCCGTCCTCACCTGCCTCGAAGTCTATTAACATATTGACAGAAGCAGAAGCAATCTGTTAGTAGTAAGGCCTGTGTTTGTGAAATCACGAGTTTCTTTATGATATAAAAAAAAAAAAAAAACACGAATTCAAAGAGTTTTCAATAAACTGCTATTTTTAGTATTGATCAGGGCAAAAGGTGATGAATAAGTACATAAGTATAACGTGAAGTATAAAACTAACTACAGTTATAAGATTATGCAATTTGAAATATGAGCAAAGGTGTTGGTAATTTATCAATGTATAATATTACCACAATCATAGTGCAGAAAATTTAAGTAATATGGTGCGAAAGGTCGTATGAATACCTAAGGAACTAGAGAAAGAATGACTTATTTGTGTCAGAGCATATCTTATTCAATAAATTCAATCGGGATGAATAATAGAACCTTGATGTATAAGCAATCGGGTGATTATCGAAGGAGTTTTTAGCAATCTTTTCCCTATATCGTGAAATGGATTTAGATGTAAAAGTGTATTGCTCTTATCGAACTAGAAGATATAAAGCATGATCTTAAACAGTTTGGAACAGCAGTAATTTTCCTCCAAATCTCGGTTATTATAACATTAAAAACGTACTATCGTGAAAGTAATTGAATTAGATGAACGTGATTACATCAGATACGTAAAATATTCATCGAAGTGTGAGAAATTTCTAATTTTTCCTACAGCAACGCATGCTATTCAGATTTTCACACTATAGCACATTTTCAGAATGTTACGTGTTTAGTAATTTTCATTGCCAGTGGCTGAATTTGTGATAAAAGTAGTCTACTTATTGTGGTAATTTCTAACTGTGATAGCCCCATGACTATGTGTAGCATTCACTTAATTTAGGTAAGTACTTTTCTTTTAAAACAGTTTCTAACGTATCATGTATACTACTCTTAATGTTAACAGTTACAAATGACACAAATAAGTATTGTTAATTGTGTAATTACTAAACAATCTTAAAATTTGTCTTCTAGAGGAGATTACATACGCTTACCTAGAGGTTTTCTGATGTTGTGACGTGCTGGGGCTGGAGTATGATCCTCCTGGTCTGAGTCTGCAAGCCAGCAGGAGACATTCACAGAGGGTGCATATCACACATTCCATAACACGTCTAGAGTGTCATTGGTTTGTAAACAATGTTTCTGTCCAATTATGTAAATTTTGGTTTCAACTGAACTTTGTTTCAAAAAAACATTTCAACTTTATCAAGCTTAAGAGAGAAATCAAAAGTAAATATATCCTGTAGTTGGACAATTTTGATTCTATATTTCAATCTCCTGAAATAATTTGATGAGTTGAAATTGAAATTTTAAGCTCCAAGTATATGTGTATATTATATACTATACTTACTAGAAATTTAATTCAAACACATCCCTGTATTTTTATATCCTACTGTTCAGATTTTAAAGGAAATCAAAATTACATTTTCATATATTGATAGTGTTATATCTGCAACGCCAATTAATGTGTTAATAACATTATAAAACGAATTTAAATGTTAAAATAATCTGCAAATGCCATTTTTGGGTCCTGCGTAGCTGTACAGTCCATGCTATAATACTAAACTAAGTAATATCCTAGAACTAGTCTAAATTAATGAAACATATGAAGTAAAGTAATAAGAGCGAGGGGTTCATACAATTATTAAAAAGGGTTTATCTATCAAGAATGTATATTGTATATATGTATCGATAAGTGTCTATATCTACTTATTATGTGATATTTTATCTGAACTAATGGTTTATCTCAATTCCAACATCTGATACCATAAAAAATACATCAACTACAATATATGTAGTACTTGAACACCTTTCACATGAAAGATGAGATGGGTATCAAAATTGATTGAACAAAACAGTTCAATGACTGATTATTGGTCGTATGGTAAATCGAGTGATTGGGCATGTTGTTTTCCACATCACACTAATTGTAAGATGCAGGATAGGCATATCGCTGTTTATTTTAATATCTGATTTATTAACATTCGATAAAATGCTGTCTGAAAGTATGAAATGTCGAAAAACATATAGAATCAGATTTATCATGAAAAGTGATGTTCATGTAACATGCAGATAATAAAGTTTGCTTTGTTCCTCGGAGGAAACTACAGAGGCCATATCGGTACGTGAGTCGAAGAGTAGCCACCTCAGATTAACGCCCAAAACTATGCCACCTCAAGTTAACGCCCGAAACTATGCCACCTCCATCTAACTTAACATGGAGGTGGCATAGTTTCGGACGTTAACTTGAGGTGGCATAGTTTTGGGCGTTAATCTGAGGTGGCATACTCTTCGACTCACGTACCGATATATTGTCAAAATGTAAATGGTGTGTTTTGCTATGCTTCACCATCATCAAGATTCAAACAATCGTTACTAGAAGCAGACTTTGGGTGTTGTGTGACATTCATCAAAATAGATTAGAAAATTTTTTGGATAGCAATGCAAACGTCAAGATCTGGTCAAATGCAAACAAGTTATTAGTAGAACATAACGATCTTCAATAATGGTAGAAACGAATTATGATGAGTCTTCTAATTGAAAATTAGATATTTTATATTTATAATACCATATAAGATTAGCAAGAACAATAAAATTCAACACATAAAGCCATCACTCGTAATGTTACCAATTAGCTGTTTTTCTTCAAGGTCAGACGTTTAAAAAAATGTATACAGCCTCCCATTGTAGATATTGGCAAGATTGATAATCAGTAGATTAATTATGGTAACAATCTTAGCATTCAGTATAATTGCATAACATATGGGCAATCTATGTAGTAGTAACACAAAGAATGAACTATGCAGTTCAAAACACAAGCACACAGATAAATATACATTAATGCATCAAGCTGTTGCCACAAATAGACTAAGCGCGAGATTATTTTATCAGCTACGCTTACAGTATGAGTTAATGCAAGTTCACCTTCTGGCAAGAAGAAGTGAGAGCTAGAGAAATTGCTGGTGAATTTACAAAGGTAATTTAATCTCTACGCGTGTCTATGCTAAAGATTTATTGTCCATCTGTAGCATCAGCAATGTATTTAACATTGTAATAGCATACCTGAGTTTAATTCCCTGACTAGTGTAGACATTGCATTGGTAACGCTGTCAGCGGCAACCAGTAAATCATTTCGCAACGAACGTCCCAAGCTGTTGTTAGCACTACTTGAGCCACTTCCAGGTAAACTGTTTGTCCCAAACGCTGACCTAACATTGAAAATTTCTATTTTCTATGGGTTATATGTTTTCAAACAGAAAATCAACATGTTATCATGCAATTTTTTATTTCAAAGTTAATCACTCGTCGTCTTTTTCTATTACCTACACGAATTAATTAATTGTATCATCGTAATTCATAATGATAATTAACGAATGCACTACAAAGTGAATCGAGCACTTTGTATAATCAATTAATAATTTATGAGACAAAATTTTCTCAAATTGTTCAAAAAATGAGAAAGTTTTCTTTCTGTATTTGAATGATATCTTTATTCTAAGAATAAAAGTGATTATCAACAATAGCAAAGTTTGTGGAAAATTATTAACATGTAATGCCTGTCGATAAGAAAATAATAATTACATATATATAACTGAAACTGTGCAACAATGATGAACATTTAGATTAAAATGCACTCAATAAAACAAAGCAAAAAAATACCTAATTCAATACATTTTTTCTACTTGTATAATTGTAAACAACCAAAGAAATAAGCCATACACGATTAATAAAATTACATTCGTCATTCCCGCATGCTAAACAGATAATGAATAACAACAGATACAATAGACTAAGATTATTTGTTACAATAAAATCGCAATGATATACCTGAATTATTCATTGATGCGTAGGTAGATACTCAAATAAACTTGAGTTCTTTACCTTCTATTAGTTTCTTCAATTGATTTTCAAACTTGTCGTATAATTATATCAGGATTTTAGCGATTTTCTTTGCACGTATGTTTTAGCAGCCTTGCTTTTCCAAGAATACAATATCATATACTCGACATTACACTAAAATAAACATAATTTTATACTGGTGCGAATAGTATTTTTAAGTTTGAATGAAAAAGAATTTTATTTTATGTGTTTTTTTTTTTTTTTTTCTTCCACACATCACATTTAATAACGATAATTTAAGAAGACGAAACTTAACAGTAATTAAAATGGATAAATGACTGCGAATAGTTTCATACAATAACGCGCAATGAAAGTTAATAAACTGTAGGCAAAATTTTAGAAATACATAATGCCAGACATTGAAAGCTTAATGCGAACAATCAATTGAACGGAAATATCAACTGTGCAAATAATGATTAAATATAATAACTATGTGATGCGGAAACTAAAGTCTTTTAATATTTTCATTGGTATAACAATATATTCTACCATGTTCTTAATTATTGTCAACTTGATTATCACAAGTTGAGACACTATGCGGCTAGTACCAAGCTACGTATGTATAACTAGTTGCCAGTGTCAACATCTAAGATTCTATATACTAAACTGCTTACGTTAGGATATCTAAGTCTTCTGTAGTATTAAGTATGATTGTTAATGCATACTGGATGGAGTTCGCGTAAAAATTAAATAAACAATTAAGTTACATATTGCTAAATTGTGTGTACTAGTTAAAGGATCGTCGGACCTTAATACAAAGTATTATTCATTCTTATTGCTGTTTTTAAACTCAAATATAAAAAGTATATTTCAATTAATAAAAACTGTGCGGTAAATTCAGCAACTATTAGCACTAATATCAATTCAAGTACAACAGGCTCTAAATTTCTACGCATGCCATTCATACCTTACGTCACCACCGACGCAGGAGAGGCTATCAGGAATTGGGTTCTGCATTGATCCAAGCATCGCATTGCCTGTTATATTTGCCGATGATGTGGGTGGCGCTGAGCTTTGATAACTCTGAGACATTGGTTGTTGATTCTGTTGTTGTTGCGGTGCTGAAGATAACGGACCTCCAGGTGTTGGCGGTGCAGATCTACTACTAGGAACTGCGCCGGGAGGTAGCGGTGGAGATTTTGTACTTCTTGGTGAACTATTTGGAGTTGATCTTGGCGATGCTTGATGATTCTTTAAGAATTCAATTGCAATTATTAAACAAAATAAGGGTAAATTTGTTATTGTAAACATGTATTGATCATAGATCATAGGTATACCTTTAGCAGCTTCATCAACCCTTCGAGCTGGACCATAAGCTGCCGTCTAGAATCTTGTAACGTAACAAGATGTGTTTCCAGTTCATCCTTTCTTTGTCTAAGTGATCTTAACTCAGACATCAATGCTGGATTTTCTAATCCAGCAGCGTTAATTTCTTGTTGTCTCCTAATATTCAAATAATTTGTTGTAAGAAATGTTCAATTTTCTTCTAAACTCAGCGGTAAATAATTTTCAATAGCAAATTCATCTCCTATATCTTAGTTCCTAATCTTTTATGATCATATATTATGTCTTGAGAATTTAATCGTGTAGTTCTCTTCTACCAAACGCATGTTATAATTGGTTCAATCTTTAAAACGGAGATGTTTGTCTCTCTGAACGAATACTTATGAACTTTTTGTAGATTTTTAGTCGTTAACGAGGGCTAAGAACCATTAATATTTATAGTAATAGATAATAATCTGTATGGATTAAACCGTGGAAATAATTGACCTTAGACTAACATTCATGTTGCGCAAATAAAAAACAGAAAGCAAACAGAACAATTTGAACATGCGTGACTCTAGGATGGTTAGATAGGATGACCACTAGGTTGAGGCTCGATATAAAGGAAGATAAACGACATAGGTATACCTTAACCTTGCAATTTCTCGCATTATTTCCTTGTTCTTTGCCTCTAAATGAGATATCAGCTCTCGCTGCGCCCTTGATATATCAGACGATGTAAGATTAGCGTCCGATGGCGCCCTTCCCTGTAACGATAAATATGTTGTAATTATTGGCTTATCAATCACTCATGTCTATTCAAAAGCAGATATTTAAAGATAATAGAGAGTATGAACAGTTTCATTAAGATATTTGGACTTATTCAAAGCCTCGGAGAATCGCTTTAGCGTTAATTGAGTTAATATTTTGTTAAAAATCAATAGCTACAGCTGAAGTTCATAATTTTATAGTTAGCAAAGAATAAACTGAGAATATGATGTGCGAAATCCAAAGCAAGACATGCATCAACTATCAATAATAGATATTTTTTGATAACAATACAATAAACTTACCGCTTGATCTGCTTGTGACATTTTTGATGCAGAACGAGGCTGTTAGAACAATGACAAATTTGCATTAAGCCATACTCCAGCAATGCTTCAGGCTAAATATCTAATTACCTTAATTGTATGAAATTGATGATGTAACATAATGTGGAAAAACATACTTTTATTCAATTGCCTGTTCTATCTATCAAAGTAATAATAGCGCGGTATCTGAACGTCTAATTCTCAAGGTCAAAAAGCCGAGCAATCAAATTGATAAATCTTCAATCAACTCACCACTACCACTGCTTTTGCTTCTTGTGCTAATCTCATAGTATATCTTGCTATAAGTTTGTGCTCGTCCTCCAGCCTTGAACTATCCATACTAAAAATAAGAATTTCATTAGTTTCAAATTCAATTTTATTTTCATTATTTTATATCCTAATACGACCGGTGTTTAAAATCATGAAAAATTGGTATACGAGTAATTCATAATCACAGAATTGCTCAATATCCATTAGACCCACCTTCTCAAAGTAGATCTACTGTCCATTGAACCGGAGTCGAATGGAGCCATAAACCCAGACTCAGAGAACCCATTGTGTGATGGCAAAGGGGATGGTGGACTGATTGTTTGAAACAGAATGAGAAAATTAATGAGACTTATGAATTGTTGTTAGATTTCCAAGAAATTGGGAAGCCCTTTATTATTATTAAGTAATACAAAGACACATTTTGATTCACGTAAGATAAAAGCTTTAAATAAAAAGAGCTGCTTTTAATGCTTACACGATATGCGAGAGGTCTAGAGTTTTCTCCGGTTGATCCGGAAACCTAGGCAAGCTATTCTTTCCTTTTTCCGGAACACATCTAAAGCTTTTGCGAAGGGAATGTCCGATTTGTTTGCTCGGTGATTTCTGTGAATGAGTGAATGAATGAATTTCATCAGTGAATATCAATTTTTTCTCGAATAGTTGAAGAATGGCATTACACTTACAAAACTACTGTATTCTCTGGTTTCATGGTCGTTATTATGCGTTCCTGAAACCCTCCCTCGCCAGAAACAGTCTTGACATAGCTGATAAGAATGACACTTTTGACAACGATAACGAAAGCCTGTGAAATTTTCCTTGTGACAAGCGTCACATGCGATTGGATGAACGACTACAAAATAATTGTTTATTAGTCGGATGAAAGCAGACTGATGAAGAATGTTCTAATTCTAATTTATTCTATTATTATTTACTTACCGCCCTCAACGGCAGCCATCCTGTGATACAAAGGTAGCCAAATTAGGCAGTGTGGTCCAGGATCGGACATTAATGTATCCAAAAAGTCGTTGACAGTGACTTTAGAATTCTGAGAGAAGGATATAAGGTTTATAAAAAAATATCCTACTTATTTTACAGCATTATCAAATTTTTTTTTTGTAGCTCCCAATTGAACTTGCCACTTACTGCAGGGAATATGGAGTTTGCTAGGCCTTCTGAATACCCAAAAGACGGTGTTTCATACACCGCTGCTGTTAGTGCTAAAACTTCCTTTAAGTAATCTGCGAACCTCCAATGAATCATGTGACCATTGCTATCTGATATTTGAGAATATATATCTGAAAATAATGGAACAGTTAGAAGTGGTCATCCATTCGAATGACGAAGTGAAGATATCTTGATGAAAATTGAATAAAAACTTACATCGAAATTTGTCCATATTTTTTCCAGCGCATAGAGTTGCAAGAGCAACTTTGACTGAGAATACAGATATTTTATTGTTTTCCCTAGAATTGGAAAATCAATCACAGTTAAAATTGCAATCAACTGTATAATCATTTTCAAGGATGCATGCGTGTAGACTGTTTCTTATAACATACCCACTGGTGTATGCTGCCAGAAGCCAATTCATGAGAAGAGCTGTGGTTGCATCTACTTTGGATTGCTGAGCAACGGGTACTCTCTTATTAAGAGCATGAAAAAGTGACGAAAGCAGAGTTTCCAATCTTGATACCCCCAAGGTACTGGTTGGCTCTAATGTGTTCAAACCATTTTCTCTAAATGCTTCGATAACATTCCATATGTCCACATTGTGTACTGAAAAAGATTAGATGATGAAGAGTGTTGCAAATTCTTTGTAACGAGTCATGAGATTAACGGGTGAGCCTATTATCGCACAAATAATTATTCAGGAGAGATTTGTTGCTTTTGAAAATACTTACGGTGTACTTTTCTTTGAATGAATCTCAATTTACAAGCAGTTCGATATGATGCAAAACGAATGCTGTCGAAATTTTGTTGTCGCATTTCCTGCAGTAGCTGCAATCTACTAGCTTCTCCGCTGCTACTACTGCTACCTCCACTGGAACCTCCTGCTCCGTCTTCAGCCATTTTTTCTAAAGAATGAAGAAATCTACTTATAGTTATCTCGAATGAAAGAAGGAACGTGATTATTTGATTATAATTTTTTTATGGAGAATTCCAAGTGAATAGAATAACGAAAAAATGCTCTAATAGCAAATTAGATGATGAATTTACTCGCTACTCGATACACGTACAAAATTTTGGTGATTTTACCACAATTTGAGTTGATGACAATATGCAATGAGGAAATGAAATTCGGTGTAAAATTTTGTTCTTTCTTATGAATATTATCGAATAAGACTTTATATTATTTAATTCTAATTATTATTATTCAATTATACCGTGTATTAATTAAGTAGTAATTAAGTTACGATCGTAGGTGAAAGAAAAAAAAAAAAGATGCTTTTTATCTTTTTCAAGTCCCTGACCCGATATTACGATGAGGAGGAGGCGGAGGCAGACAAGGACCTTCAGCAATTACTAATTAGCATAAACAGAGCCGGTCTCCGCGAGTTCCACTTGCAAAAAATGTGCATAATGTACTATATATGCGAGTCGGGAGAAACGGATAGTAAAACGATGAAAAATATAATCTTGAAATTCAAATTTGAAGATCAATGTGAAATAAAGATTTAAAAGTATCCTAATATCCGAACGGCGAATTACAGGTATAACGAAAGCTATATGAACTACACGGAGAAAAATTTATAGTAAATTTTCTCATACTCATATAGTAGTTGTGTCATATACTTTCAATATGACGATTGTTCCTATACTTTATACCTAATGTCACCATGAATATAGGAATGTCTTTCTCACATTCATGGAACATTGAGTATAATGTATCGGAACGATCGTCATATTGGAAGTATATGACACAACTACTATATGAGTATGAGAAAATTTACTATAAATTTTTCTCCGTGTACTTCTACATTTTCTAGCTACGAAAGCAATCTCTTTCTCGCTGGGAAGCTAAAACCTTCCGATCTCTATTAGGGCTGGACTAAAATACAAATTTTTTATGCCTAGCATCACGTAAACAGTTTCGACGGAATAGAAAAACACATCAATTCGTTGCCGCGGCTACTATATACGATTTTAGATAATCTAGCTTTAGTAATTTGATTCCAAAGTTCTATAGTACCTATATAGTATCACCAAGAAGCATATAGTAATCTCGCGTTTGGAGCTGAAGAAGCACACTTATAAAATAATTTAAAAATTGCATATCTTCGGTAAATTTTAATCTCGAATCTTCTCAAAGCGGCGAAATTTGAGACACGTACCTACGTATATATACGAACTCACGAAGTCAGAAGCGTATATATGCGCGTATAGCAGAGATTTTCAGGTCGTCTGAAATAACTGGACTCGAGACAGGTCCAGAGATATTATTACAGCGCGAAAAATAGCATATTGCATACATAATGAGAATATCATCGTTGCATCTCTGCGGAGAGATGGAATTTTAGTATTTCACTAAAATACAAGTATTTTAGGTTTAAAGACATATGGCAGTAAATTTCTCTGAGATTTTTTATTGTATTGATAAGACCTATAATACCTTATTATGGGATGAGGAAATTTAGTGCGAAAAGTAATTTAAACCCTTACTCAAAGTATGACACCGCAGCTTAATTTCAGCTCGCGGAAACGAAAGATAATTTATAGCCTTAATTTGCGAATTAATTAAAATTCCTCGTTACTCAGCTCGGGCGAAAGGTAATTAATTCAAAGTTAGCAGCGTTTAGTTGTCGCGCGCAACGTGTAATCAAACGACCCTCAAATCAACCCTATGACACTCATTTACTGATCCAGTGCATCATCTGGACGGTATATAATATACTTCATATTATTTCATCCTCGCACGCAGAAATTTAAAACAGTCTTAGATGCATGTTTATCGACCGAATGTTAATATATAGTTTATTCAATTCTCTTTTTCATACAATACACAATTTATGATATTTTATACAATACTGTCCACACGTAGCGATCGAGACAGTAAATTTATGGAGAAAATTGGAAAAATCTCTGTGTATAAATGAGGGACTTTCATGGAAACGAAAGATGTGGCTACTTATTAAAAAATAACAAATTATAGAGACAGTAAGCATATTTCGATTGGATTTTCCGAATGAAAAGATCGTTTCAACTTCAAACACTGCACGCAATTAATTAGTGTTAATTAAAGAAATACGAATGTTGTCTACTTCACTAGAAAAAGATGTTTGAATTGAGTTTTCCGGGCATACAAATATCAGATATTGACAAATTTTGGTATTTCCATATTTTCATTTGACACACGGTTGAAAATAGGTCGTTTCTCGAGGGATTGATCCTGTATACTACTTTAGTGTGGGTTTTTGAAAAAATATAGATGACCTATCTCGGCAATGATCCGTTAAATTTTATTATACACGCAGTATATGATTAATAAATAATGTGTCCTTAAATATCAGGGATATAGAATAATGCCTCGATGTTATTTTCTTCCAAAAATGTCACCACCTTTATCATCGGTCTACACCCTCATACAGGTACTACTACATTGAGTAAAGTTCAACGTTCTCGAAATGAATTTTCACGAAACGTTGAGGTATCGTGACACGAGCAGCATGCAACGGAGTAGCAATTAGGCATTTTGCTCGACGTATACATATATGTATATATATACGAACACATTAGGTACACACATACCTGAACAAAAAGAAAAAAAAAAAAAAAAAAAATCGTGTATATAGCTGAGCTGCGTCGCCAAAGTAGCGAGTAATAACCTGCTGTGGGGTTAAGTACTAATTACGAAAAATTCTGAGAGAGTTCTACAATGGTGTGTATATATATATATATATATAATATATTAATACTCCCAGTCCCCAAAGAAGCTTTCAGATTTTATTTTTCAACCATCCTTGAAAGAAAATTCTCTCCCTTATCCCTATACGAGAAATTGTAATCTAATTTTCCCTTCAATGCTTACAGGTATAGTACTACGCATGAAAAATTTATCGCGTGAATAATATTTTCAATGGGATTTTTTTTTTTTTTTTTTTTTTTTTTACTTTTTTCTTTCACAAGACTCTATTAAGGTCTTCTCGTGCTAATCTAAATAATTCGCTCGAGGGATACCTCAAAAGTACAAGCGATTCGCTCACGCTCGATAATGTGTAATGAATATGTACTACCTACTATACGTGCATAGGTATACAAGAATCAGAGTGTAAAGTATTATATAAGCCTGTTATTATAATCCTTCACGCTATTATCGGCACAATTTTTATTCACTAATAATCGAAAGGGTGGAATGCAAAAAATTTAGTTTATATTTGGTATACTATACTATATGAAAATTATGAATAGTAAAACGGTGTGTGTCAGAGATCGATTTAGAAACGAGTCATATTCCATATCTTAAATAGGAAATTGGCAAAACGATTACAAATCGTCTGAAAAATATATAATATTCCGCCAAATTTGAATATCATATATATAACAAATTAATTATCATACGAAGTAGCTGTAGGTATGTCATACGTTGAGGTATGTCACGATATAGGAATATAAGTAGGTGTCGCGATTGACTAAATGGTAAGTGAGTCACTAATTAGAGGTAAGAGCATAGAAGTTATTAAGTCGCTAAAAAATGAAAAATCTAATATAGTAATCGATATTTCCTGTCCTCGAAAGTTGAGAACAGTTTAAAAAATAATTAAAAAGATTTTACTCTCATGTTTTAATACTTCGTTTCATTATACCATAAATTTATATACGCGTTGTATAAAACTTGTATTGTAAAAAAAAAAAAAAAAAAAAAAAAAAAAAAAAAAAAAAAAAAAAAAAATCGCTCATCGCATATTGTTGAGTCGATGAGGTGCTACCCTTCTCGCGGTTATACGAGAATTTCGCGTGTGACCTGTGTGTTACAGTGATGTAATAAATATTCATAACCGAGAGAATTTCGAGTGAGTTAAGTTCCTCTATACTGCAGAGGAAAATACGGTCGAGCCTTTAGGGCGCGAGAAGACACGGGAATCGATACCTTACGCAGAGGTGGGCTTATATACCTCGCGCGGACGACGTCGAGACGAGACAAGGCCGACGAAGAGAGCGAGCAACGAACGCGACCCAGCAAAAGAACGAGAAAAAAAAAAAAAAATTAGAAAAAAAAAAAAAAGGAAATGAAAAAATAGAATAAAAAACGCGAGGTGTGTTTAGAGTGAGAAATGGCAAGACCCCGGTAGTGAGAGATTGCTGCTATATAGAAAACCGTACAGAGATACGAGTTCTCATTTACGAGAAAGTAGCAGAATCGAGCCTCTCACAAACGCGATCAACTAAATACTACCTATATAATATATATTTTTGTAATATTATATAATGAAAAAGTGTTTACGGTTAATTTGAATGAAAATTTTCTGAAAATTGAGGGAGAAATGTATAAAGAAAAATGACGAGGACTCCAACAATTGGACTTATAATGACTTGAACTTATAAAACAATGAGGCGATTGTTTGAGCCCATCGCTAAAACTGGCTACAACTTTAAGGGGTATACGCTTACTACCAGAGCGAGCATTCATAGCGATGGAGATGATGCAGGTATAGTATGGGGGCGCCCCGTCTGACCACCTAGAACTTTTTCCCTGTAGAATTCAGGCCGGGTATTACTACTAGGCTGGTGTTGGCATTCTCTTGCGTAGGCGGGTCAGTCAGAGATACACCCGCCTGTGCCACGTGAAGAAAATAACATGAGATTTAATAGTAGAAACGGTTTAACTGACCGGGGAATGAGATAAAAGCGTAGTTTTTTTTTTTTTTTTTTCTTTTTTTTTTTTTTATGGTGTTTAAATCGTGCGTCTGCAGGATAGGATGCGATTAGTTAAGATTAATGTGATCGATATTTGCTTCAATGTATGTGGGCAATTCCACCAATTATCAACCAATGAACGAGACGTCAAAAAATTGATTTGTCTCAAATTTTTACCTCTTGTAGTGTGTACTAAGATCGAAAAGTTCACCAAGTCTGAACCCTCTAGGACTTACCGTTCGCGAGAAATGCCATATACAAGTTTACCATTTTGACCTGATTGAGCTTTAAATGCGAATTGTTTTCGTATCGTTATCGGGATAAAAGAATTGGAAAAATATGGGTCTCTTGTGTGAAAAACTCTCACCTTTTCGAATATGTTATTTATTTCCGGATACATTCACGGAATCAGTCTCAAAAACACGATTTTCGTAAAAAAAAAACCGTTTTTTTCATGCGCCACCAAAATTGATCTCATTTTCGACTTTTTCACGTGAAAGCTGAGATTTTTTCAGTAAGAAACCCAAATTTTCAGAGTGGGACGGCCATGGGATCTCATGTGAGCTACGTTCAATTGACAAAGGTCTGACGACAATACTCTCTTTTTGAAATCCAACGGAATGTTTATATTATTTTGAATTGTGCACGGTTAGAGAAATGAAAATATTCCGTTGGATTTCAAAAAGAGAGTATTGTCGTCAGACCTTTGTCAATTGAACGTAGCTCACATGAGATCCCATGGCCGTCCCACTCTGAAAATTTGGGTTTCTTACTGAAAAAATCTCAGCTTTCACGTGAAAAAGTCGAAAATGAGATCAATTTTGGTGGCGCATGAAAAAAACGGTTTTTTTTTTTACGAAAATCGTGTTTTTGAGACTGATTCCGTGAATGTATCCGGAAATAAATAATATATTCGAAAAGGTGAGAGTTTTTCACACAAGAGACCCATATTTTTCCAATTCTTTTATCCCGATAACGATACGAAAACAATTCGCATTTAAAGCTCAATCAGGTCAAAATGGTAAACTTGTATATGGCATTTCTCGCGAACGGTAAGTCCTAGAGGGTTCAGACTTGGTGAACTTTTCGATCTTAGTACACACTACAAAAGGTAAAAATTTGAGACAAATCAATTTTTTGACGTCCCGTTCATTGGTTGATAATTGGTGGACTTGCCCATGTATACTATGTATATGCGTAGGTACTTTTAATTTCATCGTCATGGATACGTGAATAATATAATAAACGGATTTAGATAAGTCAAAAAGTTGGAAATAAAAAAACACACAACACATATGGCATTAACTTTTTACGGTAAACGGTTTTGATCGAATCTTCTTCAGACGCACAAAGTAGATTCATTGACGTAGGTACCTATATACGATGCATTGTAAAGACTGATTACTATAATACGATCGCTAACGTCAATTGTGCGATAAGATTTTCTGATCGAATTTATCGATCAAGTATATCAAGATTGTTTGAAGGCTACGGTGTACGCAGATTACAACGTATAATACTAATATAAGAGAGTCCCATCTTCACGCGTACTTTAATGTAACACATAAATTCTTAAAATTGAACCGAAATTACCGCAGAAACGTACGAATCAATATGAAAAATGTATATCTACAATGTCACTAATGGACGAATGATATATCGGCTGCTACTTATCGGAATTGGAGAAAAACGATTCACATAAATTCTTTTTTTGATTAAAATCGGATTGATAAGATTTTTTTCGATCTTATTTGATTAATTGTAAGACATACGCAGTTGAAGAAAGTAAAAAAAAAAAAAAATATCAATAAAGCAATAAATTATATTTCGTGTATGTTTTATTCTAAAATCTGCCGCGTGGGAGTATTTACTTAATCAATTTGAGAGGGTCGCGATCATGCGAGATATGGTATTTTCCTAATGGCGGTAGAAAAATTTCTAAGAATGCCGTAAACCCGTGGAAATAAATTTTTTTCGGAAAGCTGCGGTATACCTATATACGTGTACAGAAGAACTATAGTAGAGTGGGTCTCTTCTAGCAAATGGGTTCACAGCAGCCTCGGTATATGGCATATATATGCATACTATATATGTATATAGATCTGCAATTGTATACAGATTTGTGGTATTTAAGTACTATTCGTAAGTGTAGGCTGCAGCAACGTTCATATCTAGGGGTAAGTTAAAGGGGTACTATACTACGCTGGTGTACCGTAAGTTTCAAATTTCAAGAAATTTGAAGAAAAGTTTATTTTCTTGTCATAAATGAAAATAAGGAAAAAATCGCGAAGAAACTATATTATCATGTTATTGAATATAAGTAAAGCAAAATCGACCATAATTGATAATTAATTTCTTTTTTTAAATGATTAAACAAAAGTAAAATTAATATAAGAAAGAAGTATGTATACGATTTTGTCAATTCGATATATACGACGAATTATCTCGGTCTAGATTATCACAATATTCCGTATACATAATTCGACACAATCGCGCACATAAATTGAATCGAAAATTTTTAATAAATCCCCGAGGAACCTTCGCGGAACCCAGAGATTTTTTATATTTTACCTCGCGGGCGTAAAATCTCTTAGCTCTTCACAAGTGCACACTCAAAGTTGCACAACGTACATGTTAGTAGGTATACCTACGTAGGTACGTAGTGCATACATTACACTCTTTTAAAAAGGTCCGTAGGTAGGTAGGTATAGGTGCGAGGCGAAGCTAAAAGAACCATCAACCACATGGGTCAATGCTATGCACCCAGCGTACTTTTACAAAGACCTTCGTATAATAACTAAGAGTTTTTCCAAAGAAGAGAAAAATCCTGTTTTTGTATTATTTTTTTCGTTTTTTTTTTTTTTTTTTTTTTTGTTTCTTACGATTTTCTGCGCTCTACGCTCTACGCTCTCTGATTTATATATGTATTTCTTCTTCTAACAGGATTGGGAAAACCAGCATATAATCATTTTTTTTTTTTTTTTTTTTTTTTTTTTTTTTCAAATCCTTTTTCTTATAGTTACATAATTACCTGAGTACTTCATTGTTGCGTTGAGTCACTTTCTACACACGCAATACTACGCAGTGACTAGCTTCACACGCTTCACAATAAATTTTATTGCTGCGTAAATTAGCAGTGGTAGGTATAATTTAGATTCTAGATCACGTATACTTATAGTATAGGTATACGAAAAATAGAAAGAAAAAAAAAAAAAAAAAAAAAAAAAAAAAAATGTTTACTCAAAGGTGCTAATCACAGATTGCATTTACGCGATGAAAGATTTATTAGCATATATATGCATATCAGAAAAAAAGATTAACTTGAGCCAAGAAAATTATTCTTGATGCAAGATAATTTTGTGGTCCAAAAATGAAGACCGAAATTTTCTCGGATCAAATAAAAAATTTTATCGAGCCAAGAAAATTTTCCAAATTTTCTTGGCTCGATAAAATTTTTTATTTGATCCGAGAAAATTTCGGTCTTCATTTTTAGACCACAAAATTATCTTGCATCAAGTCAACCTTTCTTTCTGTGTGCGTATAGGTATTTGACGGAGGTAGGTTCGAATACGTGTAACAGAGCGCCAAAAAAAAAAAAAAAAAATTGAATGCACTATAATCAAACGTGCGTGAAAATCTATAAAAATTTATTATAGTATTGTATAAGTATATAGTGGCTATATAGCCATTGGTGTGACGTAATAAAAATAATTACTCTTAATTTCGTATCAATTTTAGATCCATTAAGAAAATTTAATTGCATTCATATAAATAGTTTGCGTAATTGAATTACATACAGGGATTCGTTATAGTCGAGTGAATCGTTCACTTTATCGTCAATTTATTCACTTATATAATTAGAACGAATGGCTGCACTACATTTTTTATATATATATATGAGCTGTATATAGGCTGCAATTCGTCAAGATTTTTAAATGACTAACTTAAATGAAGTTTTATATTATTTATCGTAATTTAGTATATCTGACGTATCGCGCTAATGACTATAAGAATGAAAATTGTATCATAATATCGCAGGTATAGGATATATAAATGAGAATCAATTACGCGTGGACGGACGAGTAACGTGAGTAAATTGCATGTCGAATGAATATGTACATACATAATCATCACCACGCCCGTAAGGTATATATAAAAACCGGTGTAATGTGGTATTATTTAAAATTTGCAAAAAACGAATCTAATATAATAATTAAAGTTTCTAGAATATAAGTATATATATATATATATATATATATATAAGAGAGAGCTTGAGCTAGCGAGGGTATTGTGCTTTGTGAAAAGTGAAGTCATTAGTCAAACTGCAAAGCCCGAGAGTAATTAGATCGTTTCGCGAAACTATAAAAATGAAAGAAAGAAAGAACGAAAAAAAATAAAAAAAAAAAAAAAAAACGAAAAAGGCATAGTATGTTAATGAAACGAGTTAAAATGCTATCGCCTGCAGAGTCTATACAGTCTCTATATATATATATATACAGACCACATAAATGAACAATAATGTCTTTCGGCAATCGACGAAGCGTATAACCGGCTCGGCTAAATACTAATTAATATTAATTTATACGCGTCATTATCATCCGTATACAATCCTGCGCTATATACATGTCTTGCTATGTACTATACAATATTCGTACTTGTTTTTTTTTTATATACGCATCGTACTTTATATCATCGCGACCTTCGTTTATATTATACATAAGGCGTTTATATTATTAGGTATAATATATGGTATATACCTGCGCGTCTACGACGACTAATTGACTTATAAGAAATTCAGAAAATCATCGAAACAGGATTTATTCAAGGATGCGAACCCAGTTTTACTCGCATATACGTGTTTAGTGTAATAATAGCAATGCAAATCGCAGGTAGGTATTTTATAGCTACACCGTTTTGCAATTATTAACGATTCTACAGAACAATAGATTATTGGCGCTATTTGATCTGTGGGTCTTCCGTTACACTATTCAATAACGCGTTTTTGAACCTATTACATATAACAAAATTGAATTTCAAATAATCAAAAGCAAAGACTGGATCAATCCAAATTACGACAAAAGCTAATGTTTAGAAAATGTATAGATAATTTTCTCCAACTTTATAGATCCCATAGGAATTTAATTCGATCCATGAACCGCAGCTATTATATCGTGTCACTAATGCCATAAGGTCGTAATAGTGCCAAAAAAAATTTTTTTTTTTGCGGATATGCCCAAACGATGTTATATGACATGAAAAAGATTTTACCACCAAAAACACGAATTTTTTTTTTTTTTTTTTGCGCTTACGACCTTACGGCATTAGTGACGCGATATCAATCGTAATATATACTTCGAACAAATATTTCCGATTGCACGTAATTTAATACAGGGAAACACAGATCAGGGTTCGAAGCGATGTCGCGCAACGTAAAAGTCTTCATTATTTATTATCGATTGATTTCTCTCGTTGGGTAATTAGCCTTTATCTGATCAGGTAGCATAACGTAATGTAACGTAACATTATAATTAAAGGGGTGTATATATAAAATCGGCGATCTGTAGGTATGCAGGAAGGAACCAACCACGAAACAGGAAGTTCGAGCTAGCGGTAGAATGCATGGATAGCCAGGTTGAATCAATACGATAAGTGGGACAGGTGGGGGTAAAGTTTCTACGGACTACGGGGTAGCAGTGGTTGTAGCTGTGCGGAGGTATAGTGGGGGGTTGAAAAAGCAGAGAGATCCGCGCCGACTGAACGTAAGGAACGAAGGTACAGAACCAAACGAAAGACGCGCCTTAACTTTTGGATCCTAGATAAGTTATAAGATTAGAATCGTTTCTATTTCAAACCAAATATGGTAGGGAGTTTATTGACTTTAGGCAATCTTTTTATGGAGCTAGGTCGAAGGGTTCCTGTCGCAATCATTTTCACAGTAGAAATTAATAAATTTATCTACAGCTCGCTATATATTAAAATTAAACGTTTATTTTTTATTGCGAGGGATTAACATGGTCAAAAAAATAAATAGCGAGACGATCGATCTTATAAATTTCAGGATCGAGTATAATTATAGATAATAGCGTGTAGAACAATTTTTCTTCGTTTTATGGTCACGTTTTTAATAATAGATATTATATTAATAAAACTCACTCCACATAGCAATAATTATATACATATATAAACGTTAAGTGTATAATTTTTTATTTTTACTTGCAATCATATCACGCGATGCCATAAAAAAATACATATATATATATATATATATATATCGTAAATAAATTGTCGTTAGAACGAAAGTGAATATAAAACAACTAATAATGTCAAAGATTACACAGAAAGAAAGGTTAACTTGATTCAAGACAATTTTGCGGTCCAAAAATGAAGACCGAAATTTTCTCGGATCAAATCAAAAATTTTTGGACCGCAAAATTGTCTTGAATCAAGTTAACCTTTCTTTCTGTGTAGATTCTTTTTAATCGTTTTATATAAATATATATATAAGCTAGATATAGATTTAACTCTTTATATTTTAAAGTTGGTTTTTAAATGTTTACATGAAATTATAATTGAAAGTACTATATAAGATCGTATAGATGATTTATGATCATTATCAAATTCGAAATAAAATCTCAAGAAGATAGGGTACACCTCGAGACGATCAAGCGGGTAAAAATAGATTAATGAAGAGATAGATAGAGAGAGAGAGAGAGAAAAAAGAAAGAAAGAAAGAAAGATAAAACTGTTCATGAATACTTCAGTGCGTATGATGTGTTATATTATTTCACCGCACAATTATAAAAAAAAAATTTAAATAGATTAGAGACTCCTTCGTGCCGCACTACACGTGACTCGCTATTTTTCTCGCTCCGAAAAAGCAACTGTATTACAATCAACACGTGCTGGTCATGATTTTCAAAACAGTTATATCTCAAACTAGATTATTATTTTTATTTAAACCTTCTATACTTTGTGTTTGTATTTGTATTTGCATAATGATTAGAGGAACGAGAAGGAAGTGATATCGTATCTATAATGCACTATATATATATATAATGATAAAATCGTGTCCAATTGTATACAACGTAATATATTGATAATATTCATTAACGTTCATTGTTCATTGCTTCTCCTTCTATATATATATTAATTATTCGAAGAACTGTTATAACTTCAGGCCAGTCACCTATTCAGTTGCATACTTATAATAAAAAGAAAAGAAAAGAAAAGAAAAGAAAAAAGTAAAATAACAATGTACCCGATAAGTCTCTGCGGATAACGGGGATATGAATCTCGTTAAGCTGATAAAATATCTGTAATAATAATAATATAATGACATTCACAGATCGAAGTGGGAGAAAAATATAATCGTCATTTAATTAATTGACCTTCGATTTTCCGCCTACCTATACCTGACACATCTTTCAACGTTTGTAAACATAATTAATCTTAATATTTCTCTACGTGGATTATAATTTTATTTTTTTTTTTCCTTAGGTCTTATCTTCTTGCATATTTGCATTATAATTATATTACTACACACATGCCAGTAGATGAAAGGTAAATATATAAATTTTTTTCAAAATCATCCTACAAAGTGCGTAAACTTATACCGATGGGTTCTCGTATCTTATTGGCTGTTCAATATGACGTCACAATTAACACATTCACCTAACCTGCTCTGCCGGTACGCGGCTAGGTGATGTGATGTGATATGTATTTCATTGCGCGTGTTACTACTTACTGGGGTTAAAATAATCGTTCGACTTTATAGAGAAACGATGTATGAAAACTCTGACATTAATTATCTTGATAAATATGCTCGTTATATGAGGCAATGTATTAGCATAAGAAACAGCAGCCGAGATAGTAGATTACTATGTGTTATACATTATTGACTATCTCGGGGTACTATAAGAGAGAACTGTCACTATAACATCTAGACAATGTATTTATTGTAAGAGGAATCTGGCACTGTATAATCTTATAATAAATAAATAAATATAGATTTTTTATTATTCTTACCTTGTGTATTTTTCTCGAGGGTTAATTGTGTTGTTTTTTTTTTTACACTTAATATTTACGGTAAACAAATATTTTACACAGCACAAACGCACCACACACCTTCTTCTCTGCGGCCATTACTGCCTACTGAATTGACTTCTGTCAGCTCGAAATCAGCCATGGCTCCGGTAACTTGCGACATATTGGAACGCGGAACTGAACCAGCGCATGCGCTCATATTTCAAATTCAAACTTACAAATTTCGTAGACACTTTTTAGAATTTTTAGTGCAATATTAAGTATTTGCGGAAGAAGTGGAACCTGTTTATATATTATACGCTGATAATTAGATTCTTTTCTACTATCAGCGACAGGGATAACCCTGAATGTTAATTACTTGTCATTTGTTGTATATTTATTTCTAAAAATGAATAAAAAAAAAGATCGCATCACTTTATTTTATTGATTTTATTATACCCAGAGAATTGGACTGGTTTTATTTATTGATGAATAATTAGTTGGTAGCGTACGGTTGGAAATTGCGCAAATTGCATTTCGGACATTGATATAAACTGTTACTGGATAATTAAAACACAATATATGCAATTAGATTTATTCCTTTGTTATAAATTAAAGTTACAGAATTATTGTTATATATATATATATTTATTTATATTTTTCTCGTAGATAACTTGTAATATATCGTATACATTCTGTTGTATGTATATTAGGTATATTATTCTATAAAATTGTACATTTTTAAAATTCTTTTACTTCAACATCGTACGGCACAATATAGCAAAGATATTTCGTAACGAATAGTTGATACGCGTAAACACGTATGTACGTCACTTATAGTTATATTTCATACTATAATATAGAATATGTTATAGTAAATAAAAACTATTGAAATATATTAATCACTATATATATATATTAATATTATTAACAAGTATTTATAATCATTGTTGTCAATAGAAATTAGGTAAAATGAAATTTACAATTAAAAAAAAAAAAAAAACGAAAAAAAAAAAAAAAAACAACAAAGTTTATTGCTAGTATGGCAGTGTTTTGACCGATTTTGTTAAACGTCGGACGCGTTATAATTCACATTAACAGAATAGCAATAAATGACACCTACAGTAAACTGTTATAGAGCCAAAAATTAAACGGATGTTATTATTTAAAAGATTTTTTTTCTAGTTTCAATTTTTGAATCCTTTTTTGATTCATACATCTGTCGATATGTGATGCACTTGTATTTATATTCTGTAATTATTTTCAGAATATTATACGAATCGATGATTCAGCCACATGAATAAGATTTTGCATTAACATCAATTTTATTTTGCTAATTATCTGCATTACGTAATTTGAAATGTTGAAACATCGCGGAATAAGCCGTTTGAGTTCGTTATTTTGGCAAGATCAATATAGTAGGTTCAGATCTGAGCCATATTTTGTAAATTCTTTAGTAAAATTTGAACACTTATACATCTGTAGTTAATTATAGAATACAAGATACAGCATGATTAAGTAATTGTTTAAGTTGTTATACCCCGATGATTAGCATCGAAACAAAAGAGCACCTATTCAATTCACTTTTATAAAATTAATTCAATATTCGAAGCCTCGACTTCGATTGAATATTCAAGGCATTTGAAATTTGATTGTATACCTATTAGAAATTAACGTGGTCCTTTGTCGGTACCGCGACTACTATATTGGAGATAATTTGCTGTTGGGTAATTGCAAAACTCACAAAATCCTGGGGCTCCTTGTGCTCCTGGTGCTCCACGCATACCAGGTACACCTGAAAACGAATAAAACGCATAAAAAGATGACTTAAGTATCGTTTTATATTATGATACTGTTCAAACCAGTCTTACCCGATCGGCCTGGCTCTCCTCTGTCTCCCTGTCTTCCTGGTGAACCAATTCCATCAATTCCTTGGGGTCCTTGAACGACAGAAATACACATTTTATTAACTATACTAGTTAACAGATTTGATAAATCTTCTGTTTGAAAGCTCGAAATCAACTGCCCAATTATTGTTTTCACATTTTTGGCATGTAAATCATGTTTTCCCGAATTTTCGAAGTGTTAGTTCGCTCCTGATTCTCGCTATTTGAACAAGTTGATTCTCTAGCTGGTATTGATCATCTTTACTTGAGTTGTATCGAGGTGAAAAGAAATTAATTCAATAATATTTTACCTGGCAATCCTCGTGGACCAGCCGGACCTTCTATTCCAACACCTTCTGAACCTCGATCTCCTTTGTCACCTCTTTCTCCCGATGAGCCCTGAGACCCTGTAGGACCCTGTGGGCCTGGGAGTCCAATGAAACCACGTTCTCCTGGTAATCCTGGAGGACCTGGGTCACCTAAATTATCAACGCAATATGATTACATCAGTAATTAACACACGCGTATCGTATACGTGTAACTTTTGTTAGTAAAAACAATACTGAATATAATTTAGTGAATTGAAAATTAATGATGAATTATGCGGAAAATAGGTTGTTTAGAACATTTAAAACTACTGGAGGTGTCTTTTTACTTGCGGTAGGTAGGTATATACGTTTTACTAATTGTTTATCGATTTGTGTTAGCAGCTATACACAGACATACTATGCTAATATGTTATTACACATTTAACAACTGTGTCATTTCCATGCCCACGTATAACTCAACATAAAACATGCATCATACTTAATTCAGCCCCACATTTCCACGGACCATAATTACATATTTATAAGTGAATTCGATTCAAGCATAGAGTGAAAAAACACGGATGCTATACTATTCGAAATTTTTTTGAATAAACGTTAAAAGAAATCTCAATTTCTTTTACTGAATATATTTCCGTACATCTACAAAGCTATATATAGGTTTTTGGCTTCATAACAATTTTGCCCTAATTGACGATAGGCATGCAAGTATCTCAACTATTTAAACAATTTACAACATACGAACAATAGAATTTTGAATGCAATCTAAAAATTGAAGCAAAATTTCACTGATGTAAAAATTATAGATCCGGAGCCTTTAAAAAGAAGGATTCGCTTAGCCTCGTTACGATTCGCACTACAATTAGGTAGTCCACTTTCGGAATGAATCTATTGTACACGGTGCTATTGTGCAAGTAACCATTGTACACAGGTAAAATTAGCACGAATGTTATCGCCTGCGGTATTTCAGTAACGAATTTAAAGACTTCGTCTCGTGGGTGCAGCTTTTTGGGCGTTAAGGCGTTGCCATAATATAAAGGTGAATGTGAAGTATGTAGGTAATTGCGATTTTCCACTCAAAAATAGCGCACGCGAAACCTGAAGGGTCAATTAACCGGTTTTCAGTGCTTTTCACATTCGGATTGAATCGTTTATTACCTCCAAATGAATGCTGTGTACAATAACGTGTTTGTAAAATAAGTGCAGGATAAAGTAGAATCAGAAAGAGGCAAAAGGATATACCCTCACTTCAATATAGTTAATTAGCAATTTAAAAGCTTAGTTCTCCACAAATTGTTGCACATAAAAATCAATAACAATCTAAAGGGGTAGTTTTATGAATCGTATGGCAAAGAATGAGAAGAAAAATGGTGTGTGAAGTTGTTTCCATATATGGGTGTGTTAAATGTTGCAAAATCGGATGACTTTATATACGTGAAGGTCTTTCATACCCCGAGTCTGAATTCTAAGCCATACTTATGACATTAAATGAGTGATCAGTGGGAATTAGGATATTTTCAAATTGGTAGTTTGTGGTACCTGGGATGCCCTGGGTTCCGGCTCGGCCGGGACGGCCTTGTCGGCTCAGACCCGGCAACCCGGGTGGCCCTCGCAGCCCCTCTGTTAATTCGCTCAGCCTCTCTGTGACACATGCGTTTCCGTTTTTATCGTTAGACGACACTCACAACGTTAACTTCTTCATCATATCTATGTTAATTATTGATTATATTGTTCTTTCAGACCATCCTTAGTACCGCAAGCAACGGGATTCGTTTTTTTTTTTAAGTGGTTTAAACTACTGTGAATTCAAGGGATCTCGGGACACAAATGAAATACGGTTGTCACACAATTTTTGCCAATGGGATCACCGGAATAAAAAAAAAATAATTTATATACAGGGTGAGTTTTCTCTGGTATCGCATGAGGGAGGGGCTTATCGTCGAAAATGCTCCACCCCTTGCTATTCATACTTATTATCGTCGTATCGAGAAACCCCACTTTTATTTTCATGTAGTACCGTCAAAACTGATAATTTTAACAAGTATGAATAGAAAAGGGCGGAGCGTTTGCGGTGATAAGCCCCTCCCTCATGCGATAGCAGAGGAAACCCATCCTGTATAGATACGAAACAAAACAAATTAAATAAAATACAGCAATAAAAATCTAAATATAACTTCCAGTCAGGATTATAATAAGGTGAAAGATCGCGCCGCTCGGTTTCGTACTTTATTGCAGCTAAATTATTTCTCAATTTTTTTATTTTTTTTTTATTTTAGCATTTGTTTTTCATTTTGGTTCATTTAATTGCAACGACGATGTGGCGTATATTTCTGTACTCCAATCTCTGCTGTATAGGTATATGAATAATAATTGTATGTTTAAACATAAATAATTACGACGCCCAATATCCCAAAAACCCACAACAGTGCACCACCACCTAGCACTTAATAAACTAATATTATTGATTGCGTATAGCAAATGCAAATGCAATAATGCGTAGAATTGGGGAACCCGGATCGATTGTGGTGTTGTACCTGGACGGCCTTGCGAACCAGGAGCCCCGATGCGACCAGGTCGACCACGACCAGGTGGGCCAGGTGGACCCTGCATCAGTGTCGTCAGTTGACTCATCTGTTCTGTTTATTTTATATAAATAAGTGTCATATTTTTATTCGAATTCTAATAAAATAGTGAGATTGAATGATTTCTGCGATTCTCAATTAAGCTTGCTTGTAAAATACAAATTATACCGCATGTTCTCTGCGTAGAGTAGATAATAGACATTCACTGGAAATTAACAATCATACTATACATAAAAATTATACAGTAGTCAAATTTCCCCCAGCTGAATAAATCGTTTGTTTGTTGTATTGTATATTATGATAATTCGAGTGTTGTTTGAATCCTGTAAATGAAATTAAAAACATTATACCTATAAGATGTTCGTAAAAAATATCGATTTTACCTCGTTTGAAAATCAATTAAAAATGCCCTCACACTTTAGTTCGCAATTCTTTTTACTCCAGATATGCATATATCCAGAAGAATGCATAATGAATAAAGATAACGGTGTTTCACGTTTTGTTTGATTCATTTTATAAATTGACTATGTATTATATTCGTATATTTTGCGATTATAAATGTCGAAATTGAATGTGTTGCAAAACTCGTTTGCGTAAGTGAATGTGGAGCATACTGATGTTCGAATAGAAAAAAAAAAAAAGAATAAATTTTAGATGCAATATTTGAATGGCGATTCACGAGATTGTTTATGAAGTACTGAGTCGATTAAATAGTAACTTGTAAGAATCGCTGTCTTTGGGTAAATTGAAATAAATATATTCATCTGAAAATTAAATTATTGTAACACACACTTTGTTCTAAGAAACTTGAGCGAAAATTTTCATGCCAATTAATGCGATGATCAAAAATAAGACTGGCAACGAACTTATAACATTTCCTGAAAAATCAGCAACTTTGCAAAATTCTAAAAATAGGTAGCTCTAATACTAGAAATTATCTAAAAGTACCCATGTCTACAATTTTCAAAAACTTGAAAGAACCCTTGCCAAAAATTACTAAAACTTTCGAAATTCTGGCTCTTTTTATCTCACATCATAATAATTCTAAGCTGAAAAATCTCAGGCTTTTGAGTTCTTTAACGAATAGATCTGAACAAAAATGAGTCTAAATTAAGTCGTATAGAGTCTTCTTTGTATAATACTGAATAAAAATAACAGTAAGATGAAATGCAGGTGAATCTCACCTCTGAGCACCGTAGTGCAAATATCTCGAATTTCTGCATCGCTGTAGCTTCTTCCAGGAGATCCTTGTATTCCCGGCATTCCTGACTGTCCTCTTTGTCCCGGTGGTCCTGGGAGTCCTGGTATTCCCTCTTTGCCAGGCATTCCTGGAGGTCCCATCTGACCTTCCGGTCCACGATCGCCTGCAGCACCTCGTTCTCCTGGCTGAAATTAGGAACATTCTTCACAAAAGGGAACGAAAATATGTTTCGAAAGAATTGATAAACTTTTTTTTTTATAACTGTTATAATTGATTCGTAAAATGGGCGCCACTCGCTTCATACCTTCTTAAATGTTATGATACCTAAATAAATTGTTATTAAAAGTTGATCATGATGACGTGAGTTTTGAGCAGCATACAAATTAATGTCAGAATAAACGAAGATTTGTAATGATAACTTCACCTTGACTGTTGACTATCTATAACATCGTATTACTCTGTATATTATACATCACGCGACACGGTGACCGCCCTAAATAGTCTCGATTTAAAGTATATCGGTCGATCGGCCTTGTGTAAATCAATAAAAATCTCTTCATCGTTAAAAATATGAATTTATGATAGATCCATATGGATCGCATTTTGGTCGCTCTTTGAGCTTGTGGATCGAAATGCACGGAATCGGTTTCATTTGATTTGATTTTGCTCCGCAATGAGTTTCGCCCACGAGTTTGAACTTCGAGACTGAATGATGAATACGTCAAAAACATCAGCTAGCTGGGCTGGTCTTTGAATGGTTTGTTTCATCGATTTTTCAAAAAACCGAAAATGAGTAATCTTCAAATTCTGGATAAACATTCATTCACAATTTATTAAATATTAATCGAAATGACTTACCATTCCTGATGGGCCAGGGTGACCACGCGGTCCGCTGACACCTGGAACTCCACCTCCATCAAGAAATACACTATTGGTACTGAGCATGTCACCTGGTGGCCCAGGTGGACCTGGTGGGCCTGGAGATCCTTGTCTTCCCTCTAGACCCGGCAGGCCCGGGGTTCCCGGTTGCCCAGGTAGACCTGGACTGCCCTGGAAAAATTTGTATTTTAAATTACTTAAAGACTAGATGAATTGAACTGTTTGCATATATAGAACGTTGATTTTTAAGAATGTGTGTCAAACTTATTGGACGCAGATAAAAAATTTGTTGAAACAAGCAAAATTTCATTGTTCATCTAACGACAAAATATTTTTCCTTGATATAAGTGATCGTGAGATTGGAATCAACGAAGACTAATAAAATCATAATATGTAGGTATTTGAAGTTCATCGAATTCGACGAATTTCGCGGCGCAGAATCGGAAATGAAAGATCCTCTTGAAAGAGAACAAAATTTAATTTTGAAAAATTGATTTCTAGACTTTGTAGGTACAGAAATTTAGAAATATCACGACACTCCACTTCCATTTTTTTAACATTGCATAAATCAATTGTCTATATGTTCGACAGTCATACCAAATTCGCAAAGTCTATATTACCTCCTTCAGTAGAAATCCGCTTGGAAAATTGAACTTCACGATACATTCTATTCGATATTTTCGGGAGCGAAAGAGCTAATGAAATTCCTGATGAAAAATGGATGAAGTATAAGAACTTTTCAATCACTTTGATAAGGATACTCACTGAATTTCCCGGTAAACCACGTGGACCCACGGGACCCTGCTCGCCAGATTGTCCGGTGTCCCCTTTTTCACCAGATTTTCCCATTTGCCCGGGAAAACCTGGTCTGCCAATCGGCCCAATAGGCCCAATCGGTCCTGCAGAACCAGGACTTCCAGGTTCACCTGCTCGGCCAGGCGATCCCTAAGGATATAAATATAGGTCGTTCGAATATGAGTTAGGTATTTCTTTTTGTTCAATATTCGGAAAAGGCAAAATATAAGAAAATGATGTACAGTGTATGAGGAAACATGAAATATCCAATGTTTATCCGGTAGTAGGTATAAGAGCCAAGATTGGAACGAATCCGACAACGTATATAACGGAACACCATTTCAATCAACTATTCGATCAATATCGAGATTCAAAGTGTACTTTGATGCGAGTAATAAAAATATTGATAATTCAAATACATCAGAGAGCCATATATTATATACCTGATTTCCTTCAAGACCAGGACTTCCGTCAATTCCTGGTGATCCTTCGGGACCAGGGACACCGGGTGGTCCTGGTGATCCGCTGTCCCCCTTTACGCCCGGAAGTCCATCTTCACCCGGTGAACCTGGAGGCCCTTCGGGACCAGGAATTCCTGTGGTACCGATACTTGCGGGTAATCCCGGAATTCCTATCAGAGAATGCGTTTAAAAAATGAACGAATATCACCCGATATTATACTATGACCAGCATAGCTGCTGCAGAGAATATCAGGTGAATAAATTTGTTCGGTTCGTAATTATAGTGCAGGCAGGAGTCATTAACTATTGTGCTTTCAGACTGCAGACGAATATTTCGGTAAAATTAGAAATTCCAACGAAATTATTGTTCGCTATAAATTTGACTGGAATTGTGACTATTTTTAGTAGATTGTTAATTTCCGGTCGCTTGTAATCACCGGATCGGTGTAAAACGGTTCGTTTCGACAGAATCGTTACCAGCACGGTGCCGCAGTATCAAGACACTCTTACAACTACTTCCACAGTGCTCTCTGACTCAATTTTACCAGCAAATCCCTCAAATAATCACAGCTGCATATAATCTAAGAGAGAAATCTGGTACCTATGTTCATTCAAGAGTCCGGTAATGTGTTTCATGTCTAATTTATCAGCGGCTCCTAATGTTATACTTGCAGTTATTCCGATCTATTCCGTTTAGACTAAACGCATACCCTTTTATTTTCAAATGTTGGGAATTTCTTTTTATCTAAATTTATTGTTCCACGTTTTCAAAAAGCACACATCTGGCGTTATAACAATAACTGTACTTAATTGGTAAAGTAAAGAAAAACAATTGCAGCAATTTGAAAAGAACCGACATGCGGCCCATTTTTCGGACTCCAAAGGTCTCACGTAGCATTTTGAGCCCTTTATGGCATTCACGTGGCCACCATACCTCCACGGTCGACTTTCTTGCCACATTCTCGTCTCATAAATACGCTTGTTCCTTACAGGACGATGACTTTGGTCTTCGAGAACCATAAATCGTACCAATTTAAGTATCAATAAGTACTCGACATGAACTTTCAGGTCACCAAGACTCACCGTCTGCAGTCTCGGTTCGTTTTAAAGGTTTCTGCAGTCAGTCAGTAAAATAGTCGATCATACACGTCATAAAGATCTCTAACGCAAAATTTCAACAGGCTGATAGACCTGAAATTGTTAGTCTAAAAAAGGGGCTAAAATGGATAATTCGAGCTTAGAAACTGATAGTCGTACTACAGGGAGGCCGCGGGGCTTCAGGACAACCCCTGGGTGAAGATATCTAGGCATTTGCGTCATAAAGTCGATTGTATACTTGATATGATTGGCGGCGAATAGCAATGAGCTTAAAGGTCGTAGTCATAGATTGCTACAAATTGATTTACAATGACTTAGAATGAAGATATCTAGGCTAACAATTCTATACAGGCTGACAGATTTAATTTCCTATCATATCTTTTTAATGACTTAATATTGGGAACATGTATACAGGAATTTGTCACACGTTTTTTTAAATCAATAAAGAGTTCGTACAAAAATTGTACATAACAAAGCGAACCTTCTATTCCTTTTTCAACCCTTATACGTATAATTGACTGGAGAAAGTTAAGGTTGGCGAAATTGTTACAGGTCGCATAATTGCATTCACAAATTCTTCGATGCAAAAGTATTTGGATATTTATACAGCTTAGCTGCAGATACCCATTGACCTAACTCATTCAAATAAATTATTCATCAACGTCACCGGCCTTTTCACTATTAACGCCCGTTGTTAATTTGCTTTACGATTGCAATAGTCAGCTGCACGTTAACATACAAAAATGTAATTTATAGCCAGTGCTAGTATAATTATTGCATTGCGTTTGTCATAAGGGACCATATATATATATACGTCGTTTCTCGACTGCGGAATGGTTTATAAACACAGTTTTTATTTGATGAAATTTCTCGGATATTTACAAGCATATAATATATCCTAGAATAGACTTATATGCGAAGAATCTAGTTACGCCTGGTCTGGAGTTGCCTAATTTACCAGATAATAAATATGACGCTACTCTCTTTTCGTCCGTAAAACCTAATTCTTTTAATTAGGGATAAGCTGCTCTTTAGCAACGCGGAAAGCTGCTTTGCATTTCATCATAGAAATTAGCATAGTCTGGTTAATTGAGATTATTACGTCATACTGCCATACTCGCACGCTCCTCGAATCTTCATACACATCAAACACTTCAAAGGCTTTTCTTACGCGTTAATGAAGAACGCAACTGGAACAGTGCGGGCTAATGGAAAAAAAATTGTCTCATTTATCTCGCGCAGCATCTTCTTTCAACGGTCATTCCAACTTTGAGACTCGATATATAGTAAGATTTCATTCGAAATTACTGGAGGCTGCGAATTCGCTAAGATTATCTGCTCAAATCCGAAGTATCAGACTCTTACAGTCCAAGGAATTGATTGATTGACTTCAAATTAAGATGCCAAAGAGAAAACACTATTTCAAAAGCAGCTACGTCATAAATTCAATGATCCTTCATAGCTTCACCTAATTAGACATCATCTATCATCTATCAAGCCGATTTCACGGCATTTAGTTACAATTAACATCTTAGAAATCACAATTTAGATATTACCGCGAAAATATAAAAACACCATGCGGAGTTTATGAAGACATTCATTCCTCTTCTTCGTCGAAATGATTGTAACGAAGAAGAAGCCGAGAAGGCAGATAATGGATAGTGTAATAATTGTGGATTGTGCAACCTATTTTACATGCGGACATGAGACTAGTTCTTAGACTACGTTCACACTGATTGAGTCATATTTAAAAGCGATTTGTCATTTCCATCCCGCGAGGGAAGTCACGATTTCCAGTTAGCTCAATTGAACGAATTTGGTCAAGTTTAACAATAAACCGTGGTCCATGTGAGCGACTCTAATTGTGCTGATGCGATTGACTTTATGGGTAGAATCGATGTGTGTTCATTTATTTTTGGCACGCCTCGTGTAGATTGACAAAAAAAATCTCGGCCAAACACTCGGACGCATATTTTCCACCCTTGAACCGTATTTAATCACCACTTTAGAACTATTTTATAATCTAACTTGTCTAGCTTGTCTATTCTATAGCTTCTAAGCATCTCCGAGTCATAAATTCAAGTCTCAGATAATTCGAAAAGATAAATTTATCTCAAAATTCATATAATCACGAGCCATAGTCATAGAAGAACTTACCTTCCGGACGAATCCTATAAGCTGACTGTGAAAATTTGTGTAAAAACTTTAACCACACAAATTTAAAAATTTATTGTTTGTCATTGTAAAGTATGGTGAAATTTTTCCTCGAGTCGATAATTATCTTTGATACCTTGTAATCCAGGCTCGCCACGGTCGCCCTGATCACCCTTGACTCCCTTTTCACCCGGAAGCCCTGGTGCTCCTGGAGGAGCGTCCACAACTGATCCTCCGACTAACGACGTCCCCGGTAGTCCGGGAGATCCGGAAGGACCCTGAATCAAATTTTTTACTCAATTTTGTATGATTATGAGACAATGAAACGCACTGAAGGGCAGGATCGATGGTGTCAACGAAGTTACCGATCTTCTAACTCGGAATCCAGAATAAATTTTCGAAGAATCGTGGGATTCTAAACACTGATTTATAATGAAAAAAATCACTCGACGTTGTTATTTGCTAATTTAATCAATCTTACCGGAGGTCCTTCAAGTCCAGGCGGTCCGGAGTCTCCGCGTTCACCCTTCAGGCCTCTTTCTCCTGGGATCCCATCGCGCCCTGGGAATCCTGGCTCGCCTTGTTCTCCTTTGAAACCTTGAGTTCCAGGAAAACCTGGTGCTCCTGGTGGCCCAACAGGCCCTGGTAGACCTTGAATGGTTCCTCCACTGCCATTTCCAGGAGGTCCTTGAGGTCCTGGTGGACCTTCGAATCCTCGTGGCCCCATTTCACCCTGATCTCCATTCAGCCCGGGAAATCCCATGTCTCCCTGAACGAGAAGTTAGTAGATTTTGCAAGAACCGAATAATAAATTGTTCAGACTTCTGAACCGAGAAATAATGATCCGATTATATTTTATACGACGCATAATTACTATACAATCAAGATTGAGGATCTTTCCCGTGATCTTGTCTTAGCGATAGCAAAAAAAAAAAATCGGAAAAAATGAAAAAAATAATTATTTTTGAGTCATATTGAAGATTGTTGGTTACTCACTCTTTCACCTTTGGCTCCAGGTGGTCCTGAAAGTCCTACGGGACCTGGGGATCCATCTGTACCAGGAAATCCTCTGGCTCCAGTCAGACCCGGTGGCCCCTACGTCGACGCGCAAAAGGCACTGTCATTAATTTGCGATGGAACAATGAACGGAAGATGTTTCTGATAGTAAAAGTGTTTGATCGTGATTATCGTTGATGTCCGTAAAATTGAAAATTAGAAATAATCAAAAACATAGTATAGGAAAGAATTGGAGTCGTTTAGAAGATGTAAAAAAAATGTTGTACGCATTTTTGAATAAACTACAAAATCCAATCAATGCCGTATATATCTACTGTCAGATGTATTAGAATACCAGATGTTAGAGTAACTGTACGTAAGTAATCTAATTATTATGAGCTCTACGATAGTTTATCGAAAATATTATAAGATCCGCTAAACACCGGCAATATATTGTTAGACCAGTTAAAGACATACGCGTGTTCCATTGGATCCCGGAAATCCCCTTGGACCCGGAAATCCTGGAAGGCCTTGTTCCCCAATGAGGCCAATTGGTCCCCGTGGACCAGGTAGCCCCTAGATGTTCCCAGAAGAAACAGAAGAGATAGATGGTTAAACTAAGCATTCGCAAACGGTTATACAATAGTCCGAAGAAATTTGGTTGTCAGAAAACTGAAAATTGGCAAGACCGCAGAATTTTTTTGACAATAATGCATATTATGTCGTTGATCCAAATAGGAGAAAGTCATCGAAAATTTCAAACTCATTCGTTTGGTAGAAACGAAAAACGTACTTCCCAAAGTCCAGTTGCCAAATTTCATTCCATGTTTGACTGGAATACAATGGGGTCTGGGAATAAGGGAAACTAGCTACAAGTTTTACTCAAGTTTTTATTATATTAGTGAGAATCGTTATGCCCAGGATTCCTTGACCGGATGCGATTGACCTGAAATTAACCAGTCGACATACTTGTGGTCCAGGCTCTCCCCAAGAACCCGCAGTATTTCCTGGTAAACCTATGATTCCGGGTTCTCCTTTTTGCCCCATAGGACCTGGTTCACCCTATACATCATTCATCAAAAATTATAACGTTTGGTCAAATCAGAAATTCACATTACTACGCATAATATTTTATTCTGAAATCCAAACCACCCTGTCTTTTCCGACATCCTTATATATGCTAGAAAAATTGAAAAGATTAGCGAATCAATAATCAATACGATTCAGGAAATTTCATCATTTTCTACTATCACATGAATATTGAATAGTCACCGCGAGAACGACGAAAAAAAAAAAAAAAAATAGGACAAACTAACCCGTGTGCCATTGAAGCCAGGAGGTCCTTGTGGACACATGATGCAAGCTTCGGGACGTTTCGCTGGTACCAGAGGGCTGACACTGATCTTCTATTAAATAAAAGTAAACGTTGATAGTGAAAGGCTTATCAACACTATTTAGGAAACTAATTTTAGCTTATTATTTATCAGATATCTCACCGGTAATTCGTCGCATTTTTCTCGCCGGGGTCTCGTGGGGTCACAGCTAAGCATCATCCATTGCAAGTCGATCTATTTTTGACAATGCAATCGGTTATTAATAATTGAATTATTTATAGTTGGTTCGGGATTCGAAGATAAAAAACAACAAATGAAAATTCGTAGTCTTGAAACTTCGCGGTTTATCAAGACTTGGGGGAATAAGTTGATCAGTTTGTTATCGCCAATTCACATTCGCGTAAAATTTCGACGGTTTTAGTAGGTATAAGGTATAATTACGCGTATTAATTGAGGTTGTGCGTTGTAAGAATATACAAAAAAAAAAAAAAAAAAAGAAAGAAAGAGAACAACAAAACAACAACCAAACTGTTAGACTACTCACCGATATAGTCATCTGCATTGTAAGACCAATGAAACAAAAAATGTTAACAATCAGTTATTTTTGCCATGTGTCAAATGTACCACTGTGGATAAAAGAAAGACAAACTTGTAAGATTTAAATTGACTTTTTTTTTTTTTTATCTAGAGTGTTGAGGATGCATTATTCATCAGTTTGTAGTAGTATATTGACTACTAATTTCACTTCGTTATCCAAAGCGAATATATAACAAGAATGGCAATTGTATATCGTGCGATCGAAGCATGCGGAATTAAAGCAGCGTGCGCTCAATAATTTATTAGCACCCGTCGTAAAGTGTTAAGTGCTTGTTAATCGCGGCATATACGACAAAGCTATCTCTAAATGTCATCTGAAAATCCATGGCCTATTCGACCGGCAAAGTGACATCTGCAATAGCGTTTTGCTGTACTAATGCATGTCTAATAAATTTTCTGAACTAATTTTTAAATAATGAACATTTCTAGGAATATTGTTCAATATATAGCATAATATAAGAAAAAAAAAAGAAGAGATAAATAGTATAGGAGAATAATTCTCACCTATTATTATAGTATACGAAAAAGTATTGAAAGAAAGAGTCTTCTTTCACAATGGTAAAAACTTACGGGTACCGTCCGCTTCGTGTTTCCAACTTTGGAAATAGAAATTTGTCCGTTTATATCGATGGGTCCTCTTGGTTCCAAAAGTTGCGAGGTTGTTTCTTGACAGTCCACGTACAGAACGACACTTTGTCTGAATACCCCGAAGTGAATCTTGTGCCAATGTTTGTCGAACACCTGAGCAACAATAAACCGTAGATAAATATAAGGAGTCATAAAAATTTCTTGAACTCCAATTTGACGAAGAAAAATAATTCGTCGTTACCATCAACGAAATTTCGTTATATAATTTATGAGAGCTTTTTAAAGATTGCTCGTTTGCTGTCAACCATTTCTGACCTCAGGGTTGATAATAATTTCTGAACTATTCGAGAGATTTTTAACGACTATAAAAGTCTTGTCAAACTCAGACGGACACAACATGTGTAATATTGTATAACGTATGACTTATATTACAAATTGAGAACGAAACGAGTCTGTAAATATGTGTGTATAATCTAGGACAGATATTATGACAGTATACATATTGTACCGATCAGGAAGCTGTAGAGAAGCGATAAAAAGTTTTATTGAACTCCATTGCTCAGAGTAGTTTAATTCCAATCTACCATTACTAAGCTCGCATGATCTCCTCGATGAATACATGAAAGGATAAAGTATGTCATACGTATATCCTGGTAGGCTACTTCACCGCAGTATCAATTTTTTAAAGTTTTTCCATAAGTATTCAGCCTAGCACTCATTAGCTTCATCATCGTAAATAGCATAATTTGCGATAATAGGTGCAGCGTTCGAGCTTTTTATGTTGTTAAGAAAATTGCCAGGCTCTTTCATCTACACATTTATATACACAGAGCCTCGAGCCTTGCAGATACACGTACATGAACAGCTATATGGGTAGTTCTGTAAACGACATAAATAGCTCCGAAGAATTCACTTGCGAACTCGATTAATGGACACATCGCAAGTCAAGTAGATTTATGAGTGAAGTCTGGTTGATGTGATTTTCGGAAAAGTAACTGTGGGCTGTTGGCCCATGACGCATCACGCATATATGCGAGCCGGACATGGTCAGCTCGTTACATTCTCATACAAGTTAGAGCCGCCCCCGTGGTACACACGTTCCGGTCAACCCTGGCTAGTTCGCACGCATTTATAGATCCATGTGTACTCGCGACATTTACGAAAGAATCCGTAACTCGATATGCATATGTTTAAAACAGAGATTTATGCGGTCTTTACACTGTGAAATGTTACATATAAATATACCTACATGTGTGTTAATATCTCATCTACCCGCGAGGCAATGCTTTGACGTAATTCATTGCGAAACAAACTTACTACGAAATCATAATTGAATACTCGGTATACAATGTTGACAGTACTGAGTACAACGATCCGAATATATTAAACACTTTTGAGCTTAGTCCTGATTTGATATCATTTCTTTCATGGTGATTAATGGTCGGTGCAGCATAACGCTACCAAACATTATTCAAATACTTTAGTTATCAACTATTTGTGAATAGGATGAGCGTCAATTAAGGATGAGATCATGTAGACGTAAACGCACTTGAGTTGGACCACGCCGAATCATTTCCGGGTCTTCTTATATTATACCCATAGCTATACCTATTTGAGCTTTTGATCCCAGCGATCTCATTCCATATTAAAGTGGTGTTTAGATTATATCAATATTATAGTAACTCTCCGGCAAGAGTCTTCGGACTTTTTTTTATTGTTGATGATAAATTTCCGTTGGAATTCGAATATACTCACGCGGACCGTTTTAAAGGTGATGGTTTGCAGTTTTCCCTCATAGTTTGCGATGGAGAACTCCAATGTCTCTTTTTTTGGATTCAAAGTGATCAGGAATTGTGGCTGTGTCTCTTCATCAGCAATTCTCACGATATGCCATGGCTGCTTAGGCAATCTTCGGGTTTTGAAGGTACAAATTAAGCTGAACTCCTCCGGTAATCCAGAGGGGAAAATTTCTCTGAAGGGGAAAAAAGTTAGAGGTTTAAAAACTTGTAGATACGTGGCTGTTCAACGACAAGGCGACACAATTTGCATTATGAATAGAATACGTAGATTTTTTAACGAGCTGCACATTGAATGCTGAAGGCTTCGTGTTTTGCTTTATGTGCATCGCATTAACTGACTTATAACCACGCCGTGCTGGTCTGCGATGCATGGAGAGAACACTTGTGAAATGGAATGCCGATAAGGCTAATAATTATAGAAAACTCAAAGGGAAATCATTCAAAGTCACCGCTGGCTCTATGAAATTAATCACGCGATAAATTTACACTTCGTATTATACGAACACGCCCTTCAGCTTTCTGCATTAATATAACTAACAGTACCTAATCTCTATTCTAGTAAAGGAAATTTGAATGGAAACGGACTTCACCGCCTCTAGGGTTCAGTAGTTTATCGCCGAGAACATAAACCGTAAAATTTAGTGACATAGCGTCGCGGCGTTAGTGAACCTTAGTGTCCTTTGCTTGTACAGCGAAGGTGCAACTTCGGCGGCGCCTAGGTCGTGGAAGGCGGTCTTAAGTTTATAATTTCGTCACAAAGCCATTGGGGGAAAAAAAAAAGTCGAGAAGTCAAGCCAAGGTCAGTGATCTAGCTGGTAGCTTACCACGCCTAGATTTATGACGAATTTGAACGACTTTTGTAGGCGTTAGTGCAGCTGCATGATATAAGAAATAAGGTATAGACTGTTCAGTACCTTCAGTACAGTAGATACGCACGTAATAATAAATCTCAAAGGGTCTGAATTAAAATTTGAACAAAGTAGGTGGTACGTCGCATATGCGTTGAGAAATCAAACAATAGTATAACTATTGAGCAAACCGCGTGTGCACAATGAAATTTGCATACCATCAGTGCGTCGAACAAATGATAATATTATGTATTGATGAAATGAAATAGATTTGATATAAATTTGAATCGAATGATATGTGACGCATTCGCATATGGATTGAAATAGTTTTCTATTACCTTGTTGGAAGGGTCAAATCTGCGTCCCTATCCAATCTGTAAGCTGTCTGCATACGATTACTCCCTCTGACTCTGGTTACTCCCGGGTGTTGAGTGTCCAACAAATCTAATTTGTACTTCCTAATGAAATCAAACGTTTGTAGATCATCGTCGCCTGGTTTATAGTCTGCGCAAGGGGCTGGTGGTACTTCAAGCCCACCGGGCTGTTCTTGGATCACGTTATACTCTGTAAAAGAATGAAACGTGCAAAATCATATTTTGGAAAATAATTTGGGTATCATTATACCCAAGAAACCGCAGAACACTGCAGCAATGAGAAATCCGAATTCTCTTATCGTTGTAGAGTTTATTTGTATAGCACTGCGAACGAGCACTAAGAGTCGTTGGACGATCGAAGTGTATATTATCGGATAAAATGGCTATTAAACCATAATTTTACGTGCTTATTACACTGCGGTAACTTCGATTGAACGAAAAAAATGTCATTGAAGATATATCGCCTCCTTGACACATATTCATACTAAAATAGTGGGGCCGAGAGTCATTTCCAATGAATTCATCAGTTTCTTATTGGGTAAATGTTTGCTTTCGAAGGAGTCGTTCTAGCTACCTTCCAGTTACTCAAAATGGTAATAGAAATAACATATCGAGGTATAAGATTCGATGTATTCTAGATTCCAGCATAATATTATGATCATCTGATTTGTTAAGGCCCGGAGATTTTCGGGTCGTTAAAATAAATTTGACGATTCGGAGTGTGTCTGCGCATTCGTTGTTCATCTTTTTCGTATTTTTATTTTAATTTTTTTCTTTGTACAAAACCACACCTGGTACCTCATAAAAGCGGCCTGAAATATCTTTTGACAAAGTTGAAGAATTTACGCGCCTTTCGCAACGAGGGCTTAAGCTTGTTCCGGGTTCCCCTTTCCGATGGTCTGCGCGTCTGGCCGGCCATCAAACCGAAAGCTTTGGCGCCAGGAGATAGAATACAACTACATATTGGCTAAGGCGCAGGTCTAAGCCTATGGCCGAAACTTAATACCGTGAATGCCAAGATTGTATGAACCTATTATATAGGCGATAAGATTGTGCGAGGTAACGTTAGACGAGCCAATAAAATCAAGATTTCTGACTTTTTATTCCAGGATTAAACGAGCGTGGGTTATCGAACAAAGGTTTCTTTCCATCTTGGTTTTTTTTTTTCTTTTTTTTTTCTCAATCGCGATATTAATGGATGGCGAATCCACCTCATGACCACAGAGTCATTTTTTTTTTTTATAGCCAACTAATTCGAATGGTATGTCGATGCTGGTGAATAAATTGACTCAGGAATTTATAAAACCTCAAACTCTATATAATGTAACATCAAATCAATACAACGATTTCCTTATTCTTTTTCAATCACTGCACTCAAGCGCAATTCATATGAATGTTAACGTCATTACTTTTATTCGTAACATGTTGAATGTCTTCAACTAATAACCGGATTGTATAATAATGGGAAGACTCAAATTTGAATATCATAATATAGTACTGGTTGCAATTTTATAAATTTGCGATGGATTATTGGGGTGTAATTATTTTATAATCTTAATTTAGTCAATTTACTATGGTATCTTTATGTCAGCATAAACTTTGAGGTAATTAGTAATTACTAACGACGATATCGAATCGTTATTACTCTTCTTTTTTACGGCCATGAAACTAGACGCAGTTACGTTTCATTGCATGTGTTAACGAGAAATTCTTGCGTGCTATTAGTGATCTAGCAGCACAGTCTGCCACCGAAAATAATTGACCGTAAATTAAAGCGAACATCCCAATCAGTATAAATGATTTATGCCATGCGAGCATACATGAGTTTCGAAAATTAACAGCTCAAACTACTTCAAAATCCAGAGTTCTCGTAGCCGCAATAACTACACCGTTTGTATTTGATTTATTCATAAAGAAGCAAAATTCAAAAATCAACATAGCTTCCTCGTTTGCTTAATGGACGTAATTATATGTGCATTAATGAGCCAGTTTCCATATATATCTTTGTGTAACGTATGTCCTATACTATAGTAATTCACGTTTAAAAAAAAAAAAAAAAAAATCGATTCCCGGGTTTTAAGTGTTAACAATTTCTTTTCCTCTCATTAGGCAAAGATTACATCTCCTTAAAATATTAGTGTAAAAAGTTTCAGACGGCCGTTCAGTGAATGGGATGAATTCTTATTCAAACTAGATAAAGATGTATTATATACGCTGCACGCAATTATCGAAGCCATAATTACTCAAAGGAACCTTTTTATTTACCTATCCGATCGGTTCAACTATAAATAACTGTTACTTTCCTGCGTAGGTAGACTACTACTTCCTTAACTATAATAACTCCTCCCACAATATCTGGCGCCACTTTGCGGATACACTATCAATATTTAGGACATATACCATCAGAAAGGCAGACTAAATAATCGCAACAGAGATTCTTGACCCGTAACATTGTTGACGTATTATTACGTTCGGTAGAATTATTTGTAATATGTCCCACTGCGTTAAGGTGCTTTCCTAGGCAATTCGACCAGTCCTGAAAACATCGTGAAAAAATGTGATATTAAACGGAATATCTCTGCCTGAGCACCGAAATCAATGAAACAAAATACGTCGCGCAATTCTATGTGCGACTCCGAACATGTACAGCCCAAAAAATGTTCGTTTTGCGCGAAAATAGAGAAGATATCCATGAAAAACGTTTCTAAAACCGTTTTTCATGGATATCTTCTCTATTTTCGCGCAAAACGAACATTTTTTGGGCTGTCCATGTTCGGAGTCGCACATAGAATTGCGCGACGTATTTTGTTTCATTGATTTCGGTGACCAGGCAAAGATATTCCGTTTAATAGCACCTTCTGCACGCGTTTATTACAATGTTGTGGATTGGGTAGGAAAGGCCCTTAAGGTGCTTTCCTAGGCAATTCCACCAGTCCTGAAAACATCGTGAAAAAATGTGATATTAAACGGAATATCTCTGCCTGGGCACCGAAATCAATGAAACAAAATACGTCGCGCAATTCTATGTGCGACTCCGAACATGTACAGCCCAAAAAATGTTCGTTTTGCGCGAAAATAGAGAAGATATCCATGAAAAACGGTTTTAGAAACGTTTTAGAAACGTTTTTCACGGATATCTTCTCTATTTTCGCGCAAAACGAACATTTTTTGGGCTGTACATGTTCGGAGTCGCGCATAGAATTGCGCGACGTATTTTGTTTCATTGATTTCGGTGCCCAGGCAGAGATATTCCGTTTAATATCACATTTTTTCACGATGTTTTCAGGACTGGTGGAATTGCCTAGGAAAGCACCTCAATGGTAAAATATGGTGATAAAATTACCACACGGAGATCACTGCGGATTGTATAGACACTCAAGTACGATTTTTCTTGATTACATCAACGTATCGATACAGTATCATTTCGCTCTTATGTAGCTAAGATGAAAAATGGCTTTAATAAAAGTTCAGAGTTCATTAAGACAGCGATAAATATTAGTTGAATATTGATCTCGATTTCTTTCTTAAGATCGTTAATTACCAGGGCAGGATAAGACAGAGGTATAAAGGTATATAATAAATATTGACTCCAAGTATAGAGCAGGAAATTTATATCGCTGTTCGATCGAACTTTCATACTATTCATAATATGATCTGTTCTTTAATCTAACAGATATTGTAACCGCGACCTAATCTGACCCGAGTTCTTGTGCTAGACAAAGTATCGCGTAGGTGAGGCAGGCGCATAACTTCTCGGTGACATCGGTCTCGTGACATCGTACGAAAGAAATGCTCCATTGTTAATATTACATGTATACACCCTGGAGCGGTATGATATCAAGGTAACTCGTCGATTGAACAGCGAATCTATAACAATAAGTGCCCTGATTCTAACGATGTAGATTTTTATACTCAGATCGATTGAACAAGGCATGATTTTAATCACAAGTTCCATAAGCTATATATTTCGTAAGTGTTAAAACGTTTTTTTTTTTCTTCTTTTTAAATTAATATCGCAGATAACCAGTCGAATTTTACGGCTTAAAGAATTTGAATACATTATAATAGCCAGATACTAATTTCGGTCTATACGCAACGGCTCGTATTACATACAACGTCCCAAGCGAGAAATGAAGAAAAAATGTAGGAAAAAATGGCAGAGATCAATGTGGTTTCTTGATGGGTGGGCTAAGCCATGTAAAATTGAAATTTATTGATTAGAGCTGTGGATAAATGCGTTTTAATTGGACATCAGCTACGGGGCAATCATCGGATTAAGGATAGTTCGATTACTACGTTGTTACATCGTCATCTAATGATCATATACTGATTTATAACACGATTAATCCATGTTCACTAACTGGACGCTTTGTATGTACAGGCATGTACGTAGGGCCGCCAATCGCGAGCGTCTTAAATCGATTACACCGTGAGATCAGATCGCAAGAAAAATAGTTACCATTAAAAGTTTTTCGAGACACAGCGTGTCTCTAGTCTCTATGGGAGTCCAATTCAATTTTACATTCAACAAGGGAGATAAAGAGAAAGTTTCAAGCTTCAATCTTTAATCTTCAATGAATTCTATCTAGAGAATAGGAAATTTCAGGTATAAGTTTCGAATGATTGCACAAAACATGGACTTTTTTTTATTTTTGCCATCAGCAGTTTCTGCCTCACTGATTATTCCGACGTTAAGTATTTTGTCGCTTTCTTTAGCCCTGCACAAAAATTGATTGAGTATCTGTACAGCATATTAACCTCATATTAGTTACACCTGAACCAAATGCCTGGGGGCTTAAATAACTACAAATGTGTGCCACATGATCCATTGTGTCATTCGGAGGCGTTTCGTACTGTATACGGAAGACTGAAGAGCTTGCAGGCTGCCAAAGAAATATTTAGTGACGTTGTAATGCGATTCCGCCAAAAACAGCTCAGAAGAATCAAAATATAGATCCGTATATCAAAAATCCATTGAAACGACGATATATGCAGTAGAACTGCATGAAAGGTTGGGCGAATCAACTCATTCTGCCGAGAAGAAAGGGAATGGCTCTTTTGCTCGTAACTGACATTTCACATTTAATATAATCAGTTCGAATGCAATTAGCACTTGAAATAGACAGTGCCTTCAATTTTTTGGACCAGTTTGATGTTAGACTTAAAATGTAGTTAACGTGATCGAATGCTTGAACATTCAAACAGATTAGCTTATTCAATTGCTTGGCAAATGAAAGAGTGATAACCCTCGTTTGTATATCCGGATAGAATAGCATCATGGACTGTTGAATGTTCATCCAAAATATTTAATCTTAAATCTCGGTTAGACTGTCGCTATAAAAGACAACGACAATCGTGGTAGGAGATATACAGTAAAATTGCTCAACATTTGAAAAGGACGTCATGCTGAGAAAAAGAAAAGGTCTTCTTAGAACTGAGAAATCAAAAGGGCCGCGTCGTAAAATGTTATGTTGTAAACAGTTTGACCAAAAATATAAAAATCTTGAATTTGAGATTAGTGAGAATAGGATACTTACGTGCTTTTGTAACTTGCACTAGCTGTAAAAGCGTCAAGGTCCACGGCGTCAAAAGTAGAGCCAATTTCCACCGCTCCGTCCTGAAAAAATGATTTCCATTTCAATTGATGCCCTTACATTCTCATTTCATGCAAGAGGACAGCCTTCGTTGGAGCCAAAATGAAATTGAAATATGTAAAACCTAATATTGGGAATTGGGATGAAGATTACAATTCAATCTGATTCAGTGAGTTAGGAGCCGGCGAGGGAACCGTCTATCCCGGAAACGACTGATAATATGCTAATGTCGACTCCGTGGAACGTACGAGGCCAAACTATTCTTTTGATTCTTGGAACGATTTCATTTTATCTTGGGAAAGAGATCCGTTACGTCAACTATATGCGACTGTTCGTTATGTTATACCTTTTCGCGAACTTTTCATATTTTGTGTCTTAAGAGAGTTCGAATTAAGACTGTTGCGGCGGCGTATTTCCTCAAAACTGTATTTCAAATGGGTCCCCTTGGGCTATGAGCATACGGTTGTACTTGGATACAATGAACTTTGATCTTGAAACCTGACATGATTCAGTTTACAAAGTTACGCAAACACATATCTTGGCATACAATCGTCATCATCGTCAAAAATCAAGACAACTTCTGACTCGGAACTCAAGTCTTGGGCTATGACTTATACATGATGGGAATTATTATGAACAACTGTAAAACACGACACTTCCACATAATCAAATATATATTCTCGAATTATCTGAGAGTTCGAATGATTATCTCATCGTAATTTTCCATAACTACAAAAAGAAATGTGTATATTGGCATAAAATTTCAGGACTTTCTCAGACCTACACTTATGCTGAAGAGCTGTTGAATCAATCTTTCTACTATGTATCTTGATACCTTGTTCAGTTGATAAAGTAAATAGTGAGATTGGGCTCTTGGAATACCTTATGTTCGACTAACACTGTGCTTGGCTAGTAACGTGTGTGTAATCGATGCACGGTTGCGCATCTATCTTATGTTATTCGATTCTCAACTTTAAATTGAGTTGAAAGCTCGTTGGTTTTACGCCTCATGGCTCAGGGTACTGTTCACCGTTACAGATAGTATGATTCCTTACTCAGTTACTGAATTCAGAGTTCAAGATTGAAACTCTTTGACAGAAACTGCAAGCATCAAGCACACAGCGTAAATATGAAGCAGTCGTGATCACGGAAGGACAAAGTCTAATTGACGTGATTCCAGGGTTTCAATCTAGCAAATGATGTATACAATATTTCAATAGAATAGAAAACTCTGTATACTGCATGAAGCATATTATATTCAAATAGAGACTCTATAGAATCTCAATAATGCAACAAATCTTCTCTTCAAAATTATGTTCATAAGTGCGTGGGCAGAAACATTGGTAAACACATATTGTGGAATAGTAGCTACATCCAGGTGAGAATTTAGTGGCATCATTTGTGGGAGCGAGTGTACGTATTGCCTTATACCTGCACTCGTAGATCTGAAGTATTATTCCTTATATGGAGCACAGAAGGCATCCTTGTGTCGCTATGTGGATATAGAGATATACATATATTAAAGATGCGTGTATCACGTGTCTTGGTTTACGTTCATGTGCGATATTGCCCATGTGTTCAGGCAATATACGTATGGCTTCACATATAGAAGTAACACTGGCAAGTCTACTCTCGAAATGTGAGCTACTTTCACTCCTGCAGCATCAATCCACCGAAAGTTCTATGCATTGCGAGAGCCGTGCTTTTGAGCTATGGTACCCATCCGTGAAGTAAGTCTGATCGAATCACGAGCGAGCGATACGGTTTGACTCAAGCCTTTTTTCAACGCGTTTAACGTAAACGTTGAAATTCCTTGTAGCATTCTGAAGATTGTGAAAAGTGATCATTGCTTTCCGTATATGGATGCCAGAGTACAAGATCATTTTCAAAAATTTATTAAATCGTGCATTACGTTTAAGATTTTTTCTTTTGCACACAAATTAGCCGGCCAAAGTGCTAGAATTGGGATAATGGGCGTTAAAAATTTGTCTGCATTGCAAGACGAATGTTCCTTTCAGTGGATGGCCATCCGAAGCAGTAACCTCGTCACCGTCTTTGAAAAGTTTGACCACAAAAAGGTGAGCTGCCATAAATTTTGAGAAATGATACACACGTTCTTCCACTTTGACGCCAGTACGATAGCCCTTTTCTTGTATGTACTCACACATATACGCAAGATCCATGTGTGCATACACTTGTCTACGAAACACGTTGGAACGGACACGGTACTTAGCAGCTACACCTAGTGGGATAGTTAATAATTCTGAAGCTAATGAATTAATTACACGCGGCTACGTCGACGTGAATACTTTGCCATGGGCTACGAAACGCATACGAGATCAGTGGCAAATGATTACTCACGTGTTTCTCAATTCAGGCGTTTCCAAAAGCAAGAAGCACCCCGTGGACTTTTCGTGCATTACCCAGAGCTCGCTGAAGGATATACGAAGCAAATGTTATTAGCGAAATCTCGAGATTAAAATCGTTGTTATACTTCTGGGTGTACATAACTTATACTTGGGATGTCTCTATTCACCTTATAACTATTGTGTGTAATAACTGCGTTAATGAGGTGAATATAAGTACCAGGAAACTGAGGCCCACGCCTATATTACTTTTCAAGCTTGTATGTTTTTTGAATTAGCAGCTCACTCCTACGATAGCTGATTGTGAGCTGTAAATCTACACAGTATCACGTTGATAGACACATATAGCAGTGGAGGTAGGTGTCCAAGTTTAGGAAGATACTACGTATTTAAATTTTTTTTTATGACTAACCCACGTTATTGTCTTCAAGATCTACGGGTTGTGCTGCTATGACTACGTGTGGGTATACGATGTGCTTTACCAAGGATTTACTTAGCTTTTATACGCTCAATTTATAGAGGGATCGATTTGGTCAATGGGCGGTAGCTCTGACTTGAATTATGTCCTGTCTCGAGGTGTCCAATATATAGATTTATTCATTCCGGTGACAAAAGATCCAGATTAAGATATGGAAATAAAAGTCTAGATCTCTCGTAAAAGTTTGTCAAAAATGGAACTCGCAGCCATAAACTGCGGGCTTGTGAAGCCTGGAAAATGAAGCTACCGCAATTTTGGACTGCGGGAAGAACAAAAAGTCAATTTCTCAGGTGTAATACGACCACAGTTTTTGTTTTCGTATTCACTCAGGCTATATTTATGAAGCAGGGTAACATGTCAATGTAGTTTTGGAGGTCAAAAAATTATTCTGCAGATGAAGACACAACGAAGAGTGTCACTCATCTCTCAGAAAATCAATTTTTAGTAATACAAGTAATCCGTACAAATGTGTTTCAAACACTTTGAGATGATATAGAGATCAAGACGAATCGCAATGACAAGGTGTGCAACGTCAGACGAACTGTTCAAAGACATGAAAATTGAGGAAATTGAAACGAATGGAAAGAGAAGGTTAGCGAGAAAATAAAGAGCGGGAAGAAACTAACACATTACTTTTCAATCGAGTATTGAAAAGAATAAATTTGAGTGTGGAAAGTACTTTTCCACCACTGTTGCTCTTACCCTGTGTAAAAGGATTCTAGAACGGCGCATATAGTCCTTGGAAAGCGAATATAAAATCGTGGAATGCCTGTTGCTTCTAGCATTTGTATGAATGTAAAACATTCTTGCTAAAGCCAACCTATACAGACTGGGAAGATATCTACATATGGAAATCCGCGTTATTAAAGTGCAAAAATAAAACGAAATAGCGGTTCAAGCGATCTAAGACTTGTACTTAAAAATTACACGCGCTCCTATAAATCTGAGGCAATTCATGCCTTCGGGGTATCTATATACTTGTATGATAAATGTAGCAAATTCTGTGGCACATTATAGTATATGCATTTGATTTTCACATGGAATTATATGATTTTCAAATACTATATACGTATATATATAAACGAGGTGAATAGAGGGGAACTAGCGCAACGTTTATTCCCATAATAATACTGTTGGCACAAGGGAAAGTTGATTGCTGATCGCGTTGAATGCTTAGGGGAATATACTCGGTATTGGGGTGTCATCCCGCGATATAATTGGCCATTTATCGAAGTAGTTACCGACATCAATAAACCTTTGTTACGATCGTGACATCAGCGAAGCGCTGCGAATTCACGTTATATCAGTATAAACATAATATAAAATGACTTTCCATCTCATATATAATATAGATTTATATGTGTCGATGGATACATGGTTGATTATACTGATCATAAACTCAACTAGATGACCATTTTCCAATTACAAGTTTCTGATATTCGATTAAGTCAATTCGTTATAACACATGAGCTCATTCCTGCGATTGCTGAAAAGTAGATAAGCTGTGCGGAAAGAAGTTGCAAGTCTTTGCTTTGCTATTAATCATTAAGAGATTGACGATGACAGCTGTTGACTGATTAGTTCACACTCGTTTTTTTTTTTTTTTTTTTTTTTTTTTTTTTCCAGGTCCAAACGTTTCAATAGCACAAACACTCAAGCACGTGACAACCAAGAAGAGAGTTCTATATTTAAATTTATTCGCGGTCTGGTCGACGTAAGTCTGGTATGGATACATATATATAGATACGGAGTCAGAAGCGTTACGCGCGTGTGACTGTGACTATATATATATACAACAGAGCAATTATACTAAAGTGTCTTTTATTTGCCCAAATAAAACGTTACTGCAAGCTAAAAAAAAGTATATATATCAATATTGAATTACCCGTAAAAACGAGAAGACCAATTCAGCGAAATTGAATGAAAAAAAAAAATTTCGACGATCCTGCCAGGATTCGAACCTGGAATCTTCTGCTCCGTAGGCAGACGCGTTATCCGTTGCGCCACAGGACCTTGTTGTATATACTAATGTAGCCAAACTATATAGTCTCAATGAAATGTCACTAAATTTGCAAAATTTATTTAAAAACATGACAAAATCACTTTTAATATAAGCCGGATGAATGACATTACGTTATAGAGTCATTATATAATCAATTTCTGGTGATATTCAATCGATATCTCTTCTCTTAGGGAATTAACTATCTCTCTTAAAATGAATCAGTGGCATTTCACTGATTTACCAGTGAAATCTCACTGATTCAACCAGTAAACATAGAAGTGGGGGTAATTCACTGATTCAACCAGTGAATTCCACTGATTGAACCAGTGAAAAACTTGGAAGTGGGAATAATTCACTGATTCAACCAGTGAATTCCACTGGTTGAACCAGTGAAAAACTTGGAAGTTCACTGATGCACCAGTAAACTTTCTACTCACTCGTTGAATCAGTGAAATTCCACTGATTCATTTTAAGAGAGTACAGATTTGATTTTTGTTTATTTCAAAAATCTCAACAAATCTGACTAACAATAAATATGTGAATATTAAGTATAATACAGAAGAATTAATTTTGTTCGTCATGATTTTCGGACGTATTTTTTTTTTTTTTTTTTTAATTGTACTCATAATAAAGACAAGTTGAAAAACCGCTCGGTTGACTCGTGAACTCTATGACAAATGAGGTACACCAGGAACATTATAATTCCCTTGAGAGAAGAGATATATACAAAGTGGTTTTAAAAAGAAATTCATTCTGTTAAAACTCGTTGGAATATATCCATTATAACTCGAGAGAGGACTCGTATAATGTATTCAGAAATATACACGAGGTTACGCGTCGACACTTTATCGGCACCAATATTATTAATATACCATATGATAACATATACCTACCTATTTATATGATGGTAATTAAAAACAGTGAATAATAAATAATTTTTTAAGTCTAAAAATGACTGGTAGTTTATTTTCTATCGAAATTTAGCTGTACATATGTACTATAATACGCAAAGAAGTGCCGATCATCATTCAAGCGATTACTAGTCTTCTTTCCCCATAAGCCTGCAGACCTCATGGTATATTTTTATCTCGCAAAAACGATTTAATTGAGTTATTTGCGAGCTCTGTGGTCTCATAAGCAGCACTTGACATTCCCGTATCACATATTATTATCAGTATAACTCATGGTCTTAATTAATTATGGCACGAGCTACACAGTATGTATTGCAGAGCCGGGGACCTTCAGTTTGTAATGAATATATGATTCAAGATATAACCGATCATTATTATAACCGAGTTTAGATGTAATTTTTTTTTTTATCAGATATCTTCTTCTTTTTTGCATGCCTAATAATTGGGTGACAGATTTATAACTTCGAAAAAGAACCCCATACGAATATTTAAAGTGTGGATGAAACTTGAATGAGCAACGGGTCAATTAGGCAGTATTTATGAGTATGACTAATCAACGGGCTTTAATTTAATCAAAATGTGTGAAAAAAGCGAAAACTTGAAGTTACGTAATCAACCCCTGGAGTCTGTGAAGTGGGAGTGTCTCAATTGCGGCGTTCACAATTAGGGGAAGTGTTCTGAAGGTCAAGGGTTGATTTATGGGGTGAAGCGTTAAAAGGTTTTGGTAAAAGGCCTGCACGTGTACATTTTCTGTTTCTGTCTAAAAAAAAAAAAAAAAAGAGAACACGTCAAGCAGTTGTGTTTATTTTATTTTCAAGGGTTGGCTCGAGGGTCCAAAATACAAGAATGTGAAAAGATGCAGACGCAAGTGGCAGCAACATGTTGGAATAATTATAAGGGTTATACTAAATGAGATTATTTCGAGGAAAAAAAAAAAAAAAAAAAAACAAACAGAACGTGAGCAAATTTCTGGTTGAGTTAGTTTCATCACCATAACAAAACGCGCCGTTAGTCATAAAGCACCTGGTGGACCTTCTGTACCTACCGCGCGGACATGGTTACCTGGATCCCTTTGCGATCCTCTATACATTTCGGAAACATAAAGGGATACAGGATTAGTTTTAGTTTTATATAGGGGAGACCGGGGTAAATTGAATTTCTGTAATTATTCTGATATGGGTAAATGTAAACACGTGAAAATAAAAATGAAGAAGTCTAATATCATCGCGATAATAAAGAAATCGATGGGTTTTAAAATTTTCGTATTCCTGAGAAAAAAGAGCTAAATGAATATTTTAGTGCTCTCCAACCATAATTTTCGTGATTTTAATTCTTAGTTTACATGTACTTCTCATGAAGTTTTTAGATTAAAATTTATTTTATCGACTTCTGCAATCATTAAACTATTCATCAACAATTATAACAATATTGAAAGTATTAGTTATATCGGTTGAAATAAATATTATTTTGAAAATATAGCTTTGGGGCAAATTGGTCGGGGTAAAATGACTGTCCGTGAGACAATGGTTTTGAAGGAGGTTGCGCGTAAAAGATGCGCATCGTTCAAATTCCTGCCTGTCTGAGACATGAAGGGTTATAAGTTGTCATTAATTAATTAGATGAAATTTCTTCTACATTTGGAACAGATTTTAATATATAACTACAATAGAATATTGTACTATTTCAAACAAAACAATTTAAATTTGGTAAGTAACTATTTTCTAATATTTTTCTGCATAAATTCGATTTGCCCCGACTCAAGTTCAATTTACCCCAGTCCTGGGGCAAATTGAACCTTTTTGACTCATTCATTATAATTGTTTTTAATAATAATATTTATTTAAAATGACTAATTCTTATAATCGATTGCTGTTTATTAAAGATCAAAGCCCATCTCAAAATTATTTACGAAAGAATTGATTGTGAAAATAAATTGTTTCATCACTTTAAACTTTTCATGGTTCAATTTGCCCCGGGTTCCCCTACGCTTGATTCCCGCTGGACAAAAAATACGGACGTATTTTATTTAATTTTAGTTTTGGTAATACAGTCCGACATTTCAATAAGCACGCTCGCAATAAGAACGCTTCCCCAACTTCTCGCTCGAGCACTACTCCCACTCCAAGCTCGAATTACACTTACGTGCGAATGCGAGAGAGAGAGTGAGACAGTGAAGAGCGCACGCATGGTGGGGGTACTCGAATTCTTGGAAAAACTCTTCCCCTTGGGGGCTTTTGCGTTCTTATTGAGAGGTCGGACTGTATGAACTGATAAACTAATAAACGAGTTTAGAAACTAACGCTACTCTTTATAATTGTCCATAGCAATACATAAATATCTAAATTATACATGAGGTGCGACGGAACAAATTCTAAAGTCAATGATTAACTTCACCTATCTACTTTTCTGGTTACTTCATCCCCAATGAATAGTATCGGCATCTATCATACGCCTCGCTCAAGTACCGATTATGTAATCCACTATAATTCCATGTATGCAAAAAAGAAATCCCTGCAGGTTTACCGTCCAACAGGTAAATCGGATGGACCAAAAGAAAAAAAAAACAGACTGGAGTGGAATTTGGATGAGAGTTCAGTATGATAGACAGACAAGAGTCCTAATACAAACATCCATCGGCTATTATATTCTGATATTCTGAATTAGTCAATTAGAGGGGTATATGCACCTTAAAAGGGGTAATTTGTGAGTCATCGCCTTTGATCGTCAGTTAGTAACAATATAAGAAGTAAACGTAATGCCTTATTGTTAGATCAACCTGCAGTGGTTGGATTTCAGTTTGTTCCACGTGAAATGGTTGGGAGCGAAAAAACCTCTATGAACATTTTCGAATATATTATACAAAAATGACTACTATAATCAATTGATTTCTGTCCAATTTGGAAATTTAGGAACTTTTTTTCCCAATGTTTAAATTTTCTATAACAAAATTCAACATATCAAACAGTTTTCCCATTCATGACCATAGAGGTTTAATTCTGTACAATTAGAGACCAAAAAATCAAAAATCAAAGCAGCGGTTGACCTAAGTCCTTCTTACAAGTGAGGACGATTGTTATTGTCGTGGAGAGATTGAACTCATTCACAAGTTTCAGAGTGATTTCCATATGAATTAATTACTTGGGGAATAAATGTACGTATCTATTCTCACCTTCTAGCAAGAGGCATCTTTTCTCCCTTAGTTCACTACAAAGCGAAGATTGTTCCAGCCATGATCATCCTAGAAATACCGCAATTCCGCACCTGAAGCACAAGAATTGCATTGTGCATTTGAGGATGGGTTTGAAAATTTTATGACGATAGATTTGCTTTTGTGAGTTTATGGGTCTAAGACCGTTCCCTCTACTTGCGTCGACAGGCACGATCTTGTTGCTTCCAACTGTTTGAGTTGAACAGGTTGAGACCTGATGAACGTAGAACAACGTTCCCACATGTCCCTGTCTTTAAAAGATATAGAAGAAGGGGAAAAAATTGGAAACGGTTGTGGCTGGCGATTTAAATGACCGATCTGATTAACTGATTAAATGGTTTTGAAATTTAATATCATTTCCATACCCTACGAAAAATTGCTCGCCATAGAAATGACATTCTAACAAAGCCGAAGCTAAAGACCATTAGGGAGCTGCAGCAAGCGGTGAAATCTTTAAATTGGATGTATAAAAATAGACAAATTGATTAAAAAGGGTAAAGCTATATTGTGCCAGCGACACAATGCCACATGCACAAATAAGCCCAAACTCTAGATTAAGGAGATAGACGTAGTCGCCGACAATAATTTCATCACGCATATAGCTATATAATGACACATAAATTGAGAAGTGTTTGTTGAATCGTTGCACATTATGATTAACGATGCGATTAAAGAGGCAAAATAATTTCCGAGCAGAGTAGGTACATGTAATTTCAATTTTTCACTACCACCTTTTCCATTTGCGATGCCGGTCAGCCACAAGTTTGGCAACTTCGTTGACTCACTGCTGTGATTTATTGAAACAAGTTTCGTGCGTCCGGTAGGCCGTAACCCGTTTCGTTATATGTAGTAACTCGCGGTGCAACAGCTCTGTGAAGTCAGAGTTCATCGGGTTTTTGTGCCGTAGCATAAGTTTTTTCTCCATAAACTACAAGATCTGAAAATTTATGGTCTTTCTTTCCGAAAAATTGGTCGAGCTATACCGAAAATGATGCACTGACGAGTCGTGCGCTATACCTTCGATTTTAGAAAGGGTTGTTTTTGGGCACGAAACGACAGTATAATCATTTTCAGTATAGGAATCGAGAGAGGAAAACGATGTAGCTCACCCTTTATTTTTGAGCTATATGAGGTATTTCCAATTCCCATTGATTCATGGCTTAGGCTTAGGAATTCTCGGAAATCGGAAATCATGTCACGATTGACTGGGGGTTCAATTGTTATACCTGGAATACAGGTATATACTTTATTAAGCTTTGAAAAGGTCAACTGTCATAGGTGGGAAGGTGCCGCTCGTTACTATACGGATTAAACGACAGAATCGCGTCAACTTCCCCAAGATAAACAAAGGCTCACTTAAGCCGCAGGTAATGTTCAAACAGCCAATTACTAAAAGTGATTGGGGTCAAAGGTTTGATACATGGGATTCAACCAATAATATGTCTCTACCTGACCTATAGAAGCTTCCGTAGCGAAATACTAATTTCCTCTCTTTCTCTCTCTCTCTCTGACTCTCTCTCTCTCTCTCTCTCTCTCCTTCTATTTTATCCCTTCTTTCTCATGGGTGCTGAACATTTTGACACCCCTTGACAATTTATTTACAAAATTCAAAAACCATGACTCATTGTGAGAGATTCTCTGAATATTAACAACTGCGTAGACCCACATGATGATCAAATTTCTCCGAATAACAAACGAAGTTGATACTGCACTCATTAGTCGCGAATGGAGACTTATCACGATAGCTGTGTGTTGTTAAAAAATAACACGAGCAATGACACCGCGATGGAGGTGGGAGCTTATAATCACTCGCCACATCTACTATTAAATAAATACCAGTTTGTATTCTGCGACTGAAAATGATGTCATGATGAGGGTGATGTAAAGTCATCTAATAGTTCATTTATGGAATCGAATTCAGCAGGGCTGTGGCAAGACTTTTGGTGACCGAGACTCTCTAATCTTCTGATATACAGAAAATTTTGAAAATTATTCGTTTTATACAATAAGGAACATGCGCTTGTTTCTTCTGCACTTATCAAGAGAAGTGCTTTCAGTTGCTCAACATCTGTATAATCCCTAAAGTTTCTCTATCGAAGCCGAAGGGGAGTTTAGATACCCAGTAGTGGTTCTTTTTTGTTGAATAGGAAAAGTTGAATGATAATCGAATTTTTCTTCTTTTTCTCAATTGTTCATTAATGGCGAAGAAGTTTTGGTATAGCAATTTTTTTCCGACCGTAGAATTTCGTAATAACACAGGCCTATACGATAATAGTACATTACGTTACGAGTGCGGTAAAACTTTTTCTGACGAGTGTGAGGTTGCAGCACGAGATCAGAAGAAGTTTTTCCGTCGAGTATAGTACAAAATTTTACTTCATAAGGTCTGAAAATTGGGATTTCACCCAATCCGTTTTACGTCATGATTTTTGTAAATTTATATAATACATGTAGAAATTTTTTTAGAATAACTCTATTGACGAAGCTTTTCCTTAAAAAAAAAAAAAAAAAAAAAAAAAGAACAGTGGTTTCATTGACTTCTGACATTTCGTATTTTCTTGTGTTTTTTTTTTTTTTTTTTTTTTAATTCCAATTAAATAATTAAAACTCTAGATATAGATAGTTTTATTTTATTTGACCTGTAGTTTGCACCTATTTTCCGTTCAACTCAGTGTCATCGGAATCTGCTGAATGTGACATGTCATATATTGCATGTGAATGTCGTTTGATAAAAAAAAATTGCAGACCTGTGTATAATTAGTTGAAACGCTTCGCTAGACATCATTGGAATGTCAGTAGTGCACTGACCTAATCAAAATGCGCAATAGCTAGGCGACATCGAGGTGAAGAATGCGTCGAGAGTCATATTATATGAAGAAAATAAAAAAAGAAATAATTTACTTCGCAAAGTTTTACGAACAGCAAACAATAGGGCAATTTGGTATGAGGAAAGAATTTTCGCAATAAAATATGCGTTTTCGTTTTATCGTTCGTTCGATGCTTAGATTTTGGCGGGTATTTCATTTCCCGCGAAATTTGTACATTGGAAATGGACATTTTTCGTATTTCGTTTGTCATCGTTGGGTGTCTGCAGTTGCATGAATATGCGGGGTATTATCCCAGCGAACACAGTTATGTAAACGTAAGGTAACTTACATCTAACTCAATATAACACGTTACATAGCTGGTTAGTTTCCTGCTACCGCTGGGTTAGTGGTAATTTCCCACTCAGTTCAAGGTGGCAGGTACATAACATACATGTAACCGTGTGATATTTTCAATACCTGACAGTAGCATTGTAGTTAGGTAACAGATGCTATCTAGCGTTGTGATGAATATGTTAGTATGGGCCTATATAGGCTTCAAATCTCAACTCGAATCCATTTCGAAGAATCCACGCACAAAAGAACAATGAATATGCCAAAAGATTCGATATATTCACTGAACTTTTGTACACGGATACCACCCAATAGATTCAAGTTGAGATTTCATTGAATAGTCATAATATATTTCCACATGTTTATCAGAAGCTGACGACTTTATTTGGCCATTTGGGTATTCCATGTTTATTACCATTATATCTATTCGACAATGAATAAATAATTAACTTCACGATGCATAATACCGAATATCTTTAGCCATTTCAATCACTTATGAGCAAGATTACAACAAGGGCGTGAAGATGTCTGAAAATAATTTGTATTGTGAGGCACACGTGTATAAGCAAAAGCAAAAGTGAGGTTAGAATTTTATTATTCGTCCATTAACTAATACTTTGTATACTACTAGTTCGGACGCTATTATTCATGAGTTTTATAATATTATAATACAACCTACAATTTCTGAGTATTGTTTTTCAGACTGACCACGACGGCATAAATTTCACTCTCTTCACTACGAAAACTCTCTCTACCACGCCGGGACGCAGTAACAATAGCAACTGTTACGAACTGCCGCGCTTGTATAAACTTAGAATTACATTAGCAGCAAATGTTATTTTATATTATTGTTGATGCAACGTAACCGATGTTATGTTATTTAGTGGGGCTTTGGGTACATTACAGTTACATTGCATTCGTTAGTTGCGAGTAACTAAAAAATGTTACGTTACAATAATATTGCAGCAACGTTACCGACGTTAGGTTGCTTTGTGGGACTCATGTTACATAACTAGACGGTTATGTGTTTGCTGGGATAGTAACAAAGTTGTCGTTTCTGTTCTGTTCCAATATTCCTCTATTCGAATCACGCGAGTGTCCAAGTAATGAACAACGCTCTCTCATTTTCTCTTTTTACACAACGCTATTGCCAAACCCCGATACATTAGGTCTATGATCGATGTTAAAAATGATCTGGAGGCCGGTATATGTAACGAAGCCATATTAAAACGCCTTTGAAATATATGTAAAACTCGTTATCGTTCCCATAGCAAAAGAAAAAAAACAAAAAACTGACTAACGAAAGCAATGAATCAATATGTCCGAAACGTTTCTTCTTTTTTTTGTCAATATTAGATGATGTGACGGAAATTTGATAGTAAAGTAATAAATTTCTGAAATTCTGATTACAGTTAAACCTAAATCCGAAAATACATATGGCGTGTACAAAAATAATTTTTCTACAACTAATGGAAAGTTTTGTAAAAACAACATCTGCACATATAATGGTGATTCCGAGCGATTGTTATTGATTAGTTTTCGCTACTCTGCGTAGTGTTACATTGTATTAGTAATTAAGTCTCATGTAGCGAACTAATCGTAAGTCAAAATTATACTAATGTTTTATGATTAATTGAGTTGAATCATTTTTCCTATACAGGTAAAGAAGAGTTTGAGCACGAATTAGACGAATTAGATGAAAACATAGAATTTGATTTGACTTGAAATACAGAGGATTGAGATACCAGCTGAACGATTAGCAATGATATTCAGATCCGTAAGGTATAAGTTTCAAACACTTCTAAACTTCTAAAAACATCGTCATCTCATTGCTTGAAAGTATTTTTATACAACAAAGCTGAATGTAATTTCCAACGGGCTGCTTCTGCTGGTTCAAAAGTGAATTGAAAAAGTTACGAGGAGACAAGATAACCGCAATAGGAGTAAGAATAAGCAAAGTGGGTCTGTCTTTGAATGAGTAATATAAATCTGTTGAAATTGCTGTTCAAAAAGAAAGAGAGAAAGAAAAAAAAAGAAAAATTGTATACCCTTGAAGATAAACCATGACTGAAAGCTCCGAAGGGGGAGAAATGCTTAAGAAATATAAATGGCGTTCATTGGGAAGAATTAGTCGTTATAATACTATATTATAGGTATAATAACGAAACTTGTATATTTCAAGGGGGGTATAAATCGAATCGAGCATTTCTGAAGCGAAAAATTTGCACTGAATAAAACAGCAAACCGATACTAATATCGAAAGTTTTGCGTAGGTATACAGTAGGTAGAGACATCTCTTATCAATAACGGAAACAGATATCAGTCACGTGACCGGCGTTTTTCCCCCTCTCCCTACAACGAACAAAGATACGTCTCCCACCCTTGAGACTATTTCTGAATGCGCATTTCTTTTCATAGCGCGTAGTGTTCAGTTGCTACTTGAGGTCAAGCGTCATCGGCTGTAGAAATAAATATTGAAGGAGAGAAAAAAATTTTCTGTTTCTTGATGGATTGTGTTCTGGTAAACAGTTATTCAACTGTATGAGTTTATAGTCTACATTGTATACACCACTACTAACCGGCGATATATTTTCAATTGTCAGTCTCCGAGCTCATAGACACTGTCTTCGCGGGGCCGTCCGGTTGTATATTCGCTTTGAATACCTGTTTATATACGAATACTTTGTGGATACAATATAACTGTTGTATAATTAGTTGGGGAAAAAAAAAAAAAAGTGGTGCATTCGGAATTTTTGTTAACATTCTATATCATCTTATCTGCTAATATTTACAGCGAATGAGATAATATAACGCCAAAGAGTTCCTGAATTATTGTGTGACATGATACAAAGTTGAGGACAGACTACCGGGACTTTTGATTAACAAAGAAGATAGCATATTGCAGAGACGATAATCGAGGTTGATTAAAATGCATCGTTGCAAGGACTGTGACATGCGGTTTGATAATCTTTCGACGTACCTCACTCATGAGAAAATTGAACATGGAAAATTTACATGTCAGGACTGCGGTAAGGTTTTTCGAATACAAAAGAAGTTGTATTACCATTTGCGTGGATGTAGGGAAAAAAGAAGAAATAAAATACGTCAGGAATTTGGGTCCGTTATTAGTTGTTCAAACTACAAACGATTGCCGATTGTTACGGCCAAGGACTTGGATGTAGAGTTCGACATCTATATGGACAGAAAGTTTGGGAAAAAAGGTACATTCCGAAACAAAAAGATGTGCAAATTCTGTTGCAAAACTTTTGTCATGGCCTCAGACTTTGCTGATCATATCAGAGGCCATTACAAATCCATTCCCCTCGACGCTACCGGTGTTAAATCAAAGTTTGATTTCATGCATTTTATGGGCCTCAAGATCAGAGAGACGACCGACACCGACTGCAGCGATACAGATTCTGTTAAGCAACTAAAAAACAAAATGGCAGAATGCAGAGTGGTAATTATCGGCGAGCGTTGTAAGGTTTGCCACGTATCATTCAAATGCCGCACCGATCTGGATCAACATAAGAAAATTCACCATTCTTCGAATAATCGCAATAAAATAATGCTCGTATTAAGAATCGGCAAGGAAATCATCGCCAAGATCCCGTTGAAAAAACGCCACATACGACGCAGCGTTAAGACTGGCTGCCAGTCCAATTGCAAAGAGTCGAAGATTGGATTGGACGAAACGTACGATAACTTGAGAGATTCTTCGAATGTGGAACGAAGAGGGAAAGAGATTGAAACCGTACTGGGGCCAGTTGGAAAATCCCCTTTGAAGAACAAATCTAACGACGTTAGCCAGGACTCGGATGTTATAGAACAACGAATGTCTTCTGAGAGAGACAGAATACAAGTACTTAATTTACAAAACAAAATAAACCAGACGGAACGTGATATGAAACGGTGCAGTCAAGGGGCAAGAAGAAGAAAAGAAATGATTAAACAAGAAGAACTGGACACTGCAGACAAAACACGGAATGATTCTGATTTAGAGGAGTCAGTTTATGAGACAAAAGTGGGGGACTTTGAGTTGGGATCGCGGCGAATTTATGCTGATGAATTTTTCGATAGTATTCAATTCTCAGAGCCATGGAAAGACGAACTTCTAGATGGTCACGGGTCTTGGTATACGGAGATGAAATTGGAAGCCAACGATCCAGCAAGTGACGGTGAAGATAGTTACATCGAAACAATGGGAGCGAGACTGACGCCAAAGAAAAGAAATGCCTGGGAGGATGAACATTACAGCAGTATGCTGAACAACGAAGAATGCGGAAGTTATCAGGATATTAGTTTTCACGAATCTCCACCAATTTACAAGTATTCTTGCGACCCAAAATATCAGGCTGATTTTAGTTTTCCTTCGGACGAGAAGAGCTTCGAGTTGCGGGTAAGACACGAAGACAATGAGGAAACTAACAACAACGAAAAGAAAGGTAACCACAATGCCAACGAATTGTGTGTATTAGGTTGTAAAAATGGCATTACCGTCGAAGATGATCGAACAAACCTGACGGTAAACCATTCTCAATCAGCTACCTATCAATGCCCGGATAAGACTTATGGTTTTCAGGACTTAAAAACTGGCAAGGCAACTATTAATGTGAATAATAAGTACCAGGAAGTACTCATCAAAGAAGAAGTCATGCTGGATGACTGTACCTGTTGCATCAATGAAATTTATCCATCCTTGTCACATTTTAGTATGTAATGCAACACGTTGCTTGCAAAAGTAGATATCTGAGCGTAACAGGAAATGAAACATTATCTATAAGGCAAAACAGACTGCCTACTGGCAGTCTGTTATAAAATCTGTGATTTAAAATTTATTCTGATTTAGTTATAATTACTTTAAATTAATATATAAGCGGTATTTTTACATTAGATACGTGTATCTAAGCCCGTAATACGGAGACTTGCCAATTCGCTGAAGGATATGAAGCGCTTCTAACATTTTTTTTTTCTTGTTTTCTTTTGTTTGTTGCCGATTTGATGGCCAGTTAATTTTTATTTTACGTTTCTATATACTTTAAGCGTTTTTAAATAATAGTCGTATTCTAGGGTCAAATTTTCAAATATCTACGAACATGGATTCATGTATGTACAGTTGTTATGCTACTTACCGAAATGTCGCGACACATGTATAAACGTATCAATGTAGATATGTATAGGTACGTATCTTTCGTATTGCAGTATTGCTAATTGAACATGTCAAGTCCACATACAATAGAATTGTTTGTAAAATGATGATATTTTTTTTTTTTTTTTTTTTTTTTTTTTTAATTTATATAGATTATCTATACAGATATATATGTATAAACATATATTTGGTATAGAAGGTCAACAATTGTTTGTATCAGTTTAGCTGTATAGTGTGACTGACATAGTGTAGTCCCGAAAATTATTATGATAGGGACCAGTGAGCGTGCAGACTATAATTATAGCGATAAATATATTTAAGATACTAAGATAATGGGATTATAAGTTCATTGTTACTATTGTTGATATAGTTTTAATTATTTTAATTTGAAAATGTTGTTTAATCTACCTACGTACATGAAAGAAGCCAGATGAATAAATTATTATTTTTTAAATATGCTCATTTTATTTATTTTCTCACCCACCCACAAAATTTCTGCAATGTCCAAGCGCAGGTAATAGTAAACCAGTATATATATGAAAATCGTGTAAGTTACAACAAAGACGTAGTAAACCTTGAATTCTAAACAAGAAGGGATTAGAGATATCCTTCGATACGGATTAACTCATGTTGAGAGGTAAGATCGAATTGAATTACTTATTTCGAAAACAACAACACATACAACCCTAACTAAGAGAACGACAATACCGCAGCAATTGTAATCGCGAACTCAATCGTTTTTGGTCTCACCGATTGGGTGAATTATTATCAACTTCCGCGAGTTAATTAGCTGTTCTCAATATTGTTAATACACTGCCGGATACCACATAGAGAAATATTCCATTCGTTTGTGGTCATAAATAACATCCGATATTAAACTGGAAATTATAACGTATGTATTTTTTTATCTAAACCAACATCAGAAAATAGTGGGAGAAATTTATCTGGATTAAATGGAAGATGATCATCTGAACAGGCAATCAGTTATGATAAAGTGATAAAATCCTGTGCTGTGTTATCCACGTTTCGACCAAAGATTGGGTTTTACTATACTTTATGCGAAGTACATACACAAATCTTGAATAAAACCTAAAATTTATAAGATATTGACAAATGTTGAGACCAAATTTCATGCTGCGACTTGCAGAAGATGGCTCAAATCATCGAAGTACATGTGTACCTCGATTTCAAACGAATTTGTAGAAATAATCGAAATTCAGAAGACGTTAACATGCAATTAGAGTTCAAGGCATATTGGAATTGCCAATTGGACTATAACAAATTTGATTATTGAAATCACTCTCAATTTTATGGCAATATGATTTCAGCTCTCATACCTGAATATCCCAAGGATACCTTGAATATCCACATCCACTCATTTTAACTAATCCTATACTTGCACAGTCCTTATCCAAACATCCTTTCACCTCTAATTTCCAGAACTGCAGTCACAGCATTTAGCAAGCAATGTGTTTGCGGTTAACACCGAGATTGTTCCCAAGGTCCCTAAAGTTCCTAAGGTCTACAGTTTTTTCATATGCTTGATATAAAGCCTAAGGTATTTTACTAATACTTTGATATATGGCAGGCTCTCGAGAATTCCGGAAATAATCAAGATTAGAGTCCAAGATGTCACGTTGACAGGGATAGTTGATGGAAATATTTTGTTATGGTTTTTTTTTTTTTTTTTTTGGTCCTCAAAGTTGATACACGAAATTATGTTTAAGGTTCGTCTCGTTTTACTCCTAAGAGTAACTAACTAGGAGTCGACTAGAACTTCGGGTCATGGATCTTGCCCAAACTTATAGGGGTGTTCTCTTGTACCAAAATATGAAGCACCTGCTATATAACTCTGTGGAATGGGCCTTTATTCTATCAATTACCGAAAATATATTCTATGAATCGGTGTTAGATGGGTTTTGCAAATGACCCTGAAATGATCTGTTTTTACATTCAACATTTCGAAGAACATTCAGTCAGCAACGATTTTTTTTAAACATCACATCCATATACAAATCTAATGAATTTCATATATCATATTTTCAAAGCGAGATAAAAACAGTTTACAAATTAAAAAAAAAACTTTCCACTTCTATTCAATATGTCAGCCGGTGCAATGAATACCCGAAGTAACACGCGGGCTGCAATTCAATGCTTTATATATACACACATGACCCATAGAAATTTGATTCGTAAGCCGCCCCGTTCTAGTTAAAACTTGATATGCCATAGTAATATAGCTTTGAATTTTAGCAGCGATTGCGTGCTCAACGATTACACGCACATCTGTATGACGTATGACTAAATTTAGAATAATCAGCAACTATTTCGAAGCCCTAAATAGAAGACAAACGTCATCTCTTACCACGAAACATGACCAAGGAAAGAAAAAAAAAAAAGGACATTTCTGTTCACTTACAACTCAGAATTTATGTCAGCACTTCACAACCCCAGATTTAATTAAACGTCTCGGATGCACTATAGTATCAACAGACTAGACTAGCTATTTCCACACCCTATGAACTTTCTTATTGGTGATTCCCACGCAGGGTCAGTTTGATAGACGTTATGAGATGCATGATCTCTCAAGTCATGAAAAAAACGACGGCCTGTACCCATCTGCTTATCTATTGAATCTGTTTGGCAAAGAACTGTTATATTCACATATGATATTCGATAATTAGCAACATGTCACCAAATGCAAACCCTACGGTTTTTTATTCATACCTATTCACGTGAAATCTTAAATCATCATTCATCATTAAAATGCTCTATGTGTGGATCCGCAGTAATTCGTACCTTTAGTAAATTCAAGATTTATAAGCACACGAGGGTTCGGTAGTCTGAAAGCCACGTATCGTACGATTAACTGTCGACGGGGTATTACAGTTCTGTCTGCTGCCAGTGAAAGATTATTTATGAGGCTCTGGTTAATCTGACAAATGAATATTGAATAAATTATTAGGATTTCGTTGTGTAGGTATATCAGGTACGAATCATACGAAACATTATACGCAGGCGACTTCGTAATATGGAGCTGTAAGAGTCATTGCTGCGTTAGCATAGAATAGCAAACTGCACTTGCTAGAGATCATGTTAAGGATCGAAAACTTATTAGTATGTATCGGCAATAGTCAAGTCATTCGGCTTAATGTGGTCAACGTATATCAAGCGTAGACTGCAGCCCACGGGATCAGATACAAGGCAATGAAAGTTAGCAGGCGCATTTTATTATTACAGCTTACTTGCAAATTGCATTTCACATTGATCATGTTTCGACGTACCACCTTACTGTGCGACTAGGTTTCTCCGATGAAAATATATAAAATGGATACGCAAGAGCTCGTCAAATCGATTCAACGTTATCATTATTTCGCTTTTTTCACATAAAACGACAGACCCTTCTAACTCATGCCTTTTATAAGTTAAAGTCGAGGGAACATCCAAGGTACTTTTTGCCGTCTTAGTTTAACAGGGAGATTCCGAGTGCAACCTAAAGGAGCAAATACGGATCAATTTTTTTGGCCTTTTTTTTTTGGCAGTGAGCCAGCCCTCGCACGTTCGATATAATCACTTGAAACCTGTGTAATTATTTGGGTGCTTCTGTTCGATTCATTTCAGCACTCTGCAATTATAAGACGATTGATTGAGTCATGGTGCGAGTATCGGTGTGTTTTTATTCGGCTGATCCAAGCGCTGCAAACCCTCGATACGACTCTGTATATTTTTTTACGGCCCAAAAAATGGAGATATCTTCGTAGAGTGGTAAGAATAATCTCATAAAACTATGAAACTTTAGAGAAGAATTTGTTTACCCTGGCTTGATGCAACTCTGATAGAGAGATAAAAGGGCACTCGCCTCTCGTAGAGCGGTGAGAAATATAAAGCAAATTTTAGAACGTGATTGTTCTAACTAGGCTTGCTTTTATGAAGACGCATGATATGTGGACATTAATTTTATTCCTATGATAAATCCAACAACAAGGATGCCAAATTCCAATAGAATTTCACTATTGCCAATGAAGTAGTTGCATGATAACAATTTATATATTTATTGCGGAATTTCCGACTGTTAGAAGTTAAAAGTGCCACTTTATGTAAATAGCCACCAACACTCTATATGTCATCTATAATGTATCCTACGCGAACTACCTACATAATCCGATAAGGACTAAGTAAGAATTTAACGGTAGTCTGAATATCTTCGAAGTTTTCGAAAAACTGACTACAACGATTGAGGGTTCGGCTGATCAACGATATATACCTACAACTCGAGTTATACCATTTCCGGATATTGGATACAAATAATCAGTGACCGTAGATCCACATTATAGACGGATTGGATATTCAGGGATGGAACTGAACACGTTTTATGGAAAAGCGTCGGAGTACCCCATTCATTTATTTATCTATCTACTCATTCTAAGAGTTTTTGTGCAAATAAAATGTGAAAACCAGTAAAAAATCGAGTTAGTATTAACTCGAAAACTGAATGGTTCAGCTATTGCGGCAAGTTTGAACTTTTGATGGTTTTAATAATGTAATCAGAAGTATGAATATGCATACAATGCAAATGTCTAATTATGTCAAGATAAGTTGAATTCAACCTAGTTGCCTGCCTTTTTCCTCGTTCATCTTAAAACTATGTTTTTCGGGTTATACCGTTATTCCACCCATTCCCTCAATTTCATTCACTATTAACCACCGGTGACATGATATGCACTGAGTTGAACAGAATCTGTTGTCAGTTCGTATAGTAAGCCTGATACTTGCTTCGACATTACAGGATCAATTACGATCGCAAAATCATTGATCGTGGTCAGACGGATATGATACTTCAATCCGTTATTATAACCAGGATATTTTTTCATATTGTGTTTTTTTTTTTTTTTTTTTGTTTGTTTCTTTAAAGTACCGTTACTTACATTGTCAAGCTTTTTTTCGACGGTTCAACGAAAGAAGAATCTTTTCTCCACACTTCCTCAATCTATCTCTCTCTTTCTCTCTTTCTCTCTTTCTTTCTTCTTTCACTTTCACTGACCGCCAACTAAGGAAAAACAAGAACAACGGAAAAGAAATAGAAGGACATTAATCACGTGAAACAGATTGTAATACCGGATCCGAAAATTCAAAAAACCGCAGTGGTTGGCGCTCTTTTCCGTTCTCCGGCTCTCTCCGTCTTCGTCTGTCTCTCCGCAAAGTGGACCGCGGTAACCGGCTGCCCAGCGCGAACTGATAAGACCCATGTCCGCGGTCGCGTCTCTACCTCTAGAGATTCGATCCAACCTCCCTGCGGTCTCCACTGGTTCTCTGCTGTTCTCCCCGTCGTGGACCTTGGAGTCTGCAGACGCGCGTCATCTCAATTAAATGCGAGATTAAGATGTATGGACCTACGACTTCCAGGTTTGACCAATTTCAACGGAACATTATAAACAACCTGCCCCCAAAAGGAGCCAACGAAGAGGAAGAGATGGAAACAACAAAAAGAAAAAGAAAAAACAATTTCTTAGACACTCGAAGTTTAATCAACGTGTCTGAAATTCAAGAGGGATATTAATATTAATATGATAGAATGCAAAGTGATGCTCGAGCGTATCGCGTAGCTGAAGAACGTTGTCTACGCGGGTCAATGCCCAGATTTAAGGATTATTATAATGAAGATCTAGTCGAGAGGATAATTAAAGAGTTGATTTAGAGCTTGAAAGCGCTTCAATACGTGGTTTCGAATTTCATATCACATGAACCCACATCCGCAACTCATGCGTGAAAAGATGATAATAATTTACGCGAAAGCGGAAGTGGGAAATATCCACGAATTAAGATAAAATATGAAGGTATATAATTAAATTACGCGCTATTTTACTTATCAGAAGCGGTTTAATCTAATCGTGACCAATAACGGAAATAATAAAAGCAAAGGCATTTATCGTAATACTAAAATTCACAATTCATAGTTTCTACATTCAATTGTTATAGCCAACGTAAGCGGTCAGGGGGTAAAATTTTTTAGGAAAACAAAACGTGTGGACAACGTATCTCCTCGCTCAAAATTGATTTTGAACAGTCTCAGTGCAAAAAAGTGCTCGGTTTTCAATTTCAGAACGCAAACTGGCTGAGGAGACTGGAACTAGATGGAAACGCGCAGGTTTCCAGGTCTTATGAGTTCTACGTTACGTATGCCCGCCCCGCAGTTTTAATCATTATAAATTGATGAATCCTTTGACGCTGATATCATAATGTAATATGTATACGCATTATGACCTAAGCATACAAAGCATGTGAAACTGTTATACGATACTGCTGTGAGTACGCTACAGTATCTCAAGCACATTGTGAATGAGCATTAATCGCACTACAGCAATAAATAATAAATTCGACAGTACGTATATATACAGGGGATTCGTGCCGATTCCCGCCTCTTTCCGTGCGGCAAAAGTAGTTCATTAAATTTCCACTTGAGCAATGGTCGACGGGTTGCATTTAATACGGCGCAATTGTTGTAGGACCCGCATTAAATTTTGAAATGAAAAAAAAAAAAAAAAAAAAATATCCTCAATTGTTACGATTGAGCGCATGAACTATACATCGCATTAAAATTGCACTGTGGATTTGCTCTTCCGATTTTAAAATTTTTTAGAAATCCTCTTCTACTCTGATTTGCTCATGACTTATATTATCAAGCTATACCTATACATACGTCAAGTATATTATACATATACATATATAGGATCTATGATATACGCGTTACTTTGAGTTAATAGTCTTTAAGCATGCTTCTTTTTGTCAGCTCGTCATCTCGCACATGGAGAAAGATATAAAAATACATATTTATATACCGTAGCCGAGATATACGAGACAGTTTCTTCAGTTCAACTGCAAGCTGTTACGTTTCTTATGACAATTAATTGCGCCATTATATATATGAACAGAGGATCACATTTGTAACTAATTAAATCCTCGCCAAGATATTCACATATACCTCATGCCAATTCGTGTATGTAATGTCATCCGAAAGAAATCCCATTTTCAAAAGTCAGTGAATCTCATTACGATATACCTATATATGCTCACGATACGTCAAATGATTTTTCAATCGATTAATTTCTGATTATTAGTGAAAGCGTAAAATTACTGACCTTTTGACGAGGTAATTGAATAATGACGCCCGCGCCGGTGGCGTATAATAGGTACATACATTGAATAAATGATTCGATAATGCGGCGTTTACGAGTTTCCGATAATCATTTTCGTCCAAGGAATAAATCCATGATTTCTGTGATCAAAGAATTACGATATATCAAAGAATTAAACATGACGACGTTTTGAACATTCCCTCAAAGGATTCTATTTCCTCGAGTTGAACGCTAGACATTGAATATATTCAAATTTTGCATGTTTCCATATTCTGGAATTCAAATCATGACCTGACACCTCTTGTTTCTAGAATTATGTCGTATAAACCTATAAGGCGTGAACACGCGTGAACCCACTTACTGGACTCCGTTTATGGTAACCAAGACCTCTTCATTTTTATAGACTACATCCTATTTTTTCGTATTATTTTATACGACACCCAGCGTGGCTAGTATAAGCTACGCATTTTGTCTACTGATTATAATTATCAATCACGTATAAACGCGTAAGAATCCACGAGTCGATGATAAGCTATAATATACGACGTTGTACTATGCATAATGCATATGTATATAAATTATAAACAGATAATATGTCTAAATAGAAATAATCTAATCTGTATTATGTTTCAGCCTGGGCAAACTGGTACAATTTTACACTTGTTACACTTACAAACGTTCCACAAAGTAAACGATACAAAAGCGCCCCAATAAGTCTGGAATAACACATATACATCGTTATAGAGATGGCAATTAATATAGTTATCAACTTTTTCACCCACGTTTTCTGTTTCAAATTGACTTGACGTATTCTTAGTTTTCTTTCTTAAGTTTAACTTTCAATTTTTCTGATTCTTGAAACGTTGTCAAACATTTATTCATGGACAGAAACATGTCTCCATCCTTTTTTTCACTGTACCCCTCTAGAACTGAGAAGAGAATTTCCAGCTGATGAGTTGTCCATCCACGCGTGATACAAATTGTTTTTCGTAACAATTCTGAGATTTGTCCATCTGTTAGTCGACTCTTTGGTTCGTTTGAATTTATCAGATCTGAAGTGACTGGTTCTAATAACTTTTGCCGCTTTGATGGAGAGCTTCCTATTCTTGCATTCAGTTCTCTCTTCATGGCGCCTACTTGTTAATATCAAATAATGTGTTAAAATTTAACAGAATATAAACTCTAACATTCTCTACCGAATCAAATGTGTGATTTATATTTTTTTCACCTGTTTTGATTGGTACAGTAGAATGGAATGACTGCACAGTATTAATCTTCTTTCTAGTCGTAGCTTTCGTTCTTAATTTCCTCGGCGAAGCAATTTCTATCACATACATATATGTAAAGATCATAATTTTAAGACAGACCTGCGTAGTTTAGTTAATCTTCCAAAAATGATCTATACAATTGCATGCGAAAGCATCCGAATAAAATAAATACGACTTTGGTCTACCTGACATTCCTTCTGGAGTGGAATGAACGGATTGAATAGTGCACGGAATATTTCTTGCTTGATTCTTAGTCTTGATTTTCTTCGGTTTCAGAATCTCAATTATAGCTGTAAATTCCGATATTAAATCATCTTACAAGCAATTAGAACAATTCAATCGGCCATGAAGTTAATACATTGCTCGATGCATACGTTGATATTATAATATACTCTTAACCATGCGATTCATCTCTGATTTGAACTTTGTTAATTGTTGACATAATTTGTAATAAAGTAATGCACTCGGAAACATACTGCTAGAGGACTTATGTGTTGCACCACTCGCTGTTAAATTGACTTGGTAATATAGTTGTTCAAAAAATCGTTGACGTTCCAATGTTCCTGGAGTTTTTATTGCGTACATTTCACCCTGATACTCATTGTACAATGATTTTATCTAGCGAGAATATCAATTTTGTGAATTATATAAATCATTAAAAAAAGAGTTCACAAGAGAAGTTTATATACTCGTTTCTATCGTGTGAAAACTATGTAATGGTATTTTGGAAAGTACCTCATCTGGTAAATTACTCGGAGTACAAGTTGCAGTTGTCAAGACCAGCATCGTTACTGAACTGTCTAATCCAGACATTAAAGATTTAAAAACAACACGAGCTGGCTCATCAACTAAATCCCACCAAGTCAAAATCTCAGGAATATATAATAGCGACGGAAGTGCACGGCGGGCTTCTTTGACCCGCTACACCATATAAGAAAGGATCATTATTTTCGGTGTAGAACTTATATTTTGCGACTAAATATCTCTATGCATTATAACTGCAATGCTCAACACTCATCTGTGAAAAAATACATCAAGCCTACCCTAACAGTTCTTATGAACTTCTATCAGACTCCAGTCAATCATCAGTCTTTAGCTATCAATGCATTATATATATGAAGAAATAATTCATTAGAAAACGTAGTCTAATTTCAGTAGGAATAGAACTTCTACAAAAGAAGGTCTTACTTGTATGATAGCTTCCTCAGCTGCACGGCCTGTTACTTCGAACAATGTTGAGATGTCCAGAACATGGCATGGTAAATGTTCTAAGGCATGAAGAATAGCTGGAGCTAAATGACGAGTGTGAGCATTGTCTTCCCCAGAAAGTAAGAGTCGTGGACAGTTGGATGATCTTGCATTAGCTTTGCCAGTGCTGAAGAGTAAATTTTGATATCTCATTCGATATGGATTATTGTACTATTCATAACTGGCTCAAATATCTTCACTTAATTTAATCACTGATCCCCTCACATGACATCAGAAGTTAACATATCTGGTGGGCAAAGATTTTTTAGTCTGAACATGAGATTTGTTAAAGTCTCATCTAGAAGTGGTTGTATCATTCTTGATAAACGTTTAACCGGTGTTACCGCGGCTCGATGCGATGCTGGAATAATATTTTGCTGAGCCTTCAAGAAGTCTTGCTTCTCTATCTGTTTGTAGGCAAATTAGAAAACCTTATGAATCGAAATATTTGTATAAACATTTAAAATATGTTCAAAATGCAGAAGAAGAAGTCCCGGAAGTTATAGTCGCAAGAATGTTTGTGATATGAACCAATTTACCTTGAGACACCTTTCGTTAATTTGATATTTTGATTTAGATGTATAAATCTGAGGATAAGTTCTTCGAACGCAACACATAACTGCTTCCGCACAAATCGCTTGCAAATCACTTCCGCAAAATCCTACAGTCTTAGCTGCTAAATACGCCAAAAATTTTTGCGATGGTTTCTGTTTCCAACTTCCAATATGTACCTGTTGATAAGTAATTTGAATTATCTATCTATTCAATTTGCATCAATCTTTGCAGCGCTTCTATTGCTATTCCGTTTAGTGCATGAGATGAATGAATTATCATTTTACAGTACATTGGCTTAAATAATAATGTTGTAAGTATTTTCTGTAGTCACCGAAAGAATTTCTTTTCTTGCACTGTAACATGGCAATGGGAAATACAACTCTTTGTCAAATCTTCCAGAACGTCTGAGAGCAGGATCTATTGCATCTAATCGATTTGTCGATCCGATTACAATGATTTCTGAATTGTTGTCCAAACCATCCATCAATGCTAAAAGAGTTGAAACTACACTCGCGTGTACATAGTCTTGGTGGCTGGATCGGATAGGAGCTAAGCCATCAACTTCATCAAAGAAAATAATACATGGCCTGGATTGATGAGCCTGAAACGCAATGGGTGGCTCTGCTTTGTACACTTATGTCGGAAATCCAAATTGAAAATTAACAAAATTTGAAAATGAAGCGTTGATTTAGTCAAGCGATACTATACGAGAAGAAGTTTGAATGATCTTTTGTACAGAGCACAAAATAAACGACATCATTTATCCACCTGGTTGTTTCTACTCACTGACTGAAAAATCTGTTGTAATTTTTTTTCACTTTCACCAATCCATTTGCTAAGGCAATCAGAACCCTTGCGAGAAATGAATGAGACTTTCCTTTCGGAATTACTGCATTCTGTAGCCAAGGCTCCAGCCACTAGTGTTTTTCCAGTTCCTTTTGAAAACCAGATAAAAGCATGTGGGGGGGGTGAACTAATTAGAGCTACTGAACCTGGTTTCAGAATTCTTCAAACATTTCCGTTGAATAAAAACCACCAGGATTCTCGAGATCCTTTTGTAAATAATTACCAGGTGGCCCGTAGAACAATAATCCACGAGGTGGTTTTATATTAAATTTAGCATAAACATCGCCATACATCAAAGGGAACAGCACTGATTCCTTAAGAATTTGGATATGCTTCTCCAGACCTCCTACACAGCTGAAATCTTTGTCCTTAGACATTTTTGTGTTATTGCGAAAAAGAAAAAAATAAAAAAAAAATATACTAGCTGATTGTGCTACTATTCTCGTATTTAAAAAGGAAGAAGTAATGCTGTTGCAAATGAAAACTAGAAGCGTTTTATACACTGCTGCAGCTGGTATTTAAAGAGTGCACTTTCGTTGCGAGCATTTTAAACTTTGTACAAAATTCCTACTGAAATTTATTTCATTTCTGGGAATCAGGTGTCCTAACGATATAATTTCATGTTTTTGACATTTCATCAATCAAACATTTTTAAAACATGTGAACTGAGTTTTAAATGAAAAACAAATATTCTAAACACTGTCTACTATGATGAACTATTTATGAAGAAGCGTAAAGAATATCCAATGACTACACGGAGAGAAAAAACTGGCGATTAACGCGTGAACATTGGCCACGCTTCAATAGCAAGCATTTCTCTTGGAAATCGCAAGGAGCTTCACGGAAAAAGTCCGTGAGCTCTCTTGGAAATATCCCTCGGACAACTTCACGGTATTAGCGCAAGGCAGCATTACTATGAATCCAACTGATTCTTGGCATCTTCGCATGGGCGCTGGTGCATTCAGGGCAAAAGGGTATGTCGCGCATTAAACCCATGAGGTCCTCTAGCAAATTGAGCAAGAGACGCTTGCGGTGTTCGCATAACAAATACTCCGCGTGTGAATCCCATGAATTCTCTTGCATTAAACCCTAGATTTTTCTCTCCGTGTAGGTATTTTTTGAAAGAGTCAGCTTTTCGTATCTTCCTTTGACATAAAAAATTAAAAATGTACAAATATTATGATACCCTGGCAAATAGGATTCAGAAGTTAGTTTCACCTTAAAAAAAAAAATATAATATTAAAAAAAAAAAAAAATCAGAAAACTGATTGAAATTCAATAACATTTTAATATTGAATATAATTTTTGTTTGCATTTTAAAATCGTATGTTATGAATGAACTTCACAAAAACCTTTTTTTTTTTTTTTGTTTTTTTTTTTTTATATATCATTATTATTATATATTTTTTTTTTTTTTTTTTTTTTTTTGTTAGAAAATTTCGGTTTTCTTTTATTTATATCGAGCATACGACAATAAAGTGTACTTAATAGTTAAAATAAATAAGGCAGTGTATATTCTTTCTGTCTTTTACAACTTACAAATACCATATCATGTTCTTTTGTGTAGGCTTAAAGCTGTTACCTACTACGTTGTACCAAATTACTAAATGTTCATCGGTCTAAGGACGGCGCTAATGAAATACATTGCTAGCGATTGTTACAATTCACATACTCTGTTTAGTTAGTGGGAGGTCAGTAAATACTAGGTAAAAATTCTTACGGTTCTCGAATCTAAGATATTATTATTATTATTATTATTATTATTAGTATTATTATTTTTTTTTTTCTAATGAATTATACTTAGAACTAATTTGTTCGGCAGTGTTCGCTGGAAGCCCTTAACTTGGCCAGCAAAAGTTCACTTACACGATGTATTTTTGTATGTATATAACAGAGCAGTGAACGTTTAATTATACCAGCAGATAGCACCAATGAGAAAAAAATGCACCGGAAACAATGAATTTTTGGGTGAATTGTTTAAAACTCACAATTTGATTGTAAAACTCATCATTTTTTCCTCAAAATTATCATGCTGCTAGCAATATAATTGCATTTTCAACCAATGCGTATAAGTCATTTTCAATTCGGTATTTTTACAACTATGGATAATACATTTGACTTCTGTACTTTGAGATAATGAAAATTGCTAGAACTGGGAACAATTTTTTTTTTTTTTCTTTCTTTTTTTCTTCTTCGTTTTTGTTTGTTTCTTACAAGTGAAAAATAGACTACTGTCAAGTTTTATTTATCTACTGTGTGTATGTATGCATGTATGTATGTATGTATGTACTTATATCGACATAAAATATAAAAATTTCCAGACTATGTAAAAACCATTAAATATTCATAAATCATCATTTTACATAGCTGTAATTTTACATGGATAACTAAAGAACCACTATTATATCATTTACATTCTTAATGAATGTGTGACAATCATTATGGAGCTTAAACTATTAAAAATATTGAATATTATATATATATATAATTCGGAATTTTTCTCAAACTGCAAGTTTTTGGTACCACCTGTAATAAGTTTAATATTTAAAAATTTATACTAAATTCCACAAGTGAACTATCCCACTTAATCTCTTTGGCAGATAAATATGAATCATTCGATGCATACCTCTAGCGTGCTCCTTTTAAAATAAGTGTAATATACTCTTCATGATTACATATTTGAATGAAATGCATTCATGAAAAGTGATTAAAGGGATAAATTTTCATTTGGAGCCCGCTCATTCTTTATTAACACTATTGCAATAACAGATGATAATGTTTTCTTACTTAATGTTTAATGTAGGTATTCCAAAAGTAGCTGTTAAATTACAGGCATGCGCATCAAAGTTGAGAACTTATTGTCTTTGAAATATTTATGAAAATAAACAATAGGAAAGAAAACATAATCATCTAAATTTTTGAAGAAAAATATAGAATTAAGAAATTGTGTAATTGAAGAGTTATGAATAAGTCATACAGTATGTACTAATTAGATTGATAAATGTGTGTGTGTGTGTGTGTAACTGTTTAAAAATAATACGTACATATAAAAATAACTTACTGTAACAGGGGTATAATATCTAATTTAATATATATTCACTTAATTTTGTTAATAATTATGCAAAAGATTTAGCCAAGTGTTAAAATCATTCCAGGATACAATTAATGAATATGAAATTAAATTTTGATTTTTAATAAGAATGGCGATGATAAAAAAATAAAAATAAAATAAAATAAAATAAATAAAAAAATGATAATAATTTTGATAATTCAGTCTTTAATTTGTTACCTCATTCATTTGTTGAGCAACTATCTCATTGAATTTCATTAAAATATTCAATTATACTTTGATTAAGCGCACACAAAACTATTTTAATCCTGGAATGATGAATGACATTTTATCTACTGTACCTAGGATACATAAGTGTGTATTTATAAATAATAAACAGATATGAAGGCCTGCGAGCCGACCAAATTAGGCAAAGGGTATTATATCAGAATGTCGATTCTTGATCAGACCAGTTAAGGAATTCCTATAAATATTTAAACATTGGTTCTGTGTGATAACAATTTGGGCAAATAATCGCTTAGAGAAAGCAAGCTTCTTCGATGTATGAAAACATGGAAGAAGATATGATGAAACTAAGTATAATTCAAGATCTTGATTACCAAATCACCAGGTTCTTCTTCAAAAAGGCAAATTGAAACTGAGCAATTATATGTAGTAAACGTTTGTAGAAATTCCTCATTTCAAATAGCTCTCCTAAATGTAACTCTTTCTTAAATCGATGAATCCTCAAAGTTGCATCGACGTCACAACCGACAAAGAAGACTATGGTTCAATGTAGCCTACCCTATTATTTATCTTGTATTACCGAGGTATATTATCATCTTTAAACTAAGCTAAAAGTTCTGCATTCGTAGATTCCGAACTTAAAACTTAGAACTTTGGTCAAAGTAAATATAAAAATTGTTCAGTTTGAAATTGATAAATTATCTTTTATCTCATTGATATTTTTACTAAATCTATACCTTACGGAAAAAATCTCTACTATATCTTATTCTTCTGATAATTGATATATTTACAGCTCACTCCGTCATGATGGGGCTATGTGCCAGAAAATAAAGAAGAAAACGAGTCTCGCCACTGACCTATATGCGACGCATTGATCAAACTTATTTTTTTTCATTTTCATAGATGTTTGAATGTCAGAAAATCGATTGAGAAAGTTCAAGTACAAAAGGAAAGCTACTTTTCATACACTTTTGTACATTCGAGTATTGTATAATGATAAATATTGGAGAAGGTACATCTGAGACTATAAAATATTAATATCTAGTGCTCGTTGTCAAATGACATAATCTAGATCAGCGTTTGCAATATATGACTTTGTAATAATGTTGGTTTAAAAAGTGAGTAAAACGAAAAAAAAAAAAAAAAAATACAAGATACTAATCAATTGTAAGTACAATATCTTGAAAATAACTACTTTCAGAATGTTGGCACTGCATTCTGATAATATTATTTATGCCAAACGTTTGAAGATACAAATAAGATCTTTTAGACTTTTACCTATAATACATAGTTTAACTAATATCGAATTATCTAATAAGGAATATACAAGTGAAAGACGTATAATATATCCAAGCTAATTCAACTATCAAACGTTTCTAAATTCAGACTACTTTATCCGTCTTTCACATGTCTTCCAAATATTGAATAATAATTAATATTGTTGACTGTAACACTCGCAAGCACATCTTAAACACTGTTTGTGCAATCGACAAGAAAGATTTAAATTCAAAGAAAAAAACTTGCTCTATGCTCCGGTATATTAAAAAGTAAACCACCCAATACACAACTATTATCCTCTCTGCGGAATAATAGTTAAACAATTTTCTTTTGAGATGTATCATCGCTTCAAAAACGTGCATCTCCGTCTAGCTAATGCTATTATAAGTGGCAGTCTGATTAGCTGTAACAGTCGACGTATTGTGTGTTTGATATAGTAATTTTCAATCAAACTATCTTTAGAGAAGAACTTTATCTTTTCACATTAAACTCATGTGACTAGCTTTGATTCACGTTTAATAGAATGTTTGACTTTTATCTATCACAACTCTATCTACCTTTATCATATTGATCTATATAAATAAGAATTATATGTTTTTTTTATATTTCGATATGCGTGTAGCCCTGAGTTCATGAATTCTTGTAACAATTGCACAAGCATAAGTTGTGTTTACGATGATGTACAGTAGATTAGTGGTATCTAGTGGGTCTGAGTGCCTCGTTTCTGCTTGTGAATTTAAAAATTTCGTTCAATTAACACATACGGTATTTTTTTTTCCAGCCAAATTGATCTATAAGCTTGTTACTTCAAATGTATATTAATTAACGAAAACGAGAACTGGCCCAAAGATCCACAATGAAATTTTATAACGTTATGTCTATTTGTATTTGAAAATTTAGCTACAAAATCCATACATCAGCGCTTACTGTTGGCCATCATTATTAAGTATGACAATATGTAAAAAGATTTCACGTAGACGAGAAATATCATTTTCTTCATATTTATAGTAATTTCAATATAATTTGTCGTTTTTGTGAAAAGTCAGACATAGATAGATAGATAGACCTTCCTTTTCTTATATAGATAAGGATGAACAGTAACCAGTATGAATAACGAGATGGAACTTCATTATTATTTCCCTAAAATGTTCTTATTTGTTCAGCAATATAAAGAAATATTTTATAATCTATAACTATAAAAAGAAAAACGATACGTATTTAATGATTTTTGTCCCTCAGTCGAGGATTCACTAATCCAAATAATTTCAACGATATTAAGAAATGAAGTAAAGATGATAAATCACAAGGTAATTAAATAGATTAATGAAGCATGCAGTCATTCATGCCATATGTATGACGAACGAACTATATTATACCGATAATAAACTCTTGAAATGATAATGTGTGTGTGTTAAACAAGATGGTTAAATAACTCAATAGAGTTTCCGCGTTATAGTGAAACGATATTCGTTCATCGAATGAAAAATAATATTTTCAACTGTGAATGATCCGATGGAAATATCACAATAAAATGAAAAAATTTATACAACAGATTGGCTAATAAGCTGATATAGCTACGTAAAATATAGATCGTCCAATAATGGAATCACATGTATATCATTTGCCATTTGGTATCCATCACTCTTCCGTGTATTATACTCAATAGTGACGAGTCAACAGAAACTGATATGTCTTAAGAAACATTAATAATTTAAGACCGGGACAGTATCAGTTGTGTTTACAACGTTGACTGTCTCCTCCTGAGTAAATGTTTCATACTCTTCAAACCGCTCAACTTCAGGTGCATTTACAACGTTCAGTGTCTCATCCTCAGTAGGTATTTCATACTCTTCAAATCTCTCCAATTCCTTGAGCAAATCCTGTAGACAATGTGTTTATTAAGAGAAAAGAAGTACAAAGCAATTGCCTTTGAATTTAAGTTTTTCTTTTCTTCCAAGTATGGAATTATTCGATAACAGAATACCTCTTTAGATTATTAACATTGATTTGATCATTTTTGATGCAGTATTTCCTGCTTACCTTTGGCAGTGACTTTCTATCATAATTATGAGTGTATTTCCCAACACATCGACTCAATTGTACATAGATGTCGCATAATACTTCTACAGGAGAATCCTCGGTTTTATCAACGGTATGTTTTAGTGCAGCTTCAAGTTCGCTTTTATCGACTAAAACTTTCTCACTAACTCCATTTTTGTTAGGACTAGAATCACTTTCAATAGCAAATGACAATTCATCCATACTTTCACGTCTCGATGATGCGCTCGATCCCTCATTTTCTACAGGTTTTTCATCCTCCACTATCGCTACGTTCATTAGACTAATGTCGTTGCTCTTTTTCTCTTTTTCAACCTCGTTGATATTGTTTTGAGTAGCATCCTTCAGAGTCTCATTTTGCGAATCGTTCTCAGAATCAGAATTATAGAGATTACCATTTCCATTTAGAACACTGTTTGCCTCGGTTTCAAATTCTTGGAACTTATCTAAGTCTATACCTCCAGCATTTTCTGCACTAACATTTTGCTTGCCACCAATTTCTGTCGCGTTATCATCAAACGCAATTTTCTTCTTTTTATGCACTTTCTTTACATATCCTCTTGCCCAAGCAGGTATCCTACGCTTTCTACCGGTAGAATACTTCTTCCCATTCACCATCATTCCGCTAGTTGGAGTCAATGCTTCTTTTTTATCATTCTTCTCATTATTTACCAGGGAATCTGTTTTTGAGCTTTTACTTTCCACATCGACGTCTGTGTTTTCAGTCACTTTTCGATTTTTCGAAATCTCTCTACATTTGTCTTCAAAATCTGAATCCAGTTCAGCTTTTATCAGTGCATAGGCATTATCTCGAAGGGAACATGCTCGGTGTCTTATAAGTTTATCCGCTGGATCTCTGTGAAATGAACATAAAACATCTGTGGTAATACTAGCCATCGTCAATAAGTACCTGTTAGTTAAAATGTAAGTGGTAATAATGCGAGTGGTTTTCAATGACTACCTGCATATTATTAATTCATTTTATTTTCGTATAAGTTCGAGAGTGACACCATTATTCTTGATCAAATTTATACAAAGGTGCATCAGTTTCATAATACTGATAGACTCAATGAACTCATCATACTTTAGGAGCGTGGCTTGATAAATGAAGAATTCAATACCACAGATTTAAAGTTTGTTACTTCATAGAAAAAGAAATGAATAACTTGTTCATTGAAGTAAAAACAACATTGCATTGTTCAAGAAGATCTTCGCATTGGGATTTTAACATATGTTCCTGATTGGGGCTCTTTTGCCTGCTAATTGTAACTCATGACCAAGTTACGGTCAGTGGTAAAATTTTGCCATAGTAAAGTGTTAATAACACTTTTCAGTTTCTAATGTCTGTGATCCTGACGAATTCAAGAAGCTTGGTTGAATCGGGGTATAATCACAGAAATATTTTGCATCATATTAACGAAACATTGATTAGTGTTTCATTTAGAAATTTTAATCATTTGTAATTGATGTATGTAATGATATTAGGAACGAAGCTACCGAATAGTATTTAGAACAAAGTAAGCCCATCTGAAAAAACGCCATCGCGATGGGCAGCGAAATTTTTCTCACTTTCTTAATAAATGGTTTTTGAAATTCTTATGCAATCTGAGACTGAATAAATGTAAAATAGAGACATGCGAAGCTGTAGATTTGGTAAATCTTCTAGTAAATTGAAAACCACTGTATCTACAAAGCAACAACAGCAATGGATAAACAGATAAGACTGACTACCTCTTTAATATTCCAAGGGATGGCCTATCGCGCAAGCTGACATGGAAACACACAACATGAACGTCAGTATGAATCGGTGATCAGGTGATGTACATGTATTAACATTGTTAACTTCTTTTTTCAGTAGATAACAATAACGATGTCTGAAGAATTAATCGAATAGATAAATTCAAGAATACTTTTAAATTCCAACCATTTCGACATCGTGATTGAAAATATGAGACACAACACCTTTTATAATATTATCTTGCAATGTTATCTTGTTTATCGATTTAACGTCGGAAGGGTAGCTCATTAGATGACGCATTGTCAAACGTTTTAAAGATGAAATATCTCTAATTTAGGATCTTATCCTAAATGAATCTTTCTTTCAATTATGTAAAACTATTGTTTCTTTTTGTTTCGAATCATCTTCACCGTAAAATGACTTTTCTAGACTAAGCATTTCCTATTATGTGCTGTAAGATGTACAACTGCTCGTTAACTGAAGCTGAGCTAAAAAAACTACACAAGGAATGAAAAAGAAAGTTTTCATCTATTTCCAAGATCCAACTTGTGATTTTTGTGATAATTGAGAAGGTAAGATCCGTCTTCGCAGCAGACTGAAGAAGTAATTGAGTCTGAATGCCTTCAAATAATCAACTTTTCAGTTTACTAACTGTTATTGCCTTTGCTTCATACCCAAAACGCACTGTTTTATCAATTCCTTTCAAAACTATGAGTAAATCGATAGACAAAACCAAACAAGAAGTGAATCTAGATTGACGATGAAGATATTGGAGCTGTTTTAATAAAAATAAATAAACTCCTTCAATGAATATTGAAACTTTCATTCAATCATATTCAATTGAAAATGTGGTTTCTCTAATACTGTACAAACTGATGTGTACCGAAGTACGTCAAGTTAACAATGCCAGTGTGATAATGGTGAATGAATGATCCCACCAATAGCATACCCTTCGAAATGATCAATACTTCGTCAATCTTACTGACCTGTCTGGATTGTATTCCAGTGCATTTCGACAAATGAGATCAACATCATCCAGAAAATCCCTGGCACATAAATAACAGTGCATATCGATTTTTGTCATCATTGTTTCCAGATCCATTGGCTGTTTGATAATCATATTGTAGTCTGGTACCTCTTCCGTGTCTACAGGCTTTGTGAACATGAAAAATCTGTAGATAAAAATTTTCAATAATTTTTTTTTATTCTATCACATAACGATTTTCTTAAATTATTATTAACGCTTCGATGACGTAGATAAAATTTTTTCTAATTTACTTACTGTCGATTTCTGGCTAGTTTGGCACAAATCTCTCTTAAAAAAATTCTAAGCTCTCTCAAAGACGCCTCTTCCTTTTCATAAAGGAAAATTCTCTCCTCCTCCGTCATTCTTTTTGGCACAATTGCTGGAGCTAAGGGTAGTTTTTCTAAAATTGCAATCTTGTCGTTTTTAACCGGAGGTGATTTGAGACTTTGTACCATGTAAATTTGCTCAAAGAATTTCGTCCTCAGGTCAGAAGTTGGATTTCTCATTGAGTATACTTCGCCGCGAAATTTACTAAATAGATTTCTTATATGTGACGGTAATTCCTCGTGCATCGTATCACTAGTTGACAAAATTAGAATCGGTAAAGTTGGATCCAGAGCCATAATGCGACACAAGAATACTGCTTTCACTGTTTCTGGGACAAGGGGCCACCACTGATCAATAGCTGGGATATAAATGATGGAAGGTACGTTTCTACTTGCTTCATTGAATACCTGTGAATAGAATAAGTCGGGATACTAAGACGCTTATTTCATGTATAGCAATATACTTAACAATGATAATAGACTATGACAGAATTACCTGTACACAAGCTTCTTCCGGAGATCTTGCACTCTCTGCAAAAAGAGTTGCGACGTCTAGGGTGTGTACTGGTAAATGTTCCATTCGATATAAAATTGCCGGTGCAATGTGGGGCCCTTGTCCCTTGGCGTTGTATCCACCAGCTATTAACAACCTTGGTCTATGAATGCCTCTGGCTATTTTGATCCTGTAATTTATCATGATTATAACAGACTGTAAAAATTAGTAGAGATATTTGAATTACAATTCAAAATACAAACTCACTTTGCCATAGAAGGGTTCACGCCTTGTGGGAATGTCCTCTTTATTGTATCGAGTATTGTTTCTATGGCAGGATTTAATAACGGTTCTAAAAATGCCTGTAATCTTCTCCCAGCACAGGGAGCCACTCTGTGCGATGATGGAACAAGAATCGAACTTGCTTGGACAAAGTCCCGCTTTTTTACCTGTGAAATTGATGAATAAGTTTAAGAAATGAAATCTACGCCGAATTTGAGTAACAAAAATAAGAGCAAAGCATACTTCAACTCGCTTAGGGTCCAAAACGAGCCTATCGCTGGTCATATATATCTGTGGATACGTTCTTCTCAGTCCTTGTAGAACCGCTTCAGTACAAAGAGCTCTTAGGTCTGATCCACAATAACCAGTAGCTTTCTCAGCCAAAGCTTCCAACAATTGTTCAGCCGGTGGATTTTCCCACTTGCTAACGTGAATTTTGAGGATTTCTAATCTCTCTTTTCTTGGAGGTAATGGAAAGAATAATTCTCGATCGAATCGTCCCGGCCTTCGGAGAGCTGGATCTATTGCATCTACCCTGTTTGTTGCTCCGATGACAATCACCTGAAATTAAATAGAATTTTTGATAGCACATCCGACGAATTCAAAGAAGAAATCGGACCAAAAATCCATTCTAACATCTCTAGCTAGGAGATGGAATCCGATTTTACCTCTCCTCTGTTGCATAGGCCATCCATAAGTGCTAGTAAGGTAGAAACAATGCTGGCATGGATTTGGTCCTGTTTTGTACTTCTCACAGGTGCTAAGCCGTCTATTTCATCGAAGAAGATAATTGATGGCTTCTTTTGTTGTGCTTGTTCAAAGAGCAGTCTCAACTGTCGTTCAGACTCGCCGACCCATTTAGACAAGCAATCTGCACCCTTTCGCATAAAAAAGGAAACTTTTCGGTTCCCTTGACTACATTCATTCGCCAAAGCTCTAGCTATCAACGTTTTACCAGTGCCTGGAAGTTTTGAAGAGAATCGTGAAAGACTAGAATTTAAATTTGTAACAGAGGACAAAAATTCAGAGCAAAGATTGGGATTAGAATTATTTTAGTTAATTATTCTACATACCTGGTGGGCCATGGAATAGAACACCTTTTGGTGGTGTGATGTGAAATCTATCGAAAACATCTGGATATATCATTGGGAATACCACCATCTCTTTCAAACAGTGAATATGCGATTCCAGACCTCCAACATCGTTGAATGTTATGTTAGTGTCTAATGTAATGGGATCTATGTCGGCTTTGCCATCCGGTGGTCCACCTTGAGGTATTGCTGATTGCCTGAAGATGAGATGAAAGCAGTTTGCGAAAGTGTGGCTTAAGACGAAAGGAAAATCCATAAGATAAAAGAAATCATTGTATTTATTCACCGTGCTTTCTTTCCTTTCTTTTTATCGTAACGCTGTGGTTCTGAATCACTCGAATCGCTAGAGCTGGTACTCTTACTCCTGTGCTTGCATCTTCTCATAGAATTAGTCAACACACTTCGCAGTACTCTGAATGATCTTTGCACCGGTTCAACGCTAGCTTGGAATCTATCTACTGCTGGTTTTTTCTGACGTAAACTATACTTTCGAGGGCTAGGAGAGTCTGAGGATTCGCTCAAATCACTCTCCACTACTGTAAAAGAAGAAAAAACTTTATTCAAAACAAAAAAAACATAAAAATCCTCTTGTAAACTGCCCTCATTGCTATTTGTCGAAGATAAACAAGTCCCCAAGTCAACTCTTTAGTTTAAAACATTATATTAGAAGAACTGTTTTTATTTTGAAATTTGATCAAAGGAAGGGACAATTCTGATAGAATTATTTACCATAGAAAATAAAGCTCACCTAATTTTTTATCTCTTGCTAATTGACGCTGAGTCGCTCTCTTAGTTCTTTTTATTCTTGTGTACATGTCCTCGTAACCCTTGAGTAAATTGATTATAATTAATACCCAATTTTGTAATAATATGTAGATTATACTCTGTTAAAAATAATAAATAATATACTAACATCTTCGTTATCAGAATTGTCATTGTTATGAGGTTTGTCGCTCTCCGGGGAACTATCTTCTTCGTCGTTTGGTTCAACTTTTGGTTTTCCATCTTTTTCCAACATAGTACCGCTGTGTCTTGTGACGGGACCTTCTCTCAGTCTTGGCGAACTGTCCGACTTTCTTCTTCTGCAAAATTAAAAACCTAATGCATTAATAATCTGCTTAATAAATACATTATATAATTTCATCGCAAAAGCTTCTAGCTACCTAGCTTCTTTTTCTTCATGCGTAGTGCTGAGTTCTGGCTTATTTCTCACGTCTTTTTCTCTTTCCCTTTCCTTTGTATCTTTTTCAGACCTATCTTCACCCGGTCTTGGTCTCTCATCGGATTCTTTATCAGGTTCTGAAGTGTCTCTCGACTCTTTATCGATCTCAGGTTTTTCTCTAGATTCTTTATCCCGTTCTGGTCTTTCTCTAGATTCTTTATCCCTTTCTTGACGCTCCCTAAGTTCCTTGTTTCTATCTGGTCTATCTCGAGACTCACGGTCTTGTTCTCTGTCTCGTAGAACTCTAATATGCCTAGTAGGACCTTTGTTCAGCGGGTGATTCTCTCGAGATTTTAAAGGTATGCGTCTTCTCAGTTCACGCTTTCTATCGTTTACTTCTTCGACCATTTCTTTATCTGACGATGAGCCCGGCTGTTGAAACATGGGATATCCTTTCAGCGTTTGAGTACCTAAGTAATTATCAAAGTTTATGAAGAACGACGATTCGATATAAAGCAAATTATTGATTCGGAAACAATATTAATCAATAATTTACCCAGAATCCAGCTGGTATTCAAATTATCATAAGTCTGCATTCTGTTTCTTGTACTACGCCTAACGCTTGAATCATTTCTGTTAAGAAGAGGACCAGATATCGATATCGCACGAGATCTAAGCGTGCGCAGGCTCTTTGATTTTCTAGCCGATGAGCCAAGGCTATGACTGCGAGGTGTAAAAATATCCTCTTCTGTATCCATTGAATCCATGGTGGCTTCATCGTCGGACATAATCTGTACAAAATATTGGATTCTTAAGGGGGTGAAATATTTGGAAATGGGATAAAAATAAAAATAGAAAAACAAAGAAATATGGATAGGATCTCAAAAATATTGTCTCACATTAACAAACCTTATTTCAACTTACAAACTACGATAGTAGTTTGCCCCAGAACATTATTGTTATTAAATAATTGTAGAAACCCGCAGCGAGAGACCTAAAACCAGTAAGTATTATCATTAGTATGATTAGAATAAAGATATGAAAAAAAAAAAAAAAAAATGGCAAACTTTTGATATCCAGGGTGTAAATAGTTGTTTAAATAAACTGGAGAATATCGAATTTTGTTAAAGAGAAAGAAACAGGTGCATGCAGAGAACTACGAATATAGAAATAGTGTGTTGCAATAGTGATAGTTTTTTTTTTTTTTTTTTTTTTTATTTAAAAATATATCGCTTTTTGTAGAAAAAATTATCACACCTGGATTTAGTATAACGAATAGATAATATTGTAGCGTGTCTATTGTAGTTTTTGTTTAAGAATATGTTGAATAATGAAAAGAAAATGATAAAAAATATGTAAATAATAACATAAGAGAGTATGTGTATTGAAGTGGGACATATGTGATAATGATAATAGTAACGATAAACAAAGCTTGATGAAGGCAGGCAGGCAGGCAGGCTAGGCTGCTGCACCCCTGAGAATAAGAAGGGAAAAACCGCGCGCGCATGCAATCAATCAATCCAAATAATATGTAGTGTGTTATATTATTATTTAATTATTAACGTTATGTTATATATAATATTACCTTCATCTGGTAAAATATCCGTATTTCAAATGATATAAAACTTAACGAAGTTAGAATTGACTCTGTATATGGTGAGAACTCATCACTTTCTTCAATGGATTTATATTACAGTTTTGCTAACTCATGCGAGTCATATATATATAGAAAATTTATTTAAAAATGTTTCTATAAATTGACTTGAACGATTTTTCTACACTTTTATATACGCGTATTAAACATTTATCAAACTAAAAGTTACGTAGCTATATTTTATTAAAATAATTGCTAAGGTTCGCTTCTTCTCTTGCGCCCGTTGTGAAACGGTCTCTCTGGCTGTGGCCCGTGGCCTGTGGTGAAGATAGCGACGGTTACGGTACTCAGCTAGAACTTCCAGTCGTACTACCTAACCTATCTTTCGATTTAGATAACGCGTTTATCTTATTATCTAAATTGGTTATATTATAAGATATATCTGAGTTTATATTTTTTATGAGAAAAAAAAAAAAAAAAAAAAAAAATAACAAGAAAACAAGAAAACCACTTCCTTGTCGTCAACAACTTGTGATTCGACGCTGCGGTTTGATGTCAATACGAATGGCGGGTTCAGATTATTTTCACAATTGTTATTAAAATTCAAGGCCGAGTGACAGCTGTCAAATTTTTTCCTCTTCTCGATTATTCTTCTACTCGTCAATCACGGAAATAAACTAACCCCAAATATAATTAGTACGCACGAAAAGATCGGGTTTCAAGGTACGTGGGGATCTTCGAAACAAAAACAAACAAACAAACAAACAAACAAACAAAACAAAAATATAGAAAACCGAACAACGACAATGTGCCTGATCGATTTTAATTTATTACAATTATAATTGAAACACCAATTTTCTATCATTATTATTTTTACTTCTAAACATGATATCACTAGTTCCCAATATTTGGCAGATGCTAGGAGGTGTTATAGGTAAAGATTTCATTCTTTTTTTTATTAAAAAAAAAAACATTATCTCCAATTTTATTTAGATTATAGAAAATAACGGACGATCAATACCTTATATTCATTATTAAACATATCAATCACTAAAGTTATTATCATTGATTATAATTACGTTCGAAATTTTTGTATTCATCAAACTTCAATTATTCGAAATTCATATTTATAAATCATTATTTCATTCCCTAATATTATCATATTTCATTTCTCTGAATTTCAGTGTAAAACGCATGATAATAACATTTACTAATTATTTTTTTCATAATTAATAATAATGCCAAACAAATTGTAAAATTTTGAATAATGTAAAACGGTTTCTTTGCGATAATTATGCGACTAAATTACCTGGTATTTTCAGTTGAATACATCGACATCGACGTGGACTTCACGCTCTGGCTATCATGGCTGCTAATGCCTTTGCTCGTCACATTTCTACTTCCTTTGGTAATCGTTCTTCTTTTGTACGCAACAGCGTCAATTCTCTACGTTTACAAATTACATAGGTAAATAGTTTCTTGGTATATAAATTATTACTTTCATGAGATGAAAAAAACACTTGTATATATTCCAAGTCGTGATAAGGCAATTGTTTCTTTATCATGTTTAAACACCTAGAAATTATTCATCGTCAAATCAAGTCCAAGCTGTATTCATTCTTTTTCTATATGATATCAATTTTTCAATAGCAACTTCATTTCATATAAAATAATGTTACAGAGCTCGATTAAGACATGCTTATGAAGCTGATTGGAAAACTGCTGCTAGAGGTACAGTAGCTGTGATATGGGACGCTCACGGCTGGATCTGGCATGGTATGTTATTCCATAGAAAAGATATTCACGACTTTTCCATTTTTTTAAGAATCAATAAGTGAGGAACTTGCTCCAATCAGTTCACATGAAAATTAATTGTTGAAGCTTTGAAATTCCTTCAGTGTGTTTCTAAACGTTGAATAATGATATAACAGTTATTTTTTATCCACAGCAATAGTTTTACACAATTATTCAGATTTTCTGTATATTTTTAACAGGTTACGAGGTAGTTGGCCTAAATAACATTCCGGAAGACGAACCGGTATTATTTGTTTATTACCATGGTGCTATTCCAATAGACATTTACTATTTCATAGCCAAAGTAGTACTTTACAATTCTAAGCTTATCCACACAGTTGCCGATCGTTTCCTTTTCAAAGTTCCCGGCTGGTCCATTATATCCGATGTCCTTAAAGTTATTCCCGGTACTATACAAACATGTTCATCAATCTTGAAAGAGGGAAATATGCTTGCTATTTCTCCCGGTGGTGTTTACGAGGCCCAATTTGGAGATTGTTACTATCGGTTAATGTGGAAAAACCGATTGGGCTTTGCAAAGGTAGCACTAGATGCTAAAGTGGTGAGTTTAATCAATTTTATACCTATTGAATTTCCCATATTTGGAAAACGATCTGATTTCGATCAACTGCTATCATTTAATAACTCGAAATTTTTGTTTTGCTAGAAAATAATTCCCATATTTACAAGGAATTTGAGAGAAGCGTTCAGAACAGTAAGTTGGGGCAGAAGAATGTGGCTGAGGATTTATGCAGCGACAAGATTTCCAATTGTACCAATTTTTGGTGGTTTTCCAGTAAAACTTATGACTTTTGTCGGCAAACCTATTACACATGACGGTTCTCTTACAGCTGAAGAACTCCAGGTGAAGGTATGTTCGAATATACAAGATAGATCAACAATTCCGTAACACGATAGCAAAATAAGTATTTCATATCATATTGGTTTCATATAATTCATTATTGAAGTCTGTAACTCTCACAATCTAAATTTTGGGAGTAATGGTAATGAAAAATGAGTGTAATACATCTCCTGATCTTTTGATACTAATGTGAATTGAAGATATTGATATATTCAAACATGTTTACTTATGCAGGTAGCGAAAGCATTAGAGGATTTGATAAAGGAACATCAAAAAATTCCTGGAAGTATAACGCGAGGTCTTCTGGAGAGAATTTACCGACCTTCTAGTGATGCAGAGCATTTAGAATAACGTATTAAATCGAGTATAATATCAAGCATGCAATTTACGACGTTGTAATTAACGTAAATTTGTTTATCAGAAACTTTGGCAAAATTCTTTGCATGACTTATGAGTAAAATACATTGGAGTATTGAATTTCTTAATCCAGTATAGATGTAAAGTGCTACGTGTTTATATCTACAGCAAAATAATAGTCTAGATATTCACTTCTCCAAATTCCTGTATAATTTATAATGATACAATTTGATTTCCAAGATTGTAATATAACATTCCATAATAGGGAATTCTTTTTATACTACTTACATACATAGATAATAATCTTAAAGTATAATGTTTCTGCCTAAATTATAATCGATCGTATGATTATATTATAAAAAGAAAAAAAAAAAAAAAAAAAAAACGAAAATATTTCGAGCCAGTTCAAAGGTCTGATATTTATCCGACGAATTCATGTTTAAGAATTAAGAACTTCATTTAGATACATAAGTTTTATTGAACAATAAGCTCTGTATTGAGAATTGAAATTCTTACAAAACTTTAACTAACCATATGAATTTTAACGTCTGCTTTAATATATTCATAAGAATTGAAATCATTCTAAATATCAATTATAATTATTGTTAGTATTATTTTACAAAAATTTTTTTTTTTTACAATAATTGCATCTCTTTATTTTAATCTAACTGACTATACGTATTATTATTGTCCAGGAGGCAATGTAAGTTAATTATTTCAAAGGTGCGAAGATTCTATCTTCAAATATTCAAGCATAATATCTCTCGGTTTTTACGCACATTAAAAATAATGATATTGCGATAATAAAGACGAGTGCGTTAGTAGGTATACTAACATAATTACTAATGGTGGAAGTATACATATTATGTATTGTGGAACGGTACTTAAAAAAAAAAAAAAAAAAAAAAAAAAAAAAATAGTCTTATTAATTGTTGTATTTATACTCAGAATCTAAAAAAAAAAAAAAATAATAATAAAACAATTAAGTATTGTATTTAATATTAGGAAAAAAGAAAGTCATTGTTATGCATATTTGTATAATCATTGTGGTGCAGTGTTGAAATAAAATTGTTGTTATACGCATTAATCGAAAAATAATATTCTGGTTTAAATGAAAGCTTTATTTTCCTCCCTTATCCTTAAACCTAAACGTAAACGTAAATAAGATTGTTAAAAAATTGTAAACAATTTTGAATCTCTACGTGATCGTTTCCCGCTACGGAAGTGATCTTATTGATCGATTCTGCTAGTTTAACGCGAGACGGAAAGTAAATTCAATAGTAGCGATCCTGGCGGCAGCTTTACTAGTTGAAATTTCTTTCCGCAGGAAACCTCATTTTTCGATTAACGGCATTACGGTTCGTTCCTTGCGCACGAGGTAAAGTTTCGTCGTTGTTTTCTATTATTTTTCTATAAACTTGAATGATTATTAAAAACTGAAACTACGATATTTCAAAGCCATAAGATCTACGTTTAATAATAGCTAATTTATTTCTCAGAAAATAAGCAATTATGGGCGTGGATGTCGAAGTTATTTCACCCGGAGATGGTAATTATATTCAAGTTCGCTTTATTTCCTATCAGATTTTTTTTTTTCTATTCCAATGTTTTACATCTTTAATTATTTTATATCATTCGATACGAATTCATAATTCTATCTTTTATCCGTTTCGAATAATCCGATCATTCTTATAAGTTCTCGATTAAATTTTGTACATATCGTGCGATAGAATCTGACGTGGATAAATGTTGCAAAGTTTAGCACTAGCGGTAGCCGCGCATGTGCCTCGTATGCCGATATCCGATATAACATACATGCCATACCATACCCACGTATTTATCAAGAATCCAGAAGTAAAAAATAAATTCATACGTTTTTTTTTTTTTTTTTTTTTCGCACTAATCGCTGTTTGATAGCCTTGTAAATTTTCATCAATTCTTAGCGATTCTACGCTGTTATTATTCTCACACGCATTCTATGCTATATTTGAAAAATGTCGAAACAATACAATTTCCATAACTGGTATACGGATTGCGATTAAATAAATAAAAAATGAATATCTATCTATCCTTGTCATGCTTACGCATATCTTTTTTTTTTATACACTCCGTTAACGTCCTCCGTATATGGAATTACTGCCTATAGTATAATTTTACGCGCAAGTTTACGCATTTACTTCGCGATAAAATTAAAAATTCAACTATTTACATAATTAGAAATAAAAAATGAGTATACATAAGTAGAATCCACTTTATATTACTTCTACACCTAGTTGACTAAAAAAAAAAAAAAAAAAAAAAAAAAAAAAATTGCGAGTATTATCACGTAGCTAGAATAATATAGATTCATTAATTCTTTCTAACTCGATTATTACAAAAATTCTTCTTCTCTTTTTCTACAACTATAGGATCGACCTACCCAAAAACTGGACAAACCGTAGTGGTTCACTACACAGGTCAGTATTTATATTAATAAAGAACGAAAATAATGCTCTGACAAAGTTTGAATAACCAAATTGAATATTGGTATCTAATTTCAATATAATTTGATGACCTGTTTAAAAGTTTTCAAATTAATGTATATTTTTTAAATTTTTTAAATTTTAAATTTTCAAGGTCTATCTCGAAAATAGCAAATATGATTTGGCAATTTATCTTCATATTAGGTACCCTTACTTCTGGGAAGAAATTCGACTCTAGCAGGGACCGTGGAACTCCTTTCAAGTTCAAGATTGGTAAGTCAGAGGTAATCAAAGGATGGGACCAAGGAGTGGCTCAGATGTGCGTTGGAGAACGTGCTAGATTGACTTGCTCACCAGATTTTGCCTACGGTTCCCGAGGACACCCTGGCGTATATCCTTTAATACAATATAAGATATCCATATAATATGGTCTTTATTTTGTTTGATATCTATCAATTTTTGAAGATATGTGATAGAGATTAATAATTGATGCAATATTATCTGTGATTATAAAACCTTGACAAAAGCACACTATCCCGCCAAATGCTACCCTGATCTTTGACGTGGAGCTGTTGAAGGTGGAGCCATGAAGAGTAAATTGCGAAATAAAACACATCAGTTAGATTCATCCTGACGCACAGAACCAGTTGAAAAGAATGTTCCAAACTTTATAAATGTCAACACAGCATTAAGGATAAATTACTTATATGAATAGTTATTACTATATGCATACCCACCTTTCACTCATTTACTACGATATATTAAAAATTTGTCTTTATCACTTATTAGTAGTGAGTATATAAATTATGTGAAAAATAGTATGTCGTGTAATTAAACGGGGAATTAAAATCTACCCAAATTACACGATAATATATGTTATCTAATGTACTGTTATGTGAATCCAAGAATTTTAATCAGAAGTGGTAGTCAACTACGACATAGCATTGAATTCGAAGTTTCTTATTCGTACTAATTATTGTGATGAAAATAATTTGTGTCAATTCATTGTGTTCACTCTTCAATATAAGCGCTTGACTTTTTCAACTTTTACTGCAATATCAATATCGTCACTGTGTTCATTCCATTTAATAAGTTGATATCAGTTTTGTCTGTAAATTTTGTATAGAAAAAAAAACAAAAAAAAAAAAAATAAGAAAGAAACATTTCTGTAATATGGATGAATTTCAATTTACCAATGATGTAATAGACATAATTTATGTGACCAAATTCAATAAACAATCTGCTCTGTTCAAATAAAAAATGCGTTTTGTATTCAAAATCATTGTCAAAGAAAAATCATATGAATTATAATATACCAGGAAATTTTGGTTCCACTGAATTTATATCATCATCATTTCTCATAGTATTTATATTTTATTCGTTTATATGAAATAACAATCAAATGCAAATACATCGTCGTAATTTGATGATATTATCATTTGATTTTCGTTGAATTTTCAATTGCGGCTTCATATGCTCAGAAAGCCTTATGAACGATTTGGAAATCAATATTCAGTATCGAGTTGAGTCTTATTTCATTTTGATTCCATTTAAGTTGTAAGCATACATTACTAGATATTAGGGTGGGCCAAAAAAAACTTTTAATTTTTTTTTCTTTAGTTACCATGAAAATATTGCTCAAGATGATGAAAAAAAAGTCCTCTGAAAATTTGAGCTCTTAATATCAATATTAAGAGGTGCCTAATCGCGATTTTTGATTTCCCATTTAAATAACACAGGAAATTTTTTTTTTTTTATTTGGAATTTTATTCCGTTCCAACGAATCATCGTGTTATAAAAATCAATACATATTCTTGTAGGAAATTAAACGATCTCCAAAAAAGGTCTGATGTAATTTTTCGCTAAGTTCACTCGTTTCAAAGTTATTCAAGGTTAAAGTTCAACCTCAAACGGTATATGACGACTTTTTTTTCGACTTAGCGAAAAATCACATCAGACCTTTTTTGGAGATCGTTTAATTTCCTACAAGAATATGTATTGATTTTTATAACACGATGATTCGTTGGAACGGAATAAAATTCCAAATAAAAAAAAAAAAATTTCCTGTGTTATTTAAATGGGAAATCAAAAATCGCGATTAGGCACCTCTTAATATTGATATTAAGAGCTCAAATTTTCAGAGGACTTTTTTTTCATCATCTTGAGCAATATTTTCATGGTAACTAAAGAAAAAAAAATTAAAAGTTTTTTTTGGCCCACCCTACTAGATATACTATAAATAGAATTCTTATTAAAATCAGTTATCTGAATATATAATAGAAGTTGTTTATTTATGTACTTATTCGCAAGGTTCAACTGGTTACCTAATCGCTGATAAGAAAAATTGGTAAACATCTTGTGACAAGATTTAAATGACAATTGCTGCAATGTTTTTTTTGCATTGTCAAAGAACAGCTGATAGCTTAAACAGATAACAGACTTATCATTTAATACTATCGGTTATTCAATGACAATAAAATTTGTACATCCTAAAAATACATCACTTTTAAAATTCGTATCGTACGTTTGAATTAGTGACTTTTTTTCAGCTAATAAATAATTTCTATCTATTTTTACTCGATACATTTATCTTAGAATAGATTATCGCGGATCTAATCCTCAGAATCTATTTTATTCCAGAATTACGAATTCATAGCAAAAAAAATTTCAGCTATGATTGCTTATACGATTTTTTAATATCATATTATTATTATTATTGTCTCTATTCTAAAGTCGTGAATAAATCCCAAACGAATGTAGGTATCTACTTAGGTGGATTCAATGCTCAAACTATATGACAAACAATTTTTTAATAAAATTTATTCACAAATTTAATATCTTGTATTTGGTAATAATAATATAACAACGTTTTATCAATGATTAACCGGTTCGCGATTCGGATTACTTTACACAGATTTTTCGCTACTGAGATAATTTATCTAGAATCGTCCCTAACGTTATTTGAACAGCTAAATATACGACTGTCTTTACACGTTTTTGAAAATTACATAACTATTAATACAATATGATAAATTTATAGCGAGCCATAAGCTCTATTATTATTTTTCTCAACTAATTGTCAATCCCCCCATCGATGGATGAGAAAATTATCTATCTAGAAATATATTATATCATGTAAAAATATCAAAAGATTCGAATTTGCCACAGGTGCAGAATTCAAGACGATTGGTTTCTTCAAATAATTGAAAAACAAAAAATTAAAAATTAAACTAACGTAAGTATACTTTATCATTTACAGCTGTCTATATTGTTGTCCGTAATGCATTGTGATAATTCATTTTCAAAGATTACGGAAAAAAACTATGAGAGATTAGACTGAAACTGTTTGTAAGAAAATGATGTATCTTAAAACTAAACAGAGGCATATAAACCCGCGCCTTAAAAGACAAAGTTATAAAATAGATTATCAATATAATAGTTACACAGTCAATAAGAAAAGTTGATTGTAGTCAATGATTAGAATAAAAATTAATGACGAGTGATGAAATACCTAATCAGATAATAATCAATAGACTGCATAGAAAAAAAAAAAAAAAAATACTTTGGTACTTAACATTTACACATCTTTCAAATAGTATATAAATTATTAGCTTATAATCAGTAACAAGAAAATTAATACAAGATGAACTGATAAGAATTGCTATTTCGAATTTTGTTAACAACAACAATAACTCGGAATAAACGTCATTCAACTATAATGAATAATTAATGACTGATACTTCCGAGATTTTTATTTCTATTCTAGTATATATCAACGGTGAAAACAATATCCCCGATAACAATAACTTCAAAATATAGAGGGATTATATTTAGTAAACAAATAATTCTGGAAAATGAACTTCGTATGCCGGTGTTTGACTCGGTTTAGCATCAGCTGGTGGAATTCCAGGTTGAATAGGATTGCGTGGCTCCACTGTGAGCGTGTTAAATATTTCGGATAACTTGTTTTGGAGCATATCATGCTGAAACAGATAAAATGATTAACATAACTCATATTTACAATCAATTTGAAGATTTTGTTAAAATAATTGAACTGAGAATTCAGAAAATCATTATTCACCTTCGGCTGTGTCTTCACGACTAGATCCTGGAACGGTGCAGTTCTAAACAGTTGCGAAAGTTGCATGCGCCTTTCTTCTTCAGCCTCTCTGCGTGTCTCACCACTTTCTGTTAGAATTCTCTTCATACTTTCGAATGTCAATTCTTCACCTGGTAATTTCTGTGCATAAAAACGAGATAGCTTTGAATTAACATGAATCTAGTGTAAGTCTGAAAGTCTTTTGGAGTATTCTTTACTCAACTATATTAATTATAAACGTAATGTACAGAAAAAGGGTAAAGGAAAGGGAAAACAAGGGAAACTAACAGATTGAATTTCAGCAAATGGGTGATCGCTGTTTGTGCTAAGCAAAGTATACGTAGATGCATCCTTTTGGCTTCTATCTTTTGAGATTTTAGAACCATCCCAACTGGACTGTTTTTCAATAGCCCAAAGTCTCAGAATCTAATCGATGCAGGGGTCAAGGATGGATAATTAAATACAAATCAAAAATGTTGGAAATAAATGTATAGGGGAACCCAAATATAACGGATCAAGTAAAAATGAAAACCATACCTTTTGCACACCAGGAGATGAACCTGCGCTATCCAATTCTACTCCGCCAGCGTTAATGTCAGCCATTGAACTTCGGCCAGCACTATCTACCCATGAATGTCTATAGGAGAAAAGAATACATTGTATATTCAGAGTCGTGGGTATGATTGTTTGAAAAATTATGTCTAGTTTAAAGATCGAGACTAAAATTGTAAAGTATCTTTTTTTTTTTTTACCTATGCTGAAGGGAGCTGCTACTGTACCCCGGTCCCTGTTGTAATTTACCAGTGTCTAAGCCAGCTCCTTTCAGACATTCACTGACCACAGTCTGGTCTATGACAACTGATGACGACAGACGTGTCGGGAGTTGAGATTCACCGTCATATCGGGATTTCAGCTCAGGCAAAAGGTGCGAAGCCTCTTTATCGCGTGTTTCAACTACCTGTAAATACCATTTTTTAATTGAGTGGAAGAACCAAGTCAGAAAATGTACATAAATTACTTGATAAAATTTTAAAACATTGATCTCGTTGTAAATTCCTAATGAATATAATAGTAATGAGATTTTACTTTATTCGCGTAATCCATTAGCGAAGTTATGTTGCACACGTAAGATATCAGCACCAGAAGGCTCATCACAACGGCGTGTAGATTGAATTTTAATGAGTTGCTAATCTGTCCGCTAGTAAGAGCCAAGTCTTGCAGGCTTAAAACAAGGCGTAATAATTCCAAGACCGTTTCTTCTGATGCAAGTTCTACAGCTAGCAAGGCAAGCGTTGTGTAAACAGCTTCAACATTTTCTACCGTATTGCTGGGTAGTTCTAAAGATTCGTAGAGAGCTAGATAAATTTCTGGCCCATGTTTGCGAACGAAAATTACATCTGGTCGAGAACATTTTTCAATAACAAGCTCCAGATCTGCTACACTTACACTGAAAAATAATGATCAATTGATATTTTGGTCAAATTTGAAATTCCCAAAAATATAATGATAACAATTTTTCGAAAGAAAAAGCAACTCACGTCGGTGAAGCTAGTTTGTTAATGTTACGATGTCTGTCGATTAAAGTGTGCAAAATTTTCTGCACTAACAATCGCATCTCCGGATCTGGCGCCAATGACATACGCAGTAGGGGCTCCAAGAAACTTATTGGAAACGTTGTGTTCAAGTGAATCGTTTGGTACTTAGTACCCACCTGTGTTCAAGAATATTGAAAGAAGATTTATTAGTCTGAAACATCGAAGCTTATCCCTATACAAACATGTATAGTATTACCTTGAGCAGTGATTTCAGAAGAATGCTTTGAAGTAGGACGTCTCCTTTTCCAACGGAAGCTGTACTGTCCGGTTCGCTGTATGGCACCTTGCTCATAATAAACATCATAATTTCAATCTTCTGATAGTCAGGAAGATGGTTTGCAAATTCTCCCAACGCATTGATTAGCGCTTCTTGATAGAGCTGTTCATCATTACTCGATGGGACATTTCTTGTAACGCTGACACGAAGATGGGACAACAGAGAATTTATGATTTCCAACACGGATGGGCCTGGAATTGGCAAAATGATTTAGATTTACATCCAGTAGGAATGTTCGAATATTTTATTGGCGTATTTCTTTCTCACCAACACTCTCGCCAGCAGCAATGGATATAATCTTTGACAAAGTATCGGCAATACTGGTTCGTATTTTCGGAGTAGATTTCGAATTATCGTCAAGATGAGTCATCAAGGCTTCAACGACTGTGTAAGAATATTGCGACTGAAAAAATAAACCCGTTGCAGTTATTTTAAACGAAATTAAACAATAGTTGATGAGAAAAATATCAGGGAACTCACCTGAATTGAAAACATGATGATGCGGAAAGTATGAATTGCAAAATAGTTGGGAACCCAAAGTTGATGCAAATCCAAATGCCTGTAATATAGATAAAAGGTGTTTAAAAATGTATTTATGTATTTAGGAACGAATTTAGAATATGAATTACCTTAATACGGGTCTAATTACGCAACGGATATGACCAAAAGAAGCACGTCCGACCAATTCACGCATGCAGCTTTCTGCAAACTGTGGTGGATCCGACCTCTCCTCGGCTGGACTTTCTGGAGTGGCATCCTCTTTCTCTGAATATCTACTCAACACATAGCTTCAGTTAGTTAGAGTATTAGTTAATTTTTGGTGACCAATTTCTTGCAAGATGATTGTTTTTTCTAATTACCTAGAATTTTGCATATTGTACAAAAGCGAAGGAACAATCTTATCCATATGTACAGGTTCCCAAATATTTTCTACCAAATCATCCGATAACGTTTTTCTTACTACGCCCTGTAAGAAAACAGTCAATCAGTTAGCTATGAGAATGGTGTAATGAAAAAGGATTATATTATGTAAATATGATCAAGGTTTTACCTGTAGCCCCTGTATCCCGGCGAGGCGTATTTGTTTGCGAATTGCCAAGTCGTTGTGGTTGGAGTGGCACATTGCAGAGAACTTTGATACAAAGAAATCGTAACGTGTGTGATAAGACGGCGTGTCTTCTTCGATGTTGGCAAACCTGACAAACTAGGAGAACGAAGCATATTGCTCAACTGTATTAAATCAGATAGTATATCTTCGCTAACAGATCTACACACTTTGTAGCAAAAGTTAGAGAAGCCAACTCCACAATTTTGCGTGCAACAAACAATGCAATAACTCAATAACTAGAGTTAAACAAAACAATGCCAACAATATTTATCACAAACATTTCTCACTTCTAATATTCTTCTCGCAAATTTCATAAACCAAAGTGCTGCCTCGACCACACATTTACTAACATGATATCGTTCGATATAAATTCAAAAAAAAAAAAACTTCTGATTACATTACTTTGTACAAAATGTAAATCTGCTCGAAGGATTGGAGAAAAAAATTAATTCCCAGGATTCATAGATCCCACCCCTGGATTTTAATATTTGAACATAAATGTTCGAGGCTACATCCCTGATGTAATAAAACACACAATATATCATCAGCTTCCTTGTTTTCACTACAACTTACAGATTGTGTAGCCAATATTTGCAGCTGAGGTTCAGAAGATTCTAGCAGTTTTTGTACCATTTTAAGAAAACTTTCAACAAATAAGTTCAAAGTCTGAGCATGACAAGCCACCAGAAGTTGGTCCATCGCTTCCATAGCGATAACAACAAATCCATTACGCCGTCTGTGCAAGAATGATTCAAGGGGTTTTGCTAAATTCTCATCATTCCAAGCCTAATTTCTCATGTATGTATTTTTATTCATTTTCAATGCGAATGGAATCTTTACCTTCTAATTTCTTTGAATTAATGATCTCAGACTAATACCTTGTAATATCTGAATCATCAAAGAGACTAAATATGTATATTTTATTGATTATCTTACCGATAAATATCTCTGGAAGCTCTTTGAAACAAGTATTCTCCAATTCTGTCCAACTTTTCAGGACTGCTTAACGAATAGAACGTCAGCTTTTCCATATTGTTTTTGACCAAGCCATCCTAGTTAATAGGATAAAATCTATATGTTAATAACACGCGTGTGATATACCATTGCTGTTATTAAATAAATTGCAATTTATAAATTATAGGTACGATTTAAGATCGCGTGATGTAAAAATGTAATTAAAAAAAGAAATGACGTTAAAAAAGAGAGAAAAAAAAAAAGAAATAAAAACTAATCATAGTGATTGAGATTTTTTTTTTTTTTTTTTACAATCGTATAGATTAGTAGCCTAGAGTGACATATGCACTCAAGCGTCACACACACGCGAGTAGTGTGTTTTTTTTTGCTTTTTTTTTTTTGCTTTTTCTTAGAAACGGTGTTTTTCGGTTATTATTTATAGAATAAAATAATTACCTGAGGATTGACTGGAAATATGTTATCAACGAGTCTTTTGTATCTTGGGCGTAGAGCCGAACAACACCAACAGCAGCCTGTAATGTTGAGAAATATAAGTTAAGAAAACTGGTCAATAATGAGTAAGATGATGTGTGTATGTATGTAACACACGCAGACATTACACACAATTGACGTTGAATATCTTTTGTTTTAGAAGTTATTCAATGTTGTTAATGAATTCATTACCTAACATGTTATTAACTGGGGAGATTTGATAATTTTTTAGTATTTTTTTCCACGTTATTATCGTGGAATTCAATTATTTTAAAGGGACTTTTAAGCGTGATGACTTACCGAGGCTCATGGTTTTTAAATCGACTTGTACCGTTCGATAAATCGAAATCTGAGCCGCTACTAGGCGGACTTTAAATCGATGGCTTCGATAGATCGAGACATGAATAAGGCGCGCAAGATTCAAACTAGCGATAGATTATTATTTGCTTAAGAAGCTTATGCACTTGTTTACGATTGTTATCAATAATACAGCGGAGGCCATAGAAATGATTAATGTAGTTTAAGTAATAGTGTATAAAATGGTGACATTCGAGATTTATAATACCTGATTATGCCTTTTTTTTTTTTTTTTTTTTTTACGAGTAAGGAAATTATATTAAATTCGTAAAAAATTCATAAATTCTCATAAATTTTAAATAAACTATTCATAGACTCGAAAATGTTGTATTTATTCTTGTAAAATATTCAAAAAGTCAAGGAACACTGTAATGGAGTCGCGTTTTTCGTTATAAAAGTTGAAGTAGGTAAGATAAATGAGATCCGATAAGTTTTTAAAAGCTAGTAATAAATTATATCTAGACATTCATAAACATTATTTATTTTATTGCTGAGATATTGCTTGTGATTTATTTATGCTCCCGCAAGTAAGTATATAATTGTATATATAAAACGTTGAAGCGCCCTGTAAAGAAAGTAATGTAATGAAACTTAATAGACCCTTTGTAGACGAACGTCACCATGGAGAACGGGAGAGTCTTCTAAAATCGATATTATAGACTATTAGAGTATTGAAACAATGCTATATATAGGTATGAAAGAGTGACGACCGCTTAGAAAGAAACAGCTAAAACAAATACTTTCGAGTAAAGAATTGAAAAGAGAGAGAGAAAAAAAAAAAAAGAATCATCACTATCAATTGTATACTTCCAATTCTTTTGTCTGCGTCTTCATGTTTATTATTAAAGAAATTGCAATCAGACGTATTGACGATATACACAGATGAATGAATAATAAAAGAAAAGGAATTGTCATTTTATAATCGCTTCGAAGTTTGGCCTAATTTTTTTTGTACAAATTTGGAAAATTTGAAACCCAATCGTAACGCATGATAATATATTTAAAAATCATCTTTCGACTCCCACAAAGTTAGAAGTTTTCTCGGTGCAGTTTCTTCGTAAAGTTTTCTCAAGGTTTGTCAAGTTTTCATCGCAGACAGATTATATAGACGCGCTTAGATTTTAAATTAAATAAATGACCAGGGGGTCAGTATCATATATTCCTATTACGTTTTGAACCGGAGTTTCATATAACAATAAGATTAGATTTTCGTATTTGTTGAACCATATTTAAATCAGCCAGCTGTTTAGTCTTATCACCTAAATCCAAGCTACAAAAAGAACTTGTATCCCGTTTTGAGACTAGTTCTTTCAAAAAAACTATCGCTTAAACAATACTTAAAGCGACAATATTCGATTAGCAATATATGCATTATGCACTTGCAATTTATTACTCCTACTCACATCCAGGATCAGTGCACTTCTGTATTACGGGTTCACAGACATCAGGCGCATCGATTTCAAAGCAGCATTTAACAAGTGACATAACTAATAATTCGTCATGAATATTTTATAATATTTTTCTGTCACGGGTGCGTTATAGAATAGAACGTCACCCGGGACGGCGTTGAGCGTCGCGACGCCTGTGCTCTACTAACCCGCATACCGTGCGTACCAACCCCTCCCGCCCGTAAAGCTTGTGATTTGTGACGTCACGAAGCGTCGCGGCGCCTGTGCACAGAATACGGAACCGAGGTCACGCCTAACGATAGAAAATAGGGAATAAAATTCAGCGGGATCGTACTTGAGAATCGGGAGGGTCCGGAAACTTTGCCCTTCTTAAATTTATTCTTTTCCACGGACATAGACGAAGAAAATTTTGTATTGCATATTTAGGAAGCATCGTCGATTTTATTGAACGTAATACTTTATCGCTCGATTTTTCTTATGAATAATGAAACGGAATATATTTATGAGATCGTCAATCTTGAGTAAGCAGTGAAATGGTATCGCATATGACTCAACAGATCATACGGTCGCCACGGAAACATACTCTGATATCTAGGGGTAGGTCTCCTTTAAGCGTCAAACCGTCGCCTCGGTATATTGCCAGAACACTGTCATAAACTAATGGCCGTTAGGGATGAGAAGAAACGAGAATAAGCAGGATAAGAGGTGACCTGCAAGGGGTTCAATATCATGCTCAAGGCATACAGATCAATGTACCTCCAGTGGAGTTTAGGGTTTTTTTCTCCTTACATCGACGCCAATTAAGGGCTGCACTAATCATCAGTGCCAAGACTTTGAGATGATTTTATCAGACCTAAGGTACTACAAGATTACGGATTTGGAGGCATCATCACTTCTGAATCATCACCGGAGAATAGTGTCGTGCTCTTCCTCCTTTACCCCAATTAAGCACCACGATGTCATTGGAGTGACTTGGCTAATGAACACCGCTAACAATTACGAATTACTTTTACTGTACTATAAGATGCTTCCTCGGTTGACAATTGATGGTATCTTTGAAGCAGCTTATCGCTGAAATTAAATGTTCTCAGTAATTTGATAAGTGTAATCGATACGGCTAAAGCGCTTGCGAAAATGAGTCTTGATCATTGGAAGTCGTACTTTTGACTGTTGAACAATACATAAGAAAATATTGTCTGCGATCTCATTATGAACCAATTTTATGGATTCATTCTATTCTCTTTTGTCATATCGGCAAGCGTGATAACTATTGATGGTAAGTCACATATATGACGTTTCATCTAATAATTTTCACACATCGTTAACTTAGATGCTACGTTACTAAAATTATATCATAAGCGTGAAACGTAAAATGTGATTGGCAGAATTCATTCAAGCAGTCTTTGATAATCAAATCATACCCCTCCATGTCAGAATCATTGATCTGTCAAGCACCTCAAGTGGATTGCAATTGTCTAAAGGTTGAATTCAATAAAAGGTTGATTCAATATTGTTCCTCACTGAGCGTTGTTATATCAGAAGAAAAAATCCAGTAAGGCGGTATTTTGTGTGTAACAGATGACTAAAATGCCAATAAAGTTCATCCCTTAAATTGAACAGGAGCGTCATTTGGTTCGGGGTCGCGCATCGTAGGAGGAGAACAGGGTGAAGATGGTGCATTTCCCTACCAAGTTTCATTGAGATACAACCACCAACACTTTTGCGGCGGAGCCATCATCACTGTACGTCATGTTGTCACAGCGGCTCATTGTGTCCCATATCTGGTTTTGAGTCAAGTGACGGTCATTACTGGGACCGATAGTTTAGCCCATGGTGGCCAGACCCACCGTGTCGTTGCTATAACATCTCATCCAAGTTACAACAGTTCAGCTCTATGGAAATACGATATCGCGATTTTAACGGTAATAGAATTATTCAAAATAATAGGCCTTCGTATTACTCCAAGGCCTCTTTGGTGTGCTCATTATCGCGGTACTTTATGAACCCATAAGCTCCCAACATTTGCTGTAATCAGCTCATCGATCAAATTATAAAATAAAGTCTCCAGACATTGATGCATTAGTTGAAGACTAGATCAACTGTAATACCTAATTAATTAATTAATGATGAATGATGATTTTCTATATACGCCAAATTTTCAACATTCGAAAAAGTTGTGCACAATTCATTTTTCATATGTTATAACGGTATAGCTTGCAGCATCATTGTCAGAGATGCCCTTGCAATCAACAATTCCCGTGGCGACAGAAGATCCTCCTTATGGTGTAGAGACACTCGTCAGCGGATGGGGTCGAACCTTTTTTGAAAGCAGCACCTTGCCCGCAAGACTTCAATTCCTGAAGCCAGTGACACTAAATAATACGGTGTGCCGTACGACTCTACTTGAAGGAGTAAACGAGGTTCACCTGTGTGCTCTTGCAGGTGTGGGAGCTGCGGTCTGCAGTGTGAGTATAATCTTGAATCTTTCTCCTATCTGGTAGGAAATCATATTCATACGTGGTGTTTCGAGTTCTCCAATCAATAATTATTCATGCCGAGTGCGTTTGCTGACGAATTTGATTTTTCTCTAGGGAGACAGCGGTGGTCCTATGGTTTACAATGGTGAACTTGTCGGAATTGTTTCCTGGGGAAGGACACCCTGTGCCTCCGGAGCACCCGATGCCTATACCAGAGTGTCTTTGATGCTTGACTTCATTGAGTCTGTCACTGGATTGCCCTTGTCAAAGTAGTGCGATTTTTGAGCTTGTATTTCTATTCAAAACAGAATACTACAGTTACATTAAATTTTACCGACAAAAACTTGTGATCGGGCAATATTATTGAAGTAATCAGTTATCTGTCACTTGTCAACTGATTGCGGCGTCAGTATTATAGTAATAATGAGATGATTGATGTTTTATCATAACAGCAACCGACATGGCTTAGATGTAATTTCTGGACACTCATGATCGGTGTAATCTATTATAAGGTTTATGACTTTGAAAAATTGAAAATCTTGTCAATTGGCTGGATTTCTGAGTCAGTTCGGCTTGTCAAAAGAAGTTATTACTTTTGATCCTACAACGCGCCAATTTTATATCAATAATAAGTTTTAGCTACTCTCTTTTTTCGTTGAATATGATTAATATGAATAACGAGCGACATGATTCATATGCTTAATCAGATTCCTGACTTTGATGCTACATTACTTGCACTATGAACGATAATATGGTAATACATATCACATCAATAAGCAGCGGCATCAACACATCATTTATTCATTATTTCCCATTAAAATTTGGCCATAAAATTGAACAGGAAAATCCGGTAGATCACAGACTAGAGAGATGAATGTCTCAATAAGGAATACACATCGAAGTTGGTTTCCAGTAAATATTTTTTATCCTTATTCAGCGTTATTCAAATCTATGTACAGCTATCATGAGATCAGCTGATAAAACGCTTTTGGTAAACGAATTTGCAGACGTTGAGATTATTTGACGCTGCAAGTCGTGTGTGATTTGTTTAGTAGATAATACGGGACTAATGGGCCCACAAAACGAATTGCCACATTGCACTGACCTACACGTCTTACATTAGTCTTGCCAAACACGGCGAGGCCATAGGTAAGCGTTGAGTGACGTCATCAGCCACCTACTCAATTTGCGGTTTCGCATTACTGTCATCTTGTTTACCCAAGTTCTAGCGTAGATGCTATATCTCTTGTTGCAACGATAATATCTGCAATTCATTTCATTGGTACACTGCAGCATATAGGCAAAGTATAAAGTAGCTACAATTCAAACTATAAAGCGTCGAAGTAGGTACACAAACAGGAACGATCCAAGGTTTATCCGATGCATCATAATGTTGCAATATGTATTTGGCACGATGATTCATTTATGCACTAAAGAGTCGTTCTCGACGACACGTGCACTGCATTTCAATTCATACATATACTAATTGCAGGTGGGTATATACACTTTCGTTGAAATTCTCTAGCACATGTTAAAACTGCTCCAGGCCAGTCACGAGGTACGGTTCTTTTTTCTGTATTTGAGTTCGTGCCTTCTTAAAGAAATCGAAGTTGCGTTGGATAGATGCGGATAAAATAGAAAGCATGCATAGAATTAGTGAGAGGGTAACCGATGCGACAAACGATAGGCCTCCAGGGTATTGCGGCGTTTATTTCATGGTGAGGTAACGCTCCTTGGGTCGAACGTATCATGATCGTTCCATCAAAGTTTGATATTTGGACCATAGCCCCGGAATTTTAACCCATGAAAATATATTCAGGGTTCAACGTCACAACGTCAAAGGTCCGGTCAGCCGGGTTATCAGATTTAGCGATACCTTTGAGATTTGACGTATATGCGAAGGTTCCCTGCTGCGATCTGCAATCTCCTACCGATTCGATCTCATCCTATGCTTATACACTGACAATGAGTGAAACTTACACCACGTGTCTGCACCACGGGTGCCGCGCCTCTGCTTGTAAGTGAGTATACCGTTGATCTATCGGCAAGTTACTCCGTACGCCGATATGATAGCCATCGATGACCTAAGCTGTCGTTTTTTACCTTACTTTTTTTTTTTACCCGAGTTTCTATAAAGAATTCGTCACGAATTTTTGATCCCTTGCAGCAAAACGATACAGAAGAATAATAAAAAAAAAAAAAAAAAAAAAAATCACAAAATAAACCGTTGATCTTTTTTTTTTTCTCATGATTATAATACTCCAAATGGAATCTAGCTATTAAAACGATGTACAACTATGAATTATGAGCAGCTGATTTTAATATGCTTTGATACAAGGCTTTGGGCGTGTTTTTGACATCCAAGGACGACGGTAGCGGTGGTATGACCAACTTGATTCAAATCTCGAATCATTTTACCGCATTGATGTGTATGTAAATGTATAATGTACATCTGGCGTAGTAATAGGTTCTTGGTACACGTCCAGTTAGGTGTATGAGGATTGGTCTATAGGATGCACGTTTGGTGTTACAATAGAGCACGTCACGCGTGGGAAGATATGTAGATTGCGAAATAGAACGTCTCATCAGATCGCGTATCTTGCGATTTACAAAGATTCCTGCCTCTCATAAATTCGGGGCTCACACGCTCGAGGGAAAATTCTATTTGCTTTTATATCCAACTTTTTCATATAGTACTATTCCTTTTTTATTTGCCTTCCGTGGGAATGGGTTCCCTCGCATTCTGCGATTACAAAATCCGCAAAAACAAACGAGTTTTGGGCATGCAGTGATGGAAAATTATGCAAATCGAATGATTATTCCGTACTACACATATATATTACATTATTTTATACTTACTGCTTAAGAATTCATTTCTAGTCGCGTTCTTATTACGGTTTCATGAGGACATATCTCATTTCCTAGATAAGACTGTCACATATTACGTTATATCCTACTGTAAGCGACGCCATGTAACAGTTCTTAAAAAGATATTTACATTTCTTGTTGGTCAAATAAGTCGACTGCAGATCTTTCCTTAAATAAATTAAATATGTAGTATATATACCTACTTAACAGTGGCCATATGCACGTTGTCATAAATAAATAAAACCTATCGCAAAAAGGAAGAGAAGAAAAATATTTCACTGTTGCCATTAACAGTTGAGTAGGTAGTGTAAGTTTTTGAAACTTAATATGGATACGATGAGCAGTGATCGTTGTGATCGTGAGGCGTTTCAGAAATATGTAATATGATAAATGCCCAAGGCAATGAAATGAGTTATCTTATTCGCTGGAACAAATATTAATTTCATCGACTCGTTAGTAGGTTGTAATATAGATCACTGCCAAGGCATTTCAGATATAAATATAATTAATTAACGATGGGCGGAGCAGTGGTCATATTATAGTCAGTTTACGAATGAAACGATCCAAGCTTCATCGCCAAATTAGCAAACGCTGTTGACAGCCGTATTAAAATACATTTTATCGCTGACGTAACGGAGCTGGCATGTGAGTTATGAATTGTTGGACAGAGCCATGTAGGGACAGGTTGAAGATGAAACTAAGAATTATTATGAAATTTTTTAAAATACTTTCCGAATTACGTTCTCCGATTTCCTAAGACGATCACTAACGAGTTAGAAATTGTGCTGTGCGTAAATTTTCGTTGATAAACTCCAGAAGCGAAAACAAAATCTAAGAATTTAAAGAAAGGTCATATTTCTGACCCATAGGGTCAGTGTAGACATCCGCATGTAACTTTTACTAGGAATGTTAAATCTTAAAAAAGTAGCGACTATAACGAGTAGTGAGTTTCGAATTAAAGACGTTGATTGCCCGTTACAGAGATCGTCTTATTTCTCTTATACGTCTTGTCGCCCTGTGATCGCTCGATCACTTTCGCTCAATTCGTCGCGGCGTCTCGTTACCCAGGATGATTTTAGTGCGACGATGATGCAACCTTGCGTTCATCAGTCCAACAGTCCATACCCTGGCACTGACATCTACTCGTGCCGACATTCTTCATTCGATCCGTACCTTTGCCTCTAGTCGAGGAGAGAGTTGTCCGCTGATAAAATCGGACGAGATCGTGTTCCCGATCCTCGATCCTCAATTGTACATATACATATGTATAACTATATAATGTCTGTACATTTATACCTGCACATACACCGACAAGGAATAATTAAGACCGAACATGGTACGAGTGCATCCCTGACAACGGTAGGTGACGAGGCACCCCGTCGTTAGAGGGTCAAAGGTGAGTATTACAAACCCAGTTGATCGGCAAGACTTTGGTTGGAGCAATTAAACTCGTTGCATAACCGCGCCGTCGACAGGTATTAATTTTGTCATTAGCCCCGTATTTGTAGTTCCTTAAATGGCGAAATCCATTCATGCTGAGATAGTTGGGATCATTTATAAGTTGCCTCTTGATGCATCTACGCTGTCAGCACTGACGGTGTTCTGATTGATTTTTTTTCCTTCAACAGTTACGAAATATTTTCTATATCCTATCTACAGTGATGCGTGTCTCAGTGTTGAGAAATATAACGTTGGAAATATAGGTATAGAATTTTATCAGCGATCATCCTTATGCTCTGTTTAGGATGATTCTCACGAGTGGAGGATAAGGAATAAAAAAATACTTGATTACATTGTTGGAATTTTTTCAAATTAGAGAGTTGGGATGGCTGAAATGTTACCGTAACCGACAGAAAATATATTCCTTCATAGTATTAAGCCTTGCAGAATAGATCGAAACAATGAATGAAAGTCTGCAGAGGAATTAGGATAGAATGAAGCCATTAATTATGAATTTAATTACTGTGTCTGTTCGTGAAAAACAGGAAACTATCATAGACCTAGTGTAAGAAATTCTACCGACTGTTTATGCTACTTCACGATATTTCAGTCATATTGCATTGCGCATGGGTAATTAACATGTATTACCGTTTCGGAATCTAACGGTAAACACAAGTGTCATTTTTCCTGCCGCATTACCTCCGAGTTGCTCGTCATTTGAATTAGTCAGCCCACACCGTGTCCTTCTCCTTAATGTCAGCAGCAGGAAGTCGATCTTCGAACAAGATTTACAATTTACATAATCCAAACTTGCGACTAGTGACTGGCATCCTAGTGCAGTGATCGTTTTACGTCGAATTTGCGATGGGTCTTTTTCTTTACCTGCTATATTATACTAAAAGCATTGAAAGTGTTTCGAGTTATAAAGTATTATCTAGAATCGCGAGGTTCGCTTAGTAGAATGAGGAAAATTGCTTCAAAACGATTTTGCTAATCTGGATACGAGTTTTTGATTTTTTTTTTTTGCACTAGATAGAAACGATGTAAAGGAAACATCTTTGTCTATAGGGCATATTAGTGATAATATATGATTGCAATTTGCACTGGGCTGCACTCTGCTCTATCTACTCCGACGATGTCGCGCAATTGCTAGGGGCTATCATTCGAATAAGTCGCCGTTTCCTTGATCGTACGCTTACTTATTCGTCTTTGCATGGCAGAGCCCAATCTTAGCGAGCAATTCGTACTAGTGAATGAAATCGCCTCTGGTCCCAACCTCGACACAGAATTCCATCTCAACTGCACTAATGGATCCACAACTTGCCGTTTCATAGAGAATAGCCGGCCAATGACCTAGCAATATGGCTAGGCCGTGGTGCAATCCGTGATCTTTTCACCGAGCAAGACGTATCGCGTCGTCAACAACAACAGTAACGACAGCAGAAACATGGAGAAGAAGAAGACGAAGACGAAGAAGAGGAAGAAATGATCTTCTTAAGTACAAACGGTATAATGAAGTTAACGCTGTGTGACGGCCTCTCGTTAGCTCATAGTCTTATCCAACGGTGAACGATCCACGTATCATATAGACTGTTAACCGTATAATTAAAACTCTGATTAGTAAAACAATCAGTGGCTCAGTGGCTTCGTGGTGGCTCAAAGAAGCCCTCCTAATAAACATGTTGCCCACCACGGGTTATTTATTAGTCACAAGGCTCCAGGCTCCAGGCTTCAGGCTGATGGCTGAACGTACGAACATTTATGGCACAAGTATATAACCATGTGGTGTAGTGCTACCCGGCATTGGATCTTCTTCTATAGGATTCACACTGAATGTTTTATTTATTGTGTCATACGATGTACGGTTGGTGTAGGTATACTGGTTATTTAGCGAATAGGTAGGTATATATGAAGAGGAGGAGGCCTTGATCTAAAATCTAGATCGTTGTTATTTCTTCTTCGTCGTTCGAGGACAATAGGTAGCTTCGTTTCACTTTGCAAGTTGCAACTAATGCCGGCGAACGGTATTTTACAATAATCAGAGACTATTTTATGGTAATTAACGCGTGGCAGGGTCGATGGCGACGCCATAGCTATTACATTACGTTTCGTGAAATATATTTTCTTGTTTAACGAGAGGGAGTCCCCTTCGCGGTGCATTGTCTCCTTGTCTCTTTGTTTATCCAAGTTTTTCACCGCGTCCGAGTTTGCACCCGTCTTACACGGTTCTCTAACGTTCTATAACGTCGTAGCCGAACGGTTTTTACTATCCACAGGACGAGCTACGGATACCCACCTAGATTTGCATACTGGAAGTACGCAGATTACAATTTATTATCATTACGAACCACGACGCGCGCGTGATGCAGGCGCGAGTCTCTGTCTTATCCAGCTCCACAACTTTAACTCATTCCATGTCACCGTGCTCTACAATATATTATAAGCTTTCAACTATAAATGGGACAATAGTTCTTTTCAAATAATCAAAGGATATAAGACTCATTATTTTCTGCACTGCTAAATGATTCGGCTTTCATTTCATCATTTCATTCATGATCATGCGCGATAACTTGAAAATCCACTGCGGTAGAAAATATGAGACATAATAATATATAGGACAATTTATGGATCTATGAAACACACCTGCGGTTCTTGATTCGTGGAAAGCTTTTCCTCGTGTAAGGAAATTGTAGAAGGTGCGCTATGTTCACCGTCACAAGTTTCTAACATGTTCAGAGGTGACGCTATATCCTGGGATTCAGTTCTTGTGCCCATTTAGGTATCTTGCCTGGGTATTATAAGCGGATTCTATTTTGTTACGATACTTCAGCTTGTTTCTTTCCGCGATTATTGTACAAAAGGATCAGTTCTGATCTCTGAATGGTAAGAAATCACGTGCATGCATGTACTTGCCTGGGGAGAGATAGATATGTAGTAAGCCCATTTTGACGACGGTTGATTCACTGCACTTTCCTTTGCATCCCTTTAATGGACTATGGTGACTTGCCGAGTAAGGAGCCGTCGAATGATTTTTTTTTAAATAAAATAAAAAGTTCTTCTCTCCGTCCAGGTTCGCTCCTTTCACTCGATGTCATTCCTCGTAAAACACTGATTGCACCGGCTTTCATTGTATATAGTGGAATTGTATACTCAGTATAGGTATCATTTATTCTGACATAACTGTTATAGATCGAATCTTAACTTTTTACGTGATGCATCAAATCTTAGAAATTCAATAGTTAAATGATGCCTCAGGAAGTGCACTTCGTGCAAAACAACATAAGTGGTTATTCAACGCTGTAGAGATCCTCCCACGGGTGAATATCATTTCATTTCACGCCTATTGGTAATTGAATTGAACAGCTCATTGTCAGATCGACTCTTTTGTAGCCTAGGGTGGTGACACGCATTTCAATAGATAAAAGCTTCATTATACAAAGCCTAGTCAAGCCATCGTAATACTTGCTGGTTCTCATGGTTCTATTTCTAAAAGTTAACATTATCAATGATCTCGCAGTTTTCGTGCTGATCCAGGATCCAATAGCTATTCATCTGCTGTGACGAAAATTGATCTGATTCTGAAACAGAAACTTAAATATCTTGAAATCACAGCCTGCACAGATCAGACATCCTTTCTTCTACGCATTTTAATCTGCGATTTCAACGGACTGTGATCGAAGCGTAGCGTCCATCTGGCTTCTTGGGTGGTCCAAACAAATTGACCTTGGTAGCGGGAAACTACAGAAGTGGCTGTGGCAAAATGGACCTGTCACCACGGTTACTTGACACTCGATACCTCTAACCACATCTCCAGGAAGTCTGGGGTTCTTGTTGTTTCAAGTCGGTTCAAACTCTTTTGACTCTTCGCATGGTGATATTCAGAAATGAATGTTGGTTCCTTCGTAAAGGGTGACTGAACAATCATTATTGAGAATCCTGTTTTAACGAACACTGCAGTCGATCAGGTATTCGAGTGTCAATGATACTATGTCACTGCTGGTTTGGTTGGACAGACGTTGATCATTCATCATGCGATTCAATGAGGCATTTCAACGTAGCACACTGTTCAGTGGTTAGAAATTGACTGTGTTTCTACCAAAGGATTAATAACGTTGTATATGTTTCTATACTGGATCTATCTATCTTTGATAATATGTTTTGTAATGGACAAATGAATTTTCAACGATTAAATAAGTCATCGACCTTGAATGTTGTCGTTAAAGTATAAGATGATATCCTGTGGGTAATCTGTTAATTCATGATGGCAATGGATCTGCATGATTATTTTAATTGCTATCATCCAGTTGCGACGATCAATCTAGAGTTAAATCGACTAAAATAAATACTGTTTCGAATTACTCAAGTTAATTAATCCAAGAGCAACGGTGTACAGTATACCTAGGGAATAAAAACAACTGGAATTTCCATCGTCTGGGTACGAAGTGAAGGTTAGTCCTAAATAGAATTCAACCAAGTCTGAAGATTGAGCGATCGTTATTGTTTAATCCAAGTTGTTGGACACCTGCGGTAAGATACGGTATTGTTGAATACAGAAATTTAATTGGTTGATCGTGCGCGATATTGTGATTGCATTGTTACTACGACTGAAATACTGGCCTGACATTTTGTCAAATACGAACAAAATGAGTGCTAGCCATATCTCGGCGATAGCAGTGGATAGAAAGGATTCGTTTCATCCGAATAGTGTCATGTATTATTCGAATTGGAATACAATACTTCTTCGATTTTTTTAGAAAAGTATAAGAACAACCGAGGTGCTAATTATTGGGAGAAACTCTTTGCAATGAGATTTCAGATTCATTGTAAAGTTGGAATTAGGTTTAAACCATACCGCGACACCTGTGTAAATTTTTTTTCAATCAATCGTATCTTTGAATCGAGGTTTTACCTCAAGTTGCACGAAATACCGCAACTTGCTCGTGTGCAGATTATACGATATAACTTTTTTTTCCGAGTCTTGGAATTGTAACGGTAATTGTTATTCAATTGCAGCTTAACTTTTGCCTAATGAGCGTGTGTCATCGTCCTCACAACAGTCACTGGTATACCTTACCTACGACAATGAAATGGTTTCTTGGTAGAGATTGAAAGAAGCTGTCCATCCATCCGTCCATTCGTTGTTCGCAGATGAATGGATCGCTTTTTGTTTCTCTCTCTTCCTTCCTGATTTCGTTCATTCTGCACTAGCTATATACCGAAGAGTGCCACATTTTGTAGATCGTTCAACCACCTCGCATAAAAATTTCAATGATCAGCCACTACTTTCATCAAAGGTTGAAGTAGTTGATTTCTACTTCGAAGCAACGATCGAAAGTCTATGTCCTTGACTTCGAAGCATTAATATTAGTATCTGACAGAAATCTGACCAATCAGACAAATTATTCTGGATATGTCACCTAGATGCAGTCTGTGACTGAAAGAATGACAAAAGAGAAGACGTTTTTTGATGCCATTTAGTTCAGAGCTGTTATTGTAATCTGTAAGGTCAGTGAATAGGTTGAATAAAGGCTGCTGAGAGGATGCTATGATATTTTTTTTACAGCCTTCGGATCGTCTGATATAGGGTATAGGAGTCATTTATTGACGTGGGTGGTGAATAGCCTGTGAATACGTTAACAGATAGTGCTAATGGACATGAGGAAGGCCAGTCCGACCCAACCCAAGCGAACGCTGCATGGTGCAGGTCTACGGGATCGTGGTGGTATGCAAAGACGTCCTATGCATCCCTGCCTTGGGTAGCGCACGAAAGTACCAGTAGATTTTTATTCCTCGTATTTTCCTCCTTCTTTAATTGTAAGCTCCTTTCCCTGAAACTCGTCGCGAATAAGTCACGATCGCGATGTAGCGGCTATCTTATCTGAAGAAACAGATTCTCCCATAGTAACAATGTAAACTTGCGGAACATTGTACCCCATCTTCTTCGCCAAATGACCAGAGGGATGTTTTTCGGTTTTGTATCCATTAACTTAATCCAACAGGTGATACATGGCGTCAGTTTATTATATAGACATGCAGCACAGACGCTCAGTGGTTACCGTGAATTCAATCGGTCGAAAGCTCCTGGTTCGTTCGAGCGGAAAACCATTCGTAATAAAATTCGAGGCGGGAGCCGGAGCCCATCCTGATTTGGAACAGCGTACTTCCCAAATTGATTGGTTAGTCGTGCAATGAGGTTTTTTGCCGAACGGTCGGTGATTCGATTAAGAGATCAGTAATACCGCCACTCAGCGCTTCGCCGAGCAGATATCTCGCAACTTTTTATGCACTTATTGGCTTCCCTGTCCTTCTCTTTTCTTTCCTCGTCGTGGCAAAGCTTAAGCTATATACTTGTAAATAATCGATAGAAAATCACACTAGTCTCATACAATGTTAAGTTTTGACAATATTGGTCTATTAACACTTTTATCTACTTGCAGCAAGATCTAAAGAAGGCTGGAACATATGTGATGGAGATGTGCCGAGTTTTTAAGTGTAATTTTCCACCCAAATTGGGTTCATTAGGTGAAATATATTCGTTGCCATTCTCACAGTTAATGAATCGGGCGATTACAGGTCTGTAAGAAACGTCTGACCAGAAAGTCGACTATGAAAGTGTGTAATATAATCAGGCAGTCATTTTTCACGTTTGGTTTATTGGAACATGGCCCGAGGCCAGGAGTGTAATGTGCAATAATTATTAGGCTCGGTTAATTGTAATTACTGTTCGCAAGGCCGGTGGCTGCATGAGTTGTGATAGTGGCACATCCCCTCCCGACAGGGAAACAGAATAAGGATAAAGAGAGAAAAAGAGAGAAAGAGATGGAAAGTGTAAGTCAGAGAGAATAAGAGAGCGAAGAGAAAGAGAAGGGGGTAAGTCTTCTTATTCAATTCCGCTCATGGAATAGCATTGCAAATTCACGGCGGCTTCTGCTAATTGCAACTCGACAATAATTAGAGTAGTAAGTCTTCGCCAGGCTGCTGCACTGTTATAAGATTAGGTATAGCGCAACGTTGAATCTCGATACATTCAGGAATTTGAAACGCGAACAATGTGGCTTCGATTCCAGGCTAGGCGTATATAATACATCCGTTTCTACATACATGGTTCGCACGTGCACTACGTTCGAGGTAGAAAGACACTGCAATACAGTACCTGCAGGTTTGCAGGTACAACCGTACGTGTAGTTCGTGTCTCTGTGCAGTTTAGACTCTTAGGGATTGCAGGTAGAGCACGCAATCGTATATCAACCGCCGAGCCCCCATATTTTAGAATCTGTAAAACGTACTAATTTTCCGCTAAGGCAGAGAGAGCAGTTCGATCTCTGGTTGACTCTATATGCTCGGCACTTGCCAGTCACTATAGATCTAAGATATATTTTCTTCTTCCACGGAGGCTTCACAATCAACCACCTCTGGCTACGGGAATGGCAATGGCTACCAAGCACCACAATGCACTAACCGCATTGATGATGAATAATGATAATTTCAGGTAATTACATACGCGCGAGCCGGGTAATCGCGATGTAAGTGATTTAGGACACACAAGTGCGATGCTCAACATTTGCGGCTGCACGGTGCTCACCGTCGGTGCTATCGTAAACGACGGATACCATCCAAGAATTCTGCGTGGGCAGCGAAAGGTTCGAGCCGGTTTTTAGCTCGAATTATCGAAAACAGAAACCCCGAAGGACTTCGAACTTTATTTAATATCATCAAATCAAAGTTTCGTACAAAAATGACAACGACTCTTCGCACGTATAGAACCGTGGCTCGAAAATTCATTCGAATTCGCCTTCTCATTCATCTTTCTCAATTGATCAATTTCGCTAAACCAGTTTTAACCGGCGTGAATGATTCAAATAGTTCCCAGAATTATTAGCTCCTCTTTTTTTTTTTTTTTGACTAGATTCACGCTTGTACAGGCTCGTTGAATGGTTTAATCCGTTACTATCGAGGGTGAGATAGGACAGCGCGGCTATGAGTAAAGCGTTGCGTTGGATCGCAAAGTGTTCTTATCTGCCAACACAGCCACGGATTGCTATGCTTCCACCGGGATACAACTTGGTACAACTTGTCAGGCGATAACTCCGCTTCGATGTATGAGGGTTGTGGTGCGACGCCGAGCCAATTGAAGGGCTTGCCGTATAAGAACGGTTTAATCCCCACTTAATTTTCAAATTTACGCGAACACGCGGATCGGTGAGTTTTAACAACCGGTAGATCTGTACGTGTGGCTTACCAACCACGACGTGAGAACCCTGAAGCGCGTTTCCTGCAATTTTGTTCACCAAGTGGATTACGAATTGCATTCGTTTCTGAAAAAGGATACCTCCAGGGCCAACCTCTATAACCCACAGGTCTACAGGAGTTTCTACCCTCAGGTGAGGTTCCGTCTCTCACTGACGGGGACCAGGCTTCATGCTTTTGCCCAGTTTTTATCATATTGCAAAAACTAGCAGAACCAGGTCTAGTAATTGGCATTCGCAGCTTTACCCATCTCCGTTTTGTTTTCTGCTATAAACAAAGTCTTAGAATGCATCAAGGTGCAGAAAAGTCGTTGACACAGTCATGTACTATGGTCTGCAGGACACTTTCTCGCGAGGATTGACCATCTCTTAGTATAAATGACCGTAAATGGTTGGGATTTCTCGGTAAGGTATGAAAGGTGTCGTTGGCTTGATTGCTCGTGGGCTCAGCTGCAGGGTACGCCGGTGTCGAGAGGAAGTAGAGACGGACGTAGAGATCGAGGGCGAAGGAGAGGGCGCGAGGACGAGAAGAAGCGTTTCGCTCATGTACAAGTCGTGTTCGGAGGTTGGATGGGTAGGCACAGGGTAGATAGGTCGGTTGATAGTAGTTACTGATTATCGGGTCGGCATAACCAGTGTAATTAATAGTTTACAAGCCCTGTAAAGAATTATCATTCATAGTGGCTGAGCGCGTGACACGAATGCCTATAGTCAGCAGCCAGGCAAATTCGATAATACCCATCTGCAATAAGATTGATGGCCTTTGGAAGTCTATGCAGTGAGCCGCGGCGATATGGCTGAAATGGCCACGATCGCGGATGCTGCACTGATTTTTATCGTATACCGGAAATTCATCGTTTTCCTATCACCATCAACGCGCAATAAAGTAAAACTTGTAGAAATCGGTTGATTGCGGATGTTCCAGCGGTGATAATTGAAAGAATTGCGCATTTAAACCGATTCATTACTACTACTGTGACTAGTATGATTTGACTAGTGTGTCTCAAAAGAATTGTTCAATTACTCAATTTTTTAAGAACGAATTGCTAGTATTTCAACTTAGAATCAGGAAAAGGCAGGATTTGTGAGCTGTGGCCTTTTCCAGCTAGATGCAGTCAAAGTAAACTTAGTTTTCACGAGGAATTTTTCAGCATCGAAAACCTGTCTTTTTTCCTGGAGAAGGATTTCTCAAGAATTCAACAGCAAAAAAATGTAAAACTAAACTCCGGCTCATCTGAGTGTTTTTGTCCTGCTGTTATCTAACTAACTAATTGCGAGAGGTGATGGGTCATAAACCATATGAAAGTGATTTCGTGAGGTATAAGATTGTTCGACAATAACGTATGCCCACTCTGTAAAATTGTGTATGCCAATTTAATGGGCTTTATATCGTTGATTGTGTATAATGACAGTATTGTACGTAGGTCCTGACCATTCCTGAATTCATGCAGACGTTACATGGCTGAAGACACACATATCTAGGAGGACGTAGATTGATAGATGAGTAGGTAGGCGTCAGTTGGTAGATAAATACGTTCGGTGATATTGGTGGGTGTTGGGCAGCTAGTACCACTATTTGAATAATGCATAATAATGTCATTCGAAAGAAGGTTCTCTTGGCGCCTAGGGAAGTGGGATGAAATAATGTTCGAGGCATCGCCATCAATTCGCCGATTTATTTACGAGTCTTGGAATCAGATAGAAGCTACTAGACTGCGGGAATCGTTTTATCAGCAAGAAGAGTCATATTTACAGTTATTGGAGAATCGAGTTAATCACCTCTGGGGGTATCGTAAGAGGGATCTACCGCACGCGTTGAACATGCGACTCTTGAGCGAAGCTTGAACCATTACTAATTTGGTCGTACCATTAATTTCATTCGCAAGTCGTTAGTCGGTGCATTGAAGTAAGATGAGAACACGAATTGTGTTCAAAAATGTAGTACATGCAGTATACCGCAGCTAGGTATGCGTTATCCGTAAATGAGCTGTTTGCACAGGAATGGTGTGAAAATGACGACCCTTCAATAATCTATCGTTTAATTAATTGCTCACTTATCATACTACAATTATGTGTATTCCTTGCACTTCGGGTCCGAAGACATTATACGAATTCTTGAACCAGTAGTGGATTTAAAATAAGCAACATTTAACTGCCACCCTGGAAATATAGATAGCTTTCTTCTATCTCAATTACTGCTCTAGACTGCGATTAATTATGTGAGTAACGATCATCCGACTATCTTTCGATTACTTAAACCGATGTGAAATGGAGAAGAAAATTATCTCGTTGATCGTATACGTCGCGACGTGTCAATGAGACAATTTACAGTCGCTGCAGCAATCGTTCGGTTTCAATAAACTGTATATGTTTCTTTGGGAGCCTGAATTCTCTATTAGTATCGACCATTGTGAATAAATTGTTTTGGGTAGTACACTAAAGTGAAACCATCCTGAAACATGTTAGTGAAGTTAATTTATTCTAATGTATATTTACATTACTTATCGTGATGTGGAGGCGCGACACAAAGCAAGGCTATCATTTTACCTATGTGTCGTTCTGCAGGATCAGTATGCTTACCGCAGTGCCCACGTTTAGCAAAGTACACTGAGAAATTACCCACCTTGGATTTATGCTCACTGCATAGTGTTCCGAAGGAGTTCAGGGGTCAAGGTTTGAACGTAAAGGTGAGTCGATCGAACTACCTTTCAGTATGTGTGATCCCTGAGACTCAGAGTTAGAAGAATTTAATATGTAACTTGATTCTTCGATGTGTGTCTTAAAAGTTTAAAGTTTAAACCATGTTTCAAATTAATTGTCATTTTTTCTCTGCAGGCTCGAGTTTAAAGATTATATAATTTCGATTAGAAAACCTGCGTTGCCTTGAGGCAGGTTGTATTTTTTATTGCCAATTTAAAAGAATTATTACAGTCAGTCTCGCATACCATTTGGCATTTGGGTTATTCTTAGCATAAAGTGAACGTTGTCTGACCAGTTTATGAATGTCATCCAGTTCCAATTCTCTATTTGTTTAAAGAGTTGCTACATAGTTGATATCGAGACTGAAAAATACTCGCGGGTATCAGCCGCTGTTCGTATAAAAGAAGATAAAAAAAAAAAAAAAAGAAGACAGAATCACTTGCTTCGTTCACTGAAAACTATATAGAACACTGTATGTAACCTACCTACTCTACATACGTGTATTAAGTGTGGTACGTAAAGTGAACCCGAAGGTATAGATGTTATTGGATTTAATCACGCCAGCATCTCCCTAGTAATGAACACATGCATAATCCGCTTCGGCCCTGCTATCCCGCCCACATACTCCATTACTGACTTGCACTATTCCAAGTAATCTGCATAAATAGTAATAGAATAGCTAGTGAAGTAAATTATCTAGGCAACATTAAAATAAAGACAGTTACGGGTACAAGTTTACTGATTAAATCCGGCTTTCCATCCTCAAAGTAGCTAAATAAGTAAACATATATGAACATGTGTGTATATATATAATATAAGATTCACTCGCGCGGCTCATCAGCGATTTCTTACCGCTACCTATATATATACCTATGCGGCGGAAGACATTTCAATCTTTACGACTTACCTTAAGGCGTAATTATAATACGTGACGATTAAACCAAATGAAATTTCTTCCTTGGACGTTTTTCGATCGTAACATTTATAATTTTTTAATCACTAGTCCCTATTAGTCTCCAGGCTGCGTTGACTTTATCGTTTAATCCAGTTTATCGGATTATTACAACTCGATGTTTTTATTATGTTACCTCAAGATCACTACTTCTATGTAATCACTGATTTCTCATAAATTAATCTCTCCGCTTCGTATGGCAGAAATTCTTACATTGATAGGTATAGGCATAAAAATTGTACAATCTTGAGTTTAACTAGTTGATGCAAAATCGGATTCTTATGAGAGCGATCGTTACATAACTTCGACGATGATATCACACCAGCATTCCCAGAAGGCATTATGGCGCTAGCGCGGTATGGCACGATTACATCCATAGTTTACTGGGCGTGTTTGTGTCGATCTGTCAGATGCTGCAGGTTTCTATTTCAGAAAATATACTTTCAGGTTTTGCATTGCAAAAAAGAATAAAAAAGGGAAATAAATAAGATCGTAATAAAGAAAAAACCACTGCTCTGCCATTACTCAACGTAATGTCATCCGACATCTAATACCTCGATCGCGGACGGCTGTTTTCAACCGTGTAGATATATCTTTTCCGTGACTGCAATAACATATGGTATGCGGAAACGGATAGTAGGTAGTACCGATGATGGATATACATCTATTTCTACGACTTGATCTGATCTCGCTGAACTAATGATAAACTCATCGATTATGACCACTGATTGAAAAATTCAATGTCCAACGATCAAACTTTCAGCTTTTATGTATTAAGTTATTTAAAAAGCACAATTTTATTCAAAAGCTTGTTTTCTAAGACACCCCGTACATCGTTCCCTCCCACGCACAATTAATTCATGTTGCCCCCAAGCTCCGTAGACTGGGAGTCTCCGTCAGAGAAGAAATCTCTACAGGAAGGGGATATCAAAGCTAACAGTGCATCCAATTCACTCCTATCTGCTCGAGGGCTTGAAGATGGTTTCATCACATTCTCGGGACGTTCTCTCCGGTCCTTACCCGCCAAGATTCTATTTAGATGGCATGAAAATGTTTGTAAGTAGTTTACTCCGGCTCTATATAACAAGTTGGGATAAGGAAACGCAGTACCTACTTAATTTAACAATTTAATCGTTCAAAAATATAATTAATCGTAGGCGTTAGGTAATTGATATTCTTTGAATAGACCTCGGCTATTTTATTAATCTTTGGTTACGTTGATACTCGCAGCTCTCTAAACTCTGAGGATCTATTAAGCCGTTAGACGAGGCCTAATGGTCTTTCCATTAGACCTGCCTCGTCTGTTTATTACGCAAAATTTGTCATCAGTGCAATAAGCTCTCTTGATAGAAAAACCGTTGTGATGTAACTCAAAGACATTTTGTGTCTGAATGATATACTCAGCGTAAAAATCTGTGATTTCCAACTGAAGGTGTAACGAATAAATTTCCGCTTCACAAGGTAAAGAAAATAAGAGGAAAAAACGCCAGAAGAGACCAAAAACTGACAGTAGGAGTGAAACCGAGGCAAAGTCAAGTAAAAATAAGAGGATCATACAATTGACGATTCCCGAGAGCAAGCAACGTCGATTTTAGTCTCTGATAGGAGTTGTTGTGTTGTAAAAATGTCTTGGGTCCTGCAGAAATGAATTCGGGGCCCGTGGAGCTCCGGAATAATTTCTCTACTCCAAAAATGGAACCAGGAAACAGGGCGGTCGCGTTCCTCGTCATTCGACCTACGCGATGTCCTTCAGCAACAATCAAGCCGCGACGTAGAGGAGCGGAGAGATTCGCGTGGGTCGGCGCAATGCAGCAACTTCAGGACTCCCGAGTCAAACGTGGACGAGCTTTTCTCGCGAGATAGATGTCTAGGCTTTAACTGTTAGAATTTACCTTGGCTAGAGCTTACTTGTTGCTACTGCTAGATCCGATGCTTCGTTCGGATAGCCTTGCGCCGTCTACAACATGATGATCTATGAAGCTGCATGCCGCAGAGATGCTGGATCGGTACGCGTGACTCGGTCTCATGATTCAATATCAAAAAGTTGATCTGTTACACAATATGTACCTCGAAAATCTCAAAAGCGAGATACGTGAAGAAACTTCATGTGAAGTGAACTAGCGTCACGATTTGACGTTTGTTCTGCGAATAGGTGAATTGAAAAGCTTCTCAACGTCTGTCTAGGGGGTCATCTGTACCGAAATTCTTTTTCCATGGCTAGAAACTTCAGACAGTCGTTACTCCTCGATGACTTTATGGATGACGGTTTTATATCGTTTTTGTGTTCATTTATTAATATGTGCTGACACATATTATGTCAACTTAAGTCTGATGGCCTGATGGTATGCGGGAAAAATTGTGGTTCGATAGTTTCAGCTTATCAAAATTATGAAAGTATTGGGAACCTTAGAACCTCGATACGCCAACTAGTGGCAGAAAATAGAACTGTTCTAACAAAACTACTGTAACCAATGAGAGGGCTTAGAACCTCGATACGCCAACTAGTGACAAAAATAGAACTACTCAAAGAAGGCTAAAATTTCAAAGCCACGCCCATTCGAAGGATCCCAATACCTCATTCATGTCGCACATATGATCGAAGAAAGTCTTCGAGCAAGATGAAATGTATTAGAAATATAACCAATCGCCCACATCTTCCGTATGATGTCAAAAATTTGTGTCTTAGATTCCAGTGTAGACATTCGAATTTTGATTTTCGAAAGTGGCCCCAATGGTAGACAATATTTTTCAATATCTACTTGGTTCGGATACCTCGCCCACTGTTTCTGCAGTAAAAAAATTCTGCTGCTGGAGGATCACGATGTTAAGTATAGCCTGACTCAAGCACATTGTGACTAAAGTCCGGTGAATCAGGACGCCTTCGCGAAAATTGACTGCAGATAATTCTGTATAAATGTAAGAAATATGCTTCGTGCGGGTGATATTTTTCGTTGAGTAGCGTAGTTTACAATACTCAAGTATCAAACGAAACCCTATCCTTCCCAACACGTATAATTATCGTTCAATGTCTGACGGTTTCTGTTTTACAAGAATATAATGACTGTTGCGTCGGATTTGTTCCAAGTTCTTTATCTTTTTGAAACTGTACTTCGAACTGGAATTCTATTACTTATACATTCAACCCCTTCTGACGATAGATCAATCCGTTGAGCATCTGGTTACCAGTGAGTAAAAGTTACGCTGCAGGTAAACTGGTAAGAACTGCTCTCTGTTCCTCGAGGATGATTTATCCCTCATTATACATGAAAACGACTGGATTCATAACAGCGTTACCGCATCAGCTGTTCCCTGGTTGGCGGTGGTCGTGGCAAATGCTATAAGGAAGTGATAATTAAAAAGAAAGTGTTCACATACTCTTGGGTCTTCGCCCTGGCCGGGGCCCGAAGACGCCGGGGGGGCTTTAGCTGACCAGTCGGCTCAGCATCTGCTTCACCATATATTACGTGTCCCTTTAAGATCTTAGCTTCATCTAAGCGTCATGACGTCATTTTCTACTTCATTCTACGGCTAACCCGACAATTTTACGCGCTTGAGTACACCGGGTATCTCCATAGCTCCGACTTCTTAGCAGAAGCTTTTTGCGCAAACTAGGGACGAAGATCAGTCCGGTCTGCGGTTATACCGTCCCTCCATTCTGATTTTCTCATTCAACAAACGCCGAAGAAATCTGTTTCATAATTTGACCCTTCGTTTAATTTATTTCATGTGTCACATTCACCATAGATAATCTTATAACGTGAAAGTCAATTACTGAAATTGCTGTTTCGTTATAGTTAATCATGTCATGGCAAAAATTCTGCTTCGTCATCGTTCACCTATGGATTTATACATGTAATGGATATGGCAGAGGGTTTTGCTGGCCTACGGCTATCCAGATGCCACGTTAGAAGTAGGTACATAGTCGTTAGCTATCTACACTCCATACCTATAGATCCTCCGCGACTTTGCACCTTGGCAAAGATCCGATCTGGATCGCGATCTAGATTCAACTGGTGACACACGAGACCACCGGTTCCCCATTGTTCGATCATGTGGAAGAATAAAGCGAGAAAACAAAGAACTTCAACTTAGCGGGGGTCGCTATATGTTCCAGTTGCTCTGGCCTACAATAGTTGATCAATCTTTATGGCTACTGTTATTTACGTCTAACCGTAGCAGGATATTTTTTCAACCCGAAATGCCTGCGCATCTTGTTAGGAAATCAAAGATTTTTCAGCTCCTTGAAAAAGAATCGAACTTCTTTTATAATCCCTATAACTTTTTCACATAGGGGCATGATGACACAACTTAGATTATTATCAGAGCTGATGATCATACAGTATATTACAGTTTTTCATTACATTTGCCAAAATGGGGTCAGATGTAAAAAAATAAAAGGAGTGTCGAGGTAATTGGCTTACTTATGACTTAACGATTAGAGGTGGGTTAAGTGTCTGGAGCGCGGGAAAAGAATAAAGTAACAGCTGCAGGGGTATAGGGTAGTCGTGTAGGTAACTGCCGTTTGATGAGAAAGGTATAGTTGGATAAGTAACATCAGAGACACGCGAACCTTCGTACGTGGCAGTCACTCTTTCTTCACCTACTCAGAAACCCCTATTTCATGGTAGTTAGCCGGTCGTGTCCAATTCTGATGAATCGATGCGGTTTGTATGTAGGAATTTATATAGTATACATGCAGGTATATGTGTGTTGAAAATAGCTTTGAACTTAGCGTTCGATTTCGTTTAGCTCTAGAAAATGGTTTTTGAAAAATTGAGTGGCTGTGTACGCATAGATTTACGTGTTGATGTGTATTGTATACGCATGCCGTAAAAAAATGATGCAACCTGATGTAAGTTGCGTGGTTGTAGAATAATTTGAAAATTATACTTGACATTTACTTGAATTACTGATTAAATCATTATTTCTTGCGGTTTCTCGGATATGATCATTGTCGACTATATACATTATACACACAGTACCTACAGTATAGCCGGACTTTCTAGCGAAGCTTATGTTAGGTAAATCGCGAAAATTGCTAAGCTTTCGTTCATTAAATGCAATTTTGCGATGAAATAGTTATTAAAACCGTTTATTTCATACGAGGGGAATCGATTATATAGCTTTCACTTCCTAATGCTATCTCAACTCTGACTCGCCCCTCGCGCTTCATCAGAGATAAACGCAACCGAACGTACCTTCACGACTACGTTACTTCGACCGAGTTTACTCAAATGACACATTCTAGAAAATTATGGAAAATCCCTGGAACCAGATATTTAAATATGTATTCAAATTTTATATACTTCACTATTTTGCGATTCAGCAAGAGCTCAAATTGCAAGGAATTGATTGATCCTGTAGATGAGATCACACATCAAAAATGTCTTTCTCTGAGGAGCATGAAAGTGGAAAGTAAATGACGGTTTATAATTATGAAGCAGGATCTTATTTAAGATGGTCCACCCCGGATACTGCAGCGGGTAGGTATAACACGTGTGAGAGACAACGAGTGTGAGGTACTAATTCAGAAATGCAAATTGAAATCCGCGTGCAAAGACAGTGGTAAGTATATATTTGTTAGGGACGAGCGTCACAATTTAGAAAGTTACTTGCAAACGTCAAACGGAACACGATCTGCAATTTTAATAATTAACACCAGTGACCTTGCTTTCCAACTGTGGATATCCATTTGAAATTCATATTTCTCGTGCGAATTAAAACACAGAAAAAAAGTTCCAGCTAATTGTGGGCAGGTCATTCGGCTGACCCCACGGTGAAAATGAATAAGCATAATTCTACCTTATCAATGAGTATACCTACTGCTGACCCAAATCTTCTAGGACTTTGATTTTTATCTTAAAGAGATGAAAAATGTTACCAAATATTCAAATCTCATTTTACTCCAGACTGCAGGTCGGATAAATTCTAGTCTTTTACACTTTTTGTAGTTGAACACTGTCCTAAAAATATATTTTCGTATAAATTTCGATCCGTTTTTAGCATTCCATGTAGGATAATATTGAACTAAAAATGTGTCAGTCGAAATTTCGAACAGTGCCGCATGCGTCATGATTTCTCGATTATGTAGGTACTTCGTTACTTATACATGTGTATTGGACAGCGTTCTTCAGACGAATAGTAACGCGCCGGAAATAGCAATTCATAAGGAGAAGCTACGGCAGGAAACGATGACCAATAAACTAGAGGTTCGCGAATTCGTATTTGGTGTCTTATTGACGTATGATTTCTGCGAATTTCATACATTCAGTTATTCGTAGACGTAACGTAGCGCAAATATATTTGTCGGGGAATCCCTGGAGCCTAATATTTTCGTTTGCTACTTCAGGCACGTGTCTAAGACGCAATTTATATGTGCATATTTTAATTCGAGCAATTTCTACTTCCTCGAAAGTATATTAATAAATTTTGTTTTTTTTTTCACCCGTTTTGCCAAGAATAATTGTACTTACGCACGTATTTCCGGCCCGGGTATTTTCGTCACTTCGAAAATCACCTGCGCATATATATACCTATATACGACATACAGTAGATATCACGAATATTGAATATATTATATTAATTTTAAACGGGTCGCAGAATATATATCTGTACCTACGTATTGGTCTTACGTTCGTGGTTTTGTCCCGTTAATCCAATTATTAGTCGCCGATTCGATTACATCGGCAAACTTTCCGAGGTCTTCTTACGAAGGTCCATGAACTCTAGCCGAGTTCTAATTAAATGATCTTTTGTCATTTAAATTTTTATATATATGTATAATATTGTTTACGGTGCATTGACATTTGCTAGCTAGGTATATCGTATATGCGAAGACCGCGCCTTTTTTTTTTTTTTTTTTTTTTTTCATATATGACGCGGTCTTATTCAAACAGTGGCAAAAATCGGTACCGCTATATATACCTAGATGAAGCTAATAGAATTAACAAGTCAAATATATATATAGAGTCAAGGATATACATATTACATATATATAGTAGTATCCAGCCACAATGGCGTTCGTTGTAGGGTGAAAGAACTCTGCAATTATATTTTTCGCCGACAGCTATATTTCGCTCGCTAATAAATCCGCGACGTGGGTTGCGGCGGACTGTTTTGTTTAAATTTGAATTTTGCTATACATAATATAGCAATGGGGTCGCTGGCTTGTTTATAGATTGCTATCGCGTTTTGATAAATGAAATAGGTATATGTATTTCCGTGTGTACGAAAGCGGGGTGCGTGGGTGATATGATTTGCACTTGACAGCTCGTGGGTAAAAGAGATAAAAATTGTGATATAAAATTATATAAAAACGCCCTGGTACAATCTCAAAACGGACAGCAGAAAAGAAAAAAAAAAAAAAAAAAAAAAAAAAAAAACAGAAAACAGAAAATAAAATCGCAAGCCTAGTTCAGAACGCGAATATGGTATTTCGTAATTGAAGAATTTCTCCATTGCATGAGATTGAATTTTTCGAGAAACTAGACCGAGCTGCTCAACGTCTAAGCGATGGTTACTAAAATATATATAAAAATAAAAAAAAAAAAAGTTCGTTCGAGGTAAACGATGGGCCAAGACAACCTTTCCAAGGCCATTGACACCGACGTGCGGTTGTTAACTTTTATGTTCAATAAATTCATGAAAGTAGGACTAGCCGGGGATAAAGTGACACTATGTAATTATTATTTGTTTAGCTGTTGGCTAGTTATTTTAGAAATTCTTTTTTTTTTTCTAAGAAAACGACGTTTACACGCTTTTAAACATTAACATTTATCGCCACGCCATATACAGTCAAGATGTCTTTAAATCTTCACTTTTATTCTTATATTCTACTTTTTCATTTACCTCAAACGCAAGATGGTACAACAATTTTGAAAGTTTGTGAATTATTCAACAAAAAACGTCAGATTCTATGTGCGGATTTAGTCGCAAAAATTACCTACAGTCTCGATTCGCAAAACTGCAACGATCTATTTGCATTCTGTAGTATTACCGCTATCAATTTGATCGTGAGTTAAGCTTATCGACACACGTGTACGAGGGGGTGACCATAAGAGGCAGTAGGCCTCAGGTGGAGTCTCAAGCTCGTCATGGAGCCCGAGGTCGTCAGTAGGCCGTGACAATTACGTCACGAAGTATTCCTTTTGCTTCTCTTCTTTCGCAATTCTTCTCGATTTCGTCAAAGTTGATAATTAACGAAGTGAATATTGATTTTGAGAAATTTTTCCACGAAAAAAAAGAGATCATCGAGTTTATCGATTCACTGATTTGTTTTTTTTGCAAATCGCTGAAAAGCCCTACGTCGATTTATGTGGGGTATAAAAGAGAGTGGGCGGTCATCCGAATATCAATGTTAGTTAAAGTTATAATAATGGGTTTGATTGACTATCGTTTACCGTTATTAGAAGTGGGTAGTTTGTACGACTAAACCAGAGTTTATATTCGGATGCTGGTGGTCCAGGATCTTTCATATACGTCAAACCTACGCGTTAATGGCTTGCAAAAACCGCTAGCAATATATAATGCTATCAATTTAATCTGGGGAACAGGGTCATTGAGGGCATAGGGGTTCGTGGGCAAAAAAAAAAAAAAAAAAAAAATCGGTTTAATACCTATCTCATCAAGCAGCTCAGATATTACGGGACTTGCAGCCACGCAGAACTATGAAAGATCAAATTTTGGTCCAGCTGGGGGAAGCGAGTCGGATTTATATATACTTGTATGCGTATAATATCTATTAATAAAGTAATTGGATTCACCTACGCAATAAGATACGTATAACAGTATTTATCTTTAGATGTAGAGCGACATAGTTAATTGGCCTTTCAAATTTTCTCGTAGAAACTTAATGTCAATCTGGAGAGTTTACTCGTAGATTGAAATTACTGAGCATCATAATTGCGGCATCGCAGTGCAGAAAGAATAGAATATATGCGGAACTACAGGTGATACAATTTTCCTTCATGTCCAGAGAAGAATACCTCTTTCTTCCAGAACTTGAAATCTGATTGAAAAAAATTGCTCTGGTCTGTATGAGTGAATATCAGAACTGATAACTGGCCTGCAGGTTTTCATTTAACGGTGTATCAAGCTTCGTTATACCTATTTGTCTTTAATAAAAGAATTTTGATTAAAGAAAATGTAATTTAGACCATGAGGAGATTGCGGATCTTTGCTGGACCACATCACGACCGTTTGGAATAACCACTCTCGTTAAATACGGCGAGGTCTAATTAAGGTGGTATTGGAAAATGAGGTAGTAGACCGGGAACTCCACCCTTTGAACACGCGCGGCCCTATATATTTCTATACTAGAATCGTATAACTATATAAAAGATCGATATAAGTGGGAATCGATATAAGCTGCAGGTATATATAAGAGCAGGTATAATACGATGATATTATACACATACGAGACTCGCTCGGTGCGTATATATTCAATACCATATTAATATAATGATAATAACAGATACGCGCAGGCGGGTACCAGCACATTTTTACCAACTCTTATTGCGGCCGTTATTGTACCTGTAGAACACTCGTAAAGGCTACTCTTCAAGGTACGTACGTATATATATATATCTATGTAGGTAGGCTATATATATATGTGAATGCGCGTTATATATACGCCTAAATACATGTCTACATAATTACGTAGGTGTAACATCTGCATCCTGATTCCACTGCATCACGCACAGGTAGGTATATCCTGTACCTACCCTGTTGATAAATATATGTATATATATATGTATATACATACTACATATATAGATACGTTATATATATAGGTATACACAAATACCTTTAAGTAATGCACATTGCATATGCATGTATGCGTGCATACCTATGTACGGATACGAAGCGGTTCAGTAAATTAATAGAGAAACTACGTATTGATCGTTAACTAGATGATAAAATTATCTATTTGTCGGCGGTAAGGTACTACGCGATATATATATATATATATATATATATATATGCACGTATATATGGGGCATTTCATACCAACTCAACCAACGCCGGACCCTGAGAATCTCGAATTTGTTCTAACTTAAATTTTCTTTAATTTTTCCCAAATCTTTTCGATGAAAATAAAAACATCTATTTTGATTGATTTTCGGTTTGATTTCCAAAAATTCTGTGTTACACGACGATCATTTTACAGCCATATAGGTATAAACGTGGAACTAGTTTTGCGGATATTCATTCAATTCTTGTATGAATAAATATACCATGGAAATGAAAAGATGGACTGAGGCGAAGATTACAACTTTTCGACAGTTCAATAGTATAACGTGATGCATTATCAGTTAAGAACAGTCTAGCATGATTATCAATTTAGAACCTGAAAATCGATTGGATAAATGAAAAAAAAAAAAAAAAAAATCTAGGTGTCTTTTAGCGTTGAAATAATATGACGTGGAAAATCATGGGTCAAATCCGAAATGGTCAGGGTCAGACGTCAGGAGAGTTGGCATCGAATACCTCATATATATATACATATATTACCTATATGTATGTCTGTCTCTGCGATACGGAGTAACTACATACGTAACAGATATATTACTTGTAGATATACAGTACATATAGGTATAAATGTATACCTACGCGAAGTTGAGAGTTAAGCGTGTTATACGCGTGAGTAATGGCCAACTATCTATTCGCTTAATGATCTTTAAGCCGTTTTCCACGCACTCGTACAGTGATTCATCTTTCGATGGTAACCGAAGACGACGTCGTCTAGACGCGGAGAACCACTAGGTATATATACGTTAAATTTAATACCGAAACTTTCTTCGCTCGAGAATTCTATTAGACCCGTTCCTCGAGCTCGCGCACGGGTCAAGGAATTGTATTTGGCGCGGTTGAGAATGATGGCGCGTTGCAGAAGGATGCTAGTAGCAGAGCCAGATAGCGTGCGGCCGTGGCAAATGTGATCTACGTCCCCGTGCTTGCCGGGGAGAGAAAAATTAAAAGGGAACTGCTGTAGGTAGCGAGAGATATAAACGTCTTTATAATCTGCCCAAGAATTGCACCGTTACGATTTTTACCTTCGTTTTGGTCCAGATAAATGTATGATCATCGATTCTTAATCGGGAGGAAATGATTGTCACTGAGAAATGAGAATTTTTTATATATCAGCGGCGACGCTTGTTGACGAATAATTATAAGTGTCCTTAAATCGCAGGGGGTTTTAGTCCTTCGCTTACCTCTCCGAGTCTCTGGTATTATAATAAAGTATGTAAAGATAAAATAAGTGAAAAATAGATAATCCACGGCATCTGGTATCATCGGATTCGCTGCGTATACCCTAAGTGTCGCGTAATACTAATAAATCGGTATTCTTTTCGCATTATAGACCGCCCTGTGCAGAACTCGCGAGGTCATCATTTGAGGAAATTCATTTAATTATATTTGTCGAGAGATCGTGCACATTCGTAAATCAGATTTATTTATTTCATTTATATTATATATATACGCGCATATATGCCATATGCGCGATCTCGAATGACAAATGACAAACGAGGAGTGGTTATTCATTACGTTGATTTGAGAGCTGCGGCAGCTGTTGAAACGATTCAAAACCACTACGCCTCTCATGAGTAGCGAATTTTTTAAAGAAAATTTATAATGTCTTTTTTTTTCTTTTTTTTTTTTTGAATTCATCATGTAATTATAAGGTGAAACATCGAATAAAGGTTCATACGGTTAGGATAATGACGGAATTCTGTTCGCAATGCAGAAAAAAAAAAAAAAAAAAAAAAAAAAAAAAAAAAAAAAATAGATGAATAAATTTGATTCGTATGGTTGAGACAGAGAATCAGAATCCACGCATGATGAGTGAACTTTCACTTCCGACAAAAATGGAAAGGTCACTGGTCTGCATTTTGGTCAGATGTCCGTTTCGTAACAGAGCCTGTTTCGATCAATCGTGAGAATGGACCGCATGCATAGGTAAGGTACGTGTATAATCAATATGTACACTCGACACATATATTTAAACGTACATCTGCTACCTACGTAACATTGTTCAAGAGAAATACCATCTTGGGCGCAAGACTGCTGGGTAATTAAAAATTCAATTCGAAGAAGAAATCTCCAAACGTGACGATACTCGATCGTATTACGACTGGTCTTCGTCTATTCCTCTTTCTTCGAAAGTCCCTTCTTCTTATCCCAATTATTAGTTTGTTGACTTTGAATCGCGTCAAGATTTCAGAACGTTGTGTTCTTGGAAATTATAGCTTTTATATCTACCCTTAATTAATCTGTTAAAAAAAAAAGAAAAAAAAAAAAAAAAAAAAACGAAACGGTATCAGTTTGAATCGTCTTTTCCATTCGGAAATGAAGTCCTGAGGGTTGAGTACCGACGAGAATTTTATTCAGGAAGGCATTAGGCACGGTAAAGAGGTACTTGATAGTTAATGGCCCTTCGAAGTGAGCTATAGTATACCTACTTTGTACAAATGATGAGTTTATACCTCTGTCGGTAGCTCACGATCAGACGTAGTACAATAAAAAAATCTAGAAAGTGAGAGAGAGAGAGAGAGAGAGAGAGAGAGAGAGATGAGGATGGAGAAAGAATAAAAAGAAAACGTTTTAAGAGGTATAAAATAAGGTAAAGAGAAGCAAGAGAAAATTGGCAGCGTACGTTTGGTGGGACCATTTTTCCTTTGATCGTACCGTCGAGACCGCGCGATCCTCGCAAAACGGAAATGTGGAACACGGGAATGCATGCGATTGCAATTGCAATTGCCGAGAGCGTGCAGCGGCGGGGGCAACCTGCTTGCCCCACTATCAACTCCTGCAGCATCCCACGTCGGGACAAACACAGCCGCGCTTTAATTCCCGGTGTATTGGTTTAGGTACATCGTATACATACACACCTGTAGATGCTTACTTATACATTTATACTTCACATACTTACGTACCAGTCTCTGCAATATATATACACTAAATACAGACGGAGAAATATCCGAGCCAGATTGCCGCCGGTAGAGGTGGCACCGGTCTGCGGTAGTAGAAGGGTGTTCCTCGATCGCTGGTTTGCCCGCTGTCAGTATCACTCGAGACTACAGGTCGCACTAGCCTCAAATTCAAACGAACGGCTCATTCGGGACTGAAGATCGTCAGACGCGGAGCGGTATGAGCTACCGATCAATGTGGGAGATCAGCCTTCCTGTACCCGGGAGGATACTGACCCTGTAGACTTTATCATTGATAAATAAAAAGAAATTTATACCAATAGGGGAATAGGCCATCATTTTTATTTTTCAATAACACATGTGTGCGGCACTTGCAGCAGGACCTGTTGGTCTGTGATTTAATATGGCTTAGATGCGAAGGGTGCTGCAGTGAGAGAGACAATCCAGGAGGACCTGTTGCCGGAATTAAGAAATTATTTAGGACACGCAGCTGGACTCTGTATTCATTTTTCAGCTGCTTGATGATGAACAAACGTTGAGATTTTGAATATATAGGGAACCCTTTGCATCACATTATCATGCAGCAGTCTTGATATAAGTTGGATGAGTCGAAGTGTGGAGAGTCGGAATTGTCGATTTTAAATACCGCATGATCTGTCGATAGACTCCCGGCTTTTGATATCGAACCTTTATTTCGATTGCATTCACTTGCCGAGACATTGCACAATAAAATTGATAAATTATATACTTATACTTCTGATAGACGTACTGTTAGGTATATCTTCTATATATACCTGCATTTATGCAGATGTTTGCTTATCTGATGTACGAGAAGAATGTGGAAGACAAAAACGCATAGTAGATAAAAAGCCGTTGTAAAATCCGTCCTAATCACTGTTTACTCAAAAATTGTGACGACATTTAACACCTATAGTTCCTCTCTTTTATACGTAGACGATCGCGAGGAAGCGAGCGAGGCAGTAGTAACTCGGCAGCGACAGAACTCAGAACGAAGTGTTAGTGCTGAAGTGTAAAGTGGTGGACACACCCGCAGACACCGCCCGAAGATACGCCCGGAGATCATACACGGCTGCTGCATCGCGTATATAAGAGGTAGGGATGATGATTCAAAAAAAAAAAAAAAAAAAAAAAAGAACAAATTCTTGACTGGTTTTAAGATCCTTTTTTCATGGAGCAGAAAATAGAGAATACTTCTTTCTTTTTTGTCTTTCCTTCGCCTTCTTGTTTTGGATAATGAATTTTTTCGTTGTAACTATAAATTCGTTCCTTTTTTTCATTCAGTGTCGTCACGTGAACACTGTTGACAGTTGGTATATAGCTACGCCCCACCCCAAAGAAATAATAATAAATAAGAAGAAAAAAATGAAAAGAAAAAAGTCCTCGTTTACAAGGCTGGTAACAATTAACCTCGTTTGAAGCTAGTAATTTCGAGTTGTTTGGAACAACTTGAATAGTTTAATCTTACCATAGCGGCTCGTGACTAGAATGACAAATTACAATTGGCACAGGACGCGAAATATAATTTGTCAGAACGTCGACACGCGAGCAAGCCTGGTTGCGGAAGTTCTTCGCGGCTGTAAAGTAATAAATATAATACCTTCTGAAGCGCGATTCAATGCTAATACGTAATACAAAACCGGCTTTAGATCCTCGGAATAAGGTTCTGACTCTTGAATTCCGTTCGAATGAATTCCCTCAAAAAAAAAAAAAAAAAAAAAAAGGAACTCGATTCACTCAATTCGCGATATCTTCTCATAGTTTTTGGAGACTTCAACGCCTGGATGATCTGCATAAGACATATAGTATGTCTGCAACTAATCGTACTTAGTGAATTCAGCTGCGGTTATTTCGCCTTTACTTTTTTCCTGAATATTTTCGTAGATTTCTGCACACCACGAGGCTGCTCGTAAATACTTTTAGAACTTGTCTACTGCAGGCGTGTAACAAACTAACCTGGTGACATATTTACAAAGCAGTCACCACGACAGTGCTAACTCTGTGAATACACGCGGTGCTATGCCTGCCCTAGGTAGGTAGGTAGGTAGGTAGGTAGGTAGGTACACCTGACAACAAGCGAGCAATCAGTGCTGACACAGTTTATGTAACCAGCCTCAACCTTAAAAGCGTTGAACAATACTATACGAAGTTTTAAATAATGGGTTTCATTCAAAGGACTAGCATACTAATTAGTTGAAATAATGGTAGTGTCGATAAAATTTATTTCAGTCTTCATCTAGAATTACAAATTTTCCATAACGTCACGTATACTCACTCGAGGGGGATGGTGGGTTGTGAAATTTCGAAAGAATAGATTTTCATTTTTTTCTTCTATTCTCTGCGTATGTTAAACTTATAGTTTCCTAAAAACTATACGTTTGTTCAAGTGGTGAACATGATATGTCGAGAATTAATCCGCAGCATTGATGTCAATTTTGTCTTTCTTTGAAATACGTAAGAGTTCAATACCCAACAAGTAACGGAAGGAATTTTTTTATTCAAAATCTGTTTATAAGCATATATCAAGTTCAATTATATCGTGAAAAACAGAAAGAAAGTATTTTTGGGGTTCTTTTGGAGCTAAAATCCGCCACTTACCTAGTTGATTAAAAAAAAAAAAAAAAAATCCATTGCATCAGATTGTAGATAATGTCTTTGAGTTCGAGAATCCATCAGATTTCGTTATTTCAAACTTGCCGTTTCTTTGAAATTATATATTTGCTGTTAACGCAAAAATGGGAATTTAATGCGTAGCCACAACTCCCGCAATTTGAAATTATTTTAGATAACATGAAAAAACAAAACAAATTTCCCATGACTTTCAAACTTACTTTTTGGAAGAAAAGAAACATTTCATATCCCACCATCCTCCTTGATACAATGAATAAAATTGACGCTATGTCATCAGAATCTGAACAAGATGTTATTCTATGACGAATCACGAACACTAAGCGCTAATTCTTTACCACCATGCTTCTTTCTTAGTAACCGTCACCTGCAGGGCCTTTTTTGGAGTTAACCACAGGCGTTATTTGATTTCGACAAAAACTGGCGCCTATTCTTATAGTCAGGTATATATATATATAAGTATATAAGGCAGTTCTTACGTCATCCTCTATACGAGATCGTAGAAATAGAAAGAACTATCCCAGAGATAAGATAGCTCATAGATGTAGGTATATGATGTCGTTGAGTTTTCAGATTCTCTGTGTCTGCAGCAAGATTGATGCACTATTGCCGTAACCTGACGGCGAATACCCGGTTAATCATCTCTCGAGATCTCACCATCGTTATGGGTTACCTCACAGTTTACTCGGAACAAACTCAAGTTAGCAATAGGTAAAAGGCCTTAGAAACAGTTCGCGCAGATCTATAATGGAACTATGATAGAAGTTTGAGCTGAATTAAATACGCATACCAAACCTATGACCAAGCGATTTTTCTAATTATTAGCTCGACAAATTTCTATGGCTTTTCACTTATCTGGTCATTATTTTGACACATAAGTAATCTTTTTATTGAATATGATTCCAATAAAGCATCTCATCACTGGGGCTTTTGGTCAACGCACCATTCTAAGCTGAATATATACATGTATAGATAGAGATAATAATTTAGGCAAGTTTCAAAGGCGACTGCTAACGGAAACTAAATACCGTGCAACGGGTGTGACGGAGGTGTTATAACTCTGAAAAATGTACCGTAAATTGGTATAGCATAGCGAGAGAGAGAGAGAGAGAGAGAGAAAGAGAGGAGGAGAGAGGAGTGGGATGAGTATAAGAGAGATCGAAGAAAAAAAGAAAAATATCTTTACTATACCTAATGGTACACACTATGTACTCGTTTTATAAAAAGCGACCGGGTCGAATGCGTTTTACCGCGGCATTAATTTCAATTGAATAATTGCGTGTGAATTTAAAGTATATACATGGGGTATTTTCACTTATTCAGGACACTTTTTTGCGCATGGGTGTCCCAGATTTTGGTGCCATGAGACTACGAGAGATTTCAGTTTTTGGCCAACCCCCAATAACAGATCTAGAGTCATACACCTCGATATCAATTGGTTCAGAAGTTATTCGATTTGCAAAATAAGTATGAAAAAAATTAGTTTTCAAGCGCATCGGACGATCGTCAGACGTATTTCTTCTTCACATATACTTCTTGCTCTCGCAAGTACGTTATACAGCACAAGCACAGAAATTTGGAAATTAATTTTAAAATTGCGGGATGAGCATCTATTTTTTTTTTTTTTTGAAGTTCCGGGAGTCGGGGTGAAGTTTGGGATTTCTCAACAGGAACTTGAGAGCATTGCGATCTCACTCATCAGGGTTGAAAAAGCGGTTTCTGCGTGCTAATGAGAAAAACGAAGAGGAAGATAAAGAAATAGAAAAAGTATCCAATTATTCAGTTACGGAACATTTACTTTCAATTAGATATATTCTTTTATGGGAGATGTTTCACTTAGCAAGGCTGTAGACTCCACTTTTCTGTAATTAGCATTGAGTGCACTTTATATGAACGGACCGGACTACGCGATAGTTGATATGTATATGATACCTCAGGACGTTGTAACTAATCGTGAGATTGATATTTGAACATTTTTATATTCTCCCTCATGCCGAATTTTGCTGTGGTTCAATTTTTGCAAATGAGACCGAACACCCTTCCAAATTTCGGACAATCCTCAGGATTTCCAGAACATAGCGTAAGTTTTCTTCTGCTTAGAATGATGCAGAATCCCTGGTAGAAATTCATCTAGATCTGCTAGCCTGCAATGTAGGCCTGTCTAGATTTTTTAAGATTTGCTAGATTCGCTAGGTTTTCGTGATTTGCAATACAGACCTGCCCAGATTTTTCTAAATTTGCTAGATTCGCTAGGTTCTTTAGATTTGTAATATAGCCCTGTCTAGATCTTTCTAGATTTGCTAGATTCGTTAAAATATAGTGATACAGTATATACTGTACATCAATTGCAAATATCTTTTTTTTACGTATCGTGCCCTCTAAATTCGAATCAGTGGAAAGTCACTGATGGCAGTGATAAGTATACGAAAATCACTGACAATCAGTAACATTTTCACTGATTGTCAGTAATTTTGGTATACTTATAACTGCCATTAGTGACTTTCCACTGATTCGAATTTAGAGAGTGCAAATCAAATTTATCCGTCATCAAAAAATAGGTACAACTTCATTTCATGCATAGATTTTTGATCAACAAATATCAGTAAAGTTTTACACAGTTATATGGGTTTCTTTTTGGGAAAAGAGGAATACCTGGTGAGAAGGGAAGCTAATAGCCATTTAAGGTAAAGTTGTGCGAGGTGATGTTTTACTGGGCGGTAAATCGTGTAGGTCTTGCTAACTGAGACTAAGACTAACTAAGCTAAGTTTACTTAAAGCGAAGGGAAACTAGTATAACATAACATATCGCAATGTAACCGAGTCTACCTTGCCCTGGCATGACATGACCTAGCCCAACCCAGTTCAAGCTGAAAGGGCAAAACCATAAAATTTACCATACGGAATGCAAAGAATACGAAAGACTCCGCGGTGCGGAAGTGTGTCTTACTTTATACGTGCTATGCACATAATGTAGAAAAGCAAATTTACCCGCCATTATGTCAAATTTTATACCCATAGAATTTCACAAGGTTTAATTATGGGACGCGAGCATAAGCTTAGTGCAATCTAGACTCAACCGATTTTCTTATCACTTAGAGTCCTAGTTTCGCAAGATTGAGTATCTAATTTCTTAATTTTCAAATTTCAGTCGACAAAATACTTTATTTTATATTATTTGCCTCAGTTCATTCGAAAGGAACAAAAAATCGGAGTAAAAAGGATCTTGAGATCGGTTCTCCGAGCTTATATTATATTCTTTTTATCTTTCAGTATAGGAAAAGACAGTGCGATTTCGATTAGTAGTCAACTGCCCACTGACAATGAATCGGACCGGTAGTGGCTGACACGTATATGGGTAGTTCTCCTTCGCGGGACACCCACGCTAAGCCTACGTCATCGTGAGACCAATCCACGACTATTTGCGACTCAAGACTTGCTTCTCGGATCCTTCACCCACGGAATTCGATATTTTTTTTTTATTGACTACGCGATCTGAATCAATTATTCACTTCGCCTAAGTTAGTCGCATGATTAAAATGGCGTCTATCGTTGTCTCAAAAACCTTCAGGGTTATTAATTTCTGTCTCTTCATTTAGCCAATTATTTGTACCACTGAAACTATCGTCTTTTCACAAATTATCACCATCAATTATTTGACACGCAAGACGAAATAAAAAGTGCAATAAAATTCACGGAGAGGTAAAAATGGTGCGAGATATTAAATATTTGAGGTGTAGGTACTTATGTTACCCTAAAGACTGTATATTATTCCTTCCACACTTCATACGGCCCTGACTATATGACTGGCATGCGAAATCTATCCATTGTTAATCCGAAGCCCGCCTGTCCCATATTTTACATGCATCGTACCTACTCTGACACGAGTTGACTCTGGGTACGCCGAAAATATTCGATACATAACTTCTAAATTAATTTGCACGTCACGGTTATTATAAGCACGCGTATCGCCGTTGCGAGGAATGTGAAAGATTTGTTGTACGTAGAATCGGGCGCGATTATAATTTCGTCGAATCTTAAGGGCAATCCCTAGTCGCCCCTAGTCGAGAAAGGGGTGGGGAAGGACACATTTTGATTATTATTCGAGCCCAGGCGTCGAAAACGCATAAACAAAATTCACATCGTCAATTAAAATTCAATTCCGAACACATACGTCGAAAAACATGTTCGTTTCATGCGAAAATAGAGTCTACAGATTGTTTTTACGCAAATCGAAAGTCAATTTCCTTGGCGGCCATGATTCGAATTGTGTAAAAACAATTTGTAGACTCTATTTTCGCATGAAACGAACATGTTTATCGACGTATGTGTTCGGAATTGAATTTGAACTGGCGCTGTGCATTTTGTTTTTGCGTTTTCGACGCCTGGGCTTGGATAATAATCGAAATGTGTCATCCCCCACCGATTTTTGCTATCCTCAAGACTGTTTTTTTTTTTGCGAAAGTATAAATTGTTTAAAAACTACGATAGATTAGATAAAAAACGACGATTCAACTTCGTGGAAAACCACTGGGGTATTTTTTGCGAGAAAATCGTCTAAAGACGTTAACATATTTGCTGACACTTGCGGTAGACGCGGTAAACAGTGCTTTGTAGACGTTCTTGCAGCGGGTTCTAGTACCGCCTCTCATTGTGGCGTATTATAGGCGTGAAAAATCTTGTAGATATCCACAAAGAGCATACAACGGAACGGTGCAGCAGTATTTCTTTGACAAGTGGAATAAGCGAGGTGCTGCAGTCTTCTTCTGCACTGACGCGTAAACGGATAAAATGTACCTCGTTATAATTGATTTAAGTGGTTTTAACCACATTATAGGTAGGAAGGCAGTAGGTACCCACATGTCTGCATTAGTTTCATGGCAATTGAGAGATGAGAATCGCTGCGGATGGCAGGTGAACAAAATCTACACGGTGATCGTGCAAAAACGCGTCAACTTTTTAGCTACTTGAATGTGGCATGAGACACGGGCGCCAGTTGCTCGTTCCTTCTCAGAAACGACGACTAAAGGGTCCCAGTTGCGGTCACACCCACGGTGGTAACGTAGCAAAGTTCCGTCGACGGATGGGATGAGCTGCTTCTTATTTTAAATGAACACTGTAGGCCAAGAACTTGCCGGTGACCTTCGTTTAGCCTACACTTCAAATCCGCAAAAACTTATTCGAGATAACTCGCGAAAGATCAGAGGACGAGAACGCCGCCTCACTATACGCGATGGTACGGTAGTTCGAAACGAATTTGCGCCAAATTTCAAAGGGGCGAAAATTAGACTCGCTTAGGAAAATAAGAAAAACCTAACATCTCTCTCGATGATTTGGTCAAATTTATAGAGCAAAATTTTTATCCACAAGAGGTTCTGCTGCTGGAAATCATAAATTCTAATGGTGCAATGAAGAGACCTTCGCAAATTGTTCATCTTTATTTCAGAGCATATGGGTAATTTGTCTTTTGCATATTCCGAGTCGTTCGTCACGGCGATTCTCGCTAACGAGACGACTGACGCTACGCTTTTATTTTTAGCGTTTATCATGCCTCGGATTTTCCGCGGAGAGATACACGTTAATGTTCGCCATTTAGGTACCATATCAGGTGCACAATTTACAACTAAAGCACTCCTTATAACTCGTGATCAAATGACCAACAGTAGCCTCGAAATTGCTTGATTTTCCGTGTAGATGACATTGATGTCGAATTCGTAATCGGCGAGACAAGCTCCCTATTTCTATTTGCGTCGAAGCGCGTTCCCACCGAGAATATACCGAGTGAAAATAATGAAAAAATGATTTTTAGGTAATAAAGCTGATTCGCGAAGCTTCGCGGTTTCAGAAACCATATCGAATAAACTGAAGAGTTCCCGTATCAAATAATGATGATGTATATGAGCAACATCCCGGTCCATCGAGCTTCTTGTGAGGTATTTGTTTATCACGGTTCTTCTCGGTAATATACCAATGAAACCGATTCTCGTAGAGAAGATAATGTGCTAAGATTACATGTTATTTATCATTTTTTCGAATACATCATCTCTCAATACGTTTATCGTGCGGGACCGCTCCCACTTTTTTTATTCATTCATTCATTCATTCATTCGATTCCATTTTCCGTCATTAGACTCTCCTCTTGATTTACCTATACCGATTTTTCTGGCTTATTTTTCTCTCTTCTATTCCATCGTATCACGCAAACGTAAAATCCACCTACGGTTTCAGAACAGCCATGACGCTCGTTCCAAATAATTAATGCAGTTTGTTTCAACTAACTATTGCAGAGTTTGGTTTCAATTAAATATACTTACTGCCACGGCCGCAGATCGACATCTTTCTCCCGTTTTACATCCATTTCTCCTTTCATCCCATGCCTGATATTTCTTGATATAAATACCAAGGGATGAAGGGAACGGCACTCGTTTTAATACTGTCTATAAATCGGATGTGCGCTAAAATTGTCTTTGCTAATTTGCGGTCGGTGTGCGGTGAATCCGTTTGGTCTTGGCTAGCAAAAACGACGAAGTAAGTTGTAGCAGCGGCAAGGTGGTCCCTCGGTGGTCTGCAGTTCTCTTCATGGCACGTCGGTGGTCGTTAGCAGGAGTGAAACGAATTAGAAGAATCCTGCGCAGGGAGGACCGGAAATGGCCGCGTGGATGTAGGTCCTTTTTCACCAGACCTTTACAAGTTGCATAAAAAATGAACATGGAGTTGTTCACCTTTTACACTCCCCGTTTTTCATTCTACGCGATTATAAAACCAATTTTGGTCACAAAAATCAGCGTTTATAAGGCGGCAATTCCCTCCTTCGTACAGTTCCATGTTTTTCATTCATCTTCAGCGGTCGTCAGCTGAGTCGAGTATTTTATCGCGTGATAAAACGACGCGTTTGAAAATTGTTTTTGGAGCGTGAAATTTGTTTTTGTGTATAATTAACCAGCTCTTTGAAAGCTGGGTCAAGAGGTCGCGAGAACTCAATCGCGGGTGTACAGTAGCCGTATACCTACCAGGAAAATTCCCTTCCCTTAAACGGTCGCTGGAGTAATAACACGCGGTGCAGTTGTGACTAAAACGTTCATTACGGTTGCTCTTATGGGCTCGTTTCGCGCGCATAAACTGAATATTTCTCCAAAGCAGCTGCAATAACGTGATTTTAATGTCCTCGGTTAGACACCGGCTGGATGTTTCTTATTAGCAAGCGTATAACGCGGGGAGTTGATATTGCACCAGGTAGTAGCACATAAACACACTTATTCGCACATATACTGCAGCTCGCAGATATATCCATATAAGTAAAAGAGGTGGACTTAGACGGTGGGAGAAGTTCAGGTTCGCAGGGTTTATCTTCCCGATTATATGATGCGCGTTTAATTATCTTCTGCCCGGCGCTTAATGAAGGGAATCAATCTTATTCATGCGTCCTGCACACGATTTCCCCGCGTGTCCTCTCTCTGGCTTGAGCCTTCTGGCTCTGTGGATCTTACGCAGCTATAACCCTGAGGATTCGTCCCCGTTGATAGTCACCCCCTTTCTCCACGTCCCCCCCCCCCTCCCCCCCCTAAACCCTGTGGATGCGATCCTCGTTCCCATGTTGGTAATTCTGGCCTTCAACGAATCCCACCCACGTGTGTGCCGACATCAATCTGGATAAGTGCAGCACGGGATAGCTGGCGAACTGCTCAGCCTTTATTGGTAACTCCTTAAGACTAGGGTGATAACCGAGGATCTGTACGTTCATGGTGAAAAAAAAATATCTAGGAGCCAGGAATACGAGGCGAACAACTTGGAAACAACTCTGACAAGATTAATCACCTTGGATCATGGAAAAATACACTATACTTACTCGACTTGCTAAATTTTTAAGTGAAAATTTCCTCAAGTCTCACGCGTGCAGCATATTTTCCCATGAATACAAGTATACGAGGTATTCAATAAATGTGATTCTCATCTGTGAAAAAATTGATTGGAAAATTTCATTGCAGATGTTTCATCTCTGAGGTTTATTTTCTTCGATTCCTTCACGCTTTTGTGAGAAATTTAAGTCTTTAGGTGTACCTACATCGTTTTACAGGTATATCTGGTATGTGTAATGTGACTTCTTTACCTCTTACGTAATATCTCTTTGATCTTTTATGACTCTCGGTCGTGTGTTTGCATATAGAACAAAGTTTTCAATGACTAATAGTGTACGTCTGAATTGTACAGGTATACTGTGGCAAATGTCACACCCAACTTTTCGCGGCGATACGTCAGCTCCGGGTATTTCAGAATGAAATTTAAAAGAAAAAACCCATTAAATTCGTGTCAGCAATTGTTTTAAAAACCGTGACAAAGACCGCGGTGATGTATAGTATAGAATGGGTTGTGTAAGTAACTAACTCCAAGCTAATAGCCGTAATGGATGTAATGCAATAACCTTACGCGTTGAACATTATCGCGGTTAAGTATACGGTAAATGTGAACACGCTTTGTAGAAATGAGGAACAAACAAGGTGCCTATAGATGTACCTACGCGTCTAAGCGTTATCCTAGTCCATTTGCTCAGCGGTTGATCGCAGTGCAAACGAATCGATTTAAAAAGAGTTTAGCTAATATTGAAAGACGGAAGAAAGAGTGTCATTTTTTATTTTCGAAAAATAATTTCGCACAGTTGGTTACATATTATATATTGAATATTTTTCAGTTCTATATGCTTTCAAGAGTGACTATAGATATTATAATGTCGTAAATATATCAATGTCGCGAACGCAACGAAATATTTTATCTCGTAACTTATGTCTCGTTGGTATCGCAGCTGGGTATTGTCTGACACTTAAATACTAAACAATAAGTCTGGAGTATAAAGCAACTGCGAGAGACACGCGTCCTTTGAGAATGCAAATTCCAAAGTCGCGCGTTGTCGTGAGTGTCACGTGGGCGCCTGTGCAAGGACGATGCTTCGAAATTACGAAATCCCTAACCCACGTCTTCTGCATTGGCTTACATCCGACCAGTCACTCTCGAAGGCTTCGTACACCTTTGTACAATATCTACGACACTTCGACGTCTTACATACCGTCGAGAATGTCCCATGATCACTCGTACTCCGAACTAGTATCTAACACGAAAGACGTGTGAGACCCACGCGTATTCGCGAGTCACATTCAAGGTCGCAGACATTAATTAGCAAAGTCGTTCTTTTCTCATTTTCCGAACGTCATTCAAATACTTGCACCTGCTTTCGTCGCGTCATCTTCCCCACGGCAATCTATCTTTTTCTCTAACCACCGTATCCATTCGTCATCGCGTCGCCTATATCTACATATATAAGTCTTCTTAATTAATTTCAGGTCTGGTAGAAAAGATCCATTAGTATACCTAGCCCAATTCTACGCTGCAGACCCGATTATGCAGTTTTTTTTCTTCTTCTTTTCTTTTCACCACACCGCAAAGTCTTCCTTCAGATCAGGATGATCGACAGAATTTCAACACGAAAACAATACTTCTATAGTATAATTCATTATCGATTTGATATGCAATAATTTGATGTGCGAGAATTCTATGTTATTCACATCAATTTTCGTTCACATGAAATTTAGAGCATCATTTAGCAAACAAGGGTGTAAAATCTGTGTATGAAAAGATTTTTACACACACGAATCCCTGTAACACAAACATATGGCTCTGTATTGCGTGACGTGTTCTATTCCAACTTGATTGTGCACCAAAATGATTGCGTGCTGGAAGCTGGAATAGACGACTATTATCTCTATCGCATCATAAGTTTTGTGTATCGTCGTTATTTCTATATAAATTGAGATTGGGATGTGCGCTAATGACATCCTCTTGTTCAGTCTATATGCACGATTCACATTTCTTTGATGTTTCGACAAAGCTTGAAGCCGATTGCATATGAAAAATGATTGCGCTCTCCGTAATCCCGTGCTCCATACTACCGTATTCGCATTTTGCATCGTCGAAGCTCGTTATGGAATTTCTTTGGGTGTATGAAATGAAATGAAATGAAATGAAAAGGAAATAAAAATACAAAATAAAAATAAATGTGGAAGAGGTGTAAATATCTGTACACGCGTATAATATTCCGTAGATATAGGTATACGAGTATCTACCACGGGAAGGCAGTGCTCCAAGGAGGTCAAAGGTTGCCGAGGTAAGACCGCCCACTTCCATCGTACAGGGAAATGTCACGGAATGATTGATAGATTGAGATAGCGTAGCGTACTCGGATAACCGAGAGATGATTCCGGCCTGGGTCATGGGTTAACTATTACCGCGTACGAGAAGAACTACCAATGCTTTCAGTACCGATCCGCAAACTGCGGACAACCGAGGTCAAGGGGTGGCCGTGAATCTTGCGGGCTTCTAAATTGGCAGAGAATATATTTCAAACCAAAACTAATTCACCCGAATTATTTTTTCAGTTCAAAATTTCCAAAGGTCAATATTGATTCCTCTGATCGGTCACACGATATACGATTCATATCAGGGATCTGGTATCTTTTCAGGAACAGATATTCATATATACTCGAGTGCGGGATTAGAAAGGGTCGGTTTTACTCCCGCTTAGTAGTTATCTGATGGACATTATACACACGGAGAGATTTTCTATTTGTCATAATTAAGTATTAAACGTTCGTTAACTAGCAATTAAGCAGATATGGCGTAGCTGCATGTGGTCATGATTCAAACTCATACGGACGATTCTAGTTAATTAATTAGTCACGTATGAGTTAATTAACCGTGAAATGTTAATCATACTCTCGTATTATAACCGATGAACTATTTGGATGACAGCTGTACTGCAGTGGTATATAGGTATGTAGCCAGGAGGGACTCTCCAGGGAGAAGGGAATCTGGGAACTGTAGGGTGAACTGTAGGGGGTGCTGGCTAAAAGCATTTCCACTAAATCATTTCCACACAATGCAGCCGATTGCATGGCTGCTTTTGGCAGTTCATGAATAACGAATCAACTATTTATTCACACATTGTTTATCTTCATTTTATCCATAAGAATATCATATTAAGCTCTTCCTATTACAGACTTCGAAGGGTTCAATGGAATTTCAACCACACATACACCTCCGCGTATGAAATATCACAATGGCGTTGCAAAAGTGAAGAGAACAGGCTTATAAATCACTTAAAAACACTTTATACGTGTGTACTCATATAATTTTATTCAATACCACGAAGCAGAACTTATGCAAGGATCAGTGGCGCCTCAGGAGAAGCCAGCCAGTCCTTAAATTTTTAAACCGATATCTTGGAGTTCCGCCAGTCAAGACCTTTGCGAGGAAATCGTGACAAATTTTTTGTTCGACAATCAGTGTTGGGGAACATACGATGTATAAATTAAATTTGCAGGTGTATCTGCAGGATTTGATAATCTCAGGACTATATCAATGATACGAAATTGTATAAAGTGACAAAAATGTCTATTATTCATCGTGAAGTTCCAATAAATTAGCCTCTGACGAGGGCAGCTCACATCACTGAATAATGAATTGACTCGACTAGATTGATTGAAATCCTTCTCTTATTTACATTTCCCTCCGTGTAAGAAATGTCTATTGTTTCGTGGAAAGACGACTAACTCTAATGGTTAGATCACGTGGTTGGTGTAACGCTATTTATTTCTATCGTTAAACTTTACGATGTCGAAGTGGAGTAAACGCCATATGGTTTAGTGTAGAAAAAATATAACCAATGGTTTATTTTATATACCTACGAGTCCCCGGGCGATCAGCAAAAGAGAGAAACAATTCACGAACACGAACAAAAATTATGACTTGGGTTCGTTCATATATTATTAGTTTTATTTTATCAAACCGGAAGTCTCATGGGTACAATAAACCAGCCTAAATAAGAGGCTTGATTTTTCTTTAAATTTTTCGAAACAAACCATTCACAGAGCCTTGAAAATTTGATTATTCCTACGGACTAAAATTTTCCAAATGCTATAAATTCTTGTTTTTATTGACTCGACACGTGCCTGCTGCTAGTAGCTATTCCTTCGTATATGATATTATATTAGGTCCTTGAGCAAGGCGAGGGTACTAAAGGTGGAGTTATAGGGTTTGGTCCATAGAAACGATTGAGTTGTCGACTGTTGACAGCTGGCTCACTGCAGACTTGTTGTTGTCCAATCGTTTGGCCGATCTGTGGGTGTGCCGTACTCACCAAGATTGAATGAAATTCGTTTAATGCACCGGAAACCCATTCAGTACCTCGGGTTTAATTCCGAATGTAAAAACGAGAATAAAAACATTAAATCTAAAGAGCTTGGACTTAAAAAGCAGGCATGTCGTTTCGATATTCATTTCTACTTTACGATCAGATCGTGTCCGACAGAAGGGTTTCTTAAAGAATTATTCTCGTTTCCTGTACGACCGGAAGTTGTCTGAATTATTCATTGAACGATAAAAAAAAAAGAGGGTTTCAGTTGATTCTATGAGAGAAAAAAAAAAAAAAAAAAAAAAAATGCAAGCTCGAATTGTTAAGATTTTTCTCAAAATCACTTTCGCTCTTTCATTATTAAAATTTAGTAGAGGCAGATTGATATCGTGAAGTGTACGCCTTGGTTCACATGGTTTCTGAATGCATGAGCCAGTTCGGTATTAAATGGAATAAGAAAAAAAAAAAAAAATGTTTAAGAATCAAGCGGTAGGCTAATAAATCGCGAATCGTGTCGTGCTTGCGGAATGCCCCCGCCTAATGCCAATTTTTATTCATATGTATAGTCATGGATTTCATATGAACCTATTGCCGATGAAAGTGCTTTGATATATAATCGCTGGTATACATAAATTTTAGCTACCTACATATGCCAGGCGGTGGTTAAAATTAGTAATTGTTCTGATTTTTGTGAATGTCATTCCTCTGATGAAACGCCAATAAACTGTAATACCTACTTATATCATATATGTTAGGTATATAAGACGGTGAGGGAAAGTTGGCATTTAAATATCGGATAAAATTATCGAATCATAGACGTGGAGTCATTCGATTCATCAATAGATGTCTTTATTTTTATTTTTATTATTATTATATTATTCATTATTTATTGTTATCCATATACTTCAGAATTTATGCTACCTACACTCGAACACCCAACATCGGGACTCCTACGCTTGAACACGAATCGTTTTAGAACTTTTGCAATTCTCTCTCTTGAACGGAGGCCTATTCATATTTATTATCGTTTACAAGAGCGTGAAGCAATTCCAGAATCGGTTTTTGTTCGTTACCCTGAACTATTTGTCTCAGATATGAAATACATAGATATATATATATATATATATATATATATATATATATATATATATATACACATAGGTATATACATATAATATATGTGTATCCTAGTCGTTTGTTAATTAAAATTTCTATCGTAAAGTTCACACGATTAAAATACCGGAATACCGTGTCGAAACTTTCCAGTTATTCAATTCACCGTATTTTATTTTTCACTTCTATTACGAGTCTTGTAAATTCGAGATAGTTATAGAACCCTAGAAGAATGTCTTATTAAGTTATTTTTCCGTCGTGTCGAAAAAAAAAATATCACCTTTTACCTTATAGCTGTAGCTTATATATGTAAAACTGTTTTTACGCCTTAAAAATCGAAAGTAAATCCATAAATGAATCCGCCTTTGAATCCGCGCTCCGATTTACAAATTTCACGCGTCTCTTCACCGTTTTACCAAACAATAAAAAAAAAAAAAAAAAAAAAAAAATAGAAAAAAGAAAAGTACCAGCTGGTTGTAATGTGGGCAAATGACAACGGTGTCGTAATGATGTCGTTACGCAACTCAGCATGGACACCTTTAGTATTCGCAGTTGTCTTTCGCATGTATTAAGCACGTGAACGTATATTTGTACTACATATATACACAGCTTCTGGACAGTAGCTGCATTAGGTCCAAGCTTGAAGCTGAACCATTAACTTTCCCCGCGTGAATGAGTCCGGCTATGTTAATTATAGATCGATTAATGTAGGAGTTAAAAATGATTAGTGTTTTCCGCATTGATTCTCAAAAATCGTTTCGCACTCAAACTTAAAACCAGCAAATTATAAAATAGGCATAAGATATATGCGATAAAGATTTCCCGTTTCAAGTAATTAGACGTCTACGAAAGTCTCTGTAATATGATTACTTTTTTTTTCGCACGCAGTCAGCGGATTTATCTGCCGTTTATCTAGCTATTAAAATTATGAATCTCGGTTCGCTAGATTCATGTTGGAATTTTTCGGATCAAAGGTCACTACGTTAAATACGACCAATGAATTTCAGAACAGATATTATCGTAATGGTGGTTTTCAACTCCTCGTGAAAGAAATCACGGTGCAAAAAATGAGTGACTGATTAACAAATTCTACGGAATGGACGAGAACATAGCACGGTTAAACGGGCAGGAAAGGCCGCCGACAACTGACTTATTAATTATTCTCATTTCTTGAGATGAGATTCTCAAACGACTCACTGATTTCAATGAACGCCAGAACCCTCTGCGGACTCCATATTAATGATATACACGCATTAACCGCAAGAGGAGGTATTACAGGTATTATTCAAGTTTCCAGAGCTATTTTTCACCTTTAGGTAGTATACCTACTTTCATACGTTTTTACTTAAATATATTATTCTGGGTGGCCTTTTGTTATTGGTTTATTTTTAAAAATGACCCGCTAATCTTAGAACAAAATTAGTGACTGATTGTAACAAGACAATATTAATAAATCTTTCCATTAGCATGATAGTCGATCGACTTGTAATTGTTACCCTTTTTACACAGAAGCTTATTGAAGTTGAGCCTCAAAAAGTGACGAGTTTTTATCAGCTATAACTAGAATGGTATTTCGAGATGAAATTACCCGTTAGAATCTAGGTACATGAATACCTGGCAATCAGTTACCTTTATCTACCAAGTTTAGAAGAATTCTAATTTAAGGACGAGCGAGATCGCATCCACATCTGCACGGTTGAGAAAGATACACTTGATTTGCGAATAGAGATATGAATCTTAACAGCTTAAAAGCTATAGAGTCCATCACCATTAGACGCTAGTGTGTATACGCTGCAGGAATATCACTTTTTACTCTTATACAGCACTATTCGTTGCCTCATCATTGGCACTTGTTACGGCTAATTGTGAACGTAGACTTCACGAGATTAAACACTCGCCCATTTTTTGTCCCATCAATCCGAGTCGGACAATAGAACCGTTTTTCGAGGCATGGTTATAAAATTTTTTAATTACTTAGCTACCTGCGAGTGAATAGGCGTATATAAGTATATAGGTTCTCTATAATTCGGTTCCCAAAGATCTTACATTTTTTTCTCTAAATATGTGACGAATTCATTTGGTATATCAATCCGGTCTCAAAATATGGAGCAATATATAACTTTGGCGTTTGATTTAATTGTCGTGATTGACATCAGCCGCGATTCGTTAATCGATGCGCATTCAGACTAGCCGTATGTTCTACGTTTCGTGCATGTCATGAGTCGCGTGGGTCGTATTACTTGGTGTATATTAATTTGCTTTCCTGAGCCCCATGAATATGTAAATTACTCTCATAAGCGCTGTAGGTAAACGCGCGCCGCGACCACAACTGCGACGGTGCGTACACAGTGCGTGCAGCACAGGGTAGGTATAAGTATGGGGTAGACGATGCATGTTGACAGAGACGTCATAAGTCGTGTCTCCTTCGTCACATGCCATCGCCAATATAGAAACTAGCGACGTAAATGAACAAGCAATTCCATTACTTATCACTTGGTTCGCGCAAATCATGGCTTTTGATTAAAATCATTCACCCTCTCGTCTCTGTCGACGTTGCAAATTGATATAACTGATTTCGAAAGTATTAATGACTCTCATGTGTATCTGGGAACAATAATTAGATAAAATTTCAATCAAACTTCGGTGCACTTTCATGAGAGGATAAACAAGTATAGAAGAATTACGCTTCGCGAATTTATACCCATCGCTACTCGCGCGAAGATCAAGTTTGTCTAACCCAAGTCCGTCTTGGATAACGACCATAACGCTCCGAATGTCTTAACCTATTATATTTACATAAACGTATTAATCATGATGCAATTGCGGAGGCTGGTACTCCTATCGTATTATTTGAATCTGCTTGTCTTACATTATTCCATGAAGTGTCACGTCGCTATCACGGTCGTTAGTTGAAATCAATAAGCTAATATCGGTTTTACAAGATCACAAGATAGAGAGGTGCATTAACGTCGACGGTTCTACTCGGCGATATGAAGATATTTATAGTCAGTTCATTAATAAGACATATCGAATTTGAAAATTACTCTATTTTCGATATCCTGTACCTACTATGCAGGAACTTTGAACCTTGTGTTACTCTTCGGAGATATCGAATCGTCACATTTCCTCACAGTCTCTTTTAGATTCTGGAAATTTGGTTTCGTCCGAAACCGACGTTTTTTATGTCACCCATGTCGATAAAAGAAACATATGGATTCTATCATGCCTTCAATTGTGGCAAAAGTTTAAATTACTTCGTGCACTGAAACAGTATAATAGCCATTTATTCTAAAATAAAATATGCTATATGGTCATCCGGAAAATTTTGTGTAAATCACATTGTACCGAAGCAACAAAAGCATCAGCATTCAGCATATAATATCCAAACAAGTAATAGAAGCTAATATTGCAAATTAAACTTTCTGCAACTTACATATCGTGTAAAGGTTCGTAATATAAGCTATAAAAATAAACGAGCTCATAAAATTTGAAGACTCTAACTTCCTGTTGATAAAATGATCTGCAAATTTCGACACTGTTTTTATCTTAGCGTTTGAACTCTCTTGAAATTTTTGACTGAAGTAGACGAGGCGATGTCATCACGATGATATCCTTACCGAAGCTTGTGGTTAAATACAGACCTAAACCACGGAGGCTGCGTTTCAGTATTTCACCTCTACTCTGCACGTTGTCCTTTTCTCTCTCTTCCACCTCCACCTCCACCTCTTCTTCTTTTTCCTCTTCCTTTTTCTCTCTTGCGAGTGGCGGGGGAAGGGAGGCAGTGTGGTAACCGTAGCGTGAAGTAATTCGCAAAGACTAAATCAGAAGAAAGGTTCGATGACCTCACCGTGTGATCCACGCGGTCCATTCGGAGGTGGCTCACTGCTCAGCTTCAGAGAACGCGTGTTCCGGCCCGGGTCTCTCGCTGCTTATACTTGGCTCCATGGTTGCGAGGTCAATGGACCAAGGCCGGTCCTACCTGTTGTCCCTTTGTAACATCTCCCTTCCCCCTTTCCCCTTCTGTCCTCATCCTCTTTTTCCATCCTCTGCCCCCAACACTCACCTACGGGGTGTCCAAGGATGTTTTCTCGCCTCCAGATACGCTTTTCCACTTTCAACAAGAGAGCGAAATGGTCCTGAGTCTCTGACAGATTGTATGAAGGGTTCAGCGAAGGAAGGTTTCGGTATGTTTGGCAAAAAACTTAAAGTACTTTGACCAGTTTTAAAGCATGGACGATTCGGTTGGGGTTTTTTTGGAGATTAAAGTTAAATGATTCTCTGATGGTTCGGATTGAACATCTGCGAATGAAGACATAAGAGGAATTTGCGGACACCCAGTTTATAGTGGCGTTCGGTCCTGCTCAGCATCTTCCTTACACAGAACAACCCCGCCCTTGGTTCGTTGGTCCGGGGAACTCTGAAGGTTCAAACTTGTTCAACGCTCGTTTCAAAGTGTTCGTATAGGTATAAAATTATGCGAGTACTTGCTCCCGCGCGTTGTTGTACCCAGAATACAAACTCTACCATCTTTCTTTGCACCGTGAGATTCTCGCTTCCTACTCTGCCAGTATTCTAGCCACAATTTTCCACAGTAAATTCGAGTCGGGTTGGTGCAATGGCTGTATCGTATTCTCTCATATTTTCGTCAATATTTCGTTTGCCAATTACGATGGATTGCTTCCTTTTGTTTTTCATCCAATAATTGGACGAAAAAATTTCGAAGACTTCATTGTCTCGCCTAAGTCTTACGCTCCGATCTGTGTGAATGAATTTTTGCAGACTCAAATTTATATCTGATCATCGTTCTGGTGGATTGATTAATTCTATATCATTTTTTAAATCACTCTATGGCCGAGTCGAATGACGGGGATAAATGTACCCTCGGGAAATTGAGAAATGAAGATGGAAGAAATTGAAAGATTACTCCGAAGCGGTGAACACTCGATTGACCGACCTTCTCTGTATAGCGTAACTATACCTACCATCGAGGACTTGCTATGCCAGACCATAACGTCAGTATAATATAGTAAGAAACGTCGCCTTGATCTAACTTGAGATGTGACGTGACTACCGTACAAGATTCCGGGTTAAAGAAACTGACAAAGAACAAGAAAATAATAATTGGACGAATGTCTGACCCAGAAATTTCAAATTAACCGTCATTTTTACCGGATTATTTGTATATGTACAGTATAATATGTTTTGTTCCTTGGCTTGATCTGAATGATTCAGCGTTTGGATTTCCTCCAGAAGGATGATTCTATATAGAATAATGGAAAAATAAATCAACAATAAGAAGAGTGTAGGAATATATAAGAGCGTAAGAAAAAGTCACGAACAAATAACCATTCGCGGTTAGAATATGTCCTCACGTCTGTGACGCAAATATGTGGTGATTATACTCTATTAACGTGTAAATTATAATCGTTGATTATTTTTCATCCACATAGTATAACAATTGTTGAAAATGAAAATCCATGTAAATAAATCATCGGATGTAACTTTGATTCGGTATCATATTTTTTTTGTAACGGGATCGAATATTAAGCGATTACAGAGGAATTATCTGATGGGGAAGAGTACTGCAGGTATATGTATGTGTACGTATACCCATACGTATGTATGTAACATGAGGTTAAAGTTTTCGAGTAATTAACGTTGGTTTACAGTCACTGACCATAAACCGATCGAACCGACGGCCATATATATTTTGACTCAAGAGTCAAACGACCTGGAGAATCGATTCGGTGACCCTATACGAAATAATCACTCGAAGAAGCCTTCGTTTACACATCGATTAACGCGTCAAACTTAATTAAAAATTGATGTGTAGTCGTTACGCAAATAGCTTAACTTATTAGATAAATTAGAATAGGGAAGAATATAATACAAGCATTAATGTGTGTGATGGAACGTTCCAAAATTGCATACAAAAAGACATAGCTGATCCAAAATTTGATTAACAAATTTTGTTAATGGATTATTTTGAAGATTTATACTAATTCCACGTTAAAATTGAGCGGATGAAATCGCAGCGAAAAAATTAATTGACAATTACCGTTTCCTGAGTCCACGAAGATTCTACAGGTATTTTTTTTTTTTTTTTATTGTCTTTGATTTTGATTTTTCTATATATTTTTGTTTTTTGTATTTATCTCGAGTTCCCTCGTTAACGGGTACATTCAACCAGGTGATAGGTGGGTTCGTGTCTCTGACTATTAAACTATTCACAATTTAATAGAATTGTACTATCCCACCGTGGCGTAATTTGTTATCCGTTCTTCGTGGCCGTCACGCGGGAATATGTATATCTATATGAATAATATAATGTTTGACCATAAGGAGTGATAAATTCAAGAAATCCTAATGCCTTGAGAAAGCTCCTATCTATATGTATACAATTTCTATATCTTATACATTTGCGATTAGAACGAAACGCTCACTATATGCGTCGTGTTGCAGAGTTAATTTAAGATATCCTGAGGGTTTCAAACCCGTAATATATCGTTGTAATAGCAGTTACCCCGACGTGGGTTCGATTGCCGTGCCACTTTTACCTAACAATTTACTTTTTTGCCACATTCAAACACATAACGGTCTCAAGCTTGCAGGCTCAAAATGACGATGCGGATAAACGCACCATGCGTTTTGCTTTCATTCTTTCTTTTTTATCCACTTACAATACATTTGGTAATTGACGCCATGATTCAGCGACTCTAATATTTAATTAATCCTCTCTTTATGTTGCAGGTGAGAATTTCAACAGAGAACTGTTTCACTCTTTGGAACAGGTAAATCGTCTTCTATAACTAATATTTTCATCATTTAATATTCAACCCAATGAAATCTTGAAACGAAAGTATCATTTCAAGTCAAGAGTGCAGCCTCGGTTACACCGATTTTATCCGTCACTGGTTAATTGCATCTTTATGCATTTGAGTACGAAGATCGGTATCAGTTTCATGCGAATACCAATATCAAAGTGCCAACAGTCAGGTTAGCCCAATCTCGTATCTTGACGCCCGGTCATCGCCGACGTCTCTTTCGATTCCATTGACAGGCAGGTATAGGCACTTTGGGATGGTGAATTGCTGAAGCAACGATATGGAACGTGTAAATGCGGTTCATATGTATGATCGGTATGCATTTTCGAATGTGTAGCTCTTTTTATAATATAAGATTAAGCGACGTCCCCCTCTGTGATATGGAAGGTTTTAATACGGAGCCGAAAATTATAGATGACACGTATATGCTCCGCTTGTCACGGTCAACGAACGCGATCCAAATTACAGATCTTGGTTTTGACTAATTGGCCGAGAGATCGTAGGGAGGAATAAGACCCTTTAAAGAGCCTCGGGTACCTAAGCCAATTGAGCAAAGAATCTGTTTGATTTATCTCAGGTAATTGAATCACTTCGTTTTATTTCGTACCCATATAGATATACGTAGAATACTTGTGTGCCTTGGTGTCCGATGGTGGCACACAATTAAAGAGTTCCGCGAATATACGTATATGTGCAGAGATATGGGCTTCGAATGCGGAAGAGTGATTTTTGAAATGTATGTACTGCATGGGTACACATATGTTGATTTACTCCCAAATAATTCAATACCAATTAATAGAGACAGGAGCGTGCTATGAAAATGAACAACTGTGTCAATTATACGCACAATTTCCGGTACATTCATGTTCATATAGGCTCGTGCGGAATATCATAAATAACAAACATCCGTTGCATGCCGGTAAGATCGAGCCTGGTGTGAAACAGAGATAGATCACTCGTACGGTATTTGATATAATTATCATTGATTAGTCAGGCGATGTTGAAGAACCTGAAAGATGATTTCGGAGATCGAGAAAAAAAAAAAAAAAAAAAAAAGAAAAAAAGGATAGTCAAAACCCAAAGAAAATAAGAGGAAAAAGAACTCGCTTTGTTGTATCTGCGTGCCATTATCTTTCACGCGCTGTCCGACCACCTGGTCGTTGCGTTGGACTAAAATACCCGATCAGACAGATAGACAGACAGGAAGAATCTCTTCCGAATGGTATCTCGCGTTCCCGCGAGGCATTGAGGCCTGAAAAAACTGGCGCTTATACAGCCGAAATTCTGAGCCTGAGTTTCCCTTTGTTTTATTTTAATCGGAGTTATAGGATACGTAATTGAATTCGACCAGACGAACGAGGGCAGAGGTCAGGAATTAATGTACGAGAAATTGGCGCCGGATCGTTGTTCGCCTGCGTTCGAAAATCACACATGATATGTGGGATCCTTCAACAACGCATTCGAACTCCCTCTTATTTGATTATCAATCTGTGTCTAAGCGAAGGACCATAATTTGCTTCGTATATATAATCAAATCGTTGTATAAATATGAGTATGAAAAATGTCATTTCGCATACAGATTCTCGTATATGGTATGAATAATGAATATAATCTCCTGATTTAGAAATGGCTCACAAATACTATATATTATACGCTACAGGTTTATTTCAAGGATAATTATGAGAATAGAATGAGATGCTCATATAGGATTGGCTAACTGATCGTATAAATACAACACTTCTCATATCTTGGTGATATTTTACCACCAAATGTAACTTGACTCGATCGTTCTGACTTCACCACAAGTATAAAATGTTCAAATGCGTTGATCATGTATGTGCCGAAAGGAAAACGATATTCAATTTTACAATGAAGAGATTTTATCGAATCTTATACATACGTCGAAAAATGTTCAATTCTCTTCAACTGCACAGAGTTGAAGGCAGAAAATACTAGCTTTAACGAGGCGTCGTTTTAGAAACTTTGCCTAACAATGGTAATCGATATATTAATTGGTCGTTGAAAAAAGGAGTAGAAAAAATAAAAAATAAAAAAAATCAAATGGCATCAAGTGTCACTTGGCGCGACATCAGCGCGCGGTTCGCCACAGACCGCAAATGAATCATTGCAATATATAGCGATGCGCGGTTAGGTAACGAATTTGCACGGGATTCCCACTCCTAATTCTTTTTCAAAATCATTTTTCGTCAAGCAAATTTTTGACTCGTTGAATTTTGGGGAACCAAAATTTGAAGTAGATTAGATGTAAGAAATGGTGTGTGTAAAAAAAGAAAAAAAAAAGTAGAAAAATGGAAAAAAAAAGTTTATGCCTCATATACTGCAACGTCGATAAAAAGTCGGGTTTATGTTCATAAGGATTGCGCAGTGCTCAGGCAAACATGTACGGATAATTTGCTACTAATAATAAAACGAAATGAGACAATACGTGACAGGCTATTATATAAAGTACTCTATGTAACACTTTTACTGCAGCAGCCTCGCGGTGACCATAAGCCAGTTTCCGTGCTATACGTGTCCCTCCGAACAGCCCAGTCATAAGGTAATATCGAACAAGGCCGATACATTTCCTGTTTGGTAGCTTATGCGGACTTCTATTCGCATACATAGATACGGATTATATTCATATATGTACATACATGGTCTGTGTATATCGTCGCTGTACAAATATATTTACGTTTACACGATATATATTTGCGCAGTATAGATAACAGGCATAAATGCATACCACGACATCTACATATATATACTATACGCAGGAACACTTACATATATATATATATATGAACAGTTTAAATATCATTAAGATTATAATTTACACATACACAATACACATATTCTGCAGATACGAATATCGTCAATTTTACTGCGTGGGGAATTTCTACCAATTATCAGCAAACTAGTTGAAAAATTCTTGACATCTCATATAATGTACTATGCAGATCCAGTATTACATTAACATATTAATCTCTTATTTATTTCACGAAGAAAAAATTTGTTCACTTTATTTGCGGGGATCAGAGTCTGACCTTTTCGAAAATATATATCGATTCTCTGACAAAAAATAATGACTCTCAAAGTACCCACACAGAAAAAAAAAAAAAATACTCGTTTCAGGAAAAAGATTTCTTGTTTCAAGAAACTGTGGTTTCTTGAATGTTTTTTGATTGAATCAAGGAAATATGTTCTTAATTCAAAATAATATGTTCTTAGTTTGAATTAAGAACATATTTCCTTGATTCAATCAAAAAACATTCAAGACATTTTTTTCCTGAAACGAGGAATTTTTTTTCTCTGTGCAGATATTTAATTGATCGAAACATTTTATCTAAAAGATTTAAAAGAATATAATTAATTTCTCAAGGATGCAGTGTGAATCAGATTTTTGACTTGTTTAAAAACCGAAGTATTTTTATCTTATCGAATTTTTCAGTTATATTACATTTCTCATAACATGGGAATCTCATTTTTAGATACTTATATACTTCTCTCAATGCATCTCATTGTTTTCTGTAAAATTAACTCAAATTTAGTTAAAAATTGAGCAAATTTGAACATCTGCACATTTAAATGTGCAACAATTAACATCCGTAAATCCATTATACGATGTATTCTCAATACCTGTACTGATCTAATGAAATTATATTAACATGGTGTAAAAACTATAGAATTAAAGTCACCGAAGACGTTGACGCTGGAATAGGAAATGCCCAATGCCAACTGCATGAGTGCGGTCAGACTTATAGAGCGCGTGCGAATAAATGATGTGTGCATGGAGAAGGTGGGTAATAATAATTAGATTGATGGGCGGATATGTTCGATTATTCATTGCGCAAGCTTAAGCGCAAGTATTATATGTATATGTACTAGGTATACAGCTTGATAATTACCTATATGATGCAATTGACGTAAGTCTGCGACATATGTGTGCGAGGCGCGAAAAACATATGGGAATACTTCTAGATCGGTTATGTAATGAACGCGTTGGTTTTTCACACCTTGAAATTTGAAAGCATTGGTATGTGTACGGAGATGTCTATATCTCAGTATATATGTGTTCATTGATTATTATATTATAGGCGCGTTGAATTCCAAATGTTTCCTTGAAATATTCGCGAGCGTTATTGCAGCTAGATTTTAAGAATTTTTATGTACTTGGTCCGATCCTATAATCGTTGACCTATCTCGAAAACATCTCCTTCAAAGGACAAATCCGGCAATTAGCATAGCATGGACGAAAGTCAACAGAGATAATAGTTAAAACCGCTTTTTTTTTTTTTTTTTTTTTTTTTTTTACAGTCGAGACTTATGCGGAATTAACATTTATGCTAATGCCGAAATACAACGGGCTCTTTTTTTATACGCGGTGATTCTCAATACAACGATCGGATAACTTCACGCTTTTGGTAAAATATTTTACCGCTCTTTTTTCACGTTCACGTCTGAACAAAAATAAATATTTTATCACTCGATTGGTTGAAACATCATATAAGATAATTTATATTTAAAACGTTCGGTTAACAAAACAACAAGAAAAATCTGCGCAAATATTTTCTAGACGAGCGGAGTTGTATATAAATATTGAAGATATTTTAAAACTATAAATTAACCGATTCCTTTTTTTCAATCATTATTTTATTTCATTTTATTTTCCTTTTTTTATTTTTATACTGCTGAATATTTTTGACTATATACGCGTAAACAAAATGTTGAATCAGTTGTCGATGTGAACAGGTTTAGGCTTATACTTGAAGAACACAATATTTTGCGAGATGTTGAAAGTCAAAAAATTTTTACTGACGTAAGAAACTAATTCGGAGGAATTTTATAATTTTATTAATAGTTTTTTTACTCGTCTTATCGAATGATTCGATCATACGCGCCGGGGTTGAAAATTTTGAAATGTTTTATTCAGAGCAGCTGGTAAAATCCGAATATATATATAAGTAAACGTGGTTATAATTTCAAGTATAAAATATAAATCTATGAAGTGATCTTTGGCGCCGGAAATGGTTGGGATGCTGCGGCCATCCACCCTGGACCAGCTGATGTTACGTGCGCAGCCTACGTAACGTGGTTTTGCTGAGAACAACAAGAACTAAATCAGAGGGACGCTGACCTTACGAGCGAAGGGTGAGTTACCGTTGGAATGCTCGCACCCACGCCTAGTTAGCTGTTCAGGCTTCGTTGTGCAAACGCCAATAGATGCGAGTTGCATCACGGCGAGTATGCAGACAATATATACCTCTATACAATATGCAATCATACAGGGTAGCTCGCGTTGTGGACAATTGAATCTAACAAGATGAAAAAAAAGGAAGAAAGAAAAAAAAATTGTAAAAAAATGTAAGAAACTTCCAATTTTCATTTTTTTTTCCTCATTATTCTCTTTGAGCAATACTATATTGAGTAAAAGATTCTTTACTCATCGTAAAAATTGTTTCTCAAGTTTCTGATTTAAATACTTCATATTACGCCATCTTATTATTCGCATGACACATACGCGTGTACTTTGTCGACATATGTTTTATCGCCGACTGGTTACATAAGTCGTACATAGCAATAATTTATTTCTAGTCAAATTTGAATATCTCACTGCGAGACTGCGAAGACTGTGAGATTGTTTTTTCTACTCTTTGATAATCGAAGCTGCAAGTTATGTAGCCGAAGATTTTTTTTTTTCCTTCTCAACTTGAATTTTTTTTTTTTTTTTTTTTTTTTATCGAAAAAAACGATCATTCCTAGAAACGTAGTATATGTGAATGAGTGCGGTGATACGCGAGCGAGGAACTGATCAGTCATCACCTCTGGGCTCTGTTTGAGTATAAAGCGGTGGATTTGTAACATCGCATACCCAGAAGTCATTCTTGGGATGTTTACTCTCGCGATGTAAAAAGCTGATCTCTTGCGAGCCTCTCGTGGTTCTCGCCGTCAAAGCGATCTCTGAAGAGCTTTGTCTTTAGAGTTTCTCTCAGTCTGTCTCTTCTGCGCCGGTTATACTTCTACCTACTGATCGTGATCATATTCTTCGTGTCCATTAGACATTTCCGTTGTACGCGGAAGCACTGAACCTACCTCTATTCCAGCAGGAAGCGCACAAAAAACAGACGGTTACAAAATATTAAGAATTTTTATAATATTATACACTATAGTCGTGCAGTTATACATATTGATTTTGATTCATCTGTTATATATATATATATATTTCGTAGAACTATATAATTTAATCGATAAAGATTTCGTAAATGGCTTCGTGTAAATTTGACTCAGTCAGTTACAGTTTCGTTGATTTATATACAGCTCATTAACCGGAGTGTAATCAGAGGAATGGATATTCTCAAGATCTGTGAAGAATCGTCATAAATTTAAATATCAACTTCGCAGTTATACAATATATAATGAACATATACTGTAGCTTACGTCACTCGGTATCAGGAAGCACTCGTCTTGTGCAACCATGCGTTTCGAAGAGATGCCTCAACAGTCTCCGCTGCATCGTTGAGTGCATATTATAGATATACCTATATATATATGGACGTAGAACTTTGTTGTTAGTTGATAACTCGGAAGAAAGTTTAAGGAGATGTTCGTTACTGCCAATTGTGTAATGCGAACGATAAATTAACGTAATCTGTACATATATTATATGTACGCAATGTACGTTGATTGCGATCAAGTAAACGAAATTTTAAAAGATCTTTGCGCTTATTACTCCAAGCGATTAAAGTCTTACATATTATTATAGTTGATACGTAGAATTCATTGACTATCAACATTTTTTGCAATTAATTATTGCCATGCTTATATATCTGTAATATAATACTTTGCTGCAGGCGGGTATATTTGCCGCAAAGCAGTCTGACTGCCGCATAATAATATGATCGTCATCAGCGCTAGACTTTAATACAAGTTTTCTCTCAATGTCCCTAAGAAGTAGGTAGGTATACATGCATTCTGATGAAGCTGATTACTATTTACGATTGTCATTTACCCACTGGTTCAAGATAATAAAATCGATGACATGAGCGTAAACGGATGAATAAGGAGAAAAAAAAAAAAAATCGCTGTAAAAGGAATCAAAAAATTTGTGCAGTAGATTAGAGGAAAAAATAATTCCCCTAATTAGCAATAATCAATTAGTAACTAGTTGATAAATTCTGTTCGTAACGCGTAAACGTATACATAGTATGTTATGTGGCACGTGGTATATACATATGTACACCCCATGCCACATTTTTTTTTTTTACTCTGAGATGAAATTACATTGAAGACGATATGCGAGGCATGCGTCGGGGATTACCCTCAGCGCTAATCTTATCCGGACTTAACTAATGGATAGTTTGAATTCTTCCTCGGTGTTTACAACGAAAATAATCTACCCGTTCAGAAAATAAGCTGCGGTAAATCAATCAGAACTCGTTTATATGGATGGGGAATTTTAAGAAATTCTCATCAATCGAGATTTTTGTTGTTTCCCAGAAATGTCGGGGTGAAGCTTGTGCAGATAAATGGCTCCTAGCGCGAATTGGGCAATTTATGAATCTATAAATATCCAATTTTGGATAAGATTTTTTGAGCTACACCAAACGCAGATATGTCTTTCTGCGAAATTAGGATCAATCGTTCTCTGCATAAACGGTGCCTGACTATTATAGCTGCGCCATTTCGCGAATTTTATTGCTTTCGTTTACTACAACAAGTACGTACATCCAAATAGACCTGAGAATGAGTCAACGTATATTTTTACTTCTTACGTCGGAATTATTCCACGTTCAAACTCTTAACTTGTATTTAATAGAACATGTATCGTCATATCTTGTTATCCAGGACTGGGTCAGTTGCATAACTACCTATTTGATCCCAATATTATATCGTTGGTACCCAAAACGGGATTTTTTCTCAAATTCTATATATTGTCTCAATGATATTCGATACATCACATGCTACCGGATTAAGTGGACCAACAAAAAGTAACTCAGGAGCGATTTAACGCCGCTAATTGACTGATAAAAAAAAAAAAAAAAAAAAAAAAATGCCAAAGAAGCGCTTAGCCACATCGTCGTAATGGTTGCGTACAATTTTATTCTCAGACATACATATACATACATTTTGAAAGGCTCTAAAAGTGGAACGATAAACGACAGTCAATCCAAGGTGCGAATGTTATAAATGTATATAGCTGTGATTTCGGAGATTGACTACAGCAATATTATTCAAGCAAAATGTCCAAAAACGGAGTTTATTCGAGGTTCTACCTTCTGCACGCTCAAGGTCTGCACACGACGCCGGCCCAAGCTGCCCGCGGCATTCTTGACCGGTCGGACTTCAACTCTGATCAGGGGGGCTGGACACGAACCAAGCAATTTTAGAATTTCCGGAGATTACCGGATTCTTGAAGTGACTGGCGTACAGCGCTATTCAAGTCAGGCTGTAAACTTGGCTAATTTTAGCCGACCATTTGTCTGCAGGTTTATGAATAATCGGAATGAGATAATTGGGGAATTTCAAGCCACAAGCTCTGGCATAATATGCAAAATATAATCACCGTCGAAAATCTGTACGTCAGACACCGTTTTGGCGTTTCAATATTTCCGCAACCTTCAAAGTATGGTATAATGTTTTATTCAACGAATGTGTCTTCGTATGGTGGTGCGCCTATACTATAGTTGACGAGCGATTTGATTTGTTTGATTCAGGCGCCAGTCGAGGCGAACGCTTTTTACAGCGAGTCGCGTTTTTTCTCTTTCTTTTTTCTCTTTTATAATTTGATTTTTTGTTAATGGAACATCCGTGGTTACAAGTCGTAGAACAAAGTACATTATTTTTCGATAGGGAAATAAATAATTGCGAAACAAACCTTGCTGGATATAGAAGACGTAGGAGACTAAAGAGGCGCGATATGGGCTCGGTACATGACAAACACCTGTTACAATGGTGGAGCTAAAGTTGAAAAACAATTCGTATCATTTGAATAATTCATAGAGAAGGAATAAAATTCGCTTAGTTCATTGTACGAGACGCGCGTGCGGTGTGGATCGTCTAAATTGTTAATCTTATCTAATCGTATGTTGATTGGTAAGAGAGAAAAACATTGACAGCGCGTAAAAGTAATGGACTTATAGTATAGACTTGTGGAGATTCGACCTACGAAATTTCCATATTTCTGCTATATAAGATCCATCGACGGCCTTCAGATTAGCGTCGTAAAAGCCGATCGATCCGGTTGATTACTTGTGAAAAAAAAAGAAAGAAAAAAAAAAAAAAAATTAGTAGCGTGGTTAACGAGTCGCGGAAGGCAGCTGCGCATTTACAATCCCGTTTCTGCCAGAAATAAGCTAGAAATGTTGAAAATGTATAAAAATTGTATTTCGCTGCCTCGATAATTCGAAGACAACGCGATTAGCTACGATGCAATAAAAATACTTACCTGACGTTGTTTAGAGCAACTGCTTGCGGGAATTCAAAGAAAATTGTTACCATAACGAACTAAGTGCTAAGCCGGGCTTAGTTTCTGCATACCACACCTTACGAATGACCGCAATTTAATTTGCATATCAACTGATTAGCTTTATTAACAGAGCTCGGAACTGCGGCTATATGTAATTCAGAGTTTTTCATTCATAACGTTCAGATAGTATGGTTTCGAATTCTTATTCGATGAACACAATAACCAGTTTAGTCGATTGGTAGTTATTCGTTAATTACGCGATTCCGCGTTCATAGTCGAGCTATTACGTATTTTCATGGTCAGTTCAGGTCCCCCTATAATTTTAGCTCACGGAAAAGAGAAATTAGCATTGGTTATAGAGAATCAAAAACCGATAAACGGCGGCGGGATGTATAATCGAATATGGAGAAGGACTGGTTCGAGAAATTGGAATTTCTTCAAAATTCAAAATCGCAGGTGGAAGGTAACTGTTCCTGGCTACGCTCGCGCTGCGTGGTGTAGATATGGTCCTTCGTGAACTTCTTGCCCATGCAGTAACGGCTGACGATTAAGGTACGGCGAAAGACCACAGTGAATTTGAAAATTATATGTGTACACGAACGGGACTCCGCGCGAGAACTAGGCTAAAGATCTATCTGAACCTGAACTTAATTTCTCTGCGCATTGTTCTTCGGTCGTGACCCGGTGAATTAATGGAGTGGGCGACCGGAAAGAGCTCGGCTTAGTTGTGCTCCGATTTGTCAAGCTTCTCCTTTCACCATATCTAAGTCCTTAGTCCACTTTCTGCCATTCAAAATTCAAAAGTTATAATCAGCGGCTCACGAACTCTATTTCGCGTTTATTACACTTCAAGAATATTGCGGTTATTACCATTTCGCGGTTTTTTATTTTAGGTATAATTGTCAGGTACGAGCCTCCCAATCTCTCAGAAGATTCAGGGAAGCTTTTTTCGTCCTGTGGTTGCCTTTAGACATTGAAAGCCAAGGTTTATTCTCGCCTCTTCCATAGGCTTGCAGTTATAATAGTTCAACCCAATAATCATCGGGCAATGGAGTTTTTGCGTTAAATCGTATTGCCAATTTTTCTCCCAAACTATTCCCTGATCATCGTGATTACTACTCCTGTTTCAAAAGATGATGTCTTCAGTTCGCAGCGATTCATCTCTTCCTCGCGTCAAAACTTCCATCTCACCTATCTTTTTATTTATTTATTTTTCTTCACTTCTTATAACTTATATACGTTTAAATTTTCCTGCGTCTTAAATCTTCGGTTAGAGACAATGCGCCGCCGTCCAAAGGCACCTATATAGGAAGGCTATACTTAACCTTTGAGGATGGGTTAAACCGTCGTTACTATCGGACGCGTGTCCCTGATTACAGTGCACCAGTCCAAGTCCTAATGGCGGTGAGTCGGTCGGTTGAACGACTAGTATAGTTGATCTGCTAGACTCCTGTGATTCTGGAATTATGGCGTTCGGAGGTTGTCTGAAGTCTGAAAAGGTCTAAGACGAGGAATTCATTCTGCGTTTGGCTGCACCAATTAGCCGCGTCTCGGTTTCTGCAGGCAAAGGCTATTTCCTCCGTTCCTTTTTTTTTTTTTTTTTTTTTTTTCGCCTCTGGTGTAAATATACCCCTTTTCAAAACGCACTAAAACTTTTTTCGACCCACCCGACCCGAACCCTGAAGTAGAAATAAAAATTATACAGGAAACTGTAAGCAATAAATATGTTATGTTTTGTCAATAATTCCTCCTAATTCTTTCTCGGAATCTTCAGGACTATATATAGGTAATCCAACGAACCCGTTTCGCATTGCCATTTTTGTCCTTCCTCGAAACACTGCAGGACTTGACCTAATGGCATTCTGAAAATACGTGGGTGTATCGCTTGCCGAAGATATGTTACAATAACAACCTTGAATTCTATATATTTATGATTTAATGAAGCGGTTGACTAATGAATTATCAAACGAGTCGGAGAATATCAAGAGATATAAAGTCGACAGTGCAGGTAATATCCGGTATACGGCTAATTGATTCGAGATCGTATTTAGCCGCGCTTGATAATAAGACTTGAGTTGATTCGGTAACGAGGTAATCATTATATGACGAAGAAGTTCAGGTCTTGTTTTGCCACGCACCGATGGATCTTCAGCGTGTGCGTATAGGCCTGTTTACTTATTCATTTATTTAAATACGGTAATTGGTCCGGTTCGTATAGATGCTGTACCGTCAATGGCTGCACTTCGCGCGTGTTAATTTGCTCTGAAATTAACCCCGGTGCAGGTTAATCCTTTCTTTTTATTCTCTCACCTCGAGAATAATTCTCAATTGAAAATTGCAGGTTTTAACGAGGGAAAAAGATTTTTATAAATCATATCATAGATCGTCATTATATATACTTACAGAGTGCTTCATTAATTCTTCACTCTGTAATAAATAATATGCATGCATCCACGAATTCAACCTTTCTGCGGGTAATTTTTCAATGCCAAGAAACTTGCCACGAGAGCTCGATGAACTTTAAACAATAAAATTGCTTCAAGAAAAGACCAGCAATCTGACAAGGGAACATATTCTATGAGGTGAAAAAGAGTGTCTCAAGATTCTAACACACGAAAATTAGCTTGTTAGAGTAAAATTTGAAGAAAGAACTGAATCGCACCGTGTAAAACTGCGCAGATTAAAATCTTTCATATAGGACATCCATGCATACATCTAATGTCCTAGTCGCTCGTTGTTCTCTCAAATCTGATTTTTTTTTTTTTTTTTTGTTTTATTCTTGTATACGAAAAGCGCGGTAGTTTAATACCGTAAGACGGGTGGGCTCGTCCGGTGAAATACTTTGGTTAAATTTATCGGCAAAAAAAGGATAAGAGACAGTCGAGAAAGAGGGAACCGCATGGTCAACATATGCGCGTGATTAACTGACAAATAAAAGGTCGAAAAACTGGACTCGGGTTTCTGGTTGGATCTCAAAGCTAAGCGATGGGCTATCTTTCGGGAATAAACTTCGTCGAGATAGCCTCGTGTGTATCGGATAATCAGAAACGGGGAAGATTTTTTTAAGAGGCAAACGACAAAAACACAATAGGAATTACGACGGGGCGATAAATTTGAAAAAACTAAAATAGTTTAGCGAGTTTAAATTGGTCAGCTAGACATCGGGCCATTAAAGATTCAGGAGATGTGTCTGGACGATATACTATAACGCCGCCGCAAGACCGATCCTCCAGCTCCAGCCAGTTTCTAGTTCGCCGGTAACCAATTAGAAGGATCACTTCTGTTCTTTAAGGACGACTGGAGGTCATCGTCGAAGGAGGTCGTTAGACAGAAAAAAAGGTTAACTTGAGCCAAGAAAATTATTCTTGATTCAAGATAATTTTGCGGTCCAAAAATGAAGACCGAAATTTTCTCGGATCAAATCAAAATTTTTGGACCGCAAAATTATCTTGAATCAAGTCAACCTTTCTTTCTGTTTAGACATCGTCCTTTTTCAGGATGGGCCCTTGGTTGCAAGAGCCGAGAAAATCCAAGGCATAAAATGAAGAAAAATAATATCACAGACATAGATCCTGTGGTGATGATCAATCGACGACTTCCAGGTTACGAGAAGTTATCAATAAACTATTTCAAATATAGAATGACTTCCTGTAATCTATTCGCTATACTCTTATACGCTCTACACGGTCTTCAATCAGTCGACTGCAGCAACTGTGGAGACTTTGAGTCGCAATTTTCACCGTTGACAGGTTTAGGTGAGAACCGATACGAGCTATATATTCCACGGTAGTGTTCTCTTCCGCAGTGGTTTAGCTATATAGTTGAAGATCATATATGCAGGTATACCTACATACCTTGAAATTGAGTCAAGATGTTAGCGCGAGTCGATGTTCATTGCTCAGAAGCGAGTGCACCGGGGTTTACAACGCTCGTTAAGATCGGTTGACGTGGAAAGGTTGGATGAAGATGGGATACTGACACCCTGGTTCCGCGTGCCTATGCAGTATTTACACCTGAGGCACCAGATTGCGAAGTGGATGATGTCGTAAATAACGAGAATATGTCAGCGAATATCTAACTGGTGCAGCGTTATAGAAATGGATAAATGCTCGGACTCTTCCCGTTGAATATCAAAGTGCAGGATTAAACCGGAAGAAACGATGTCGCAAATGCTGATTCAGAGGTTGTTCAAAATCTCGAATGGAGTTGTCTGATAATTTCCGTCGCTAAAAGCGCGGTTTAATCCTTTAAAACGATAATTGGAATAATCCTAGATTTCCAAGTGCAGCAGCAGCATAGCTAAGACTGTTATTCGTGCGAAGTAATCTTGAAATACTCTTTGTAGTAAATTGTTATTACTATCTCACCGCAGCGACCTGTTGCAAAGGCTAATGTCACGCTTTGCTCCATTTTAGTTGGACGTCCTTGAGCAGATTTTTAATTTTGCATTTAAAGAAGTTTTCGCCCAGATTTCAATCCTTGACCAACGTTCAAACTTCTTTTAATATTCGTCTACGTATACGTATAGGTATTACGTGGGGTAATGTGTATATAATAGTATACTATACCTATATGATAGTACGTGGAACGTGGAACGTTGCCAAGAGTTAAAGAACACTTGTGAGATGGTTTAATACTAGCTTTCATACAACAATCGCTAATTACATGTCTCGTTAATAGCGTTAAATTGCAATTGTACGGATCAGAGTGCCGCTGGCGTCACTTTGCCAGTTCCCTCCTCTCACATCCCACCCCAGTTTAACCCGACCTTCTTCAAAAGGAATAAAAAGTAACTTGTATAAGAGTTACCGTTTCCTATTTCCTAACAATGAACAGGAATCCCGTCTGCCGTAGGTGCAAATTATTTGCATCGCTTTTGCAACCACGATTCTACCGTTTATACCGGCTTAGGGTACCAGCTATATTCTTAAACCATAGTATACTGTATAAAACACATCCCTATAGACGTAGATATCGTATAAACAAATAACAATATATACAGATATATTCACACACACATATTACACGTATACATATGTATCTATCTGTATTATGTTCCGTGCAGGAGGAGACGCTATTCGAACAGTTGGGAAATCAGGTCGGTATGTATCGTAGGTATGTAACGTACGTCAAGTGACAAAACTGACTTAATAAATGGTAAATCTACCGGGGACTGTGTATATGAGATCATAAAGAAAGAAATTATTCCGTAATTTTGTTACGCAACTAGTATTATATATATATAAATGGAGGGCGTTTACCGCTTTTGGAACCGAACGTGTTTTCAAGCGTATAGTCTCATTAGTGGATGTGTCCGTTTATTATATATCTACCCATCTATGAATTATTATTATTACGTTGTTGTATTTATACGGCAGCAGATGCTTGTGACGTAGTACCCTACCTAGGTGCCTACTTGTCATTAAACGAATAGCTACGCACATATCATCTCGGTGATATTTGCATATCGAAACGTGAGGAGAATAATTCTACTGCTCTATGAATTAGTCGACGTTATTAAATGATGGATGAAAATCAAGATTTAATTCTTTCTATAATTAACGGAATTCGGGTTCAAGATCCTTCCTTCTTATTCTACATATAAATTTGGAATTATTCTCCTATATATCAGATATCGTCAATTTATATTTTTTATAAAATTATGGATACCGTCGACGTTATTCTATTATGTGAGAATCTCTCACGCCTACTTCCTCGTTAGCTTCCATTCATGCTATCGCGACACCAACAAAAAATCTCATTTTACTCCAAAACTGTATTTGTCTTCTAGCATAAGCCATTCGAAGGCCAACACAACACAATCCACGAACAGCAACATTCAATCTCTTACAATAATATCAACGGCTCAATAAGGGCCACATGCGGGTCTACAATAAATTACAATCAATTTCGGTCTATAAAAGCACAGGATTTAGAATTCTCCATTTAATATGAGCGTGCATTTCTTTGATCTCCATAATTAAGAGGTTGGTGTACAAGCTCGTGATAAGCAGGAAATATATCGCAGTATCGCGGGTATACCGGAAATTGTGCAACGAGGTCCGGAGGCAAGTTAAGTGAAGCGGATTGACGTGTGGACGCAGAGGACCAGCGTCCTACAGCGTCTGTTCAACTGTCTATCTCCTCACCGACGTCTCTTGGTAGTGGCGCTTCTATTCACAAAGTGAAAGTCTTATATAGGTAGTTTTGCAGAGAGAAGAAGTATTGTGGATAGTGGATTACGGGTCGTGGATCGCAGATCGCGGATCGTGAATATCGTGGCGGAATAGCATAACATAGCATAGCATAGCATGGCATGGCATGGCATGGCATAGCATAGCATGGCAAGGCAGTGGTAGGAGAGTCACCGCTCGTTCCTCTTCAGCTACCTGTTGATCTCTCTGGAGTCTGGAGCCGTTTCCTAGTGCAGAACTCGTGTTTACACTGCGGGTCGAGGTTCCCGCGGTTTCCTTGTTCAATACGGTGAACATTCGACTGTATAGAACATACGACATATTATAGTCATCCAAGATCATGCAGTATATTATCCTCATATTATAATATGACCAACTTGTCAATCGATAGAGAGAACAAAAAAATGATTCTAAAATAAGTGTTTCGTTAATTATTATTGATACCCAAAACGATTAGGACGATGTTCAACGTGCGAAACTTTTAGTCCTATCAGCGAATAATCAGAGAAACGTTTTATAGGTATGATTAGTTCCGTAATTTAAAAGGCGAACAACGAAGTCGAGAAGTGTGCTTCTTCTTTTTCATTTTTTTCTTACTTTCTTTCCTTTCTTTCTTTCTTTCTAAATTGAACACCGAGTGAATCGAGAGAAATTGAGGTCGAGCTGAAGAAGCTGTCGTGTGCAAGCTGTACTACGAGCTGCGTTCTTTGGAGTAATGAATAGTTGGGTCGATGGGGTCGGTGGGTCGAATAAGGCGGATGAAGCGGATGGGTTGGATGCTGGCAGACTCTATGGCTGGTTGTACTGTAGGAATTAAACGCCTGCTTCTTGACATTTCGCCAGGAAGATGCTCTCTCCTGGTTATAGCTATGCTGCACGTTGGAAACGAACCGTATAATGAAAACAAGCTTTGCCAAATGCCACCTTACGGGGCATTCACAACGGACCGGAGTGATAACCATGCAAAAATAAGAAAAAAAAAAAAAAAGAAATAAATAAATAAAAAGAGTCAGTTCAGGTTTATAAGACGCTAATTTGCTGCCCGGACTCCTCCTCTCACATACGGTCCAATTAAAATGTTGACTCGAATTTTCAACCGAACGACAACTCGAGCCTAAAAGAATTCAAATTTATTCAGATATCAGATTACCAAGGACTTGATTCTGTCTTAAAATCTTTGAATTAAGAACCCATTTTCGATTTACGAACATAGTTCTTTATCTTCATATATACTATGCGCGAATGGTAGATTTCATTTGCGTATAAATTCTACAAATTTAGATGTATTCAAACTTAATGGACCCTGGAGTACAAAATTGCTTATACCTTGAAAATATCATCTCGTCTATACTTGAATATGTCTTTTTTGAATACTCTCCTCTTAATTTTTGGGGTAAAGTGTCTGGAAACAATGAGCAAAGTGTGTTCAATGATCACACTGTTATTTTTTTACTATATATTAGCCAGAAAACAAACTGAGTCATCGACGTCGATTGAATATCGTGACTCAATTTCTCGAAGTGGGAAATGGCATTGAAGTTTTCATCGTTTAGTCCTTCAAGAAAAAACCCAAATATATACTTTTTTTTTTTTTTTTGTGGTAATCGCGATTTGGAAAGAAGCCTAGAGAATTATGGATTCTTCGTATAATGTTAAATGTTTCGAAATTCGCGTATAAATTTGAGGCTGGATTGGGTCTTGATATTAGCATATATATATGAGAACTGTGACTCGCAACGGTAAATATTAATAGCGAAATTCACAGGCACCGAGGATCGTTCGCAGCATGACATAATACAGCAGGCATTTTACGCCAGCCAAACGTCGCGGTCGGACGCGTAACGATATAAATTGGTAACTTGCGTTTTGCTTTATATCTATCGTTAATAGAGTTCCATTCAATTTAAAACCCTGATCTGAAACTCATTGTCATCCAGTCCTCAGCGCTAGAGCTGGTTTGCGACTAACCGTAGTAGTTTACTCGCGTTATAAGTTTCTTGCGGCTAATCATTACTGGCAGGACTTTCTCGCCGTGCAAATATATCCGCAATATGCTTTGGCCACGTTGACCAAATACCCATATATATCTATACTCGTGATACAGCATCGATCGTTGACTCGAAAAAAGCTGTTTGCGTTTATAAAGGGGCTGTCAACTTGCCTCACGTCACGATCCGCTGAACAAACTCACTCGTGCTTCTGCGTGTTTATATATTTATAAATAATTACATATATACACAAGGCATATATATATTATATACATACTTTTGCCTGTATGCATTTATCCATATAAAACACAAACACTGCGCATATGGGGACTCGGGATCAAATAAAACGGTAATTATAGTTCGAGGTTCAAAAACTTTCCGAGTATTAAAATTACGATGCAATTAATTAACCTACTTGCAATTAACCGTCGCGATTTAGTCTTTTCTGTAATAAACTTCAATTGCTATCATATATATGAATCGATGATGTTCTGCGATGTAATTGGGACATTTCATATACCAATGTAAATTAAAAAAACATGAACTAATGGTGGGAGTGAGAATCAGTTTGCGATGCTTGAATGTATTATTTATAAATTGTCCAGTACTGGACCCTGGTCAGAGTTCTATCGATGCATAACTGAAGGGTGAAGGTACCGTAGTACATACACATGTGGTACACATACAGGGTTGATACTCAAGATTTTCAAATTTCAACGCTAGTTCTGAGTGAATGTTGCTGATTGAAATATCCATGTAAATAGATTCAGATAGTCGAGGTGTTTGTAGAGGGATAATTTTATATAAATTTCGAAATTAATCTGGCGCAAAACGCGCGTGCTTTATACCTCGATGTAATATGTAATATCGTAATAAAATTATAGAGATTATGTATTTCGTGCACCGATGGCGTGTTTTATTTTAACAATGTGGATATTTATGCAGCTGGAGCTACACGTGAGTTGATGGGAATCATTCCGCTGCGGAAATTAACGCGAGTAATTTAAATGACGAGGATTATATCGTGACTCATTAACTGCGTTGACGCGCTTCAAGTACAATGCACGCGAGTCTGAGATTCGAGAATTTGAATTCAAGGCTAGAACAGTCCGCGGTTATACCTTGGCTTGTGAAATTTTTGGAATAATAAAAATTCACCTTTGTTTAACTTTGGCTGCGAATTTTACTGTGAATTACGTGCGATTTCCGCCCTGGCATATAACTTAAAGTCTGCAGTAGTTATAACGAAAAAAAGTTAATTGTTATTTTGGTACAAGGATAATAATGCATGAATTGAAAAATCGTCACACCGCTGAACTTACGACCTACGGTCTAGCAATGATTGTGAAATCCTTGAAAAATTCAACCAATTACATAAAACAAGGAGTTAATCTATCATTTTTTAAATTAAAATTAAAAATCGAGTTTTCTCTGAGGCAGGCGTTTACTTTCTTGCAATTCCTTAGCGACTTGAATTAGACACTCCCAGATAATAATCGAGCTATTAATAACTAGATATACCAGTCGGGATTAATAAAAATTAAAAGTGTTTAATGCTCCGGTTTAAAGACAGCCGGAAATGAGTCTATCGCCTTTTTTTCTTCTATAAAAATCAGGTTTTCCAATGGTAATAAATGATTGGTTTACTTTAATTTAAGGTTCGAAAGTTTGTGATCAATATCGATGGTTTATGATACATGGGACGCAAAATACATAGATGAAGATATCTCAGTTTGAGAAAATATGATGGGGGGGTGAGTCTGTAGATTGATCCTATGATGCAGGGGATTCTCGTTTCTCGACTTAATTAAATTTGCAATTTTCAAAATGGTGATTAACGAGTATAATAATTGTGCCTTGGACAGTCGCTTAAATCAACGAGTCACCGCACCTCAGAGGTGGTCATCAGTCGGCACAAACAGCAAAGAACGAGTTGTAAACGATTTTATCGAGATTATCTCGGCAGCAAGCTAGGTGAGTTATCATATACACCATTCGTATGTAGATTAGAATCATGACTTCTGTAGAAGCCATTCAACTCTTTAACCGGACGTCAATATCAAGGCATATAGGTACCTAACTACTGCTAAAAATATTTTTTTCCATTTTTCAATATCATTTTTATTTATTCATACTACCATAGGACTTTCGATTCGCGTTTTTATTTTATATGATAAAATCGGTAGCCAAACCTGCAGGACGAATTATGATAGCTTACACTTTTGACAGATGATCGTGGCGTTTGAACACCCGTCGATGACGGCATCTGAAAATTATTTGCAACTCTTTTTTTACTCTTTCTTAACGCACACGTTTTTCGCTTTATGTATGGTATGTGTGTATTATGTTCTCTCGATCGAGTCTCGCATACACGTCCTTATATATATATATATGAAATGAGTAAGAAATTTCATCGTCACTGATTGATTCACTCGCGATGTGATTTTTTGGCGGGAATAAGGTATACGAAATAAGATGCCAGTGTATATAGTTTCTGTCGTGACGATCATCCGCGACATATAGGTTCCATGATGATATTTGATGGGTAAGTCTAATGTGTCAATACGTCAATGTCGAATATCGTTAAGAACGGAAGAAAGCTGTCCCATCGATCCGTCGACCTTATGACTGACGTTTGATGACCCGCTTCGTGACACTGCCGTTAACCGATTAAGATTCTGCGAATTGAACTTAATCCGTAGATTTATCGTATCGATAATTTTAAGTAGTCATACTATAAATTATCTCCGAACTCGGGAAGTACCTGTTTTTCCCAAAGCTCGTAAATTGTCCGTTGTATCATATTCCGCACGTGACTTTCTATAGCAATAATAAAAATGGGGTTAAATGATAATACGACAGACTAGTTAAGTCCCAAGAGAAAACTAGCTAGCACCAGTATAGTCCACTCGCGTATATATATATATCCAATATTCCAACAATGTGGTTGTACAGTGAAAGTGTAAAGCTAAAGGACAAGCTACGGCCTCGCGCGAATGTCCTGGGGATGCAGTAAGCCCGAGACATTTCTTGGACACCGAGCCCACTGGACCACGATGAGAAGTGGAGACCGATTGGTGATTGCGAGGTGAGATTATAGTCGGTACTTTTACTTCCCATTCTCTTAATTAAAAGATTGAAAATCAAGGGATCAAGATAGTCTAAACGTTTGTGAGTATAACTTTGCACACTGTATAGGTATACCTACTCGTTACTCTTCTTATTCTTATGATATACTTCATAGTCCTGATTGTGAGCGAGGTAAATCATTTCTGGTGCGCGATGTGCCTTAGCATTAGCAGACTTTAAGGCTAGTTAAAGCCTTCGCACAAGAAAGGTGATGCGGATGAGGCTACGAGCGAAAAAGCGTAAACTACCTAAGTGAATACGGGTCCCTCACCTTTCGCGGTGATGACGTGACCAGAGTAATTGTGTGGGCTAGCTCAACTCGGAGACGCCTAGCATATATTGGCGGTATTATATATCTATCATTGCCTCGTTCGAATAGTAGGCAAGCTATAGACATATGTATATTATGCGTGTGTCTATACGTCGTATCTATAGAAGAAATTCACTAACATATATATATACAGATGTATATGTGTACATATAAATTTATATATCGATGTTTGTCAGAGTCGAAGAGTAGGTATAGATTATGGAACAGCCCGGTTCAAAGACTAAGTAGGCATTGGCGAATGAACGGTGCGTTGCGTGGGTCGTCAGAGTAAGGTGGGCGATCTGCCTACGTTCCTTGAATAATAAATCTGAGCCACGTCGTCTATGGCTGGGGGTTTGCTTCGATCTAAATGCATTCATAGAGAGTGTTTACAAGCTTATGCCACGTACGAGTTAACTCCCGCGAATTTACTCAGCTCATAGGCATCGGGTTAAAAGACAGAATTTCACGCCTATAGCGATATAATCGATCATAGGCGCATACCTAGACATATTACGTAGTACCTTATGTACGCAAGATTGGTGCAGGTATATTTTTAGCGATTGAAAAAATGCGTACGGCGGTACGGTAATCGAGGATATAATTAGAAACTTTATTCAAGAATCGTGGGAAGCTGTAGATTAATCGTGACCAGTGTGGACACCAGTGTGTGGTCTCTTGTTTTTGCATTTTTCATCAACACCGTCGGTTTTAATTGCGCTGAGAACTTCCTGGTATCAATTTATCGCGACCTCCTACCATTGGTGTCGGTCCATCGGAAAGAGTGAGCACGTATATAGGTTCGATTAGCGGTTTACGTTTGTTACAACTAAGAAATCTCGAGATTGTATATACTGTACCAACGGGCTGCATCACGAGGGGGCAAACGCGACTTATGAAGTCAGGAGGGCATCCCGGTTCCCACGGGAAACGGGCGGATCTTTTCTCCGCCTTATCTACCACAGGACTCTTTCCTTATATTCCAGATAACTTACTTAGGTATACCTACTCAGCCTGGAGTAAGATGAAGAAGAAAATAGAAGGGCTAGAGATCCATCCGCGTTATTTTCCCAGATATGCGTAGGAATAACCCGGCAGACTTGATCGAGCAATTTAATAATTGCAATTAAGATACCAATCAGCTTGTGTTACCTGGCTCTCTCTTACCCATAGCCTATGATTCACGTCGATATCAAGAGTTCAAAAGTTTGGTGTAAGTGGATAAAGAAAAAAAAAAACAAAAAAAAAAAAAAAATCGAAAGCTATCTAGCCACGTAATTTTACTCAGAAAGCTATAAAGACTAGACAAAAACTGAAGCCAGCGTGGGCTACGCTTATAGATTAACGGAACATATCGAAGAAGATGAGGAATAGATTAAGTACAACGTGGGTTTCGATCGAGGAATTTATTGCAATTATTTTCTGCGCTATTTTGCGACCTATACGATATACAGCGACCTTGTTCGTTAGCCACGTTTAAATCAAGATCAATAATTGAGATCAAATACCTACTGTCCAAGGCATATATATACATGTGCATATTGTGCAGGGTTGCGTTAGTTGCATAACTTTCTTATGAACATGATTCTATGCACTGAAGACAATAGGAAGTATAGTCGAAGCGAGTACAATTACCGGCTTACAAATGGGTAGAAGTTATAGTACGTTACTTGTGCGGTTGCGGCAATTTCATGAATTATTGTTGAAGAATCATCATCTTTGTTGTTTATACTTATATACCTACCTCGCAGCCATTCTAACTATGTCGAAATGCGATAATAAACCGTCAAATCCAAGTATACATGTTATGCACATATGTGTGTGTGTTTTCAGAGAATTTACGAAGGTTTGGAAAGCGCGGTATTTCACTCAGCTCAGTGATCATCGCCGTTCAAAACTTACGGAATGAATTAAACGCGTATATAATATGAGTTCGCGTGCGTATCATCCGCTACGCGCGTTTCTTCCTATCGTATTAAGGCGCACCTTTTCCTTTCCCTTTCACAAATCTTTGCCCTCGTATAACAGCTCTGTGCTTATCCCGCATATATGCCTCCTTCTTACGATGATCAACTTTTTACTATCATCAGCCGAGGTTTCTTGGCTCCTTACGCACCCGCGAGCCGATCCTTAGACCCAAGCCGTTTTAAGGACGCTTGTCATTAACCCAGTTGCCCAGAACTAATGGACATTCATCACGCATTCCTGCATATAAATTTAACATTAAATGTACCAAGTTACACAGGTGGGTATAAACACCATATCTCCGTATGGCGGCTGCACCGCATCCGATTAAACGAATTGCCCCAGTTTTTGCATTCTAAGAACAAATTCACGGGTAATGGAGATGACTGGGGAGAGTGCCATGCGAAGTTCGCTAATCATTTCTTAAGTGTCTTGTGTGCCATTATTGCGGACGTGTTATACGTCTGCTTCTACACCTGTGCATACCTACAGTTGCAGTCGTATATGATCCTGATACCTCTATATTTTATGAATTCTGAATTCTGGTAGTCTAGAAGCGAGTTTTAAGAGGAGCCAAGTCGTTAAAATACAGTTAACGACTATGTTGCACAAATTAGACCCACGCCTACGTCTGCCCCACGCCGTTTCACGCGTCGTGAAGCCGGTTTCTCGGTCCAGTACTACTACGTGTTCACGTTTGCCGCTTTTGTTAACCGTAAGTTAAGTTAGAGAGGTGATATATACAACTAACGATTTTGTCACAGTTGCCGCACTCCGTTATGAGGAGCAAATTATTGTAACCCTACCGAACTTCACTCATATATACTCGGAGTTACGTAAATGTTCGTCGCGAATCGTTTATGGATAGTCACAGGTATGAAATAACATGAAATCGGCAAGTGTCAGACGAGAAAATAAATAATGTATGAATCTTACCGAACATGTGTGTGAAAAAAAAAAAAAACCGAATAGATTTTCGGCTAATTTCTGGGTCAAGCGATTTACGTATCCGCGAATTGTTACATATGCTGCCTCGTGGCCCTGCGGATGATGAAGCTGCGGTGTTCGTTCGCGGTAATTCAAATCCATCTATCAAGGTCTGAGGAATAGGTGAAAAAAAAAAAAAAAAAATGAAAAAATGCAAATTATTGACTATGTAAGCAGCAGCCAGCTGCTTATTTCGAACAATTATCATATTTATGTATATTCAGCAGTACAGATGCTGCAGCAGAAGGCAAGGTGTAATTGGTACGGAGTTTGTGGTGTATATAGAAGTTGTGAAATCCTCACAATATGGTTGGGACAAGTTTACAAAGTGGTTGAGTAGGCAAAATTAAAACAGCGAAGCTGCGTCTAATTAGAAACGTGCTGCAGATTGGTGGAAGTCATGACGATGTTAATTAGTTGCGTGTAAAATACAACGTGCCAACGATGAATACATGTTGTAGCTTATCTGGTGTCATGGTGCAGTCTGGAGCGTTGGAAGGCAAATAATACATGGATCGTGGCTTTTTTTTTTTTTTTTGAGATTTGTGTATAATCGTAAGATCATACGGCGTGTTATTACAACTGTTCAGACATTAATTTGCGTAAAACAAGAAACGTATCGCGAAAATAATGATGGAAGAAAAATGCTAATCCACCATTTCAATATAACGTGTGTTGGGAATCTGCGAGCTCTTCTTATGTATAACTATACTTATAGTCTTGACGAATCTTACGAAAGGTTGATCGTGAGACGCTGCATATTTGAATATAATACGTCGTCATTTGTTTCCTGAAAATCAACAATGCACGTTTCTTCTCTGTCCCAGTTTACCTGCGTTTTATACTTTGTTCAAATCCCGAAGAATCGGCATCAAGTTGTACACACACGCAAATGCTTTTCCGCACTTAATGCTACATGAAATTCAACCCTAGCTTCCTCATACTGTACGAGTCTTTTATTAGAATTCAAATATTAGAAGAAAGTCCAGTTATCTATTATCTTCATGTGCGGAAAAGATATTGTCTACATCGTATTTCAATTAGATTGACTATATTCGATAAGATACATAGTTAATACCGTGACACACAGCTCTGACTATCGGCTAGTTCATACCGACAGTTCTGGTTCCCCGATAGTTTCTCCTCTAATCTATTCGGCATCGACAACTCGAAAGTTATATAAACGCGTCGAATAGCACCACATTCAAGATAGTAAATCACTTTCGTTGATTAAATGGTTTGTTTGATCCGGTTTCTAATTGGACCAATGTGTATTGAAACGAGAGGTAGCTAAAAGTGATCATGCCAATTATTAGTAAAAGTTTGCGGTTTAGCCCACTCGCTATTCAACAGAATTCCTATGAACATCAAGGCTCCTCCACTTATTTAATTGTACCCAACATGTGAAGAAACCAGTCGAAGAATTACGCAGGAGTTAATTATTCGTAGAAATACGAGTTCCTTCGATTTATTTATTGACCAATTCTGAAGTTTGCTTATATGAATAAAAGAAGTAAATCGTGAATCTGAAATGCCACATTAAGTTGTTGACCGCGGACAAAAATACTTATAGAGAAAAAAATAAAAAGAATCGGAATATTGGGAAGAAATTTAATGTCGATCAATATCATACCAGATCTGTTGGGATAACGGCAATGAAATTATTGGCAGAATCGTCTGAGAAATAGACGGTGACTACCGGCTATTAGCAATGTCGTAAGCAACCGATCGGTACGTCTTTAGTATAGATAAGTAAACTGTGCCAAGCGATGCTAATCGAGGTGATAAATAACCTTTGACGATTGGATTAACGTTTTGCCTCCTCAGTCTTTGCAGCTTCTCATCGTCTCTGCGCAGTGATCCTGTATGGCGTCTCTAATCACTGCACTATAGGTTTGACGTAAATACGTAATTGGCGAATAAAAACGACCGGTTGTGTCGAGCGCGTTGATAGCTCGAAACATGTGGGCGATGGGGGTGAAGAAAATTGCGCTGATGCTAGTATGTAGAAGGAATAACTATAATAAACGTACAGGGGAATTGGATGACGTCACCTGTTTTGCTCACGAACCCAACAAACCTGCGGGGTAAGGTGACCGGTACATATAAGAGGAAGAGGAGAAGAAAAAGGAGGATGAAGAGAAAGAGAGGGAAAAGGAAAAGGAGAAGGAAAGGACGACGACGGGCAAACACGTTCCCCCAGGACGTGAGGGCGACGAGGCCGCGCGCGAACCGGCATAGAGAACTGAATGAGCGAGGAGGCGCGTGGGCGAGACAGAGGTTCTCAATATTTATCAATGGCAATGTGTTTTCCCTCGATAATCCAGTTTCACCAGATTCTCAAGGCTCTGATATCTTTTGGCAACCTTTCGACGATGCACGCCTTCGGGGGCGAGGAGATCCGAGGAGAAAGCCGTCCGTTCGCTTCGCATGTCCAGCCAGCAGGTGATGGAGGCTGAGTCACTCGCGGAAACTTCAAATCTTAATCTCATTAACAAGACATTTAATTATTCCTAATTCATATTGCTCATAACCATTCGTGACTATAATTTATTGCGAATGGTCTAAGATCAGACGTTCTCAGAAGACTCTCTTATATTTTACTGATGCGGTTACGAGTTCATGGGCAATCAATTATTCCTTATTCCCAAAATGATTATTTTTAACTTTTAATATACCGATCATTAGTGGCACTGTAACTAATCGTTCTATTCATGACTCGAAATTAGTGATTCTAGTCGGCCCTACGCCCGTGTTCAATCCATTCGTTAAACTGTTCGAAAATACACGATCCCAAATGTATTTTATTTCTGGATTTGTCACGATGAGATATATTTGATTAGAGACATTTGAAAACAAGATGTAGGAGATTCTAGAGCTCCTGCAACGTATATCGGGCTCGTATTTTGTATCAGCTATCCTTCCATGGGTTAGTTCTCCATAAACTATGTATAAATCGCGATATCGTTAAAGGCAGCCACTTGAGCGTAAAACGGAATAAATACATATATACGATGTCCCCGAAGAGACTGCAAGCAGGAGTAACGGTGCGCGAATAGGAGACTCGTACAAGGTGGTTGGCGCTATGGAGTTGAAGTTTAGAGGCAATAAATGCCTGGCATAAGGCACTCGCCCTGCTCGCATATACTATTCCTACTATTCGTTCTATTCCAAGATCGAGGTGTCCCAGGAGGAGGTTCAATGATCCGTCGATGAGCCGTGGCCATCGTCCCTCCGAACGTCTGTCCACGAGGTTATCTATGTACTTACGTATCGGTCCCTGCAACATTTCCTGTATAATATAGGAATAGGGTCCTCGCATGCACGGGTGGAGTTCCATAATTTCCTGCACCTTTGTGTCTAGCGCGTCTCACGCGCCAACTCTACGACTCGCGAAGTGCATTAGCGCATTTGATTTACGCGTCTCTCGACCATCCTAACATCCATAGATCTCTTCCCGATATTAAAATAGAGCAAAATACTTAGTTCGAGACCAGGAAGATCAGTTGCACTAAATTCACAGATTTACAGGATTCCTGATGTCATATAATACCTACATGGTCTGCGAATATCACACTGAAAAGTGGAATCATTTCATTATCTATTCGTGACTATCGATAATTCATGAAGTAACTTATATGAGAAGATATCGATGTGGTTTTTCAGAGTTCTTATTTTTCTGACCAAACCGCATCTCTCGCGTGACACCTGCATATGCCGTGACGCTACGTCACGATCCTAACCTTCGCCGTCGCACGACTCTTCGCCTGAGCGAATCAGCACTGTGATCTATATGATCTCAGGTACGATGCATATACCCAGGGGGGCATAACTGTACGCTGTGGTACCCCCACCGTTTCAGGGATAGGGAAAAAGGGAGACTGCAGTATATACGTTCAAAGATGCACCGTTGCACCGTTCCACGGCCCCCGCGGACAACGCGACGCGTTATGTAGGTATATATGCGGAATAACTACCCACTCCAGTGCTGGTTATGGTAGTGAAGACGTGCGGCTCGCTTGTCCGTCACCATAAGTGTACTAACTGTTGGCGCACGCCGTACCAAGTATTACCCACTTAAGTATATACGTGCAATCTTATACATTCACGAGATGACAAGTGAGCCGTGTATATTTAGGTAAATACATCGTCAAGATAAAACCCCTTGTGCAGCTGTAGGTACCGTTCAGCTGGAGGGATTCTAACATTATAAGTAGGGGGCAAAAAGAAGAAGAAAAAAAAAAAAAAAACTAAAAACGGTGTGAATGCCCACTTCCCGCCGAAAATATTTCCGCAGATATAATCATGTACACATACCTCCACTAGATATATGTATACACCTGGCTTCAGTTTTGTAACGGGAAAGTTTAGTATACTGACTTCAGAACGGCCACAGTTGGACACCAAAACTCTGAGGTCACGGATGAAGAATTGCCGAGGATGGCCTAAGGACCGCGGTTGTATAGTTGTGCGCGCGTTATGGGTTCCACTTTGGTAAGCTGGTGACCATTACCAATTCGCTGCAACTTTGTGTACATGTGTGTATGTATAGCTTTTTTCAGGCCTTAAATTTTTCGTTTTTTTTCTAACATTTCCTAGTTTGGTTAACGAATAGGTACCGACGAATTGTGTCACAACGTAGTCTGAACATTAGCGGTTTGATGATGTTTGAAAGTCTTATTCGCTTAGCACATAGAGCGGTATAGGGTAGCCAAGGCTGATTGGTGCGTTGCCTAATTACGATCGATTAGCCATTGTCCATTCAGGCCGTAAACAAACGCGGACACCCTGGTAGCGGCGACCAATCATCCTGTAAATTACTCTGAACCGCAGTGAGTTATACTTCGTTCTTTCCGCGGTGTTAGCCGTCTGCAGTCTACTGGGAGCGAGATGTGCGGTTAAAAAACTTTCCTGACTAATGGCGCGGCCGGTGGCTGAGCTTATTATCACGTATTATCATCCATCAACCACAGGGAATTAATAAAGCTAGTTCTATCGTACCCGCGCGAGTTTACCTGGGGCTAGACGCGCTCGTTGCCACGAACCATTTCTTTCAATGGCTTGTTATTATTCCTAGTTTCCCCATTAATTTCAATAATTTTTAAACACCAATAATGGCAGAGCTCGAGAACCAAGATGGCGTATATTCGTACGCTTGTGCGTGCATCGTGCATAGTCGCTGCGGTATAAGTACATATTTCAGGATTACGACGCGGTATAGCGAGCGGATAGAAGGTGCTTACGATTAGTATTTGCCATGTGGTTTTGAAAAATGGATACTGTATAGGTACTAGTGCCGGGATAAACAGTCTACCATGGGATTTAAAGAACGGAAAGCTACTCGCAGAGGACTTTGGCATACCGATGGAATTCCAGCCTTTACTGGTTTCAAAAATAACACTAAGCTATAATATACCCTTGCCGTAAATGGACATAAATCTATATATTTTTGAAAGCAAGGTGCAAGATATATGTTTTTTTTTTTTTTTTTTTTCACGCAAAATAGAAAACAGACTGCGTCGACGAGCAGGTCTGCTATAAATCGAGAAGGACTAGCAGCGGACGGATAACATCTTCACATATCGGTTTGCTGTGCTTGAAATTCTAAACACCGTCAAGTCACGAGGATCTGACATCATCCCAGGCTCGACTAGTCAACCGAGATTCTAACTGTACGAATAAACACGAGTCATTAATTCGCCTCGAATCACGGCAGGCTAGTCTCGCTACCGCGCAAATAGACACTGCTTCTCGAGCCTCGGTCAAGGTCGTAGCTGGCGCTACGACGATAACTATAGGAATAAGAAATATAGGAATAAGAAAAATAAAAAAAAAGTGGAAAATGATAATACTCAGGTATAATAGAAAATGGACTTTTAATTCTCCAGACGGAAAGTTTCTATTCAAAGTTAAGCCGCAAAACTTCTCCATTTATCTCCGGCTTGATAAACTTTTATACAGTCACCCTACGTCAAGGTGAGATCGCGAGGGCTCAGCTACGTGGGCAGCCCCGAAGGATTTTCTGGTCGATCAACGTCTCAGAATCAACCTTCCGCAGCCTTACTAGGAAACGAAGCGAGGATATACAGCAAGGACACGATGCCACTGATGGGTATTGTCCTTGCCAACTTTCCCTACCCTTTTTCGGGACAGGAGGGAATCCCGCGGGAATATAAAATAATCGTGCGTTAGTATACTATTCGTAAATACGCCTACGCACCGGCTACATGAGGATTTTTATCATGAGACCCAAATTGAGAGACCGATATCCAGTGGGTCTACTACCATCAGCGTGATAACCCTTAAAATCACTTTATGTATTAAGCTGAGGGTATACGCACACGTATTTAGGTTGTTTACTTCGTGTTCCTCTTCGTTTTATATCCGCTCGCCAACAGCGTCAGGTTCTTAAGTCTGAGTTTTTTATTGACTCGTAAAATCTTTTTCCCTTGGGGTACCTACAGCTACAGCCGAATGGGCTAAAGATATTTTTAAGCACTCTCTAAACTGTACGCGATTGAAACTCTGATGTTCCGTTGTACCTTGCCGCCCCTGCGGGACCACCTGCATGCTTTACACTACCTCTCACAGTTTGTCACTTGTAGTATGTGGATCTCTTTACACTCGCGTAAGGTGATCCTCCATACTCGAGATTACATCATGAAAAGAGGCGGCGAAATTTTTGTTTCGGTCATAAAAATAATGACCAAAAGTTTGCATATATATATTCAAGAAGCGCTTTTCTTGAGTAATTTATGTTTGCAAATTTTGACTTCTTGGGATCCAAAACTGGTCCTTCATAAATGAACCTTAAAATGCATTTCTCGGAAATTATGGATCATATAGTTCTGAAATTTATTCCTAAAATAAAATTTCCCTAATTTTGTTGCAGTCCTATCGTCGTGGATTGGTTAAACTGCCCCTTCGACGTTGACATTATGTAGACCGCATAGTTGACAGACATGATCATATTAGTATGTACATATGAGATACTCGCGTACGTGGTGACTCCCCGATGACCATACCGGTCTTAGGGCGACGAGTAGGTGTCTGATACAGCTAGAGCAGATACAGCTTTGGATACAGATGCGGACCACGCCGCAGCACGAGTGTCTCCGGTCCAGAGTGCTATTTATACTCCTGACTCGACTCGACGAGTGAAACAGGATGAAAGAACGAACGGCATGAGCCAAGGAGGTCGCGAAGCGACTGCCTCAATAAGGCAGGCGGGCGGAAGGCTGACCGACCGGACCGTGATTCAATCCTCATTTCTTTTTTATTCCATTTATTTTTTCAATTTGTCCAGACGGTTGTTGCGGATATTCGAGGGCCAGGTTCCGTTTTCCTTGAACCGGATCAGGGTACATCCATCCATAGGGCGTTTATCTCTTAGCATCTTCTTGATCAACCGTGACTTTGTTACCTACATATATATACGACGTGCTCGTGTATACCTATGCGTTTATTTTATGCCATAAATTTGACGGTTCTACCGCTCATTCGAGTACATATAGGTAATCTTAGTCTCACGGTCGTGGATCGTCGCGAATTACAACCTGTTTGAAACCCATTAGTCTCGGCGGCCTTGACAATAATTAAAATCTTGCATTCGCGCGACCCCCACCCTTGGCGAGATATTCACACTGCATATGCGCTCGTCGTCAGAAGTTGACTGTATACTTTATGGATTTTTCAGCAAACCGTGGCGTAGGGTGGATTTCCGTAACCCTGTTCTTTTCTCTGTCGTAACTCATGCCAGAATTCTGAAATCTGGCATTTTAACTTTCTAATGCAACGATATCGTAGGGTGGAAACGTCGTCGGCACGATTTCGCCCTTCGATTTTGAGACACGAATTTCGCGCTTTTTTCTTTATTCTTTTCCGTACATCAACTCGGTGCAGATTACGCTAACGATCGTTGATTGGCCGACAAATAAAAACCCCTTAGCCCCCTTCTTATGCGACCCTGTAGTCCGACGTCTACCGGACGTGGGCGTCGGTGCCATCGCGCCTCGATTAACATTGGGATGACATTGCTGCCAACCTGGTAACGTGGGCGACTCCCCGAGTCCCATCGGTGTATATTTTCAGTTTTAATCGCGTGTCATGTCTCGTGGTTCGACCCTCTTAAATATTTTGTTTCATGAATCAGCCGGTCATGACTTTTGAGTGCAATATTCTACGCTGTTTCATTGTTCACTATGCGGTTACGCAAATTACGAGACACGTTCGCAAATTCATATATTAATAGAAGCACGGATAGCCGCATGGGGTGAACAGCGAATTCTCACCTACCGGTTAATCGTCTGGAATATTTCTATCATAATCGAGGCGAGGCATCACCTGCGGCCTTTCCTTTGCTGCCCCCGTCGCAGATATAGGAACATGGCTACTTTACCCTGAAGCCGAAGCTTGAGGCATTCCTGGCTCTTTCTCGCTCATGCGATTGCCGGTGGATCGCTGGAGGATCGTTTATCCCGACAGATGGGATTATCTGATCTCGAATCTAGTCGTCCGTCCTGGACGGCTCCGCGTATAATTGCCAGCGCAATCGCCGTGCGGAGGCCCTTCGCTCCGTCGCGGCTTCTCCGCCCGGGCCCCACCGTTCCTTGCGCCAAGGAGTCAAGGCTGTGAACTTGGAATGTGCGTGCAACTATGCTACGCTTCCAGAACGGCTACCTCCTCTACCTCTGCAGCCGCGCACCTTTACCTCTTGTTCGACCATAAGACTCCCTCCCTGATTCTCTTCTTCCTCATATCTTATCCCGCGCAATATTTGCCAAGTCCCTTTTCTTTTCCGGCACCATACCATATACCTTCTCTTGCTCTTCCCTATTTCCATTTGATCCGATAATCGGTGGACCTTTGTGTTTGAGTTAGAGGCTGAAGATGGGGATGGGGATGGGAATGGGGAGAGTATAAGGTAGTTGATCGAGCGAGACAAATGATCGGTGACAAGCGTGCACTCGCCCTGGGTTCTGCTTGGCACATACCTTCTGAGTTAGACGTCAGTTAATTGGAATTACGTAAGGTGAGGGGGTTAGCGCGGTGTTTCCAGGCGGTGACAGTTGAGTAAAATCATTAAATGACACAAGGAGTCAAAGGAGTGATGGCGGTCCTGGTTGGTCGCCCATGTGAGTGACGGGCGGCCTTCCTACTGGACGCGCTTCGTCGTTGAAAGAAAACTTTTATTGCCAAGCCGATAATATCGGGTCGTTAGGCACTTCCACTAGTGATTCTTCTCGATTCTGTACAGCTTATATATATCGTGCACCTCGGAGGTAGCGCTTTTGCAAAGTCGATTGAAATTGAAACCGGTCCTGGAGGCGAGTCGTCTATAGGCTAGTGCACCAACGCGTTATATGTATACAGAGAGAACGATTTTCCCAGAAAGCTTATTACCGCGCTATCCCGAGACGCGACGACACATTCTGAAGTCTAAATTGAATCTGGTCGAATATCTATATCTCTTCTTGCCTCAATTTCTTCTTTTATTCCTTACCCCGTTCACGGCGGCCTCCACTCTTAACTGAGAATAAGAGGATTACTACGCCGCGTAGCCTTGCGGCTAACAAGCCATGTTCAACTCTTATTCGGATGGTGACATCGAGTTATTTTGTACTTACGTCTTTGTGAAACTTTAAACTATACCTTTGTTTTCCCATAACGGGGAGTATATACCTACGACGAGCGAGTCTCGCAAGTCCTAAAGTCCGCGAAATTCGACGTTAAAAGATAAACTCGAGTATATATATGTGATCGATGTGCAAATTAACAAAAGTTCGTGACGTCATGGACCACTGACCACTTCATTTCAAGATCTCTTAATATCCTCTTTGTTCATACTTCACTTCATTGACATTAAGTAGTGTTCGAATAAAAATTCAAATCACGTGTCATCACGTGTCATCACGCCTGCCGGATAAGGAGGAGTTTATAAGAAGGCTTAAAGTCCTTCGGACTAATACGCGATTGTTATTCTCTAGGCAAGGCTGGGTTACGCGGGTTTCGATTAGATTAGGTTGGGTTAGATTAGGGTCATTAAATGTACCAGGGCCCTGGTCGTTTGATGTCGTTGCATCACCGCCTATTCTTCCTAACTGTATAATAGAGTAGACCCATATCCATAGCAAAAGAACTATCCATAAGATTACCATGAAAGGGTTACAGAACTCTGGACCCATCATTGGAAGTGAGAACGTATAAGATACGAGGAAATATAAGTGAGGCTCAGTTTGATTTAGTTAGAAATACGAATCTCTCTGTGTTATAGGTACTGAACATCATCAAATTCATCCGTTATCCGTGCATATATCGACTTACAGAGGTCCATGTCGTCCGAGATTTTTAGATTCAACAATTTCATAAAGAAACTTCATTTCAAAAGAGATTTTTTTCATTTTTTAAACTCACCATTTGTAACTCTTGAGACAACGGTTTACCGACTATACTAAATATATTATCAGAGTACTTAGTACCTGTCCTTTTTTTTCTTCTTTCATTGCGGTCTCTACCATACCCGTTTATGAAATGATATCATTAATTCTGTCGTATACATTATTCCCAGTAAATCATAGCGGAAGTATAGGTATATACGGTTGAGCTGTTACGTAAGATAATTAGTTATAAAGTGTAAAGTAAAAAGTGTCGAAAAATAATAGGTTTGATTGTATGGTCGTTAAAACTATTATCCTTATCTCTCGTGGAGGCAAGTTAAGATTAACTTCGTCTATTAACGGAGCATCGTATAAGTCGAAATTATTTTTCTTCATCTTCCAGAGATAGTTGGTTGGAAAAAAAAGGCAGGAAGACGCTAATGAGAACCGCGGTGGCGTCGAAAAATGAGCGAACGCTGCACGGCCAGGGCGTCAAGATATACGTCCGTATACCTACTAGTCGAGGTACTGTCCAACAGACCGTAAAAAGGTCCGATTCAATTGAAGTCGCTCGTCATTTACTTTTAATGGCGTCCGCTCTAAAGGCAACAAACACGCTATTTTTAAGGACAGTGAAACCACAATCGCGCATTCACTGCCGACAATAGTCTAGCTAGTAGCGAGCATTTCAACTACTCGAGGTTCTATGCCCATACGAAAGAGCAGCTTGATCTATGCATGCAAAGATAAATATGTGTATATAGGTATGTACCTACTCGTAACTTATAGCGTATAGAGGTGCATCTGGGACCGTGAAGGAAACATAAACACGTGAAGATACAAGCTTATGTATCCATACACATATTCATTATAACGCATGAACTCACGTGTGGAGCAATAATGCTCATCCGTTTTGCCAGGAATTCATCTCACTTTCACGTCTTCGCAAACTACATCTTATACTAATGTCAATCTTACGGTAGATGATTATACCTTATTGCTTTCTTAACATTTTTCCAAATTAATCTTTAGCACAGTCTCACAGCAATGGTCACACGCAAGTGAACATTCTCATCGTCGACCAGGGACTGGAAAGCTCTTCGTAACGTAGAAGGGAATTGTTATTCTTCATGTGGCAAAAAATGACGGGTCTATTCCTTGGTCAGGAGATTCTATAAGAATCGCTTCTCAGTTATGACAGAAGTTATGCTTAAGTAAGCCAGAACCTTTATCCATATTCTTAACCTCAGGACTCTAGACCATCTGCCAGCTGCACCTATACCTATCCACCTACCTACCTTTATAATCATGGCGATATTCAAATGGCGCGTAATTTGCGTCAAGATCATGGACGATGAGCCAGCATGATCAATTGTTTCACCTCATTAGGCAGTTCATGCTTCTCCGCATCACCGACGTCAATCGGTTTAGTGACAATCGGGAGTTGCAAATTACATTCAATTAGATTCACTGATTACCGTGCCGCCGGCGAAGTGAAGGTAGCTAGGTTGGTATAAGTACTTGAACCACTCCAACGACGCTTCCTACTGGATCATCATATTTCTGCACGATCTGAAAGGCGGTAAAACACAGCTGCTCTAAGTCCTCTGGCAATACTTAGAAGATTGGAAGATCTAATTTTTGCCGGAAGACATGGCTGGGACATTTTATGGTCACGAGCTACTTTAGAACTCTGACAGGTTACAGGAAGTTGAAATTCTCGTACCGAGATGATGTAGGCCAGCTGCACTGGTCAAAGCGCAAGTTTTAATTAGGGCAGGTAGTACGGTGCCGATTACCATACTGGAGACAAGTGAAGGAGCAGAGAGTATGTCAGAGATAAAAAGGAAGGTGGGTATCAGGCCGGCATAGGAGATCGTGACGTGCAGCCAAGAGAAAGGAGGATCCTACCACGTAGGAGAAGACCTTTGCGCTGGAGACTTTGTACAACTTCACGTCTAAACTCTTCTCATGCATTTGAACAGCTCGAGTAAGACTTGTTCGTGTTGTATGGGTCAGGTAAAATAAGAAGTACTTTAAGATTTTTGAAGTAACATATTCTCACTAGCGATTTGTAAATAATTCTTGATGAAATCACCGGTTTAGTTGACTTCAATAAAAAAAATTCAATTCGGCGAGAAGGAACCAATTGCGTGGTATTTCTTTTGTCTAAATTCAGGAGTGGAAGCTAGGAAAACAGTTAGACGTTCTTCCGTATATACTTACTATGGTAATTACTGTATTACCACAAAAATTCATATATCTACGTGGCATGAAATTGTGCGAGGTGTTTTCAATTAACCATTGCCCTATCATTAGAACGACGAGATACCCGGCCGGTGCCGTACGCCTATAATCACCGAAATGATAGTCCAAGGTTCATGAGGTCAAGTTAAATTATTAGTCACCGTGGACTGCGATTGCCAAACGGGAGTTTCTTCGTCCATCTACTGGACTGTCCAGCGTCGGAACTTCTTGATCTGCGGTGAGTTACAAAGACAGGAAATTTACTCTGTCAGATCGCATTGCTCAAAATCCCAACCGCGTGTTGGTGATGCACCTGGTTCAAACACCTTAAGGCCTCGACCAGCCTTATAAATTCTTCAAAGGATGATTTTCTTTTCGAAAAAAGCAGAAAAATACATCTTATGAGAGTAAGTATGAGTCATTCTGATAATTATTCGCAAACGCTCAGAGGTCGAAACACTTTACGTAATGAACAAGTCCGACTGTAACTACAAGCCAGACGATCAGTATTGGACACAGATGCATTCAGACACTGCGTCAAATCAGAATCAAAGATACGAATCTATAATCGGGATTCAAATAACACGAGTTCGAGTCGCGTGTCCGGGATCTTCGAGCCACACGAAATATATACTAACACTTGACTGACCAATTCCCCTTTGGCGTATTTTAATTTCACGAAACGAACGGCACGCTTTTTGATTGATGTTCAAGGTAATAATTAATTTGCACTGCTTCTGGCAAGTGGGAAATAGGTACTATTAGCAAACCCCCAATATCCGTGATGAATTTTGTACCTGTTTCCATATGCAGATTATTACATGCGTCAGTATATGATCGGATGTCTTTTTAGCTGATCTAACAGTACCGTGAAATAATTGGCTCGAGACTTGAGGCTTATACTAATTATGAGTAAGTAAAAGTATTCGCATACGATATAATATAGAAGCACAATAATAACGGCTTAGCCAAGCGAAGTTACTTACTCAGTTAGTTGGTTGCTTACTTAGGTACTGGTTTAGAGATAAAACGAAGTGATAAAACTGAACGTTAATTACAAGCGATTATTTGATCCGTCAGTTTCTACATAAAATAACAATTAACTTTGCAAACAAGCGAGAACTTTCTACGAACGATGGGTAAACTGCTGGATGGCTTCAAATTACCGACTAAGGTACTTTGCTGAAAAATAAAATAACTCAACTATCTATCGTCTCGAACGCTGAAGAGCGGGTTACCTGCACCCCGTTTGATGGGGATCCGCGTGTGCCTTATGCACGGTGGGACAGAGTGCCGTCTATTAACATCTTGGTATGCCAAATTACAGACCAAGGTAGATTACCGACTCGCTCGAGTTTCCCGGCGTTGAGAGTACAACAGAACATCAGGCTAGATTCGCGAAAGGATTTTGTATGCGTTCATGTGTGTGTGTGTGTGTGTCGGCTGTAACATTACCGTGGAGTCGTGCTGAGTGAGATATTACCGCCGTCATAATCTCTAATAACTACACCGAGCCCTTCATAACGCCCGGGGAGTACCTTGTATTGTGTACCGCGGTGGTGACCACCTTTTCTCTCTTATTCTTAAATCGTAATGTAGGTAACTTTCCAAGGTCCTTCCTTCGCCCTAACGCCAATTAAAACCTTTAAAATTGTTTCCGAATTTTGTTAACACTGCTTCCAACGTAGCTATAGAAAACTTCGAATAACAACACCATTCACCTATCTAGATATTATGCATAATTCTATGCTTATGTAAATGTCTGAGTAACGCTGGCGTCATCATCGCATAACTTCGAATGGCAACCGTATATCCTCAGAGTTCGGAATTCAATGGTGATTAGTACTACATACATGCAAGTAATTCTCCTTATTGTTACCCTGTTTAAACTCCACTTTATTAAAAGACGTTTCCACTTAAGAATTACACAAGAATTTGCATTTAATTGCTACCCATTTGAACCAGCATTAAAATCTTGGAACACTCTTCAATGTTACAGCACTCTTCGAGGTGTCATGTTTCTCACAATAACTGCGGATGCAGGTAAATGCGCGTTTATTCTAGAACTTCCTCGTATAGTGTTTAGGTAAATCATTAGTAGCGGTGATAGATAAAACATCTACTGCATTTATACACCTGGCTATGAGCACAGGTTAAGTTAACACATTTTGTCATGGGGAGCCCAGCGTGTGCCGGTTTTAAACACCACCAACTGTTAGTTCCTCACCGCAGGATCTAGAGACTGGAGATGACGTCAGTTTCAATGTTTACTGTTGCGAACCGGTTGGATATACGATCATCGACCGCGGACAAAAATTATCAAGTCTTCTCGGTTGATATTGAATCACGATTGAAAGTATAACAAGTTAAAATGAACCTGTGCAGTATAAGACACTGAACATTCAATCTAGGACTGAAAAATGTCCTCAAAAATTTTCAGCTTTGATGCAAATCATTTCGTTTGAAGTATTAAAGCGGGAAAAAAGGAGATGAGATACAGTCTTTTCAATATATTTATGGAGAATTTATAGATATGAATTAATCCTGATACTAATCGTATGATTCTGGGACTCACCTTGCCCCGGGACATGCAAAGAGCCATAAGTCACCTGGCTTCACCGCTGCGGTAGATAACGGTGACTGTACGCGAACTCACGATTTCCATAAGTCACCCACAAGTCAGGATTCTATCGGTAAGACCCGTAAGTAGGTAGGTGTACGCTTCTGGCTCTGTCTTACGGTCAGTGGGAACTATTCGCGGATTGAAACTAAACACTTTGCCCCGTTGCTCGGGAGTACCGGGTCCCTTGATTGACCCGAGAGAAATCTTACCTGGTCGGAAATGACTTTAGTACTTTAATCAATCGGATGAATTTTATCGTAGGTTCGGTATAATGTCTTGAGAAATCGATTTTTAAGAACCCATCAAATGATCTTAAGGAAATTTAAATTGCTTTTGATACGATATGCAGACTATGAGACGTTTCGTTCAAATTTTTGATTCAGGTCTCAGCCTTCTGACATTGCGAGACTCCCCATGAACGATGGCTAAGAATAGAACCGATCAGAAAGACGAGAAAAGGGAAGAGACAATTGGAAAGCAATCCATGATTGATGATATGGCATGAATAATATGCGGTTGTTGTGTTTCGCATAATTCAAACTGCCTAATGGGTCCAGTCCGAACTTGAGGCACAATAATTTATTGCCAAATACAGATACGCTGTCTTATGGCTGTATAGTTAGATGGGAGACTGAACGAGCTGCCCCCCCGGTGTGTGATTCCGAGAAAAAAAATTGTGGCAAAAAAATTGAATCAGAATTTTAAGTTGGTCAACAACTGGCACGGGGAGACACACGTTGTTTTCTGATTTTTTTATTCAACGTGACAAGAAGATTAATCGTAACGTCTGACTTTGAAACGACTATAGTTCGTATATATAGTACATCATACATGCATGTTCAGACAGTGAATTTTGACCAACGACAAAGATACCCTTTTCAATTACAGCGTTAAAAAAGTTATTAAAAAATACTACCATCTGACTTATGAGATTGCTTTTATCAATCCACCGAATCCAACACTGAAACCCGGAAAAAATAATTCAACTGGTACCCACACATATATACAGTGACTAATTTAAATGAGGAAGACTTGCGGCAGTTAATATCTGCCAGGTATGGTTTTAAAGCTCGATTTTTATTTCCTTCCTCCAAACCTGCAGTCGTGTAATTTTATAGCGTGATTAAAGGGACAAAAACAAAAATTGAAATACCTACCAAACGAAATTCGTTGACAAGAACTCATGCAGTGTGAAGGGATTCCAAACATGCGTGATATATCAGAATCCTTGACTGCAGTAAATGTGTGACTAGGCACTTAGTGTATATCATTCATTGCGCGATTCTATTGTGGAATAGTTGCGTATGATGAAAGGTTGCATATGCCAACTCACATGTCGCTTGTTAGAATACCTACTGACCCTCGTCCACTGGACGTATCAATGTGAATGTAGGCACGGGGAATTGTCAAGTGTCCAAGTCAAGGCTTAGAATATTATAGTACATTACGGTACGCTGCGCATGGGTCTGGTATGTCCAAACTTGAAAACGAATGTCATGTGTCGCGTGTCCACATGTCTCGAGTCTCATATTGTTTGTAAACGACAAAGATTACGACTTGTGCAAATTTACACTGGACCAATGCAATGAACAGATATTTGAAGCGGCAAGATGCCGCGTGGCGAAGAACTAGCAATTAGGTATAATTAAAGCCGGACATGTCCCTAAGGGAATTCCTTCAACGGTGATTCTGTTACGTGTACACAATCTTTTTTCCTTTCTTCTTTTTCGTTTTCTTCTTTCTCTTACCTAAACTTAAAAGCCGATGACGTGATGCTGAGGAACTCGTTCGGCTAATATGCAGAAGTAAAAAAAAAAAAAAAAAAGAACTCTTGTGTTGTATTTTATTGCTCGTGGCCTCAATTGCGCAGTATTTAAAGTCGCATAATGAAATTAGACTGTACCTATACATTCACACTTTATGTCGCTCGTACGGAACTGGTATTTTGTCTCGGCGTATTTTTTCTTGAAAAATATGCGACGGATATGCTGATTTTTGATACATTGATGCATTCAAGATTGTCTCCCATTTCGGAATACATAACCGACTAGACGTGATCACCCACTGGATTTGAATATGATTCTTGAATTGCGATTGTCTACCATTTGTTCCTGGCCAGAATGTTGTATAATACCAAGTTGGCCTTGCTCATAGAAAGTAAAACATGCATGGAGAGGAAATCCCGATTCGAATCCGCTCATTAACAAGCTGAAAAAAATCTTCAGAACAACATTCGGCGCATTTCGATCTTTCAACGTCTGCAGGCCGAGGAGGATTTTCATCTTCGCAAGATGCTCGGTTGAATGTATTTCATACCTGCCCACCGGTATCTTTAATATGTAATTTCACAAAACGATTAAGAGCATAACTGGAACTAATTAATTGCCTCTTTGTTAATTATTTAAGTTGCCGTGTTATTAACTTCGATGAGGCCGCAAACGAATACGGAGAAGACTACAGAGAGTCTTTTCTCAAGAGGTACTATAATCGATTACTGGCCAACCAATTATTCTCCGATCCCGAAATTGGTCAAACAAAATAATATGCCTCGATTCATGAGTGTAAACATTATAAAACCATCGCAATTACAATCCACCGAATGTATCCATGTGGGATGAAGATTGCGCTGAAACTACCGGAACCAATCGTAACCTAATGGTTAGGGATCAGGCGAATAAAATCTATCGATAAAAATTGTCATTATAGAACATAGAACGTTACACTGATTGAATTCCCATCACCTAAAATGGTCCTCGTCGTTGCATGGGGGTTTTTGGAAACTCACACGCCGATTACCATATGCCTAGAGATTGGTTGTAGGTGGTAGTCGCCGAGCGTAGGAGAGCCAACTTATCATTACATGAACACAAATTTGCCATTCAGTATCGCAAGTCTGAAGACACATCGTTGTCGCCAAGTATAGCGTTGTCCATGGATTGTACTGACACGGATGGACGTCCGAGCCTTTTCGGTGGAGGACCTTGACCGAGTGAGGACGAAGCCACGCTAAAGACTCCGCGGACTACTCGCCTCCTCTTGCTTTACCCCCTTACCTTACCTTACCTTACCTTACCTTACCTTACCTTGCTTTACCTTACCTTACTTTACCTTGCCTTACCTTGCCTTGCCTTGCCTTACCTTGCGTTGCCTCGCCTCACCTTGCCCTGGCTCACCTCACCTCGCCATACCTGCCTCTCTCTCCTTCCATACCTGCCGCGAGTCCGTGTCTGTCGGATAGTTTGTCTGCACTGGTAGGAGGATAGGACAGAATCGAAGTGGTGGAAGAACTCGCGGCCTACGCAGCAGCAGTTTCAGACCGCGTTCGAGGTTTTATTAGTTCTTCGGCTCTCGACGAGGAAACGTGAGAAGGCGGTTCGGCTTCGATTGCGAATGACGTTGGACGGTGGTCCGCGGAGTGTCCCCAAAGTGGTGCCAAAAAATCAGTGCCAAAACATTTTTTTTTAAATCCCGATAAAACAGACTGTCATAAACCGATACAAGAATTGGGTAAACTATATTTTGTATATGAGTCGATTATAGTGTTGTTAGTGCAGCAGGATGATTTCAATGTTTTCAATCGATAGTTGCAGGTTCTTTTTTTAATTCATTAAATTAATTGTGTGTACAACGCGTTGTCCCATCCTATAGATCGTGACCAATGGGATTGAAACGTGATGGTGTAAACAGGATCGATAGATCAATTCGGTCTGACGTTTGGTCCGACCGTATTGAAAATATTCATAAATAATTTAATTTATTAAAAATGTTGTTTTTCGTGAATCTTAAAAAAATTCGTGACAAATTATCACCACCTGCTGCTTATACTGTGACAGTTTCAAAAAGTATATAGTGACTAGACAGCTGATTTACTGGCGTTTGATAATAAGTGACGTTTGTCTTCCAGTGTCGCAAGTAATTGGAATACTTAAAATCAAGGTAAATTTTATGCAAATATATTTTTCATTCCGTTATTTTGCATCTCGGGATAATAACGATTAATCAAGTTCCTAATGGGGTAACTCGCATTCGCCGGTATATATACGTGTGATTTTTCATCGTTGCACTTTATCAACTTAGGTCTACGATTTTATGAGATAAATAATTTGCGGGATTTAACGAGCTGTGCGGATCTAGCAAGACCTCTTCCTCTTTCGTTTCATTAGCGTCGAATTTCAGCCTCGGATAAATTCACTGCAAATGAATGTTCTTACCTGTTTCTTAATTAACAGATATGACGTCAGTCGAACGACGAATAACAAACAAACAAACAGGTTAAACTATTCCTAGAATAATCATTATTCGGATGGTAGATCGTCCGAGCTTTCAGAAATGCGTGTTAATGTTTTTGACTCAATTAGCATCAATCACAATCAATCAGAAACTGGTTTTTCGCATAGGTATGTGTATAATCGATTATATAGCTGCTGCAGTAGGAGTTGCGATACACTTTTATATCGTGATCGTTGCACAAAACTACTACGCATTTATAACAGAGAATAAATCCCCCAAAAAGAGAGAGATAGAAAAAAAAAAAAAAAAAGATACACTTGAGACGAAGAAAGTTCTAATCGTATTGTAAGATCGCGCGCGCGAAACCCTTTCCTGGACCTCGGGGGAATTCGCACGTCAAGAGATGCTCCGCGCCGGGCTATCTTCATCTCAAGGAAGACACCGAGAGGCTCGCGGGAGAGGACAGGGCTCTATTTTCTTAAACCACGTTCTCCAAGACCAAGAGACCTGAGTGGGCCATACATCACCGCGACATTAGGCCCCGACAGCTGAGACATTTATATTTCGTTACCTTTTTTTTTTTTTTTTTTTTTTTTTTACTTTTCTTTCGAAGATATGCATCAAGGACAGGTCATTTAATTGCCAAAAGGACGCATGTCGTTTATATCTACTACGAACCGTTTCGGTTTTAGGTTCAAAGAGCAATATATATACGAGAATTATTATCGCGTTCCGTTAACACGCTCCATTTTTTACAACAGGTTAATTAAACGGGGTCCGAGGGTGCTGCAGTGATACTGTTTTTATTTCCATTTCTAATGACGGTGGAAACAGGCAAAGAACAGATCGTGTTTTATTTTATTTTATTCAATTCGTAAGGATGAATCTCCTTTAATAGGACCAATTAATTAAGACGACTGATGTAGACACCTGCGCTCTTTCATCGAATTGAAATTATAATAAAAAGTAAATTGTGCTGACCCGGAGGGACAAGCTACCACGTCATCAGCGCAGTTAATTGTCAGCCTGAAGTGCAGGAAGCTGTTTACTAAGGATTTATCTTGTTTTTACCAAACGAATCGACGATTCGCGTGTTACGCAAACACCAGATTGTATATGTATGTAGTCGAGTGTCCGACTGCTAGCCCGCAAGCCACTTTTACGTATCTCCCTTTCCTTTTGCGCGATAACTTTCGACACTGTATAGAGAGACGACTGGAAAGGAGTGCCATTTAAATTCTAATTCGAAGAACTGTGTCAAAGTTATGCAAATCTTAAGATAAGCCGAAACTCCTTTACCCTTTTTATATTTAGCCATAAGGATTGAGGCGAATTACTACGGGAGGATTCACGTCGAGCATTCAATACGTGGTTTTAAAAATTCATGAATTCTCTGAACAGACGGTGAATATTATTTCCAATTCTGATTTCGAAAATTTATTCCATATTTGAGAAATTTTCGAAAATTTGATCGTGAAATCGCCAGATATTACGATAGAAAAAATTGCGCATTGTGAATTCTCAGACGTGACTTGATCTAATAATTGGCTTAGCAGTAATCGACGGTTACGTTTTTCTTGTGTCTTTCGCAGAAATAATCTGCTGTCATTGATATAATCGTATAGTGTAATAACAGAGTATATAATTGAATGCGGAGACAAGATACCTACTGGCTATAATTTAATCTGAAAAGTACGTCGACAGTCCTTTCCAAAATCTAGTTATTCCGATATGTCAAGAATTACTTTTAATACTATTTTTAAAGTTGTGTTCGTTATATCGACGATTTACTAAGCTCGTCGCGACCGTCGTGACCGAGGTGATAGAGTGTTTCGAAAGTTTTTATGAAATTCAAAATTTGCGTTAAGGTCAAAGTGTCGTAAGTCAGTTAGGAATTTTTGGTCAATAAAAATGAACGGAAAAACGAGAAGGAGAAAGATTTAATGAATAAATAAAATGTCACCTCTTGCAAACGTGGATTAATCTCTTATGACGAGACTGAAATCTCGGATGAATGACCTTGCACCGTTCTTCGAGGCTGAAGACACCTGGAGACGATTTAACGACGTGGAGTTTATTTTAACAACTGCTCTAGGTGCCGAGCTCGTGGCATTTGACTTAATTTATTAGCCGACCCCGATAATGTTAAGAAATAATCCAGCAAAAACGAGACTCATAAATTTCTACGCTCGTACAGCACAGAAGGAGCCGTCCAATGTTCAATTACAGAGAGAAGGCTCGATCTCTGCCTGCGGTAGAGTGAATACCAAATTTATTCATAATGTACTTGTCAAGCGTTTTTCGCCACGCCTTAATATATATTTTTTCAAATAATTTTCCCGCTCAAAATTCCAGTTTTTTCTTCTTATTTTTTTTTTTTTTTTTTTTTTTGTTTCTTTCTATATACTTAAAAAACAAAAAAATCTTACCATCTGGAATGCGTCGAGGTCAGCGAAATCAGCAGCGCTTAATTCGAACGACATCTCAGTCGGGTCTTATAGCAGTTGGTTAAACTGGTTTTAGACTAAGACCCTAATTCCCATGAGCGAGATAACTATCATTTTAATTCTAAGTCTTATACCACAGAATTTCGGATTAATTTAAACAAATTTACTCCATCTTCATTCCTCGTTAGACCCACAAGTATAAGTAGAATAAAGAAAGGAACCAGTTTTAATAGCGTTTCGCAGTAATAACGCGGTCCTGCGGTGTTAAGAATGGACGAAAACCTGCGGGGGATGTCTAAAGGCGTAAATTTTATGGCGGGCCAGAAAATTCGGACTCTGAACCAGCCCCCGCATATCGCGAATCGCTGCTGTGGACCGCCGCGACGCTGGTTCCAAACCAAATAAGGCGTTCCATAAGACGTAAGGAATATCTTAATTTAACCGGGAGAATCACGTCCATGCAAATTGTCTCATTTCTACCCAGTCTCTCTTCATTCTTATACACCGCGCCGGCTAATAAAGAGCTTGAATTACAGTCACTCATCCTGGCTCCTCGGATCCCTCCGCCTTTCTCCCTTATGGTATGACGTCTAGCGTCGAGGCATACATACCTCTTATACGTGCATCACATATGTAGGTATCTATATGCGACCAGTATCATCTCCTCGGCCAAGGTATTTCCACCAAGAGCGATGGCCTTGTGAGATCTAGAGGTCGCCCTCGTTGATTTCAAGGGCAACATCCGACGCCTTCAAGATGCTAGAACAGTTGATGCGTGGTAATACCATGTCGCTAGTTTTTGAGCCAATTTTATTTTTTTTATTTATTTCTTCATTCTCGCCTTGTTACCTCGTCAACTTTTCTTCTTTTTTCTTTTTCTTTTTCCTTTTTTTTTTTCTTTTTTTCCTCTTGTATCCGAGAGATTCGAGGCTTTCGTGTCGCTGCGAATAGAGACCGCTATATCGTGTTCTCGGTACAGCAAAAACGGCGCGACGTCACGTGCCGGTTCGCGAACTAGTCTTTAATAAGATTCGAAGACCCGGCGCCCCGGGTGGCGATGTCGGGATTTTGACGTAATGTGAATACTAATTACTCAACTTAGCACTGCTAATACGGACCAAGTGAATATCCACGATATTCGCAAGCATTTGTAGGCCAAGAAGCCGAAACTATGTGTTTTAAATATAAATGATAACATTCGATGTTAAAAGATATCAAAAATATACGCTAGTGCCAGAAGCTTACAACATTTTTTATATGCACAGTGCAATTTCAGTCGTGTGCTCTTTTGAGATGAAAAAAAAAATAGAAAAAATCGAAAAAAAAATTGGAAGTAGGTCGAAGAAACTTTAACCACATTAAATATGGGATTATTGAAAATTATCATGCACCGCTATAACGCGGTCTATGAATTTTATTGGACGGTTCTAAAATATGTTAAATTACATTCATCAAGTCCTAGTGAAAGCATCAATAGCACTCCGCATATTATATTCATTTTGTGTGGAAACCACTTGATCGCTCATCATGTCACGGTCTAAAATAATGTTTACCAATAAGATGTTCTCATGTTAATTTTACGTGTTCATTTGTGCGTATTACATGGTGATATTCGACAAGTATCCTTGTATTATATTCATTATATTCACCCCCTGATGCCTGCTGCATTATATGCTTTCGTACGTGGTGCGTGTTATGTATACCTATACCTTATTGTTGCCATATAATATAACCAGTTTCAGGATATTTGGAACGAGAAAACCCGAATTTAATATCTGTTGTAATCAAGACACACCGCCACATTATTTGGGACATTTATCCCCTACAGTCTGAAAAATATGTAGAACATATTATATAAAGCGAACGAATTCACGGAAAGAGTCGTCCAATTAAGTGAGCTTGATCGTTAGACAGTTTTAGACCATATACTTTATTAATGGATTGAAAACAAAACTTTGACCCAAATGCACGAAAATATCTCTTCTATGATGGTCCGTGAATTTTTTTGGTCAACAAAATCAATAGCCAATTAACTTCTCCGTGATAATTAATTAATGGTTTTACAAGCAGTGTGAAAATTCCCGACAAATGAATGTTCAAATTTTATTTCTCACGAAATTTGATCATTAAAATTGATGGCACAAAAATTCTTAGAAAATTTTGACACTGTTCTTGTCCCAGCTACTGAACTTCTCTAATTGTAAATACTAGTGAGAAATTGGAAGGTACGAATGACTGATGATGGGCTGAATTTGAGAATAAAATTTCTTCACGCCAAAGAGTATCATATGTGCTTTTTTACTTTACATCATCTTACAAATTTAAAAATCCCATTGGTGTGCATTAAGCATTGGCATTAAAGGTGGAGCTTTGCTTGGCTTACAGGTTGGTTGACGCAGGTAGCAGTGAGTGAGATCTTACGAAAAGGTGAAAGGTGAAAATCTCGCGGTAGTAAAAAGAGCGTGTCGTTGAAAGTGGTGCAGGCTTTGAGAATTGGCAAAGTAATCTTGTTATGATCGGGCACCGAGAGGCAATAAAATGCCCGAGGTCCAGCGCTCAGATTCTCTGAGATCGCGGATCGAAGTGGCCGAAGGAGAAGGGCCGGGTTCTACGCAAACGAATTCTCTGCCTCCTGTCTTACCCTCGACTTCCGGCTCCGGTGGAAAACCTCCCGAACGCAGCGTTTCCTTCAATAGAGACGTCCACGTTAAAAGGATAGGTGAGTTTCTGACATCACACCACAAACTCCTGACGCCAGTACTACCAGCTTCGTCAATTCAGGCAAAAATGATCATTTTATAAATCCCATACAGTGATTGAAATTCTTTCTTTCCTCACGATTCTGCAATTAATATTCTACCTGAATCGGTTCCTATGCTTGAATTGACAAGGTTGTCGGTGCCGCACTACCAGCTCCACGCATATTCTATCTAACTCATTCTAACTTTTAAACTGCAAACAATACGTTAACTCATTCATGCCGTCACTAACGGCACGAAATTTTGTTCTAATAATTATTAAAACGAAGCTATAATTCCGTTTGGTTTATATTACCCAATCGGAAAAAGTTTATAATATTAATCTAACGGTTGTTAACATATCTCATTTTTTGTTGTCGTTTTGATTTTTTACTTCTGTTTTTTTTTTTTATTCCTTTTCATCGTTTTTTGTTCACATTTTTTTTTAACAAAACATAATAACTGTTCGGTGTGTAATTTGGGAAAGGACAGAAAGCTCTGTTTCTTAAATAGCAATTTTTTAAAAAATTTTTTATTTTTATTTTCATTTGCAATTAAATCTCTGTCCAATATGTTATTTTTTTTCCCACTCACATGTATAATCTATACTTATTCGTTATATGACCTGGGGCTCGTACTGGTGTGTATATGTGTGTGTGTGTGGATGTCAGGACTCACCATTTTCACCCTTTGAATAACCCTTTAATTCTCAGTGCCAGGTTTTGTGCTTAAATAACGTCAAAACAGGAAATAAAAAAAAAAAAAATTGACAAATTTTTCCCCTCAAAACGGGCAAAGAAATTTTTTAACCAGTGATAATGAGAGTTGTGACTTAATCTATATACGTATCAGTCTTCTCATGACTGTATAGCACCGCGTTTATATGCCATAAGAAAATAACGATATAACGATTTGTTCAGCACCACGTGTCAATTCCTATTTTCATATAAATGTCAAATCATCTGAGTAACTATTTTCTAGTTTTAATAACTAATCTAATAAAATCATATCGCGCGTTATTAGAGATGCGCCGCTATGGTGAACGAAATTATGGCAAAGTAGAAGGCTAGGGTGGCGTGCGGCGATATGATTACAGATTTTTGTCCGCAACTTAACGAGGGGCGGCAAGTTTTGAGCCGTATATAATGGAGGTATGCGATACGCTTGCAGCCTCGGGGCACCACACACAAAGCTTGCGATTTATATACAGGACTTTTCAACTCCAACGATTTAACATTGAGACTATGAAGTAGGGGCTCTTCAGATGTTTGTCTTCATTTTAAGTGGTAAAAAATTATACCATATCTCGCTGTAGTTACTCCCAATTCACAATTAGGTATTCGATGGATAACATCAGGGCTGGGTTGAAGTTATGAATTTTCAAAGTTATGAAATGTTGAAATTCCGAATTCGTTTGAGACGATATTCAGTTTTCCGACACGTTGAAGTCCAGAACATTAGAATTCTGATAAGTCAGAATGCAGACAGCTCGATACTCCGTAAGTGAAAATTTCGGTCTATTCCTCAGGATGTAAAGAGAAAAAAATAGTACATTCTAGTGGAGAGACCCTCTTTATAATATACGGAATCCCAGTTTATCTACATTATTCGATAACTTCGATTTCATTGATAATTTATAAGATTTTGAAACTTTCTTTCCAAAAAGTAAATCTCAAAACGATTGATTTGATCACCCATTGGTTTCGATCCGATCAATACAGCCCGAGTTAATAAACGCTGAATGAATACAGTAGGGGAGACCGGGGCTAAAAGTTACCGGGGTAAGTTGTTCAAATCAAAATAACTCTTAAACGAATAGAGATAAAAATATGGTCCAAGTGCGTCGTGAATCAGTAAGCAACAGCGCACCTACGGCAACCATATTAGTAAGACCATTGGTCTCGAATTACGTTGCTCGTGAGCACGTGTCTTTCTAATACAGGTGAGTAAATATTTTTGTGTTGGTTATTTTTGGTCTATTTAATTCATTTTGATAAATAGTCTCTAGATTTTTATGTGGTATATAAAGATACATCTAGTTTTCATATACCGACGTATAAATTAAGTTTATTTCATCAACCGAGCCTAAAATTTACGTTTATATGAGAAAATGCCATTTGGGGTTAGTTGTTACTCTTTTTTGGGGCATGTTGTTACTTTGCAACAACTTACCCTATCGAGTGGTCATCAACGAAAAATATTGTTTTTTTTAATTTTTTATTACAGAATGCGAACTTATAATAGAACAGCAAGTCGGGGAACTATATCTCAAGGCCTCATGCAAAAAGCCCCAGATGAAGTGAGGAAAATGGCGAAAAATTAACAACTATTGCTAAAAAGTAAAACTATGGAAATTTGTAATTCATCTTTTTTCTACTTGAAGGGTCACACGAATCGCCTTGGAATTGTTAACGAAATTACCATAAAGAGGCACAAAAAAAAGTGATCAAATTGTCAGCTTGCCTATTTTTTCGATGACTTCCGGCCAAAAACCGATGCGTGTAACGTGGAACACCCCATATATAACTCAAATGACATATTATCAATGATATATCTTTTATGATAATAATTGATCTTAATATATTATATTATTTCTAACAATGATTGATCTCAATATATATTATTTTAAACAATAATTGATCTCAAAGTATTGCTTGGAGTTATTGGGATAACAAACAATAAAAAAAAAACTATATATTTATGTTCACCGTTCAATTTGAGTTTAATTTATGCACGACAAATAATTGAAAACTCTTTGAATATTGTTAATTCGTTCTTAAATACATAAATTTAATCTAAAATAATTGTTTTTTTTATGAAATATACCCACAATAAATCTTGTAACAACTTGCCCCAGCTCATGCAGAACTAGCCCCGAACCGGGGCAAATTGTTACTTTACGTTTTGTTGCAAAAAAAAAAAAATCATATCAAAAAAACTTATGCAAATATATTCCAAAACGGTTATGCATACTAAAGTAGAATATATTTGCCAAATTGTAGAACAATAATATTTATATTTGACGAATTTTTTCCAATCAATTTTTCAAGTTATTCAAAAAAGTGTAACTTTTAGCCCCGGTCTCCCCTACTAAGTTTCTGAAATGGGCTATGTATTAGACTTTTGGGGAAACACCCTTTCTGAAAACTGTGAGTCGATAATATTACAATTCGGAATTTTCACCGTTCGGGACCGGAACTTCGACCCGGTCCGATAACATCAGATAATTAGCTATAGTTGACACCCAATTTGTGACCGCTTAGAGGAAGAATTTGACATTCGAAGAAAGAAATAAAGAAAGTGACAGGGTTTATCCATCAGCGCGTAACGATTTGAGTCAATTATTTCAAAACTGTGATGACCTTACGAGTTTTTATTTATTCTTATCGTACTTCTATTTTGTATAACAAGGCGGAAGAACGAAAGACAATGATGCATAGACGCGCGTCCACCAGATCTGTACGATCTACTAGCAAATTAATGGCTACTAAGCAGAAGTAACTATCGTGGAATCTCCATTTATATTATTTTATAGTGGCATGGGTGAGTTTATAGGCGCAGTCTGTCTCGACGGTAGTAGATTCCTTCGGTGGTTCTTGGTCTTGTAGTTAGTATATTACGATCGTAGTTGTACATATTACTACGTCGGGTGTAGCGCGTGCTATGCTATGCAATGTAGTTATATCAGAAGGTTTATGTTGAATCCTCGGAATTTTTGCCAACATAAAATTGAAGAACGAGCAAATCAAGAGGCATGAAAAAAAGAAAAAACAAAAAAAAAAAAAAGGAAGAATTAATATAAACCTAGAAACATGAGAGATGAAAAAATGATACTAATCCTCGTTAAAACTTTTTCCTCATACTAATAACGCACCAACCTCCACTTATATCCTCGTCGTTATATACGTTTCATTTAACAGGAGCAAAACGGAGGTATATAGGAAAATAGTTCGATCCGCTTGTTAATCATCTTATATACGGAGTGTATGTACCTCTAGATATACCGGTAATAGAATTAATAGTTGAGAAATGTGTAAAAAATGAAACCGAGTGGAGGCCGGTTCACAGGCCTTCATTCCCGTATAGGCAGGTATAACGCAAGGAGACTACTAATTTGTATGCACATAACCTATAACCTCACATACTTAACGTTATAGTGCAAGTTCGCGAGGCACACACCTTAAACGCAACGATTACAGATCTTTACGTTCCTCCTGCAAGCTTCCCCCCCCCCCCCCCCCCCCCCCCCCCGTTCAACTGGGCCCTAAGGATACCAGCCGCTCTTCTCATCGGTTATACATATACCTACACGCGTCTATATACCAGTTTGCAATTTCCCTCGGTTGGTTGGCGCGTATATACATAGATTTATTCCGTCCTCTTTGCTTTTGCACAGAGTTCCGTAAAAGGATCAGTATAGGTACCCTATACCTTTCTACGTGCGGGAGGTAGAGGATTAAAACGTACCTCTGCTCGAACCCCGTGGGTAACTAGGTAGTCCAGTACTATAGTCGTCCTTGAATACTGCACAGACTGCGCTTATAGTATTTTAACAAACAACCAATACGAGGGCAGCGCTGATTTTCATTCCGATATGTTCATTCAATTATCAAATCCAGTACCACTAACATCCCTACTCGAAAAGTCTGAAAAACGTACTCAGCAAGTGAGTTTCAGATCTCCGGATGACGAAGTCCGCCTGAACTTCTAGGGGTGTTTCCTTGTTCGAAAATATGGAACCCGTGATGTGAATTTCTTCTTTCTGACACAATTCATCAAATCATCGAGCAACTGATTGTTCCCTATGATTGGAACCATATCATTGAAATTTCATCAGTCGACAGAATGAATGAATACCTATACTCAAGGTATCATCTCATCATATTTAAATTTCGTCACCGTAATCCACTAGTCAAACTGCTTGTATGACAAATTATGAATGGAGTGAAGATTGGCTCATTAGATTGAATCACATGTCATGGGTTCCATACTTTGCCACAAAAGGGAACATCTCTAGAAGATTGAGTCGAATCTATCACTCGGAGATCTGATACTCTCCTCCAGCGCCGTGCCAACGGGCGGCGCAATGGAGCAACCGCGCCAGGGCGCCACCTCGCATGGGGCGCCGTATCGTAGTCCAAATCCATTTTTTCCGGCCGAAAATGAAAAAATTAAAATTTATTTTGACAAAACACGTAAAAAAAAAACAAAAAAACAGATGTTTCATAAAAGCAGGAAATTGTATTTTTTTTTCTTCTTTTATTCGTTCGCCGGTCAAAATCAATAATAACCAGGGCGCCATGGGAAACTGTTGCCCCAGCTGCCATTTCAACTAGGCACGGCGCTGCTCTCCTCGTTAGTCCAAAGTGTCTGGAGAAAAAATTTGGTTGCTAAAACGCGACATGCCCTTAGCTGTGATAACTAATACCTTATCGTGAAAGCGTATACAGGTAATCTTATGTGGTTGATGAAGAGAAGGATTGATAAAGGGTTGGTGGAAAAATATAGTTGGAGCGGGGATGGTATGGATAGAAATAAATCTACATCGACAATAAACCAGCAGGTATAAAGCGAAGCGAAGCTGTATCGTTTTTATAGCGTACACAAGCTAGTCGCTAAATTACAACCCCCTTTAGAGGTGATCACGGAGCTATAAACTAGCGCCGCTGAAGGCGGGCCCATGGGAACCACGTTGTGCGCAGAGATCTGCGACTTGATCTTAGCTAGATACCAAGACGTCTGGCTCATAACTTTCCGTCCATTCCAACGCTCAGCTCTCTTCCTGCTTTCTTGCTTCCTTCCTTTCTTCCTTTAAGCCTGGCGCACAAACCTATCCGTAGTACGTACGTAGTAAGACGTACAAAGCGAAGCGCGTTGCACACATAGCGCCAGCCAATCACAGGCGCGACGATGCATCGACTTCGTACTACGAATAACTTTGTGCGCCAGGCTTTACTCATCATTCCCCGTATAGGATACGGCTGTAGCAGGTGTTCATTCATAACTAGCGGATTCAGGATGTGATAGCGATGAGAGGAGGGATCTAATAGATTTCCTCTTAGCGAAATATCATTCATTAAGGTTATCATAAAATAGCTTAATTAGTTTATTAGCCTTGGTTTAATGTGTTTCCGAAAACCGTAGAGCGAGAAGATTATTTCCTTCTTTTTCTGCATTGATTTTTATGGGTTTCAAGGTATACAACACACAGGGAAGGCGCGATTCCTTTCTGTCGTTCTTTATAAGTTTCTTGTCGTTAGGAACTAGCCGTTTTTATCTCGTAATAAAATTACTAAATTGCAGCTGGACGAGACACCGAAAGACGCATCGTTTGCTCAACTTTTTTTCAGTCGCTTTAATATCCCACGCTCATCTAGAGATCATAAACCTCAGAGTTTCACGACGCCATTTTTAATTCCAAATTGCCTGACCATTTTGCTTGCCAAAAATATCAAATTAATTTATGAGTTTGATATCCTTGCTCGAAGTAAAATCCCAGATAATATAACGCCAGTAGTCTCGCAACTTGTTACATTTTTATTATAACATCGATTAGGTATTTTACTTATTAATAAACTCCAATATTAATTGACTCAAAAACTCACAACTCAATTACATTTCACAGACTAGAACGCCTTGCTACTTGTATTTCTCCGATTTTTGAGGTAATTCTTTTCTCTTCAGAATCCGAAAAACGAATGCAAATTACGTCCCAGATACATATACGAGAAAGTATAGGAGAGTAAGCGAGTACCTCGTAGGTACAAAGTTTATACATCCATCGAAAACGTCATGCGAGTCAGGAATTTGCGCTCTTTCGCAGATCTAGTGATGAAGCGGCGCAAAGACGCACTACTGCACTTTCGCTAACGAGGGGTGGGGGTCAAAATTTTGAAAGACCAATATTTCGAATGACCAATATTTCGAATTTTAAAATAGCGATCTTACGAAAGTCAAAAAGGTCAGTTTAGAGAAGGCCTATCAAGTAGTAACTAAAAAATTACGTATATCGAAATGTAGAAAGATATTTGTACTAAAATAAAAAATTGGAACGGTCAGAATTGCGAAAGACGAAATATCTAATTGAAAAGATAACGAAACGTCTGATAATTCGAATAGTTCAATATTTCGAATTGTCGAGACTTCGAATCTTCACGTATTCGAATATATTTTAGCGACAGACCGAAAATTCGAAAGGTCAGAATCTCGAATCTTTCATACGGTTTTTTGGATGATGTTTCAATAAACAATAAAAATTTTGATCCAAATTCATCTACGCAGAGAAAATACGTTCGAAATATTATTTTTCGAAGTTTAAATCTTTCGAGATCTTGGTCTTTCGAACTTCTGGTCTCTAAAGATTAAAAATTTAGAAATATTGACTTTATACATTTATATTTTCTACATTATACTTATTCAGAGTAAAAATTATCAGAAAATACATTTTCGAATAAACCAGCGTTCTGACTGGTGACCGCCTGCTGAATAAGTCATTCGAAGAAATGATCTTTCGAAAATAAGAATTTCGAATTAGTTTGTCTCTCGTTATTTTTGTATTCAAATTTTTAATATTCGAATTTTTGGCCGTTCTGAATTCTGATCTTTCAAAATATCGACCCCCACCCGCTAACGAGTTCCTCACAGTGGATCGGTATCAATCTCCGAATACAATTTATTAACGGTCTTTCAATTATCGGTGTAGACTGGCGTTGTAATTCGTAGCTTCTGCAGTGATCCTGAATAATGTCTCCCAACACGGAATCAACTCGCTGGTGCATTGGCGAGGGTCGACCCTTGACCTCTTCCTCAGAGTCTTGGACACCCGGCTTTTCATTATCATTCGTGGCAAGCATTGCGTGTCTCTTCTCTCTGACCATTTATTGTTGGACAGGCATCGTCACCGACGTCACGTCCCGGCGCACCTGCTGCTGCTGCTGCTGCATCGACAACAACACGAACATCAACAATATAACTTCGACGCCATTTCGCGAGGCTAGGACTGGTAAACTCAGCGACGAACACCCAGACGCGAATTGCAGGCGGTTTAATTGAACATAAATCGTTCATAAGACTCGCGTTTGCTCGAGCTTTTAAAACGACTATCTCATGAGTTATCTCTCCACTCTTACCCCGTCGCTCTTTTATCGTATCTGTGTGTACCTGCTATTCGTTGTATTTCTGACCACCCTAACGAACGTAAAAGATAGATTTAATATCGGAACTACGTTTACAGCCGGTTAATTATTAACTGCCATCATGATCTCTCGGACGTGGGAACACTGGACTTATCTTCTCCTCATAGAACCATTGGAACCCTCGAATACATGCTTACTAATATCAATTCTCAATGGATGGTCTGTTTTAATGCGTACATATACACATTAAAACAGCATCCAGATCGAAGTCTTTTGCAAAATGTCTCTATAGCTTTTGCACTTTAGATTTGTGAATTTTTCTAAGATATATAACGGAAGCTGGTTGTGGTCATAAGATGAAGCCAGTTTCTATAGGCACTCGCTGGATGGTAAATAATAGATATTACGGAGGTTTACGAGTTGATAATTGCCAGAAGATGAATGAGGCATCACTGGATGTTCCTACTAGTTGTATTTCAAGTTAGACTTGGTTCTCCTTCTCCTGATGCAGCTTCACCTCGCGAAGATCATGCCTATCAATTCTCCCCATCACATATACATACGTGCGTCACATGCTAATCTGATTGACTTCAGGTTTCCTTCAAAGAATATGCGGATGACGGTATAACTTGAGTTTTACTCTGAAGTAAATCGCGCATCATATGTTGGCTGCTCGCCGACAGACGGTTCTTGGTCGAACAATTATTGACTCCAGTCTTGGAAAGCGAAAGAAAATTATATTTCATACACAACTGTATAGCAAAGTTTCGATCGCCTTATGATCAATGCCGCTTTAACGCCTCATTGGAGTTGGAGATGATGGCACATGGCAGATACTTACCAAGTTGCATTTTCTGTGAACGAATGTGCTGTTTAGTACCATTCAAATGTCTGGGATTTAAATTCATAGCCAATTGCAGAGTAAATAATATATATGGATGGTTTTTTTTATTTCTTTATTCAAACCGACGTCGTTTGCATGTAATGAACTTTGAACGTATATTCTCGGCATTGCCTTGGATATTAATTTAAATTTTCTACCGACTATAGAAGTGAATTGATTGCGGACTTATGCTGCAGGCATGCATGGAAGCTCATTACAGCGTTATCGTGAGCTACAAAATATAATCAACTCTTCAACAACTAGCCGACGAGGCGAGTCAACGGCCTGAACTTATTTGATGACGACCTTCCACGATGCGTGTATAGTTCAAGAAGTTCCAGTACTTGCAACTAGTAGGACTCTCTATAGAACTTCCTTCTCTAACATCTCTACGCTAATTAAGTTGCGCTTACTACTTGATCCCGCTTCAACGATTAGATTCGACACGATGCATTGCTCCGTCGGTCCAGAAATGCTAATCGAGGCCTCTGCACTGACCTCGTTTCAGAGTATACCAGCTCTTGCGATGACCTCCCGAGATGCTGTCATGTCCCTGTTTGTATCTCGATGTACCTTCTGTCTCCAGCTGTGATTCTCCGGCCGCTATAAATCCAAGAGTTCAGCTAAATCGCTGTGTCTGTTAAACTCGGAATTGTTTAATTCTTCGTCTTCTCATAATTAAATATTAGTATTCAAAGCAATTAGCGCAATGATCCAAGATCAAGTGGTGAAAGTAAAACATAGTTTGATAGTAGACATTTTGCCTGTGGTACATCTCATCAGATCCACACTAATGTTTGTTTGAGGTGAATGGGATGTACTTGAGAGGCGAGAGAGTGCTGAAAAGATCAACTTCGTAAAACGGTAGATGGGCAGGTACTTAAGTGCGTTACATAGTCGGAAATCACAACGTGCTGTGAGGTATGCACGCGTGGGAACCCCCGCAATGCAATTACGTCTTGCGCATGCATCGGCTATACGCTAGCTGGTCTGGGTAGGTATAACGTGCTAATACCGCATCTGGAGGTTATAACTAAGATCTATTTTCATTAGTAAGTAAATCCGTTACTAAACACGTCACCCCGGTTAAATTTATAGGATCTTAAAGAGCCCTCACGCGAGGCTGCTCAAATTTCAAACAGCGTTTTTGAGCTCAGCTTATTCTATATAGACTCGATGTTTGTTGTGTAATAGCACGCGATCCATTGCGGCATGTAATATTATTTAATTACTAAATTAAAAACTCCGTTTACCATAGTCATCGAGTAGAAAATAATTGTTCAAAGAATAGGTATACCTATACTCTTCCGATGAGTATAACTATTGTACAGACTCTCATCTCTCAGTGCTTGTGTCTAGGAGCAAATGGATAAGTCGAGTTCAGCGCGTTGGTACGTATTCCGCCACGTTTCTTCGGTTTTGTTTAAGGAATTTCGCAACCTTTGTTGCCACCGCATAAAGCATCGCTTTATGCTTCAGTATATATTTTGCCTCAAGGGAATTTCGCTCTGATATATATATATATATACTCGAATCTCAAAGAAATCAGACTTTCCTCGAGATTAGTCCACGGATTCTCGAAATATTTTCAATTCTTGTTAATTTATTATCTCGTTAATTCCGCTCGTGAATACATTTCGAAAATCCGTCTTCAAGCTTTTCCTCAAGTTATATAGACACTCGATATGTATATAACTATACGCAAGCGCGTTTCATAGCTGTTGTCAAAAACAGTCTATATGCGGGGCAAGGCGTGCCCGGATTTATGAGACAGGCCTGTAATCTCGCGCTGTTATATAGGCGAACGAATACACATAGGCATATAATGAAGTAGCCTCTTTCGGCTTCTATGAAATTTATAGCCGATTTAACCGTATAACATCGCATCCGCGAATGGGTTTGGTATTGTTAGTTTGGCATTGTGCACAGATATATAATACGTATATAGTGCATATGTATTGGTATATGTAATATACATCAATATACACCTATATATCTATCGATATATCTATACATATGTACCTACGCTGTTGGGGTTTAGAGGGAAGCGCGAAAGATCCTGGGCTAGGTAAGCTCTAAGGTTAGGCTAGGTTAGCAATACCTCAGCAATAGTTCAGATAGCAATCTTACTCGTGCGATGGACTCTGGGGCTCTGGACTCACCAGTGTTATGCCGTTGTGTACACACCCGTTGACCTTTGACCCAACCCTTCTATCCATTCCTTATATCCTACGTTCCAGGGACTAGTTCCTGATTCTCCTTTGCCGCACGTCGAGGCCCGATCGAGGCCATAGATGTTACCCGTCACTTTGTATTGTAAACGTAACGTGCACATCGAAAGGTCATGACGCGCGTTCCTCGCGCTTCTAGTATATGAATTGAATTTCTCTAACCGCAAGACAAGATTTCCATTAGGTATACCTTATAAGTATCCGCGGACACATCACATATGTGGGTTACGGATATCCTTTTTTCTGCACCATCAAAGAAATATCCTTTGGCCTTGAAATGGTACAGCTAGTTTCTTATATATAAACAGGGTCGTAAATTTCTTCGACATTTATTGGAAAGTCAATGTCAAACCGATGTCTAATAAGCTTAAGACAATCAGCCTTCTGTCTAAACCTTTAGAGAGTAGAACATGGAAACAATGAATTTAATAGTAAGTGCAGTTGGTATAACGATTTATACGATCCTACCGTTTGAATATAAAGGTTAACGATTATTTTGCCGCAAGATTTATATTTCCTGCGGCTAATTACACGGCAGCCAGACACGCACGAGCCAAAGATAGTTAACGGAATCCCATCTCATAGATTATACGGATCCAGATTTCATTACTAATCAACCGAATTAGCAATTCAGCCTCTCTAGCTCTCCCGCTAATTCTTTATCTCTTGATCGAATCGCGAGGAGACCTTCAGAGACGCGAAGTCAGACATTCACTGTATTATATTAACAAATTGATTTACTTGGCTGTTTCAGGACGCGAGACTCCCCGGGTAACCTCGGCTCTCGTGGGCGACGGAGAGGGTCGACTGATCGCGACTCCAGTGCGAAAAGAACGCATAACCACAAGGAGCAAGGAGGATTTGGCCCAGGAAGCGGCCCTCATACTCCAGCAGGTTGGAAATCTTCGTTGTGTCGCACGCGACAATAAGGCATCGTCTTTGCCTGGTAAATTTAGCACACTTCCGGCAAGGAGGAAGAAAAAAAGACCCGAACTTCCGTTGGACGTGAGACGTAAAAGTGAAGAGATCGGAGTGACCGTTGAAGATCTAGTCGAGATTCCTAAGGCAAAGAAAAAGGCCTTGGAAAGAAGCGCGAGCGATGCCAGTGCCAGGAAAGTGAAAAATCCGTTAGCGAAATTGTTCTCACCGAAATTGGAAAGGAAGGGTAAACCTGTAACCCGGAGTGCCAGCGACGCGGGAAGTTCATCGAGTAATCGAACCCAAAGGAAACGTAGCGGTAGTGAAAGTGAAGAGGGATCACATCTGAGCGTGATTAGAGCCAAGAAACAACTGTCACCTATAATCGAGGCATCGCCCCAGGTCGACGCAGTCCAACCTTTCAACTTTGGCAAGACTTCTGTGGCGAAAAAGTCAAAGAAGGAATCGACAGCCGACGAAAACGGGTCCGAGAAAGAAACCTCGGTACCGGAAATCACCGTAACGAGACCACCAAGGTCACCGAAAAGAGGAGAGGACGGCAGCAAGTCGAAGACTCCGACGAAAGAAGTCGAAAGTATCGCTCAGGACGAAGCGAAAGAAGTTAAAGAGGGAATTGACCAAGTGGACTCCACCATGCTACACAGCAGTCGCTACGAGCAGCAGCTCGGCGAAGAGTCAACGATCCATAAGATGATACATAGATTGTCAAACGACAGATCTCCTCCGCCCCAACTAACGAGAACCATGGTTTCACCGGCCCCTGGTTTTGGCCATAATAACAACAGACCTTTTTCTTATACGCGTCCTAATGAGTCAAGCCCGACGCCGCCTCAGGGTGGCGTAATCTACGCCCAGGTACAGATGGACAAGAAGAAGGCGCAGCGTAGCCATTCAGACAGCGACGAGGGTCTAGGTCTTGAGCGCAAGGATTCATCCAGGGAGAATAGTCCCGCTGAGAAAGATTACCGAAGGACCGATTATTCCTACAATAACGATCTTCGTCGTAATAATGAAATCAATAGTTTCAAGTCGCGGTATGATGAGGACAAGAGAAACAGTACCACGCATTTTGGAGAGTTTACTAACAGCCGGGAATACGGCTTAAGAACGACCGAGTCGAAACTATCTCATGAGTTCAACGAGATTGATCGTAACCTGTTCGGTAACAAACCGCAGAAACATACGTCGACGATATTTGTCGAACCTACAGACCGCGGCAGAGCTGACGGCATGGATTCCAGACGCAAAGAAAACGGGGAATTCAACGTCAGACCTCAGCTGGATAGGGGAATTTCAAATAAAACTAGCGAACTTAGCGCTAGACGCGATCTACTCGAATCCAGAATTAAATCCAGACTCTTGGCCGACGAAATGTTTGCGGCAAAAGGTAGCACCAACGTACCGAAGAAGATGGAACACGATATCGTCGATAAGCCTATCGTTCCATCGCCCGTTATACCGAATCGTGTCGCCTCCCCGAAGAGGTACGTGGACACCTACATTACCGAGACGAGAACTAATAGCAACGGGGACAAGTATATATTCGAAAAGGAACTTCATCAGGATAATGGAAAGGTTTATGGCTATGAGAAGAAGATCACCAACAAACTACCCGGCGAACCTTACGTCGAGCAAAAACCGAGAGATGGTTACACTGTGGAAACACGAACAGACAAATACGGCGATAAATACATAGTGGAGACAAGAACGCACGAGAGTTTCGCAGATGATTTCAAGCCCTTTCTTAGTGACAGGAGTAGGACGAGCCCGGAGGAAAGGTTCCAGACTACCAGAAATATCGGGAGTCCTTACAAACCACCTAGCTACGCTGTTGAAGATAATATCGGGCGCCGTTCGGAATTCAAAGAGAATTTATCGCCCATATTGACTCCGAAAAAGTTCAGCGCAAAAAAGTTTTCAAAGAGCGATGATTTTCTTGATCGCAACGTCACCCCGACCCGCGATGCCTACACGCCGAAAAACAAGAAGAGTTTTGAGACCATGCGTGGCATTAGCAAATCGACACAACGGCTGGACCAGGTCGGTGAAAATGCTAGAGTCAGAGCCTTACGGAGCGAGTATACAACCAGGTCTCACGAAAATTTGAGCACCGCCGAATACGTAAACGCCAGAGACCTTCAACGTCCTATGTTCGAAAGCCCACCATTAGAAACGCGCAAGATTACCTCACCGCCAGTTAACCGACACCTCGTCGACCACCTCCACGATAGACCAAACGACGACTACGACACGGATATCTCTCAGCTGACCAACAGTCAGCTAGGTAGCAAGTACTATAAGGAGACAAGGACCACCCAGCGATATACCGGCAAACACCCTCTTCAGGACGAGTACGACAGCTCACCGCCACGGGTACGTCCGGACCGTGGCTATAACTCGAGTCGGTACGATTCCGATACTACCGCCCGCGACTCTATTCGTAGGGAAACGAGATACCTCCGCCAGGAGGAGTCGACCCGGACTCTTCGTAAGGAGAGAAAGACGGATGATGAGACCAAGAAGGTGGTGCGTAGACCACGCAATCATCCCGATTACTTTGACGATTCGGATGCAAGAGACAGCCTCCGGCGTGGGGTCAAAGTCGGCAAGGGAAGACCGGGTGGTTCTGGCCTCGAAACGTTTGACGAAAGTCCTCCTGCGAGCCCGAGGACCTTCCACGAGAGCAAGACGCGCCACGCGCGCCACCACGAGGTCAGAGGTAATTCAGAGCGAAGAAATAGAGAGAGCCGCCTCAGTGATCCGGATCGTAAGGATCGACTGGCTGACTCTGGCATAGAAAACGACTATCGACGTGACTCCCAGGAGGCGGATCGTCGGGAACCCCTCGAGTCTGAAGACGAGGGTTTCGTGACGATGCGGTTCATCAAACACGAGCGCAGGCATACCGACAGAAACATGGACCTTACACCAGGCGAGAAACGTAGATACGACAAGTACGTTAACGGGGGAACAAAGTCTCTGACCTCAAAGCCACCCTCGGGTCTTGGCGACAGTAAAAAGTATGAGAAAAAGGTGGCAAAGAAAAGTAGCAAGAGCGGTACCATGAGCAAGGTCAAACAGCTCTTCAGCAAGAAGGAGAAAAAGGCGAAGGAAGAATCCCAAAAGAGTTCAAAGAAGAACAACAGGAGCAGTAACAGCGGAGCACTCACGGATGACGAGGTCACCATGAGATACCGAGAATACCGTGGTGATCAGCTGAGGAGCGCGAAGAGCGCACGGGACCTGGACAGCGATATTAATCAGGTAGGTGGCGACCGATTTGATTTACAACTTTTATGTCTTATATATATTATACGTTGTCTTTCGAAACACGATTTCAACTATCGTTAAAGCCGAAGAACTTCCGTGAATACTTCGAATCTCTACATCGCTCTGTTCTTCGAACGTGAGGAGCGGACTGACAACTTCAGTCTGTTATTTGAGAGCCCCGAAAACCGGCTTTCATCTCACTTATTAAGTTCTCATTATCAAGTCACTCGTCGGCGCCACTGCTCTTAACGAATCTCTATGCATCGTTATAACATTATCCCCTCACTGGGATCAGAGATTCGACTATTTATCCATCTCGACGAAGTCTTTGTCGGTTAATCCGTGGTAATAAAAATGTTTGAATATATGTAGTTGAGATTAGGCTGTGGGTTGATGCTGATTAATTGAAATCACGTGCACATGTTTCCATCGAGAATTTTGCGCTAATTGATAAATCAGCCACCGGGACAACCTGCGGGAAGAAAAACTGTCTGGCGTTTATTAAATATCACTATTCATCGATACATATCAGTCAGTATGAGAATATCCATACGCTAAAGCATTAACATATACGTACGCTTACCGTAATTAAAAATCTGTTAGTATATAAATTGCGTCACGCCTAACTGTTAGTATTCGTGGGTCGACAAGGAGACCGTGTATAACGTAAGCTCCGACGTCTCGAAGTCAATTGGCCGCCCACCTGTACCATTTTTGGAGTATTTATCGCACGAGAAAACCTGCACCATCCGACTCGACGGCGCGGCGTCTGTCTCAGCTCCTTAGACTAATTTGGTATGCCGAAAGCCGTGTGGGTCGTATGCATATGTAGGTATATACCTACTGCGACGAAACGGACTAAAAACTGATTCAAATAGCGTCTCTTACCACCGCGGACTTCTTCAAGCTCTTGGCCTAATTAAGGCATGTAATTAATTAACTTAATTAGAGATTGAGAGAGCCGAGAAGACTATCATACTATATGTATATATATATATATATTTTGTACCGTAAGTGGTAATTTGGACTTTCGTTTTGGTTTCGCGAAGCTGTAGGACACAAGATCGAAGATATGAAATCAGAATTCCGTACAAGTGTCGAAATTAGGTAAACTGTAATTATGGTAAAAGCTTACAACTCTTATGAGCTGAATGGAAAGTAGACTAGCATCGTTAGCCCGGATTTAAGCCGTTTAAAATGACGATGGCTTCTTATCTTAAAGTATATTCGCGATAACGGGTCTTCGATTGACCTTTTCGAAATTCGATTTTAGTGATGCGGAATTAAGATTTTCTCTCTGACACAAAACGTATGGACGATAGTGATAGAAGCAGAGCTGTGTGTACGGGTATCGATTCTAATTGTTTAATAAATAGCTACTCGTAATATCTGAAGTCATTGCGTTTGATTTTAATACCAGTCGAAGTCGCGACTTTCGATAGACTTGAACTGGCTCACAATCGTTGCTCAATCTTTGAGATCGGATCCTAGCAGGTGACTTTGTGTTACGTCGAATCGGTCAGGTGATATTTACATTTCAATATAATTGCGTTCAGCCGTGTATAGTAATTCATAAGATAGCCAGCCGGAAGCCCACACCTTAAAAATTGGCCGAAGACATTGACAAAGGAGATTAGGCTAATCTCCACGCCTAGCCAAAGCTGGACCAAACTGTTGAAAAGTGTAGCAACTATAGGCAGGCTTACGAAGCTGAGAGTTGCACAAGGCGAAAGAGAACTAGAAAAAGGCATTAGCGGTTTAATAATAATATAGAACATTGGACAACACTCCCTGCAAAGGTGTGCCAAGCAGTAGGTACAATCAATAACAAACCAAATCCTGCATCGTTTCATTACTGATTCCTAATCGCACGATTTATCCAGGTTATTATATTATCTGGGTATTATTGCTTTTCAGTTTCTTGGCTTCGTGTCCGGAAATCTTGATCCCTGCGAGGTATACTTTCCGAACAAACGTTCGTAATTCTATATATCTTTACGAAGTGAACAAACATTTCGGTTTGCATAAATCAACCTGTCCCTGCACAGCTTATAGGAAATTGCATATGCGGCGTGGTCTCTGGCTCGCCCTACGTGGGTGTGGTGCAGCTATTATTTAAATTCAAACCGTTTGTTTTCACGCACCTTAAAGATAAATCGTCGTGGCCACGCGGTAGATATGTACAATTCAATCGAGACCGTTCAAAAGTTCGTTACTTTACCAAGATTTGAAAGTATTAACGCAACCCATATATTAAACTCACACTTTCAACATTCGATCATTTACTTACGACAAACTTTGGTTCCACACAAACCCGCCTTTCCATATATACGTGTGTATAATGTATATATCATTTCTCTTACACCCGGAACACCCAGCACTTCAATACTTCAACGTATCTCTTGTCTCCGTTCTGCAGGTCTACACGGAATTGCACTTTGACGACAAAACGAGGACTAATACTGACATCGTAAATATATAATAAAATATATTCAGATATACCTGAACTGCATAAGACTTATACGGAAACGTGTGGAATTGAGATTAGAAAAAAAAAAAAAAAAAATATTCTATACGATATCGGTGCGAGTTGTATAGGTTCTTGTATAAATGCTTGATGTACGTGAACTTGAAACTAATTGCGTTTATATTACCATCAATCTTTTACTCGCTGTTCATTATTTATCGACGTCTTTAGATTCGATGACTGCGAATTTTATACCTCAATGTGGCCTGGTTAACGAGACGTAGAATTTGATTGAACCAAAGCATTAGAATTACTTTTTTTCTAAACTTAGTTAGAGTAGGTATAGCGATTCCCCGTTGCGCGATTATTTCGTGAAACCCATCCGTCCATCCGTGCGGTGATCGATTACGGCGTACTTTTTCATCAACACCTCGTTTAATCGTCAGACCCCCACACCTTTGATGAACGTGGTTCAAACCAGCAGGCTGCTACTCTCGGTCGAGCTTAAGTTTTTTGTCTATCGCATCCGGTTACAATCGCCAATCGCATCTGCGCGGGTCTTGCCGCGGTTGTTTAGAGAGGAGATCGAAGGCCAGAGTAAAGCGGAGAACAAAGTCTAACTGCGGTATCTATATAATACCTATACGCGACGGTAATAAGCTAGGCACTTTAATCGCGCTGCGTTATAATTTTTGATTCGCAGAACATTTTTACGTGATCTTTATTGCGATACCGTCAACGTATAACAATCTTTTCACGACGAACCTATAACGTATGGTCACATGTATAGTAGGTATATTATACGTAAATACGAGGGCGATGAAATTACTGAATTGAATAAAAAAAAAAATTTAGTTTTCTTTCCTTTTTTTTTTTTTTTTTTTTTATAATTACATGTACATTTCTATACTCGCGTCTTGCAGGGGCGTCTTCTCCGCTGGCACTCAGTGACTTAGTAATGATAATGCCGGACGAAACGACGAGAGAATCTAGATGCACTTTTTGCATTACGGTAGGCGGGTCGCGGTTCGCACCTTCTTGGGCGAGAAGAAGATTCTTGGAGCCAGAAGTACACGCCCTGGTTCTCGGATGCCGGTTGCCTCTTTCATTCCGCATCTCACCTCTTCTTCTTCGTCTTCTTCTTATTATTTTTCTTGGTGCTCAACGGGCTAGGGGACTGCGAAGATAATATTGCTAGATACGTTATTTATTAATATCTCTAGTCTCGTTCCGTGCTCCGTGCCACCCTGGACGCCCGTCGGCCAACCAACAGCCACGTGCAATATACGATCTCGTATCCTGCTGAGAATTCAGTTCCGCTGATAGCCGTGAGAATAATCGAAGATTTATTTCTTAACGAACGATAAACTCCGCGGTCTTCTTCAGCCTAGTTTCACCAGAAAAAAGATCATCTTCTTGCTTATCTTTTTTCTTTCTTTCTTTTTTTTTTTCTTCGTTCTTTTTTCTTGTTCGCCGAAGAAGATGAAAGTTATCGAACATCGCTCTTACTGATTACGTAATGCATAGCCACAGTAAATCCTGAGCTCATATAATGGAGCATGGTGCTACTATAACGATAGTGAATATAAAAGACAAAAAAATGAAAAATAATAATAAGAAAAAGGAGAAGAAAAAATTAGAAATAAAATAGGCTCAAGTACAACCGGCAATCAACAGCCATATACGCACCGCGATCAAACTGACTTTCGCAACAAATTTTTCCCTATAGTCTGGCCAGCTGACAGGTACATTCATCTATGTAAATTAACAGTTGGCGACACACATGGTCATGGTGAGAAAAAAAAAAAAAAAAAAATTAGTAGGAGATCGTAATACTTATTCCTTCTAAGGATAAAACGCGAGATTCAAGAGCGATGGTCCGCAGCGCATATAAGGGGATGTTGGGAATGCGTACTTTTGTGCAAATATTTATGAAACGTATAACTTAGTAGGTACTAGTTTTTGTTGAAAATATGCAATTAGTACTTGCTACGGTTTGCAACGGTACTTTATCGTTATTAACTCCGACAATTGACCACCTCACGTCATATAACCAACCCAAGGGCCACCCGCGCAGCAGAACAACACTATCAGTTTCGCTAATTACGCAACAGCACCTGACTCTGAGAAAATGAACGTGGTTGATTCATTGGACTCGGTCGATTCTCGAGAACCACATACGTCGCGGTTGAAAATAAAACAAATACTATAGCTGCTGCGCAGGCTTAACGTGAAATTCGATTCCACGCAGTTCGCGGATAACTCTTTGCAGACTCGCATAAATCATCGGCTATTATATTATTTTTCTTCTATCTTTTGGTAAAAACCGAATGATTTCTCGTGCCCTTTCTGTAAAATGGAAAAATAAACTGGAAAAAAAGAAAACCTGAAACCGACTAGAAAGTTCACCCCGCGCATATATAATTATTGATTATACCCACTTCTCGATCATTAAAAAATCTATATCTCTCACGTCCATAGCGGGCTCTAAACCCAGTCGATAATTCAGTACTTTTAACACTGGTGATAAATTCAGGAGCATCCGCTGGACCGAGAGGCTGTGGGGGGCCTCTAAGACTTAGGACCATTGGTCAGCCTAAAGTGATACGGTATCTCTTACGACATATATTTTTATATTAAAATTATAGTAGCACAAAAAATTATGAACTAAGGCGTGTTTGATTGAACTATTATATAAAAGGAATACAACCGACCAGTTTCAAATAAGCCTGAAATTTATTATCCTAAATATTGCAAAATGTTGAATAAAATCTATATGTAATATGCACACTGGACACGGGGATACGTCGGTGTGTATAAACTGCTGGCGTTGGCTACAGCGTTTGCGAAATACAAACAATCGAATCGGGGCGATCGCAAGGCGCTGATGCAGGTAGTAGAAACTCACGTATATAGGACCGCGGAGAGCCAGGTGTCTATGGCGAAATTAAATAAAGGTCGGATTATTCACTCACTCAACGATTCGCTGTTTGTTATAAATCGAACAATGCGAGACAATAACGTGCATAGTGTTATCGATACGCCTTATCGAACTTCACTGTATACTATACATCATAAGCAACGGGGATATGACGATGACGAATAAGGCCAGATAAAACTCCGAAAAGGTTTCGATGTTCTGTTCTTTCGTATGTTCAGAACACGCGATTTACTTTCGCTAAAATATCATGTTCAGGTATGCATAGGCAATTATTTGTTTCACAAAAATCTCGTTCGTACTACCTTTATGCAGAGATCGGGTTTTGAGGTGACCACGTTTGATTACGAAACAGGGGAAATGAGAACAGAATATGAATTTCATGAATCGTATGCTCCAACTGGTGTCGAGAAACACAAAATCTATAATAGATCGAGTTAGAACCCAACCGGAGCTAAACGAGAGTAAAAGTTTGACGAAAAAACATAATTAGATATTATAGCCAGTTCTAAATAGCGACTGAATATATAGAACGAAATGTTATAAGAATGGCTAATAATCATATCGGGTTTAAAAAAAAACTGATCTTTAACCGCGGAGGTAGAAATTGATGTGAAATTGGTGTTGGGACAGTTCGCGAGGTATAAACTGTCGAATTTCTTGGACCTACGCATAATTCAAATCCCTCGATCGAAAATTTAGTAAGATGAAATCTTTCGCGATCTATTTTAACCCCGAGGCGAGTCGATCGCTCGACTATATCCACAGCTCTCTTGTCTGAAATGGCAATAGTGAGGGCGGAGGGCTCGGACCCGGTGTCAGACACCTGTGCTGCGGTCAGTGCCGCCCAGAATCACGCGCCTAGGACCACCGCCCGTAGAAGCCTGGGGCGCCGTCGTACCTCCAAGTCGCGCGCACCCACCATGGCTCACTTTCCGCTTCATTCTCGTAATACCCATTACCCGGGCGGAGACCTTAGCCCAGCACCGGCTCGTCGACGGCTACTTGAACTCTTTCTCTCGGCCTCTACGGGGTCTCCAGCGGTCGTGGTGCTCAACTACAGGTGTCTAGATAGATCGCCGCCTCTAATAAGCGAAAGAAACTATAGAAAGCATTCGAAAATGATAACAGAACGTTAAGGGTACACGATTCATTAATGATCTCGTCTTAGTCATTTTCCGACGAGTGACATACCATGCAGTTATTTTTTTTTAAATTGAAACGTTGAAGATTTTCACTGATGCTTAATAAATATCGATTTCTCAGATCTCTATAAAAATTGAGATATCTATGACTGTATAGCCGTTTGTTGATTTCAGAACCTATTTCCTTTCGTTGCATATTTTTCTGAGCTCAGTTTCGCGAATCGCCTTGCAGAAACTTGTGCACATAATATATAATATAAGAGACGTTGAAAGCCGCTGTAAGGCTAGCTTCATTCTTGGAGGTGTCAGAATCGATTTACGACGCGATATGAATACCAATAGCTAGCAGTACGCGTAACTCATTCCACATATATACAGCAGGGCCACCGCAGGGTCTACATCTCGCGAACACCCGGGGACGTATCTGTGCGGCCCACAGACGACGACACCGACAGATAGACAGACAGACAGACAACAGAGAACAGATACCATACTCAGGTACTTCGCACCTAGGATCGGCTCGGGCTCGGTCTCGGTTATCTAGGCGTGGTACCTTCAGCTGCAACCTCCATCGTTGCAACATATCCGCGGTATGCATTTTTTATCGTAACACCTCGAGCGGATATACAGTGAGAATTCGAGAAACTTGTATACTAACTATTTATTGAATTTTATAACCGCACAGGTTTACATATTTTGTCGATGTGAATGATACGCGGCTACACTCGCACATGACCAGCATATGTATATATATAAATATATTCAATATGATCATGATCATCAAGAAGAACAAGAATTGTTATACTTTAATTGAATGATAAAGAGGTTCGAGGATTCGATTTTATTGGATTCGTGCAAACTAGGTTTTCCCAACTCAACAAACTCTTGCGGGTATATGCAAAAGCGTCTGTGTTCAGAGCATATAATATGTGTAGGCAAACGGTCGTCTGATAAATTGTCAGATCCCATAAGGAACCCGAGAAGCCGGACCTCCCTGGCTAGAAGAGGGTAAAAAAAAAGAAAAGATTGCATGGTGGAATTTCAGTTCTCAGAATCTATTGGATAGCAGAGAGGTAATTCTTATATAGTGGCAAGTCTCACTTTCGTTTGGGTACCATTTGAAATCCATTAAGACATCTCAAAGTGGAATCTTTTTATTCAACTAGTTTCAATTTTTTTTTTTTTTTAAACTCATTTGAACCTTTTCAGAGAATTAGGCTTGTCGATGGTATTATAAAGACGATGTGGCGAGGTTCTTTAACGGATAGTAACAAAAACTTGTGAAAAAGAAGAGTAAAACTTACACCGAGGTTGTGGCTAGGCTCTTATACCTACACTTCGTTGTTGGGGTGTTGAGCTGTAATGACTCGTAAGTAGATTGGGACAGGTTTCTTCTATCTTCTCATACATCTCAGCCTTACGCGGGAATAACTTGAACGCGGGCTTATATATACGTGTACCACGAGCCATACCTACCATACGGCAAAGCTGATTGATGTCGAACAAATGACTAAAGGTACACGAGGCGATGTCATTTCGCACCTGAGTGAGTAGATTTTAATAGGATGATTACGATTATGACGGCTCGGAGACTGACGCCGTGACAGATACGACAGATACGACAGAGATAAACACCAACTAGGTATTAATTGCGTGATGTATATGCAACGTACGTTAAAAACGAGACGCGAACGTATAGAAAACTCTTTGCTCTTGCAATCAGGGTTGTGATTAATGTGGATTTCGAACTGCATTTCCGATTACATATGCATCGAATTTCCGAGTGCATCATTTTTTATGCTAACTACTTTTTAGTTTATTTTGCAATAACAGAGCGACGAAAGGTAACCGAGGACGTGAAGCTATTCAATTTATTCATTTAGACTTCGTTACTGTGATTTGTCATTCGGTATGAACGTGTTCAAAGATATTTGCGGTTTACGTGACAGGTGTAATTATGCAAAGCAGACCTCTTTACAGAAATAGATATTCTCTCGGGGTGAATTGCTATACACGGTAATATACGTATCGGCGCCGACCTTCTTTTGTGTCCAAACGTTGTATTAAACCGCTTCGAGGGCGAAACAGATCTTAAAATTTCGATAATTGGTTGTTCGCATGACCTGCGATGCTGGTATAATAACAATAATGACAGTCCGTGAGGATTGCTGCATGCGAGAATAATCTGGGACACGAATCCCCGAAGGTCGTATATATATATAGTATAGTTTGAGAAAAGAAGATGCGAAGAAAAAATAAGAAAAAATAAGAAAAAAATAAATGATAAAATAAATAAGAATGGCAAGCCGCCAACCTAGGAAGAAAATGAAGTTCCGATACGCCTGGGGTTCTTCTTCTCCGAAGAGCTTTGCGTTTTCAAATCACTCCTGCCGCACTAACGAGCTTATACGATAATGGTAATGCCGATGGTAATGGTAGGTAGGTAGATATAACCTGTGGTCTACCACACCGCACAAACTTTCATTTTACTTCTATAATATTGCCGGCGGTTCTGTCCGTTTTGCGGAGTCAAGCATTCTTCCTAATCGCCTATACCAACGCCTACGCAAAATAAATCATGATGCCCACGTATGCCAATTAAATTATAGGTATCTTCTTAGATTCGGTCTTTAAACCAGCAGCCTCACGCATATCTATGTGGTCGTGCGTCTTGGATAAATTTTAACAAAATAAAACAAAAAATGAATACAAGGGATGATCCCATTTCATGATCATTATAATCACATGTCGACGTCAGAACGGATGGTAGAACTCCTGAGGATGGACGAACGGGCGCTGCACACACGAACGCGGAACACCGCGGGACCAGCTCTCACTTTCACGAAGTCACCGTGACCGAGATAAGGATGGTGGCAGCAACCGGCAAGAACAACCACGGAGCCACAGAACGAGACACGGGACTGACTGGTGACCGGTGACCACACGGTGCACCATATATGGCCGTTACGTGCACGGATCTTATTTACCTATACGGATTTACGAATGTGCGTAAGCGTATTTCACATGATGCAGATATATATAGCATACATACCATGTCAGGATATCGACGCTGCGATTTAAGTCTGCGATTTAAAACCCTAGAAATTTAAATCACCGAGCTCTAATTTAATATATTATATACTCGCGATAGCATAATAGCGGTATCTAGTAACTAGAACAAAGCAGATATGTAGAGTCCAAGGACAAACGAGAGTACAAATTACAGGTTACATTCGCGACCGGCTTGTCTTGCCAGACCCAGTAATCAAATTTTTGGTTCAATTCAAATACGCAATCGTGTATGTAATCCGTAATACGAATGTATATGTATGGACCAAATAGTGTATCGCAAACGAATACATTTAACTCGTTGCGTTTATTTCTGGCGAGTTGTAGTTTCAAAAAACAAAAAAAAAAAAAAAATGAAGATCGATGATTCACGAATCAAGAATAGAAACAGGTAAGTCAGATGTGCTGCAGGTTCGGTGAATCCATATAGGGTTTGTACTCGCACGTTGGTGCCGACTGCGGGCAAAACCGCACACATAAGCGGGCGAGCGAGTGACCGCGTCTCGTTCCGCCTATGGCGAATCCTCGCAGAATCAACTTTCAATTTCTACAACAAGACGCTGACTGGTAACAGGTATCTTGTAGTACCCTATACCACTTTTAGTAACGATTATTTCACCGAGTCATATGGGGTCACGAATAATCACCGTGATAAGGATATCGAAGAATGTAATTTTAAAAAATGAGACTCTAATAGAACAGCAGGCTTATGTTATACGCAAAAAAGATTAATTGGTTAATAACAGGATTTAAACGTGGGCCACGATAAACCGTTCACACGGCATAAATCAACGTTGCTCAAAACAGGGCTGTAGCCTTTCAATGAATATTACCTTCACCTGCTGCAGCTGTGCTCATATGCATATTAACTAAAACATGTAGTACATTGATACACTATGATACCTAAACTATTGCTATATCTGGGCGTGTATACTGTACGCATGTAGTACATTTATATTCAAAGAAATAAAAGAAGGGACATAAGCCACCCACCATTCCACATAGTGTTATATATGTTATATACCAACACAACGCGCCGGACAACGCACCCGCGTGAGAACGGCGCCAATATCGTTGCCGGATCTGCATGGGTCGTAGGTCACGCTTCGAAATTACTTTATTTAATAACCAGATTGCAATAACGCGTAAAAGAAATTCTACACGTTTTATACCTACTCACACGGAAAAAAAAAGATGTTGCTATCATAACAGCAGCGGTGGAGTAAAATTTTTGTTGTACAAGAGACAGCAATTGCGATCTAAGTAACAACATTGTTATGTGGATTATGATAGCGTATATATTTTTTTCCGTGCACGTATAGGCATAGCAAATACTCTTCACATATACGATAGGATAAGGGTACGATCACGACGCGACGCACTTGCCATTCTGCGCAGGGTCAGAGGTGACGGATAACTTATACGAGGACCTGGGTTGGATGGTGAATGCTAATAGAGCGTATTTTCGAATTTAAAAATCTCGTTGCAGAAAATAAAGAAACAAAGAAAACGAGCGAGTCTCTGTTTCCCTCAAAGACCTGCTGGGATGTAATCTAGTTGTAAAACTGTCAGTCTCTCGGTCAGGATGCCTTTGTTCCCGCTTCTCGTATAACGGGTTTTCGTATACAGAAAAGGGACTTTGTTATTTTTTTCGCAGTAAAACCTCAAGCGAACAGATACTTGCGTCGTTAACCTAGTGAACTCCTTAAGATATACAGATTTACCTGTATGTAGGCATATGCATTCACGCAGTGATCCATACATGGAGGAAAGGTGCGTTCATACCTGCACCTTGTGCTAAATAATATATATTTTTTTTAATTTCATTTATGGTTACATCGGTATTAGCCGATCGAAGTATAAGACGTAATTATACTCTGCGGATAATTTTGGCGCGAATGGACCCTTCTGTGACGTCTTCGCATCGATATCTAGCAACAAGTTTCTAGCAATCGAAACTATAGAGAGAAAGAGACTGCAGGAAAAGATAACCTTAGAGATCAAGATAGAGAGAAAAAGAGAGAAAGAGAGATAGCGACCTGCCTCGCCCTGACCTAACCCAAGTCGCCTGACCTAACCCAGGTCGACACGCTCGCCCACGCGCGTTCGCCACCCTGTGCAAGGTGCTGCTTTTGTACGGCATTGCATACCATAGCGCGTGTTGGTTGGCTTATTCATGGACTGAGCTGAGCTATTCATGAATTAATCGTTACATTTTATGCGGGAAGTAATATTATACCGATTACGTAACGAGCTGGTTTCGGGTATTTTAATGATCCTTTCATATGTCGCGAGGCATCTGACCTGAGGAATTATAACGATTTATAGTTGTTATTTCGAAGCGAATTCAATTCTGAATTTCATTATCGGATATATGCTGACAAAACCGGTGTTTATAGCCCAGATATAGGTATATGTTTCGAAATAATTTTACTCGATCTTTTTCAATTAAATACTGTTGCAATATGTTATTATTCGTCCTCCGCGAGGCGGTTCTGCTGTTTTGCAATAACCAGAACCCGCTGAAAGCGCGGATCGGAACACGTTTCTTGGAGTAAGGCTTATTTTTCACTCATATATTTTTCCCAACGAATTTGAAGCTATAGAGGCTGATATAATGTAGTTACTTTGAGGCCGTTCGTTTCTTATTCTCAATTCCAAAATAGTTGGTAGGTACGCATAGACGAGGCGTCTATGATGGCCAAGCCTTTGTTTCGCCTTTCTTTGTACGTGCGACCCCAGCAAGAGATCCTTGGCTTCCCACACATTTCCCGAAAGACCGAGGCATTTGTGTCTTGCTGACTTTTACCTATTTACCATTTTACCATTTTACCATTTTACCATTTTACCATTTCACGTTTCGCACGGAGGTAGAAATAATTGAACAATAGATTTTTTTGCTCAGGCTGGTTGTTCCCGGCTTGAAACCGAATTAGAAATCCTCTTGAACAACCCGGGTCGTTGACCCCCGTTGACATGCGTACGGATATCCTGTATAAGATCAGTCCAATGGCTTTCGTGATTTTAATGATTCATTCGAAAGTGTTTCACTCTGTGGTTAGGCGCTGGCTAGTTGGTTGATCCTTTAGATGAAAGACTTTCTTCGTCACGCAAAAACGTTTCTATAGGACGTGACGGTGGGATGCTGTTATTGCGCCGATCTACATTCAGAGGTTTTGCATACATTCATTATCCGAATCTCTCAAGGTATTGAGAAATGAACAAGAACATGACGTCGGTGATTATATAGCTTTACGTAATAATCGAATAAAGTCATTCGTGGCTTGCAGACAGCAGCTTTATAGTAACCAATAAAGCGAACTGCGAGTTGGGAAAAGATCACGAATTATAATCAAACGATATCTCCGAACGACTTTCTGCTTGGCTTCACATCTGGACCACGCGAATATGTCATCTTGTAACTACGACATGATATATGGTGTTGGCGACCGAACGTCCTGGACTTTAGTTTAACCGCGAAACTTTCGCTTGCGAAAATGACTCGTTGCAAAGGAGGGGTTCAATAATTCGTGGGAACTGGCTCTTTCGGATATATTAAATAAGATCGTCTCTTCCAAATTTCGTATTGTTGCAGTACAGACCAAGAGTAGAACAAAAAGAACATTCAGTCGGTAAAAGGATTGATTTTTTAATCTCAATTTTTTTTTCTTGGCTTTTGCGCATTAAAACTTTTTTGGAATACACTTCAATTCCTTCAGTTCGTTTTTTTTTTTTTTTTTTTTTTTTTTTTTTTTATTGGCCTTGCGCACTCGGCCCTGACTCGCTACAATCACTGAACCAATACTTTCGGTTAACCGATCAAAGTCAAAGCTAATTAGAATGTTTTCCTTATTGTTCCAAACCAGTATTGCAGAAATGAATTGATCTGCAGCTTATACCCGTATAAAAATCTTTCAGTTCACACTTCGCCAAAGTCTTTTTCTGCGATAATGAATGAACAGTGATACAATATACATTCTCAGGTAATAACACATTAGATTAAAATGAAAATTGCAATGAAGACTCGTGCAGCATTGATTGCATGCGGGATCGACAGTGAAGGTGTTAATAAAACAGCCTCGTATACGTCTAACCGCATACCGACCCCTTCGTCGTAATTATTTTTACCTAGTTTTCATACACAAGTCTCATCTTACCCCGTCTCTTATACTGAGTATAATTTAATCGTAAGAATTACACAACTAAAATGATTGCGGGTGGTTGATTACCTCGGTGACAGGGCAAGCCTCATCGTTAGCCTGACGCAAGTCGTAAGTACAATGGCTTGATTTGAGACGTATAGGTACTACGTTACATGCAAGTGGCACTAGGATAAAAAGTACTTATAAATCGAGGAAGATGTCGTTGAACAATGCGATACTCGTGTCTTCAACTATTGTAATTAATCGCGTATAATCTTGGGAACAACCTTCGTGCACAAAGCAAACTCAGTATAGTCTTGTCCTATTCCCGATTGAGAACGGTTTTTGCTTCTGCAGTGAAAAAGCCGCAAAAAATTCTTACGACGTACTTTGGCCAAGGATATTTAAATGACCGGAAGCAAGCCCGCCTAGTATATATATATTTGTCATCGAAAACTATGCAACCCATTTTGTTATTCTTATATAAATGAGTATCGACGTCATAGTTTAATTATAACTTGTCGTTCTAAATTAATCGCCTCATTTATTTACGGTGTCAAGACTGATAGCCATTCATTTTGGGACCTAAAGTCTCAAAAGTCCTTCGGCTTTACCAAACTCGTTACTCAAAAGTCGAACAACGGTCGTGTATTGCACATATAGATACTTTCAAACACCGGCTAAATCCTAATAACGAAATCTGGTTCTATTCGTTCCACATTATTGTTATCAAATCTATGATTAATCCTTTGTTGATCAGCACGTATTCGGCATATCTAGTAGCGGCACTGTCTCGCGATTGCGCCAGTCAAAGTAAAACACTTTCGCGAAATAACGAATTTTCGCAACTTATCGTGTAGCCGCGTTAAGCGGTTAGAGATATGAAGGTAGGTAATGTACCTATACATAAATGTCTGCATGCGTTTATCGTAAAGTTATAGATTTATTTTCATACATATCGATTTGTAGACTACTCAAGTGCCATAAAGACAACATCAAATCACTCCTTACGTTGAACTCGACGCCTTTCTTTATACCTACCTACCTACCTACCTACCTACCTATGCCCCGAGGGCATATAGATTTCTCAGAGTAATGTTATTCTTTTAACAGTAATCGCACCCAGCTTATGCACCTTGTACACATAATCGAGATCAGACAGTGGCAGCTGGTTTTTACTTATTCTCAAGATTATTTTATACCACAAGGACTCCACGCTCCAATGAAACAACCACAATGCCTATCCAGGTTCAAGACAGGTATCGAAGGATCTGATTGTAACTGCCTTGGAGTGAAACGAAGTAAGGTGAAGTGAAGTGAAGTGAGGTGGCCGATTGAGCCCGATAATTGTTCCGGAAACACGACCATCGATATCGAACGTCAAGGAAAATTTTTATGTACTACATCAACTATAACGCTGGGAAACTATATTATACCTTATACTCAATGGCAAACAATAACGTTTGCACACTGCACATGAAAAGACTTCTAACGTTTGGAGTGTGATCGATCGTTGATCATGAGATCTTCCCACGTCTTTGATTGGAATTATTATCATTTATTCGCCAATTTCTTTTTCTATCATGCAAATATAATCAACGTGACATGAATAACCTATCCTTAGCCGCATATAGTATAACTATCTTTATTATTATATGACTACTATTATAATTGTAATAAATATAATACGCACGCTGCTTCGTGCAACGGAAATCCGTCTCTTATTTTCTGATTATGCAAAAGTTTTATTCACAAATTGGCTGAATAACTTTGCCTGAAGATCTGCAGGATTGTATTTGATAAGAGAAAATTCTAGTGAAATTAGGATTTAGGATTCTTTTGCTCTGACAATAAGATCGGATGAAATGTTTTTTGGTACACGTTTTCGGACTTTCCAACCGTCGTGTTTTACATTTCCCACTTTCCCGCGTATGTTACGTAAAATTTATAACCGAGACTGTGAATTGCTGCGTACATACAGAATAAAGCCGCATATCAAAGGACCAACGTAATTATGGTGGTTCTGAATTGTTCCTAGTATAATCCTGATGGAGACATGAAACGCAACGGAACGCAACGCAATTCTCGATGTAATATTATAATGCAACCACGTCACTCGCGACCTAAACTAACGCAATTTAACCTCGATCTATGTGAAACCTATATGTATCTGCTGCAGATATGTATACCTACCTGCACTATGTACGTATTCATACGCAGATGATCGTTAACTGTACAGCTATATACATGTATAGATACATACTACATGTGTTGTTGATAGGGATCTAGGTTACTCACATTTACACCCACACACCTCTTCAGCTATTATCATCTCAATCTCTGCGAAGCGAGGAAATTACTTTCGGAAAAGTAAGAATCTCAATTTGCCACTTCTCGTCATTATCTTATCCTAGCGACATTCGAACAAATTTGTCCTCTTAAATTTTCGACAATCTGATAAAATGTTAATCTTTATTCTAACGGAATTTTTTTTTCGCTTTGTTTCAGGTGAGTTCACGACATTAAATAAAGTTTCAACCTCGTTGTATACGTATGTCATCAACGGTGAGCGATTGAATTTCAAACATTATTTTCATTTAGATCAGACAAGGCATAATATCCTTGTTGATTTGTTTCTGTGGGAGTTGCAATAAATTACGCGTTCGCTGAAAAGTAGATGCGGCGAAAGACTAGTCCAAAATTGGCGATCCTAGAATATTGGAATAAGGCGTTTTAAACAAATGGCGAGCAGGACATTTTCCCACGAGGATCGTAGGGGCACAGTAACTGATTTCTAACTTGGGATGCATCGATGCATTCACAAATTACGAGGCTTAAAGGATCGTTAGAGATCGTTAGAGCAACTCGCCAGGTCGTCATTCACGGATCGCCGCCATTAGAGCGACGAGTTGCGTAACTCTTTCCGCGCCGATTACACAAGCTATACATTCAGAGCGCGGATCTTCGTTATTAGCGGACCATGATCCATTCCTCTTCCGAAACCAAACCAAGTCTGTAAATCCCAGCGTATATCTATTCCCCGGGACGTGTGCTCGACGATTAGCGTTCCATTCGTAATTCAATTCTCCCATTTCGCAGTATGACGAAGCAATGTGAGTCGAGAAGTTCCGGTAAATTGATTGGTCCACGTCGATCTAATGATCCCTCGACGATTGTCATTAATGGGTTTATTAGTCAGGCGCTAAAGCTGAACCCTAAGAGATTTTATTAACGATCGCAGAAACAGGCGCGAGCTCGATAATTGCACATGAATAACTCATAAGAAATGATGAGGAGAAAAAAAAAAAAAAAAAAAGTTCCATCATGGTTTTCCAAGACAAATCGTTCATTATATGTACATACTTGTTGTCCTGATGATTCTAATGGAACGCTTTTTAACACGGAATCAAATCCGCAGTTAGTTTTAACGAGATTCATGACCAGAGATGTTCGAGAGGGTATATCTCATACATTCTTAATCAAAGGTGAGATGATCGCCGTTTGTGCAGCACCTGCAGCGATACGCGTAGAATAAACTAGGTATAATTATAAATCGTGTAACGAATAAGAACCCTGAATGTAGGTAGGAGGTGCATAGGTAGTTGAGAATTTCTTAGCAACGCGTGGTCTCATCAACGAAGCGGTACTTTGTGTACAGCTGGTCACTAGCAATGAGTTAAACCCATTAGCAATTGACAAACAAGTCCAATTAAAAGTCAGCGGAGTAGCAATAACTTTACTATACGATAGTATTGCGTAAAGTTCAAACGATTCCGGCACCTTAAATCTTCCCTATCCTAATCGAGGTAGGTAGGTATGCGTACAAATGAAGTTCAATCATTTTTTTTTTTTTTTTTTTTAATTAAGTGTCCCAATGTTATGATAAAAGTTGGTTTAATTGCCGGTATATAGTTTAATTATAGTACCTATATTTGAAATAAAAATTCACATCTGGTGATAAATTTTCTACATCTAAACCGCAAACGTTAATTGGATAACGTTTGGACGTATTTAACTTGACCAATTAAAAGTAATTTGTCACATATAACGCAACGCGATCGTATAGTTGCGGGAATAATCGATATAATGATTCTATGAAACCCCCAGCTCGCGTAGGTACCTATACAACCTATGAGCAGGATTAGAACAGGTATACTTATTATAGGAGCGTTAAATATATAGCCAAGAAGGGCCTGGGAATGATAAAATTACAACTAATTACTAAGTAGTTTCTGATCTGATTGACATCGTTATAATTATTTTACCGGTAGAAAAATCGCTTAATTATAATTTAAATGACATTCATATAATAATTGTACGCCTTCAATCCGTCCGTAGTTAACTAGTTAAAATCAAAGGGATAACCGCGGGTTTAATTCCTCTACATTAGGTGTTACGATGAAGAAGTTAGCCTTCACCTGTTTCCGAATTAGGAATCGGCGAATTGACAGCCGCTTGACCAAATATATAACAAGTATAAAAACCCAGAGGAGTTTTACAGTTTTTTTTTTTTTTTTTTTTTTTTTTATTACCTGTCAATGCCGAAATTGATTTAGCAACGTTCAATGAAATATATTGGCATCGGTATATACAATCGGGGAATAAAGCACCAGCTTCAACACCCAACTCCAACTTCTGAGGCCCCTTTAAGGCCCGAGAAAGGCCCCGAGAGAGAAGGCCGCCGAGGCACCGACCTCTGCGGTGAGTGAGAGTGACTTCGAAAGTAAAAGCGCATCGACGCAACGTTATTAGCCTCTTCGAATCTCACTGCCGTTAACCTTGATTTCTGCGCAGATGGTAGGATCCCATTGTATTGTATTATGTCGCCGTTGAGTTATCCGTGAGACACGCGGAAGAGGGTATACCTATATATGCGAGTCTTACGCGTCCAGACTTTAGCATAAAAGAAAGCTGAAGATATAAGACGCGATGAAAATCGTCATGCGGCGCTATATGTGTATAATATTGCATATATTGTGCTAATTGAAGGTAACTATTAATCTATAAGATGTTATAGTATATTCCGCGGAATGATATGTGCAGGTGAATAAAATATGTGTATCACGGTTGAACGCATTAATCATCGGTATATATAACGTAATTATAGAAATTAGAATTTTAAACAGAAGCCGAGGAGGTCTCGTACCTATCGCCTTCCTCGTTAATATTTATAATTTATAATTACGTAAACGGTGTCGCAATTCGCTCGCAGATATGTATTACCCCGCGACAATATATATCGGTGACACTTATTTAATACCGGTTTTTACCTATAGATCCAACCGAGATTGTAATAAATAATCACGATTTTAAAGAGCTTGCTGATCAGCGTAGGTATAGATATATTCCGATCAATAGAATCTATGCAATTATAACACCAATACGAATCTTGTTTCAAGGTGGATATGTATTACATAACGTTACAAAACGAGAAAGAAATTACAATTACGAATAATCGCAAGAATGAAATGAAAGAACTTTTTCCATATAAAAATCTTTACGACCATATATAAGAGCCAACGGAATTCTTCACCGTAAGACAATGTTGATTAATTGATTCAGATGAGCTGATCCACACACGGCTACACCAAACTGTATAATACATTCTCTCCTATTAATTTACCGTTTAATCTTTATCGCGAATCTGTTGTGGACAGTGGACATTGGCAAGTATGAGGCAAGTCTTTGAGATTGTACGTGTAACCATATATTATCGTCTCGAATGGTTAGTTCCACGAGTCGAAGCTGTAATTTGATGCTTTTTCAAAAGTTTATTCCTGGTATATACGATGGCTATAGATTTTTTACACATTGGATTCGTGCGATCGGTAATATGTATGGAAATACCATTATAGTTTCAGAATTGTCGAATTTACGACATTACCCTAGCATATTTGATCTAATCTGTGAAAAAGCTCACGCTGAGTTGTTCGGAACGTTATAACATATGCGCAGTATAACATTTGTTTATAGTCTAATAGAATCGTTTGTAAAATGTAAAGCTACCTACCTACCTATATTGGAGCTACAGCTACATTAACCCTTCACGCGGGGTCCACCGAATAAATAATGACAGGCCTGCTGTGAGCCTGAGGAACTTACGACTAAACCATAAGTTGAATCAAGCCAACCTTAAAGAACCGAGGAGTGGAATGCGAGAGCAAGGCCGTTCCTGAAGCGAACCGAAGCAAATAAGTCTTACTTTCGGTCATTATAATACAATATAATAGCAAAGTAGCCCGGAGCAATAAGCTGCTGGTGCAGTCGCTTACCTATGCAAACAAGTACGGTATAAGTAGGTATATATGCAATAATGATCGAGGAAAAAGAAATAAGAAATGCGTAGGCAAGGCCGTACCGCGCACGACTTACAGTTTGCAAATCTTTGTGTATTTACGTAGGTACCTATATACCTATACCTATATACATATACCTGCATCAGGAGTAGATTGGATGGAATTTGCTCTCCTCTTTAAACGCGAGGTAGGTAGGTAGGTAGGTAGGTAGGTAGGTAAAAGGATATAGGTATAAGAAACGGTGATGGCGCTAAAACTTTTTTCGATCACGTGTCGAAAGAATTTGTTACGGTGAATAGCGTTCGCCTTTGCGCTAGGCGACCCAAAGAATGATTCGACGTTTATTAATATCAGATAATATATTGTTGCCCACGCGTGTCATAGTTGATTAAGTTTTTTTTTCTTGTCCAACCATCTGATAGAATCTTCTTCATTCACTATATTTATGAAACCGGGTACCCAGGTATATATCGTGAGGAAATAATTTTCAAACTAAATGTATGTATACCTACGTATCTATACGTGTCGTAGCTGCAGCTGTATTAATTACAAAAATTGGAAAAAAAAAAAAAATAATCTTATAACAAATACCTACGATACCTATATATACTACCTATATAGCTTGACGCTGAATTGTATTACAATTATCTTTAGCTCTACGCGTGAATGATATTATTATCCGAAGGGATTTCTTGTCCTCGCTTCCTGCACCGGTCGAAGTCACTGCTGCAGCGTTGCTGAAGTTTTATGCGTTGTCCACTGTGCCGGCGATTGCCAGCTTGTTATTAATCTTAATTGCCATCTAGAGGCTGCCAATTAACAACGCCTGTCACTTGTTTTTACTCGAGAATCCCCTATCTCTCGGAGGGCTGTCGGTGTGTTGGTATTTTATAATAATTATTATCTTACGGTATAGAAATATAATTATTTCACTTTGAAAGCGCAGTGAATCCATTCTTATCGTCATTACCGTTCTATCCCTTATCGCTACAATGTACTAAGAGTAAATGATGGGAAAAAAATTACCTCAACTTCGTACGTAATTGATTATTGATTAAAATTTATATGACTTTGAACGATGATAATGACGCCAGAACCCAGCTGCTGCACCCACAACAGTCGAGTTTCTTTCCATCAATTTACATCAGCCAAGATTACATCCTTTCACGTTCCCGTTCGCCTTCCATATAGAATTTCCAATACAAAATTATACTAACCGAACGAATCGCAGCTTAATCGCACCTATATATATATATATATATATATATACATATTATGAAAAACAACTATCGTGAAAAAGAAACGTGATATATACCCAGTTCGATTACTATCGTAGCCGATAACTTATTCCGCGTAAATTATACCGGTGACAGCGTCAAAGTCCGTTTACATTCATCACGACTTACCCCACATCATCGGGTAATTACGACAATTTTGCTATGAGCGAGGGAAAAAAAACTTGTTGAAATAAAATTAACCACGTTTTTGGATGCTGTATGCCGCGAGTCGAACTAAACATAGGCGTCCTAGTCATCTCCGGTGAGAGAGTACTTTGCTAAAAATCGATTTGCTCATCCGTGGCTACAGGTAGGTACGCTATTCTATCAAAAGTGAACGTGCCTCGTAAAATCGAGAGTGGAAACGATGACGGCGCGGTTCGCTAGACTTCGCAGAAGTCATGTTTCGCTCTCGTCGCGTCAGGAGTAGCAGCAGGTACATCGATATAGTCATAGTGTTAATCCTGTGTGTGAGAGAGTTTGCGGATGGTTCTTGGTGTGCAGACCGTAACGGCTCGGCTAAACCACCGTACCGCATAAAGAGTATAAGAAAGAGAAAAAGAAATATAAAGATAGAGAGAGAGAGAGAGAGAGAGAGAGAGAGAGTGAGCGAGCCAGTGAGTGAACCTCGTAATAATTATTAACATAAAATATAGGCCAGCGCCACTTGATTATAAAGTATAACCATAAGCGAATCAAACGAGTTGAGCGAGGTGGAAACTCATAGAGAAGCGAAAGGTTACAATTTAAAGTCCTCGATGACCTGGATCTTAATTGCTAATTTCTGTGCATATATAGCGTTACGATCCACCAATCGTCGTATATTTATATAATAGAAGAATAGAAGGGTTCAATGTTCATATTGAATTAACAGGATTTTTTTCTTAGCAGCCACTACGTCGAAGTATAATATTCCGCGATCAAGCATCTGGTCCCTAATTCATGTAGCACAGTGCAGTTCACGCTAGCTTAAAAATGGCAGAAAGCTGCAGTATATGCTCGAGTTAATAAGCTGTGGGTGGGGTAGCTGGTTTATTATATGTGTAGCCAACGAGCGACGTGCAGAGGGTTCTTTCAGTGATGTTATATCGATGAGTAAAGATGACTATGGGCATTGAGGCTGAGAGCGAAAAAAGGAGTGAAGAGCGAGATTAGCAGCTGATGAAAAGGTGGAGCCTTGCAAGATGACGTTTTAAGTGCCGGTGAAATTGTGCTCCGATAAGTGCAACGTCTATTCCAATACCCCGAGTCCAGTATTACTATGGGCACTAGCCCATCACACAATGCAACTCCTCGTCCTCTATGCCAACAGAAGCGTATGAGAATAAACGATATACTATTCGGAGACTTTGATCTCGTTGTGTCCGTATCGCAGTGAAGGATTATCTAGTTAGTAGCGAATATATCTCGGGAGATAAGTGCAACGACATGGTCAATTATTTATGGATGTAGATTCCCCCTCGTTTTAGTTGCACCTTGACTTATTTTTATTTTGTTTATACTGCAATTGGGACGCGCCAGCGCCAATCTCGTGAGTAATCCGTAATTACATTGCAATTGTCCTGAAGGCAAATTCATCTTCAGGCCCCCTCGCCATTGTCGATTGGCACCGACTCTCGACAGTCTCCTGCACATCGTATTATACCGCGATGCTACCATGCAGAGCACCACCATAGAACATTGCGCTCGAAGCGTAAGACGTAAAGGAACCGCCAACATATGGTCGGACATCTAGGTGCGTTGCATAATCTCAGAGACGTCACGCATCTGTCTTACAGTGTCTTCTAGTAGCTGTGCTACTATCCAAAGCTCATTTCGCGAGAGTAGAACTATCATGGGATCTTTCACCGTCGTCAAAAGACCTGATGTTAGTGCAGAGAGGGTTTATGGGTGGGAACAAATTCTCACAATCAGCTGTAGAGAGCCACAGTGAAATTGACTCTGGACTGAAGAGATCGTGGAGACAATGGGTGTTGAGGACTCTGTGCATAGAAGCCACAGTGTGGTCGCAGAATCTAAAGCTAGTGAAGATTCATCTCGCGTTAGCTTTTGTCTTAAGTTAAGTTGAGCTTGTTCGAGCTCTGTGTGTACCGTCAGGTTTTGAACTCAACTCAACTCGTCGTAAAGACACGTCGGTAAAGACTGTACTTAGAGCAAAAAACGATTCTCGTCTCATTTCATAAGACTTTTTCAACCCTGCAGAGGGAACGAGGCTGCTCAAACTACTTTGCGCTTCGACCATAGTGTGTATACCACGCATAGTACAAATACGTGCATACAAAATACTCGTAAGCACAGTCCCACACATCGATGGGTTAAGTAGATTCAAGCAACCGCAAATACCATCCCGATTATGGTCAACTTGGCCGGCACTGCGTCATGCTCTGATATTGCTTAAACTGTCATTTTCAGTAGCACCGACTGGTAACTGGTTCTACGTTGTCTGAATCTTTGAATCAACCACGCCTACAAGTCCTTGATTTCTTTACTTTCCTTATTTTTTGTTTTATCGTTTTATTTTTTTAATTTCAAATCTTTTACGCAAGGCAGACGGGCTTGAATCTGATCAACCTGCATGCATCGGATCTTTTCGCCCTGCGCACATCGTCGGCTTGGGAGTTTCTTCAACGTTGCGAAACAACAAGAGTTCGCGATCGCCAGGGATTTTGCAGTGGGATAGTGAATTATTACTATCTCAGAGAAAACAAGACTTTCTCAGTAGCTCGTCAGATTTGATTGCTTCGATTGCGGTCGCACCTGCGACCACGCGAATTACCGGCTGTGAGGCATGCGACTGCGACGGAGTCGTTGCATCGGCGTCTTACACTCTTTATCGTTATTGGCTTCGATGGCACAAAGGGATACAGGTGCAGTACTTTGTAGTTTCTACCGTGGAGATTGCAATTAGGGATAATCATTGCCACGACAGAATAGGAACAGTTTCCATGTAGTAATATCTATTCACGTAATTCGTCGATGGACAGCCGTACTTAATTCGCGAAACGAAACGAACCGAATAAATTACATTCGAGTTTTTTGATCTTCGAAGGTTTACCTTTACCTCCGATCAAACCTCGGCTGGCACTCAAGGACTCGCGGAATAATTTAACGGTCGAACAATTACTCTTATAGTTAACGTACCGCAAAACTTATAGTCATACCCTGATTTGCCGAGAATTCAAAATAAGGAAATTGGGGTAAGGTCGTACGTTCGACCTTTCCATTGCCCGACCAACAAGTCATCCTAGCCACGGCGGCGTCCTCCGAACTTCCCAATATGGCTTCGCTGTCCCACTTGTGTCTTGGCTGGTATCCTTCGACGTCTGCCTTACATGGAAGTAATGCCAGGCAAGTTCTGTGCAAGTTGCTGGCGGCGAAACGAGTCAGAGAATTTTTTAAAATCACCCTTCGTATATTTATCATGGTGAAATGCGTCGTGAATATATCGCAATTTGGTGAGAAAAGTGCATACGAAAAATTCCGAACGTCGTTTCCATCAAAAGTGCCAATTAGCTGCCTGCTACCATAAGATTTGACGATCAATTTTTTTGCACCACAAGTTCGAAGCAGCTCTTTTGATGTAATCCTCAATCCAGATAAAGTGCTTGCGCGCGTTTATAGCCGCGGTCGTTTTTTTTTTCACTTGATTGGTATTACGGTGCGACTCCACCTGTATATACGTGTAATATAAAATGTGGAAATGAACGGGTGTAATTAAATTATAATACCGCGACGCAGGCACGCGGGATGTTCGAGAGAGAGAGATGGTTGGCACAGGGGGGCAGCATCTAACCCTTTGCCTTACGGCTCGTTTTAAGATATGCAACTCTAAAAGGTGTAAACACTTTCCCATGGTAGTGGAATTCCTGGGCTATGCATAAACTGTCGGCTCGGTTTGTGCTGGTCTGAAGAACCAGTAGTAAATTATCGCCATAATAACCCCACGGAAAAGGATTGGATTTCTCACCATAGTCTTTCTGCACTGCTCCTGCAGCCGCTGAGCTACTCCTGGTTCTGCTGCTGCTGCACTCTTCTCTTCTCTTCCCTTTTGCTTCTGTTCACTTCTCTTCTCGTCGTCGCGGTTCGACCCCGTCCCCGTCCCCATCCCCATCCCCATCTCATGGAATCGTCTCTCGACACCGCTTACGCGGTCGGTGGTGTTTACACGCGCAGCGGTTTATGGGAATGTTAATGGGTGACATTCCACCCTTCGCTCTCGCAGAAAACCATAGTATCTACCTATCCCGCCTCTTTCCTACCGCCAACGAAATCAACTTTATTCTACACTAAATGCGGGTCAAGATACCGACGAGGATTAAGGTCGCTTCTCACGGGTTTTATGCAAGGACAAAGGTCATCCAGAGATCTGACCACATTCTTACTATTACGATACCTATACCTTTTCGTTCCTTAGTTCGTGACGCAAATGCCTGAAACTTGCAATTATCCTGCGGTGACGAACTGTCCAGCACTCATTCTCCTTGTGTATATGATCGTATATTGCACGTGAAAAGCTCTGATGTAACGCTAGATCTTCTCGGAGTGAGGGACTTCATGAAACCGCGTAGGTACCTCTGCATCCCTCTTTATACATAAAGCATGCAGATCTCTTTCCACGTATTCAAATGAGTTAAACGAGCGAATGTTATCTTCGCTTATCTTGTTTCTTCCGGCTATGTAATTGCCGACAAGAGTCCACGCGTGAGATGAATAAATAATAATTCTTGAATCAGATTCGTATAGTCGTAAGGAATTCTCGACCGTAGCTGATGTATGCGTGTACATGCAGGGTGCGTTTAAAAACAAACTAACTAAGATAGTAGTTAATTTTTCACGCGAATGTCCGAGCCCTCTGTCCAGCTAGTCTCGTATAGCAGTAAAGTCATCTTTCGCAAGGATAAAACGACTGCGAAGCGACGCCGTTCGGGATAATTACTGAGCGGTCTCAGAGTGCCTCGGAGGGCTGGCCGACCAGAGTCCACCCACGACCATAGTCTTGAGAAGGGTGCGCCTACAACCTCGACCTCGGTTTGCTCCCGCAGCATCGCACGATTCTTCAACTCATAAACATTGAACATTTCTTATTTTATCATTACGTTTCCGGAACGAAGAAAAAAGAAAATCGATATACCTTTATGCGTATAATTTATGAAAGTAGGTATATATATAACGCCGTGCGATATTAATCATAAACAAATTAGATCGTCACTGAGAAAGATCGACAGGCATCGAAATTATAATAGTAATTGGCCTTGACAGAGAATTCCTTTCAACAATTCTCGATCACTAATCACCTTCGATTGTGCGGAAATAAGGAGGAGATAAAAAAAAATAAGACAAATTTATTCTTTGACCAATGTGCCACGGATCATTCGACTGTGTCACGCTGTGCCGTGTTAATTGCTTTATAACCAAGTCAAGCGGGTAATACGGCGTCCCTGTAAATAACTGCTCGTCAAATTACAAGGCTACTTTATATTTATATCCTCACGGGTTACACCGCACGTGCAATACCCTCAACAGGTATAGATACGTAGATAGGATATAGGATAGGATAAGATAGGATAGAAATATGTAGGTATGCGTCGATTAGAACAAAAATAATAGGACACCTGCGTTAATTGGTAAAGCATTTATTCCTAAAGTCCGTAAGGAGATTCTGATCTCGAGTAAATTTCTAGGGAATTGGCTTTGCGCGAGTAGCCGACTTCGCCGATCGGATTGTGAAAACCGATCGTGTCTCATTCTGCTTTGTTAGCGAGTGTGTAACGTGTATGCGTGTGCTCCATGGGTATAAGGTACAACTATAAATATATACTTACGCTTACGTATCACGTAACGTAAGACGTACCCGTGCGTATTAATATCCCTATACGACTGGTAGAACCGATACGTAACATGTAATTGAGGCAAGCCGAAAGATTGAAAGTTTGCGTTTCGTATCGGTAAATTAATTTCTCCTGACAATGGGGCTCCCACGAGCATTCGATACTTGAGCAATACGAGGGACGAGGGTCTGAATTCAACCTGCTAAAACTATAGACGTATTACGATATTAGCGGAATATTGTACCAATCCTAATAATCGCTTCTGGCTGGAATTAGAAAAAGGAACGGTAGGCATGAGCCAGTCCGGTTTATAAGGTGATATACTACTACTTATTTACTTTTTCCTACAATCAAAGACTCTTAATTATCGTTCTCGTAAGTTTTATGTAATCTGAAGTATAATGTTCAGAAAAGGCCGTTCTTCGTTATAGTTACTGGATTAGTAATCAAGACCGCAATTATATATCTGATTTGGAGAGAAATGACGACGTTTTATGGCTGTCGTATAAGAAAGACGTTCGCGTTGCGCGGGATCATATATAAATGGTAAACGCTGTGGAATATAAGTACCTTTATATAGGAATTCACGCATGATTGACCATCGTATCTGAGCGCAAGAGAAGCTGGTAGGAATTTTTCTGAATTAGTTTTGTGAAAAATCAAATGGAAGCAAAAAGGAACAAAATAAAAAAAAATAAAATAAAAAATTGCAGACTCCCCCCAAGATAGGTCCAAGGTAATATCGAACTTTTTTGCGAATGATACGGTACAGTGATTTTTTTTCAAGCAATCCAGTCAAGTTGATCTAGTTTCCTTTTTCTATCGAGATGGAATTCGATCTCGGATATAAATAGCACCGTAGAGAGTGAATGTGCACGCGGCACTAACTCGATATACAGTCTGTATGTACGTACGTACGTAAGTACCTACCGGCTAAAGGCTCGGAGTACTCTACACAGCAGCAGCAGCAGCAACTGCAACAGCAGCAACAGCAACAGAAACAGCAACAGCAACAGCAGCAATAGTAGCAAGAGCGATTGGTGGTAGGTACCAACGGCACTAGCACTGGCATATAGTATAAAGATATACCACTACGTGTATACCTACACACGTGGTTACAACCCGCGCGGTGGTTTAACAACCAGGTCGATGTTTTTCGCTCTAGTTATGCTGATATGTATAATCTTAGTAATTATACACCTTCGAGAGGGTTTACCTGAGTGCTCGCTGTAAGGTGTATTCTCCCATCTCCAATCAGTTCTGATTGCTTCTGATCATTACTCGTTAATTCACGTATTACATATACATGCTTGGATATGGGAAAGTGAAACAATATATGTTTAAATATTTATTTATTTACTTATCTATTTATCTATTTACACACTGAAGTCAAGCGAACCATAGTATCGCGTCAAGTATCTCGCACGTATCGAAAGATCAGAGTTCTGATTCCTGTGGTAATGAAACTAGATCACGAGGCTGATTACTGCAGAAGAGGATTGCTATAGTAGGTATAGTCAGGAGGCAAGTGAAGCTAGTAATTCCTGCATTCAAAGCTTCGTTATTTTATCCGGTATGTTGTAGCGTTCAATTTTATACGAATTGAAAAAAGACAATAAAACTGCAGCTTATGCCTTCCGCTTGGATATGACGCACAGAGAAACACGAACCAATGTGCAATAAATTATTGCTTTGCGTGGAAACAATTTCCTCCGCTTGATTCTGCGAAAACATGGAGAATTGTTTTGATTCGTTATTTCGGAACGTTAGGTTCGATCAGCTTCGTGATCCAGTTTTATTACCGCATTCTGCAGAATTCAGCTTTCACTTTCCACGTGCAAGATGTTTAAGGTGGACAATCTACCCGCGCACTCCATTTCTGCACTACAGTATACAGATCCGTGATATGTTCAATATGCTATGAGCGCAAGAGTTTGTCTGCCGGAAGTTATCGCGAGACATAATTTTAGTCGCGACTCCATAAGTTTCAGTTGCGAAACAGTAAACAAATACGGAAATTCCTTGTAGTTATATATACGTATATACACACAGTAGGTACTCGACTCGAGTGGATCCCATTGAAGCGATCAAACCTGAACCCTAAACGTGGGCTTTACCTCGGGCTGGTCCACGAGCACCATCCAAGATGAATGGACGCTAATCGGGGACTTAGCATCTCGGAACATCGAAGCGTTGACCGGTTTTTCGGTCGTATTTTAGGGAGGGAGTCCTCGTACCGTTGCCCTCTGGTCGATGGGGGCTCAATGAACCTCATGAATGACGCAACGATGAACGGGTAGCATCTTTCTCTCAATTTCGAATCGGTAGGTGGCTACCATACACCGCTATACGAACCTGGTGAAGATTTCTTTTTCATCATATTTAACTGAATTTTTTTTCTTCGTTTAATTTCATTTCCGCGAATGATAACCGACGATTTCCTCTTCTCGCTCGATCTGCTGTCCGGAGCATGTCAAAGGAGTTTCCGGTATGCTCGCAAAAAGTGGAGAAAACCGGTTGCCACGTGACTCTGGTCGTGATCTAAACGTTGGAAAACGGTCAATGGAACGAACGACGGTCTTGTCTAGCTTCCGCCGACGTGGTTGAGCGGACAAACGTGGATCGGTATGACGGGTAGTCGGATCGAATGATATTTCGATATTCTCTTGGTCTCGATTTATATGGATTTATCGATGATCTTTTTCTTGCAATGTCCGACACGGCGCGTCCGTCGATATCTGGGCGTCGAGCAGCTGCGCTGCACTATACAGTCAAGTTGGTTTATATCATACGCCGCTGCAGTTGTATCCATTTATGTAAGTATGTGTGTATGTATGAACCTGCAATGCAACCGATGCGATTATATTGAAATTATATCAAACGCAGCAGGGTGCCGATAGAAGAAGGTTAACTTCGTTATGAATGCTGCGCGTAGGCATATTACAGATCGCTACACTGCTCCATACAGCCCATGAGAAATTGCCCCTTTTCCCACGGCTGACCGGTATACGAGAGTAACGCCTGATCACTACTTCACCACTATTTCGCTACTGTCCATTAAACGTAGTGATATCCGTCTATCGGTTAACTTTTTCATATTTAAATCCGACAAAAACATACGGATGTAGGTATTTCTTAGATTCATTTTTCTAACAAGATGTAGACCGGTACATTTATAATCTACCATGAAATACAACCGTAATACGACGATACGATATCGTATAGATGTATAGATGTATATAGAGAATCGTTTAGGCCGCGGGTTAAGTTGTAGCAAATTATTGGGTATGTAATTTAATCTAATCTACGACAGGCATTAATGCGAATAACAATACGGAAATTCAACGAGCAACGCAATATGCCTCGAGGCTCGCCTCTGTACGGATGTCCACAAAGTCTCTCCTCGATATACAATTGATAGCCGCGCATCGATCGGTGCCACAACCGTCCGCGTGTGTAAGCGGTTTGGAATTATTCGAATAAATCTCAAAGACGGCCGCGTAGACGCCTGGAAACGATCGAGAACAGTCATGGTGATAAATGCGCTCCTTCGGATACCCTCCGAGTATCGTGGTACCGAGAGACATACATGCAAATTCTCTCGAGTTCGAATGCCTTAAAACATTTCGCGTATCTATATCTTGTATCGACTAGTACCTATCCGACTACCTGGAAGATTAACGAAGATAACAGATCAACATACTATAGAGTTAGCTAATTTCCCGCTACCTTCAAGCATATAATTGCGGGGTGAAAAGAAAACCTCATTTTAGAAGGTTGACAAGGTTTTGAAACTTTGTAAGCTATAGTACATCTTACGACGATGCTCCTCACCATTAGTCGGTGATTGATAATGTCCGTCTACTCGTTCCAGCTGGTCGTCAACTATGGGATGGAACCCGGAGTGGTGCGGTGGTAGCTATCGAGCGCAAAAACCACGAGTAAATGCTGTCGAGTGCATTGTCACTACTCCCCTGCAGGCAATTATCGCTAATGCGAAGGTTTTGTCCGGCTTATAATTAGCTATACGAAAGTGACAGGGGCCGACAAAGAGTTCGCGGAGGGGTAGCCAACCGTCAATAGTACCTTCATGGTCTCCTATATGCACCCCGCGAGGAATGACAATGCACCCGCAAATAATAGACTCTATTTACCTTTACCGAGATCAGAAACTCAACTGAGGCATAATGTGGTGCACATGGGTGTTCGATTCATCGTAGTAACATTATCTTAAACGAAATTGATGATACTACACAGAACTGAACTTGAAATGGTTCGATACTTGAGAGTAAGATCCTTTTGGTTTGAAATTCTCGTACAAATTTGATTTTTTTTTTTCGGGGGGGGGGGGGGAATGTGATGGTAGTTTTTTACGGATGATTATTGGATCGATATTTAATTATTGTTTTAGATTTTGTGGTGTAAATCGTTTTGAGAAACTTGTGATTCGTAAATAATAGGTAAGATAATAATAAAGCAGACGGATATAGTGACGTTGCAGTTGGAACGATCAGCTTCCCACCACTGGGGAATGACGTTGCACCTGTTGAGTGAAAAAATGATAATATTTACTTTGTCGCTTTTGTAAGGTGACTACGCGCGCATGTCTCGAAGCAATGACAAGGCGATTATACTCTTAAAGATTTAATGATTGAACGTGAGACGACCGAGACCGCCAGATCGAGAAAAGTATTTACTCTGCTTCATCCGAGAAGTACCTATACATAAAATACGTATACGAGAACAGAGTTGCGTTACTATGTTATTTCCAAACTGTACGACGACGATCGACTGCTAACTCATCGTACAAAATCTTGCGGTGTAAAATTAAGTCCTTAAGTTTACCCGCAGCCTTATATATTCACAGACCGAAGATGGGTCTCTAGGTAAATCGGTTCCCTGGGGGGCTCGAAGAACGAGAAAATAGTCTATGACGATAATCAGGTAGAAACCCGCGTCGTCGAATCCCCGTAAACCGGGATAGGCGTAATTCTACCTAGCGGCTATATACCTACATAATATTACTCATTGGTACGGGACTAAGTAATAACTACTCCGCTATAATCGAAACGCGAGAGAACAGTAGTAGATTCAGAGGACTCCTCGATTTTAAACCGTTTTCCCTTTTTTTGGAACGATTTTTTGACACATACTTTTGCTCCGAATAGGTACCGTTCGACACTCTAGACTCTAGGATCTTCATTTCTGAACCCAATAACTCTTGAACAATTAATTAACAAACGAACCATGGTTAGAAAAGAGAACTGTTAAAGTACGCAGACATATTATATGAGTTTCGAAGTATGGAATTAGCATAATGTCGGGAAACATTTAGGTCCGGCAATGTGCGGTGCGGATCGGTTCAAAGCTCGAGCTCGACGGACTGGGTTGAGTTATGTTGGGTAAACTGGACTCGCCGCCGGTCATTTGTGAATGTTGCTTCTGCGCTGCTTCTGTCGATTTATTTTAAGTGCTCTCCTATAGACGCCATGCCATGCCATACCATGCCATGCCATGCCATGCCATGCCATGCCATGCCATGCCATGCCATGCCGGGCAGGTAGGCTCTTCTCTCGCAGTTGCAGAGAGCAGTCCCTATATCTCGTTTTATATACACCGAGATCACCTGGTCAAAATGAGAAAATTGGTTCGCGTGGCGATCACGCTGGAGGGAACTAATTACCGTTACAAAATTACTAAATCTAAAGGTGGCTCTCCGTTACTCCTCCTCAAATACCCGCTTTCAATATTACGTAGAGCCATAAAACAGTTGCTTAGTTTAAATAAAAGCAAGACTTTAGACGTATAATTAACGATCTTGATTAAGAATCGAATCGGCTAATTGATAAATCGTAAATGGAGCCAAGGCGCCGATTCGATTATTAGCTGTCAAACACCTTCGCATATACTCGCGGATTAATTGTCGATACATGAGATAGTAATGAATAGGTAAAGAACCGAGATCGGTATGTACTACCTAATGCATTTATCATTTTCACAATCGTGTCTTATTAGACACAATTCCTGTGGTCACTCTGGTCACCCCGGTGACTCGAGTTCTGTATAGATTTTCGTGGTGCAACCGGTGTAACTGACCTGCGACACAGAAACCTTAGTTGAGTCCTACCGACCGCAGGACACCCCTACTACACGGCTCTCCCTTTTCTCCAGCAGGTCTCGCACCTCGTCATTTGGTTTATTTTTTTCTCTTTTCTTGTCTTTTCTTTTCAATTATTTCTTTCTCTATTTCCAACGGTCGCGTGACAACACATATGCAAGCTCATACATCACACCTGTGTATGGTGTCATCCGCAGGGGTTCCGAGCTATAAAATTAGTTTTAATTTACCTCACGGTCGTTTAAGCATCGCAAACAAGTCGATCATATATTTTAACCAAGGGTCTCTAGCTCACATACGTTTTCAATAATAATTACTTCGGGGAAGTTGGCACCTGTTATGCTCTGCATACTTTGCACTAAATTTCGCAACCCGCGTTTACGACACCACTGTATGGATAAAATATGCAATAAGTAATTGAAATGAACAATACACGTCTTGCCGTACAACTTGCACCTCAACCGTGTGTATTTATGTACTAAATACACACATATCGTCAAATATACGGTTCAGCAATGTACGCATGATGTTTAAATATAATGTGTATGTAGTACGTATGTATAATTTTATACACCTTATCCTTATAGTTACCTGTCACTGATGTTATGATGGACAACGGCTGTGAAATAATTTACATTCAGCCAATGGTATTGCTGTACATACATATATAGATACATACGTACATAGGTACATACACGCATTGACAGGCCGTAGTTTTAATCGGGTCCAACGATCGTTGCGGCTGATTGCGGGTTAAATATATATATATATATATATATATATATATATATGCAAAGGAGTTGCGTAATCTTAAGATAATCAAAGGCAATAAGGAAAGCAGGTAGATAAGAGGATTAATTTGGGATCACCTTTCACTTTGAAGGCAGAAAATAAAACTTATTACTCACATACGTGGGACGCGGATTTTTCCTGCGTGTGAAGAAAAAAAAGAAGACGAAAAAAAGTTCTTACAAATTGCGTAACACCGTGATATCGCGAATTATGTTCGTTCGTTACGCATTTTTGCTCTAATTAGTATAGTGCTGGTACAAAATCTTGCTCCAGCTGTAATGAGCCGTTTAACAAAGCGGCTTATGTGAATCTTTCAACTTTCTAGTCACATGGATTCTTTGCGATTTCAGATGTTACGTTTCTTCGGGCTCCTCCTTGCCGTGCGAAAATAAGGCAATACCGTTGATCGTGCAAGATTACGAATAAGTAATCATTATTTCTTATGCTTTAATTATTTCTCTGTCTTGCTACAAGCTTTATTACATACTTGTGCATTGATGCCGTATAGATCAACCTGAAAGCAATAAGAATCTATGTCGCGATCAAAAACGGAGATTGACATCCGATAATATAAGAGGAAAGCATGATCATGTCAGCCTGATTTTGGATTTGCTGCAATATGACGATTGGATTACGCATCTTTTGATGAGATTGAGTCTGCTTCGGAAAAATGTGAGAGCTCCGATCAAATTCGAGGATGGTATTAAGTGATGTTACAACGAATTGACTATAGGAATTGTATAACTCCGGTTAATGAATGTGAATTTTCTAGCAACTATTACGTTCGAATGTATTTGAATTTCAGATTCTCGCCGAGGCGATGTTACTCGCCGATATTTCGTTGACGTAATGACATTTTTATTAACGATCATCGATATTCCTCGAGGAACTTTCACCGTTCGAAATAAAGACTGGCGCAGTAGTTTGTGGATTGCTATAAGTGACACAGCTTCCGTAGTTGGATAAGTAATCACAGTAATTACTATACGCCTACTCAATTACGTGGCTAAAAAATATCAAGTTTCATCCCTATGCGGCGTAGCAAACAATTTCCCTGCGGAATGACTGAACGCTCGTTAAATATTGAAGCACCAGAACCGTAAAACCGAACGCTCGCGGTGATCTCGGAGAATGGTGAAAGTTTGAAATCGTTTAAAAACAATTTCACATTAAATTAAGGGTGTTTCTGGTCTCAGCTGAAAATTCAAAACTAAGTTAATCCAAGCTACAAGAACTCGAGCTACATTTTTGCCTTTTGCACAATCTGCTCTTCGCTGAGCTCTGTATAGGCTCATTGTTCTCGACTTAGTCGTGCATCGTGCATTGATAAGTACCTAACTGACCACAGTTTGACTTCAATTACTGTAGTTGTGATAAGAAACCTGCGATGATTAGAAAGACTCCTGATTGTAATCGAATGATTTAACAATTTAATCTGCAGAGTGTTACATAAGATCACTTCGTTTGCATAATCCAAGCGAATGAGATGATGTGCTCGAAATGTATGAGATTTATTATTTATCGCAACGATACAAGATGAATTATCGTCACGTTTTATCCGACGTCCATAATCAATCAGCGAATGTATATATCAGGTACAGGTATATTATTTGGATGTGAGTTTGGCACGCCGGAAACAAATCGCGGCATTCGAAGGTACAAGTGTTGAATATCAATCAGACCCCTGCTGGCGATCAGACACGTCTCGTTACAAAATCTCTGACCAAACACGCGAAACTTAAAACTCTTGAAAGTTTAATGTTTTCTCACAGTCCGTTTCGATTATACGAGCTGCGTCCAGGAGTAGTACGGTACGGTACGCCTGCTGTTTCCGAGCTGAAGGCAAACACCTAATTTTAACTTGACTCGTGGCGCACCTAGGATTACTCAACTTTACCGAAGATCCTTCATTATGCAGACCGGTCAATTGAGCATAGCCATCGCGTCTTCGCCTACAATTATTCTTTTCGCATAGCTGCCTTTATACCGTTGCGGAACTTTACTTCAATACGGGGTCAAATTTCTAGTGCGTAAACAGTTATCCTCTTAACCGTACGAATTCCCTTCAAGAAAATTGTAGAACTCCGTGTTAATGCAGTTATGTCGGTAGGTATACGTACCTCTGACACGTAGAGTAAAAACGAATCTCATCCTTTAAGCGGGTATCAGGTAGCCCATGATTTGCAACGATATATGAACCTTTGTGTACCCGCGAGAGGATCTCTACCTGGGATTATGAAGCGCTCATTAATGCGGTCCAGATTTCTATACACCATACCGTTTTCGAGTGAAGCGTGGTGATAGGTATAACGGCTCGGAGAAATATTATATGTATATAGTGTGTGTGCTCGTCCACCTTCACTCGCCAAGGTGGGTATACTGGTCTATTCAATCACGGCAATATTCCGCTTCTGACACGGCTGTGATTAATTAATCCATACCTCCGTCGTTCGTCTGCTACGATAATTACGAAAATGTGTTGCTTGACCCACGAGCCCGAGCCCGAGCCCGAGCCCGAGCACGAGCACGAGCAAAGAAAACGACTTAAAGTTGTCTTCGTTCGAGCAAAGCCTGGTTAAATAATTTATCAAATGCCAATATGAAGCATGCTTCTATAATTTCACTGATTTTCTTCAGAGAATATATAACAATGTTTGATATTCTCGAAGTCTGTGGTGTATTTATAAATGAGGAGGAAAAATAAACAGAATGAAATTTGTAAAAAATTAATAATCTGCGAGCTGGGGTTCTTGAGATCTATATTCACATTGCACTACTAGTCCCTGCATTTGACTATCTCGGTAATAGAATAATCCATCTACGAGAGGCACAATAATAGTGAACAAGATATTATGCTCGGGTGGAGCATATCTCGGACACGCAGGGCTCTTTGATCTCCGGCGTGGTCGTATTGCAGCGAACAAATAACAGTACGATACTGCTCTCGCGTAGATCGGACTCTGGGATCTTCGCTATTGTGCTGGAGCAGAAGAACGCGGATAATAATAAGAGGATTTCATCTTCCCGTCATCCCGTGTCCTCGGGGTCCCTGCGCCGCTACCAGGGCATTTCAAATTTACTTCAACGACTCATTTTACGTTATTGATTCGAGAACAGAAACCAAAAAAAAAACAGTTTTCTGAAGCCGAATCTGTTTTTCAGTAAGGATAAAGGTCCTTGACGAGTGTCCTGTGGAAATACGATACGATACCGTCGCCTCGTAAGTTTCGATCGAGTCATCCGAAGCGACTGAATCTCGAAAGAACAGATCCCAGCTGACCGCAGTTTCCGTCTAGCCTCGACTCTCCGTTTCTAGACGTAGATCAGCGAGAGTGGAAAAAGAAGAACAAGAATAGTGAAGTTGTTGTGTTCTTTTTGCGCTGCAGCTCTTTTATTTTTCAAATCTATATAAACGTATTCGTTCAGTTTTTTGTAATAAAATATAAATCTATACCTACTTATTTATTTATAAATTTTATTCTCACGCGAAAAATTTCACCACTTCCTCTGCCCCGGCCATACTATATAAATCGACCTTCGGAATTTCTTAGAAATAGAATCTTTCATCGTTACACGACCCAATCTATTTCCCGACCGACTATGATCTGGTCATCCACTTAAATCGTATTTTTACGCTAGACTGGAATCACGTAATGGATTACCAGCAGACAGATTTTCCGAAGGTTTCACACGATAAACAATCGGTATTGAAGTCTGTCTCGTTGTTAATCAAAATCGATTCAGATCAAAATAAAACTATAAAATTGAAGCAATTTTATATTCTTGAGGGAAACGATTCTTTTTAAACAGATTTTAGAATTCGTCTGTGCTGTGAATGTCTTTGCTAAATGATCAGGCGACAATTTTCTTTGATTATGGTTACACAAAAATAAAAATAAAATAAAAATCTGAACTGCAGGGAAAATAAGCCAACATGGATGGCATTAGAAAAAAAAAGAGAAACAAAAAAAACCTCAGATGTATTGAATTGAATTCCTCCTAGTCCTCGAAGGAGTCGATTGGGCCTATAGAGCGTAGCCTTCTTCGCGTTTGAAGTTATCAACCATGACAGGATGACAGGCAAAGATCGTTTTCGACGCTTGTATTGTCGTAAGTTTAAAAAATCTTAGCCCGAACAAACGTCCCGTCACTGCCCACGGCCGTGAGTTGTACAAATAAACAACGAAGTATCTCGTGATTGCTGAGGAAGCTGGGCAGAGAACTGACGGCCACATCTATTACCAAGGCGCCTCTATAACTCACGCGAAGATATCTCCAGGCTCTAACTAGCGGTTGGTAACAATTACATCTCGATTCTCACCCGGTCTGACGCCTGATCGTGCCTAGAAATCCATCGAAGATTCACATCCCTTTGACCCAGCCTCCAATGACTCCGCTAAACGGACTACAGTTATCATCGCGATATATACTTCAGAATAACGATTATTCTCACAATTTGAGAAAAGGCGAAGTCACCTTCAAAATTATTACAAATTTCCCTATATAATAATTATGGACAGAATTGTTCGATAATTTCATTTCATTTCAACATTCCGCATTATGCATATCCGTTTTAGAGGGATCTTACTCACGTAAGTAATGTATCGTGTCTTGGCTTAATCGTCGTATAAAAAAGTAATAAAATAATAATTCCACGGTTGTCGTTTGTAAACGAGATTGAAAATATTCACGTTACCTTTTATTCAATGCTAGTATATAAAATTTCGCGAGCCTAATGAAGCGATAATCGGTGTGGATTGTGTTAACGACTAGTGTTCAGGTAATATGAACTTTTTATTATAACTCGCTATTGCTGGAGAAATGAAGGGAATAGGTAGTTATACCTATATAGGAATTTTTCTTTCATTACCCTGCAAGGCTAAAAGAACCAAGGTTATAAATTCGTTTTATTTATTGAAGGATCTGATCATCTACCTCTTTCTGTCGCTTCCTTTGACTCGTAAAACTTGACGATCCAGTTCACGCATGTAGTGAATAAACAAAAATAATGCACGAAAGTGTTCCTGACAAGAAAACGCAAAAATTTCAAGCAATTAGTAAATGATTTCCGTTCTACCTCATTAGCTATCCTTTTTACATACATACATACATACATACATACATATATATATATATCCCTCAATAAATTCTCGCCGGTTTTAATCCCAAGTATTTATTTTATAACGTGTAAAGTCGACACCGTAGAGTTACGGTAGGGTTTAAAAAAGGTTGTAAAGTCTGAAGCGTTAGTCGTGTTTCTCACAGTCCTTGGCGTCCAGTTAAAGATCGGCTGCAGCAGGACGGTGTAATATCTGGTGAAACGAACTACGCGCGAGAGTTTACCCGCGTATATACCTACCTGACGACGAGGCGGGGCGACCGCGACGTGGGGCGAAACAAGCTGCCGGAGCAGTTGCTACGAGATAGATAAGGGGTTAGCAAGGTTCAAGCCCGAGATCGCAAGATTCTTCAAATAGTTACCATTAAGAAACCTGCGCCTAGCGTTTGGCCATGCACCGAGCCTCCGTCAATAGCACCTGTTTCGCCTGCCACATTCTACCCAGTGATCTATTGCATGTCGTAAATAACGAAGAACCACAACAACGGTGATAGCGAGGTAGGCTGCGGGTTCCAGCCGCATGAAGCCAACAAGAATCAAGACATCTACTTAAGTATTGTCTTCGAGGATATATAGAGAGAAAGAAAATTTATCTATATAGATTAGACGATCATCCTAGAAGAGAAGCGATTTAATCTTGTTCCGGGAATGATTTCCTCGGGGCTTCTAAATCCTAAATAAACCCGGATATTCTTAGGATTTCCAGGTTGGCAGATACTTTAGTTCCCTTTGGAATGGGAGTTGCCGACAAGGCGGTCGCGATTGCAATTTGCCGATACCATTCTCCTCGGCGCAATGCTCCGTTCTGTTCTAGGTTGGGTTCGGTCAGCGGCGAGGCTCGTCGAGGTCTGGTAAGGCTAGGGTGGGGTACAGATGCATCTCCGCGGTAACTACCGGCGTATCTAAGCGGCGGCCCTTCAGAGCCAACTGGTCAATGTGGATCGTCGGGCTCGGCTAAAGAAGCCAGAGCTGTCGGTATAGTATACACAGACTCGAACGAACACCGAGGAACATACTTTCCACCGTCCTGCAGCGCTGCACCGTCCACTCGAGTCCACCGTGCACCGAGTTCTGTAGCTCTATTACCCGCGAGCAACCCACCCCGATAGCAAATCGCGACTCGTTTCATTTCTTCTGCGTTAACTTAGGCCGGAATATTCCCTCTTCCAAGCTCGCTTAGTCCCTTCAACAGATCCGGGAGATATGTCCGCGATTCCCCATGCCATTCGATGTACGAATTCGTACCAAGCATATATACATGTGTATATACACGCAGAAAAAGGATTACTTGAACGAAGAAAAATTTACTTGACTTGAGTAAAATCTGTGATCGAATATGGCGAAATAAATTATTGCTTCGCTCAAGAAAAAAATTTAGTCGGCGTAACTAAATATATAGTTGGCTAAATTACTTGATTTTGTCAGCTCGAAACCCTCGTGATCCTGACAATGGGCTGTACTATTGTACTGACTAAATATTCGGTTGAGATGACTAATTTTTAGCTAGATTCAATCATTCGTAATTTTGCCCCAAATGAATGAGTTATTGTATTAGGACTCAGTTTTGTTATATCAACTTTACATTTTGTTCATGTAGATTACAATTTTGTTTATACTGAGTGGATTTTGTATTGAGTTGAACATCAATTCAGTTAAGTATACTAACTCAAATTGTAAAAAAAAAAAAAAACGAAAAAAACTGATCTGCGTGTGAATATTAGAACCCACATTTTATACCTGATCACATATAGATCGACATGCATTACCAGTTCGTGAAGAAAAACGCCATCCGATTTTTTTTTTTTTTTTTTTTTTTTCTACCTAGCCGGGATTTGAACCCACGTTCGCTCGCAATCGCTGTATTACTAGTCGCACGCTCTACCTATCACGCCAAACTACCCTATGGATATTGTTCTAATATTTTCTTATTTCTTGAAACTTATGATGAAGGTGTCGAATTAAGAGTTAGACATTTCAATTTCACCGATCGGTAAGATACGGTTGATTAAATTAATAAATCAAATATCCATAATCAAAGTTGAACAAGATGTTCGAATTGACTAAACGATTTTTTACAACAAGTACTACTCTCATTCTAAACATCATAATGCTAGAGTTTCCTCACTCCAGTGAATTCGTTCAAGTAATCAATCATGTCACACCGAACAAACAAAATATTTGATGAACAAAATGTCTCATTCAGTTGGAAAAACTGACTTGTTTCATTTGAGCTACGGAAATGCTTCTGTCAACAAAAGTATGATTCGCGAGAACCGCACATACGTTTTCAGTCAAAACATTGGTAGTCGACTAAACCATTAATAATCAACCAACCGTTTTGTTGTAACAACATATTTTTTTAACTTGAATCAAGCATCACGCTGCTTCAGTCGACAATTTTTTCTGACTATATTATTTAATCAAAATAAGTAAACTCAAATTGTTCATTCGAGCGCGTGAAATTCAGGTGAAATAAGGAGTACTCGATTGAAACAAATTTCACCCGACTAAATATATTTAGTCGGGAGTAGTAATCCTTTTTCTACGTGTAGCCCATATATATACCCCAATCGTAAACGGCAACTAATTATTCTCTACCTATATATTTCGATCGAAGACTTTCTGGATGCGGAAATCTTGAAGACTAGTCAAAGCGAAATCTTATAGACATTCGCCTAAGCCGATCTTGGGATGAATTCCATTTCAAGTATAGCGGCGGAATCTTTCTAGAATAAAACTGACTTAATTGGACCAGTTGTCTCGGAGGTAGTGTTCGAAGGAGTAGCTGACACCTGGAGTATCGCTGCTCTGACACTCATTAACGAACGGTATCGGTTAAACAACGGATTTCCACGATTAAATACTAGTTCTGCGGAGTTCGTATATATATCGTTGTATATATTCCGCGGACAGTGTATCCCCCCCCCCGTTAGGATGCAGTATAGTAAAGGGTATATGGGCAAATCTCTGAAACCTCGAATTTTTTCAAGGAATTTTTTTTTATTTTTAATGCTTGAGCACATGCCTGAAATTTTGAGTATACGTCCCGTCAGCTGTTAGAATACAGAATCTAACGTGGTCCAACGTTTTGAAGCAACGCACCAATCGTTATCAACGTTTTTTTTATATTTTTGTGATTTTTATTCAAGACATCTCCAAAACCGACGAAAAAAAAAATTGAAATAAACAGTTTTTTTGTTTAATTAAATTTTTTTTGTATGAAATCGCATTCTTTTACGAACAAAATGATTCCAGGATTAGTCTGCTCCGATGGATACTTTCGGAGATATGAATTTTCAAACATAGCGGTGCAACAGCGGTTTACAAAAATTAACATAGCTCTAAATCCGCCATTTTTTAAATTTTTTCGAAATCCTTGAAGTTGTATTTTTTTTTTCCATAGTACTAAAAATATTTTGAATGGCACAAAGTTCCGTGACTTGACGGTTTTTTTTTTGAGTGAGGTGACGTGGATCCGAGTGGACTCACCTAACGCGTGCAATTGTATGATCTTGAATTTTCCGCATTTACTTTTCGCTCCGTAACTTCTTGAATAATTGTTAAGGAGATGGTACAGGTAAATTTTGATTCAATAGTGTACTAAACAGCAGTGCACAAATGTATTCAGCTGGATTTTTCATCAGCAGACGATGTGCCAATAAAAAGTATGCGCTTTTACTTCGGTGCACGTATTGTCTACTTTTCAATAAGTTGTATTTTAACTACCCCCTCATGCGAGCACATAATCCTGTCACGTCTAGATTTATTTCTTTTGTGCCCTAGAACTCCATGGATGTTGTCTGATAACGATTTCAGGTACGCACCGATCATGGTGCTCTATAAAAGTCATAAATATTACAAGTTTAAAAAAGTAGTGACACCACTTTGACTCTTCATAACTTTTCTCCTATTGTGAGCACATACTTCTAACATGTTGCATTTCATTCTGCTCTCTTAATGCTTTCAATTCATTACCAATTCAAACATCACCAACTAGTGCACCAAATTTTATTTATTTAAAAATAAAATAAAAATGAGGGAGTGACATCTTCGAATGTGCCAATTTCGCTATTCTATATGTATATCATATGGATTTTTGACTTGAAAATTTGTGCGCTACTATTTTTTTTTTTTGTATTCACATGATCTACACAACATATACAATCTGATTTTTCACTGATAAATGAGTAAAAATGATGTATTAGTATTAAGAATGTAGAGTGACACAAAAATTCGAAGTTTCAGAGATTTGCCCATATACCATAGTTCAGCATAGATTGTGAATTCCGATAAAATAAAACACGTGCCTGTGCGAATAGGTTCAGGAAGGATGTATTTTTCAATTTCTTAACTCGAAACGTTAGAAGAAAAAAAAACAGAAAAAAAAAAAAGACCATTTGGCTATATAGATGCAATGGTACCCACAGTAGTTACTACGCGCATTCCATAGCCAGACCACATCCCGTCCTAAGACCCATCGGCAAATGGCATCGGAGTAACGACTCTCCGGTTCTACCCGCGTCCGCGCGGTCTTCGTCTTACCCGGTTTTTGTCGCACGCGGACTGCGCGCTCCGTTACGCAGGTTTACGCACCGCAGCAAACAGCTACCGGACCCCATCGTCGAAAGAATAAGAAGAACCTGCGCAGCCGAATAGCCAAGGAAAGAGTGCTCTTTGCGCTTTATACAGTCGCGTATATATGCGGGGACGACCGCGGGCAGGGTGGCCCTTTTGTAGCGGCGCGGCGGCGGGCTCCGCACTGCGTCTTATTACATTTCTTGTACCAGCGACGTCAAGCCCCAGGCATTCGCGGCCCCACATCTGCCTCAGCATCACTTGGCCAGTGACTATCTCCCGCAAACGACAACGGATCATTAATGGAACTTTGTGTCGAGCAGATTTCTCTCCTTAAATAACCCTGCAGGCTAGATGGTGATATTTAATTGTCCAGCTGTTTTGATTGTAGTACATCGGAGCAATTCACGACGAGAAGGAACAAAAAAAAAAAAAAACGAAAAAAAAAAAAACAATAAACATTACACAGCGATTATCAACGATCTCGAGAAAGAATTTCCAACTTTTTTCTTTGTCTCTTTTTTTATCTCTCTCTCTCTCTCTCTCTCTCGCTTTCTCAAGGACACCCTTATTACCTGAGAAGCGAAAACCTATCTCCGCGAGAAACGCTCGTAGTTGTTCTAGGACGTGCGCTAGACCCACGTTGCTGATAGCTGCTAGGTTTCTCGCTAGCGGTGATAACCATTATCCGGTTGACGACTGGGTTTCACCTTGTTGAAACAAAGAGGCAGCAACGCGATTATCACCCCTCTTCGGGTTCTCATTTGGAATGAAAGATGAAGAAGAAAAAAATTAAAAAAAAGAAATTGCTATACGCTATTATTGTCTTCCATTTTCTTTTTTCTTGACGTGGGACAGACAAGGGATGTAGGTCCACGCGGACTCAGCATTAAGGTAATAAACTTTCCGGGACGAAATTTATGCGTAATCTCAGCCTGAGCTACGAGCCGTGGTTTAATGTTGCAGAGTTATGTGTCAGGCCTCCATATCTATACGTATGTGTGCTTACGTTACCGACCTAGCCCAATCTGTCAACCCACGCACCTATGAGCGGGGGAGTCGAACCGCGCAATACTACTACACCCAGATCCCTTACCAGCTTCGAGTATAAGGTGAACACCAAGGACCCCCAGACCTACGCTATCCTTACCCCTCGCAGAGGGGGCGACGATGCGTGGGTCACAATGCCCCCAGGGTATTCTCGGCCTGGTCGCTTATACTCGTTATGGGAACCGCATGGGATATTGTTGTGAGACTCTGTGCATGTACTATGCAGATGCCTCCGCGATATCGGTTCTTCATTGTGAGTCATTTAACAGTTTATAGTTGGTACAAGTTCGGACTCGAAGCCGCGATCGGCTACAGGGTGATTCAAGGGACGCCTTTATCTGCCTCCTTTCCTTCACCTTCATTGCACCTTCCCGGTCTCCGTTCAAGGGTTGAACCTGACATAAGGTGGTGAAGGAGCAGAGGAAAGATGGAGTGTCTTGTTTCTCGTCAATCGGAGTTATTGCCAGTAGTAGGACTGGCTAATGCAGGGGCATTCAGGGAATGAGGCGAGCCGTCATTACCGGCCCCGGGCCCCTACGGCACACTTTAACGAGGAAGAAGAGTAAGAAGTAATCCTTGGGGGAGGTCGAAGCCACCCACAGCGACGCTTTTTCCCGAAGTTGTTGCATTTGTCTTCTTGCCACCCTATATAGGCCCCCATCGGCTACCTTAATGGTACAGAAGCTCCCACAGCTGGAACACTCGAACCTTCAAAGAACTCTTGAGGAGAGTTATACCTGCGAATTTATATATATACGCGAACAGAAAGCATCGCGAGGCTTTTACGGATAAAAATGATCCTTGCTGAGTTTGTGAATAAAAGCCGAACCAGCGATCCCTATAATGTTCTCAATTTGAAATTTTCAGTAATTTTCAACTGATCGTAACGGAATATTCTTATCTGTTTTTAGGAGGACTACAGTCGACGTAGACGTCTATCTACTCCTAGCGGAAGTCCCAGTCCTCCACGACCCGCGAGGCTTTCTCAATCGACGGGAACCCTTACCAGAGAGGAAGAACCTTTTCGCGAAACTAAGAATACCTTGACCAGAGAAAACCAGCCACAGGAAGCCGAGAGCAAGGGATGGTTCAAATCGCTTTCCAGGAAAAACAAATCGAATATAAAAGTAAGCGGATTGCACTTTCTCAAGGGTTTATTATGTGTATAGAGAAGCTGTCTGATGTTATTCCATACCTTCCTCGGTAAAATCTACATGGCCAGCCCACATGCCACATTAATGCCACATGACATTAGCATGCAATAATATATTGGCGGTCGTGGATTGGTCGTCGTTGCCAGGTAAAACTGGTAAAAGCCAAGATAAATTTGACTGAGGCCATATGGCTTCCACTTGAAATTGTTACCCGGGGTATTGGAGTTCTTTGCACGACAACCCTCGTGCCAGATATTTCCGAGTCTGACTATTCAGGTGTTAGTTTTAGTTAGTTAGTTTTATTGGACGACCTTGTAGATCGAATCGGTAACGGTTATCCGTAGCGGATGATGCAAGTTTTAAATTGACTGGGGCCAGATCGTTCCTCGGTTCGGTCCGTTCCGAAAGTAAATTCTTTCATCATTCAGTTCCATGCCGGGACGCGTGAATCACGTGATTAAAAATCTCTGGAGGATCGGTGGTATACGCGAGTAACGAACCCTAGGAAACGCCGGGCTGTAGCTGCAGGTAGTTACGTAACGAAAAATCCGGTCTTTCGATTCGGACCTCCAGGTATCTACCTGTAGGTATACTTCATTCGAGGCGAACGCAAAGCGGAGAAAGCGCCGCGGAACGATCATATTAAGAGAAAAAGAGAGAACCATAGACGTCATCGACCAAAGTATGATGCGGTCCGGGAATATTTCTGCGATTATGTCAGATATAGGACTTAATTGAAGGATTGGATATTTTATAGCCGCCAATTTAACATTGTTGGAAAAATTTGGGCAAATATAAATGGACGACTTTTTCTGATATATGGGTATTTCCTGTTATGCAATATCACCGGTCGCGGAATTCTTCGCGGTCAAGTAAGTCCGACCGCGCTTGATAGTTGCCGACGTTGAAAGCGGCTCGAAGGGATCAATTTTGCCAACCCAACACCAAACTCCGTTCGTTGACTCCGGATCAGATTCAGAATTTAGTTGGAATGAGGGTCTCGCTGACTGTTACGTAACTCGTAATCTATATACCCAAAAAAACAAGCCTCGTTGAATCGAACAACAATTGGGCCACTTGTAACAACAATCCTCAATCGACACCGTACACACTTTTCTATCGAGACAATTCTTCTACAATCGTAAGATCGAATTCATTTATCTACCTGTTAGTCATTTCGCAAATTTTAGTGAGATAGCATAACAATTTCTTTCAAATTTGCATCATAAATCGCAGAAAGAAAGACCGACGATTAATCAGAATAGGATTTATGTGTGCACGAAAAATTGACGTATTAAAATATCGCTGCACTATTTGCACCGCGATTGCGATATATGTAGGTGCAATTTTATTACGGGTTCGAAGCAAGCGCGAGTATACGATTTTGACCCAAGAATAGTTTGTGTGTAGGGTGTAGGGTATAGAGCTCGACAGATCCCGTAGTTAATCTCGTGATTAAATTAAACCACAGACTGCGAAGTTAGTTGAGCATTTAATCAAACTGGTAATTGGTGGTTGTTCTATCCTAATGGGGCCCCGTCAGCCGGGCTTTGCGTCCTTACGTCACGACCATTGACCGATGAACGTACCTGACCGAGGCACAGACTGTACTTAGCCTCGCACTTGGAAAGTGTTTGAAATCGCCTTCGAAGAATTGATCTCAAGCATTATCTATAACGAATGCAATACCTAATAGCTAATAAGTAATAGTCAGCCTCATGTTCACTGGCGAACAACTTGCATACAACTCGAAGCCCGCAGTCGTGTACCTAGGTATACTCTGCACTGTAGAGAAGGAAATAGTACGAACATTGCGAATATACTTACGTTAAAAGTTGTAAAATCTGATTTACTGTTAATCTGCGTGTGAAATTTCAATTCTTACTTTCCCAAGAAAGTGGGAATCGTTTATCGTTTATCACTCGAGAAAAATTATCTAATCGAATACATACTCTGCACTTATGCGATTCAAAGATATTTTACAGTGCGTTTTGCTGAAATTCTTTAACACTTTATTTTCAAGCTCGGTACCTTCAGCAACTAAATACATGAATAAATTTTATGCACCTATTTTTTTGGACATCAAATATAACGCAAATTTTCGGCTCGCTGACAGTAATTATGTTAATTTGTTTCAGCAAGTGGACAAAAAGCCCAGAATACCCGAAAGCGAAATTTTAACGACCGGGACTGAGGACGAAGGAGGTTCTTCGGCGCCGGAGCGGGCCTCCGTGCAAAAGAACCTCCGTTTCTTCGGAGACACGGACCAGGAGTCAGTTTCATCGAATCGAGAACGCAGGTAACATAGAAAAATAAAAAAATACGGTACTATATCAGTGGATGCGGAAGATCAATTTCCACACAAATTTCTTTTCTCTATGTACAAAATGTTGATATATTCTTTTTTAGAAATAAACGAGCAGACGACCATGCCAATAATCTAAGGCGTGATGCGACTAATTCAAGAAGTCATTCGAGCTCGGGGCTAGCAGTGCCACCGAGGAAGCCCCCCAGATTAGCCGAAAGTGCTCTTTCATCGGGAGAGAGTACAACGGGTGATAGTAGTCAGCAGAGTCAAAATTCGCAGAGGTCTCAACGGTCCGTTGTCTACCTCCACGCAGCCACTGGTAATTGTCTTATCATATGTAATTACTGTGTGTTCGAATTGATTAGATGGATGTCAAAATAGAGGAATAAAGAATAAGGGTATAAAAAATGATTATTAATCAAGTGCATCCTCTTTCACGTATTGTGATATTATAGTCGGAGAAATTCCTGGACCAAATGAGAGACGCAGAGCTGCGAGTCGAGAAGAATTAAACCGACCACTGCAACCTCAAACAAGAACGGTTTCTAGGAGCGTAAGTGTCCTCGCACCATGGAAACCCAGACATTATCGTGAACCTTTTGAGATAAATTATGAACAACAACAACAAAAACCCGTCGCTACGATGCGTCGCAGACATCGGAGCCGGGAAACTCTCAGTCGTCGTGGTAAAGACGCTCGCCGTAGCAGAGATAATCTATCAAAAACAGGTAAATTATTACTTTAATAATCATGGGAATTGGAGAACGATTTTATTTAGTAATTTAAATTATAAACATAAAAATTGATTCATTTTAAATAAATTCGCGAACCATTTGAATATCCTTATAATGCAGGATTCAAATTCGAAATCGCGGTTTTTAAATCTGTGAATTTTGGCTAAATAAATTTATACAGATTTGAGGCAAACATGGATAGTGGTGTTGGGCTGCATGTTATAGCATGAAATTTCTGAATTCATTTATATAACTATACGCGTTTGTCCAAAGTAGATATTTATTCCAAAAAAAAGCTAAGAATTTCAAATTTTTCGTTTTTGTTTGTTTTGTAAGGTACAATCAGCCGCAGCACACTCAAGTCGAAGGACAAGCAAAAAGTGGATAGAACTGTATCGACGGAATCCCTTGCGAATAAATCGAGAAGCGGAAGTTCAAGGCCGGATTTAAATCGGTCAACATCCGTGCCGAGGGATCCAAACAAGAGTGCCGGATGGTTCAAGCTTAAGAGTAAAAAATCAAGAGCCTGAACGAGTCGCCGATGATCAATGCTAGTCTTGTCTTTCGTAATTAATGCGTAATTCTAAACGGTTATTATAATATAATATATAATTACGTCGAAACTATCGTTCGCAAGATAATATTATTGTCGTTTTATATAGATTTTATCTATATATAGATAACCGATAATAATCGTTCATTTATATAGTGTCGTTTGAATTTATAATCAAACAAAATCAATTGAATATACATAGGGATTTCTTAGAAATGGTGACACGATTACCTTAATTACGAAATAGTCTGAAAGAATTGTTTATTCGCTAAAACGCATGTTAATAAAATTTCAAATTCATGAGATTAATTGATTTCGATATATATATAAATGCCTCGTGGAGTACAGTATAATATACTACACACGCAAGTCTTACTTAAACTGCGTACGCATAAATTGCTAAAAAAAAAAAAGCAATAGCTGTTAATTCTCAAGAAAAATTTTGAAAATTGGAATAATTTGATAAAAAAAAATACCGGAAACAAAGTAAATGAAAATGCAGACTATAAAAATTGACTGAAACTCTTTTGCAATTCTATAATTTTCGAATAATTTTGAGCAGCCAGTAACTAAAACAAATTTTTAATTTTTTTTTTTTTAATCTAAAAAATCATCGGTGCATGCTCTTTTCTCTATATCATAATTATCTCCTTTTCTCGATCTCTCTGGTAAATTTACGGATGTAAATTTTTCTTACAGAAGAGATATTTAACGTTATTAAAAAAATGTTCTAATTGTTTTTAACAAAAGTTAATAATAAATGTTTTTAATCTTTATCAATGGCATGAAATACTGCTCTTAATATTAAAAACTGAAAAAAAAAAAAAAAAAAAAAAACAATGAGCAGATGTCGTTAATTGTCTCATTTCTTTACGATAAATAATACGCGTATTATATGGTAACAGATCGTTGAAAATTTCACGTTTCCGCATGATATAAAATATACAATAATTCTCACTTACCGTGAATCAGAGTGCCATTCCTGTAAGATTGTACATGTACTCTACTCTACTTTAACTTAACTTAATAAATCAAAATTATTGAAAAACTCATCTACTTAGGATATGTGTAAGCAATTAAGCATAATATATGAATATATATATGCAGTGTTTGTCATTAATCTACATAAATAGCAAATTGTAAGATTATCGCTTATACCTATACCAGTTATATAATTATATATATATATATATAATGTGAATGCAATCTAATTTGTATAAGCATAAGGCTTTTTGCTAGATGATTTAAACTACCTATACTTATGTATAATGCCTTTCAAAGAATATTGTTAAAGACAGAATAGAGGAATCGTATACCTATAATAAATATTAACGATTATTTTCCCATTGTTTATAGTTTTCTACGACTTTCCTTGATAAGAATATTTTCTATTCTTTTCTTTTTTGTTGTTGTAAATATATTTACTAATCTAGTTATTGTGTCCATAACGTATCTTTAAATTTAACGCTTTTTAGTTTCGTATAATTTATAATAACCGAAATTGTACTATTCTGTAATATTAACTCGAATGCTAATTGATGTAACTACTACCCAATGCTATACCCGTTTATTCAACCTGACATTTTATTCGAAAATTAAACGCAGTTATTATTTATTTCATAAAAATATCTGCAACATTTGTTTCTTTAATACTGGATCGGTGCTAAACGCGTGTGTTTGTATATATAGAAGGAAATAATTTTTTTTTTTTTTTCTTCCTTTTTTTTTTCTTGTATGTAAATACCGTAACTATATAACTAATATAATGATCTACTGTTTAAATTACATGAATATTAATCTAGCTGATAATACCGCTAATAATAAGAGGAGAGAATGTTATACATGTGCAGGAGGAGTGTGCTCCGGAAAACAATTATATTTTGTAACACTATGAAATAATTGAACAATAAATAAACGTAATTCCAGTGACTAATGGGTCAATTTTTCGTCTCGCGATTAAGTAATCACATCAGGAGATGATCAAAATCCGAATATTGGTATTTACGTCTTTCAATTAGACTAATTAAATACCAAACACATAAAATTCTTTCCATTTTTAATTAAAATTATAGTTTTTCTATTCAAATATTTCTAGTTAATTCTTTGTCAATGTTGATGAAAGTGTGTGATAAGCTGCTAGCAAATACGGATCAAAAAGCTTCTGTATTTTTACCTATTTAAAATATGGATAGGTGAAAAGAATAGGCATAGAATAGGCAGAGTTTTACAGAAATCTATAATGTTTTATTATTCTATATCACGTTTCTTTGAAACTTGGTCCGAACCCCTAATGCTTAACATTTAATTAACGAAGAGACAAGTAGCAGAGCAATACTTAATCATAGCTATACAGCAGTTCTAGCGATAGGCGTAGTTGGAAGATTAACTAACCAGCAGTTCTTGCCCGCACTGAAATAGATGGGTATTGAACTCGCCTCCGGCTCCATGGAAATGCGGTGACTGATTCAATCCCTGAAAGATTTCTGAAATGCCGAACCGAGTAGCTGAATTCAAAACTCCTACTGTCTGTATCACTGACTCGTGTTTGTAAATTGGACATCGCGCATCAACAGTAATTCTCAATTTGAATGGAATTAGTTGACCATTTCATCTGTAGCTTCTAATTTGTCCAGGCAGCATAAAGTGGTTCCAACTAATATCAGTATCATACCGATATAAGTATCTAATTAAGAAAAACAATAAGTCCGGTTGAATAGTTCAGAAAAATCTATGATACATGATATAATATTCATTCATCTATTTAGCAAGGATTCTTCCAAGCAATTTCGTTCATATTTGTTATTATCAATCAATCAGGGACACGTAATTTTGTATTTTAATTAAATTCTGGCTTACATATGTGGGATCTTTCTTCACCTAAGAACCACCCAGCAATAGCAGTGAAAACAAAGGTAAGAGAATTTGAGACTGGTACAGCTAGTGATAAGTCAGTATTTTGAAGCGTCAAAAAATAAAGTACCGAACCGCTTTGATTCGCCAGAAACGGTACTATGTACTGAAACAAATCAGATGAAAAAAGGGGATAAAATAATCAACTTAAACGAATTAATTCTTAAAATAAATAATTGGTATAGAATAAATAGAGACAAAAGCGAAAAAATATAATTATTATTATTATTATTGTTACAGTCACGAAGCTTGTACCTTTAAATTCGTGACGAGGAATACAATTTCCTTGGCAAATTGACCCCAAGGTGTAGATGCTTTTACAGAATCCAAGCCTATAGATCCTTTTTTAATTAATGGGTTAGTTACACCCCATATCAAAGCAACGAGGACTAGATACGCAACAGACTCTGTGAAATTTGCGAATTATGAATAATGTTATAATATTGCAGATTTTAATATCGTATTGTTTGCTTTTTTTTTTTTTTTTTTTTTTGAGGTTAACGCTTTCCTCTCTTCGATGAGAAGAAGTGAAACGATTTTCTTTTCATTGACGTAAAACAAGTTTTTGATTTTACTCACCAATGGTAACAGCCATTGTTGAGTTTGATTAAAATTGATCGCATGATGTATTGATAATATAAATTATATTATTTTCTATATTCTCACATGTGTCATTACGTTGTCATTATTTAATCTGATCATAACCTCGAGCTTCGAGAGTTATCAAAGAGCACAAACGTCAAAAATCGAGATATCTCAGATATCGAAGTGCTAATTGTTTTCATAAAAATCTAACCTAAAGTAAAACATAACCTCTTAGATCCGTCAAATTGTTTTTATTATTATACTTATACAGTCTATACAAATATATATTATAGAATATTAATCGTCTGTTCAAGACTTATGCGAATAAAGGAGTTGTGAGAATGACTATATTGCTAGGTGAAGCCAATTTTTGGACTTTTGAAGACGTTGTAAACATCAAAGACACAGACCTCGGAGCATTTCGGTAAGATTCATTCATTTAATGCATATTATTTCAGTTTTACATCCACAGGTTATTCTACAAATGTTTATTATCAAACCCCTTCAGCCTGTCAACATTTATTTAGTCATCAACTCCAGATCTCACCTTTATTCTTAACCTAACCTAAATTAGGCTAAAATTTACTCGTTCTTATCTCGCTCTGATTTGTTCGCGCTCTTCACTAATCGCGTTAGAGTTTATAAACTTGTTAAAAACCTTCACATCTAGTGACAAAAATCGTTAATCTTCCCGAAAGTATGAATCATTTACTTTTATAGATACCATGACAAACGTACGGAGAATTTATACGCCGAAGGTAAAAGATCTTACGGTAAAAAACGTGGGATGGTGTGCGTGCCGCAAAATAAAAAGTCGAATAAGCTTAAGGATTCGATAAAGTATTTAGAGGTTCGATGAATATTTTTCATTCATTTAAGAGTGCAGTTCATAAATTAATTTCCTAATTTCTATTTCGCGGGCAATTTCATTCATCTTGATGTATTCTTTTCAACAGGAACAACTTAAAGACCATTCTGTAGTTTATTGCCAATGGTGTGATCATTGCGTAGTACAATTAGTCCTCAGTTCTGGTTTGCTGATTAAAATTCAAATTAATCACGCTACTGGAGATATACAGAAAATGATATTCGATAAGTACCTTGTAGGCAAGGTTTCTGATCATATGTCTGATGGTGAGGATTTTAACGAATGATTTATTACAGTTTAGTTATTAAGTGAACAGCAGCTACCTTGTTGTTAGTTATGATTTATGGAGAGAGTTCTCCTTGATAGAAACCCTTATTTTCAGTAATAGTAACAAAGAGTCATCTGTTATGCACGTACAATGATAATCAAGTAACTTTGGTACATTTTACTAAGCCGAAGAGACACTTGTTTGAAAAAATGAGTAGACTAGATCCTAAATTGTTACTGTTTGATTTGAGTGGACCAAACGGACGGAGATTGGATAAAAAAATCCAATTTAATAAGACTGGTGATTTGGTAAGAGCAATATTCATTCACACATATTGTTGTTGATCATATGATGATTCTATGTAAAGTGTTTTGTGCATGGGTAGATTTTAATATGGTGGAAATCAACAATGAACGAAGTATTTCCTTGGAGTCCTGTAGTAAAGGATCACGATCGAGCTAATGTTCATCTTTATCGTCTAGTAGGGTATGTATGCATTCAATCGCATCAATTACATCGATAAATGCAATAATACATAACTGATAAAGAGCGGATGCAAAACATAACAGAATACAATCATAGTTTTGTTCATACAGAGAATGATACAAATTAAAATTCAATTATAAACCATTTAATTAGTAAATTCATCTTTGACTATATCATATATGTTCAGCTGAGATAAAACATGCAAATTGCAGCTCGATTTTCAAGAATAACAATATCTGACTTAACTTGCTTCTTCATATTTGGCAAGTGTCATGAATTGGGCATGAGCTCATTGGGGTAGTATCAGCGATGCGCGGTGAATGCAGGGGTAGATCAGGCTCCGATTCTTGAGAAACTTGAACTTCCACAACATCTTTGAGTTGAAGATTAGTAGGACTGTTGTCTTTCTTCCTTTTCGTAATTGTTTCGGTTTTTCCTGTTCTACAAATTCCTTTGTTAGCTTTTTTGTGTTCTTCCCAAGTTTTTATTTTATATTCTGGTGGAGCTGACAATTCGTAAGCCTTTTGCCTGCTGATTTTTGTTGGTAATTCCCAGGTACCCTGTACGTGTAAAATATTTGTCTCAAAATATATGACGCATTCCACATGATGATAATAACTGGCGTGTCGAACTCTGAATACATTTCTCTTTAATCGATTAACGAATTGTTGCTTATTAATGTTTTAACTATGGGCACACTACCTTGAAATATCCCCAAGGAGATTGGGTCGATCTTTTCTGTCCTACCAAGATACGTCCTTGATTATCAGCCATAAATTGAGTTATCTTGCAGTGCCTATCAGGCCAACAAGGATGCCAGTTTGGTACTTCCCAATTTTTCAATCTCACAGGTTTAAAAGCCTCGTTTGTCCAGTGTCCATGCCAATGCTGTGACATGACTTTGAATGGAATTATTCACGTGAAATTTAATAAAGAACCATTTTCTTATTCTGCTTGATTATAAAATATATCAACTACGTTGCTATGGTAATTATAGGGAACTCAGATTTGGTTCAGTAAGCAAGTCACGAATTTATTCTCACCCAAGATATATCCTATTAGATATTCTCCCTATACTGACCTGAATTTATTTGAAAATATTTTTTTCAGAATAAAGGTAGAGCTTCTATGTTTTCTTCGGACAGAATTTGATCCATTATGCGTTACATTTAGTACATATCAAGAGAATCTAATCCATTCTGTAGAACAGAAAGTATCTAGAAAGGTGAATACACTATTTATTTCAACATTTAAAGTTGATGATTTCATATTACATACATTCTGAAGCGTTGAATTGTTGCATAAATAACAGGATTCAAATATTATCGCTTGTAATTATTAGGTGGCTTTTCTGATTGGAAATTAAATGTATAGGGTGAAGTAACGATCGAGTGGCGAGTCTACGAAGTATCACAACAGGGTAAATTGCAAAGGCTAGCTGTTACGTCTGTTCCGTTACCAACGCATACTAGTTGTATCAAATTTTCACCAAATCATGATATGCTGTTGTTGTGTTGCATCGATGGCTCTGTGACGTTGCATGATCAAGCTAGGGGAACTAATAACAGCGTAAAAGCTACTTTTGTAAGTAATTCCATTTGTAATTCACTCAATTCTAAATAATAGCGTCTCTCCTTTCCCAGAATTTGTTCTCAGAATTAGTCTTCTGCGTGCCAGAAGGCTCTGTGATCATTTGATTCTACTTTCTGAACTCATTGTTGTATCCTGTTCCCAGATTCCCACATTAGCTTCTTGGCATAGCGATGGAATGGCGTTTACTATCAGTAACGAGCGAGGTCAATTTCAACATTTTGATATATCATTATCATGTTTGAGGAGCCAAATACTCAGTGAAGATGCGACTCCGGCTAATATTCTTGATCTTTCATCATATTTTAGGTATTTATAGGATTGGAATTACCCTCATCTATTTTTAAGGCAATTAACGCAGAATTTTATAAGCACAGAATGCACATACAGCTGCAAGCATTTTGTTTGGAGTAAAAGTCTCTTGCTCTTTAATTGTAACATACATTTTATTTATTGCATACAAAGGCATCATCAAGGTACTATTATCATACTTTTAATTGAATACTATACCGAGTGATTCAACCCAACATATACCCTTTATAGTTATTTAATTATTCAATGTGCGGCATGAATGTTATCAGTTTTACAACATACTGCAAATAATGGTATTTTCAATTGAAGCAGAAGTCAGCCAGCCTTACTACGAATGGAATGGAGCAAAGGAACGAATTCTCATCCTTGTCCAGAATCTTATGGCTATGGTGACTCGCTGTTCTTACTACTATTTGAAAGGGGGCCATTAGGGATCATAAAGTTTATAGAAGGCAGCAGTTTATCTGGCGACATACTAGTTCGAAGACATTTAAATCTTTTTCAAGCGGAACGTGCAACAGCCTTACTGCTCGCTTTGAATTGGGACACTCAGCCACAAGCGTGCATGCATTCCCTCAATCAAATATTAAATTATTTGTTTAAACTACCACTTACACCGGACAGAGAAGGTAAACATCATTCTCAAATTGGTATTAGGAAACACACGAAGACTACCACATTACAATAAGATTACCACATTTACAATAACTTGAAATTATTAAATTCACGTACTTCGATAACATCCAAACTCATATTCATTTGAACCATTTTCAAGGGCTGATACAAAATGCATTGGGCAGTTTTCATATACCTATTAGGCCGATAAGCCAAACAGTACAAGATGAATATGGAGAAGAAGTAAGAGACTTGACGAGAAGATTTTTTCATCATCTAATAAGGTATAAGTTAGCTTTATGTATCTGTAAGTTAATAAACAAAACTAAGCATCTCTTCATTGGAAGATTTACAATTAACAAAAATCTGTTTATCCAACAGACATCGTCTATTCGAAAAAGCTTTCAGGCTTGCTATAGATTTAAATGATCATGATCTGTTCATGGACATTCATTTCTGCGCTCTAATAACAAACGACACAGAAATGGCAACTGCAGCAAAGGAAAAAGCTGAACACATTCTTGTCAGATCGAATAGTTGTAGTAGTACCCGTAAGTAGTAGGAGTATAGAATTCCTGTAAACGAAGCTCTCTTACAAGTCATTGCACAGCTTATTCTATTGAAATTTATTGATTACAGATTCAACATGCTCTCGGCCATCATGTTCCCTCTGCTCAAGCTCCGATAGTCACGCTGAGAGTGAATCTTACAGCGAAGAAAGTGAAAGCGAAGGTTCTTCGAGGAGGGAAAAAGTCGGCTTGAACGCACCATCGAAACGTACTCATATTAAAAGTGTCAACAGTCATATCCCGCCTCTACCCGTTTTGCATCCCCATCTGTGTAGCAGAAGTAGTCTAATGTCAACGTCGTTTAATGAAATTGAAAATCCCATAGTATCCTCTCTCAAAAGTGACAATAATTTAATGTCAACTGCTTTCAATGTACCCAGTGTCAATATGGCATCCGAACCGTTTAGTAATTTATCTGTAAACTCTATTTGTAGCGGCGATTCTACACCAGCCAGTTTTAGCAATACTAATTCGTTGTCTATATCTGCTAACAATTCTACAAAACAGTCTCGATCGTTTAACGACGTAATTGGTGACTTAATGTCAACTTCTTTTAGTAATTTAACAACCAATGATTCAGCATCGCCGGTTCTTAATCATTCTACCAATAGTATAAGTGACAAATCATTCGATAGTAAAACGAATTCTATTTCTACTCCTATACTCAACAATGTTTCAAGCAATCAAAAAATCTCAACAATCTTTCAAGACTCCAATAACTTGGCTTCAACTTTGATCGATAATCCTACCTACGACTCTACTCCGTTTGACAATGTTTCTAACAAATCAACATCATTTAGTAATGTCGATTCCTCTAGTATTTCAACATCTTTCAACACTCCGACTAGCAACTTAATTAGCAAATCATACAGCGATCTTTACAATGGCTTCAATTCAACAAATAAATATAATATCAATGCACCTCCCACGTTGCAAGGCTCAAAATCAACGCCGTTCAGTACTCCACCCTCTAGTACCTTGGCGTCAATGCTATTCAATAGTTCCGTTGCTCCAAATAAACCAGCAGCTACATCATTTTACAATCCAAACGGTAGCCTGATGTCAACGTCCTTTAGTCATTTTGATGATGAATTGATCTCAGACTTTGGTCATTCTGGGAAGGATCTGTTAGCTGTATCTTCTAGCAATTCTGCTAATAATTCTACCATTCATAATCAGTCTTCGATGAAATCTACGAAAAAGCATTCCGCGATTGAAATCCCACCTCCACCATCCATCAGAAATTCATACAACTATGTTCATAATTTGCCTAATAAAAATTACCAACTTTCGCAGAGTGTTTTGGGATTAGATGATATAGACGAATCGGTTGAACGATTTCAATCCAGACCACAGAATTCAACTGCAAAAGTATTACAGAGACAAAATTCTATAACAAGTATATTGCAAAGTCATCATAAAAACAGTAATAAGTTCCAATCAACAAGGACGTACAGAGTTAACTATGATCTTGATTTTATCCCGTTTTATGGAAGCTGTGACAACTTGAGTTCTCAGCATTCTAACACAAATCATATTAAAACGGATTCTAATACTTCTATGAATCATTTACCATCAAATTCTCGACTGCAAACTAAATTCAACGAAAGCAAACACTTGAAACGTAGTTTTTTGCAAAATTGTTCAAACTTGAGTATAAATAAGGAACAAAAAATGTCTTCCAATGTACCTCCGCTACCAATTATCAACTCTCCATTCTCTAATCCTAAATCTAATACACAAATCCCTGTTGCTGTTGAGACTTCGTCGTCAAACGAGAAGCCGAAAGTTAAATTTTCGGACACTGTAACACATATCTTGGTGCCTGGATCGGTGAGAGAATATATTTGTATTTAAATTTTACTTCAGCATAATGCTTTGACAATATGAGTTTCTCAGTAGTTTCAAGATATAGGTAACCATTTTCTGTTGAATTTTATTCTTTTAGGGGCAATCTTATCGACCTGTACAGAAGCGATCAGTAACACAGTTACACCCAATGGACCCTAAACGAGAGTTGGCAGAGAGCCTTCCGCTGTGTCTTGGGAATGAAGACTACCTCAAAGATTTTCAACCCTTATCAAGTAAGTTTAGGAACAAATACGACCATAGTTATAAGACTTTTGAATTATGTAGAGTAATATCCGAATGTATGAAGCATCTCGTCCTAAAAATGTAACGCAATTTTATATCTTATTTTATAGTAGACTGTGAAAGTGAAGCTACGAAGGAGCCGCATCAAAAGCCACCAGATGAAGCAGCAAAGATCAAGATTGTTCATTTCGGATTGTTATAATATTCAACAAGACTATATAATTATGATCTATAAGATTTATTTTAGTATACTGTACAAAGAAAATATTGCCTGAATTTGATAGAAAAACTTTTATTAAGATAGGAAAAATCAGAGCAGCTAATAGATTAGTAAACGATGGGTGCACGTTTCGAAAAAGACTGTCAGTAAACACTGAAAGACACGACACTTTAGTGGCAACTTTAGACTACCAGTGAATCTGTATTATTACGTTATAATTCATACATGTTTGTATTGTATTTTAGATTTTTTTACTGTTCTTAAATAAACGTATTTTTCAATACAAATATCCAGTAGTAAATTATTGCGAGACAATCTCAGACAGTGAAAATTAATTATCTAGCTTTTATTAACAACGATGATACAATAGAACGAACTAAAGTCTTATATATACAAAATCAGCGCTTCTTCTTCTTAGACGGACCTCCGGCATCATCCAGTCTAGTTTTGAGCTCCAGAAGGTCCTTATCAGGAACATACCTAAGCTGTTCATATTCAGTTTCATGTTTCATGACATTTACTGTCACCCCTTCTGGAAGACTTGCATCTATCATTCTAAGAAGAATGGGATATAAAGTCGCTGGTGGATTTGTTATTTGCAAGTTTCTTAGATAAACTTTCAACTTATATTCAGCATCAATCACAGTACTTCGAGGCTTGAACTTCTGGATAGCAAGTTCTTCCGCTGGTAGGGCCCAACTGAAATTATAAAGAAAAAAATCCATTGAACTTCGTTTGATCACATATTTAAATACATATACCAAAGTTTCATATCTATGATTCTTATAACATTCATTTCATTTGAAAAATTCACATTTCTACAACTTGTTTCACACAATTTCGTGGTTTTTGTAAAACTGGATGAAGATTAAACGCAGTAGGCAGTTTAATTTTGTCTGATAAGTCTGAATAACACGAACCTTGTCTCTACCTCAATGCCTATGTTGTTCGCTAGATTGTGAAGATATGCATGATAGCTTTCTAGTAGAGAATAATCGTATGCTCTCATTTGAATGTCCAAAACGTCATGGAGAGGTATCTTGGATTTACCTGACTGAAATTAATAAATAGCATTACTGTGAGTTTAATAGAACGGAATGGTGAAAACCGACGTTTTACGAATACAAAGGTTATGATAAGTTATAGGAAATATTTATGAATGAAAACTAACCTCCAAGTAGTCTGGCTCGTACAAACTGTAAGATCGGGATGATATTGATGCGATAACTTGAGGGCGAAGAGCTGATTCGACTACCTTGAATAAAAATCGTAAGAATAAAAGGCAAGTTTTGAAATTAGGTTGAGGTTAGGTTCTGCTTCACGTCTCGATTATCGTGACTGGTGAGACATTTAAGCTTATCGTAGCTGCTGGAAATATACCTTTTTTATAATTCTAAGCGCCATACTTGTAGTAGAATTAAAATTTACAGAAAAGTATAGTTATTATTCACGAAGACTGCATTTTAAGAGGTTATAGGCTACACAACTAGCAGAAGGCACCTTCTGAAAAAGTTAGAATTCATAAAATCGGCTTACGGGGTGTGAACTGGTATTACCATCTCGCGGTCGAATCTATGAACTATTATGACTGCGATCATCTATCGCCTGGTTAGACGCAACCTGCATGCCAGTTTTGAAGTGGAAATTGCACATAACAAAGCGTACTAATGTTTACGGCAAAAGTAGTTAATTAATGCGTCCGCGAGATGGCGATACCATTTCGCACCGCGTTGGTACGAGCAGGAGCACTGGCTCAGGGTATTGACACCTGTCGTGAGGTCACTGACCCTCGTGCACCTCATGGCGCCAAAGCGTTCACAGGGGGGCTGCGTTAACGGGATATGACTGTCAACACCTTTTGAAAGGAAACGATGTATTCATTGATGAAAAGGAATTTTTCTTTTCTAGTTTTTCGAACAATATCTGAATGATGAATGCGATTTCAGGAATTCCATTGCAAATCATCCAGATTTTGAAGTTTTTGGGACTCGTGTTTATTTTGATCGGTCAAAAATTCTTTTTCGTCATAGTAGGCGTAAAGTACGCATTTTTGGTCTTGTTTTGCGAGCGTAAAGTGCGACTTTACGCCCGGTGTATGTAAATAAAAACTATTTCCACGCGTGACGCCCAACGGGCAAAAATGCGTTATTACTTTACGCGACCATGACGAAAAATGATGTTCGCACCGCGGGCGTACAACTGAACGACCTTGGGTGATCGCACGACCATTATACCGCTTATTGAAGAAGCGGGCAATAAACGGCTACTTTTGACCCTATTTTTAGGTCAAAAAAACGCAGAAATCATGCATGTGTTACAAAAATAACTATTACGTCAATGTATGTTAAGGTGCTTTCCTAGGCAATTCCACCAGTCCTGAAAACATCGTGAAAAAATGTGATATTAAACGGAATATCTCTGCCTGGGCACCGAAATCAATGAAACAAAATACGTCGCGCAATTCTATGTGCGACTCCGAACATGTACAGCCCAAAAAATGTTCGTTTTGCGCGAAAATAGAGAAGATATCCATGAAAAACGGCTTTAGAAACGTTTTTCATGGATATCTTCTCTATTTTCGCGCAAAACGAACATTTTTTGGGCTGTACATGTTCGGAGTCGCACATAGAATTGCGCGACGTATTTTGTTTCATTGATTTCGGTGCCCAGGCAGAGATATTCCGTTTAATATCACATTTTTTCACGATGTTTTCAGGACTGGTGGAATTGCCTAGGAAAGCACCTTAAGAAAGGCGATACACATTTTTGTGTTTACTCAAAATATCTTCTATACGGAAGTTATGAGCCAAATTTTATTGCGAAAAGAACGCATACATGGTTGACTTTAGGAATTAGTATCTCCGGTTTTCCTTGGCGTAGAGAGAAATGTGAAAACGCATTCAAATGGTAAAAGAATATGTTTCTCAACTAAATTTTGTTTTCACATTAGTAAAAAATTACAAAATACGATTGTTATGAACAATAGAAAAGCTCAGCGATTTTTGTTTAGAATTTTATTTGCTCATAGCAGTTATTATAATATGCGATTTTTTATCAACTGAAATTTTTTTTTTGAGAGCTCATTCTTTTGGATTTTGAATGTTTTTTTGCACATTTCTTTCTTAACGACGAGTAGAGACGGAGACATCTATTCCGAAAGTCAACCACGTGCACATATTTCAACAGAATTTACTCTGGTTTGAAACTTCTGCAAAATAAATATTTAGGGTGAATATACAAAAATACGTATCGAATTTTTTGACATGTTTTTTTTTTTTATCTGAGGCACGTTCGGATCGATTCAAAAGATACGAGCTTAATTCTTGGCCGATGTGAGATGAAACGTATCACAAGAGTCGTATTTCTGTAACAGTTGAAAACTTCCACCGGCAGTATGATAAATTCTGAGCAAATGAAGAGACTCCATCAATTGCGTTGGGGTATATGTTTATTTTTCAGAAACAATAGCAAATTATGTATAATACAACTTTGGCAATAAGTAATATTGTATCAATGCTACAGCAATAAAATTCCAGATATAACATTAATTGATTGGTTCGTTATTTACCACTCTTCCCTCCATCAGACTCATTATTTCAGGGACACTATGAAATTATAATTAATAAATTTTCAGTATCTCACAAATTTACAACCCCCTCCTTAGGTCAGATGTTCTCCTGATACCAGGAGCATTTTTCGACTTCAAATTTTTCAAACTCTGAAAATCGCTAGTATAAACTAAACATAAAGACATGCATGAAAACACGTATGCATGCCTATATATCGATACACTACTCTTCCCCCCCCCCCCCCCCCCCCCCCCCCCCCCCCGCCCCACCAAAAATTTCAGCACACCTCCTCGGGTCAGATGTTCTCCTGATACCAGGACCATTTTTCGACCTCAGATTTTTCCAACTGAAAAATCAGCCTCGTACCAGGAGAACATCTGATCAGAGGAGGTGTGCTTAAATTTTTGGCGGCAAAAAGCAATAGAGTTCATGCAAGCAGACTTTCACCAGTTTAAACGCTGCTTCGTGCACGTCGCCGTACTTATATGCTGACGTTATTTAGAGCTTCTGAAAACTCAATTTTTCTCATTTTTATTTTTATACTGTTTTATATCTCGTCTATTGGATTCTGGAATAAAGAGCCAAAGAGAGGGGAGAGAGGAAAGTAACGAAGCAATTGATTATATTGGTATTTCTGGGAATTTATCACTGTAGCATTGATACAATATACTCGTTGGCAAAGTTATGTTTATTTTCTAAATTTATTATTAATTATAACAATTATAACGTTGATATAATTTATTATTAATTATAATTATCAATTATTATTAATTATAACAATTATATTTGAGAAGGGGCTCAATCAATCGAGTCGAGTCAGTTGATTTCAATTCCTTTGGCCTGACGTTCCGGCAGTGATGTGCTGCCCTCATCAGAGGCTATTTATTAAAAATTATTAAAAAAATAAAAAAAAAAATCACAAAGATGGTCAATAGTTGACAAAACATATTAAGACAATAGAATTAAATTAACAAAAGTCAAGGAAACTAACTACTGACCTGATTTTAATGTTTCATGCAATTAGTTTCCTTGACTTTTGTTAATTTAATCCTATTGTCTTAATATGTTTTGTCAACTATTGACCATTTTTGTAATTTTTTTTTTTTTTTCATAATTTTTAATAAATAGCCTCTGATGAGGGCAGCACATCACTGCCGAAACGTCAGGCCAAAGAAATTGAAATCAACTGACTCGACTCGATTGATTGAGCCCCTTCTCAAATAAGTACCAGTTCGAGTGATAGCTTCACGATGAAGAATATAACAAATATAACTGTGATATGATTTATTATTAATTATAACAATTATAACGTTGATATAATTTAATGACTTCCAAGATTTCTGCATATGCAAAAATAAACTTTGGCCACCCGTAGCTCCGAAACGGTCAGTGCTAGAGAAAACTTTGTTGCATGTTTTTTGTTGCAACAGCCAATGTCTAGATACGCATTTTTGTTGTTTTTTTTTATCGATGTATTTACGGCTACGGATGGCCAAAGCTGCATTTCATTGGAAAACAGGTCTAGATGCATCGATAAAAAAAAATATGAGAAATGCTCATCTAGATAATCGTTAGAGAAACAAAAAACGTCAAACAAAGTTTCCTCTCCGATTGACGGTTCCGGAGCTACGGACGGCCAAAGCCGCATTTCATCGAAAAACAGGTCTAAATACATCGATAAAAAAAAAAAAAAAAAAAAAACGCGCATCTAGACCTTGGCTGTCGCAACAAAAAACGTGCAACAAAGTTTTCTCTAGCACTGACCGTTTCGGAGCTACGGGTGGCCAAAGTTCATTTTTGCAGATGCAGAAATCTTGGAGGTGATCTAATTGTTCCTTAACAATAAATGTGTACCCCTCGCAATTGATCGAGTCTCTGCATTTGCTTTTTGGCATGCATAAACCACATTCGTACTACGACAATACACTCGGTGAACGAAGATATTCGGGATCTGATTAAAGTTCATTCAGCTGTAACACTGAAGAAACACATTTGTTCGATACCTGGAATAAAGGGTCGTTGAAAGGGGAAAGTGAAAAATAACAAAACAATTGATTTTTGGTATATCTGGAAATTTATTGTTGCAGAATCCTCATGATATTACATACTCATTGTCAAAGTTATGATTGATTATTAAAGATAATCATATGGGAATATCGCAATTGATCAAATCTCTCTATTCGCCTTTATACAAGTCAACATAATATAAACCACATTCGTATTATAATAATAGACTATCTCATATAACCATATAAACTAATTTTACAAAGACTGACATGAGTTCAATATAGAATCGTTCGTTGCAATAGGAGCAAAATTTTTACTGGACAGATATGCCTGGACTCTAAATTCTAATGAAAGTTAATCTAACTGTAAAAAAAGAACGCTTGTTATAATTTTACTAACATTCGATAAATGACCTGAAAGACTAATCGAGATAAATCTCATTTCATCAATCAAGATCTCTATATTCCGAGAAACTATTACGACGCCAACCACAGTCACTCCTTACAAACGCAGCTACGACGTCAACCTGTTGACGCCACGAGGGTCACTGACCGTATCACATACGCTCGCATACTATAATGAAGGAGCTATCCTTATCCTAGGTCAGTGCTCCTCTATGGCTGGCTAGTGGCGCCATCGTATATAAAGCTGAGGAACTAGAAAGAGCGCAAAATGTTCTGCGGGTTGTATATCCCACGGCGTTTTGACCTGTGTTTTTTATTTTGCTACGTTGAATCTCTGCTTCAAGATTATAATAGTTACATACTTTTTCTCCTGGTTATAATTAAATCAATTTGTGAAAGATAGAGTGTAGGGAATTTGAATCGACACATCAGATGCGCGTTTTTATATGTAAAAACATGCTAAATTAAATTTATTGATACGGTTTCTTAATCTCTATAAAGTACATATCATATAGATATAATGGCTATTACATATCATATTTCAGCTGCAATTATCGTGTTCTAATAGAACTCATCAGTATACTAATATTTACATATGCAACTAAAGATATGCTACAAATTTACACCTACGTATATGGACATCTATAATACAAATTTTGTATTCAAACTTCTTAGCGACAATTTTGACACTACGAAAAATTATCTATTTGATTATGACCGCAGCTATATTAAACCATTAATCCACGACAAGTAAATGCTCATTTCCATAAAGAAACAGAATGGCTATTCAGAATAATGATAATGATATAACTTGTCTAGTATAGATTCGTATATGAGAACAAAAATTCAAAGTGAATACATTATTTTCACCACGCAAAGTATTATTCTATTTGTTACGAATAAAAGTTTACTCATCAGATACGTATTTCTCAATAGGTTGAAGTTCAAATAGATCAGTTTTCCCAGCCTGCCTTCCGCAATTTTGTTCAAAAATACAAATGATCACGAAGCTCAAAATACTGTGTTGTAAACAACGTCGACATCGGTATTAATGATCGAATCTATCTGCTGCGATGTGTGTATCAAATTAACGTAGTTGTTATGTCCATTTCTCTCATCAGCATGATCAGGAAAAATATTACCATTATTCCTCACAACAATTTTTACTTTCGCAACCACATGGTTCTGTGATAAATTAGGTGCTCTTGCCGTTGCTGCATTTTCGCAGATCTCCGCATAAATGTCTTCAGCCTTAGCCTTAGTCAGATTCGGCGGTGTAGATGATAGCACTAAGCTATCCCTGACCCTGGCGTAGTTTGGCTCAAGTTCCACATGGCTTTGATGAGTTTCGAGTACTCCAGCCGAAACGGATCTTTGCACGGGTTGTTTGACGCCTCGAGTATTGCCAGGTGACGTCACGTCCGGTTCAAGGCTAGCGTATTTTTCCCCGGAACGCATCGCAACTTCCGGTCGAACGGCGAATGTAAAAGACGCTGACTTCTTCGCTGGATTTCGACTTTTACTACTTTGCGTTAACTTAGAGATTTTATCAAGAAATCCACCCCCGCTACTAGTTTGCCTGGTCTGATTTCGTTCTCGACTTGCTGTTTTCTTAAGATTCTCCAAACCGTCTCGAAGACTTTGCATGATCGGCTTGGCTTCTGGCTTTGGCTTTATCTCCTTCAAGTTTAATTCTTTTTGCGGTATACTCTTGGGATGCCACATCTGTGGCGCAACTCTTGGCTCGGTTGCACGGTCACCCAATGTCCTGCTGTTTAATAAATTAAAGTATGTTAAGAAAAATGATTTGCCAGTGACATTTTTGAATGACATGATGAAAGATGAGTATATAGGCATTTAGTGCATAGGTAAAATTCTAATGATAAGTTACACGCACCAGCAGGCAGCAAGTAATCTTTGCAGCTTAGGAGACGCCAGAAGGCGAGCTTCAGACGGATAGCCAAGTCGAGCTCGTCTGACCCTAGGGGCGCCAGGCCCAGAGACCACCAGCTCCAACATTTCCGGGTCATGTACAGGTCTCTCTGGTACGATGCAGCCTAAGACGATAGATCCTCTAGTAGCAGTCTCGAGCTGCATGAGTCCGGCATACTCACGGGGAAGAGGTACCGGTAGAGGTCCAGCCACAAGTCTGACCTACGGCGAAATATAAAAATGAAAAACCGTTCGACGTCATCTGCTTCAATATATGCGTACCTTCAGTGGCAGATCTCTTTTTGCTAGCTGATGCACCTTGTAGAGAACGGCGTCGCAGTCAGTGTCCGAACTCCCGCTGGTACAAGTCGCGTAAAACTCGCCCCTCGCTGAGAGAGGAGCGAAAATTTCTCTACCGTGAGAATCTAGGCACTGAGCATACTGGTCTCTCTCCGACGAACCCTTTACACCGCTTATTCCGAAGGTAAGGGAATAACGCCTCGTGTCCTGAAAGACTGCGACAAGGCGTAAAACTTCCCCAGCTCGGACCGTCGTCTTCGTGTAGTGAGCCCGGAGGTTACCATCTTCTGCGATCACATAGAAACACAACATTAATGATTAAATGAAGGATGAAGAAGACGAAGAGACACTTGGCTTGGTCGAAGAAATGCATAAATTTTATTTTCTATTCAACAATAAATTAATTGGTTAACTTCATTTGAAATCTGGATTATGGAAACTGGGTTATTAATACTTTTGAATATGAAACGTGCTATGACGTCACGGTTTGGAAGACCTCGAGCACGGGTCAGAGTTTCACGTGTCGACTATAAGACGCTCTGCATGACGATCGATTGACGTCACCTGCGCAGGGCGTGTAGAAAATACTATATTGGGGTATACTGTACAGAGTACTTGGGGAGTACTATGAGGCTTCAGAAACTCGTGAGAAGTATTTGGGTCAAGAACGACAAAACTCGAAAGGCTTATTCGCAACTGCAGTTCGCGGAGTGTATAATATCGGTTGTATATCAACTCCAAGTTTTGTAATCCACGTGGTTATGCCACCAGGCGATAGGTGCAGTGAGACATTTCCCCACAAAAATATATCAGTTCGATGACAATTGATCTTTATTCGATTTGAATGCATTTAGATAATATTATCCATCATTTTCGGTTTAATCAGATATTACCAATCCCGTTGCCAATCAAAAAAGCGTTGGATTCCATACAAGAGTTTTATCGAAATCATTGTAAACTGTTCTCATGCGTCTACAAAAATGATATGAAAACATGATACTACCCGGAAAACCGATATCAAGATTCAATTGAAAACGGTTATCGCTTATCTATCTGATAGGATTTTGGGTCACAATTGGCAAACATTCGTCAAGTGTGAATGATACTTTAATGATCTTCTCAAAGGTAGGAGTCGAGCATCGTGACGTGATCCTGACTCCTGAGTGGGTTTGACTTGATTATTTCCGTGTCACGGGCAACTGGTTTCCAACGTACCGAACAATCGCTGAAGATTCCAATTTTTAATTCTCCGCCTCATTGCGCGTCTATTACCAACGCAGGCGATTTTCAAGGTAACTAATATTTCTTAACAAGAAAATGAAAATGTATTTTATATGAGCTTGCAGTCAGCAGGGCAATCCAACTAACACGAGTGCTCGTAAAAACTTTCGCAAATATCTATGGAATGAAATTTTGGATAATTGAAGAATTACTCTTACCCATTTTCGAGTGCGTCAGGGTATAGGCTCTTAGAGGTGAGGTCAAAAGGAACGCTGGGACTCCAGCTCGAACTAGGCTTTCAACTCTTCGATAGACTCTTGCACTGCCTGCGATATTAGTTCCAGATACCACAGAGAACCATCCTGAAAAATAAAAATAGCAAAATTAAAGATTAGTCGCGCTTCAATTAACGATTCGTACGATATAGTCGAGTATATATCATTTTTCTCGACCACCTACAACGCACCATGCGGTTCGGTACAGGAAGATGGTATAATTACGATCGTATAAAGCGTGTGTATAAGAATTGAGAGAGAAAACTTACGGGAAGATAGAAAGAGAGCTAAGAAAGAGACCGTTTGATATTAATTTGCCGTTAGCGGATGAAGTGTGGTCTTCGCTACGCCATACCTACAGTTGTATCACTACTTGTTAACCAAACTCGAATGAGAACTTTCCCACGATAGCTCATATGTGCCTAAATCACGGCTCCTCTCAACGGTCTGTTCTCGTGAATTCAAGTTCACACTGTGATTTTAGGCACATACCACCTCACACGTATACCTACGCGATACACGTTCATTAATATTGAATTGGAATTCGTTACAAAGATCTTGAGGGAATGCACGCCATCCTCGGCTCACGCGAGCCTTAAGGACTTTATATTATATTATCTGTAAATTTGTATGTAGGTATAAATGAGAATTATAGCATTGTCAAGTACAAAGACATGATATAATATATTCTCGCACATTCAACTCTTATTCGTATGTAAGATTTTTTGCCGATCACCGATACGACTCCGATAATAATTGAACTGTAGACTTCTCTGCATGATGTCTTAGAATAGTAATGACATCATAAAATTCAGGAGTCGATTATCCTTGGTTGAGAATTCAGTCATAAGTTACTATTTGCTATTATCGTATGTCGTTGCTGCTATACACCTTGGGCATTGGAGCCTAGGGGATCTCCGACTCTATGAACGGGATAAGATCCGTGCAAGATTTATATAGATTATGCTAATGAGCGGCGATGGTGTCTAGCGATATTACCCATATGAATTTTACGATATAATCTCTTCATCCCACGGGCGATTAGGGTAGTTACTCCAAATACTAATTACTAGGTACAAATTGTTGACTACGGAATTAACCGAGCTGTGGGTTAACAACATATTTTCCTTGACACTCAACTTTGACATCTTCGTAATTACAGTTTAAGTAATTTATCGATCCTCAGCTAGTATAGAGCCGGCAGCATACCTATAGCACCGGACGCGGGACGCAGACGTTTCAGTCGCGGTAATGGTATGCAACTTGTATACGTAAAACGTGAGGCTCGTTTCGCTACTGTCGAAGTATGAAAGAGTTCAAAAGATTACGAACCGTTTTAATTTATTATCCATCTAATTAAGACACGCCCAATAATCCCTCGTAACTTTGATCAGTTCGGGTAGTCAAAGGAGTGCATTGAATTTACTCTTCAACATGGAACAGGTTGAATCCAACGCTACAACAGACACGCATCGTACAAACAGCTCGTAAACTTGGGTTGTAAAATAATTGCGGTTATTATGGCCTGGCTGATTGTACCGCTATAATGTAATTAAGTTTTAATTCAACGCTGTGGTAGGCAAGAGTTCTTCCGCTGGTAGCATAAGCCCGTGGTTGAAGGTGTTGAAGATCGTTTCTCGTTACTCTTCTAATTACAACTATAAGGATCGTTCGCCCCTGGTCAACGAGGCATTTCTTTTATCTGATGTCAAGTCACGTTCCATCTATTAAATATTTATTGTTACCTAAAATTCTCACGCATTTGGGAAAAATTTCAACCTAATTTAATAATTTCACACCAAAACTGGTATCCATAAACTATATCGCCATGAAGAAACAGTATCCATATAAAGTATCGCAAGCAGTTCGCCGAATATGATATAGCTTTGTGCCCGGAGGAAAAGATTCGACCAAAGATCTTAAAGATTCGGCAACGGGATATACTGCCGCGTGAAGACGTGAGATTCGGTCGACTGAAACAACAAAGGATCCAATAATAATGATAATATAATAACGCAGGTGAAAAATATCGAACCGATACGAATCTCTGCGCAGGTTCTTTTTCATACCTTTTCTTATTTATTCATTCCGTTTTCGTCTTTTTATTTTCTGTATAACGAAAGACTAGGTATCATGGCCTAGGCGAAGACGAAGACGAAGAGACAGGGAACAGTGGCACGTCAAAAATTTTGCCATTTCTTTTTTTTTTTTTTTTCTTTATTATTGACAATTTTGATCTTTTTTGGTGGGAACAGCTATAGGAGAGTGAAAGAATGAAAAATGTAGGAAAAGTAGCCTTACCTGTAATGTCAATGAGTTAATTGCTTTATTTGGGTTACTTCCTGTTCAAATTAGTTTAATTATACACATCTCGTTAGAATGAATTTTTACGACGACAGCATTCAACGTCGCGTAGTACGACATGTGAAATGAAAAGTTACGACAAAAGTGAAGGTAATTAGAAAAATGTTAAGCCTAATTTATGAAATAAAAATGATCATGAACCTCTGCAAGTCCTTGGCTCATTGAAATTAATTTTAAAACTAACGAACGCGCAGGATATCACGAATGTCTTTCACTTTCCTTCAACGACCGTGAACAAATTAAATCGAATAATTAGGTTACTCGAACGAAAGTGAGCCCACGTTAAGACACTCGAGAAGAAGTTGTAATAGTCATAAAAATATGTGAAAAAAAAAGAACAAATTTCAAAATTATACCCGCATAATTCTGATTCTATAGATTTCGCTATTCCCAAGCCATTAAATATCGGTATCAATATTTTATCGATGTCTTATTAACGGGCAAAAAACTTCGAGCTCTATCCCATCGATTATAATTATCCCTCGTCTAATTGCAATCTTCCGGGACGAAGCGAGATGTCTCTGCGAGCGGTTCGCGGTCCCACGTTCGGTGGGTGCGGTCCGCGAGCTGGTACCCCTGGGGCCTTTTTGCGGAGGGCATCGGACGACGCGAGGGGTCAGTCGACTGAGGCCCTTACTTCCATCTTAGGAAAGGAAAAAAATCGATTTCTCGGGTCGTCTTGGTCGGCTTGCCCCCGCGCCACCGTTCTTTGCTCTATCTCTTTTCTCGTGGATTATTCTCGACGGGTTTGCCCGCGGCATCATTGTCTTACGGTTCGCGGTTCGTGTTTATTCCTCTCTCTTTGTCTCTCCCTTCACTCGCCCTGCTGATCTCTTTGTCTTACATACAGCCAGGTATCTGTTACGTAATTTGTAACGGAGCCTCGTTCGATAACGCTAGTTAATATTAGGCCCGTATCACACCGGGAGTTAGAAATGGTCACGATTTCAAGCAGGTTTAATAAAGTCAAGGAGAAGCCTGAACGGCTTTATCCATTATATTAATTGCGAGACATGGCGAATCGATCCGATCTTCTTGGAGACGAGAAAAATTTGGCGTTTTAAATGGAAACGGGTTTGATATCGGCCGATAATAATATAACGTAACGTAACAGGACTTCAGGACTCGATACTTATAGAAATGTTGCAAAGGTGAACCTACTCACGCCTCCGCTTGTGCAGGTTACACAAGACAACAAGCCTTCCTTCACTTTCCATTTCTATGCACATCCGTACGTTCTTGATGCAGCCCAATGCGTTAAGTGGCATAATTATTGCGACTATCATATCCGTTTGAAAAAAAAAAGCTAATGAAAATAAAGGTGGTCAAGGGAAAAGTGCAACACTAATATATAAATCGAAGCCAAGCATTTCTGTTTCGATTTCTTCTATTTCTATAATCACTATACTGAATAAAATTGTTGATTTCATTGCTAGCCAATTTATAGTGAGGCGTGATTAGGCCACAGTTACAAAATTAGTCTATGACAAACGCGTGGAAAACACATCCGACTAAAAGATCCGCGAGATTAGATAGTTGGATGTGTTCGAAAATTTGGTGAATGCCTGCGGTCAGCAATTAGAAAACTATTTCAGAAAGTGCATTTCCATTGAATCGAATACTTTCGGTATATACCAAGAATTCAGGCCTGTGTAAAGGCCCTAAAATGTGCAACCGATCCGACCGAGTACGAGACGTTCAAGGGCCCCAGGCACCGATGGAACTTTTTAGGGACTGGACCGCGGACAACGTTTTCGCATTGCTTGGCGACATTCTTAAATCAATTAGCGCGAGTCCCAAAGAACCAGGCGACCTTCGATGATCACACCACACCACGCCTTCTACGAAGTGTTCAACTCTCGAGGTCTTGGAAGTCCTGAAGACTTGGGATGGTTTTTACCGCAGATCCGAGCTTCGCGAGGATCTCGTCCTTCTTTCGGCTTTTCATAGAGTATAAATTCCCTATGTGAACGACTCGGCCCTAGTTATTTTTTGAATTTCTTCAAGAGCGGTCAAACTGCATGGGCCCCAAAGATTTTTTGTAGTCTAAAATTCCGCATGAGAATGGAAACGGTTGAAAAACTATTGACGACTATAACATCTATAAATCTTATTGTTGGATGTTTGAATCCGGTGATTAGTTAGCAATAAAATGTTTTTTAATTGGCGTCTTTTAATTGACCTCCCGTTAGATATAGAGCATTAAATTTTTTTTTTCATCCACCACTATAACTAGTTCTACATCGGTATTCCCTGCAGGCCTTACGGTCTTCTCAAAAAAACCGGGTACGGGATGTCTTGCACGATTATAAACTAGTTGGTAGTATTAATTAGCAATAAGCCAATAACTCCATGTTACAAATCATGAGCCAACAGCGTTACGTTATTACTGTACCAAGCCATAATAACGAGACGAGGTATACGTATCATTGATTTACGAATTTATTGAACTTGAATCGATTATTTCAATGTGACGTGAAACTATGATTCATGTCATCATTATCTAAACGTATATCGCTTAAGGCCTCGAGTAGCAGGACATATAGTATGTCAACAACTTTTCTTGCCTCTTCATCGTACACTTTTTCAAAAATAACTTAATTAGTCTCCACACGTTTTACACAACGCACTGCGAGTGCAATTAAAACGCGGCTTCATTATTTCGAAATATATTTTCAGACTCTAAAATTAATATGAGAAATAAGGTTTTGTTCCAGTAATATTTCATTCGAGTTTAGCAACATTATAGAACTGTCGTAACATAGTTATCGTTAGCTGTAGAAGGATTTTAATAAACAAGCCTTAGCAAACTTAAAAACTATACGATCATTTCTACCTCGAATCCCATAACTCAAAAATATTTCTTACGTAACATACATATTTTAGCTATTCCTCACCCGCTTGTACTAAGACGATAATTAAGTCCCTGTTCAAACAAGATCAGAAAATAAATAAGGATTTAAGACGGTTAATCACGACGTATGGTCAAAGCCCTTTCTATTTGTAGTTTCTCAACTGCGTATAAGAAATCTCTATAGTTTTTCAAGCCATTGCGGTCGACAAGGGTACAGGCTAATGTGCCCTCATAAGGTTTTCCGTCTCTTAGAGAAATGACCTACACCTTAGCACGTGCCGCTCCTAAGTTTTCCTTTCTTTTTTTTTTCCTTTCATAGAGAATATTTTCACTCTGTTAACCTTAGCTCGTATTCCCTCGCCGTAAATTTTGTCTCTTCCTTTTTTTTTTTTTTTTTTTTCACCCCCATGAGGTAGACCCGCACGCGTACACCTGGAAGCCTGGAGTATAGAATGGTGAACAGTTAGGCCTGATCTATACATTTTTCTCACTTATTTTTCTCAACGCAGTTGTGAAATTCAGACCATATCCGATCGTTGTATAGGATCAACGTCGGCGAAGAGATAGAGAGAGAGAGAGAAAGGGCAGACTGTATCATAAAACGTATATACATACATGTACCTATACCAATACCATTAATATACGTAGGTATATATGAAATATTGAAAACCTCTGGAGTTGGGTAGATAGAACGAAAATTTACCGTAATGGATGAACTTAATTGACAAGGGGCGATGTTCCACTCGTACGTGTTGTATATCAATTTACATATGCTAATTGACAAGCGGCAATTATGAAACGGTCGAGCGATACGAAGCCGTATGGTATTACAAGTGCTGGCAAATCAATTACAATTACATTATCCTTAATAAATGCCCGTTCGTGCAAGCACCGCGATCTATGTGGAGTCATTTTATAAAATAATTTCACTATTTATACCTATCTACCTATCCTATACCTTTACCTTTACCTTTCTGCAAAACACGTGGTGCAGCAGCCTCGATCCTGCACACGCGCTTAACTACCTACCTACGGTGCCTTCAGGCCGATGTAAATAATGCGCGTGAGGTATTCGCGGTCACGACTCGACTCAAGATATCCCAATGGGGATTCCTAGGGGTCGACGACGCAGCCGGTACGTGCGGGCGAACCGGGTGGACGAGGACAAGGGTCACCTGGGGGCTTTTCTCTGCCTTTTACTCTTAAGGCAGATGGCTGAACTCCTGAAGGCTTCGAGTTATCCAGGTGCAGGGGGTTGCTTTTATATAACCTGCATTGAATGAGAAGCTCGGAGAAATTAAACTCCATTTCAGGTCGACGAATAAGGGAAGGAGAAAATTTCGTTTCAGAAAGTTAATCCGAGGTATTAGGTATAATCCCGTGTCCGCTGTAAGGAATCGGGAAATGCATAATTAGAGAATGAGAGAAACAATTAAACCTTTTAACTTCATTTCGCTCCATTACCCCAAGCTGCTCCCTAAATATAGATGGGGGTAATTTTCTCTCGAATACCAAGCAGTTATTTTAGCCCGCTTTAGAGAGGGAATGGGATAATATTTTCTGAAAAATTTCAACTCTTCGTACTGATGGTGGTGGCGGTGGTAGTGGTGGTTGCTGGTGGTTGTTGTTGTACCTATTGCTGCTGTGGCCTTTGTTACTGATATAACGTGTATATCGGTATTGGGATCTGAACGGCGCGTAATTCTTGTAATATAGCAATACCCATATCTTCTGGTATATAATATAATATTAGTTCGGTGCGAAGTCAACCGTGAAAGTGCCGTTCTTGGTCCGGAGCGCGTGCTTTATGTAGTCAACTAACCATGCAACTTATACTTCGATTCGCGAATCGTTATTCATACGATTGAAACGCTGAAAAGAAACGACCTCAATATACCAGCCTACGAACCTGCCAGCTCAAACATTACGACCAGTATATGCAGGCAATACGCTCCTGTAGCTCTCCTGTTCTCGTGCAGCGTATCGAATTCAATAAATCGATGAAATTTCATTTTATCGATGCATTTCAGCTACGGCACGTCCAATGTACACGTTCGTTTGTACCCGTACCGCAAAGACCAATAAAAGTTGTAAGATAAAATATAAACGACATCGCGAAACGATCCAATCAACGACTTGCATAGCCGCGTACACGTGCTTACCGATTTCATCGATCCGGAGAAATCGAACATTGTGGAATACGGATGATCATGTACCTTGAATCGCCAACGTGGTCCGAACAGGCGGCAGAAAATACGACAGATTACCTTTAGCTTTACTAAATGGAGATATTAATCCGATAGTCTTCGGTTCCTCAATGAGGAATTCATTTTCGTATATATACATACATTCAAAAGTTTGCAATTTTCTTCATAAATATTTCATCAAAGATTGGCAGGTGATATTTTCGGGTAGATCAAAAAATCTACGTAACATAGTTACGTATACGCGTACCATAATTTGCGGAGTCACGTAACGACCGGCCCTTAAAAAGAGAATAGTCGGCCGCAGATTTACTCAAGACAATTGAGACGTTTGCGGCCACTTTATGAGCCTCGACCAACTTCGTTCGATCATCGTCTGGTGGAAGCGTTACGTTTCGCCAATTTAAATCTCGTCAACTTTTTACATCGATTTTATGAAATGCTCGTTCCATTTGCACAGGAAATCACACGATTCAATTAGTTCGTACTACACATATAATGCAACGGGATTCCACAGAATTTTCCATATAGTGCTGAATATATTTGACTCGCAACTCCGCTGAGGTAAATCATAAATACGAACATCGATGAGGTGTTATACCTCGGACTATTAGAGAATGGGAATCGACGATATATTATGTAACATAATAATATTTATTTCCATTTCATTTCATTCACTCATATTTCCGATGCAAATTCTTCGAAGTTTCAATCCAGGGTTCCGATCTGTTGGTTCCGTCCAATGAAACGGGTTATTGAACTTTTTTCCAATCATCATTCGATTGCGTCAGGGTGATTAATCGACGCCCAATCGCGGGCTTGTAAACCTGTCAACAGATATCGACGTATTTTCATTTTCTACGTTTTCATGAATTAAGTAATCAATAAAGAGGTTTCGACATCTACAACGGAGTTCGTTAGTCCCGCCCGAGTTCTCGGCCCTAATCCTCCTAATATTTTATCTTAATCCGAAACCACGATATTGCGGGTATTAAGAATATACAACCTAACAAATTCGACGTGCCGAGTCCAACACTCGTTTGAATAATCCGATAATTCGAATCGGTCAAAGCTAAGAGATCATTCACCTATATCTCATTTTAATGTCGTCTCCGAACTTTCGATACTTCGCTTTTGTATTATTCAATATTCGAAGTGCCTGCACTGATTCTTCGGAAACGTGATTTTTTTTTTCGGCAGAATATACTAGTATCTGAGTAGAAGAAATGGTCAGTGAGATGCAGACTATTGTGACTAAAGTTATAGTCGTTAATCAAAGACTCATTATGGCTGCGATCTCACCATCTCTAAGTATACGCTGACGGCGTTGCTATTTCGCCGTTATCCCCGACCAGATTTCCAATTATCGCCTGTAACATTGAAACAGCTTACTTACCGTGCTTCAGCTCTGTACCCATAAATTGAACAGGGATGCTTCCTGTGCACGAAGCTTGGACCATATTTCAACCAAGATACAAGTCGCTGGCAATGCTGCACCCGCTCTGGCATATATATACATATCCACGAATGTTCAGCACCCGCATTATGGTCAAGCGGTCATCTGACCCCATCGTAGATGTATATATACCTCTGGCAATCTTTCAATCGATTAATAGATTTCTCGCGAATTATACGGACATCCGGAATTTCCAGAACCAAGACGCATCGACGAATGAATGAATATCTTCTTCCTTTCGCCTTTCTCAAGGCAGCAGCAGAACTTCTTCAGTGAATCAGCCAGTTACCTACTATCTATATTACGAGGCACGCGTCACCAGCTCAGATCGTAGAACGTAGATCATAGATCATGAGTGCTCGTATAGGACAACGTGCGCCTCTCTCTTCCGATCTTTCTGTATCGCATCGTCAGTCGTCGCTTGATCGGCGGTATGACTCATATGAAACTATATACTATAATACGTCAGAGGTGGGTGCGAAGATGATTTCTTTCCGTATGATAGAGGTGGTCTTTTCCGGGAATAAAAAAATATACCTATCGAGTCATTCCTTTTTCGTACTGACAAATTTCTGTATTTATACGGAGGCTTGAACGCCGGTTGAATCCAGAGCAGCATCTTGATTGGTGATTATCCTCGGTTCGCATCAAGTCCGGAATTCCTGTGGTCAACTACATCTCGAGCTGTACAAACATACCGTGCTCGATAATATACAATTACTAGCCATAAATGGCGTAAGAACAACTCCTCGAGTACGTGAATAAACATTTCTGAATCGAAGGTAGGTATAGGTATACCTATATCTGTCTATGAGAATTATCGAGAGATTGATCATCGATCTTTCGGGTCTTCGTTGATCACGGCTGACCTTCTGACCGTGTACCATTATTAGAAGACTATCTCCCACTGTTTTCTTTCTCAAAATACTCCGTTACACACCTAGTGGTACTGGGATAGTCGCACCTATGTTATTACGCGTTTAGAAACACGCGAGAAGAAATTGAGATACGGGTACAGGTATTTATCTTCCAGCTACTACTATGTATTCGACGATTTTATACGGTAGGTTTTAGTTTTCGGATGACAATCTAAAACTTTTTGCCAATTTACTTGAGGCAAGATTTTTTGGATGCTTGAAAAGGATGAAATCAAACTATATCAAGAGGAGATCGAATCTTTGGGGACATTGCTTTATTCAGCTGCAGTGGAATTGATGGTGAAAAAAAAAAAAAGTGATTGAAAAACTGGAATTACCCGACGGGTGACCGTTACAGAAACAGTCCCATCGTAGTCTCATTCGTTCAGGTTTAGCCGTAGCGAAAGGTTGGCATTAGGCGGATTTTAAACTCAGTTGAATCAGTTTATCAAACATTAGGCAATATTTTCAGCCGTCTAACTAAGAACTGTTTATTATACCTATTACCCACAACTCTCACGTGAGCTTGAACATGATTCAACAGTGATTAATTAATAATCCCATAAGTTATGATTACGCCGAGGGCTGAGCCAAGGAATTACACGTTTCCGCGCTCGTTATTTAATACGTAGAAATGATTCGCCCCTTCGTATTGCACCGGATGTTTCCATGCATTGTCTCCTTAAATCACCATAAGTCATGTGACTATTCAAGATACTTGTTACAATATCCCCATTGTATGAATAATATTCTTTCAACTGCACACACCTTCGCATGTGCAATTGTTTCGCATATATCGGTTCTTTACGTGAAAGTATATTGATTACAACTGAAAAATTTAGCGCTAATTGATTAAATCCACAGTTTAGATTATTTTCAGAAACACGACATTCAATGATGTATACCTATACTTGAATTTCACAGATTTTTAGTATTTGAATTAAAAAATATTGTCCAGAATCTAATGGGATTTGAATTTTTGTTCTTTTGTATAATTATTGCGGTTTGCAGTCATGTGCAAAGATGTACATACATGTATTATACTACATGTACCAAGATGTAAGGACGCTAAGTGGTAAACGTGTTAATAGCACGCGCCCACGTGGCACACGCCACGTACGAACGAGTACTTCGCTTTACGATATGTTTCTCGCTAAATGTATACATTTTCCATTAACGATATGTGATAAAGTACTATTCACATCAAAGGGTGATGGTCAATGAACATGATCGATGTACTATGTGTACACGGAGAGAAAAGAATAGTAATATTCACAATCTAAACATAGTAACCATTACTATGTCACATGGTAACGTAGATTTTTGAGGTTAACATCTGCCTAGTTACCATGCAGCATAGTAATGGTTACCAGAAACATGGTAATGATTCCTATTTCACATAGTATCATTTATGATTCTATAAGAAAATGAGTCTGGTTACTATGTAGAATGGTAAATATTACTATTCTCTTCTCTCCGTGTACGAATTTGATGAATATTTTTTCATCTTTTAATTTCCCGCCCCTAGCTATGACAGAACCAACCGTTCATAATTATTATACCCAGTATATTTCTGTTGTAATTAGTGATGGACGTTAGATTTCTGTCCTTGAAAAAGCGTTAGCATTATCATTGAAGAAAAATGTGAAAGAGTAATTAACTGGTGTGACAAGAATTCGTTAAAACTTACCAGGATAACCTTCGGGGATGACGATCTCCGGTCCTACTTTAACGTCGTGTCGATAACGATGCATGAGTAAAGTAGCCGTGACCCTAAGCGATCGTGGCTGTTGCTTGTAGAGTAGAACTGGCCTGCCCCCTGTGCCTTCCAATCGCACTACCCTCGGTAGAGAAAATCTGTCAAGAAATTCTCTAAGGGGCATAAAACCACCCGAGTTTGTCTCAGCCGTCGCCTCGCGAGAACTTGGCAATGATTTTGGCAACGAGGTACCCTCGCCGCTTGATATCGTCGAGAATTCTCCGTTCGAAGACATTTTTGATAATTTATTTTATTTTTAACACCCGATTAGTTTTTGCGTAAAACTGATACTATGGACGTGAATTTCATCTCCGCGAATTGTTGCCGATTTTTCTTGTTCAAAAACTTATTTCAGGATATCGAATTAGATTCACTCATTTTAAAGAGACAATTTATTACTACCGCGGCCTTTTCCTGCAGTCGCAGTTATAGCGGTCAGTGTAAAAGAGTTCTCATTGTTTTTATTGTATAACGAATAAAAGTTGGTTTTTTTAGAAATTTTTGTACGTACTTAACGCGTTATTTTGCCAGCCACGGAAACGTCGACGATTAGGTCCGTATAGTAACAGGTTTGTTATACACTTTCTTCGGTTATGTAACCGCAAAGACACTAAGAACTATTACTGTCACTTTCCGTTGACATTAATCGGTGAGAATCGGAAGTTCAGACGGTGTCACGCCTCGAGACGTTCACTAGTCGGTTAAGAAACTAGACAGATTTGGTGAGATCTACCTACTCTACCGCGTGATTTCCACTTTCGAACTTGACAGTCCAAGTCAAGTCAAATAAAGTAAAGTCAAGTCAAGTCAACTCAGTCCTCATCTTTTTTTCACTAAACGATATCCATTGCCTGGGGCAACGGCACGTAGTGAAGGTTACGACTAGACAATCAAATTTATTTTAACACTTTTAATTTAGAACACTAGAGATTCTACGCTTATAATATTATACATTCGCATAACTTTCTTCGTCGAGTTCTTTCTGAGTATAATACACTGACACAATTTAAATGCACCATTTAAAGCTGCAGTTTTCAAAATTTCACTCCGTTGATGTTATCGATAAAATTTTTGTTGTTTTTTTGTCGTTTTTTTGTACAGAAGTTTGAGCATTTTCAACGAAGTGTCTTTCTCCTCTTTTTCTGATCAACAGCAGCCACAAATCTTCTCAGTGGTTAACTGCTTTTTCCGGATACTTTGCATCCCTCAAGATTCACGATCCATTCACGGTTGATCGATCGATGGATCGTGATCATTTGTACGATTGATGAATCCTATCATCGATGGACTACACGTAGGCATTTGAATGATCCTTCATTTGCAGAAGCTCCTTCTTATTATCAAGCTTCACTGACGTTTCTATACATATACGTATTATACGAGATGCAAATCAATTAACCTATCCTCTTCGGGGGTCGACTCAGTTTTCTAAAACGTAAATAAATAAGAATAGATTGAGCTTTCGTTGATTATGCCAGACATGTTATCGCTATTGTTACTAAACGTTACGAAGTAACGTTCTGTTTCTTCGCCTAATCAGACGATCATGATCAAAGATTAAAGTTAATGAATATATAATATAACGATGAGAGATGCAATGAGTTCTTTGATTACTCGATATTTTATACCACCAAAGTAATAAATATTCTTTCAAAGAGTATTAATATCCGTTGATTTAAAATCCAAGATGCTGTAAAATGATAACGAGTGAGAAATCACGTATAAACGAAGATATAGGTATATATGCCAAAGACCCAAAGGTTATTCCTTCGAGTCCGATCAACTGATACTAAATTCGAATTTAAATTACAGAATGAATTATTAATTAGTATATAATAATAAAAGCAATCAAGCTGTCAAAACGTATTCGGTTTCTCGTACTTTTCAGGAAAGATGTGATCGTGGCGGAGGACGCGAAGTCACTGACGCCGGGCATAAGGCGAGTGGCGTGTAAGAGGAGGTCTGCCAGGCTTTAGGCTCCCCTCCGTTACCCTGAAATTCGCTCAGTCCTCCCACCAAACCCAGCAAAACATCGCGGCAACGATGTCTATTTGTAAAACCATCCTATTGTGTCCTATACCTTTCTCGTTTCGTATTATCCATCAGACGTGTATTGCATACGATATGCTTCCAATCTCTAAAAGTATCGACGATTTACGACACGGCATTCATGCCAGTTCCATATCGTGCGTAGCTATCGTCTGCAAATTACTTATGCTCTAATTATCGGTAGTAATTAGACCTCAGTCATGACAGAAATACCAGTTTTAGTCCTATGGGGGTAACGGTCAGCCATAAATCTTACGATTATAACTGCGGATGCAGGAGGCGCTGTGAGACCTAGTGGAGTAAATGGATTAGGCAAATGTGTGCAACCGCGAAGGTTTCATGTATTTCGCACTTAAAATCTTTGACCGCAGACTAATTAAGTAAGGTGTATACTGTAGGCTTCTGAAAGGTACTTAGGAATTGAATAATGGAGATTAAGCGCGGAGGCATAATAAGAGAGCTGCATTGGTCCTTTTCAACAACTAGTCACATTGCGCTACGTTACGAAACTAATCTGCAGTAAAGATAATTGAAGTTTGCTTGTCGGCCTTGTCCGACGCGCGATGTCGCAGTTTCGTTGAACAGCGAACGCGATATTCCCACGGTGAGAAATCTCTAGGCAGCAGCTCTGAAGACGCGGGTTGTCAGTGGTTATTGCAGCCGTATAGTATACTAGCTGCAGCATCAACAACATCGGTAAAGGTGCAGCAGGTTCGCACCAGCAAGGACGAGGTCGTCATTTTAGATATAAATACGTGAACAATTATTACCGCAGCGCCTAGGCTCCAGCCTCCAGGGTGTGCCTCAGTGGCCACCGCAGCTGAGAAAATGGAACGGGGTTCATGGTCTGCATCTCAAGATCAAGGAGAAGCAAAGAGAAGAAACTTGTTATCTTATATAGTTTCTCGTAGAGAAGGGATAGTCATGCCGGTCGTTATTTTCGTCGGAGTCAAAAGTCATTCGGAAACTTCGCTAGCGGATATTAATAATCGTTCCGATTCCCCGCGGCGCATTCCACGAAATTGTTAAAATTTGGGAAATTACTGAAGTTTCCATATATTTTAATAACCATCGGCTAAAGCGCAGGATACATATTTTAGTTCTTTGATCGCCAGATAAATGCTCCTTGCTATGGATCCATGCTCCTATGCAGTCCGGCAGCAACATGGACCGGTTCTCGTTCTCGTTCTCGTTCTCGAAATTTCTTCTTCATTATATTTAATTCTGATCGGTAGTCGTTCTCATCGGTGCTAATGAATCAAATAATGCAACTGGGCTACGCGTCGATGTCCGTTGGTAAAGCGATCGATGATTTGGCACATTTACTCCTCGCATTAGAAGCAAATAAGAATGCGCGAGGCGTGCGTCCTAATTGGCAGCGGCTGTCGAACCTTTTTTGTCTGGGAGGCAAAAGCCAGCTCCTGCAAATGACACAGCCGCTGTCGTCGTTCGTTCCCTCGTTTAAAGTTAGACAAGTCGTCCTGTACAATTAAAGAGTCAGTTTTAATAAAGTTAACATACACAAGAAGGATAGTTATTCTTAAAAAGTGGCAAGGGGTGGGACAAAGAGTTTGAGATTACGATTAGCGAGTTCTCGTTCTTCGTGCGCAGCACTCGTGTGGATGGCGTCAAGGACGCCTGGCGGGTTGAACCACCTTTTGTTCCTCATCTTCCAGGAATTACATGGCAAGTCTGTTAGAAGACTATAGTGTACTCAGAAGTTGAGTCCTAGTCAGCAGCTGGACATTAAATAATTCTGTTACATTCTAACGGCGCTTAACCTGAGTTCAAGCCCTGTTAGAGAGCAAAAATTCATAGTGAGCGAGTTACGAACGGGTCTCGGATGCGGCTATAGGTGTATTATACTACATATATATAAGTAGGTATGATACCAAAGCCAGAAGATATGTGGAGGATTATAACGGATGCCGGATAAATACCGACGAAAAACGGGCATATAGCTATTGCATCTAGGTGTAAGTTAAGAAATGCGAGTCATTAGCGAATGCGAAGTTAAAGGAGAAGGAAAACTATACACGCACCTATATGCTCCTAGCGAATATGCGGGTTAATTACGAGACGCGGAGTCGCAAGCAAGACGTTCGATACTTGGAGGATATTTTCTTTTCAAACATAACACCGTGTTCCTCAATAAGCATTGCCAATCTCAGGAGCAAGATACGCAATGCGAAAACGCGAGGGCGGTTGCTTATAGTTTTGCACGACTAGCGAGGGTTACGAACAAACGAAAAGGTGCCAATGAGCTCTGCTCCCATCCCTGGACTTATTCTTTGAATTCACGATTTACTCAAAAAATAACCGCTGAGTCGTGAAACGAGTGTCGCTACATGGGGCTCAAAAAGCGTTAATTAGACGCGGAAATGGGAAACAGAAAGGCTCGATGGTTAGAGTCAAGTCTTTACTCTTATCGCACCTGAACTGTTGCCAGTCCAAGGCACAGATCGAACTTCTTCGGGCTGAGGCTGACGAACGCGAACGAGCGGGGGCGGATATACAACTTCTGAACTGACTAGCGGGAGTTGCGAATAAACGATGTGGATTTTATCGGTCCTTAGAGACGCAAAATACGGCCTAACATTGCGCAAACCTAAGACGTAAAGGGCTGAGGATGTGGCGCTACTCTCTTCGCAGATTCGCGTAGGCCTTTCGCGTGGGTAGAGAATAGCAAATAGTGCGCAAACAATGGCGGTAATAACTCGATAAGACCTACCGCGAGGATGTAGACGCCCAAGACCACGTCTTCTCCGTTGGTCAGTGGGTGCAGTGATTAGCACTGAAATGCCTCCGCGTTTATTCGTGAGCTCTAGGGCATGGCTACCGCAAAACGTGAAATATGTAAGAGATGAAATATGATTAAAGCAGAATTGAGTTTGCTCGGAAGATCAAACACGAGTTTGCTCGTTGCCTTCACTACTCGCGGGCCTTGCTTGCCTCTAGATGTAATTGCAAGGTACTTGGTATTTTTTATCGTCTCCGCACCGTCACGTTAAGCGAACACTTCTCATCTTATTGTTGTCTGGTGTTCTCGCCTTTATGGCGAAAGAGCCAGCCGAGAGATGGACTTTTAAGAAATTCAAGTGGAAATTAACAGTAGGCAATAACCGCCTCTTGGCTTTAGCTACTAGAGTCGAGCCAAGAACCACGTGCATACGAAGTTTTATGTCATTCGGTTAATCCCGAAATATTGCCATGTCGATTTAGTCCACATGCAACCCCCCCACGCGCTAATCCCGTCTAAATCAAGTATTCCTCTGAGAAAATAAACGTAAATATCGATCCAAGATCTCGTCTTACAGCCTCTTTACCCGGACCTTGACTCTGACTCTCCGCAAGGGGTCCGACGATTAAGTTACCTCTCGCCGAATATCTCATCTACCACTTATACAAAGAGTTTACCTTGAGCAGCAAGAGCATAAGCCTGCGGGTATCATGTCCACGCCTCGGCTATGAGCTTGGGAAAAATGTTCACCCACCTTCGAAATAGCACGCAATGAAAATGAACATTCGCATGCGTGCCTCGAAGTCATATAGACGCTGCGTCAATATGGTATGTGCATATCTTTCAAATATTGACTCATCCGCGAATATCGGAGTTGATATGTGTTCAGCAAGGGCTATATGGCAGAGAGTTGGAGCATCGTATATCGGAACATTGACCTTAAAGAGTCTCTTGGTTGTGCCAGAATTTCGGAATGCTTTCGTCAAGCTCGAATTGTAAAATGTAAAATTTCCCACCTCAACAACCTCCGTGCATACGGTGAAGAATTCTGTACTTAACTCTACAAACTGAGATAATTCGAGGTCGTTTCAGTAGGTAGTTACTATGTATGCTTTTATTGTGTGAATACGAGTCGCGAGGTGGTGCGATAAAAACGAAAAAAGTGTATGAAAGTGCGAGAGTAAATTGTAATGCAAAATATTTTTACCCTCGCCTGTGTCAAGACGGTGAAAAAATGTATGGTAATCATCTTTCAGACGAATCGTTATATGGACAAGGTTGCGGCGGCATTGTTTCAGTAAATTATAACGAAGAGCGAACGAGATGAAAGAGCCGGAGTGGAAAAAGACATAAGTCAATTTTATATCTTATTCCTCAATTATTACTGCAGAAGGCTACCAAATCCTTTTTGCAAAAATAGTCGAAGGCTGTTATGCCGCAGGATGGGATCCCTACCCCTGAAGCTAAGACGATTGAAAAAAGTGCATTCGATCAATATGCTAATATTTAATATTTAAATGCACGGTCGCGTCTTTATGATATTATCATAAAAACATGGTCTACTGGCGCGTCGAATTTAGACGCAATCCTCATACCTGACATTATAGCCTACCTTATGCTTCTTTCAAAATTAACATTAGCACCATCGACTCGTTACAGCCGCCTTATTGTTCGACTGACTACACGTGGGTGCCTAATTTATTGTTAGACGTTTCAAGTTACAATTGGTGGACGTCAACTTGTCACTTGTGCGAAAAGTTATTAAGTATCCGATTCGATCGCCAGCTTTGCTCCTTAAATTTGTTGTCTCATTGTTAGATAACAGCTCGCTCGAGCTGTTAAAAAGATACTTATATTCCGATATAGCCCCAGGTAAATTTGAGAAACTAACCACGTGCGACGATCGAGGTGACCATGCCATAATGTTGTCTCAATCGGTCAGATCAATTCCTGGTCTTCTTAACAAGCTTGCAAGAGTAAATAAATTTAATCGATGAGTCACTATGGTGCTGGTCGCACGTTACATGGAATACGGTGTTAGCTAACGCTAACAAGTCCAACTTGCCACTCGGATAGTCTTACCCATCGCGGGTGAAATAAGAGGAAATAAAGAAGAAGAAAAAGAAAAAGAAAAAAGACGTAAGGAGCTGCTGTTTAAAGTTACGCAGAAACATGAAACTGCCCACTGTGTACGTGATACAGCGTGGTAACAAAATACCTAGAATTTTCTAGTTTCTCGATATTACAGCTGTTTTTGGAAATTTATCTATGACAAACTCAACCCCGTTTCTATACTGTTGCTATGAAACAATCCTACGATTGCATCATATGTATTGCATAAATTAATTGCTAAACATTATTAGATGCGATTGGCAGAATTTATACCATAAGTTGGCACATAAGCCTCGCCGCAGCCGTAAGGAATAAATTAACAAATATTAGCACTACATGAAATAAGATATCACGTAGGACAGGACGCGTGCGTACAATGGCCTGTGCTCGAAGAACGGGTTGCTTTACTGTTTTGGCAATCGCTTAGATCGTTCCAGGAATAACAATCGGTGAATCTTGGACTCATACTTCACTACTTACTCATCGATACTCGGGCCTACATATCTGCATAAAATATTTCAAAGTGGTTAGCGTCTTATTCTCGAGGTTTGTCACCTTGAATTATGGATTTTACTTGTTGATATACCTTGCCCGTATAAATTGTACCTATATCTTCATAGTGGTACCTTTTGCACATGCATATTATTATCTACTATGAGTTATCGCTCGAGAAGCCAGTAATCTCTGGATTATAAAGACGGCACGACGTTATAGACGCTGAGTTATTGTCGTGTGAACGCTTATCCTCTTTTATTTTCGTGTGTCTTTATACCGTTCAGACATCCATCGTGTTTGCTGAGAACTTGATCGAAGTAATTGTCAGCTAAATTAGGTCGATTTTCCATACAGTCCAGTGTCGTCGTTAGAGCGCTTTCCCTCGTCATTGAGTTCAAATAAAAACAGGTAACAGCCTGAGGTAAGAATTTCGCAAGCTGCAATGAGCCTTGATTAGCGGAATTACGGTATACGTAATGATTGATTCTCCTAATCTCCATCTCCTGGTATTACGCTCTGCAGTGTTCTTAAAACATCGCAGCTCATTCCACACTCGAGTATGACGGAATTTCCTTCCGTTCCCAAAACGCAGCCGATCGTTATGTATGTCCTTAATTGATGTTCAGTCATCGGATCAATTTCCGCCTTATTTCAAAACCCCCGTTTTGCAAGCACCGCGCTTACTTCGAACATTCGACGTGAATGAATAATGATAAGATAATTTTCTAAATCCATACGAAGACGTTGACCCGTCAAGGTCAGCCATCATCTCTGCTGCACTTACGTCATGAAAATAAATGTAAAGTTGCCGAGATGAGAGATACTCGTGGATGCTGGGTCCATACGAACACTATTAACGACAGCCATCGGCAAGACTGTTTCCATCTCATATATAGTACCATCTCCTTCTCCCTCTTTCTCGCTAAAGGTGAGGTGGGGGATTTTTGACGCGTAGGCTAACCAGTATTTCCTGGCGTGAACAAACTCATTTACGCTCGAGAGCGAGCATAAACGAAAGTGTAAACGGAGAAGGTTGCAGATTCAACGAAAGGATTCGTTCAGTGGTGTTGTAAGAAAAGGCGGAGCCGGGAAACAAGTAGCGAAGAAATTTCGTCGCGGATAATGAATCAGAAGAGAGAAAAAAAAAAAAAAAAAAAAAAAAAAATAAAATAACATAAAACAAAACGCGATATGCTTGATTCGTGAGAACTTTGACCTACGCATGAAAGTCGTTTTCACCACATAACGCAGAGAAATCGTCTTACAGTTGTATTAAAAAGCTGTTTTTATTCAACCTCTAATATCCAATCCCACGAAATCTGATATACCACTGAAACTAAATTAACAATAAGTTTCTGTGGTCTCAAGTAACTCGCGCTTATACACATATCTCGAGCAGCTGACCACTTTTGGTTGCAAACGGTTACGGGCCTTTCTGACAAAAACGCTTCGACAACGCGACTCCGATACCTTTTTTTCCCTTTTCCTTATCCCTCGTCGTTTCTTTTCCGTATTTTGCTCCACACGTGCAGAAAAACATGGCGAGTATATCGTACACGACAAAAAGAGAGAGAGACAGAAAGAGATGGGAGCTTCCAGTGCACCTTTTCCTTCTTCTCTCTCGCGGCTGGGCTCAACAGGCATTTGCATTGTAATCCGAGCGCCTAATGACTATGATTGCTGTGGGCGTACCAATCCTTAACTTTAATGGGCCTCCCCAAAAGCCCGCTGAACCGACGAACATGAAACTTTTATCGCCTCTGCCACGAAGAGTGTAATTTTTTCGAAAAAACATCGCCAATTATTGTCTCTGGACTTTCGGTATGCTTCTCTCTCTCTCTCTCTCTCTCTCTTCCTCTGTCGTTAAATTAAATACACGAAACAACGCGTTGCCCGAGTTCTTCGCTAATTAAGCCTGTCTCGTCCGTTATTTTTTATTATTCCTTTTATTTTTTTATCCCTTTCTTCATCACTTTCTCGTAATCGGCTTCGTTATCATTGGTATCCAGGTCGTTCTCGTTCTCATTCTCATTCTCGTTCTCGTTCTCGTTCTTGGTCTCGTTCTCGTTGTCGTTGTCGTTGTCGTTGTCGTTGTCGTTAGACTGCCAGTTCGCAAGACTAAAGTATAAGATGGCCGTCTTGTCGGAAGCCGTTGCTGATCTCTGCCGATAGCTCGTCTCAAGGCAGACGAGACAGTTCGAAATGTTGGGATGGAATTCGTGAGATCGGAGATCTTGGATCGCGAGAGACGCAGCAAAGTCCCAAGCATGTCGGCATTAACTTGTATTAATGTTGTCGATCAATTCTAAGGGACATGCATCGGCACTGGGCATATAATATTTGCATATACAGTAGGTATATACCTTCGCATATTCTTATGGATACTCGTTTCTTCATAGAATACCATCGATAAGATTTTACATAAGACAGAAAGAAAGAAAAAATAAAATAAAAAATTCAATCTCTACAATATATACTTCGTATATTGAGAAAGAGACGAGAATTACTCCACATAATTATATGCAATATCTCGCGCAATATCTTAAGTAATTATCAAGGGAACATTGTCTGCTATTGTTCCAAAGTTACGCCATTGGAATAGCTAGACTATAAGACGTTGCCATTAAACTTAAAAACTTGAAATATTTACGCACCTTTACCAAGTCGTTGATGCGGCGAGTTTACGACGTCAAGTTCGTTATGGAATGGTAAAAGATCCTCTTTAGAGTCGTTAATTAACGCTCTATACGGACCCCACAAACCGCATCTAGCACCTAACTAACTACTTGATGTTCAGTAGGTATAGTACTTCCTCGGTAGTGCTTCATAGACGTAGTTGTAGCTTGCAAGCAAGTATCAAACCGATTCTATATATCTATACGGTTTCTTTGATAGGAAACCGCAGAGTAGTAGCTGTCATACGCCTACCAATAAGATGCTGACGCAACTTGCCGCAATCTCGGTTGCCCGGTGACTCGACTAGTCGATCGACGGGGCGCGCGGTAATTCTCTCTTTTCACTGTCACGGTTAAGAGAGGGCCCGGTCCCGGTCCCGTTACGTCCCGGGGCTCGTCAGGGTCCGACGTGTAATTTATACGTAGGTACCACGTATGATCGTATATTGACGTTCGGCTAAAACCGAACGTCTGCACTCCGGTCCGTACGTTCGACGTTGCTTTATTTTTCAAAAGAAGACGTACATAATTGCAAGCGATTAGTCTCCTGCACCTATTTCAATTTTAAGTACATATTATGGCTGTTTAGGAGACGGAAATATCTGTACCTACGCGTTTTCTAAGTGGACACAATGTAGGAGTGTTCTCCTTCGGTAAGAATTCTAATTAATATTCCTTCCTGGCAATTAATAACCTCCCGTGACACAACAGAGACGTGCCGGCACGTCGCGTATTGGTAAACAAGCTCAGCAGGCCTCGTTACGCTCAGTTACGTATATAGTGTACTAAGACATCCAGAGTATGTACATCGGAGTAGGTAGGTACACCTTGCCACGTAATAGGGACACCCGAGGGCTGAGGGGTGGAGGACGTGCGTGAGATCGCCAACGCCTTCGCCAAAGACTCGCTTTCACATTTCCCATGAGCATAGCGAAAGACTCGCGAACACCTTTGCCTTTGCCTTTGCCTTTGCATCCTAGGTGAAGATCCTCTCGGAAAAGTTGAGAATCTATTCAGTATGTGTTCACTATGTGAACTTGTGTGAAAGGTAAATTACTATAGTTTACGCAACCGGTTCACCGCAACGGTTTTGCAAACATGTCTTCATAAAATGACAAAAAGGTAGGCATAATACTACGGTTCGACCCATCAAATTCATTTTCTGAGTAAATAGTATGTCTGTCAATGGTAGACCGTTGAACACCCTGACGAATTAGCCTATCGGAAATATCGGTACCATGCCACCAGGAGATGATCGAGTCGTTGGTAACGGGGCTTTACGAGGACTCCAGTTGTTTCTGCGTGATTCGGAACGGAAAGGTACGATGGAATCGTTGCCTTCATCAATGGAACTAATCGAACCGCGAGTTGATTCTTTTCACAAAACTTAAAGATCAACGCGTCAAGATTTCTGTCTGAATTAATATCAGGTGTCGTTTTTCGTTTTTCAGAATGGTATAAAAAAGCATAAATAGCTATTAGCTTCACTCATCATGCCACTTGAGTCTAATATGTTCATTAGATAATAATTACACCTTTTTGTAGAGCTATATCTCTGTCGCGGTCCATATGACTGATAATCTCTAGCCTTTAGCTAGCTCTAGAAATCTAGTCAGTCAATCACACCTATCATAGAACGAGATAGGTACAACCATAGTCAATTTTTCTTAGGGTTATATCGCGGACGTAAATTATCGATGAAATATATCTCTCAGCCTGTAATTAGAAACATAAATATATTATAGTAGCGGTATAGAATGTGAGTCTGAGAATTGCTAAAGCCTCCTTACCATGAACTCTCCGGAATTTCGACTAGATTGAAAGCCTCACGATATATACCGAGAAGCAAATTGAATCAACGGGGAAGCCGAGTTACAGTTGAATCAATAAGCACTGCTGCAGCAGTGACAAAGTATAGGTACTTGAGAATTCAGTTTTTTTAAAGAGTGAAACAAAGCCAAAGGTCAAGACCATGTTTCTCTTACTTCGTGGACCGAGTCGTGATCCAGTGACGTTGATCATCATTAGCTCAATGATTAGGAGAGCTCGCCTCGTGCGTCCGGCTCATTCCTGCAGACCGAACGTCGTATGCCTTTGCTTCTCGAGGTTTACCGTTCGAAACTACCACGGGTCTTGACCAAAGCTGTTCGTTTGCTCATGAAACAATGACACGGTTGGGATTCTTAAAGAAGAATGGACTATCGACCGTAACGTCGCACGTTAACTTTACCAAATTTCACATTCATCTTATAATCCGCATAGGGGAAAAAGATCATCTCCGATCCTTTTTAAAGGTTTCAAAATGATGAAATTATATTTCGATTACCCAATTGCAGTAACTCGAAGAGAGCAAAATTATCCGAATGACTTTGCATTGTTATTTGTTACCGTAAAACACGCGTGACTAAGACCGCATTACAACATTGCTTTTGCAAGCAAATTGCAATTTTCCAGAAAAACGTAGCGTTTAATTCGCTATAATCGATTCACGCCGGTCGTCGACACTTGGGTGATATTTTAGCTGTGGGCGATCCACGTTCGATCCACAACCTTCGTTCGAAGAGAAGAGACGAATATAATGATCCGATGAGAAACTGGAAAATAATGAATAAAAAGATAACGAATGAAGTTGATTTAGATTTCGTCTTCAAGTCGTCGAAACAAGTACTCGGAAAGTAGGAAAAGACTGGGTCGGCACCCGTCTCTCCTTGAAGGCTAGTTGGCTGGATTCAGGGTTTCAGGAATCGACGACGACGCCTGACGTCGAAGAGGACAAGCCGTCGGCCCGTGTTTACACAAGTGGTGGTAGGTAGGTGACTACCGCAGCTTTGTTCCCTCGGCTAATACCCACGGCGCCTATGGAGACAATTACAGAACTCCATATACGTTCATCCAGGGAGTTCATCTTTGCTAGATACAGATATACACACTCGGCAAGCGTAAAAGTCATCCTTTGGTCCTGGCTGACCGTACAACATTTCCTGTTAGCCTGTTATACGCTCTTCGTCTCGCTCGACCGTTCCTTGCAGCTTTCTTCCTACCATCTTTCCATCGTTTCGTAGCTCTAACGTTTCTTGGCTCTCTAAATCTCCGGAGACTTGTGCAGCACTCGTACCTTGCTATCTGCCTGCAGGACTAGAGACAATTTGCCCGCACCCCAAGATTTATACTATTGCACTGAATGGTACTGTTACCTCTCTCGCTGCTAGAGATACCAACTAGATGCTGGATAGAGGTGGTCACGACGTCTGAAGCTTGCGTGACGTTTCCAGTTTCGAGAAAAGACAACCGGTGCTGTTCCCTGTTAGTCCGTCTTACGTAATGCTCGTAGTTCCATTGACGTAGCTCGTTGATTTGTTTAATCCAAGGTTGAATACTCGTGAATTTGGCCCAATTCTCTTTTTCTTCACACGAACACAATCACACCTCATAATACTACAACCGCAATTCGTGAAACACTTTCATGAGATTTGCTTCTCTTTTTTCGCTCACGTTAGCTCACTTTTACATAGTTGTGTAGAAAGGTTCACGGGTCGTTGTGAAAGGTGAACCTTTCCTGTCTTCGAGGATTCAAACGTCCGCGGGATGCTATTTGAATCTCGTATTCGAACGGCGATCGTTTAGTTCGTGGTTCTTATAAATTAGGGGAAAGTGAGGTCATCGGGGCATATTCCGAGCGTATTATAGTTTTCTGATGCGCATTTCGAATACCCAGAAGACTGTGGAAGATCAGAGGCATTATGCTTTGAGATGGTTGAAGGTTTATTGAGGAAATGATGCGGAAAAGGACAACGGTCATTACCGTACGTGATCTCAGCGACTCCGTACTGGATTTATACTGATCGAATCAGAGATGGCCTGTTCCTTATTTGGTCGCGACGTATCAAACGATAAAATCAAGGAATTAAAACCAGTATCGATCTTTTTAAAGGGATCCTTAGAGGAAAAATCTCTTCCCACGATCAATAGGTACCAATCATTTATGATCGCGTGTTGTTACGCGTCAATTTAATCGACTGTTAACTTTTTCCGCTAATTGAATCGAACTCAAACGCGCGTACAGATCGACTGGAAATCGTGGATTTCATTAGATTTGCTACGCACGCCTGAGTTCTGCCGTCTGCGTACGACTACAATGATTTTATTAGCCTTGAGTACGAAGTCGATGGACAAGGCCAGGGCTAAAACCAGGTCAAAGTTTCACTGGACGAGAAAGTCCAAATAGGATTTCCATTTCCTTGTTTTAAATTTCGCTCATCACCTTCGTGACATCTTATAAATCTAAAACAGTTCGCTTTCTGATAGAAATATTCTCTCCCATATACTTTTTCGGATTTCACGGATTTGGAAAATTAGCGAAAATCCTCCTCGTATATAGTCAGTTCAAAGAACTCTGGTATCTATCAACGGCCTCCGTGTGTTAAAATAGCGCAATTTATCTGCTCTGACCGCGTTTCGCATAGTCATTGATACAACGAGGCGAGTAGAACTCCTTGGTGATATTTTTGCCCGTTCACTTACGCTGTTGCTCGGCTATGTAGTATGTACGTACGTTCTGTTTGCTTATTACCATGCAAGGAGCGTCTGGGAGAATGATAAATGACAAGATAGTAAAGTGACTTACACACACATACACTGCAGTGACAACCTGGTAGTCTTCGTCTTCGTCTTTGACGATGCGTTCTTCGATGTCCGGATGCCTGTGCGAAAACTAGGCCGCTTGTTATTGTCGTTATAGCTGAAACCAGACTAGCATTTGCAACAACTACACTATTCTACTCTGCATATTTATCATTCGAACTAAAGGACGGAGTCCATGGAAAAAAAAAAAAAAAAAAAAAAATAGCCCGGATATCATTCATTTTTACTTTCCTCTTAGGTACCTGTAGCCTCAAAACTTGACTGAACGAACATATAGCTGGGAATGAACCCTCAACCAAGTGTCATTGTTCCCGTCGTATTTGCGACAGTAATTGAAACACTATTGACAGTGAGTGTCAGCTGATGGTAGTCTCCTGCCGTAACTCAATCTTCATCCTGTTTCATTTATACGAAGAGTTACAATTCGAAAGTAGATGGTTCTCATCAATTCAAGTTTAATGATGAGAGTCCGAAATAAATTTTGAGAACGACAACCGCGTTACTAACGTCTTGTTATAATGATGAGAATATTTTTTTTTCATAATTGATACCGAATAACGTCACAGCTTTTGTACCGATCTTAAGAAGAGATTTTCGGACGATACGTGCTATTCATTTATCGCAAGAATATCCTCGTGTAGTTGTTTCATGTCGTTCTTTTCAACCGTCGTTGGATATGAGAATTCCTATTGCGAATGGTAGGGACTGAGGTCGTTTCTCGTGCATGACTTTTAATTATCGGGATCGATGGTTCGCAACCGGTATATGTATAATATTATTACAACAGATCAGCACCGCGTAATGAAACTGGTTGGCGCGTGGGTATTGGGCCCAGGGACCGTGGGCTCGGTTGAGTTTCTTGGGCAATATTCAAATCAGCTTTGTCTACACTCCGGCAATCGCGTACGTCCACACGACCGGTAAGCGATAATACATATCACGCCACGTGCACCCAGAACGAGTAAAACGCGATAGCTTTGTCCCCAGGACTCTGGACTTGTTATTTTTTGTTTTACTTTTTTTTTTTTTTTTTTTCAAAAAATGAAGAGCAGGTATGTGCTCACCATTATAAGTACTCATACAGATAACGCACCTAAGCCTTATTCAAGGCTGAGCAAGTATCGTCCTGCGTCCTTCGTTTCTTAGACTATGCAGTGCAATGTAATTAATTTATTCGTAATTATGACTCTCACCGTGAGAACGAGCGGGAAAATAAACTCGAGGACTAGGAATAATATGGCTAATAATTAAGAGAGAATATTTATAATAACTTCGCGGAAAATCTGCGAGGCTTTCAAGCTACTGGGTTAATTTCCGAATAAAACAATGGTTGCAGGTATCATTTTCAGCAGACAACAAATATGAAAATAATAGTGAACGCGTGTCAGGATGGTCAAAGTACGTCATGTGTGACGGGAGAACGTCACGCGTGGCGTCTTTGGTTCTGTGGCATGTCCCAACTGTCCCGTACGCGCGCGTCTTCTTCTTCCGTTCCAAATGCTCTTTAATGAGGTTTCTGAAAAAGTAGGTGAACACTGCTGGTGCAAAGACGGAAGTGGCTGGGAAGTGGAACAACCGATGGTAATTTGTCCAAGTGCTAATCGCTCGTAGATTTTGCGCGCTTTTCAACCCAGTCAGACTTTTTCCATGCGAGGTAATTTCACGCGATCGTAGTCTCTGGCAATTTATATGTCATGCATAAGCTATGCAGCAAGGTATCTAAATATTTGGAAAAAAGGCCTCTGATCTAGTTACGCCAACACGCGTGGTATGAGTGTTGATTATTATTATTAACAATCAAAAAGTGCGTTTCCATTGCTCAGTAAAATATCATTCTGTCGCAGAGTTCAGCCTCCCCATTAATAGCTGTGTTTACCGCGGGAGAGGCATTCCTAATGCCGCGTAATTGCCTATTAGCTACTTCATTACGGATAATCTCCCTTTTTATCCGTTATTCAACTCTTTACTTCCATCGTTTATTCATTTACGGTCGTTTCTACGCTTATCCTCATTCCTTAAGTCGCTGTTTGCGTATATATATGTATACTATATATATGCAATTCGTTCTTTCGTTAGTGCGATTCCTCCACTTGCAGGTCGAGGCTATATGCAGATCTCGCGTGGTTCATGTCTACCAGTTGTCCTGCTGTAGTTGTGAAACGGCTCTGCAAGGTGGCCAGAGATCACGAAGAAACGGGGTCTTCGAGGCCCATAACAGCCATACCGATTAACAAAGTCTATAATTAGGCAAGGATGGACCTCCCCATGACTCGTACACGCCTTCCTCAACGCATTAGCTACGTTAAATGGTATTATCGTTATTCATTAAACAGAATTACTGTCTCGCCGTAGAGATTTTAGTGACGTGCGCCTACCACATCGTATGAGGAACTCTGTGAATTCGATTTTCCTTCGAAAACACGCGATGACGTATTCGTTAATCTAATTATTCCTATATGCGGGAAAAAAACCTCGATTATTAACATTATTTTCCCCTGATTAATTTTTTCGGTTATTATGATGATTTTATTGGTATATTAGTTAATTTTATTCAGACGGTATAATCAATTAAGAGATACAAAATTGAAATGAAGTTTAACGCACAAAAATTGTAATTAAAAATTTTAAAACAGTAGTTTACTATGTAGTAAATACTTTTTAATAAATACGAAAACATTATCTATTCTCTATCGCGTGCACAGATTCGTACAATAAAATTTAGTACACGTGATGCATGCCTGCTTAACGAAAGAGATGATTTTTTCGTACGAGATAAAAAACTATAGTACTTATAGGTATCTATTATACCGGATTTCCGCTATCATATATATTGTTTAATTTTCTTGGATTTTTTACGATTTTATAAATGCGATACCAAAACGTAATCTCTTCTTATATTTAATCAAAAGTGTTTGTTAGCGATTTCGATTCTCCCCATTTTTGTTCATATCTTCAGATGAATTTCATTTTTTGTATATTATCTCTCGAAATTGAATTCTCTTTGTGTCGGTTTGAGAGAGATATAGGTATGTCTTGGCAGAGGGGAATTTGCAGTATAGAATTCGCCGTGTAATTTTTATATTTTTGAAAATGTTTGACCTGGGGTATAAGACCCGCCTGTTACGAGCGATAAATCATGAAACTGAATTTCATAGCCCAGAAGCAACTGGTTTCATACTTTCCCGAGCTTCAACACGATTCTTAAGGTCTTTTGCTTTTTACGTCACTGCACAGTCTCCCATCGCTTGCCTTCTTGGTCATCCTCTTTCTGTAAGATTTCGTAAGCGAATCCCACGAAGTTATGCCCTAAGCGAACTGTATAGGTACAGAGACAATGGTTCAAGACGCGGCAAAAGTTTTTTTTTTTTTTTTTTTTTTTTTTTTTTCGAGAAAGAGATGAATATCACACTTACGTACAACGTAACATGGGAACTGGTCGTGCGAATGCGAACACTGCCTCGTATTATACCATCACCTGTAAATATCTGTTTTCATGAGAATATATTCACAGTGTTTATTATTTTCTATACACTGGTGACTGGCGTTATTACATGTGTAAATCGACGCATTACCACGCCTCTTTGGAAGAAGATTACTCTAACTAAAAGCTGAGAGATAAATTCAAACGAGAAGAAAAATAAAAATAATGAGAAAAAAATAGACTAATTGAAGAGACGGTCGTAATCCAGTCTTAGTTTACGTAAGAGTATATAACATTAGCGACACCACCTCTCCACGCTAATTTAGTTAATGGCTTTAATTTGTCCGCATACTTATATATATATATATATAATATAAAAGCGCAGTCCAGGTTTAGGTTTCAGGACGGAAATGGCTTGTGAAAACTTCCACATCGACCTCGAGTCGCCTTAGCTAGGTTGATGCTAATTTAGACAGTATAATCTACTGCAGTAATTACCCCAACTTATTTAAGAGATTCTTTTATTCTACTGGTATAATTTCACTTCGAAAGGAAGGCAAGCAGCTCCCCAAGGCTGTGACGAAATGATATCGGTATACTAATTAGTTGGATAAATTAATTCAACAAAATTCGTCAATTAGAATTTAACCTTATTTAAGAACAAACGCTTTGTTCGCTTAACAGTTAACAGCGTAAAAGACCTTGTAACAGAAGATTGACTCGGCGTGACGTTTCAGATTGGTTTAGAAAAACCTTTCAGCAACTTATCTGTAGCATAAGTAAAAACGCAGCTTTTTTAAATCTCGTCAAATACCATGGATTATGGACATGCAGCCTGCAATAGTGACCAGAGTATATAATAAGAATGAAAAAATAAATTGTTATCTCGTTCGATTCCAAGGAGAGATGTATGCACCCCGCACAAGATTCGGATTAAAGTAGCGTTGGCTGCAGCAGAAAACCCGTAGGACTCTTGACGACTGTAGCTACAGTAGGATAGAGAACCAGAATAAGACTCTGTACGTATATTGTATGTGGACCGGAGGTGGACAACACGTGCAAGAAATATATCTACCTTAGCGATTCTTCGCCGCGTGATAGTTGTACAGTTGTCGTATTTAACGGTAGGGTAAGGTACATATTATACATATATAACAAACATTACATACATATATATATATATATAGAATATACGCACATATGTAGATATGTGCGAAGTACAGCTGCAGCGGGTAAGTTTCCTCGGTGTTACAGCACCTGACAGATAGGTGGTACGTACAATGTCTCCTGGTATGTCCAACGATAGATTTACTCGCGTTACTCGGCAAGCACGTGCCCCTACGCGTTGGGCGGTCAGCAAGTCGATAAATTTTAGCGATCGTATAAGTAGTTCGGTGCAGTTCTCTGCACTCTTGTGGGCGATACTATATTTTTCAAATAAAAATATCGCGCGGAAGTTTACTGCGAGAGATATACCTACCTATAGTACCAGGCTGAAACAATTACCTCGCGAATATACTCAGCTACTAGAATTTCTTCATTTATTCACTAAAGGGTGTGTGAATCAGGCGGTGGTCCTTAATTTGATCATTTTCCGAAGCGATAATGCGATAGGAAGTAAAAAATAACCCCGTGGTACTGAAAATCGTGCACACAAAAAAAAAAAAAATGAGCAGTTGGAATAGGGACAACACTTTTTTGCAGTAGAAATGACAATAATTGTGGTAACATTTACTCATTAGGACATTGAAATCTACTTGCTCCTATGTACCAAATACTAAAATTGTGGTAATTTCTACTGCAAAAAAGTGTTGTCCCTATCAACCTGTCAACATAGTAAATTTAGCAACAATTCTTTTTTTCCATGTGTGTTATTTAAATGGGAAAGTTCAAAGGCTTTGGGGCAGTACTTTGCCTTAAGATAGGAACCTGGGTTCTTGACTATATATTTTTTTTTTATATATATTTGGAGACGTTCTGGCCCATGAGAGCATTAAAATTCGAATATGACCGGACTAAAAACCACCCTAGTGTAATTGACTGAGATCGCATGCAATTTTTTGTACATCAGCCGATCTTGGATACAAACTTCTAATCAGAAATGATTTCCGCGTAGTTTACTATATGGAAATATAGTTTTTGCGTTGACTCTCAAGACATCATCACGCATGCATAATCAATTCGAAAAGTGAGAGTCGGTCGAGCTGATCTCTCGATCCGTAAGAGTTATAGAGATGCGGTTGAAACTTCTATTCGAGCTCCTAATCCTGAATGAGAAAATGCAAATTGGTTTTAAACAGATCTAGAGTTGAATAGCGTTGTGTAACATCGACGCAAAGATATTGTTTGACCAAGAACAGAGTCAGTCAACAATCGAGCAAGCTGGAGCGACGGTTTTTGCGAGCAATCGGTTGGGCTCGGTTCGGCCCGATATATTCAGATGAGCCACGGAACAACCTTGAACGCTCTGGGTCGTCGAACTACCGGGCTCTGCTGGACTCGTAGCACCAGGTCCCCTGGTTACTCAAGTCGCAGTTGGCCGCGTGTTGCACAGTTGAGTAAAGTGACGCGGAGTCTCGCCTCGGATCTTAATTTCGCAAATTTCTTCGAAACTTCTATATCTTCTCTTCTTTTTTTTTTCCCCCTTCTTTTCTTTTCTTGTAAAATCAACATTGAAAATAATCCGCGAATTATCTACGAAGAAAACAGCTCTATCGTATGGGTATAATAAATTGAATCCTTTATCTGACAAGTTTGATCGAAATTAAGAAATCGTTGGTTAGCTGTATAGTGGGTTCCGAAATTTTGAAGATTTATTCACACTAAAATATAAGTAAAAAGTCTCTCTATAGGTATATGGGTGTAGATATACTATATACACCGGATATGCGATTGCATATGGTTAAACAGAAGCTTGGCTAACGCGCGATAACGCAACGATTTCACAAGGCTGCACTATTTGTCGGTGTAAATCAGCCTAATCCCAACGTTTTATGGTCTCGAATGTAGAACTGGATTACGTTAAGCCAACCGCAAACGGCCCACAATGCGGTGGACAATGCCGTAGCGTCATGGGTTATGACTTATTAAAACTGACCGGGTGCAAAACCCACTCTGATCAGTTTGAATCCCATCATCCATGCACATATACATACCAACACATATGTATAGATGTATTTGTATATACGTTATGTATGTGCCTCTATATATACGCTATCAAACCGTGACATGTTCGCCGCAGCTTCGAGGCTGAAAGCTAAGCGTTTTTTAAATATTTGGGAATGCGTATTTATCGGGGATAAGTACATACAACTTTCCGAGATGCAGTCAATCTGATAATTGGAATCAGCCACTCCGCCATTGCTTTGCCACAGAGCTGCTCCCAGTAGTTGGAGCCGGTTTCGTTCGCGCGTTACTTTTGCTACCGAACTGAAATATTGTTCGCCGTGGGTGGCTTTATGGTTCGGTCGCCCTGATCCAGCTGGTTCTCTCTCTCTCCCTCTCTCTCACTCTTATTACCGCAAGTACTTTTCACTTGCTTCTATATTCCCTCTATCTCTTTCTTACTTCATCATCATATAGTATTATATTATGTTGCATGGTTAGTAAAGTTATCGACAGATTACATACGGGGAAAGTTTTCACGTGTATAAACAGCTAATAGACCGAGCTGGTATGTAATAATATTAGTTACATTACTCGAGAGCTAGATCCGAGTCTCGAGGTCGTTCGATCCGCGTAATCAGTCGCGCAATTACTAGGGTCATTAGAAAAACGAGGGTGAGATGGAGAATGAAAGAGATCATATACCGATAGGGGAATTATAGTAATTTTATTCTGTAGTTTCTTACCGTAAATATATATATATATCTAATTATGTACTATATATATATATATATGTATGTTAAATGAGCGAAGAATTGTAATATATAAGTTGATAAACGAGGTGAAAGTTCAATAATAAAATTACCCGACGTTTTAATTGCTATTGTAAGATATATTACGTATTATTTATATACACCGCGTAATAATTATAATTGTAAAAGCGATTCGCATAAGGCCGCGGTTATCCACCTCGCAAATTCAGTATAGATCCAGAATCGCGATAAAGTCACGAACGTAATTAGAAAAATATTTCAACATATAGTATTTTGTCTTAGGCGTGTATGTACATACATATATATCTATAGTATGTTACATGTGTTGCATATATATATATATATATAATATACATGAATATACTCGCCTCCTACGAAGAAGGCTCTTGCAGACGTTATAGGAAATCCCGGTATTTTTATCAACTTGATAGAGTTTTTGTCACGAAATTAACTACCTTTCGCAAACGTTTGAAGTTGACGAGTACCCGCGGGTTATTCGACGTTCAGACGAGCGTGACCGTTTGTTATTAATTATTGTTGGTATAGCTCTATACGTTGTGTTAGGTGAATTTTTTTTTTTTTTTTTTTACCTCGTTTCTAACCGCTCAGAGGTCAATAGCCATTGTCGGACCGTCTTGAGCCATGCGCACCTTGGCACTAACCTCGACAGCAAAATTCCAATATAATGGAGATGACCTACGACTCAATGACGTAACAACTTCCTAGACACTTAACCGGAGAGTAACGTTCCCTCCTGCATCTAAGTCCAAGGCATACATGCACATATACTTCACACTCACCTGTACACTACCTAATATCACCGTCTTTACAAAGTCAATCTGACGTGTCAGGTGTCGTTGGATTATTGTGATCTATGCCTCGGGCTAAATTTGACATTGATAAAGTCCCGAGGAATAACATCGATCCAATAGAATTGATATTACGCCGTGATAAGTCCCTCTGCAATTCGATAAAAGTACAAACATGATCCATCAAAACTCCTTAACGTTTGAATACGACAAGTACGAGGCTCAGCCATGGAGATTAGAGCTGTTAATCATATTTGAAGCGGAGAAATTGCGTCATCTACCAATGAAAGTGGTCGCATTAATCGCACTTTGTAGGTGCATATACTACGTAGTTAGATATACCTCCTAAGAGGACAACCAGTAGAACGTGAGAGAATCTCCTCGCCGTAAGACCAGCGCGGCGGGGAAATCTTGCACAGCTCGAATCGGGATGTTTGAAATTTCTGCATTAAGAATTGGTAGCACGAATTGGCACAGTCTACTACACTGACCGTAGTTTTCTTATGCTCGCGTTACTTTCCGAAGGATTACTTAAGCAGAAGGAAAATGGCCTCGTTTATGCATGAAAAGAGAATGATCATTGCGAGATATTTCGCTTTCTGCATATATATTGAGATTATAAGGCCGGACTGCAGAGAGTGCGATTAATTAGATGCCCGGAGACATTTGAAATCAAGTGTTTTTATCCCATTTAGAGCAACGAATTCGATGATATCTCGACATTTTCATTTCCAATCGTGAAATTCAGTCACGATTTCCTGTGCGCATGGATAGCATACATGTATATTATATATATATATATGAAAGAAATTCTAATGCCTGCGGTAATAAGAGAGATAAAAAAAGATAAGATGTCGCAGCGAAATAACTAAGACATTACAATTCTGGCAGGGGTTGGATGACCATTGTCATTCAGGCAAGGTTAGGTCACATTAGGCTGGAATACCAAAGGCCATAAGTATCGGCCCTCCCAAAACGCGAGGTTTCGTTCCAGACATGCAGTTCGGTACAGATGTCTCTATACCAATTTGTACTATGAAAAAGCATGAACTGATTAAAACAAAAAAATTATGCCCACCCACAAATAAAACAGAAGAATTTGAACTCGAGGGCTCAAAATTTGAGACGCAAGGAACTTTTTGGAACCTCAACCTTCGCAACGATTTCAAAATGCTCCTTGCATAATAGATATTGGGTTTCTTAATTCGAAATTTTCTGGCTAATTTGTTGATGTGATTTTAAAAGCTTTGGTGAATTGAGAAGTGAGTTCTTTCCATAGTGCAAATTATTTTGCCACATTAATTGAATTATCTGTATAATATAGACCCTCTTTCATTGCATGATTTACATTTATATATAGGTATATGCGGTGCAATGCAATCAAACCAGAACGAACACCTCCAGCTTATACTTATATATAATTATATGCATATATGCTGTCCGGTATATTCACGTGCAATCCGCACGCAATCCGCAGGTAATCCGCACGCAACACGAAGTAGGTCTCGGTCCGTTAAAGGCTTATTGGTTTATTATAAACGATGGATCGATCGGGCGCCGCGATAGAAAGTGGAACTGTAAATCAAGTTGGCGTGGTTTGCTTCTTTCTGGAAGCATGCGGCTATTCCGATCCGGACATCTATTCCCCCTATTGCACGCGCTGCGCGGCACGGCGCCTTGGATAAACCAACATGCAGACAACCCGCCAGGGTAAGTCAGTGGTCAAAGCTGTACGAATCACGTCTAACAAATAGAGCGCAAATAGCGATGTATATTTGCATATTATCATGTGCTGATGCCTGATGCCAACTCGAAGGTTTAGATATCACCTGAGACACAAAAGAAGAAGAAGAAGAAGAAGAAGAAGAAGACTTTTGTGCCGTCTAAGAAATGGTTAAAATAATTGATTGAAATAGTCGCAAAACTGTAATTAAACGACTGCAAGCGAACGTTTGAAAAAAGAAGGTGGTGAGAAGGCTTTAAGGATAATTGGACCAGAAACGAACTAGAAATCTGTAAAAAGATCTATCCGAAAATCTGGCTGAAAAGGTCTTTGATCGTTGCCGTGGATACAACAGTTATATTCTTATAAATGAATTAGTTAGAGTTTGAGTAACGTTCGATAACCTTGATTAGGATGAGATATATGTATATGTGCATATAAATAATTTATACCGTTTCTGAGAAAGAAACAAGGGCGTAAATATACCTACCTAGTATTTAATCTAAACGCCGTGAGAATCGGACGTATTATACAACGATATGTTATACCTGGAGTCACGTCTCTCTGCTATTCAGAGTGACGTGTGTCCTGATCACGTTCTCACACATGACGTTGTAAAATGATGATCCGTTAGCAGCTGATGTTACTGTAAACTAAAGCCAGGCAAGCAAAAAGTCCAATTGATTACATCCTCTGATTCAGGTCTACGTGCGTCTCTGCCAAGATCGCCTCCGCGTTGAATAGATAGAACTCTTGCCTCGCCTCCTCGCCTCCTCGACGTATACCCATCTCCGCCTCTGAGCCACAATCCACTGAGGATAAGAACACTGTGGCTAATTGAAAAAGTTAATTACTATCTACTTGCGATGGTTTCGACTTTGTCAGCCGCCATATTATGGTATATACCCTCTACGTGTATCCGGATTGTTTCACGTTATTCGTTATACTCGTATATATATATGTATATATAGGAACAGAACAACGCCTTCATAATATGTACAAGAACCTTATATCTTTTATCATTATAGATATTATGCCCCCTCTCTCTTAAATTATGACTTTGATACAGGTAGGTATGGTAAGGTATACACTTATTGCGATAAAGCGAGCTTCAGACTCGTATTTAACTAAGTAAATGGCAAGACGTAGATATAAGACATGAAAAACGATGGTTTCAAAAATTGTTCATTAATGCTTATTACTTGCTCGTGAATTTCTTACGATTGGTAACCCCAAGCTCGCAATTCATTTCTATGAAGAATATTGGTGAGCACTGGTGAGATTTAGGAGACTTAGGTGGCGTTCTTGAAATCAGATCGAAATCAACGAGGAGGAATATGAGGAGGATTATAGAACTGCGTGAATTGCGAAATTGAATTTCGTATCAAAAACTATAGTATCTTGATTAAGTGAGAAACACCAACGATCACGTCCGTTTTAAGTAATAAATGAATGAATTAATTTATCAATGTCTTGAGCCCGGTGTAACTTCGCCATGTATCCCGAGAATCCCATGTCCTATAAATAAGATAAACAAAAGAGAAGTAGCGATAAATTATTAGCAAAATTCCCTCATGCCATGGTATAATGACTCACCATAAATCGGTGGTAAAATATAAATCCTTATTTGAAAAATCAGGTAATTACTATGTCCGAAGACTTGACGATCTTTTATTTTCCTAATTCCGATCATAAATTCGCCATTTGTCATCGGCCCAGCCGTCTATCCGTCCTACCGTTCCTCTGGGGGCTATGATCGGTATACCAATTACAATTTTGTATGTATAAACTATCGCCTACCTATATACTTACGCAAAACTCTGTAGTAACTCTATATATTTCATATGGGCGGTAATAATGATTTAGCCCGGCGGGCGGCCGCGCGCGGCGACCTTGCAGCCGAGCGAATTTCTACTTCTATTAGACTTCTGAGCCTACGCGGATATCACGGATTAGTTAGAAACTCGGTAATGCAGTAATAATATTATATAGAAGTTCCGAATCGCTGTATGTAATTTTTGAACACTTTTCGAATCGCTACATCGCGCCGGTGTGAGAGAAGCCTGCAGGGAATGAGGTACCGCGTACGTAGTTTAAAAAATTTCCTGCAAGATCATCTCATCGTCAGAGTTGGAATAGTAATTAATTGCCGAGAAACAAGAAAAGCAATAAAGTGAAGATGGGAGGTTGAACCCACCCGGACCCTACGGGACGAGCCAACGTAGGTTAAACCGACTCTGTTCGTTTCTGGGCTTCTTAACGACGGCAGTGATTACGGCTATTAGGGAGTATACCTTGACTTACAATACAGGTGCACTTAAAAGGCTGTAAATCTTAAATGGTTTTGCGAAAGACGATTAGTTTATCGAGGGATGCAACACTCGCTGCTACTTCAAACAACAACGGCGAAAGAAAGTGCGGGTATACGTCAGGAAGTCTTTCGCACCATCCTAGATTAGCCTAGCGTATATAGCGATTCGAATACATTCAAATCCCGGCATTAATGTTGAACAAGATTCTACATTGCCTGATAGAAGTTGATTTCATTATTGGACACAATATTTGTCAATGACTGAGTTGTTATGCAAATATAATAACGTATCATTTCCAGGAATTGATTGAACGTGCTTGCTTCCTGACAATATGACAGTAGATATTATAGATATACGAATAGAATTTTTGCTAGAGGTATTTTTTAGAGGTGTAGTTACTTTACAGTTTGGAATAATGAATAAAACTGTCGAGTCAGTATAGGTACATAGATCATAAATGGTTGGCAAAATTAGATTCAACGTGTGATCGTGTCGATTGGCAATTTTTTGTAATGAAATATAAAAATGAAGGCAGACCGCTACGAATTGACCTTCTATATTTGAATATACGATCCGTAGGCGTAATGGTCTAATAAAAGTCACGGACATCTCGCTGTGACCATATAATAGTACCTCGGACCGCTTAGACGCTTTATATTGCAAAAATTTCTGAACGTGGTGCTAAAAACTAACAATTTTATCTTATACTCTTCTCAAGGTATATATATATATATCGATCGTATAGTTAATCGTTATTACTCGCTATTATATATCGTCGAAAATACGAAGCTTTTAGATCGACGATCTCGTGGGCGTTTTGATTGGCTGGAACTATAACGAATATGAAATTTATGCCGAAGGTCGTCTGGGCCCGACCGTAAACTGATTCGCACCTCAAGGGGCTGCTGCTAGGATATGCCGTTGCTTCCAATATGATTGCCCTGATGAATGGCCCTTGTATCGAGCAGTAATATCGAACCGGCGTCGATTACACTCCTGCACTTTACGTTTGATTTAATGACGCGAAGGTCGTCTGCATAAAATTGATCAAACCGTGTCGAATTAAGATCTTAAAATGTATATAGGTATATATTCTTCTCTCATCTCTCCCAGAGTCATTTTTGTACCTTCAATTCTATAATCTCACTACGTCAGACGGAGGATAAAATGTATTGATACAATAAACGAGGCGATACTAAGTATATACGGCATTCTGATATCGCATCAATTCTACATATGCGTTAGCCGGCATATTATAACGTGGAACTGTTTCGGCCTGGTTAAAAGATAGTATCAAGTGTTTTGACGACGTGATCAAACGATATAATGATCCCACCCAACCCACCTGGTCCACAATTTTCTCCATAAACGATAGAGATTTAGATCCGAGATAATGAAACGTGGTGTAATGGCGTTTTACCATAGAAACAACGACCTTACTTATCGTTAGATACCATAACGCAAACTAACCCTTTGCTCGCGCGTTCACCTCGACTGGTCAACACCTCGGGAGCACAGAGCTCAAGAGCCATTGGACTTTGCAGCAACACAATCTGCAAGGTACTTCGTTGAATTAAACATCACCATATCGGTATTTTTAGACATCCTGCTAGCTATTCCTTCGGATATTTTCCCCTATAGTTACCTGATGCAGTCAGTTTCGAAGAGCGAGTAACGCAGAATTCGAACGATATTCACACAGAGATAAATACACAAGGTGGATTTCTTTCCGCACGATCACCAATCTCCGTGAATACCATTTTCAAAAGCAGAAACGAAGATTTATTATCTTACTTACGAATCATAACAGAGTCCAGGAAAAGGCTGGCAAAATATCTGTTTCGGGAGTCAAAATGGTCCAAGCTCATATCGCCTAAAGTCTTGTTGAAATTGTTCGACGGTTCGAAAGGCACCGCGTTTCGATACTGAGCGAAGGTGTATTTCGTATTCTCTGGAAGATTCTTCGAAGCGAAAAAAGCGCCTCACATCCTTCGATAAGATCAGGCGTCACCGCCTACCCAAGGCGTTTTGTCGGTGGTTCTTCTACTACTCCGAGGCAGGACTCACCGCATCGTATCTCAAACACCAGGTCTTCGTACCCATCTTACATGCACGCGTGTTATACCCGGGCACTACGGACCATCATGCACCAAACGCACTAACCGCCGCTGACCAGAAAGTCCCGCTTCTTCAGATCTGATAACCACTTTACGCATTCAGTTCATGTTTTTCCCCGACGATCATACCTACGCGGCGGTCACTACCCTACGTATTGTTACTTTGAACTTTCAGATTTTCGGGAAAATCTTCAAGGCACGTAAAAACGCCGTTTCTCACTTGACCGCAGGACACTAACTTTGTTGCATCAGTTGGGGAGAATCTTTTCAGAATAAAGTTAATCGCCTCTGTCCAGGATCTTCTGAAACGATTTTTGATCGTTATCAAAAAGATGTACAAAACCAAAGCCATGCATATATATAGAGAAAATTCTAAATGTAAATTGCAATTATTTTTCGTCGATAATTATTTCGCAATTATAGGTATATGTATGTATGGAAAAACAAAAGGCATAAGACTGGCGATGCGGGTTGAACCTCTCGGCTCGTATAAGATAGCTCGAATGTCGACTTAACAAAGCGATTTATCAAAACGGCTTACACTAAGCCGTTTCACGTGGCAATTAACGTCCGAGTCTAAGGGCCGAGAGAAGAGGTAAAGAGATAGAAAAAGAGAGAAAGAACAGAATCCGATGCATCACGACTTACGTAGATAACATACGCCCATCAAAATTCTGGTGAACCGCATCGCCGATCCGATCCTCGTTCGTTCGCAGATCTATGCGCCTTGGTGAGGATTCAGGATGCGTCCCCCCATAAAACAGAAGAAAATTAATTAGACACGTCGATTGTATTGAATTATTTAACTGTTCTTGGTATAGTACATATACCTATATACACACACACATATATATGTATAGTAGAACGCGAGTTGCGATCAGGTTTGCTGAAAGGACGCCCATCTTTTTCTGAACGGCAACCCATACTCTCGTCTTGAAAACGTCGTTAAAAATAGCTATGGAGAATTCAATTAAATTTTTTACTCGACTTCAGTATATACTCTATAGTTATACCAACCGTGCGATTACCTATAGAACGACTCACGCTATGTATGTACATAGTACATGTAGGTATAACTATACGGGCGTCACAGTTAACTATATAAGATTCCAACTTTGCTCGGATTCCCACTGTTATTACCATACTTTTACGTTCAATATTCTGGAGCATCTTATATGAATCGGAGTGATATTCCATATATCCCACGGAAGTATCTCTCCCCGCTGAAAACCTGTGCAATATCAATATCGCGGTAGTAATGAAAATTAAAAAAAAAAAAAAAATAGTCACGCCTCATACATCTACATACGTGGGTTTTCATTTTTTGGCAAAAGTCATTCGCCAAAGTAGTCTGCGCTTGTAACAGGCGAGCAAACCTTTGCGTTAGGGAGTCGCCGAGGCAGCGAGGGTCGAACTGTTCGTGGTTCGATGACCGCACCGTCAAGGCTGCCGCCGCCGTGGTCAGCAAAGTCCGCGCCCGTCGACCGACTGACTCTCTGTGCCCGTCTCGAACTCAATTCTATACGTATTTCCCAGAGCAAGAGAGACTAAAATGATACGATACTTGCAGCTAGGTGATGTTCGAGCTGTCGCTTCAGGATGGGTGTCGCGTGTCGAATAGCTATTACTTATAGTTTGAGTATTTTTTAATTTACTCTACGCCAATAATGAATGACGGGTTAAGGCCGGCCACTAAAGCGGTTACGTGTATCAAAGAGAAGAAAAAAAAAAATGTTTGTCTTCTTGTTCTTCTTCTTTTTTTTTTTTTCTTCTTTTTTCTTGTTTTCATTTTTCTAATTAATTCTCGACATTAAAGTTTGTTATTTCGCACCTATATCAGATGCGATCTTAATTTTGTTCATTTTTATAGGCATGGGCGTAGCGCGATTTATAGTTGTATACGATTTATTTAGGTATAGGTATATATGCAAATTATTTATCGATAATTTGAGTCTATGATAGAATAAAATAACGGGTTAGGGTCATGGCAATAATAAAGGAAGCATAAAACGCCCGGGGAAATAAAGTTATTATTTGTACCTACCTTATGTACACGAAGCACGACGTAATTTGAGGAGCTATAAGCGAGTATGCTTCTGTAATATCTTACGATATAATTAGCATAACCAGACGGCAAGAAGAACTTCTCTTTCGCGTATCTTCATGTCTCATCGAATCAGAAATTTACGAATAAACGGAGATCATTACGACGGATAATAAACCAGTCGTCAATATGGGCCTAATTGAAACTGTGCCAATCATACGGCTTTTGCAGCTACGTATATACGTACGCTTATCAATATACTTTCATGTTAAAACTCAATGCGAAACATCCAACGTGTCAGTTCCGTATCCCGCAAACATGGGATGCGGATCGAGAGATATATTATAACTGTATACCTACATACTCGTCAAATAATATCGACACTCGATAGATCATTATGAATTCTGCGTTACTCAATCACCTCGAACCGATACACAGAAGAACTCTGCGAGTCAGGACGTTCCCATAGTTATAGACGAACATAGTAATCTTGATCATTTTTATTGATCATTTTTTATCTATATAATATTAGTAAATTGAGGATCAGTCCAAGTAGGCGGATCAGGTCGTCACACCTCGCGTAAAAAATCGCTTTAAAAATTTCCTGTTTCATAATTTCGTGACATTTCTCAAAACCGGCTCTCTACCCAGACGAGAAATCTACATATTCTGGTAGGTTGCTTCCTCGATTATAAAATCCTTATTTTTGAACCTTAGAACCGATCGGAGGCGGCGGATAAAACTATCGAACATTTCATCAGAGGCAACGCTCTCTTCATCTTTCATAAGACAACTCGCAAAATACCGACTTGCCGATACTGCACGGTTATCTTATTCAAGGTGATACTTAACCTGGGCGTTTCCACGGTCGCAACCGCGATGCTATTACACATTGTGTACGATGGAGGACTCTATTAGGAATCTTAGCAAAGCCCTGCAGGGCGAATAACGATGGGAAACTTTACTCCCGTCTTTGTACCGTTCTAGGCATCGATACAAAGTAGATACGCGTAACACATGAAGCAGCTGCGCGATCACAAGTCACCGCGGTCAGTGCAATAGCAGTATTTATCGCAGCCGTTCATTTACCAGGACTGCATTAAACACGATATATGCTCTGCCTCACCTGCGCCTTACGTCATCTTCGCCGTATCCAATTTAGAATGAGAAATTTTTAACGGGGAAAAACGGTGACGATGACAAATTTATGATTTTTCGTTCATTCGAACAATCTGTTTCACAGATACGTAGAAGTTCCACGCCGCGGAGTCGGAACTCTACATTCTTGAAATGATCTGCCCTCTTTTTCTTCACAAAAACTGGAGGCCAGCACACGTGAGGTCCAATATTTCGATTAGAGGCATCAATTCGTGCGTAAAACGTTGAATGGTCAAAGTATTCTGATAAAGGTTTGACACATAATGGTGAACAGTAGCTGAAGTAGGGAGTCACTGTTGGCAATGTTCTTGACCGAACAATGGTACTGCCCACGTGTTTGTCAACTAACTGCTATACGCGCGTGCCTTCATTGTGCAGCAGAGCCGCTTGGAATTTGCACGTCATTTCTACACGCAACGCTTTACAATGAAATGATTTTTTTTAAACTTTGTTTCCATTCAAGTATATAGGTATCTCTCTTCGTTCGATATTTTTCTAATCATCGTAGCTGTATATCCTATTCGAACTCGGGACGTTATCCTGACCCAATCTCTGCACTTGACCAAAAATGGAAATCCAATTGTGAGTTCTTGTCTATTGCGGTACGTTATCGTATCGAGAGTCAATCGTTTTTGGCGCGGAATGAACTCGGTCAAATTTTGCTGTCAAGTTGAAGAATTAGATTACAAAGAGATATAGAGAGTGAGAGAGTGAGAGAGTGAGAGAGGGAGGAAAAGAGAAGATGTGAGATTAACTGAATCTAATTGAACTTCTATTTTCCAGGTGCGGCGCAGTTTGAATATTTGTAGAAGCTAGTCACCAGTGCATTGTGAGCTCAGAAGGCGGGACTAAATCTGACTGAATCACTTTCTTTTCACCTGCATGCATATAGCTACTCATGATAAAATAATAATTATTTGAAAAAAAAAAAAGTGAAACGAACCAGCATACCTATCTGTATATTCGAACGCGTGTTCATGATGCCCACGTAGGTAGGCAGGCCCGTTTTTCTGATTTACACAACTTTGTATAATATTATAATTTATAGGCTTTCAGAGAGTTCGCAGGAACGTTTAGCCCAACACCGGCTAGCAGGTATATTGAAAGGTTCGGGTTTATCTTAAGGAGGCATGGTCTGATCTGAGTATTCGGTAACTTCCTCCAAACCCGAAGATTAACATTTAGATTTCAGATTCGCGCAGTTTATTGGTTCCTCCTAATTTCACGTTTCATATAAACGAAAGGAAAGGAAACGAAACGAAACGAAACGAAACCAACTAAACCGAACCACCGACTTCATCTCCCTCTAGTATACCTCTCACTGTCTCTTTTCTTCGTCTCCCCAAACCCCTTGCCCAAGACTTTCACGATCGGGTGTGTATAAGATTTGCCGATTCAGATAAGAACTACAGCCGAACCATCGCGGACCGAAGTAACAAACGAGCCAGCGTCTAAACGAAAGCGCATGACCGCGTCTTCACTGCGCGGGCTCTCCCAAGACTGGATGGGGTGAGCAACCTTATTTGGCGAGGAGAGACTGCCACATAGCAAAAGATTCAACCTAACAACGAAATCGTTCAAGTTATATCTTATCCCAGCATCTTCCCTAATGCATTGCGATCTATCGCGAGCGAAAAAGTAACGATGCGTCTTCTGTGACTATATAGTTGAAATAAATTTCTATACGAAATGTGAAAAACTGTTAACGATCACCAGAAATCGAATGAAACGGAACCCTGGAGGTGTTTTTGAACTCGCATAAAGTCGAAGACGTCACTTGTGCAGCTCGCTACCGGGTACTGATTGCGAGCAACCTTCTGTCAGAGGATTTAAGGAGAGGACCAGGACCAGAGCCAGAGCACCGAGCTGAGGGTAACCAGTTGGCAAGATTTGTTAACGTGGGCGCAATGACCACTTCACAATACCTCTAACGATCCGCGAGATTCTTGGGCGCTCCCTTGGGCCACCCCGAGAGGATTTAGGACCGGATTTCTTCCGAAGTAAAGTTGAATGGTCCCCGAAACGAAGGGCGATGTCTTAGCGCCCACATATATACATATAGGTATATATATATATGTATGTAACACACCGTCTCATTCTGGGCCTAGATATCTGAATGGGAGTCCGTCCTCTTCTCTCGCCTTTTTGGCAATACGTAAAAAAAAAGAAAAAACGAAGTAGAGTTTTATAAGCCGACGTGCGCCTAAGCAGTTTCGCGTTCAATGCCCTGACTGCTCCAGACGACGGTCGCAAGATTTATTGACAACGATCTTAAGAAGAGTTCGAGAATCCTGCTGCAGGACTGAGAGAATAAAAAATCGACCACTGGGTGACTAACCAAGTTACTCTCGATCCCGGAAAGTATACAGCTTGCAATGGGACCTGGTTGATGTCCTCACCGAAATTTTCTCGTTAGCGAAAAAGAATTTTTGCTGTCGTTTTATCTTATGTGTTCGGTCTTTATAGAGATTTTGCTGCGCGTAGGTATGAGTATGAAACAGACGATGCTGCATTGAAGCTATCCAGAGGATTTCTTGTTTTTAACCCGTGCTTTCCCCCTGGAGGATTCCCCGGGTTGATGGATCACGAAGAAAGACTTCACGGCGTAGTACTGCGGCGCAGTTCGACGTAGAAAATCGAACAACTACCTATATACGGTTACCCGGTGCAAATCAGGAGCAAACAAGAGGTAAACGGGATAAATGGAGGGGGTGAGGTTCGCGCATTCGCATTCTACGGCGCCGGGTTCTTCCGGTTTGTGTGCGCCGGTTCCCGTTACTCCCCAAGATAGAACGCGCGTTAGACTCACGATTGTGCTAATGGGTCAAATTGCGGGTAAGACTGCCTCCTAGACGATCCACGCTCGATGCACGTGACTACCTATACATGTATCGAGTCACTTACCGACTGAACTATACGGTAGTTGGTATTCGCAAACTTTACTGAAACACGCGCCCAAATTTATCCAATTTTCATGCAACTGTTGCTATTTTCTCCATTCCACTCATTGGCATCTTCTATAGCAAAAAGTTATCGACAACTTATTGAATCGCAGAATTCAGTGTCATCGACTTGCGGTCAGAATGAGGAAACGAGGTTGTCGTTCAATTCGTTTTTTACAATTTCTCGAAGATGGAATCGAGTGGTTTTCCAGAACGTGACTCGCATCTTCGGAATTGAACTCCATATTTTGATATTATTATTTTTCTAAATCATGAAGAGTATTTATGGCACTGTTTAGTGAAGTAATCAATCAATCAATTACCCATGAAAACGGGATGCCGTGAAAAAAAAAAAAACGAATCGGTAATTGCTCGTTCCTACCTAGAATCTAATTTGGCCATTTAACTCGTCAATCATTCGATCGATCATCGTTACTCGAAGAATGGAGTTATTTGCTCTTTTTTCTTGCGGTTTTTGGAGGGTTGAATGAGGAGCGGCGAATTCTCATGAAAGACTAAACTATTAAAAGTATTTTTCAAGTCTTGAGGTTAAAGTAAACGCTCGTTTCAAAGAACTCGAATCAATATCGTTCTTTTTAGCTGTTTAGGTACAGTAGACACTTCAGATTCGTGGAACTTCTTTCACTGCAGAAACTATACCCAGGACCGGACCGACGTACAGATAGATTCACTTGAAACTACCAATCGCAGGTCTCGGAAAAAAGGACCAAACTTTGCTTCGGGTAACGTATAATAACTTCCTAGGAAAAGAATTCCGCTTCTAAATCAACGGTCTGATTCATAAGTTATAGCAAGTCTTGTATAAGAATCGCATTTCAATTTCTCCTATCGGGATTCGCATATTCGAATCGAAGTTTTTCATCGCGAAGAAAGTATCGACGATACATATGATCGTCTGATCGTGGAACTTATTATTCCATCGGCTCTGATGTTTAGCGGTTCAACGATTCTTCGGAGCACCGCAACGCCTTGCGACGCGACCGCGACGTCGACGACGCGACGCCTGAATACAAATCTGGTGTTCGAAACGGGCGTACATGTGGTCGGCTGGCTGGCTGGTTGGCTGGCCCTTCGCTCTTCACTTTCATACTTACTTAGGCGAGGATGCAAAGTCCTGTAGCTTCGAATGGACCAGTCGCTATACGCGGACTGTAAAAGGCAAACCCGTTGTACCAGCACCGGCACCATTCGTGGTCCGCAGGCATTCCGCGCGACGCCAACCTCCCGCCAGTCCCCGACGTTCCCGACGTCCCCAACGTCCCGAACCCTCTTCATGGGACACGCAATATAACGCAACCGTATGCAGTCACCTTAGTATCGTGGCATACTATCAGAGGTGCGAATTCTTACGCGGTTACAAACATCTGCTACATCGGAACTGACTCATTCAATATACCCGTAAACCCGCGAAGTATAGCTGTGGATACGAAGAACCGCCAATTGATTTTCCGAAACTGTTTAACATGCATCGGATATATATATGGGAACGTTATTCGTGATGTAACGGAGCTTTGACGACTACATGATTACAGTAGCTAAATCGCCGTAAAGATATTGAAGTATGTTTTTAGGTCGATTCAAATGTTCGTAACTAATAATGCTACCTATTGATTAATGATCTTAAATTCGGCATTAATTTCGTTCATTTTTACAGTGGCATATACAATATACCTACATATAATATACATCAAATTATTTCATCTCTACTGTTACACGTTATTTATCATCCATTCGAAGGCTGAGCATCTTGTTCTTTTTTTTTTTTTTTTTTATATATATTCTCTGACAAGTGTTTTGCTAACTCTTACAGCACGATTTTTTTACAATCTATTATTCGATACGAGCAACGGTTTTCAACGAGCCGACAGTAAGTATTCGAGAATATTTTTCGTCTCTCATTCAACGTAAAGAATCACAACGCGCCCAACGATATTATAACAAAAATCTTACCGAACGGAAAACATTATCGAAAAGATCTCATGTGCATATATATATACTATAAAGGCTCGAACATCTGGTGATGGTGTTGCGTTACCCGCGACAAGAAACGTGGGATGCGCATTTATTCATCATTTTATTGTATAGATAGATTTTCAAGTATATAAGCTGTACGACGGACATTATACCTACTCTTTGATATAAGATGTTTGCTTTTGAATTGAATACCTGCATGACGTCGGCGTGTCTTGCCATGGACGTCTCTATTGATGCTAGTCCAGGCGGAGACTGCATATAAGGTTTAGTTGAAGAAAAAAAAAAAAAACACGAATAAAAAGAACAAATTTCGATCAGAACCGGAGCCTTTTTCATTGTCAAGAATATATAATATATATCTCGGGACCTTTGCTCATTGAAATATATTGTTAAAAGTAGTTGAGACGTGTGATTGACGAAAGGATATATATATAGGCATACGTGGACAAGTTCTTAACCCCGCATTCTCGACGCGTTTCTCTTCAGTTCGGAATTGTAACGAGCTTTGAGAAAAAAAAATAAAGAAAAAGAAGAAAAAAAGTTTGTCTGCAAAACAATGTCGACGGATATGCATCTGTAGATTTATCAAATATCATCATGACGCCCCCCCCCCCCTTCCAAATGTCTCCAGAGATGCATTGACGTTAAAGTGTCAAATCTACACGACACATATATAATAGTATATTTATATAGGTAGATATAGGTATATGCGGGGATGCTGATTTATACGTAAGATTAAAGTTCCCACAATTGTATGAAAAGTGACAGTTTTGATTTAACCATATGTAGGTACCCACTCCGTATCAATAAGGCTCAACAAAACGGTATGCACTTTCTGTACAAGACCGATTAATTATAATACGGGCTGTGGTTACGCGTGTGTCACAGTAATCTAGTTTGTCGTTTCGTTGTAAGAACAGTCTATACTTGCCTGATGGTATCTGGCCCGCATAGCAGACATAGCCCAGATATACAGGACAAGAGAAAGTAATGATCTGGTGACTTTGATCGCTATAGATATATAGATGAAGTATATGTATAAGTATAGAGGTTTATACATACTCATACCCATATATACACAAATATCTATATAAATATCCGGCATTTTGTTAATAGAAAATAATAGATAGAGCCACTACTTGTACGGGTTTATATGTATAGTAGAGACTGCCTCTTGGTCTCTGTAGCCCGTCAATGGTACATGAGTTACACGTGACAGAGTCAATGATCGGAGGATCGCGAAGGAGCGTAGCTGAGGGAGGCTCTGCACCGACGACGAAGAGTCTTGATCCTATGAGATAAGGATCTTGTTTTAAAGATAAAAGAGGATAGAAATAAGGTATAGAACAAGGCATTCTCTCCGCGTAAACGGGCGAAGGGTCATAAGATCAGAGGCTATGAATTAAATCACGTTATACCTATTACGAACGAGTGAAGAGAATTTCAATTTCAAGTTAAAAATTGGTAAAAAGATATGAGCCACGGATATTATGCCGAGTCGTTAGATATACTAGTATGATATTGCGTATGAATATTACAGGTGAAAATAATTAATATCCTACCATTGGAAAATACCAGTAGCAGAAGCGCTACGAGTATTAATTAACATCCCGAGAGTATTTAATCGTGTTAATACTGCCACTATGTCATGTTCTTTGAAAACACGTAATCCCAGACTTTCTCCGTATGAAAAATTCCGTAATGATTCTCCGTCATCCACTAGGTTGACTGGAGGAATTTCATTCGGTATTTTTGCACTTGGCTAATTCTGGGTATACCTGTTTGCCGTTTTGTTTCAATAAACGGGTCGACTCCCGAGAACATAAAATTCCGATAGTGGCATTTACCTCGACGAAGCGCCGTGCCGCACCGCACCACACCACGCCACGCCACGCTACACCGCTCCCAAAGTTTCGTAATTGGTAATTAATATATTCCTGGTAAAGTTAAATCTATCTATTACCTTTTTTTTTTTTTTTTTTTTTTTTATTCCCAGTAATAAAAGCCGAAGAAAGGGAGCCAAAAATAAATAAAAAAAAATGATGCCGCTGCATGCAGTTGCAGCCAGACCAAGTTGCCGATCAGCCTTCGGCACTGGGTTGATCGCCGACCTGGAAGGGGAATTATTTGCATTTTAATTTGCATATTAAAACAAGAGTCGTCGATCACCGAAGCAAGCTGCGAAATATGATACTCTCCCCGCTGCCGTCGCATTAACGTTGTAAAGTTGAGTTACATGACCGCAAGGCAACTCGACGGCCATGAAACCGCCACGCATGCCGATCTTGAAATATGCACCCGCGCCGCCAGATCACCGACGGAACACGTTAACAGATCAGCGAGTTATTATACGGAGGCTGCACTGCTTCGGCGAGTCTGAAGCCGCCGAAGAGCAGAGGCCTTACTGACCGAAAGAATCGACTGCCGTACGAGAGAGCATATAGGTCGAAAGGCTCAATTTGCGTCTGGAATCGTTCCATCTAACCCTCCAGGCAATTTTCGCAACCGAAAAAGAGGATGAAATTTCTTGGTAATTTCCTCCTATCTGATCGTAGGCGAATCTATGACCAATTAAGTTTTAATAAAAAGTGAGAAAAAGGTTCCCTTTCAAGAAATATTCGATTAGTATAAGATGGTAAATGTGTTTGAATTTTTATTGTATATAATGATGAAAGCAATATTTCTGACTGAAATTTTGCTAATTTTCATGTTCTGACTAAATCGCCGTTTGTTACCCGACACTTGATTCATATCTGCCGTGAACATTGTCGTTACAAATAATTGAACGTTTTGAGTATAGGAAACTAAATCTTTTGAGTACCTACCAGGTGTCACGTTCTAGAAACGTTTAAAATGAGTTAAATTTCAGGTTGTGAAAGCTAAGCCAAGAATATAATGATAGAAACCTAGCTACGTTATCCGGTTCTGGATACAACCTTGCGTTTAAAAATACTATATACCTACTACAGAGGAACAATTGAGCTGAATTTCAAACTTACATATCAAGGTATATAACATACATTTTATAAACCACGAATGAAGACAGTGCGCACTTACCTTAGCACTTACAGCGACGTGTTTCACCTCGATGCACTACGGTACGGTCTTCATGCGTGATTAACGTAACGTGATTATCACGCGGACTGGACCAGTTCCGATTTAATGAGAATTATAAACGACTGTAAGTATACCTTTGCATATATGGATTACGGACTACCGTGTGGTCCGACTAGTCTGGGATACTAAAGCAAACTAGATTTGACTGTCTATTTTGTTTAACACATCAAATTTTCGACGGTCGATTAGGTTTTGCAACACTATAGGAACAAAGCAATTCACTGAATTTTAGCTTAATAAGCGATCATTGGTTTTTGGCAAACACTTTTACACTTTTAGTGTAAACTTTCAGAAACTTATCAGAGGCAGCTTGCATCAGCATGCAGTGTGACGTCGTTACTCATACGCAATGTATACCTATATTATAATGATGAAACGAGGGAAAACTTGGATAATTACAGCTCGACGCGTGGTTGGTAAGAGGTAATAATTTCGAATGACATCAGTTACGCTAACGTCTCGTGATCTTTTTCTTTGTCCTTTTGCTTTTTGCTCTCCATTTTCTCGTCGTCAAATTGTTGACATTACCTGGACAGCCTACTGTCCTCATAAATTTCTCCTTGACACATATATAAATGTCCGGTGTAAAGAATTCGTCCATATTAGCTTTCGACGAATTAGTGTCACGGAATTATGTGCTTAAACACCATAAGTACAAGCTGGTTAAATGACGTTGTACTAACTATAACAAAAACTAAGTGCTACCGGATTTTCTCCAAGCCTCATTCAAAGTTTTCGTCAGTTTTTTTTTTTTTTTTTTTTTTGTATCTTTTCTAATCGCATTGAATTATCAAGCTAATGATACAGTCTTTTAATTAAGTTAAATCATTACCAAAGCGTGATGAAATAATTTGACTAATTTGGCAGTCGAAAGCTTCTGCTAGAGTTTTATTGACCAATGTTCGTAACCTGTTTGAAAGAGATTCTTGGTCTTGACTGTCTAGTAAAAAATGGGTTTCTGACGATGCTGATCAACCTCATGATCTCTCGAGATAACAGTGAAATCTGAAACGCGTAATCGTTCCGCGCAATCTTGTGGCCATGAATCTCTTACCTTAGACGGAGAAGTTCTCTGCCAAGGAAACCGCGAGTCACAAATTCTACACCTGGGGCACTGGCCACCTGTATAACTAGTCAAAGTAATTGAGACTCGGTTGTAACTAAAATTAAGCTAATTTTCTTAATCTTATCTAGATTCTCGGCGCACGCGAGGACGATCTAAGAATAGTCACTGAATAATAACTTGGCGTTTGCTCAATTGAAAATTAGTATCTAATACGAAGAGATTTATTAATTAATTTTTACTCACCCATTGCTCGTTGGATTTCACGGTATTGTATCATCTTAGAAACGTAGTATGGTAATTGTTTTATTCTCTTATAGATATAAGGATGAATGATTTTATTTCACAATATTGTCTTGAATATACATAATATACAAATATTACAATTTCTATTATGGGAAAAGGTTAGATCAATATTGCTCACGCAATTATACCTATGTGCCAGGATGAATGAAAGCACATTTATTTTCATCAAGCTAGAGAGCAATGCATACCTGAATTTAAGAAAAGTACTAGTATCTCCTAGCTTAAACTATGTATAGGTATTTTTTTCTTCCTCCTTCGGTATACAAACTCGGTTTAACACGTTAAATCACACATTATAGTTATTTCGATATTATATTTAGTGCATTCAAACGACTAATTCATTACACGGTATTATTTAAACCAATATCATTCTAGGTCGGAATGGTTTAACGCGAAGCTAATTTTCTCATAGATATTTATTACACTTGGTCAGTTGCAAACGATGACCTAATAGTTAATCACGTTTTTTTTTAACCCTTAAGCGGGTATACGTATACAGTTTTGATATTTCAAAACGATATCTGAGCCCGCCTCAACACGGTAGTTGAATTTTTAAAAAAATCTACTATGGCCGCTAGGTTGATAAACCTACAAGAAACACCGATCGACTATCCGTGTAGAAATCTTAGGTACACATCCAGGCGAGAAGGCAGAAATCAATTCACCCGTGGGACCGTAATCTCGTTCTGCACGCACACTATCATACTATTTACCTGTGACCGTGTGCTGGACACGCGTAATTATACCCGCTGCACGCATTGCGTGGAGTCCTATACCGAGCACCAAGTGAACACGGCACTTCTATGCGCCGTTAGCTAGTCGCGCCCAATTACCGGGGCGTTTCTCCGGTACCAGCTATCCAATTTAATTACTTATCATCCTGCTACTCGCACCGGTTTCATTGTCACAGAATTTAGGTATCAAAAATATCAGACCCTCACTCATACTCACTCCTAATCGTCACTTCCGATAAATTTTCGATGGCACTTCCAGTTTCATCGTAACTCAGAATATTACTGATCTCAAGCCTCAGCAAACAGTGTTATAAATCGCTTCTTCTTCCTCTGTGCTACCTGAGGTATCAGAAATCGCAGAATGTGAAGCGAGCTTAACGTATCCTCTGTCTCTTTCCTTCGTCCCCTTCTTCCCAGGTGGTGGATGTTTTTCCTTTTGACTATCATGAAGGACACTTCCTGTCGGCTCGCAGATTTCCGCATAAATATCCTCTGGTCTTGGTGGTGGAGTGGCTGGTAGTGGTGTGAGGCTATCCCTGACCCTGGAATACGGTGGATCAAGTTCTGGATGAGTCTGTACTTCCAGAACACTGGTGGACACAGATCTCTGAACCTGTTGTCTGTTCAGCGCTATCCCGGGTAAAAGGGAGGTCGCCTCGGATTCAAGACTTGCGTATCTCTCCGGAGTCCTCATGCCGATCTCCGGTCGTACAGCGAAGGTGAATGAGGCTGATTTTTTAGCTGGATTTCTGCTTCGTCCGCCATGAGCTATCCTGGAAATCCGGTCCAGGAATCCATTCCCGTTACCACTTTGTCTAGTCTGGCTTCGGTCCCTGATAGTGGTCTTCTTTATGTGCTCCAGGCCCTCTTTTAGACTTTGGAGAATCGGCTTTGTTTCTGGCTTAGATTTTATCTCCTTTAGGTTAAGCTCCTTCAGTTCCAAGTTCGTCGCCGCAGGCTTCGGCGGAGCTACTCTAGGCTCGGTCGCCCTCTGGTCCAACGCTCTTCTGTGAACATGGAGAAAGCCCCAGGGAAAGGATGAGCCCGTTATCGGTATTCACGAGGTGGCTACGAAAAGGGAGTTAAATATTATGGTGTAAAGTTCCTTACCTGCAGGCGGACAAGAGTCGTTGCATCTTCGGCGAGGCCAGAAGTCTGGCCTCCGAGGGGCATCCCAGTCTTGCTCTTTTGACGCGAGGTGCCGTAGGCCCCGTTGCTACTAGCTCCAGGAGTTCCGGGATCGTAGATCCCGGCAATGGTCTCTCGGGCATCAGCGGTACAGCACAACCCAGGACGATAGGACCTCGAGTCGCTTCTTCTAGCTGCATGAGGCCAGTGTAATCCCTAGGAAGTGGAATCGGTAGAGGTCCAGCTACGAGGCGGACCTGTGCAGAAAGATGAAAAAACGTTTTGTTTCTTTCGCTCTTTTCATTTTCCCTATCATATCTGCATTTGTAATTCTTTTCTACCTTTAAGGGCAGGTCTCTCCTAGCCAGCTGGTGTACCCTGTAAAGAACCGCGTCGCTACCGGTGTCCAGGTTCCCGCTTTGACAAGTCGCGTAAAATTCGCCTCTAGTTGATAGAGGAGCGAACAACTCATGCCCATGAGAGTCTAGACACTGAGCATACTGATCTCTCTCTGATGACCTGGAACTTTTTCCCTCTGGCATGTTCCCGATAACGCCCGATACTCCTGTGGATATCGGAGCCCTTCGAGTGTCCTGAAAGACGGCTGCTAACCGGAGTACCTCACCGGCTCGAACCGTCGTTTTGGTGTAGTGAGCTCTAAGGTTACCATTTTCTGTCGAAAGAATGGTCATTATGTCTTGATATTTGTCTTCATTCAAACCAGTTAGTCAAGTGAATTTGAGTAAACTTTCCAGCGTAGTATTTAAGGGTTTCTATTATTATTGGTTTCCTACTGTTGGTCTCATGCTGTGACTGAATAAAAATGAATGAGTAAACTAAATCCATGAAAAGGGGTCAAGTTAGGTGAAGGGTTAAACGACTGGGTTGTCGTTCGCTTGAATTTGTATTCAGCTCGAGTGAGGTGCCGTTCGGATGCAAATCTTATGATAAAAGATAGTCTTCTAAGGAGATACCGATCTCTTTAGAATAGAGGTTCGTCGTTTGTTCGGCCCCTCGATCCCCTTCGAGTAGGTAAGGCATGCTCACGGAGGTCTGCCGTATTAATCATGCGGACTGTCCCATTTGAATATGTCGCCACAAATATCTGACTAGCGATCAAGCGGCTATACGTATGGCTGCACTATACAACAAAATGACGTATTACAAGAAGGCGCTACCGCACTCAGTGTGCACAGTGCACCAAGCATGGGCAATGAGACGAGTATACGAGAGAGCCTGGAGCTGAGAATCATTCATCTTCAGGCATTCTTTCAGGAATGCCAATTAAGTGAAATTCAAGCTCTCCTCTGTAGTTTCTTCCATATATATATATCACAAAGTACCATTTTTTCTTCTTTCTACCATTGATTTCTTTTTTTTTTTTTTTTCTTTTTTTTCTTCTTTGCGAGTGAAAGAGATCGAACACCGGTCATAAGCAGGAATCTAGATTCTAGTCGATTGCAGTGAAATCGTGAACTGAAAGAGAGGCTCTGTCCCACCTCGAGTAATACCTCTTCATCCTCGACGTGTCATTGGCCTTTGACGCGCATAAATATGCCTCTATGAAGCCAGGCTTTCGCGACACCTATTAAGTTACTTGCTTACTTCGCATCTACGGATATGTACGTTACATACATCGAGTTTCATGTCACGGCCAAGCACGTTGCACACACTGATATACCCACCTATACGATTGCCTCTCGCGCGTGACGGCTTGTGCAGTATAGTATATGGTGAATAAGGCGCAGCGCGCATTCTCCTAGCGCGAAATTTTCCTACGTGCGTTGCGGTCAATAAGTACAGCAAGGGTGCCCTGCGACGTGATCTGAACACCGATATTCAACGATTATTAATTGAAATAAAAATCTTCTTTCTTCTTCTTGCCTCTTTCATCTTATATGGATAAATGAATCTCTTCAATTTTCACGCAATCATGACGCGGGGTATAAAAGATTACCGAGATTTTGATCGCCTGCCCAATCTCCGATGGGTTAGAGGTGATGCCCGTGCCTCATACACGATATTTAACCACCGGCTCTCTCTTATATATTGGAACATATAAGTACCGCAGTGCGTCTACCCCGAAGATCAACGCCTCTTCGCCCTCTCGCAGCTGGGGTTCGCGGTCGAGACGAATGACGCAATTAACACGACCCAGCTCGTTCCCTCGGGACTCTTGCGTGCCGTTTATGGCCCGCCAATCCAGGGGAACCTTTGACGCCGGCGACGATGTTGCGTTCACTCGTAAACGGAGCCGTTAAACGTGGAATAAGTACGTGGTGCAACTTCGATTCGTAAAATGCATTTCTACGCGAGCTTTATCGCTCTCAAGGTATCGCATCGCTCTTTTCTTCCATCTCGATCACCTGGCGACGTGAGTATGTAGGTTGAATGTATTTCTTTCTCGTTTTCATCTTTTGGACGCAAAAATATAACGAGGTATAGATACAATCAATAATAGAAAAGAAATACCGCACGAAATAAACCAAAGTCCTTTTTGCTGTTCTCACCTACTTTTGATAGCAAACGTATGTGTCGTGCGTGGCAGAGTGTATACATATAGAACCGTTAGTAACACGGTCGTCGATCAAACTTTGAATAGAAGTTAAACGAGTCGGTTCTCGTGAAGTTTCTACAATGCCAGTTGAAATTGCGTCTAACTGTCGCGTGTGGAATAGAGAATTACGAAGTGACAAACGCCGTGAGTCACTACGTAGATATTGTGCACTTACTCACACCAGCCTTATAAGCAACTAGGGACAGTCCTCAGGCATGAACTCGTGTGGGTAGGACCGAGTAACCAGATAGGGAATAAAGTGCAAAGTGCATTAAGTGAGTTTCAAACTCCTATTATATCTACGGGGTGCAGCTGATATTATGCAACAAATACTCACCCATTTTTGAATGCGTAAGGGTGTAAGCTCGGAGGGGTTTCGCCAAAAGAAACGCCGGAACTCCAGCGCGTACCAAAGCCCCGACTCTTCTGTAAACTCTGGCACTTCCGGTACCGCTGCTTACCGATACGACTGAAAACCAACCTGTAAGAAACAGAGAAGGGAAAAAAAATTAGGATTAGTGACATTAAGCTTAGTCTGGTCGCCTATATTGTTAGATATTTTATAAGATTTCTTGAATAGAAAAGGTAAACTCATAAATAGTTAAGAATATCTTTCATCCGTCAATTGAGCTTTATGGTCGTCAATTATTCAGTCTCATTGTGATATTGTAGTTGATAAATAAGTGTAATGTGATAAAATGCGCATGATGTACGCCCTATGCAAATGGCATAGGGGTTGGATCGATAAAATGTTAGGATTCCTCGGGCTGCAGTTAAAACTGAAGGTAGAGGTAGGAGGTACATATGGTGTATAGGTACATCTACAAGATCACGTACCTGGGGTAATTTAAATAAGAAATTTACTACCAACGTAGGAGAACTGAGACAGAACAGGTCAAGATAATCGCGACGTAATTTACAATCGAAGGTACACATCCGTTTCTTGTCATTGCTATTTACTATTTACTATTAGTATTTACAGAGGGCATAAGGTATAACTCCGAGGACCGATTAGCAAGCCTGCTTGCAGTTTATACGATATCTCCGCCATCTTGAATTGATTTATAACGCGGACTCAAAGTCGATTCTAATTTTATTTCAATTCAGTAAATTTATCGGAAATTCTCGCGTCTTATACTGTAACCTATAAATCCACTCTTACAGTATACTCGTTCATCATGGAAAGAAGCCGGAACCAATCCGGACGTATACGTGACATAAAAATAAATAAATGATTCTGATCGAGGAATGAATGCCTTGCCTTCATAAGGACCTCTGTACCCAATCTCTGGGGAGGCCTCAGGGCTGCCCTGGGGCCTAAGCAATTTAGCCTTAGGCTTGTCGATGAAGAGTTGGGGAGCCTCTAATTGGCGTGAATTTATTGAATCGGTACCAGACACCAGCCTAATCACGTTTTACCAATTTGCGCCATTCCATAGTCAAACGAGGATCGGCACAATTATTGAGACATTCTACAGGTGCGTTGCGTAATAAAGTTTCACCTCGACGTACTACTTGCCCTTATATTGGCCGGCGATAATTATCGGAGATAACTGAACCATGTATAGCAGATAATTTTGCCTTCGTGGCAGCATGTTGCGGCTGTTAATTAATTTCAGCCTAATTGCTAATGCCGAAGAAGTGATGCGAATATCATAATCAATTATAATGCAATCGAATTTTTCGCACTGCGTAAAACCGATAAAACACACGAAGAGTTGAGCGTTACTGCAGTCATACGAGCTCCCCTGTCACCGAGGCTTATCCCTGGGGTGAAAAAAACGGGCGTGACTTTTACGTTGGTAGTTTGCAATTAATTTAATTGCTCGGGTCGACTGACCGTGGGGTTCTTCCTGCTCTTGTTCTTTTCGTCTTTCTCGTTTTTCACCGATAGACTAGCAGTGGATCAGCGGGAAATCCGGGCTACAAAAGGAACAGCCCAAGTTCTACGGCGAATTTTTATGCGGTCGCTAACAAGCTGTTATAAACTTTATACAATCTCGGTGTTTATAGCTCGCAAAGTCGTTTTTACGAGCCTCGAACTTTGCTATTATTTATTTTTACGACTCGGTTTGTACGCCGAGGGGCTTGAAACGATATAGTCTTGTATGGAAGAATTTTTGAACGCGGGTGGAGCCGCTGCCACTGCCCTGCACAGCTATTAGCGAAGTATTAACCGAGTCTATAGGATCAAGTTCGCAGTCTCATGAGACTCCGATATCAATCAAACGTCTTGAAATCGTGTTTGTAATATCTCGAAACGAGATTAGAACTGCCCACGCCAGGTGAGAAACGATCTCGTAGGTGGCAATCAGCGATCGTACGAACGAAGAATCCCATTAAAATTGACAGGACCTCATCTAGCCGCTCAACGAACCAGATTTTTTTTTTTAGCCGAAACAACTTTTTGCACATGTCTTTCAGATGATTGTCTCCTCGGCACACCTATTTTTGCAATTGTCTATAAAAATACCGTCTATAACGATAGAGTGTGTAAATCTGTCGGGAAAGTAGATACTTACATGTATCTCAAGGCACACATAGATACCAAGTCGTCGGTTCAAAGGCAGTTGACTTTTCAATCACCGTAACACAATGAGATATCTGAATCTGGGTCATTAAGTAATACTCTCTAGTTTTGTTCAACTACCGAGTATACCGAGCTCTCTGTCGAACACGTATATGTGTATCCGCGTATATGTACGTATAGTCATACTAGAAGTAGGTATGTGGTATAGTGCGGCGATCTCAGATGCGTGGATCCCTACCTGCAGCCTTATGTAACGGTGTTAGCTTGTAATTGGTTAATTGTAAGTCGTCTAATAAGTTAGTTAACGGTGCCCTAATCGTTTCGTGTAAATTAACGGCGACAAGCGGTTGCAGCTTCACACTCCTTGTTATCACTTGAATAGAGGGTAGGGGTTACGTACTATAGGGAAATAAATGAGGTGATCGAGAACCTGCTCCAAGTTAGCATTCAACATTTAAGTTTTCCATAAATCCGCTATAAATCCTTTGCAGAATGAACTCGAAGTGCAATTCATTCAGACATTCAGAAACGGTTGTATTCTTATTTCTATAAAAAGAACCTGCTTTTTCAACTGGTGTGATACAAAGTGTATAGTCATCTGTATAATGAGGTTTTTGGCTCCGACCAGAAGACTAGATTCTAATTTATAAATTAGCATTTCTTGCTAGAGATGTAAACGCGATTTTAATACAAGTATTTTACCTGAGATCGATCAAATATATAACAACTGTTTGTTAACTCACTCTTATACCTCCGACAGTGACAATGGTTTAACTTTCTCTGCTCGTCAGACTATACAGAGTTTAGAACGATCGAGGCTGCCGCTCGTTTATTGATTCCAATTCACTTTCTGCAAAGAATCAACTGGTTGAACGTCATCGAATTCATTAGATTCGTAAGGCGGATCTAGAGGATTGACCAGTCATTGTGGGTAAGGAGAAATCGCCACGGATTCGAAATGCTTATAAATCGATGATGGACAAGGGTCGTAACAGTGCGGCACGTTGCCATGCCTTAATAAAACATTTTTTAACTCTTGTAATGTTACGCAATTTTCCGTTACGTCGATCGTCCGCAAATAAAGTGTTCGAGCAATGTGACGCTTGAACAATAAAACTTTTGACGTATTCAACAAGCGAATCGAAAAATTAATTTTTCAACTACCTCATAGCTTAGAGTCGTTATTACGTATCGATAGAGACCGCAGTATCCTATGTCGAAATAGTCCAATAATTTAGCACGTATATATACTATATGTTATAGAAAATATTAAGTGTAGCTCTGTAGCTAAAGGCGAAGAACGGTTAATGATTTACGATATAGGTATGTAATTGGTAATGACTTCCTTGAAGATATAATTTAAAACAATTAAAACCATGATAATAAATAATATTGAAGTTTTGGATGAGCATGAATAATAAAAAGAAAAAAGAAAAAGACCATATCGCGGAATGATATCGCGTCAGCTTTAGTGTATAACTTGTTTCTCAACTTTTGAATATTGTGTAATATGAACCGCGATGAAAATATGCCGCGGCAATAGGTCGAAATTTAATTCGCTTGTAAATGTCGATTCAAACGATGCCATTAATCAAGTTTGTATAATATAGTGGCGCAGTGACGAAACGAAAATGATAACACTTCATTTTATACTTCAACATCCATACATAAATATATTATAAACTTGTACAAACTTCGAGGTGTAGGTATACCTTTGTACAAGTAAATATGATCACAAATATAGCCGGTATAGTCACGATCCTTTGCAGGCTTGCTGCGTGGCGTAACCTTCGAGCTTTAAGATTAACCGGTAAATGGGCGAAAATAAATCAGGCTTTCTTACAATATACTGAGTATTGTAGCCAGCCTTTGTAAATGTAAATCAACCGCGGGCAAGTATAGGTTGCGACGCCGAATTTGCGATTGTAATTCTTACGAAAGAAGCCGCCGCGTCGAGGCGACCAGGACTAAAATGGTGATATGACTCCCTCGTTCGCGTACATCATACATGTTACTATACATATACCCGACACTGGTACTCCATCAATCTAATCGAATCTGTTGAACGTTACCGAAATAACGCGTGTAATATTTCTATAGGTATAGAATCGAGCCGCGAGCATCAAGATCCGTTATTCAACCATACCTAAAGGATCGTTGTGCAGGACCCATGGGACTTGCCGATAAGCGGTGTAACCGCAATGTAGTCTTTCATACATCCACCCATCCCATGCGTCTACATGTACATTAAATGCATCCACGCGGACTACCTACCGGTGAAATACAGTTACCGTTACAGTTCGCCATTAATATGCGATTAAGTATGGAGTGGAAGAGCTGCCACTCGTTGAAAGACTCTTTGCAGATGCGGGGGGACTGGGGAGAGCCGTTACAAAATTGGAAACGGAAGATGTAGAGGTACTGGTGGGAAGTAGTGCACGATTTTTATACGCCTATGATATAGTCTTACTTTCGACTGAACATATGTAGATATAATATGTGGCGATCAAGACTGGAGCCAAATTACTCAACGGGGACCACCGCGGACCTCTGCAGGCTGTAGAAGAATTCCTTGGAGAGAACGATGTGTCCATTACAACAGCGACGCGGAGGTCAGGGCGACTGGAAGCAAGACTGAATTCCTTCCTTCACTTTCTCGTTGAGCAACCGCAACAGCGAGGTAATATCGCGTATAACCAAGTGAGTTTGTGATTTTGTCGAACCAGATCAGCACACCGAGTGAAGGTGGCGAACAGGAATCAATTTTGTTCCAATGAACTTGAGAAGTGGAACGCAATCGGCACCTTACGTCATCACTCATCGTAGTACTGCGCGATGAAATTGCATGAAAGTCCATATAACCACGAAGTGCATCTCTGGTTACAACATTTCTGATGGGTTTTATTGCCGTTTTTAAATAGCTGCAGGTGAGCGAGGTGTCTGCGGGATTACGTAATGCGCTGAAATTTGCATGTCGTAAGGATCGAACGATTGGCAAGGAGAGTCCTGATAGTCTGACTTACTTGGTATAGTAAATAGTTGATCGCTGGTTAGCTGAAACAATTTCTTTTAACATAGCAGAGATCACGATGCTGAGCCCTGCCCACTATTCAATAGTAGCACGTACATTGCGTAAGTCCATAACGAGCGTCTATCTCACTCTTCATCTCGCTCTTCCGATCTCTTCCTTTCTCTGTCTATCTCCGAGCGATTTAAGCTACTCGCGATTATAGTGGAAGCAATTTCGTATGCTAATTTGGATTTGGATATAAAAAAAAATAGGCCTAGAGGCTAGCGGAACAACCTTGGAATTTTATGATGCGGCGAGGCACGTCGCGTAATATCAAGCTGTCCGAACGAAAATATATATCATATCCATAGTAGGGAATCAATTAAAAATCCGATTGCAAACTATCGTTTGACTAACGGGGACAGACTGACGCGATGGTACATTGTCGTCCATCGTATCTGTACCTTGGAGAAGCGGTAAGACTCCACTTATGGTAAAGTAAATGCACGTAATCGCTGAAGACTAGAGTCATTGACCCAATTTTTATGGAAAGCAGCTAGGCAACGACAACAGTTTTTAGAAATAAAACAGATTTATTAGACAAGGACTAGAAAAATAAACTAGATAGAAAATAAAATTGTATTAAAAGACAGATGAGTCTTCAGAAGTCTCTAAGGATAGTTCTCGAGTATAATTCCTCGTACAGCATTGCCTGTATCTTCATACGCATCTTGATTCGCTTGTGACGCGATAGACGCGTCATCTGCTGGTACAAGGACAGCAAAAAGTGATAGTCCTCGTCAAGGTGAAAAGTCTCGTTGACAGGATTCATTCCCAGGCTTTTGGATTCGGGTGTCTCCAAAATTTCAACCTCGGGACGATCGTGTCTTACGACAATAACGTCGCTATTCTCCTCTTCGCCAATATTTGCCTTCCTGAACAATTGAGAGTTCGAATTCTCTCGCATCGTCAGGTCATCCAGGTGCCAGAAGTCCCCGGGATGATTTGCGGAATTTTCTGTTGCACTTACTGAAGTCATTTTAGGTGGTGCGGGAGATCCTTTATCCTCGTAGACGACATCCGGCTTTTTCCATCCATTCCTGAATTCATTTGCTTCTATAATTTCCACAGAGGAATGAGGCTGTGAAAAATTAACCAGTTGGGCCTCAGGATTGGCGAAAGAATTTGCATCCACTTCTAAATTCTGGTTCGCGTCATTCCGACGGATTACAATTGGCTCGGCTCTTTGCATGCAACTTATCAACATCCTTGCACATTCGAAAATTCTTTCGTCCTGGGGCCCGTCGATTATCGACGATTCCTCAGTTCCGACGTGAGCCACAGAAGCGGTCAGTTTCTGGTCTTTTGCAACATTGAAATGTCTTGCTGTCTTCAAAAAGTCCAGATGTTCCTTATTTCCTTTAACTTCGGCAAATAACAGCACTAACTTTTCCTTGACAAAAGAAATTAGTTCAAGAATTGCGTTTACCTGGGACCCCGAATTTTTATCGTCACTGGTATTAACTTGACGATTCAAAAGCTCTCCAGGTTCTGTTGCGTGTCCTTCGGGAATGATATTCCTCGAGATAGGCTCGACTGCAGGTTGACAATTTCTGCTGCAGAAGTCAAGTATTGCAAGTTTTTGGTCTTGCCAAATTTTTAACGGTATATTCTCTGTATTCGATCGTTTTCTTGGAGGTGAACAAGGAGCTGCCTTCAAACTAGTTAGAGTACTTCTTTTTCTCAAAGGCTTTGAAGTAGCCTCCGATAACCCAGCATCAATATTCGTCGCCGAAAGGGACTGCCAGGACCGAAGATTTCGCTGAGAATTCTTCGCACTAGTTCTGAGACTTTGATCTGAGTTTCGCCCATAAATTTTCGCAACGTTGCTTCTGGCAGAACGTCTCAATGTCAATTCTGACGAAGAGCTTATATGTTTACGTGATACGTTCTCTCTAAGTCTAACGGGTGCTCGAAGTCCAGAAAAAGTCGACGTTGAAGGAAAATCTTCTATAATTTTCTGTGCAGGGCTATTACCAGACGCAAGCGACGTCTGGCTCTCAAAACTCCTGCAGGATATTGAAGACGTTGATTCTGTCACTTCACAATCCAAGAATACTGCACCTGGACATGTATAAGGTCGACACGAGTCCACCCAGTGAAAATCTCTGATTACATCTTTCGCCATGTGCGTCGTTGATGAGCAAGGGATTGTCCTAATTCTGATCGGATATTCACTACGAATGGAATTAAGCGTATCATCAACCGAAGGAGTAACATTTTCACTCGCAGGATCTTCGGAAATTGAAAGAGACGACGAAGTGTTAGAAATGTGTTGCAAAGAAATTTGTGCGTTGTCGGAAGCAGCTTCCATGGAGTTTGCCGATTCCACGGGATTTTCTGTTGTACTCAGACGTTTTTGTCCTCGCTTAATGATGTTACTTGCCAAAATGTCGGTCACTCCTACCGTTGTAATTTGTCCGAATGAATTTTGGGTCCCAGACTTGGTCATGGGTGAGAAACGGTGTCGTCGACCGGAACTAGATAAGATAACGTCAAGGCTACCGTTTCCCTGATACTCTTTCCGGGCCCACCAAGTAGGGTAATTTTTACGAAAGCACAGAGTACTGTTCGATAGTGAAGTCTGAGAACCGGTGTGTATTTGTGTAGATTTTCGCAGCCTAGAATCCTCTCGAAGAAACGCTAAATTCCGGTAATATCGCCAGCCAGACCTGCGCCGAAACTTTTTTGAGAATTTGTACTCCCTGGCGTGCGAATTACGGATACAGTTCCAACTGTTTCTCATTAGTTCCGCTGAAAGAGAGCACGTTGCCGTTAAGTCGTTTCTGCGACATAACAAGTACCTACTTTCATGGAATGCTTGCCCTAGATCTAAGGATTCCCTTGTCACATGCGTGATCCGAATTCAGAAAATAAGGATGAGAAAAAAAAATCCAACAAAATATCACGATGCAGAGTAAATTGGAATTTGCAGTGTGAATTCTAAGTTAATTCCAGGCCCTGTATAATTTTCACGACTCGGTTCACCTGGTTGATTCAAAGTGGCAGCAATTTCAGTCCAAGTGTTATCGCGAATCCTACGATTTTTGTAATCCACGTGATTAGGGTCCCACAGCAAATTTCTTGCCTTGACCTTCGTGATAAGATCGAGGTTTTCTTTGGGGGTTAAAAAGCAGGACATTTTTCTAGTGTCAGATACGAGAACAGCCGCGATAACGCTAGGTGCGAACTATAAGATGGCGGTGGGATGCGATGACAATCGAATATCTGTACCTCCTTTGTTTCTAAGGTCTCGTTCTGAATGCCCAAGGATTATCTATATCCTTGGCAAGGATCTACCTGCAATGATTGCGCTGCTTTTGTTGTTGTCTAAATAACGTGGAGTGAGAGAGGCCACGGTGATGGAAGTATACTACATAAAGTGTTCGTTGTAAGGATCGAAATAAAAATACTCGCACCGTCATTTGTCACCGTCGGCTGAATCGGGTTAATTGCGGTGTCAAGATTACAGACGGCGTTTACCTCTACGTCACGCGAGCCATATCTTAAAAGCTTCTCACATCTTTGCCGCGAAGTGCAATTGCTTCGTGGTGAACAAAAGCTCGATTGCAAAAAGGCGCAGCACAACGTTATCATTTATATACTATACCTACAGCTGCAAGAGAGGTCGAGAACACTTATAAGAAGAATGCTACGTACTAAGGAAATTTCTCGTACGTATAGGATTGATGCGTTACGTACGTGACAAGGGGCGCGCGTACTCAATTGCATAACGCACGTTCGCACGCACACCTGATGACTTCCTAGTTAACCTCACCTCACCTTATGAGAGCTGAGAGTGCATTGTGCGTACGTCGCCTCGGTTGCGTGGGTGTCTAGTAATAACGTGCCACGAACGATCAACGAACTTCAATCTCCCGGAGGAGACAAGAATCTCAACAAGACTCTCGACCTCCTGAAGTTTTCTCGTCCTGGTTTTAACCGGTCCAAAGGAGCCCAGATATAGTTTCAGGAGCATTAACCAAAAAGCAACGAGTTTCGTAGCGATGACCTGATGAACTTTCGTAACGGGTCACCTCACGATTGTATTTCCATCCTCGAGGACTATGGCCGAGATAAACAGGGCTGAAATCGTGAAACAAACAGCTTGTGTCGCCCGTGACATAACGTTGTGATCGTTCGTTACGAGGGAAAGATTTTTATCGAGGTGGTAACCGATCGACGTCGAACACGCTAAATATACTTTCTCCCTCGTGCAGCCTGGAGCCTCGCGAGACTTACGGAATGACCTTGTGCCTTCTCCACCTCTCGTTGCGCCACTTTCGATTTCTTCCGGGTAAGCCGATCGATCAGTCTTCGTTCTCGCAACTCACGGCGCAACACCTTCTCCATAGCCCACCACGATTTGTAGTCAGAAGATTACATGCGATGATGTGATTATAAGCCTACTAGTCTTAGCTGCAGTTTCACTTAAAAAGATACAGAAAAAAGAGACTAGATGTACCCGACCGAAAATCTTCCACACACGCGATGGACAATCTTTCGCTTCAGCGCTTACAAAACTGACTTGCGGTCAATACGCTCGACTAAAGATTCGAACTTTCGATCCTCTTTGAGTCCGACTTCGGAACATGGACCATGCAGTGCACGGAGATCGTAGAGATGCCTCCTGGATCGTATGGACTCTGTCGCCAGCCGCCCGAAGCCCTAGATGCAGCATTCCTTAGAAAGCGAGCCAGGCACAGCGGTTACGCACGAACAATGCCGCCCCCGGCTGATCTCGAACGTTACCTCCTCGGCTACACCCGATTCCCCTTTCTACTGCGACCGATCCGGACATATTCTTCCGTTCCCTCGATCGGGGACCAGTTCGCAGTCTTAACTCTCAATTCTGAGTTCGCTCTCCTATACCTAGAGTCTTGCAGAGTCTTGGCCGATTACAAATGCGATCCCCATGAGCACGACGTGGTCGTGGTCAGGTTGGCTCGCATTTACATTTCGATTATACCACTGGTACACGCTGGGTCGGCCCGGATCCTTGGGATCCTGGTAGTATTCTATATACTTAAGCCTTACAGATCGCTCGGTGAAGTGCAGATTCCACAGTCCTGTTGCTGCAGTGCTCTGGATTTACCTGCACGATACCATTCAAATTTGACCAAGCAATGATAGACTCGGTTTCCTCGGTTCGTACTACGAGATAAAAGGCTCTTCTAGGTACATTGGCAACCCAGTTGCATCTTTAACAGAGGCTGTTCAGTATGCTTCAAGGAACTCTTTGTCATATCAAGTAGGATCACGTATGCAGAGTCAAACAGAGCGAGACTATATGTAAACTGTTCCCTGAGCATAAGGGAATACCAGTCCCTCTGCGCACAGAGGTTCTTAAAACCAAGTGGCGAACAGTGCGTAGATCCCACATATCTACAGGGCCTCACACCTTAGGAAGAACCGAGCGTCAGAGAAGTAACGTTACTTTGCGTGGTCCGCGTGCCACGCTCCTCGGAGAGGAGCAGAACCGGAAACGACGACTTGCCGCTGGGTGAGCTGACGCGTTACGCTAGTCTTCCGCTACCGTTGGACGACTCATGTTCGCATGGTCCTTACGACGCGTGCCGATGATATAGTCAGGGTTTGAATCCGCGTCGACGACCCCCGACGAGGGCACGATGCCCGTAAAATACTGTCCACAAATTTACAGTTGGGTCTGAGTTAAAGTAGCTACCATTTTGGGTCTGGCCGGAAGTCGTTACTTTGACAGTATGCCTGTGTAATTCTTTGTAATCAAACCCTACCTGGACACCATCCATTACTTTCAAGACATCCGTGCAGCTGTCAACCAGACACTTCGTGGTCGACACCTTTAATCAGTCATGGCTTAGACGGTTGGAATATTGCTCCGTTGACGAATTATCGAAATTTGAGTCACGATTTATCATATACGTATTTTCCCTACCAGCCAATCGTCAGCTGCTAATGAGTCATGTGGTGATTTCCAATCACGGTGAATTTCCGAGGTCTGGATTATTGTCGAGAGAGAAAAAAAGTCGCGTGGTTTCAACAATCTGGAACAGGCGGCCTATTAGTTTTGACCTCAAAAAACGAGAAACAACGGGCCGAAAAGATAACTACCAGATTTAACGAAACCGGAAACGAGTCAATTTTTTCGACAGAATACTATTGGGGCTGAGTAAATATGGGGTAGAAACTGGTACCGACGTAGAGTCAAGGTTTCTCATAGAAATTTTTTTTGTCGATTTTAAATTACTTATAGAGTTTGTGTGTCAGGGTGAAATACAGAGCAGTAAAAAGTTGCGAGAAGGCTGGGAACGTTGGCACATGTGCCTAGAGCAACGCTGGTACCTTTGAACGAGTCACGATCGATGAATGTAATGCATGAATTACCATAACCACTCCCTTCCCCATGACACAGGGCATGACCAAAGTAAATTAAAGTTGTTCGACTCGCTCGATTGATCGATTTTTTTCACAATTATCACCGCCAATGAGCCACGTGCCATCCGGCTTGACTTCACGCTGGGCATCTCACAATGTCCACAACAACACAATCAGAAAAATCTCTTTAAATCTGGACTCAATCATCAGCCAATGAGTGTAGTAAAATTGTACAAGCTACAATGGGACTCTGGTCTCATTGAATCGCCGTAAAAAAGGTAATGAATCAAGGAGAGAAGGAGACGAGAAGGATTTGGTCGATGAAACTAATAATCAGCAGTCAAAGAGGCTTACGGTCACAATCTTCGAAGACGAAGTGGTCTTGAAAAAAACTGAAGTTCGAGGTCGCTACTGAGCTTTATGTTTCAAGTCTTGGGGTACCTATCTCGATCAGGAGATAACTATATAACCTAGTTCCAAGTATTTCTCTGGCAGAATCAGTTTTTACTCAACCCTCGACTGCCACCACGTTTGAGACGGAGACAAACGCGCTACTTCGATCTCCCCTTCTGCAAAGACGAAAGAAGCTGTTGTCCTTGTGGATGTGAGCGCCGGAGGAGCGGTTTCCTTTGTCTGTAGGTCAACCATTGTCTCCCAGACTCCAATTTGCTAGTATTTTCTTACATCATCGTGCTTCGCGTAAATATAAGACCTAGAGTTCGAGATTTCCTATTGGTTAATCTCCTTTGTTATAAAGCACAAATTTGAACGTAGATACCGTATAGTTTTCTCTACTATAGAATCGATTTCATCGCACCTCCCTGAACCATTTGACCTAAAAAAATCATCCAGCAAAAGACATACACGTCAGTGAAGTGGGTTTATACGAGGTTTTATAGCTTAGATTAACACTATAGGATGACTTTTTGCTCAACTTCCTAGTTAGAAACCGAGATCGTACACTACGCGCTACATTGTGCTGGGTAAATAAATTATTATGTAGAAAATGAAAGGTGCGGCTGTGTTATGCAACAACAATAGGCATTTCCTGCTTCTGAGCTAAAGCCTTATCGTTAGAAATATATAGTGGCGCTATCCCAGATTCTTATTCCCCTTCAATTCACGACCTGATGGTATATACCTGTATGGTATATATAATATATATATTGTATGAAGATTTGCACGTACTTTGATGCGGAATGATAATCAAGCTCTATTTCAGTGGGAATAGTCCTTGAGAGACTTGGGATAAGATAGGTAAGTAAGGGAAAAGAAAAGCAAAATGGCATACTGGACAGGAATTATTTACGTTCCCAGAGGTATGCTCGTGCAGGCCGCGCTGCGTCGGGCATAACTGCGTATATAGGTATACATGTCTGGATTATTTCTCGGGCGTATTCGCAACAGATGTAAATACCTGGAGGGCATAAGCCATCTCCTATTAAATATACGTTATCGTGCTCGACAAATTGCTCGTACAGCCTAGAATAATTAGCATGGGGCTCAAGCAGCGTGGATGCCCACCACAGTAGAAGACCATGATCCTCTTATTGTGTAACTCAACCGTCTGCATTTAATCAACACACTGACTTAATATATTAGCAAGTCTGGTTAAGAATGTAATTTAATATGTGACGTTTGCATGGCAGCTTCTGCCAGAGCACCCCCAAGTTAAAGCAACTTCTTATTAAATGGTTCAAAATGCTCGAGATATAGTTGGATAATTTGCACGATGTGCCAAAGCACTCGCTTCTCAACTTTTAAGTACTTTTTAACATAATTAGTATTACTCTCACTGTTAGAGTTAATGTCATTATTATTATTATTATTAGATTTTGTATTGAGAGTTATTTCTGCATTAGCACGGACGAGGCACCTAACGAGGCGTGTAGCCAGTACGGCGCAATTAACTGTTGCAACTTTTCAAGAATTTATCCGCTACTCGGCTTGTAGATACGTCGACCGATCGATCCAAAACGAGAAAAAACATCCTGCACGCCATCCAAGACCGGCTACTAACTCGATGCAAAGAACCCTGTAGCTTCAGATTGAGAAGTTAATTGAGAAGATGGATGGAACTAGGGCCTGACTCGCGTTTGAGCCCTTTTTTCTAAAGATCAACTTCCTGATATGATATCAGTTTTTGAGTTGAATTGAACCTTCTTTTATTCAACCCGTAAATTCTACGGGATAGACAAAATATGTAGCTCGAAAATTCTCAGACTCAAAATTCTGCGTTTCTAATGAGCCTTGGGTTTCTTTCGATAATGTGGAACAGGTTAGAAGGCGGTGCAGAGATTCTAACAAGAATATTGTGCAATGGCGCGAGAAATAACCGCGCGAACTCTCCCCGAAGGTATTGGAACGCTGAGAATAGCGATAGGCATTCGATATAGATGCAAATCGACTCCGAATACAGGTGAAAATACTAAGCCAGTATACACAGAATTCCATTCGATCGTAACTCAAACTCGCCTCGCTCGTTGCGTCGGTAAGCTACGTCCTTTTCCTAGCGAATGCGACGCTACTGCAGCTCCTACTATCGTAAAAGTCCGAGTGTTGAGACTTTCGATTTCGCGTGCTTCGCGGTATACCATATATCCAATGGACTTTGAGAGAGGAGCAAAAGGATTTATATGCGAATCTGCTCGAGCATTCGACGCGATTTTAAACCTCACGCTTATGCTTCGGTCCGTTCACGCCATGTTTATACGAGGTACGAGAAGATATGTAGTAGCTGCGAGGGAGGCAAGTAGCGAGAGGTAAGCCCCAGGTTTCTGGTTGTAAATCAACGGTTTATGCATAGATGTACAGCGAAGTTACTTCCGCGGAAGAGTCATCTCTGTATAGCGTTTCGTTTCTACGCATTTTTCACCCACGATTGGATATACGCTGCTCGTCGTGCGACTTTCCGCCTGGGTTAATCGGCTTTTAAGGTAAAATAGTATCGATAACTACTATACAGCAGCCGATTCTTCACTTCCGTAGATCGAGGGAAGGAATTTCAATGTTTCTGCAGCAGCTATTCTCTCAGGCGTATTCGGATTTCAGGGAATTGAATTAGTCGGGAATTATAGTCAGCCCAGAAGACGAGATAAGCCTTAGAGGCGAATACTGTCCAGATTATTTGACGTGGGGATGTGCGTGCAGCGTCGTTAAAGTGAACCCCTAGATCTGTGTGGAACGGGGAACTATACGATGCCACGGTGGTCGCCTAAGGCGAACTTCTGTTACACGTGAACTTGGATAAGTACGTGGCAAACTGGCCTATCTGTTCCACTAGACGTCACGGCCGGTGACCGGTCTGACGTGAAATGAGCCTAAGGAGGGAAATAGCTCTCGCATAATGCAAATTTTGCGGATATGTATTAGAATACGAAGAGCTGCTAGATATTCTGAAAATTTAGAGTGCGCCAGGAATTTCACCCCCAGGCGAATCCACCTATCGAAAAATACGTTGTTTGTGGTTTTTTTGACGAAAAAAAAATGATTCACGACTGTTTAGCGCTTATAAATGGAAGAATGATAAAAACTACATACGCTGCAGACGTAACCGGAAAGAGAAATACCTGACGGCAACCTTAGCTGCCCCTATCTTAACACCCGTAATAAAGATACGCTATTCCGACTGTATTCCAGGTCTAACTATAACATTAAGTGCCTGGTGCACCCGATAGGCTAGCTGCGGTGCCTAAGAACAACTAGGGGAACTGAGCGATAACGTTCACTATATAGATAGCAGACTATAATACCAGTCTTTATCCTCAGTAGAAGAAAGTGTTTAAGAAATATATCTGTAAGGTCAGAGTAGGTAGTTTTTAATTCAACTTTACGAGGAGAAATTGTTGCCCTGGGTCGGGAGAAAACATTTCGCGCGCTCGTTTGTATACGGTCGGATGGTTAGCTGCGAAGTCGTTGATCTCTTCTGTAAGCAAGGATCAGTTATACCTGCGCAGATATAGATCGTGCGAAATGATAAACTCGTCAGTTTTCACTAATTAATTATATTTATGTAATGAAACTTTTTTCTTTCGAATAAAATTATATAAAATTATTCTCGTAACTATAATAATTTACTTGCACATTTTTAATAAAGATTTCAATTCGAACACCCACTACAGCGCTGTAACTGGCCATCGACGATTTATGACTCATTCATTCATTCAGTCATTCATTCATTCATTCATCCATCCGCCCTGAGTGTAAACACGATGCTAATATGGTGGCTTATCCCCCTTATCCTTTACCCATATGTCACTGACCACCTACCACGTACTTCGACGCTGTTAAATAGAGGGAATTGCAAAGGGAATATATGTGAACAGCGGTGCAGTGCTATGGCTTGTGAATTCACTATATCAACATATAGGAGTCGACAATGCTCGTTCTGATATTAAATTATAATTCATGACACGCTCACTCACGTTACCTCATACTTTCCTTCCCTATTTATAGATACGCCTGTCTACTATGGGCGTTTTCTTCTCTATAGGATATAGTGAGTTACGGAGTAGTAGCGATGGCCACGAACCAACCCATCCCTTATATTCTTGAACGTTCTCTAGTCACGCTATAACGTTTAGATTGAACGATATATACTATTGCTGTATGCGTGATGTACATACGTATAGTATACATATATATATATATATGTATGAGAAAACGATTAAAATCGGTCCAACTGCGTGGGCGACTATTCGCTGACAACGATATAGATGGTCGTAAGGAAGGTCAGCCGACTTTGGACGATCTTGAAGTAGCGATAAACTATAAGATATAGAAACGCGGAAGGTGGACGTGAATTATTATAGCTAATCGATGTTTTGCTATCTTTTTGATCGCGATCGCGCACCACTCCTTTCCCTTGCTATAAAACATTGTCGTAGTCATAGGTATATTATATAAGTTCGTTTATTCGTTTGTTCAATTTTCCATTCCACATATATATATATATATATATATACTACATATGTTTCATTACAAACCTTCCGCCCTACTCCCACATCCTTTTGTCTGCCCATCTGTTGACTTAGGTTAAATCACAACGTATAGTATAAGGTACAAGGTATAGGTACACGTATAGTACTATCTACCGGTTGTCTACAATCGCGTAGCGCATTCATCTTTTACAAGATACTTAAAACCCTGTTTCTGTGTTGGTCTGCACCACATTATAACCGGCACGCATATACTTGTATAGGTATATCTTACGTTATTACTGCGATAGATATACGCGAGTCCGGTATACCAGAAGACGTATATGTTACAAACGCGCGAGTCTATACAACGACAGTTTCCTATTATTCAGTCAATTCATTTATGTTTCTACATAGCTATACCTTATACCTTATATTATAGGCTATAAGCTACCGCGATCGAGAACACGTGCAAGAATATTATATTTTATATTACATATGATGGGTTAAAATTTGACGGTTAATTATTATTTGTCGAGAACGGGTATCGTGGAATTTGATCTGAATAGATCAGAGAAATAGCGAGAGAGAGAGAGAGAGAGAGAGAGAGAGAGAGAGAGAGAGAGAGAGAAAAAGCCGCACGATACGCGAGTTACGCAACCCGATTATTTCTGGTACCTCGTCTTGTGTCGATCCAATGAATCGGTAGCGAATAAACCGTTAATAAATTGTCCTTCTACGGTATTAGTTTTTCTTTAACACGACAGCTCTATTCATCTCTCAATGTCCACAGCGAACAGCCGTACAATCTATACCCGGTCTATTCGTTGTACAGTTACTTAGCACCGAGCCAACCATCGACTTCCGTTCAATGCAGATAGGATGGCGAAGTGGAAGAGCACAAAGCGTTGCTAATCTCTCATCAAAACTAATCGAGTAGTTTTATTAGAAAAAAAAAAATAAAAAAATTAAATAAAAAGGAAAAAGAAAATCTTGTCAACTATAACTTGCTTCATTCCCTTTTTTTTTTTTTTTTTTTTTTTTCTTTCACAGATTTATAAGTGAAAAGAATTGATCGGCTGTAAGGGCATCAGCCTCATAAAGTACACCTTCGACTTGTCTCGTTAACGGTAGTAAAAATTCAACGAAAGTAACCGAATAGAAAGAATAGAAAAATTGAATACTCACCGGGATATCCTTCGGGAATAACGATTTCCGGTCCAACTTTAACGTCATGACGATACCGATGCATCAACAGCGTTGCGGTCACTCTTAAGGAACGCTGCTGCTGTTTGTAAAGGAGTATTGGTCTGCCTCCAGCACCCTCGATCCTCACGACTCTGGGTAGAGAAAATCTGTCGAGGAATTCGCGAAGAGGAACATATCCTCCTCCAGATCCGGCTACCTCGGCTGTCGCCTCTCTTGAACTCGGCAAGGAGTCGTCACCGGTGCCTGTTGCCTCGCCGCTCGAAAGGGTGGAAAACTCCCCGCTCGATGACATCTCTTTTCTATAGTTTTAGGCTTCGTCCACACTACGGTATTAAATTAATATCTATGTCACGGATTTAGAGTCGTATAATATAATAGGTAACCACGCCACATCTGCGAGATACGGAAAAGTTTCGTTTATACTTAAACGAAGAAATAATGTTACGTGAGTAGATTGTCCAGTTACGTGGTAAAATAAAATAATTGGTGGATAAAAAGATGCAATTATCGAAGTATATAGATCAAGAGTATGTTGTTTCTTTCTTATTATTATTATTATTATTATTATTATTTTTTTTTTTTTTTTTTTCTCTCTCTCTCTCTCTCCATGCAGTAGCGTGTGCGTGCTTGGCCTATAGGTACGTGGGCTAAAAAGTGACTGGTTACTTTTATAAAAATTTGATTTCTATGTTCATTTTCAAGGTTTGATCGTCCGGTAAAAACCATCAAAGGGATCGGCTGTGCCATAGGCATAAAAACGTTGCGTAATATTTTCATGGTTTAAAATGAGTACCTGCTCGTGCTCGATCGAACCGTTCTACAGATTTTATCGAACTGATAAAAACGCCTCGTGTGGGTATATGTATACCATTATAGTGAGAAGAGTTATTTAGGAATAAATAGCTGTCCATAAACCTATCTGGTTATCAAACTGGACTATACGTGCAAAGAGTAGTAGTGTGCAAACAAATTGGACCAACAATTTTATCATCAATCATTTCACACCTGACACTGTTTAACTTTCTCCGATTGTTCATTTCGGCGCAATCAGCTTGAACCAATTCTTCTACTGCCCCTCTGGCTCCGATCGTAACATCTGATCGAATCTATGACATCTATAAAATTTGGGACGCATTTATGACGATTGATGAAAATTTTATGCGATATTATAATTTATATGAACTGCGATTGGCCAATGAACGATTTGATTTATTGCATCTATCGATTGCGAGAGCGATTATCATAGGTTTAGAGAAAAGTCGTCAAGGTTATTTTCCGATTTGGAAAGAAAAAGTGCCGATTCACTTGCGCGTAACGAAATGACTAAATCACAAGATCTGATGTTACGCGGCGTCGGAATTCAAGCGTATCTAGTCGAGCTTTCACCGCTGAATCCACGGGCCCGATGAATAATATCAAATTGAATATATTCAAGTATTCAGGTCTTCTTTTTCATCGTAAAAACTGACCCTTGGCAGATGTCCATAAAAAAAAAAAAAAAAAAAAAAAATACAATTCGCTTTTGTTAATCCCGGACTCTTTAGAGGCGGGACGTCACTCCGGTGGTTTATCTTCTCGAGAGCTTCCTTCTCTTATAAGTTTTACCTTATTTTCAAGTTTAGGGAATCCTGCTCGGAATTAGTCAGCCGTTTTGTATTCATCGCGACTAGTATACGGTTTCCCTCAAGCATTCGCACGACAACTATACTGATTCAAAACGTTCGGTGAATAACTGGTATCTAGGAATCGGTATGAGCAAACAGGGAATATAATATTGATGCAATAACGATTAGCTATAGCTTAATTTGTTTAAAAAAAAAAAAAAAAAAAAACACCTCCCAAAGAAATTCGTACCACAAACGCTATATATAAGCTGCACTGGTGCAATTCGCGGTAGACAAGATTGAAACAAGAAATTAATCGGTAATAAAATGCTGCAGTTATTTTCGAAGATTCGTATTTTGAAAATTTTAACGAGCAAACTTGACTGTAGAGACTCGGGGTAGAACAAAGGAAGGCTGTAGTTGGGACTTGGTGGAAAAAAAAAAAAAAAAAAAAAAAAAAAAAAAAAAAAAAAAAGGGAAAAAGCCATGAAAGAATTAGCCTAGTGGTTACATCGGTGCTGCTTCTTCACGGTATGATAACCTGACTGCAGTCTCTGTCTACTTTTTATCACCTACTTGGGTTTGCCCGGAGGGGTTTTAAGGCCCCAAAGAACTGAGAACTCACTTTCCGTATGTACCTATAATTCAAACATCTCTAGTGTTGAAGAAAAAAAAAAAAAAAAAAAAAAAAAACAGGAAAAAAAAAAAACTGAAACCAACGAAGAATAAGACGAAAAAGAGATGCTTGGAGATGCGGTAAACGCGCAGGTGCATTGGACGTAGGCAAATATATACATATGCGTGCTCCGTTATCATTATTCAAATAAAAACTCGCGTGACTCTAGGTAATGTGTTGCTTTCAAGATTCTACTCATTAACAAGTATCTAATTCCGTTCATAGAAATATCACACCGACGATTTTTGATTATGTTTTTTTTTTTTTTTTTTCTTATTTCTACTTCTTTTTCATTATTTTTCTATTCGATCGTGAAGCACGCTCATTGCCAAGTGATTTACGACTAAACCACGAAACAGGTGCCCAATCAATGAGGCAAGTAATTGTATGATTTACACAGTCGATGAGGAGCGGTAGCGATGATCGTATAGTTTGCAGAAAGTTGATACCAAGTTGTTACCTAAGGCAACGGGGCAGTAAATAGTGTACTATCGTAAAAGAGAGCGATGCGTTTTGGTAATTCTATAGAGGAGACTATTAAATGGCAACATCCAATACCGATGGAGCGTCAAATTAGTCGAATCATTTACCAACGGAATGAATGAAATAATTACGACGTTTTGACTTCCTCTTACTGCGGTATTAGAGCTACTGTACAACTCTTTTTCTGTTATAAAACAGAGATTACGAGAAATAGAGAGAAGGAAAGAAGAGAGAGAGAGAGAGAGAGAGAGAGAGAGAGAGGTATAGTTGGTAAATAGGGTTTTCCATGTATCGACATTTACAGAAAGCCGTAAATATTTTTACGAGCGTATAGCTGTCAGCCTCGAGCACAAGCACGTACCTTTCTGACGTAATAAATCGGCATCAGCCGTCAATTATCAGAATGAAAACTTGGTCATATTAGTTTAACCGTTTCGAACAAACCTAATTAAAAACTTCAAGTATTTACAATTCGATCCGTTACACGTACGGAGTAGGGTAGGGTAGGTATACCGGTGCTGTCACCGTTTGAGTAAATGAAATTTTTATTACCTTGATACCTTTCACATCCTTAATAACAGTATATGTGTACGCATTCGCAGCAATGTTCGTTTTTGAGTTATTCAAACAAACAAGAAAAAAATTTAAAAAAAAGAAGAAAAATAAAATTTAAAAAAAATTTGACACTTCTTTATTACAACCAATGTGTAAACATAAACGTGTAGATTTTACAACCAGTTGAATAAAAATTTATAAGTTAGAAACGGTTTATCCTTCTCATTGAACGAATAATGATTAATTGCTCCAGGATATATATATATATACGTGAGGGTCGTTAGATTCAATTAAAGCTTTTCGTTTAAAGCACCAATGAGATTTAACTGTACCGTATTGCAGACTTCACATTAAGTCACGCTTTTATCACGATTTTAAAATTATCTAATTTTTCATAGTACGTGTATTTTGATCTGTGTGTCTAATTTCTTAGAAATTAGGTATTATTAATTTTAATATCCGATTATTATCGTATTGCAATTAATTTTATGATTTTATTATCATATCATTATAGGAACACAATTCGCGAACGACTTGCGGGTAATTAATTTATTATTACCATACACAGGGCAAATTCATTCGAGAAATAATCTTTCCTGATTTTACGGAAAGCGCGTGTTTGAACCGCGACAGCGGGCGCCTCGACGCCCGGGACGAGATTGTGCGACTGAGCTTACAGGCCGCGCGTCACCGTGACTACTACCACTGCCCCCACTTTTATGCTGTGAACTGAACTAAACCGTGATGTTCAGGTAGACACGTGTGTACTCGTATACATAGGTATAATAATTTACAGGTAACCACGTTCGCGGGGTACTCGCGAAGCGAATGGAACCTTCCAAAATTCATATGAATGAAAATATCTTATGAGAAACTCCACCCTTCGTTAGATGATAGAGAAAAGCAGGACTGAGATGATAAGTTCGACAAAAATGGAACAGTACCTTAGATTTTTGTCGAGGAACGAAAGGAACCTGTTTTTTTTTTTTTTTTTTTTTTCTCGCGGATTTAATAGTCAGGAAATTTCCACTTCCGAAATTACGCTAGTTATGCAAATTTTTGATATTGCGTAAGAAGCTTAGATGACGCGTTAGATCGAACAAGCAGTTGGATACGCAATTTCATAATAATCAATTATTATCAATTGCCGTTGAGTTCCTAGTCTTTGATCGTTCGTTTTTAGGTCACGTTTCGATTTCAAAAAAAATTTTATGATGACACTTTTGATTCAGAACAGCTTGTGACAAGATTCAGAAACTGTTGAAATACCTTATTAATAATTTTAAACGTTTTATCTTTAGACATTCTTGGCCCATGGAACAAATTATTGATCAAAGACCGCCGAAAACTAGATATCGATATTTTTTCAAACAGTCGTCGACTTTGAATCGACACATTTGGACACCCGATTCGAAATGACTGACCTAAAAACTTTCAGATAATCAAATATCGCGAGATTCCGTTATGATTCGTGAAATTTTACCCCAGGTTTTGATTCAGCGATCCTAGATCGAAATTTATTGATGTGAATCGTAGAGCTTTTATCTACCCTTAACCAGCTTTTCCATCGCTCTAAACGACAGTCGTTGGCTTTGATTCTCGGAAAGGAAGATAATTACGTCGTCGTATGTAGGGGACTTCTTTAAGTTGGTAAAGTTTTGCCCGGCCATGAAGACATAGGATACTTAAAGTGACAAAGTCTCGCCGAGGTAGGTACGCACCTACCTCCTACCTACCTTCGGAAGTAGTACCGATGTACTGGAATCTGTGACGGATTATCAGATAAGTCGAACCGAACTAGGTACTATAAGCGCCGAGAAGTGCTGTACTACAGCGATCCACAGCAGCTGTTGGATACTCAAACGAAGCGTATCGGTCCCTGACCTGACACACCGCGTCGAAATGCTAACCTGAGATATAATGACAGATTTCAACACAGCCTCGTGCCTGGGATAACCACTAGTCCAAGGTGTAATCAACAAGCCGGTAACAATATGCAACGTTCGCCAATCACCGACATTATGCTATTCTTGCATTTCTCATTTAATTGCCAGGTATTAGGGACAGCTCGACTATTCGAGGGCATTAATTATCGAATACATACCTAATACATACCTCACGCTCTATGTACGTGGAGCTATTCTTATGAGATTAAACATGCAGGCGCGACTGGAGACCGGATCGGATTTTTTCATTTTATTTTCTTATTTTTATTTTTTTTTTTTTTTTTATTCTCGAACAGAAAGGTAATAAATTTTTAAGTAGAAACGGTCTGCGTGTGGTACTGTCAGTGTTGCAGTTATACAACGTTGGGCATTGCCTTTTCAGTTCTCGTTTTGAGAAGAGTAAAAAGTAAAAAATGACGATAAAAAAGAAAAAAAAAAGAAAAAAAAAAAGAGAAAAAAATAAATTCGCCGCTTATTTATTTATTGGTTCTCGTTTTTGGTAAAGTAAGAGCTTATATTCGTTGTGCAAACTGGTCGACGACGCAACTTGAAAACTTATCTGGCTCTAAAAGTCAATGACGGGGCAAATATCCGGCTGAACATTACTTGAGAGTAACGACTTCACTCGCTGGTTACTTTAGGGCCGTGTAACCCGAGGCGGCCAATCATTCGCCGCGATCTTGAAATTGAAGTAGCTTTCAATTCCCGGCCACGGAATTTTTAAGGAGCCGATACTCGATAAATCTTTCCCATATATTTGTACTGGTTATGGAAAATATTTTTCGACAGTTTATTCGCAATTGATAATAGGCGACAACCACCCGCACAATATTCTACACTGAAGATAAACCCATAGCTTACTACTTTAGCTGAAACAAGTACTTACAAAAGTGGCGCAGCACCTGTCGCTCTCAACGACATATGGTGGACAAAACCACGGTGTTGTACTTGCGGGTAAGCTCTTTGGATTCTCGGCGTAATAGGTCCACGTCCACTGTAAAGTGCATGCAAGGCTGTGTATTCAGTTTTACAGTTCAGTGTAAGAACTATTTTACAAAGAATGGAATTATGGAATAGGTTGGTGTGCCTAATATGCGAAACCGAGTAACCTACGTCAGAGTTACAGTTGTAGTTCGAGTTGCCGATGATTTTACCCTTTTTTTTTTTTTTTTAAACATATAATATCTAAAGCATTTTAATTGAGAGTTTTAAATTTTCTTAGTTTGAGAAAAGAAAAGGTGTAGGAAATTGCAGCTATGAATGCAGAAAGTTGTTTCTTAGATAAGCATATGTGCCGTTCGTGTAAATATACATAAGTATGTATAACCGTACCGTGATCCCGGCGGGTTATACCTCGGTATATACTTCTTACCACGCTATTCCAGCAACGCGTAGAATTTCAATATTTACCATAATCAAGCGTGAACGCGGAATACTGCGTCCAAAGGATCGCATATAGATTCATCAGAATCCATAATCTAGAATCAAGAATTCGTGATCACGCTCGGGCTTCTTCCTGGGCCGAAGATCAGATTCAAAACGGCTAGGTACGAGTGTAGGTACAGGTATATCTCGGATGACCTCATAGCACCGTTATAAGTTCAATTTTTACGAAAACCACCTGCTGAATCAACGACATTTATATTTCTTCATATAAATCGAATGACTTCAAAGTCGACCTCGCAAGGCCATCCAAGTCCTTTCAATATGACGCATATGGAACATCGACAGCTTACAAACCGACGCAGGTTGCTTCATCCACGTTCGCAAACTCGCACGCAGCTAATAGAATCGCGTAGTACGTTTGAAGGTGAGGTGTAACCAATACTACACAAAACGACATATGGTACAGATAATATATAAACGATTTGTCCGACTTCCGCGTTGCAAGGACTGGTCATTAGCGGCCTTCATTAATTGCTTCTGATGATTCCGTGATACCAATTAAAGTCTTGTGATTTAAAAATACTTATTGCTTCCTTCGCGAGTTCCTATATACCACAGACACGTACAAACTAATACCTGCTATAATCTACTCGACACGTGGGAGTATATTAATAACTATCGTGTGGCTGGTCGGTTCGGTCCGATCTTCTGCAGAATGGTAGACGAATGGCAACAATGAGATTATTTTAATCGGTGATCTTATCAACGAGCGTATAGCTTGATTGGACGAATGAAGAGCGTGAAACGGCCTTGAGGAATTGCCGGATTATTTTCAGGCCTTGTTAACTCAACGATCGAATGAAAACGTGGGCGTTGATCGCCCAGTTAAATCTTGTGGCAATCGCATCGCGCGTCTTTCTTACCTTCCTTGGTAAGAAACAACTACGTTGTTTTTCACACACCAAAACGTCATACGCGTCCCCGAATTCAACATTCAAGTAAGTGTGACGAGTGTAAATAAATTTGTCTAACTAGATATGCACGAACTCCTTGCGTTGAGATTAAATTTAATACGCAGGATACAGTCAGCCGCTTTTTAGCTCCCTTTGGATTTCTGTTTCCTTCAGTCTTGATGCGGCTAGTCTTAACGGGAAAGTAGACGTATGATTGATTCAGCACAGAGATGGGTGAGGATGAGGAAGTCTGAAACATTAAATTAAATCGTTCAATCGTTGTCGAGCTTTTTCTACTTTCGTCAAGATATATTTTATGGATTTTTGTTCGTATCATGGTCTTGTTTCTTGAATAGGGTTCACGTGTTTTGAAGACGAGACGAGGAGAGGAGAGAAAGAGCACCGCAGGCGTCTCGTATAAGTAGACGATTTATTATTCGACCCTCCATACAGTTATTCGAACCTTCATAAACACGTAACAATAAGCCAAATGTCGTAAAATCTCCGAGACGTTATGTGTATGCTGTAAGTTTTGCAATAGTGACGGTAGCCAGTCACCGAATTTCGACAAAGCACCTCGCCTTCGACTGGTTGAATTTCTACCGGTACGATGGACCCTTCTTTCCGTTGAAGAGACATTAATCTTTTAATTTATGGTAAGAGGAATCAACCCCTTCTGCGATACTCGAGAATAATTGTGAATTGAGAATGCGAAAAATAAGAAAAAAGTATAGTATTCATTCAAATACGTTTTGACGTTATTAAAAAAAGGTGAAAAACAATGAAAAATACAAGAAGAAACTACTTTAGAGACGCTTGAGCGTTGTTCGTTATTCTTTAGTCCCTGATGTCGAGAAATTTGCATCTCAGGAACAGCGCTGCAGCGTAGTTGCATTCAAAATGTCGACTGCTTTGAATATCTGGCGTCTTCAGACCTTACGGAACAATTGCACCGTCTGTGGATGGGTAATTATACAGTCGCCATAAAGATTCTCCTATCTCTTTGTTACAGTCAGAAAACCTAGGTGAGTTATTCGCAACTCTGGATTGTCTCCAGACCATGTCAAGCTGTTGACGAGCCTTCGATTTCCTCTAATTCAAATTTCAGATTAACATAATTTAAAATCAAAAAGCCTGCTGTGATCGGGTAAAGGAATCGTGACCACATGGAGCGCTAATTAGAAGCGGGTATTCGTCAACGATAAAATAGGGCTGCCACCTTGCTCCTTTTAAGTGTTCATAAATATTTAGCTCCGAATATTTTCTCTCCGCGTCTGCCATGTTCGGACCTGGACCGTTGAGCAACAAGCAGAGCCAAGTCAAGTGCATCGTACGATGCGTGTTCATGTTTTCAGAGTATGGACCAGACCGACATTTGGCTTGTCTTTTATCGATTACCATTTTTATGTTTCACTGCCTCCCCGTAACCTCACTCCACATCGAAGACCACCAGCCATCATCGTCTGTCGCTCGTTCTCTTCAGCTCTTCGAATGCCGAAATATATATGGCATTATCTTCGTCAGGTATTCCTATATATCCTCATATGGTATAAAATAGGAAGAAACGCAAGTTTTATATCGCGTAAAACAAATCCGTTGGCCTTTTATCTTAGTCAGTGAGTTTCTAACGAGAGATAAATTGGAACTAAAAACTATATCGAATTACACCTCGCTGCACTGCAATCACGTTTATACCAACGTACCAACGTGGCGGAGCACGCCAATATCACCCTTCAAATCATTGCACCGAGAAGACACGTGCCCATATGTATGTTCCTATCATTCGTTCGTATTATAATATACCTATATTATGCTCCCCCGAAGATCATAAAATTCAGAGATCATCCATGCTTGATTCTACTACTCATGTTAACCGATCAAATTACAAATCGGAGTATAGAACGCGTTGATAATTTCTACCAACGAAGAAAAGGGCTGCAATATCATAAATGAAACCTAATCTGGCACAAAGAAGAAGAACTGGATTAGCTAGTAGACCAGGATTTGAAGAATTTCATTCCGCAGGTCGATTTCCATCGGCGTTTCAAGATACCTTCTACTGATTGGCAGTTCATTCGGAGTCCTGCATGTCCCTCTAGGTTGTACCAGGCTGATAAATCGGGGCAGGTACTTTTGTCTCGTAAAAAGCCGAAAGCAGTGTTGTGACAACTGTTAGTTTGGGAAAACGAACATTGATTAATCTAGTAATTAACATGAGCCGAATGCCCGGAGTGCAACATTACCAGGCAGCTATTGCGTTAGAAAAAAATGATGTATCGAACTAACTATTTACAAATAGTTGTATTTGAAAGTAAACATGAAATAGGCAAATATTAGACACTATACTTGGGATTTTGTGAACCTGATTATTGCACCTATTACTTCCGTCGAGGAAAGTGAGAGATTCCGTTATTCTTGACTGCACCCGTTTACTGTATGTGTAGAATGTAGATACATATACGATTTTCTTGGACCTGGTATCGAATACAGAAGCAAAGACAGAGCAAAGTAGACAGAGCTAGTATAACAAAACGGATAGACTGGACTTGTTCCGCGTGCTCCGCATGTCTGGTGACCAGACGGCCGTACAATCGTGCCCGATCTCCGTCTGTCCGTGACTACTAACCCAGGCTTTAGTTCGTATAAGCATAACATAATAAACTTATGTATTAAATAGCAAATTATCTGCACATACATCCGTGATCGATCCGTGACAAACATGGCGTTAATGATTCCCGGTTGCCCTGCTTACTACCACAGCACGGAATATCACGCTTTTAAGATTCCTAGAATAAGATAGCGTGTCTAGCTATACGAAATAATGTGATATATCACATAATACTACTTCTAGTACCAGTCAGATAGTTTAATGTAGATATATTTATGATATTCACCATACGGTGGCCTCAATGATAACCAAAAATCCATTCATACTTCAGGTATTGAGAGAATTATCAAGTGGTTGGATGCTAAGAATAATCGTCAAATCAATCTCCGAAAAATGGGTATGCCCAACTCAGATTTAGGTAGTCTCTTTTTTTTTTTCTCCTGCAGCCTCTCAATTAATCAATCGATGCGTTACGAACCTCAAGTTGAATGTAAACTTGGGTAGCTCTGAAAATACGACTACAAGTGCGTCTGTTCGCTAGTTATGAAGATAGTCTATTCAAATGTTCCCCACTCTGTTCTAAGTATGTATCTTTACGAGCGCCTACAAGATAGCCAAGATAATTTGAAACTAGAGAGATAATAATACTCGTTCTACGGAAATGCAGCCCATTTTCTAACTTAATAACCACAATTGTATCCTCACTCTCAGTTGACCGCAGTCAACCACGTCGCTGTAAATATATAATCTAGTATAGGTAGAGCAAAGTGGCAAAAAGCAGATCTACATCTTCATCATTTTACTTTTAAACTCAATCCGTGACAATAAAACGATTCTATGCTTCTTGATTAGTTAAAATCCACGTCTCGCGATTCGAATATCAGTTATAGGCTCACGTCATCAGCGCCGACCGCATGGTCCAACCGATATTATTTAATACTGATCTTGACTGACTATCGATTAAGCTAATGACACGGCAGTTTCAATCTCGTGATATAACGTACCGTTAAAAAATCAATAAAATATATTACATTGACTACCAACTCTTTCAGAAAGTCTATATATCGCTTATGAAACGAAAATGATTTATAGTCTATCGTAGATTAGAAATTCCTACATTGTGAACTCGTCATAATTATATTATGATGAATAACATATGTGAAAATATTAATTAAACTATGCGTAGAGTATCGACCAGGTGAGTTTCACCTCGATCATTGATCGAATACTGATTGGATGTGATCAGAGAGCGGGCATCAGTTCAGTGTAAAATAATCGCGATCAGTCCAAGTTCCTTCGTCGTAGATATTCGTTACCATATACCTGGCCAGGCATAGCGTCATGGGGTTTGCGATAGCGGTGGCTTTGTGCCTGGGTGAGGCTCCGAGACGTCTCAAGACTCTTAAATCCCCCACGACGAAGCTTAAATCAATCAACGTAATTAACGCTCGCTTTGTACCGCTATAGAAGTCGGATTAGAATGTTCTTATTGCTTAGACGTGTACAGAGGGATCTCTGTGATACCGACACGGACGCCTCTGATATCAGGGGAGAGATTGTCTCTTTCAAACTCCAGCGCATACACCTACCTAACTACCTTCGGTTATACGTGGGAAGTCGCGTAGAGAATCTCGCTACTCGGCAAAGAGCAAAGAGCGGGATAAGGCAGAGGAGAAGTCAGCAATCCATGAGATGCTGGATTTTCCTGATGCCTTTAAGATCACCAAGGTGACTTCCTCCTAGATGAAGGCGTCGTGCTTAAAACACCGTAAGCCACTTCATAAACCGCGGGTGCGATTTCTTATAGGCAAGGAATTCTTCCGCAGGTTTATAATAACGAAGTCACAGCAGAGCAAAGACAAAACACACCTGAGCATCCTTCTTCATCGATGGAGAAATTTACGAACTCCTCCTACCTCCTTCTCGGGTTATCTTCAGTACGAATGAACCTAAAAACACCACTTTAAACTTTACTGCCTCACAAGCTCGTTCAAGAATAAGGTCTCTGAACGCTCCTTGATGGAGCTCGAAGATGAGGGAGGTGATTTACCACTAACGTCATCTTCCAAAGTGGAACACGTGCTTCGCAATAAACACTAATGCGTACTACTTGTTTTCGCTAATTGGAACACGAGTTCCTCTCTTATTGTTAATTGATGGCGAATACTACGTTTAATTATTCAAAAGACATTGCTGAACTGTTCTATAGAAGGTTCTGGATTTTTGCCCGCGTACATCCTTTCGAAATGTCTTGTGAGATCGTCGAGATTTTTTTGTCCATGTATTCAATGACTTCGCTATCACTATAAATGATCATTTTTTCTCGTATGAGATGAGAGGAAGTTCTTCATACATCCGAGCGCGATTCTGCGAGGTGATCGCGTCACCTAAAAAACCGGTTACTTACACGCCATGATCTCGGATTTTCTTACATTCGAAGGGATCTTCTGCCCCGTGCCATGGAACCGAGTCTGGTATAGGACGGCCAGATGCCTCGATGGAGTAACCAGCAAAACAAACAGTCTAGCCAGTCCAACAAATTACCCACACTTAATCCCATACGTGGGAAGACATCTTCATCCTGATGTCGAGGATACTGGGAATCGAGTCTCCCAGTCCCGGTGTCCCGTTGCAAATAGTTTTTCCCCGACACCACAACGTCGTCACGTTCTCGCGGTACATCGCGATCTTCAATAATCATACGTGTGTCGTAATCTCTCAAAGTTTACGACATTTGCGTTCGCCTTCTCCTTCGTGACAATTTTCATCCTGATTTTAGCGAAGAGGGTATAAACCGGTTGAGTTGGGAGTAGAATCGTTTTCGAGATATTATGAAGATTCTTACGTTAGCAAAAAATTCGAAACCTTAATTATGTAGGAAGATTTCAATCGTCAGATTAAAGAATCGACCAGACGCGTCAGTTCATCCGTGTCGAAACGTGTTCGAAGTTCATTAGGATTTGATAAAAATGATAATGATTCTGTCAAGAGTATGATAAAAATGACTTGGCTATAATTGGATTGCTCCTTGCTCCATGTGTTGACCTTTATTGTAATTCATCCTTGGAATGAGTGCTTAATACTTATAGATATCTGAAGCATCATGGCATCCGTACGTATGCAGGCGTGATACATCATGACTTGGCGAACTTGCAACGGTGGATTTATGCAACTCTGTGTTCCAACTTGCCTTTGCAAATCGTACGGACCAATCTTGCCAAATGAAATTCACCTTATTTTAATTACATATAAATTTTCACCATCCAATCACAAATTAGCGCAATAAAACATGGAAGAAAGCAACAAACTAAGAAATATTCATTTTTTATGGACAGAAGTATAAGCGATACAAATTTACGGTTACACTACGTGTTGCTACGAATTTTAGCTAAAGGCGATTACTTAACATACCAGGTCCTCGAAAATTTTTCAACGAGCAAATCATGAGACGGAATACCGTGGATTGAAGGTAACAACGAGTCATGCTCCGCACGTTTTAATCACACCTAGGTAAATGGAACATAAGAGTTCGTAGCGTAAAGGTCACCAACCGACGGGCGTCCTCTTGGCCGAGAGGTAGGAGCCCCAGAGATGGCTGGCTAGGTCGTTGAAGACCACACGGTTGTTACCCTAGCTAAGTGGTCAGCCGTTACCCCGTCTAAGTGCTCCATATTCTGCATGTTGTGTACCGAACGAGATAATGCTTGATACAGACGGCAAGCTAACAATTTCATGCAAGGGTCAAGCATACCACTTAACATATCCACTGCCCGAGTCCGACCTCCTATAGATCCATAGATCGCAAAACGACATGTGATGCTGTGTGGTTCTCAGATTTTCTAATCCCATATAGTATTCGAGGTGGGAGGGTCACTTCCGTTCGTTGATAATAGTCGTCCTTCAATTGTTGGAACGGTCTGTGCCCCGGAAGACCCCAAGAATCTAAGTACATACACGCATAACTATATAAGATTCTCGAGTTTTTCTCACGCGGAAGTTTTACCGTCAACAATACCTATACACCATCTATAGTGGTGAAATTTTCTCCACATAATAATCGCCGTTTCGTAATTCTCCGTTGTTTAATCGTGGGATTAAACTCGCGTATATGATGTAAATAAAGGATTCATTGTCTCGTATGTATTGTGCAACTATTGCCCAATTGTTACGTCGCTTTACGACTTATGAGTGATAATTATCATCAGTTTCAAGTTTGAACTGTACAACCTCGTACACATTGTTGGATAGGTACAGTCATGACTAGGTCATACGTTGGACGAGTAGAAACTGAAAACAGGTGCCATGTCCCCACCACCTCATACATAACTATCTTCACAGCAAACTTGTCAGTGTCAGGTCTGATCTACATCAACTGCAGACTGACACATTTGCGAAAAAATAAAAAAAAAATCATGAGAAAAACGTATGACCAAAATTCTATTAGCAGAAATGACTGAACCTTCACTTGTGATTTGTATGCTTCCTCGTATCTTTAAAAAGCACGAGTGAATAGGTCCTCCGCAGCTCGATGTAGGCGTAAAAAATGGTGGTAAAATAAGAGACGTGTAGGTATTTATACGAGAAAAATGACACTTGCAACATATGTTGTCAGGTATTCATTCATGTATAATCCGTCCGGAATTCCGTTTCATTCTCATAGTCGACTCCGTCGTATAGATTACCCTTAGGAACGTCACCTGACCATTTGTTAGGTCAGTTTCTTCAATTCCGAGGACATTTGTCTGTCTCGTCTGAGAAATGTTAAGTCTGTCCACGGAACAGCGCACTCAAGGTTGTGGTTACTCGATGCTTCGCGTGGCTCAACACCAGTACCAGTACCAGTACCAATACCAGTACCAGTATACCAGTACCAGTACCAGTACTAGTACCAGTGCCAATACCAGTACCTGTACCTCGTACGCCGCATACTTGCGGTAAATTTCCTACGACTGGCAGTGATTGATCTGGTCAGGGTCGCTCCTGACACATTTGGTCTTCTTAACGGGCAGGTACATTATGCCGTTGACGGAGCTGCAACGTTCCTCTTCTAATTTACCTTTGGTTCAAATTTTCGTCTCTTTTCTGCCCTTTATAATTGGTGATTCAGATCAGAGCAACAACCGCTTATTCGGTATTCGAAGAAGCTTATCTTCTCGTATATTTGACAATGAAGCGTGATCTGATAGTTGTGAATCGATCACCTCCGTGGTCCGTATCTAGTCATTGTGTTTCATAAGTAGTTTGTGTATTCCCATCTTATTGTTGGTCGAACGTACGTGTAGAAGTACGTAACCACAACGTGGGATTGCCACGAGCATGGCATAACTCTGACTAGCAATAATCCGTTTCGTTCCGACTGTCACTCAGTCAGGTCGTCAAAACTGGTTGATCTCACGACGTTATAAGTTACGTAAAAGAATAACAATCGCACCATCAACGATTTATCTTTCAACTCCATTGATCAGATGACCAACTCTGCAGTATACGGAGTCAAGATTGCAAAAAATCTTAACGAACTAATGGCATCACTTAGTGCTGATGTCTCGAACGTTGCCCAGGTAGGGGAAAGTGGGGCAGAATGGCCAGATGGGGCTAAATGGCCGCTGAAAAAAAAATTGACTTACTCGCATTTTCGCACCAAGGGGGATCGTATGAGACGCCTTGCAACGCGATTCCGCTGAAAGTGCTCAAAAAATTTTAGGATGGGGCTAAACGGCCACCCTAATAAAAGTAACGAAATTGCATTTTCACGTCGAAGTGAGTGAGATAAAACTATATGCAGCGTGGTTCCACTGAAAACGATGCAAAACTGAAAGGGTGGGGCAAAGTCGCTCACCCTACACTGAGAAAAAAATATAATTGAATTAACGAAATATTTTTTTCAATAGTCGCAATTAAATATTTATTCGGAACAAATAAATTTCAATTGGTATGATTAAATATCATATGAAATTAACCGATTGTCACTCACTTCGACGTGAAAATGCAATTTCGCTACTTTTATTAGGGTGGCCGTTTAGCCCCACCCTGAAAATTTTTGAGTACTTTCAGCGGAATCCCGTTGTATGGCGTCTCATATGATCCTCCTTGATGCGAAAATGCTAGTAAGTCAATTTTTTTTTTTGGCGGCCATTTAGCCCCATCCGGCCATTCTGCCCCACTTTCCCCTACGTCATGGAGGAGAAGTAGACGACTCCAAAAGAATGAAGTGGAAAAAGGCATAAGACATAATATATAAGAACAACAGCAAAGGCAAAGGCAACGGGAAAAGTAATAGACCATCTACACGCCAGTTGAACAACGCTGTTTCATGGGAGTACCATGGGCTCCAGGTTATATGTTTATTTACGGAGCACGGTTGCACGTGAGTTCTACGTTCATCTTGGTTTTCTGCCATGGTGGTATCACGCAGAGGAAACGTCGGAGAGAGCCTCGCCCGCATCTCAGCGGCCCCTTGGGCGGGGTGGGTGCATTGTACAGTTAGGAAGACTGCGGAGGATAATGAGCAGAGCGTGTTGCCCTCTGGTCTTGAGTTTATGAGCTTTGCGTCTTGTCTTTGACACGTCACGCGTCGGGTTAATTTCATATGCCTCATCAGACGATTCGGAGTCTACGATTAGTAGATGGAGTATAGAAACATTCACCGTAACTGCACATGCTGCCTGTTTAACCTTTCCGATCTCAACCTTGTTCTTTCAACCTTATATCACTCCTCCATCTGTTTCTCAAAAAAATATCCTTTTTATCTTATTTGTTATGAATACCTATACATATATATGCCAAAACACTCGCCGCCTGTGATTTACGAGAAGGTTAGCCTCAGGTATGTGCCATGGTGAGACGTGCGTGTAATTCGGAACACCTGGGGGTTTGGGGATTTGGAGAGAAGCTCGAATTTCATAACACTTTCGACATAGGTAGGTGTAGGCATGTTTCTCAATGGTATCGAGATCGTGGTCTCTTTCTTCTGTCAGTAGGTCTTATTCTCACTCTCACATATCATAACGCGAGAAGTTCCGTACCTACGTAAGTATGAATGTAAAGAAATTCATGAATTCAATCATATTTTCTCTCCTGCAGCAGCAAATCGAATCGTATTCAAGCGCAGAGGTATAAAGGCCGAGCTACTTACGTAATAATTTCACGGAAATCGAGATTTCTCATGTAAATTGACCAGAGAGTCCATTAAAGTAGATTAGCAAATTATTCGAAATGAAAAATTCGCCATATTTGCTAGCACAATTTTTCATTAGTTGAATATTATTCAAATAGAATTTTGAAGAAACCGCATCTTTAAACGAGCTATCAAAAGCTAATGCAAATTGCTGAATATCCTCTCTCTGAATACATACCTGGTGGCCACCTGTCTATCTGTATCGAGAAAAACAAAATTAAGAATTCATCGAAGAAGTCGAATAAAATTTGTATTATTTTTAACTCGCGGTTTTGGATTTATGGCATGAATTACCTGATTCATATAATTCCTGATACGCAACAACATCTTTAGTATACGGCATCTATACGCGATTGAAAATGAAGTCATCAGATCTTCCCGAATCTTTTGGAACGTTTTTTCTTTTTTTTTTCTTTTACAAGTATCGTATCTCGTTTCGAAAACATCTGTATATAGTTATTTTATGAGAAGAGTTGTATGAGAAGTTGTCGTACTATTTCTTATCTCGGCTTTCTATATATATACGCGTCGAACAACTGATCATCTTCCATTTATTAACTGCAGCTAACGCCTGGCTTAAAGTTCTTCAAGTATCGGTATTGGACTTCTGCCTCCACCAGCACACAAGTAGAAGAATAGATCCACGGTAGATAGTCGGGAACACTAACGTGCACCGACGTAACTCTGCGGCTTGCATGCCTCATCAATTCAAAGTGCATAAGAATTGACATATGCTGATATGCCATCTGTAATAAACGTGACAATCACTATGGCAGGCAGGCGAAATACCATGGCGATCTGACTTACGTAGATATTAATTCAACGAGAGCATAATCATCTTATTTTTATTCATGATTCGGAGACTCGATCGAGCTCCGATAATTTGATACTCGATTTAATTTAGTCGTACATAAATCTTCGCCAAGATTCTGTAACGAAAGAATTTCCCGCTGCTGCAGGACCACGACGTGTAAAATTGCACTTTCAAGCTTCGAATGGCGAAATGTAAATTAATTGCGAAATAAAATGTGGCAGAGTTAAATTTAACATGAGGCAAATTTCACTAATGATTCTACAACTGCCGACGACTGGGACGTAACTATAAAACCTATCATTAACAAGTTACAGCTCCGCGGAGTTCCCCTAGGCGATAATAAATAGTATAGAAAAAACGGACAACCGATCCGTTTTACTCGTTCCCAAGATCACAATTTCCTAATCGCATTTTTTTTTTTTTTTTTTTTTTTTCTTTTTCGCCGGTTAATCTTGTCGAAAATCTACAGAATTATAGCCATTTCTATCGTCTTCAATTTTTTGTTATAACTAATTCGCATATTATTTATACATCCAGACGTTAAGCCCGAGTCGTATCAGGAAATTGCAGATAAAAGTCTTTTAGCGGATTGTATAATGTACCGCTACCAAATGCGGCGTATGGTTATATTCGCAATTAAACTTGGCTAATAAAACGTAAGTAAATTATTTCACTCGGTATTACTGAGACTAGCTATCCGATTCTTTACGGCATAAAGGTACCTATATTATACCTATATTTATGCGAGTGTGAAAGTGTTCACAATTAGACAGCTGTACTCCGCTACTCTAAGTACGTTAAACGAATACCCTGTAAGATTACGCGTCTAATTAAGTCGGTCTTACGCTGCCTCCGTATTCACATCGCGTCCGCACAAACTCGGAGGAGTATATATCCATCCATGTGCACCGTGTCCCAGGTGGCGGGTGTTCTCAGCTAATACAAAGCAAGGCTCTATAACTGCTGTCGAAAACTATTTACTCAACAGGAAACGCGAGTGTAAATCTTAGAACTGAACGTATTCGTGGGTAAATGTCGGTAACGAGGTCCGGGCGTATATAATGACAGACAAATGAGTAAAAATTATTTAAGAAACAGTTACTAGCTCTCGTATAATATACAAGCGGCTTGATATTTCTATGGAGGTTCGGTTTGGGAAAAAAATTTCTTAGAGCAATCAAATTCATTATTGTGCCGAATTTTTTCCTTATGCCAAAGAGTATATTTATTGCCGTTGATAATCAGGTTTTTGACTAACCAGAAACACTCTGTCTCCCACCATCGAAATCCTTCGAAGAAATCATTCGAAAGCCCCAAGGTTTATACCAAGAGCAATCTCACCGTCAGACAAAATTCAGCGAAACGAAAATCGATCCTACCTCTTCGTCGAGATTCAACATTGCCGCGGACTCTCGCCTTTCGACGAGTTTTTGTTAGAGGGCTCGTCCTCTATTCGGAGGGTTTTCTCGCCTCGTAAAAAAAGGCAAATAAAAAAAAACAAATTTACACAGCTATGTATATAGTTCCACTGCATACCTGCGTACGTATTTTCAAACAACCGTTCGGCTGCTGAAGTTTCTTATGGAAAAAGAGTTTCTGCGAGGTCCAACGTGTGCGTATCATCCCCGGGGATTCTCCCGTCTCTTTTAGTCCCTTTATGGTCCACGAAGTGGACTTATACCGGTATACATGTATGGCCTTTTCGGTATACGAACTCAGCGAACGGTTGAAGGACTTACGTTATATGCGAACTGACAGGCCCGGGCTACAATGCATGATAAAAAGTTTTCGAATAAAACCAAGAGTGTTAATCTCAGTTACGAAGATGTACATTTTTTACATTTTTTTTTTTTTTTTTTCTTGGCTTTTAAGATCGCCTGAGCGAACTAACGACCCTAGGGGACAAGGCGTGTCTTTCTATATATTAAAAAAAGAGGAATGCTCTAAAAGAAGCTGACCCTTCTGAGGCGAAATTTATTCAGTTTATTTATTTCTTGATCGGAACCTGCGATAATGTAGGGAAGCTTAATCTGCGAGATGACGTCTCGGTAATAATATAGCTTGGTAGAAAATTTTCTACAAAATACTAAATCGATGTAGCCACATATAGCGTCCCAAGCCAACTCTTTGCTAATCAAAAATGTGCAAAATTCTAAGAAGATTTGGAAATAATATACCGATAGTTAATCTATCATGACGTGAAATTTCTAATCGCAAAAGTTACAAAGGCGTGTAGTAAATCGCGTATTTAACAAACACAAGCAGACACGATCTTGACTGTGTGTAGATTATTACGGCCATGCCAAGGAGAGTAACACACACTATGTGAGGAATCGTCTTTTAAAAATTCAGTACTGGTTTCATAGCGGCAGGAAAGCATCCTGATGCACACAGGAATAGCTCTTTTAATCACCTCTAAAACGAAGGCTAATTCAAGTAAAATATGATCGTATGATGGTGAGCACTGCAGAGCTGTTGAACTTTTAGTTGCTGCTTTTAAAAGTTCTGTACCATATATAGTATAGATTTCGCGGTATCTTATATCGTAGAAAAGTGATGATAATCATAAGAATTCGAAAGAGCCATAAGACTGATGAAATATTGACTTGATTTTGAGAACCAATACTTATCGGTTGAAAAAAATTCTCTTCTGTTCTCACCAAGTGATGTGTAGCCTGAAATATTGTTAGCTGTTGACTTGACGTAGGTAAATTTCGAATGCAATTGACTGGTGGACATTCTGTTGTGTTAACAAGCTGTGGAGGCGCCAGGATAAATTTTTAGAGAGGGATGTCAGTGGTGGAAGAGCAAGGGGGATGGAGAAGAGCAGAGATACTGTAAGGCAATAAAGCATAAAGCAAGATTTAACGAAGAGTTTGAGCTGCGGGTTAACGTGATATACGCTGATTGGGCCTTGTAATGGGTTGCCCATAGCCCATCGCCCCCGTCGTTGTATTTTTTATTCGTCAACTTTCGCAGAGAGGCTTCGACGTACGTTATTGATCTTAGGACGGAAGGGTAAAGGATTGCTGAAAACTGATTTGATCCATCTTAACGTGTATATAGTAGATATTATATACACCTGAATAACGATAAACCAGAAAAAGAATGTAAATTCTGAAGGTGATCGGTGGAGCATTGAGCCCGTCCTTTTTTCACTACGTCAACAAATACTGAAGTGCAAACTTCGTGGATCGTGAAAGCTAATTGACGAGTGTTTAGTTTTAAGCGTGGGGCTGCTGGTGCAAACCCTCCAATTCAAACGAACTTAGCACAAGCTCTGTGATTATAGTATTTACGTGGTATTAAAATGCAAATTTTCACATTCTTTGGCTCCTGAACACAGAGAGAGAGGTCGACCAGCCTTTTAAACATACCGAATAATGCCCTAGCCCCTAAGGCACGGCAATTAGTACCCATATTTAGTCTTCGGGGTGAGATAAAAATCTTCCAGAATTCATTCGGAGACCACATATCATTATACTCGCCGTATGGATACCAAAACCTAGGGACTCGAGGAATGCGAATGGGTTTAGCAATCGTCGCAAAGGTACGGGGTAAGGTACAAATAAACCCCATAGTCGAGTCGACGTTTGGTGCAAGAAAAGAATTATCACCACAAAGACATCCATTATGAACCTTGGCTGGTACTGGCTTCGCCTGGACTCTGTGGCTCACTCAGTTACTCGCTGCCCCAACGACCATTCAAATGCAAAGTCCCTCATAAACCTCCACCATTACTGCACTCACCCATAAGCAACGCAATGTGACGTCGAATGAACGGAGCCATGGAACGACAAGAGGAACTCTTTTACGACTTTCCTAGAGACTTCCAACGCGTTCACCCAGGTGATAGAAGAGGAGGTATGCCATCAGTGAAATGGTTGATGTGTTTGACTATTGCGGATTTTTTTTAATCAGAAGAAAGCTTTTTGAATAATTTTGCTGTAAATTACGTCATCAATCCCTATGCTTGTCTAGCCCCGATCCCATGGGGTTAAATCTCGACGAAGAAGACTGTCGGAAAAACCTCTCGACTTCAAACCAGCCGAAATCATTTCATTCTAGTCTTACCAACGATAAGCTGAATGAATTCACGAATCTATGTGTGAGTCTGCTAATGCAGAATCAAACTACTCGATATATCGTATCCGAGGTAACCACTTGCTGCTGGTAACTATCGTTAAAATTTATGATACGCCATGCGACAATCTTGGTACCGGTGTGTCGTTCTGTCCTTAAACAGAATATATTACATACACACCAAAATGACGAGAGACGTAGGTAGGTGAAGCATCGCAAGGATTAATAAATCAGTTACTTGTTAAGTAACGGGTTGTAGTTGTGAAAAATGACAATCTATAGGAAATATAATTCATCTTCTCAATATGATTTCTCATTAATTTTTAACTTTTTTTATTCTTCTTTTTCTTATAGTTATTATATAGTACCCCATGTACGGGCGCACCAACGTCTATATAACTACATGAATAATGCCGTTATTACACACATACCTACAGAACAAGACCAATAAACCTTTGCGCAAAGAAACTGGTTTCATTTCGCAATTATATCAGAACTAGATCGCGCAAGGACCTCATTTGACTTTCTATTGTATTTAATGTGAGATGTTTTTCTCTCTACATTCATGTGGTTATAGTGCCACCTCGTATGGTTAGATAACTCAATTCCGTAAATCATGGTGCACTGATCATGTAACTAAATTTCATTAATGACTTTCGATTCGACTCAATTAACTCTTTCAATTTTTGCCTAAGGATTATTATATACGCAGGCATTGAAATATCTACACCACCATTTCTTGTCTCTATACTATACATGCAAAGATCCGGATGATATTTTCACCTGATTTTAAGTATTTTTCATTGCCAAGTAATTCTCATACTACTATAATGTTTACAGAAAAGAATTTTCTTTATATTTCGCCGGGTTACAATAAGACGTTTATTAATCGACCTGACGAACTGGCAGTCGCCAATTATTGACCTCTTGCGCATAAATATATTAGAGGCCGGAGTATGATTTCACCAGGTTACAATCCACTTGCGATTGAACGGCACGATCAGCGGCTAGTAAAGCTGAATTCTTGACCTATGAATGCCTGGCATAGAATCTTTACGCAACAGGTATATTTTCCTTAGCAGACCACCGGCTGGAGGTAAGTTGCCAAAATATGATTGGCAGACGTGAGATGCTTGGAGGAATCGGAAATGTAACATCGAATGATTGCAATATCATTTCGATCTCGCTGCATAAATAAAAAAAATCAAACAAATATTTTCTGACGTTCTCGTGACTTCAGGAGAGAAATTTTGATCGTTACGTAGCCTGTTTGTATTTCACTTTCAAACTTCATTTATTGAAACAAACCAATTTGACGTAAGTACCTACTCGCACGTTCTATGATAAAATCGAAAGGAGATCGAATTAAAACGTGAATATCTTCGAATATTTTGTAACACAGGATTTCACACGTAGTAATACAAGAAAATCTATCTGCGTTAGTTTTTGCATGCGAAGTAAATACCTTTTGATCCTTTTTTTTTTTTTTTTTTCATTGACTGTGTGAATATCTGCATATACAAAAACGTTATATTTTCTATCATTTTATGCGATTGCCTGTCGTTGGATAAAAACAGTCTACCGTACCTTCTATTAGAAGTAAAAGTTCTCTATCCATTCGTACCTATAGATAGGTACTTGACGTATAGTACTCGCATATATGAATCCATATTGTAGGTACCAAGTATTACGAGTATGCGGATGAGTAACGTGGGAACGACTAGAGAAGCTTATGTTAGATAAAATGATGAAAGTGCTAATTGCCAAGATTTAAGTAATTTATGCGCGTTATTCATCAGCCGGAATTACCTTATAATCTACACATTAAATTCCAAGTCTGTATATTACAGTATAAAGTCAAGAGTCCTAGGTAGGTTTTACCTACCTGTCTTCATAATATATATTAGCTGTCAAAAGTTACGGCTCAACCTGTTATGTGTGATTTTATTATAACATTAGAAATAATTCTGCACCAACAATGAGCGTTGCTTTGATTTCTTTAAGACGTTTAGAAAGAATAAAAGAAAAAAAGGAAGCGATAAGCCACAGAGATGAGCCGAGATTTTATACCACGATAACTTTTAACGTTCTGGTAATTGCCTCGAAGTTGTGATCACTATTTCTAATCCGCACCATCAGCGATTCTAATCGTAAGGAAATGAAACCAATCAGAACTCTCCTCTTTCCTGTACTAGCTGATAGAGAGCTAGGGCTCTCATTATTTGTTATTTCCTATACGGTAGTGATTACGATTCCAATTGGCCACTGAAACAGGTACTTCACTGTTATCTTTAGAGCTAATTTAATATCAGAAATGAGTTTCGAAACTTTCGATCGATGATGTTACTATAACAACTAGCACGTTGTAAATATACCCTTAACGCCAGAAATTAGCTACTATATACCCACAGCGAACTTAAACCAGCTTCACCAGAGCATTTCTACGACCCTGCGATCTATATGGATATACGAGAATCATAATGATTAAATAATCATTGAAATTACTAGAATAAAATCCATCATTTTTAATATAGCATCGAACGTGGTGGTGAGCTGGAGAGAAAACATCCCTTAGGTAATTTATTTTATTTCTTACTGTGCAAGAGATTGACAACCAAATTTTCTGAGACTCCTTGAGGTGAAAACAATCGTTTCATTGAATTTTCTGTCTGTCCGTTTTACTCGTTCTGCACAATAAGTATATCATTTCCGTGAAATGAAATTTTTGCATAATTTCTATGTTGAAACTAATTCTACGAATTGTTAGAGAAATTGTAACTTTTCCTAGTTTTTTTTAATGAGAAATCATCTGAAGAACTACGAGGGTCTACAATTTTTTGGAACATTCAACATATGGAATATTCGAAGTTCCCTGAAAATTCGTGGAAATTCGTAGAAGTAGAAATTTCCACCAACGTTGTCGTAGTACTATACGTAAAATCGATGACTATGCGAAGCCTCGCATTGTTAATTCCAGCATTTGTTGATCAGAGATGAATTCTATTGATGAGAAGTAATCTGCATTGGGATGAATAGAAATGTTGCCTGTAGTCAATTGGAATCGATAATTTTTTTTTAATATGGATCCAGTTCAATCTGCAGGTTCTGGGCGGTCCGTATAATCGTTCAGAAGATACCCTGCAACGTTTTCAATCGAATAAACGTGCCGTGGAAAATATATCGACGCTTGGAGTCAGTCAAAATGAAATATAAGGCCGGCTTGTAACGATACCTGTTATACCTGTGACGAATTCAATTGATTAATTCAAACGTAGGCTTTGAATGTCGTGATCCCGGATTAAACCATAGAGTTCGTTAAGCACTTCTTGTGATAATCAATTCAAAGAAAAAGTCATCCGCTCTTCACTTTTAGGTAGTCACTGCAACAGGGATTGTGTTTTGAAAAATAATTATTTTTCGCACTATTACGATATTCGGAAATGCTTGAAATTTGCAATCTTGAAAAATACCAAAAATTCAGCACCTTGAACTCTCTCAATTTACATTCCACGAAAATAATTATTAAGCTATGCGAATAGTCCTAAATAATAAACTGTCGTTGATCTATCAAAAATTGAAAAAAGCCAAAAATACTTACCACGCGTCTTCCGGCAGACTTTTAGTCACTTGAATACGTCCCATGCACGATTACTACTTCTAGTGTTCCAATACGAGCTATTAAGATGAATGCTTTAATGTATTGGCTAATTTTCGCTAAAATGATAACGTCGAATTTATAAGTTGAATAGTCGATTATATTTGGTAAAACATTTACAAGGTAGTAAGAGTTTTTTTTTTTTTTTTTTTTGTTTCATTTAACGTTTGTTACATTTACAGGCAAGGCATCATCAAAGACCGTACCAACTCTATTATAATAATAATCATAATATTATAATGTTATTTATAACGTACCATCAAATTATCATTACCATTATTATTATTTCTCAGGAACAAATACATTTTTTTTTTTTTTTTTTTCTTTATCAATATACATCAATTCGCAATAATTATTATACTCAAATACTATAAGGAGCGGTACGAGACTGAATCAGTAATATTCCGCTCGAAGAGAAGTCGATCGCTTTATAAACCGAACTCCAATTTCAATTACGTCGTAAAAACGTCACGCAACACTCTTTACCATATTTGTTATACTTAATTAGGTATTACTAGTCATGGCTATTAGTAAAATTGAGGAAAAGCTTTACGATGCTCACGTGAAATGCACTTCTGCACTTTTTTCTTTATTTTCTTTATTTTTTTTTTTTATTTTTTTTTTTCTTGTCACCATAATCAATTTATCATTGAATTATCATGAGATAAGTGAATCTGTGTTAAAGCGGACTTTGAATTTCAAATCTTTGCATAATTCCTTTATTAAGTCTTTGTAATATTTTAAATATATGTATTATATCTGTGCAAGAGAATACACAAAAATTTAACAATCGTTGGAATACCAAAATCCCAAAAATCTTTTCACAAATAATCTTGCTGAAGCCAACATGCGATGTATGTATGTATACGATAAACGAGAATACAATTTACTCCAAGCCTTAGATCACATTGAGAAAAATGATAGATTCAGGAGGAATTCAAAGCCCACTATAATAATCTGCTTAAGCAAGCCAATTAATTGAATTAATAGTATAAAAATGTATATATAACGTTAAATAAAAGTTAAAATATGGAACGTGTAATTTTATAATTTGGTAGTTCGTCGGCTCACCTTAGATCCAAACGGTATGAGTACGACTCCGATTCGTCGTAATTGAATAGATCAAGAATCTCGATATAACTCAGGGTTCGGAAATGTTCCCAAAAATGTGATCAAATTTTATGTATAAATAAAAAAATAAAAATAAAAACTGTGGTATCGTTTGGTAAATATTACCGCCTGGTCCTGAGGTGCGAAGAACTAAATTTGATTTTTTTTTTTTTTCCTTTTTCTCTATATAATATATTGAATAGAACAACAAAATAAAAGTTTGTAAAAACGCCTTCAAACGAAACGAAGATAATTAATAATTTTTTAAAAACATTTTGGAAATCTTGTCTTTCCTTTCCAATATAATATGTGGAATGTGTGTCTTCTCAGTGGCAACGAAAAATAATTGAAAAAAAAAAAAAAAAACTGAAAAAAAAAGAAAGATTTATTATTAAATATATATATTTTTTTTTTTTTTTTTCATTTGATAAGCAACTTAATAATCGATTTATTTAATATACTTTAAGATATTATAATAACTTATTTACAAAACGACGATACAAACTAATATGCAATTTTATGAATGAAAAAAAAAAAAAAAAAAAGAATTATAAACAAATAATAAGAATCCCAGTGTTAAGTCGATGTTCCTGGTTTTTCTTTGTGTTCTTTTTTTTTTCTATTTTTTTTTTTTTTTTTTTTTTTTTTTACATGGCTTTTGCGGGATGTGATTTCGTATCATTTAATTGTTTTATTTTATTATGGGGAGCACCATTCATCGTTATTACGCATTTTATATACTACAGTATACGGAAATAATAAACTTAGCATTTCGTTTTCATTAATAATGTATATATATATAATATTTATAGAATTAATATAGAAATTCGGTAAGTATAATAAAAAGGATTGAAGATTCTGTGTAATGTGACACTTGACGATACTACTCTATATATATTATTATTCTTTGGTAACTTGGTGATGCTACATCGGATATTTTACAAAATGAAATCATGACGAAACGATATCACCCACTACACTATCAATAAGATATAGTATGAATAATACTCCTGAAAAAAAAAATCGCACATTTATCTCAATCACATCCAATTTGCGAATTTTTTTTTTTTTTTTTTTATACTATATATGTATATTATATGTATAGGAGTTATAGCAGTGGCGATCGCGTTTCGTCAGTTCATAAAATTGTAGTTTACACATTGTGCCGCTGCGAAATCTATAAAATAATAATCTATCTTATCGTATTTAATATGCTATTTACAAGGTGACTCAAAAACATTGCAGTTGTTTTTAATTAAAATTGAAAAATTACCCATTTTTTTATTAATTTTTTTTTTTTTTTTTTTTTTTTCTTTTCAATTTATTTATTTCTTTTCTTTTCTTCTAATTTATTGTTACTATTATTATTTTTTATTTTTTATTTTTTCGTTATTTCTTTAATCAGCCAGCCTGTATTCACTCTAGCGCCGAATAGATAGTACGCATAGCGCGATCTCATAATTTTCATTTTATATATTCAATATATCTATGTATTTATGGATTTAATATACATAGAGTTCAAATACAGGATAATATTGCGTCATTATACGTCGCGATGATCCGGCTACTGCTATTATACTCTCGGACATATGATTTTTCTTTATTTTCTTTTCTTTATCTAGCAGTTTTCAAATTCGTTATACGATATATTAAATTATCGTATAATATATATTATATATAATTTATAGTGTTTAAACAAAAAATTAAACCAAATGAATTTTTTGATAAACACTTATAACTTATATATTTCAATCTCCGAATCTTCGCGACGTCGCATGAATCCGTTAATTAATTTTTTTTTTTTTTTTATATATATTTATATTAATAGTTCGGTTATCATTCATTTTTTGTGCCGATCTTTAATGTTTTAAGACTCGTTTTGAAAAATTCTAGTACTTTCGAACATTAATAATTTTCTTGTTTGTTTGTTTTTCTTTTTTTCCTTTTCCTTTTTCTTTTTTATGATTCAACTCTCCCTTTCTCTCTCTCTCTCTATCTCTCTCTTTCTCTCTATCTCGCTCTCTCTCTCTCTCTCTTAACTTATTAATTAAGTAAATATTCATAATTCCTCTTTATATACACCCTGTTTTAATAGTTTCCTTAATAAATCGTTAATAATAATAATATTAATAATAATAATAATAATAATAATAATAATAATAATTCTTGCGATTTTATACTAATATATTTCAATAATATCATTTTCAATATTATAATATTTATAATAAATCCCTATAGCTTACGCGGAACTCTTTTTCAATTTTATTTTTTTGTTTTTTTTTTTTTTTTGTTTTTTTTCTGTTTTTCTTCCTCTTTTTTTTTTTTTTTTTTTTCTTTTTATTTATTTATTTATTTTTATTTTATTTTTTTAAATTTTTAGTCAATTTATCATATAATAATAATTCCCTTAAACGCTATACGCTTGTAAACAAATTTACAACAATGTTATATTATATATAATAATATATAATATATATATAATATATAATATAATATATAATTATTATTATATTCTAAGAAATCTCTTATCGATGCAGACAGATTTGTGTTATTCATTTAATTATATAATTATTTATGCTTTATTCTCAATCTTTTTCATGTTGTTGTATTTTTTTTTTCATTCTAACTCTTATTCAGGAATTAGGCGTTTTTTTTCAATGATTCTGATTACTTTGGAAAATTCGATGAGTACAAAAAAAAAAAAAAAGAAAAGAGAAAAATGTAATAAAACGAAGGGAAAAATGGAAGATAAAAAAAAATAAAAAAAAAAAAAAAAAAAGCACAGAGCTGAGACAATATTTGAAATCCACAAGATCCAAGATTTTGTGTAATATTCCTATGAATACCGTGAAAAAACACAACCATTGTTTTCAAATTTTATCTGATTATTGAATTGAGTAAACCTATACATACCTATACGCTCTCTGAACCTAGTTGATAGCTGAATAATTAAAAAATGCGTATAAATATGTGAAAACTAATGTTGATGCTGTATTTTGAGATCGATGAGATTCGTATATTGGATTCTACTATACAACTATCCCTGCGATTGGGGGATAAGCTTGAAAATTAACGATCGTTAATTTATCATTTAACGAGTAACTTGAGGAATCGAATTTTGCACTATCTATATGGTTGTGACTTATATTTGCGTAGGTACGTTTGCTCATACTCGTTAGAAATGAAAAATTATTCTGTAAGATGTGATAAAAAAAAAAAAACAAAAAAAAAAAAAACGAAGAAACAGTCGAAAAATAAAAAGAAAAAAAATTAGGCGATGGATTTGATAGTTCAAATTTTTTTTTTTAATCATTTGCCTGTTGAAAAAAATTTTCAATAATTTTTTTTTTTTTTTTTCTGTTCCTTTTTTTTCTGCAATTTAACTAAATTTGCAAATAATTGTGCGCGAAAAGATTTATCGAACCGCGAAATAAAATTTGACGTAGAAAACGTGGGTAATATAATATTCCATATATGCATATGGAGCGGCTTCTCGTATCTGCAGTTATAGTTGATATTTATAATAATTAGGTTTGTTCTTGTATCAAACCTAGCTGTCGCATAGACGATATATAAATGAGATAATTCTAGGGTTGCTGAAGCAACAGTTGTTCCAATTCGTCCGCAGACCTTAATAAAAATGCTGCCGATTCTCGATATCCGGTTATCAGCTGTCTGACCGCGGTCATTTCCGTTGCATTCAATTTATGGCTTAGTAATGGTTTCGTATTCTTCATACTCAGATCCGTTGGTCCTAAAACAAGAAAAAATACACAAAAAAAATGTTAAAATAAAATTCTTTAGATAAATTTTTATTTATAATTAAATTAGGTATATAGAATACGAGTAATAATACCTTCAACCTACCATGCAAAAATAAAAATAAAATCGTAAAGTCGTATTGTTCGATTAATTTTATTTATTGATAATATTTTATTCTCAAAAATTGATCAACGATATAAAAAAATAAAAATGAAAAAAACAAATACGAAAATAATTAGCAAACATATTCGACTTTATCTTATGATTAACTGGGTTATCGTTACGAAGTATACTACTGTTTGAAGACAAGGCGAAGACAGTTCGCGAGTTACGTAGTATCGAGACTAAGACTAGTGTGATCATTCATATCGATAAAAAATAAAAAATAAATTTTTATGGAAAAAATAAAATTAAAAAAAAAAAAAAATGATCGACGTGAGGGAAGAGAAATTTCCGAAACTTCAGTTTTCTGAATAACTGGAAAATGAAGATAAGAAATAAAAACTCATAAGCTTCGATAAAGTTTGTACAATATTTTTACAATCTAGCATAAAAAGTAAAAGTTTTTTTTTTATGAATTTCAACGGTACAAGGGTGATAATCCTTCGATTAAGAAGGGCCATGAAATGTTTTCTTTTTTTTTTTTTTTTTTCAACTGTAATGTTTCATTCAATCGATATAAGAAAAGACACCAATAACCAGTATTACTTTGTGTACCGTTGCTGAGCAGTCCCGAGGTGAAACTCTGAGTGGGATAAAGCCCCGCGGAAAGTGTTGGAGGCACCGTTGTTGGACCTGCACGTTGAAATGCCTGGCTAAAATTCGGCCTGTACATAGCCGTAGGAGCGCTTCCACTAACGACACCGTTGACCACAGATGAACTGACTATCGTTGCCTGGCTAAAAAACAGAAATTTAGAAGATTGAAAAAAAAATAAGGTAAGAGGTACAACACTTGTGAATTAATTAATTAATTAATTAAAAACCAATAAATAAATGAATAACTAAAATTTCGATCAACTAAATCAGATTTTTTTGATTAAATTCTCTTTCATCTTGAACTCACCTCATGAGACCCTTGTTGTCCGGAGGTATAAGAAGCTTCGAAGTAGGAGTAAGGGACAAAGGTGTCGAAGATGTGCTGTTTGGTAGGTTTGCCAGACTCGTCAATGGCGCCAAAGAGGTCAACGGTGTTGGTGGTGTGTCTTCTCGTTTACCCGGTAGTGATTTAACCGGCGTGCTTGAGAAATGGTCCAGACTGGCGCGTACGTCTGTTTGCTGAAACACGCGATGTTAAAAAGGTCATCATTTGAGGTATAATTCACTGTGGTGGGATAAGTAAGTGGATTCCTGGAAGGACCGTGACATACACTAGTATATATAATACACCTATACGCATATATGTAGTAGTATATATACATATATATATATATACGTCAGCCTTTTCGAAAGAGAATTTAATCGAGGAAGCACGTGGCCGCGATCTTCTTATTCGCCTATACGTACTACGCTTGGCGTGTTTGATTCTTTCCCTGTGGGATTGCGTCAATCACATGATAATAATAATAATATTCATACGTGTTTCATATGCCCTTCGGTAAATTTAAAAAAAAAAAAAAAAAAAAACATCCTCACTCGATTTGAGCCAAGTAGGTATTTTGTTACTACGTGTATGGCAATTTTTCTTTTTTTTTTTCTCAAAAATATTTTTTTCTCAAACAAAATTTTCATCAATTTTCAGAAGAGAGAAATTTTTTTTTTTTTTTTTTTTTTTATTATTCTTTCGCATCAATTTTCAACTGAGGTCTCCACACGGAGAGAAAATAATAGTAATATTCACAATGTAACATAGTAACCATTACTATGTTACATGGCAACGTAGCTTTTCAAACATTAAATTTGCTTAGTTACCATGTAGCATAGTAATGGTTACCAGAAGAATAGTAATGAATCCTATTTGACATAGTATCATTTACGATTTTATGAGAAATAAGTCTGGTTACTATATAGGAATGGTAAATATTACTATTCTCTTCTCTCCGTGCACTTTACTCCGATCTTTCCTCCTACGCGTATAGTATATATTTTTCGTAAAGTGCCGCAGCGAACGCGCGAGATTCGATCTTTTTAACGAGGGCACGACCCAAGAAACTAGCACTTGGTACGCAATCTGTTATCAATCGTCGATAGAGTCTTGCGGTGAGAGTCAATCTACGTTTCATTCTAAATCGCGTCTATTCAAGATCGTATTTTTCTGTTTAATTATATTTGTCGATTATATACAACCATATACGAATACAGTCAGTTTAAATTTCATCCCGTTTTAATTATGGTGTTTATGTGCATATAAAAATATTATATTGTATGAATATATGGGTTTATGTAGTACATAATATATTCTTTTATATATACATATATATATATATATATATTATATATGTAAACGCGAATTAAACCACCTTGCGCAGATAAAGCGAGAGTAAAATAGAGTGAGAGAGAAAGAGGTACCTGTTGAATCTGCGCGTGTTCGTAGACCTGCTTATGAAGGACTCTGAGGTTCTTCTTCCTCATGTTGAATGAAGAAAAAAACCGATCTTAACTCGGTTACAAGCTAATTAAAAAAACTCGCAGTTTCCCACTTCGCGTAACAAATATACCGATATCGATCGTATTATACATACGGAGAAAAAAAAAAAGAAAAAAAAAAAAGAAAAAAAAAAAAAAAAAAAACTATAATATTCACGGGAAACAACGCGACTTTGAAATTCCCGTGCTTATATGCGCACTTCGTCCCTGAAGAAGAATAAAATGAAACGTTTCAGTCCGGTTCGGTTCGGTTCGCTACTATACAAGACGAGGATGAGCAACGCTTAGATACACCCGAAGCGGTTGAAGTTTGCCTGTTTTTTTTTTTTTTATTCCCCCTATATAATATATATATATATAGTTTTTTTTCTTTCTTTCTTTCTTTTTTTTTTTTTTTTTTGTATTATTTTTTATTCCTCTTCTTCTACTTCTTCGTGTTCTTCTTCTTTCTTAGCGGTTCGCCGCCGGCGCGGGTACCAGATGTGTAACCGTGTAGAGCCGAAGCGTGAGTAAGACTATCGAGAATTCAGAGCAGACCTACCGGCGGGGGGGGGGGGGGGGGGGGGGGGGGGGGGAAGAGGGATATGGGACAGGAGAAGACAGGGGAACAAGCAGTAAAGTAAAGTAAAGTAACGTAAAGTAAAGTGAAGTAAAGTAAAGAGGGGTACCGCATAGGTGGGGGTAAATAAAGGGGAATAGAGAGAAAAAGAGTAAGGGAGGGATAAAAATCTTCGAGCGGATGCAAGGAGGTGTTTTTATGAAAGGCAGCCAGTGTGTGTTGACGTCAATTATATAGGTGCCACGGGAGATAGCTAAGCTCGCCTGACTCTTCGCGTTCGACTGCGTAGAGAGAGAGGAGATCTTTTTAATGGGTTACGTTTAGGTCAAACCAACGGGGTTATCGCCGTTCTCAGAGGGATTTTCAAAGTAGATATTATAATATAATATACCGGAGCTCAATACTCACGCGTCTAGGGTTAAACATTTATACTACTATCGTAATAAATAATACCAAGAATCGAATCATTTATAACAAATACGATATACGTATTATACACAGATATATATATATATGAATATATGGGAATCAGAGACAGTAAGTGAGAAACCGAGATAAAAATCAAGAAAAATTAACTTTTCTTTATCTTTCTTTTTCATAAGAAAATCAATTTTTCAAAATTTTATCAATTTTCATCCGAAGTATTTACTTTGGTCTGGTCTCTCGTATATATAAATTGATTTAGTATATCAGGTGAAAACAGTTTCGATAAGTTGATTAAGATTTTTGATTAAATTATCCCTATATATAGGGGAGAGGCGGGCAAAATGGGCACTAGCGGGCAAAATGGGCACCCCTGAAAATTTTTCTTAATTTAGTCAAAATTGTAAAATGTTCTGAATTTCATTATTTACTTACTGTAATAGTATTTTCCAGTGAATACGAAAATGAATTTAAAACCTTTTTTCGATTTTGAAAATTTTTTCGACAAATTTTTGGGGTGCCCATTTTGCCCGCAATTTTGGAACTTTTCAGGCGAGGGCGTTCAACACTCGGAATTGATCAGGTTATCGTTTTTCGGACAAAATTCGAAGATCCATCGATTCAAACCTGTATTTGAAGCCTTAATTTCTTAGGGTGCCCATTTTGCCCGCCTCTCCCCTATAACTTAAATATTTATATTTGTTATATATATTATATTATCGCGTTATCTGTTATGGCCTAATGAAGATATACGTAATAAATATATATACGCATATATATATAATATCTAAGTACGCGCTACATTATATTAAAGTCTAAATTCCCGTATAAACGAAGCTTTACGCGGTGGGAGAGGTGCGCGACCCGTGGGTTATCGCAAACTCTTCTGTACCTATATCATTCCTAGCTTACTTATACTTAGCTTTATGTATATTTCACTCTTTTATATTATACTGTGTAAATTTTATTCGGGATAGTACAAAACGTGCAGTTTATCATATCGTTTCCTGCATGCTGCGCGCTTATCTATGTGCACTCGTCTTATTTCTTTCTATATACTTTCGTCAATTTAGCGCACTTTACATGATATTATATCAGTTTCTCTGATTTCTATACCTATATATATATATATATATATATTATAGTATATCGAAACCCGTCTATATATACTCAATAAATTACGAAACTAATTTATATATACACGGAATTGATATTAAATTATGGTGAAAACGATATGAAATTGACTAAAATAAAAGAAAAAAAAAAAAAAAAAAAAATTAAGTAAAGTAAAGTAAAGTAAAATAAAATGATTCTCACCGTGGCTGCAGGCAGCGTTGGCATAGGTTGAGAAACAGGCTCCAATCCGACTCTCATCCGTTTCGCGTTGTCGCTTTCATTCTCGCATGCAGTTGCCAAAATTTGTTCGGCCTGTACCGAAGTCAGATGAGCCGGTGTCGGTCGAGCCTAAAAAAAAAAAAAAAATAAAAAATAAATTGCAGAAAAATGAAGAAAAGAACAAATAAAAAAATTTTTAAAAAAATGAAAAATTTTTATTAAAATTGAGTAAAGTTTATAATCTGATCTAATCTCGCATTTCAACGAACTTCGGCATTTAAATCACGCACTTTAGAACCAGAAAATAAAATACTAATTAAACGGAATGTTGATTATTCTGTGAAATAAAACGATTTTAAATCAGCTTCGAATCTATACGAGCTGTCTGATCTTAGACTTATTAATGTGCCAATTAATTATGTAAAAAAGAAACGAACTGAGAAAAAAGGAATTCGCTGCCACTATGGACTATGGTTCGCGTGCCTGACAAGTTATATGACTCAAGTGGACTCAAAGTACGATTCGGATATTTGCCAGAATACGAAACAGCATCCTAGGTGTCTGACGTTTCGAAATTATATAGTACCTCAAGTTGCCGACGCACTTGACCAACTGGAATTATTTTTTATTTTTTTTTTTTTTTTTTTTTTTTTTTATGCTCAAGCGAATTAATTATTTTGCAATCGACAAAAGAAATTTCGTTTCTTTTTTCTTCTGTTTTCTGTCTACAGACTGAATTGAACAAAATATGATGACTGAAACTTATTTTTTTTTTTTTTTTTTTTTTCTTTTTTGTGTGAAACTTATTGAGCGTGCGGGAAGACAAGTCGACTTATTAGTCTCGGTATTTAATGAAGGAGATGATCGGAATTTCGTGGTTTCGATGTTATGTATATTGTGTGTGAAAATATGATGAAAAAATGAATATAGACTCACCGCGTCCCAAGGTGCACCCTCTCGTCCGCGTTTGTTGCGCCTACAGCTTTTCAGATAAGTTCTGATCCTCTTGCGAGCTCTTTCAGCAAATTCTGGAAACTGCCTTGTGCAGCTGTCTATAATGGCTTGAATTTTTTCCTTCGGTTGTTTAGAGATCGGTACGATACGGTCCAGGTTCTCGTCGACGAATAGTCGCACAAACATCTGCACCAGCCGCGTATACAGGGAGAATAAACCAAACGATGAACAAGTGGAAGTTAGCCACGATGCTTAAGGAATTAAGAATTAACCAACAGGGGGTGGGGGAGGCGCGGTACAGAACGAGCTGCGGGGAGGTAGGCTCAAGGGGTCTATTAAACTAATTGTAATTAATTAAGAACCAGCCGTTACGAACGACCGCCGCAAGACAGAGGTATGGGGGGTACTAAGCCAAAAGAAAAAGAAAAAGTAAAAAAAAAAAAAAAAAAAAAATTAACAAGAGAAGAAGAAACAAAAAATAAAAATAAAAAATAGGTAGGTGTATATATATATAAAATTCCTTCCGCGGAACGTTCACCGGAACCTCTCTCCTCAGTTCTGCAGCACCGGTTCTGCTTCCCGTCAACGTCCCTCGCTAGGGATTAACTTGAGAGACGGGGATTACGGAAATTTATTAAGACCATGAGGAGAGCGGCCAAGGACTAATGCACCTTAGAAACATATACCTACAGTATTCCACAATGTAATACGGTTCAGAAACACGTATTTCAAAGACCTCGCAGTCAATTTAAGGGAAAAATTAGAAAAATTGAAAAAATTGCACAAATTTTTACATTGATAAGGGATTTTAAAGAGACCGGATATAATTTGGCTGATTATTCGGAAAGGACAATTTTTACGAGTACACAGAAAGAAAGGTTGACTTGATTAAAGATAATTTTGCGGTACAAAAATGAAGACCGAAATTTTCTCGGATCAAATCAAAATTTTTTTTCTCGAACCAAGAAAATTTGGAAAATTTTCTTGGTTCGAGAAAAAATTTTGATTTGATCCGAGAAAATTTCGGTCTTCATTTTTGTACCGCAAAATTATCTTTAATCAAGAATAATTTTCTTGGCTCAAGTCAACCTTTTTTTCTGTGTAAAATAATATAATACTTTTATTATTATATTTTGATTATTATTTAACTCACGTTGAACGCTTTGAGACGTTCCGGATCATGATGTCTGGGGTCTAGCCTCTCGTCGGCATCCTCATCGTCGTCATCCTCGTCCTCTTTGTTCCCACTGCTGCTAGTCTCGTCGTGAGCACTTCCAGTACCTTCGCCACCAGCCGGGCTAGATTCTCGGTCGCGGTCAAGTCGGGATGGTGTTGCTGACGGTGCTGGTGGTGGTGTCTTTTTAAGACCCATCGCGTAGGAGGCCCAAAGAGTGGCCATATCTTCGCTACCAACGACGGGGACAGATGCGAGACTCGGTACGTTCCCCGAGCCCAATTCTCCAAGTTCGCAACCGCCATTTCGAGAATCTGGAATCAAACGAAAGGAGAAAAAAAAAAAACGGTTAGATAATTATCGATCCTCGTCGTATACGATGAGAGTGAATCATAAGATTTGACCTGCAGTTTTAATCAAATCACCGCCTCAAAGGTGTCCCCCATTAATTTTGAGCCTCGGATAATATATCTTCTCTTTTGAAAGACTATACACGTTAATTTTGATGACATTAGGTAGATATACCTAGCGATCGAGGGTAAGACGCCAACGCGACGATTGTGCGATGGCACGCGTGGTGAAGATATTTATACACGTGATAATAACAACAATCTTAATGCTCGATTGCCTTGCGTGACGCAATTGATTAAGGAACACTCGCCGCTATAAGATCGCAGCGTCGGTCTACCCAAGGAGTATCCCCGATCTGTGGAGATCGGATCGTTTCGTAAGCGTTTGATCGGTCTCTTCCCCGTGCCCTTTGGCCATATATAAGTACATTGCATTACCCTTCTCGCTTCGTAATATCTCACGTAGAGTTTATCTTTAATATAAATCTCAATGAATCTGAGATGAAAAAGTTCCGATCTCATGATCCTTTTAGTCTTCGTTTAGTTTTCGTATATGAAAATATATTAAACTTGCCGAGGTTATTCATTTTATATAAAACTATATAACCAGAAATGGGTCTTCAATAAATTGGAGAAAATTTTATTTCTCATATTTATTGCAAGAATAAAGAGCTTACGGTTTTCAACTCTTTAACCCAGAGCTGCGAGGTGATCGTTGAGTGGAAAAATCGTGCGACAATTTAAAAAAAAAAAAAAAAAAAAAAGAAGAAAGAAACGTCCTTCCAATACGTCATGTTATTTTGGTATTTTTCAAGCAATCTATCTCCCGCAGACGGAAAGGTTTCCCATAAAATTAGTGAGAAACTCGGGTAGCCTGATCCCCATAGCCGACAGCAATACCCAAGGGGAGAAAAGAATCCTCCTTTTGAACCCCTACAGTCACTGCTGCAGAATGAGCGAGTGAGAAAGATGAAAAGGAATATACAGATAGAGAGAAGAAGAAGAAGAAGAAGTAGGGAGAGAGAAAGAAAGAGAGAGAGAAAACGGTTATATTATCCGGACGCCAGAGGCTCCCCAGCTCCCGATGGGAAAGAGTAAAGAAATATCAGTCGGGTATATATATAAGAGCGAATATATATAGAGACGAAGAAGATGGGAAGCTCGGAGAGATCTGTTAGCGAGAAACCCTAACGAGGATACCTGGTCGGTCGCCTACTTCGTTCGCCGGTTTAGCTTAGCTTCGTATTGCCAATTGGGGACCAAGAGACGACCGCGTTCCGTTAGCGCGTTGGTCAAAAGCGAAAAGAAAAAAAAGTCAAAAAGAGATTTAAAAAAAAAAATCACAAATAAAAAAGAAAGAAAAAAAAAAAAAAACAAATCTGGGACCGCGCGGCGTTACTGCGGCATGAACGAGGCCTCTGTTCAGCAGGAATAACCTGTTCCAAAGAGTAGGTATCGCAAATTCGCCTGAGCACCAAGGCCGGTATTCTCGTTTGCGTAACTTTGTCTCGATAACAGTGACCGTTTGGTTTTCGTTTTTTTCTTTTATTTTCTTAATTTTATTCCCCTGCGGAGGATTAACTCTTTTTTTTTTCTCTTATTTGTGTTTTTTTTTTTTTTCGCCCAACCGCAAACTGAGTCTTCGAATTTATCGGAAATATACTAAACCGAAAGATCTGTTTGTCGTAGGTACACGTGGCTCTGCAGGTTCGCTCGACCACTGGTGAAATAACATGTTTTAAAAACAGCGATATACAATCTTTTATAGATTCTCCGCGATGGGGATTCGCCTCGAAATGTATCTCTGACCGTTGAATACGCGACGAACGACGCGACGTTTGCGACCTGAAACGACGAGACGATAAGCTAAGCTTCCAAGAGCGGATGGACCTGCAGGCAATACACGCGTTTGTTGAAGCGGTATAGTAGCGCGGAGCCGGCTAGAAAGCCGGTTGCCAATTCAAGTCCCGTCTCTCCGAGGCAAGATGAACCTGAAATCAAGCACGCAACCCGGTACGACCTCCCATAAGCATCTCGGACCGTCGTATCACTCTTTTTCTCTCTCTTTCTCCCTCACATCTCTCAGCCTCACCGACTGCGTTCTTTTCTACAGTTATATTCTTCGTCGTCCTGTAAACCCCGAGGATATCGAAATAAGAAATTAAAACGAAAATAAAAAAAAAAAAAAAAAAGAATTTGTATTTTTGTTTACGATTTGATATTAGAGAGAAGAAACGGTTTGAGTTTCCACTCAGAGTCACAGCCAACTCGGCACACACTTCAGGTTTTTCATCTGTCTATTGCAGACTGGGTATAATAACTTGGCGAGATTAACCCTGATGCTCTATAAAATTGATGGATTAAAAATTATGCATCTCTTGAATACTGAGTGAAATCTCATTATTCTTTGAATTGAAATTAAGAGTGACGCACGATTTTGAAGTTGAAGTGAAAATTAATCGCTAGAGCTTCGATTTGTGCCAGTTATATATATTATATATAGGTATATGTGTGATATCGTGATCCCGCAAGCATATCGCTCGCTCCGGTTGTAGAGGCTGGTTGGATTTTATTATCCAACCTCGAATCGGGGCATAGATAAACATATACCGAAGGAAGGAGGAAAGAGGAAGGGAGGGAGATACATAATGCATGAAACGAGTGAAGGGGGAAAAACAAATGACTGCTGGGGTCAGAGCTGACAATTCATCGGATCACCACGACGGACGGTATGGGGTCTCGACGTATACCGCTTTGGAGGTGCGTAGAATCTGGTAGTCGTTCTGAGTCATAATTTTTGCCTGAACTGTGATAGGCAGAAGAAGTAGAGGGAAGATGTTTCCAAGGCGCAACGCAACGCAACGCAACGCAACTCAACTCAACTCAACTCAACTCAACTCCTCTCTCAACCTCGCGGCGCCAACGCAATAAACGTATATATTGTGGACATGGTTTCTACACATACGCGTATATATGCCTGAGTACACGGGTATTCCCCCTTCGCTTTTCGGAGCCAACTTAACGCGACACGGTCTGCCTTTTTCGCACCCGCGAGGGACAGAGTGATATATATACAGAGAGATAACGAGATAGAGAAAGAGGAAGAGAGAGAAAAAGAGAGGAGAAAACATGAGTCGAGTACTTTCAGAAGTGCTACAGCTCTCCGCAGAAATTTTACCATACTTATATAGGATTGAGTTTTCATTTTTTTCACGTTACTTTTATTTTTTTTACTTTTTTTCTTTTACTAACATACTATAAGCGAGAAGGAGGAGCAAAGAATAAAAAAGAAAATTAGCGTTTCGCGAATGAGAAAGAAAAAAAAAAAAAGCAAAAAAATAAAATAAAAATAAAAATCAAAGAATTAAAAAGAAAAAATCGTTCTTTTTTTTTTTTTTTTTTTGTTTTTTATTTTCTTCATGAGAAAAACTATCGCCGGAGAATTTAAAGGACGTGTTACCTGTAAGTGTGGAGTTGTTAATCGTGTTGTTTGCCGTGGATATGACCGATTGGCTGGTGACAGTAGTGGGACAGCCAATTGTCGAGGCAGTCGTTGTTGAAGAGTTATTTGGCGAGAGAGCAGCCGTTGCCGCCTGTGCCTGTGCCTGCGCCTGTTGTTGGAGATTATAATTCCACGCGAGCAGCATCAGCTTCAGCTTGTCCGCGTCTTTCATGAGCGCGCCTGCCGAAATTAAAATTGCCAATTGGTTTTTAGGGGTAACAACAGTTTACAGTAATCTAATCCCAAAAAACATTATAGCTTAATATAGTCCTTGCTCGTACGAGATTTACATTCATTAACTTTTCGTTTGCATAGTGCAGATAAACAGAGACCTCCCGAATGTTTAGGATATTTTACATTTAATCATCTTATTAATTCAACCTTTATTATTGGATAAAAAAAAGCAGAAAAAAAAGGAAAAAAAAAAAAAAAAAAAAAACAGAAGAGAAAGAGATGACGTCAAATTTTTGTTACGCGATTGAATGAATTTTTGAAAAATTTCTGTGGAAAAAGAAGAGAAAAAAATGAAAATTAAAAACAATTCTGAGAATCGTTGAAGCGATTATAATGATATATTATACTGTACGTTTAATTGATAAATTTTAAATTAACGATTAAGTACATCACCTTCGTCAATATTCGTACGAGTAAAGACCTATTAGAGTTGGAAATTTCGAGCATTAAACCAACTTATAGTAATAATCAATTTCTTCCAGCTTTGTCAATAATTTTGATGCAGGCAAGCTCATTGAAATTCAGGCAGATTTATAGTATATCGTTTATTATTATATTATACTGGCCGCGGTTTTATTTATGGATTAAAAATACCATGTGACCACACGGGAGTTGATAAGACCGCGGGTTACGCCATCGTGAGTTGTTTTTTTTTTTTTTTTTTTTTCTTTTTCTTTGTCTTTTTATACACGAGATCCACGAAACCAATTTCTATTATTACACGAGTATATGGTCGCTACTGCGTTACGAAATTTCGAAATAATTGCAAGTTAAAACAGGCCTTTCCACCGATTCGTAATTACATATTACGTCGTAGCGTCAAGTCGGGTAATTAGTAAGTGAAGATCGAAAACGATGAAAAAAGATTAGAAAAAAAAATAGAACTGAATTGAGGAAAAATTCATTCGATATTGCGTTCAAAAATTTATTCAAATCTGGACGAGCTGTAGACCTCCTCAAAATGCGTTTGAAGTTTCTATATACTGTATGTAATATAGATTGTAATACTGTACGTATTTTGTGTGTTTATATTATATTAGGGTGGTTTTTAATTCGGTCATATTCGAATTTCAATGCTACCTACACGGAGAGAAATGTCGAGTAAATATTCCTATGGAGCATGGTAACGGTTACCATTCTCTATATTGCTCTATAGTTTGTATACAAACTAGTATGTATACAAACTATAGAGCAATATAGAGCATGGTAACCGTTCCCATGCTGCATAGGAATATTTACTTGACATTTCTCTTCGTGTACGGCCAAAACGTCTCCAAATATACACAAAAAAAATTTAGTCAAACCTCAGATTTCTATCTCAATTCCAAGTACTGCCCCGAAGCTTTCAAACTTTTCCATTTGAATGACACACAATTTTTAGTACCTACTACGGTATTATTTTTTTTACTTCCTATCACATTATCGCCTCGAATAATCTGAAGCCTTGTACACTTCTTAAATATAGTAGTAAGGTATCCGTGAAAAAATTACAGATTTTTGATGACAAAATTTTATTCATCACATGATTTGAAGATAAGAAATTTTTTTGATGCGCTGTAGCTTCGAAAATTATATAAAATTGAAAATCTGTCCAATTTTCATGAAATACCTACTACTATAGGTAAGGAGTGTATCAAGCTTGAGATTTTTTCGTAGTTATACTGCAATAGGGAGAAAAAAATCAACCGCGAAATATCACAAATCGTGTTTCATTCAAATTAGAATATTATGATAGGAGCCTGGGGTTTTGGCTGCATTTTTTTTTTTTTTTTACATATTTGGAAACGTTCTGACCCATGGGGGGATTAGAATTCGAAAATGATCAAATCAAGGACCACCCCAATATATACTATAGTAAATATGAGTATCACGTCATAAAATGTTGAGCAAACAGAATAACCGAGGGCATACGTAGGAAATGAACGGCATAGGTTGTATCTAATTAGTTTTTCTCTTTTTTTTTTTTTGTTTTGTTTTTTACAAATAGGTCGATCAAAGGTTCGTTTCACTGATTAAACAATATGAAAATTAAATAAATCAAATTCAAATATAGCGAAAGAGTGAAATTCAAAAGCTGAATAGAAGCCATTCGAAAGCGGATGAATGTTAGGTATGTAATATTATGACATGTTATACACATACACCTATGATAATGCAAGGCCTTTTCGAAATAATAAAATTCAACTGAATTTCAGAATCGTTTTATATAAAACAAAAACAAAAAAAAAAAAAAAAAAAAATACGAAAATATTCACTCACTCGAGTAATGGTCATCCTCGGATATGTCAGATGGTTCCGGGGTGGATATATTCTCCTGTAACAATAAAGAGAAGATGTTGTTTTAATACACGTGAATTCTGTGTGACTTCCTATATATATCCTAATAAAACACATTTTCCTAAGGAAAAAGAGAGATAAAAAAAAATGTATGAATTTTCATCAGAGGTTGCCCACTCTGCTTTTTTTCTCCCCCTATCCTGTAACCATATATTATATATTATAATAAATTTGCATGAAACAAATAGGCATATAGATATAGGGGAAAGGTGGGCAGCCCCGGACAGCGGGTACCCCCGGTCATCTCAAGTTTTGGACACTTACGCACAAATAAATTTGAAAAATAAAACGTGAAAATTAGGGCAACGATCTTGGTCAAATTTTCGCATTTTATTTTTCAAATTTATTTGTTCGTGAGTGTCCAAAACTTGAGATGACCGGGGGTACCCGCTGTCCGGGGCTATCCACCTTTCCCCTATACTGTATATGTATAAATTATTGATGCTTAATAAAATGCAGTGATTATATTTATATCCATCAATTATTACTATCAGGTACGTATAGAATCACGACAGGTGTAACGGGTGTCTTATTAAAACGGATTGACAAAACCAGATTGTTTCGTAACTCGTGTAGATTATGTGGTCGAACAGCCGGACGGACACAGTCTTTATATCTGTGCCAGTTCTCGTGTTGCAAGTTGTTCAGAAGGTCGACTGGTACCTTCATACATACGAGTGTAAGATGTGAATATGTACCTACCTACTTGCATAGAGATACACACATATTTGCATTACATATGTATATCTTCTGAACGTAAATAGAAAATTGATAATTCAAAGTTTGTGATTTGATTTTTTTTTTGTTTTTTTTTTTACTTTTTTTTTTCTTCAAATTTTTGTAACTTAAAATAAATAATGATAATCATAATAATCGTGATGATAATTTGTTTTCTTTCTTAAGAGAGCCCGGATCCGCAATCCTGAACAAACCCTCAAGAAACATATTCCCGAAGTAAGCTGAGAATCTGTTTAATAACGGGTGGAATTTATTGGGTAAATTCTTTACCGTATATATAATATACCTATAGAGAAGGAGATTTTCCCCAGTTTGTGAACAACATCCCTGCCTCGCTAACACCGGCGTCACAATTCGTAATCCCTTTACCCCGAGAGCCATAATCGAGTTGGAGGAGTAGGTATACCTCCTCCTATACTCCAGTACTACTCGGTAGCAGAAGATGTTATTTTAGGAATTTCTTTTATTTTTTCACCGTTCTTTTTCAGGTTTTTTTTTTTTTTTTTTTTTTTTTCAACAAGAGTTTAATGTCACGTGATGTTACCCACGGTATCAAAAAAACAACCTTCCGAACAAACTAATTATGCTAATGTTCGCCCTGAGAAAGGTTTAGCAATTAGTATAATGGAATTCAAAACCAGGGTATAGGTGCAGCTTGTGATTATTATCACGTCTTAAGCTTTTCACGTATAAAAGATTAACACCTCGTCAATAAGAAGACACACACACACACAAACACAATAGAAATGGTGAAGAATACCGCCAACACTTTTCTTTTCTTTGTCTATTCTGCTAATTCTCGCTTCTTTATATGACTTAGGTATACATCGCTACACGCATATTACGGAAACAAAAAATGTAATTTTTTGATACTTATTAGTATACGTCTGGTATTATTTAAACCTTCGGTCCTTAATGACGTCACTATTTAACTATACACGACCTGGTCACTCTATACGATAAGAATTCAACCACGCGGAACGAGCACTCCCGACACTCTCACCTACGCAGAGCAAGCAGCAATAGCAACCCCCCACGTCCGCCGGAAGTTCCATGATAACCGAGAATCTCTCGATACACGCGCACTCTATGCTTTGCTCTGCTCTGCTGTACTTTACTCGGCTCCGGCTCCGGCTCCGGCTTCGGTCCAGCATACGCGTACCTACATATCACGGTACAATCGGACGCTCCCTGTTCATTGCTCGATTACAATAACATCCTTCGTTTATTAGTGCTGCACTAGGAGTGGCGCACGTGAGAGAAATGAAAAAAAGGGACAGAGGGAAGATAAATTTTATAGGTCACACAATTGCCAGGACAATATTCTTTCGGTGAATCGGTTTGATTTTGATTTACGAAGAGCGGATGACTAGAATTTTTTTATTTTTTCAAAATTTTTTTTCCCGAATTCCGTTTTTCCTCAAATTTTTTGGTAATTCGCTTTTCGATAATCGAGACGATTTCCCGAAAGAAAAATTCGTTCGAAAAGAAGTGGGAGAAAATGTAATGAAATAAAATGATAAATAATGGGAAAAGCGAGTCGAGTGATGTAGAAAACATAATTTAGCGGTTTATATACGAAAACGTCTAGGCTCTACGGTGTGTTCCGTGGTTATAGGTTTGAGGTAGAGGAGTGAGGAGTGAGGAGGGATGGCGGCCTGCAGGGGAGAAACGGAGAACATTTGTTTAGTTGGCAGCAATTAAGCCACTTGGCGGCAATTGTTTGTCGCTCAGCAAAGAATTCCGCTCCCACCGCGCGTTGTCCTCGCACTATACATAGCGAGAGTGAGAGAGAGAGAAATAGAGAAAGATAAAGAAAGATAGAGAAAGAGAGAAAGAAAGAGAGAGAGAGACTCGACCGACACAGAACAATCGAGGCGATAAAGGCGAACGAGTTGTCGGGGTTAAAGTTCAACTCCTCGCGAGTACCAGTAGCTTGACCGTGCCTCGGCCAATCGGCGCCCGAGGCTTTACTTTTAGAACCAGAAATCGGATGGGATATAATGATAATGATAATGATAATGATAATGATAATGAAACCCTTATGCGGATTGAAGACTCTTAGTCTTAGATAAGGAAAAGGACGATTGTCTTTTGCTTATTATGTTTCAAGATTGCCTTATTTTCTCGAATAAGTTATAATATATCTACCGATCGAACGACTTACAAGTCTTTCCATAAGGGATATTGTTAGCTCTAGCTTTTACTGAATTCTTAATAAAATAAATGATGAAAGACTATACCGACGGCTGCGTGGAATAACCGGCTATCTCAGAGTCCGGTTGAAAAAGTGGCTATCTCAGAATCCGGTTGAAAAAGCGGCTATCTCAGAATCCATTCGAAAAAGCGCCTGTTCCCTATATTATTCATATAGCCACAGGTCGCTTTTTCGAATGGATTCTGAGATAGCCGCTTTTTCAACCGGACTCTGAGATAGCCGGTTATTCCACGCAGCCGTCGATACAATATACTGACAAATAAACGTCCTGGATATATATGTAGCGTGGCGATTGTGAGGGTGAGAGAGCTTCGTCGTCTCTCCCACTGACTCATATCGCACAAATATCACGCTGCAGACTTGTAACATTCGTCGTGGAAATTCCTGTCTCAATTTTACGTATATGTCAAATTAATTATGAAGAAAAAAAAAAAACACAAAAAAAAAAAAAAAATACTACTACGTTGACAGAGTTTTAAGTTTTACAGATTCTTTCGCTGCTCGACGATCTTTACTTTATTCGAGATTCGAAGTTTGTGTGAAAAAATTGTCTAAACTATTTTTAAGCTAAACGTTAAGTTACGTATGGCTAATAACGTTATTCTTGTTACAATAGCGTGGTTCAATTCGATGAAGCTTTCATCTAGAGCAGTCAGAGTCTAAAAGTCGCGTCTACTTTGACCCGACCGTAAAACAGTGAGTTGTCGTTGTTTGACTTGATCTGAACGTCTGACGTAGTTGTACTAAACGTGTGTAACGTTAAACTTGACAAATTATAATTTGCACGAAATATTGTCATCTCGCTATAACCCAATTTTGTTAGAAGTGACAAAAAAAAAAAAAAAAAGAATAGAAAAAAAAATCTTTCGAAATCGAATAGAGGGTCAGAAATTTACGGAGGCCGACGAGGGGGCGAGGGAGACGTCAGAGTATCTGGGAACTCGCTTGCCATGTCGAAGGGGGACACACACGTGTGCGATGCGAATGCAAAAAAAAAAAAGAAAAAAGAAATGACAAAAAAAAAAAAAACTATATAATAGGCAAGTCAAAACGCAATGCGATGAGATAAACGTCCGACGCGCCTCTAAATTCGTGGTCAGTTTCGCGCGTATCTTGTTTGTGTAATCTGAAATAATAATCCTTCCGCGTATATACCTTTTCTTCTTATTTCTCTATTCTCTCCTCTCTGTATTTTGTCCCCCCCCCCCCCCCCCCCCCCCCCCTCGCGGTGCGAAATCAAAGAAGATAAACGAAAAGAATAGAATAATAAAAAGAGAAGAGAAGAGAAGAGAAGAAAGGGGGCGCCCACACGTTTAACTTCCCGGAAGTCGTCCCTCGGGCTTTTAGTCCCTTTATTCTTCGAACACGGGGTATAACATGGGAACATAGAATCCCGTCGAGCGCACGGGTAAAACGAACGAACGAACGAATGTGAACGGTGATGGTGTCTGCCGTATCTGGCTACCCGACTACCTTAGTTGACCCCTTCGCAACGAGGGACAATTGGGTGTAACAGTCTCCCATTCGTCCGTCCGTCCGTCCGTCCGTCCGTTCGTTCGTTCGTTCGTTCGTTCGTCCGCTCGACCGTATGCCCCCCCGTACATATACACAGAGCGCGGCGTATCTCGCTTCGTTCGTCCCTGTTTCACTGGGATCCTCTCTACCGTGCAACGCGCTCGGTCCATTATGCCCGTCACGTGTACAGAGTGCGCGTGTGCGCGAGAGAGCGAGTAGCGACAAGGCGAGGCGAGGCGAGGCGAGGCAAAAGCGAGGCGAGGCAAGGCGAAGCGAGGGCATTGCGAGGTTACTTCGCCAGTGGCGTCGTCGCCGGTGTGAGGTAGAGCGGGGAAAAGAGGGGAAGAACTGAGGAATAAGGAGAGGGAGGGAAAGAGGGAGGTATAAGACGCTAGACGAGGCGAACACATGTGGCCCCTCTCCCTTCTCTTACCGACTCGCGCGTTCGTTGTGTTCCACGGGTTCCTCCTGTTCGTCGTCGGGCAACTGCAGGCCAACGAACGGATAAACTCGTTCCTCTTTCTTCCTTTCTTTCTTTCTTTCTTTCTTTCTTTCTTTCTTTCTTTCGATCCTCTCTCGTTTCACCTAACGCAAAAACGGGACGGGATAAGGCGATCTATGCGACCCGGTCGAGCCCGGACTATCTTAGGGTTAGGACCAGGATCTGCAGGCAAAAAGGGGAACATCTTTTCTCTCTTTTTTTTTTCTCGAGATTAATAAACGACGAATTTCCGCTACCCTCGAAAGTAGGGACAAGAAGCTCTGAAAATCGCTTCAGAAATAGACGAATCATTCTTTTTTTTTTTCGTTCTTTCACCTCTGCATTTCGGGACCCCTCCCCTCGCTCTCTCCCTCTCTCGTTGAATTGGACAAAACGCGGAGGGCCCAACTCTTCATTTTTCCCAGCGCCCTCCACTCTGGCCCGGCGTCGAGTCAATCCATCGCATCTCGTCGTCCAACGCGACCCGGAGGGAATATTATACTCGGCGATGACGTAGCGACAGACCGCAAGGAGGTCGTCTTAGATCGAGGTACACATGTATATATGTACTATACATGTGTCGTGGAGCAAATAAGCCTGTGGTTTAATCAGTACGTACCATCTGCCCCCCGTCATATCTCCCTTTGTTTTCGTAAGAGAGAAACTGCAACGATGCACGGTACCTACAACATCTCTTCGCATATACCTATACCTATACCTATACCTATGCCTATACCTATACCTGAGGAGTGTCAATCTCATATTCGGGAGTTATGAGCCCCGCGTGTTCATTTTCCACACCTATATCTACAAACGGAGTACTCGATTATACACTCTGCCTACGATCCGGCTGACCAATGCGCATTTTAATCCACTGCATACGTGCATATCGTATTTTCGGAAGAATACGCGTCCGCATATATTCACAGCGAGAGATTTTCGTTCGATTTCAAAGTCCAGGGGATCAAATGAATCACCTTTCACGCACACAAAGTATACGTATATTTGAAAAAGATGACTGAGGTGGAATACATCTGGCTTAGTAATTTCTTGACCGAGAATATTATGCCGGCTATTATAACGCGAACGAGACACCTAGTTTCATTTTTCTTTTTTACGTATTCGATTTGTTCACCAGGGATTTTTCAATTAATCCTTTTGTCCCTGCTCGTAGTATACCGGGATAACAATGAACTAAACTCTGACTAAGTCCGAAGCGAAACTTTCCATAGGGGCGGAAGGGTCGTTCAGATATGTGTGGGATGTGGTATGACGTTATAGTGTACACGTGTCGGCCAATTTCCCGACCGTTAAAACCGTGTGACACAAAATTCTCGTCTGTAAAACTGGACGCGGTACAATTACAATTACGGCTAAAAATTTCGAATTACTCAAAAATGAGCTACTCGGCTAAAGATATACTCACGTTTTTGTTTCTGTCTACATTTTCGAGTAAAGGAACAGAAAAAGCCGTCAAATAGTATAAAGTAGAAGATCGGGTACCCAGGAATCGAAATGAAATCGAATAAAGTCTTTGGCCACTTGCCAATCAGCTGATATTGTCCATGTCCAACTCCCCCCCTCCCCGCGTAACCATTCCGTATCTTCCGTGAATATGTACCACATATATACATGTATGTGGATGTGGGTGTAGTATAGAACGGGTAGTGCACCGGGGTTTCGACAGTTAAGAAAACAGTCGCTAGGTAAAGCCTGCAATGCATTTTCCCCCTTCCAAACTGTTCAATTTGTTCCTCACCCGGTTGAACACACATGGTATATATACCTACTCACATCAGCCACATCTCTTCTGTATCCACCTACCTCCTCCTATCTTCCATTAGGTTGTTTTAGTCGTCTCTTTGGACTCACTCCAATTCTCTACTTTCGATTATTCCTATTTTTGTGAATACAGGCATATAAGAGGACTGACTCTCTCTTTCTCTCTCCGCGTATGGAATGATTTAAATATTTATATTCGTATACGTTTATGGATATCATCCTGATGAGTTTTGATTCTCTCCTTGTCCTTTTTCAATCACCTCGCATGTTCTTATCTTACTTTAGCCCCCGCTCACGAATAGTCATACTATATATGTTTATGTACCGCGCGAGTAAGTTCAATTAGAGCAAATATATATCATATGAGGGGGATTATCAGTATCAGCGGACACGTGGCAACCGCTGAAGAAATTTTTTCTCCATTTTTTTTTTTTTTTTCTTTCTTTTTTTTCAAGAAGCTTATCTATATCTCGCGCTTTAACGCGCTTCGCGCAAAGAAGCCTCATCGTCAAACACGCGTATTACATTTATGTATACCTCTATACTCGTATAGCGAATATAATAATACCGCATATTACAATAGAGGAGAAATTTGAGATTTTTCTAATTCTCAGTTAAATAAATCGGCTACTAATTGTTCTTCTTTGAGTGGCTTTAAACTATTGAAAAACACCTAGAAGGAATGAATCTTTCTTCGAAATCTCGTACAAACACTTCATGACTCACGTCAGCTCCGTCGTCGTTGAGTAGCTTTAAATTATACCCTCCTAATACGTCGTTAATATGAACCTAAGTATGTAAATGGGAGTTAAATGTTTCCTTGAACTATATAGTATATTATTCATTGAGGGGATGCACGCAATTTATTTAGAAAAAAATCATTCGCAATGAGAAATCATCGGCTTTAATTAATATTCTTCATTTTTTTGCCACAATCGAATTACTCGGTTTTGTTAATATTCATACTGTTGATCCTCGGCTAGAAAATTTCGACATGCATTTTTTTTTGTTTTTTTTTTTTTTGTTTTGTTTTTCTCAAATAATGAAAATTTAACGCAGTGTCCAGCGAGCAACCGTTCGACTTATGAATTCCAAACCTCAACTGTCGCGAGTAAGAAATAAATGTGGAAAATTTTTAGTCCGAACGGTTGAATAGTTTATCTTTCAATCTTGACTCAAAGGTCGAAAAATGTTGTTTCGAAAGAACGACCACGTACCGTTCACCGCGCTTGCATGCAGAAGGTAAACAGCAGTATGTACAGAGCGAAATAATGCTTGTTGCCAAACGCGTAGTTGTACTAATGTCAGAGCTAATTGAGTCTCAAAAATGTCGAGAGAATATACAACCGCAATAGGTATGAAAATAAGAGTATAGCAAAGAAAAAAATGAATAAAAGACCGAAAAAAATTCACCTATATAATAATAAATAAATACCGCGCGAAACCCATCGCTATGTTTCGCAGTTTCCATAACCGCGCGTCTCTACGCGATCGTTTCGCATCGCTAGGTTTTCTCCGCAGGCTAGGGCGCCTAACGGTTTTTACTTCGCCTACAGATAGGTTCGCTAGGCAATCGGTGCAGTAGTAGTCCTCGTCGCGACGTCCCTGCTAACCGGAACAGAACTGGCTACGGGTGTCACGTCCCCTTCTAACTCCCTCATCTCCCCTTTAGCCTGGACCCATCCTCCCTTCACCCTGGGAAAGAATATATAGGGTTCCTACTTTCTTTCTTTCTTTCTTTCATCCGTTCTTTCTTGCTTTCTTTCTTTATTCCTTGCTTTTCCTTCTTTCTTTATTCTTGGAAACCGCGGAGGGACCAAAGTCGACTCGCCGCATCTCTGGGCCCGTAACGTTGGACGTATAGTTGGTGAGATAGACGCACACATACAAATACGTAGTCTACGTACTCCGGCTTCGACTCGTACTGCTCCTCATGCCAACGTCACCCACCTCACCCTGCCCGTTCCATTCCGGCCCCAACTGGCGTCTACTCAACTCACACCCACGCATATACACGAAAGCTCCTATACAGTTGAACGAGACTTCACGAATACTGTTACTGGTAAGGTCGATACACGCGCTACTCAGCTTCGCCTTACTTACGCTCTATAGAGAAGATACGGTATTGAACTAGTAACGGATAGAAACTACCGCGTTTCAGAACAAGTTGACCAGTATTTAGCTTCGTATGGATACTATAGATTATAAAATATTTTTATAATTGATAATAGATTGGAAAAGAAAAAAGTTTAATCAATAAAGGATAAAACAATTTTTTTTAAAGAAAATTTATTTTCTTATGAAAAATTGAAGGTGTTTGTTTAAATCTATCGCTAGGTAGCACAGCTGTACAGGCATACAGCCCACGGGCGGCTTTTGTACAAGAGCAAAACAGCGGAGTAGAGTTTAAGGAGCGAGGAGGTACCGCGAGGCAAGCCCCAAGTGAGAGACGGAGAAAGAGGTATAAGTGGGAGTCAAGAACCCTACAAGGAATTAAGAGCTTATTTCTAACAGGCACCAGGCACCGCGAGACGCTGATGCTCGACTACGGGGCGCTCTCACTTAGCAACTCGCGAGATTCCAATGAACTAGAGAAAAAGAAGCATGAAATAGAAAAAAATAATATAAAAAATAAACCAAACTATAAGTTCCGTCAAGTTCCTCCGCGACTTCAGCTTCATGTACGTATCTTGCTATACAAGAAACCACCTTACATTACATTACGAGAGATTTCCTTCGGAGGGAACAGTAAAGAGATTGATGGAATCGAAAATGGGCCGAAATTGCTCGAGGTAATGTACCAGCGTGTCAAAACACTCGATCTACGTGTTCAAAGTCTGTATTTGTACGATCAGGGATAGTATATCTACCGTTGCGCGGGAACCCGGGTTTCAAAAGTAAGTAAGTACCGCGCATAAAGCGAAGATCACGAGCAGTTTGCGCGAGATGATGATCAGTCTCGCGGAAGCGTAACCGGCGACGAGTTACGATCAAGGCTTAAACTTTTACTGGTTTCAGAGCGTCAGCGTCTGGAGCAGCCCCCTCTTTTCTCAATCTCTATCTTTCTCTCTCTCTCTCTCTACTATATCTATATCTATATCTCTCTCTTTATTTCTCATCACCTCCCTCAGCTGCCCACACTGTACCGTATACCGTGACAGCGGCCATCGCATCAGTTGCTGAATAGGGTACAACAAGGAGATGAAGATAGGGTATAGGAGAAGAGGGAAAGAGCGGGGAATCCCAGTGGTCTGTTTTTCTCAGAGGGTTCGAGACCCCAGGATGCAGAACGAGGGGTGGTTAGGCCCTAAAACCGGCAGTTAGATTTTATAGGAGTTTCTGTTCCGACTGTAGGGGTTCCGAAAGAGTTCGCATTACGTTTTAACCAACCAGTATACCTATATAGGTATAGAGTATAGAGTAACCGGCTTCCTAGCCCTTTTCTTTCGAGACATTATAAGAGAGTGAGAAATTGGACATTACGATGCAAGTCTTCAAATGCGTTACTAAGACGAAGGAGAAAAAAAAAAATTTCAGAATTTTCACCGTCTTTTATGAACCATCTTGCTAAACCTGGCGGACAAAGACGGACACGTATACCTATACATACATACATACATACATACATGCATACCTACCTACCTACCTACCTACATGGATACACACAAAGAGATACAAAGATCTGTAGCTTAGCTTCGGGCGTGTGTCATCGTCCCACACTCCGACAAATGTGCCTTTCGCTAACTCTTGCGAGCTAGCGACCTACGTGAGAGCGGGACGCCTACTCGCTCCTCCTCGCCTTAGTACGAACTCGCTTCTTTAACACGACGACGACGACGATGAAGAAGAAGAAGAAGAAGAAGAAGAAGACGAGAAGGAGGAGGAGGAGGAGGAGGAATACGAGAACGTCGCGGCGGGCCAAGGGCCGAAGACACGCACCGATGGTACACGTGGGTGAGGGGAGAAGGAGGAAAAGAAGTACGTGCGCGGGAGACGGAGTTCCATTCTCCTGATCGCAGTCGACGAAGAAGAGGCTGCGAGAGTTTGAGAGAGAAAGAGAAAGAGGGAGAGAGAGAGAGAGAGAGAGAAGAGGAATAAGGGGAGATGAAGATAACCCGATGATCTCTAAGCGCGTGTGATAATTTCGAATAGGGGTTACCGTCGAGGCCAAAACTCAATGAACTTCTATCGATTGGTTAATAATTTCAGTCTTAATTTTTGAAGAGAAATGAATTCCTTTATAACCGGATCAGGTAGGTACGCGGTCGGGGCGAGATAATAAAGAGTCGCGTTAATCAATCAGATCGATTGAATACATTTAGTCGAGTGGACGATGTCAACAAGATTTTATCGAAGATCAATGGAGATAACCAAGGGTAGCGGAGAGGTGTAGTAGCGGTTTGAAATTTAACTAATTTCAGATTTAATTTAACGAGCAATTGGACGATTTGGAATACTGCCAAACGCCGCGCTAAGGAGGCGAGGTAAAACGAACTAAACGTTCGAGCGAGGAGGGTAAAGGAAAAGGTGCGTTGGACTCGAACAAAGGAATATAATTAGAAGCGTTTACAGTAGGGAACGTTTCAAACAAAAAAAAAAAAAAAAAAAAAAAAAAAAAAAAGTAAGAATGAAAAAGAAGGAACAAAAAAGTGAATAAAAATAAAAATAAAATTACAAAAATATATATATATCCTGGAAACGGATAGGGTCTCTTTATATATTTATTCACAGTTTGTAATACAGTATCAAGAGTAATGAGAGGGTTGACGCGCGGTGATTATCGGTACACCAAAACTCGTCAAATTTTATGCCCCCAAAAAAGGAACCTTCGCGTCATTATCACAATTCGTTTATAATTGGCACGGGTTCCAAAGCCTGGACTATTTCGGCTTTTCCTGCTTGAGCGAATTGGTTATAATACCAGATAGCCTTCTCGAAGAAGAGCAGAAACCCGCGTAAACATACTAACACACGTACATACGTACCTATATAGCTAGGTATACCTATACTCTAGCCAGGACTGAAATAGCACCTGAATTACACGCGGTGAATTGAGGAACATCGTTTAGCTCTGTCCGGCTCTATTCACATATAGTAGGTATAGGAAAAAAAAAAAAAAAAAAAAAGCAAAAAAATGTAGAGAAAATAAAAGAAAATTTTTCCCCCGGTTTTTTTTTTTTTCACCCCGTAAATAATAGAAATGATTAAATGCAGCAAGGGTTGATAGTCGCCAGGGGTGCAGCACGGACATCCCTTCAACCGTATCTCTATCTTTCTCTATACTCCCCTCTCCATATAAAACCGATGTTTGCTCATATGGCTTGGTCAATATTACTTTACGGATAAAATGCTTTGGGGTGTGAGCAATCTACCGGGTATATTTCTGACGAATATCATTCATTGAGCCGACACACCAGTGCCATAGATTATATGATATGTGGTTGTGGAAGGTAGGAAGTCCCGAGTAAAGCTGATTATAGTATATTTAAATGAATGACAAATCAAACGAGTATAAAATCCAAGTGGATAAAAATATAATAGCGAATTAAATATCTGTACAGATATTAAAAGCGCCGATTTGCGAATGACTCAGACTTGTTTCCCGCGCGGCTTTATGCGGGTGGGTACGTGTCAAACATTCTTTAAGAGCCATGCCCTACCTCACCATATCTCAATGTGTGCTGCACGGCGCCCGCGCACTAGCGATCGAGTTTAAATATGTGTGAGAGAAAATTGCGAAGGGTGCCCGAGGGCGATTTGGAAGACTAGAGAACTGAGCCTGAAGTGAGAAAGGAGAAACGAGAGGCGAGAAGCGAGAAGGGGTAGTGAAAATGAATGAAACTTCGCTTCAAGAGAGACTCGAGAGAACCGAACGAGCTAGACTAATCTGTTAGCCGCGTACACCCATCCCCACGGGGGACAAGGGATTTCAAACTACTAGTTCCATTCGAAAAATGAGGATTTTTAAATACCCATGTCTCATCTGAAGGCTACGAAATACACGGAATTGAGCTACTTTACAAAACAATTATAGCGTCGGGTTTAGTTTCGTATACCGTCTGGTTTGGCCCGAGGCCTGGAGCTAACTATCGATCCAATTTACTGGCAATACTCCCGAAAGTTATACCTACCAGAAAAGTAGAAGGGATCTGTGGGAAGACCTTTCCCCGAAAATAGTTTCGGAATTATTATTTTTACACGCAATGAAAATATCGGGATCTATTGGTTATCAATGAGTGATAAAAAAAAAATAAATAAAAAAAAAACGGGACTCTCCCTCTTAGAGGGATTAATTATCTCTGAAAATCTGATACCCCGAGTTCTACACGTTACACGCTTTTGCCTCGACGATAACGAAGCAATTTGGTTACCTACTCGGTAATTTGCGAGATGGTTGTAAAAAGGAGAAGTGGCCTGAGGGAATGGAGCATCGCGACTTCCAAGGACGAAGAAACGGGGAGTTCATCGTCCGATGAAAAGCGTTTAAACCGTATAATATGCTATTGACAGATGCGGACACTCGCCGGATTAATTATAGCGATCAATTTATGCAGACTAACTAATCCGTAAATTCTATATCCGTGGTGTGGTGCCAGTAGGATTACCAATACGCGACGTGACGCTCTTCGAGCTCGTCGTCGCGACGCCTGCTGCACCTTAGCGTGACGAATGGATTCAGGCACCCCGCTGTTCACGGACAACTACGCCGTAGCGCAAGCGCTCTAAACTTCCCTCCCTCTTCAACTTCGAGCTTTTACAGTCAATTCCTACACTAAAACACACAAACGCAGTGCTCAATTATTCCCCATTGTTACCACCGCGTATCCCCTGTCTCAATTCCCGCGAAAAAATAACCGAACCGCGTCAGCTGTTACTGTCTAGCAACTCGCGGACAGGAAACAGTTTTTACCTCGCATAAGCGTCACCGGTTTCGTTTTATCCCTGGAATATTTTTCCGAAATTATTCGTGATGTAATTTGAAAATAAGGGCAGATGTCTTCTCTTCGTCTTTGTCTTCTCGAGCCAATAATTATCGAGAAAATAAAGTTATTCGAATCGAACTGAAGAGGCGAGCATGAATATCGGCATTATACTGTAACAATTCTGAGGTATAAACGAGAAGATTGCGCGAAAATTAGTTTTTCCTTTTGCGTACAAAGACCGCGAGCGAGTGCGAGTTGCGATAGAAAGTCCAGCGACTGGTCGGACTGGCGGTATCCTTGCTCGAAGTGGGACGCAGGGATCCGACCCGATACCCGTTCGTTTGAAGGCCTCTCGCCTCGCGGTCGTGGTGAAACGCTCCGGTCTTACAGCGCAGCTTTTAATGGGAGGAAATTAATCCTCCGAAGATGACGTTCCCACGACAATTACACGTATTTCTTAGCGAACAAGTTGAGATTGTACGCTGTGGATATAGTTGTGAACAAATTTCATCCTCATATTAACATTCGTTTAATCGTTATCATCACATGTCTTGACATTTTTTCTATTCTTCCGCACATTTATAACCGGAAATTCTCGATATGTCGTATAGTAAGACTCCGTTCAAAGTTATGTAACAATTTGTAGTTCCATTAAGCCGAGCTCGTAGGAAGTAACGTTGGGTGCTGCAGTTGGGAGGCCATCCAGCGTTGGACGAGCGCCACTAAGATTTCAATTAACGGTAATTATTTTCCCACCATTCCCCTTTCGCACTTGGGGGACTTGTCTGGCATCTGCCGAGAAGTTGGGTACACCTTAAGAAGCGGGTAAGGATCCAACCGAGAGCAGCAAAGACCGAAGGGATGCGAGAAGAAGTAAACTGTAAAGTAAAGGAAAGGGAGGAGAGAAGAAACCGAGAGAAATCTCGGTGCCAAGAACTTTTCGGAAGTCCCATTTGGTAGTTCCTCGCACTAGGCGCCCCAGCCTCCGTTTCTCTTCGTGTCTTTCGTTTTTCTTTCCCTCCCCTTTGCTATTTTCTATTTTCTCTTTTCTAGTTTCTCTTTCCTCTTTCCTCTTTCCTCTTTCCTCTTTTCTCTTTACTCTTTACTCTTTACTCTTAGCTCTTGGAGTAGGTAGGTAGGTGGGTATGTAGGTACGGTAGGTACGGGCTTTAATACCCGCTAGAGAATTCTCAAGAATTGGCAGGAAATTTCAAGTTTTTGTGGAACGGGAGAATAGTCGAGGCGACGGGGGCGAGTAGTAGAGAAGTACGTGCGGTTGCCAAATCCTAGATTATATACCTACACTCTTTATACCTACTGCTATAATACCCGCATCCCAGGGTCTCATGCCCACGTCACGTCGTAGTAACTAAACAAAAATTTTTCATTTACTTTAATTGCGAAAACTATATAGAAAATAATTTGCCTAATATTTAATTATATATACGGTACATAATAATAACTTCGTCAGTCTGCGATGATCGTGTGCATAATTTACCCAGCCAAGAGAACAGAGAAATATGTAGTCCCTGCATACGTTTATGAACGATATATCACATGTCTAAGCAAAACGGGGTATTGTCAGCTGTGATATTTGCAAGAGGCGACATGAATGTGACGACATTTGTGCAGGTATACACGAGTACACAGACATACGAACACATATCAACTGAGTGTCTATATCATGCCAAAGTGCAGCATTGTTCGTCTTTCATAGAGGTGGGTCATGGCTTGACGTAGGTAGGTACGCGAAATAAGTGATCATGGTTTATAAGTAATATGCCATTTCCGATGGTTAATAAATTGTTGAGCATATCACGTCTATGAAAACCAAAAAGGTACATAATGGGTTTCTCAAAGTTTGCCTATCGCAATTTAAAAACATGAAAATAGCATAAATTTTTACATCATTTTTCCTAATAACCGAAAAGGTATTATATGTATAATTATAGGCCTTTTTTCGTTTTCATTATTATTTTTGTCTTTTTTTTTTTTATCAAAATATCCATTTCAAGTTATTCTAATGCGATTGACCGAAAAAAATGAACATTTTTTATACACCTTTTTGAGTTTTAAGGTAGATCTATAACTGGAGCTATGCCTTTTTGGGATTAGAGACGCGATATGTATTTCAACTCCGATCATATAATGTCTCGATGTAAATGTTTATACAAAATTCGAATACCTGATCTTCACGCAATAATTATAAGTGTGAAAAATAAAATAAAAATGAGTTCAAAATATATTCGTATATATGTATAGAAATTTGGTCCAGATATATACATAGACAAAAGGTTTCACATATATCGCGTCACTAATGCTATAAGGTCGTAAGCGCCAAAAAATTATTTTTTTTGCGGATATGCCCAAACGATGTTATATTCCACGAAAAAGATTTTGCCACCAAAAACACGAAATTTTTTTTTTTGGCACTTACGACCTTATGGCATTAGTGACGCGATATATATGTATATTTAAATATATGTGAAACTACAAACGTGGCTTAGAGGCTAAAAGATTTTCTTTCCGTGTAGGTATGTAATACTATATGCATCGTCGCGGAGTTTGACTTTCAAATTGAACTGTCCAGTCTGAGAGCTATAACCTGAGGTCAAGCGTTATCAAAATTTTAAATCAGCCAGCGGATGACACGTGGTAAGAAGTTTCGCTCATATATAAAAACGGCGAGGGATATGTGCAAGCCCTGGCATAAGTTGAGCCGATTGTCTGCTATATATGGGTATACTCAAAAATATGGTAATATGATAAAAGGGTTGGGAAAAATCGTGTCCTTTTTTGGTTCTTTGAAAGCAAGGGAATTAGTTTTTTTTTTTGTTTTTTTTATTTTTTTTTTAAATAAAATTTCGTTTCAAGCCTTTTTTAACATTTTTTTTACTCGAAACATGACTTTGTTAATTTTTTTCAAGCCTGTTAATTCTCAATTCAAAATACTAATTCCAACTGATATGAAAAACGAAAACAAAAATTTGTAACATCAGAAAACGCAACTCTCCGAGAGAGGGAAAAAAGAAAAAAATCGATTCGATTTAAATCGTTTGCTTATAATCGTGCCAAGCCTGATTCGTAATGCGAATGGAAAAGAGAAAATTGATAAAATCAAACTTTTTTAAAAGCGTTTAACGGTTAAACGAGCCCAACAAAAATCTATAATAAAATATATACGAAGGATCGGTGATCGTTGTGCCTAATACACCTTCGCGGAACGCAAACTGTGAACGGATAAGTGTAACCTAGTAGGTATAATACTTGTTGCATTAATGACAATGGTGAACCTATTAAGTATCGATTCCCGCGAAACTCTGACAGCATTGTTTCACGCTGATGTATAGAGTGTAAGGTATCATATACACGTACAGAGTTATATAATGCATATATATACATGAATTTAGTATAGAAATAGAAGAACATAATACTACATATATATACATATATATATATATATCTATATTTATGTCCTTTCTCTACATACTACTATACTATATACAGTAATAAAACTACGCCGCTAACTACAAGTGCAGAGTAGGAGTAGGTAGGGAGAAGTACTCTGTTCGCGTTCTGAAATCGCGATTCATTCATTTAGTTTATTTCATTCAGAACTCTGTGAGCGGACATTTTTCGAGTTCGGCAATCATCCGTAACGGATTGTCCAATACAGATGAATGACGGAATTAGTTTTCTGGATTTTATTCATTCATTCATTCATTCGTACATTTATTCATTCATTCATTCATAAATGTGTTTTTCTTTTTCTTCTTCTTTTTTTTTTTTTTTTTTATACGCGACGGTTTAAAAATTCACCGTTTTATTTTTACCTCTTTATAACGCTTCGCACACGTGGGCGCAGTCACTCCCGCACCCCGGAAAACGTGAACAGTGATACACGCGTACATATCGCGTCACTAATGTCATAAAGTCGTAAGTGCCAAAATAAAAATTTTCGTGTTTTTGGTGGCAAAATCTTTTTCGTGCCATATAACATCGTTTGGGCATATCCGCAAAAAAAATAATTTTTTGGCGCTTACGACGTTATGGCATTAGTGACGCGATATATAATAAGCTTACACTTTTACCGATCTACTATTATATTTATTCAGGTGGATTTCGTATTTATTCATTTATTATTCAACATGAATATTACATACACAGAAAGAAAGGTTAACTTGACTCAAGACAATTTTGCGGTCCAAAAATGAAGACCGAAATTTTTGATTTGATCCGAGAAAATTTCGGTCTTCATTTTTGGACCGCAAAATTGTCTTGAGTCAAGTTAACCTTTCTTTCTGTGTATATGGGAGAACGGGGAAAGGTGGTTTCCAAGCTGAAAATTGATATATATAAAAAAAAAAAAAAGTTCCTAAAAAAAAAAATTTTTTTTTTAAATTTCTCTCAAAAAATTGATAATATAAATTGAATTCTTTGATTCGGAATGAAAAATTGATATTCTAAAATCAAGATATAGGTATAATAAAATTGAGCACGAAAGATTTACATTTCATTTTTTGTTTAAAATATAAATTCTACGTGTATAGCGATCAACGTTCGTGGTGTATATAAGCGCGGTGTAAAAGGCAAAAGGTATCTACAGCGGCGGATACACGGACCGGAAGTGGTCTGCTGCACCGCGAGTGGCGGTAGGCAATTATAAGAACCCACACACGTTAAGGCTATCAAGTTTGTAACGCGTCAACGTGGTTCGTTATCCTCCTCTGTTTAGGTGTACGTTTTACTTGTATAAGAAAAAAATAAAAAAAGGAAAAAAAAAAAAAGAATATGAAAAAAGAAAATAATTAACTGACTGACTTTTCGCCGCGCCTTTCTGCGGTTTCACCTTACCATAATTTTTCGCCCGAGTCACTCTGACTCAATTTATAACTAGATTATCAAACTCTTTTTCCTCTCATTCGATTTTCAGGAAATAAATCAGAAATAAAAAATAAAAAATAAAGAATCGTATATTTCCAGTATTCTAAACTCTTTGATCGCTCTTATAGTTTGTAAAAAAAAAAAAAAAAAAAAAATGTGTTGAAAATCTAAAACGTTATACTTGACAGTGGTCTTTATATTCTTTAAATTCACCCAACTCTTCCCTCTCTTCTCTTTTTCTTTCTCTCTATTTTCGAATAAAATTGATGCCTGGTGACAGCTTCCTCATTGACTAGAGCCCGCTAATGACGTCTAAGCTATTTCCATTTTGTAAATAAATCATAATTCCTTCATAGTTTGCGTTCTTGAATACATGTAAGCTTATAAATTATACATATTATATATATATATATATATATATATATATATGAACATGTATATATATATGTATGTATATAACTAGGTAACGATTACTTACAGACATAGCTAAATATGTTATATAGTACCCATTACATTTTGGTTATACATATACTATATATGTATTTTATACATATGTAACGTACGAGTAGGTAGGTTGGTAGGTAGGTAGGTATAGATTTTGAAACTACGTAGCCGGGGTTGACTGGGCTATTTCGAGTTTACCGTGCAGTACGTAGGACTGGCAACACCCGTCAATAATCCGCTGAATAAACTATCGTCCATCCGCCCGACCGCCGACCGCTCTCGCCCACCAGAGGTCCACTCGACCACCACGATACAGATACAGATATACATCATACATTCAACCAGTCCCTATAGTCGGTATAGAGACAGAGACAACTGAGAGTAGCGATGGCTTTGAGCAAACTTTGGAATTACACTTTTCGAACAAAATTTAAAAAGAAACGAAAAATAAAAAAAAAAAAAAGAAGATTCAATTACATCGAATTTTTAATTTTGTTTCTATTCTTTATCATTTAGACTGAATCCTGGCTCCTGTTTCCTGTTTCCTGTTTTTATCATTCCTAGATATTTGCATATGAGGAAAAAAAAAAAAAAAGGAAAATTCACTCGCATGAAAAAAAATAACATAAAAAGTTGAAAAAAATAAAAAAATTATAATTAAATAAACTTCTTTTTTTCCAATCCTGTAATACGTGAAATTAAGTGAATATAGGTCGTAGCTATCGCTCAAATTGTACGCGGAGACCATCGATATACCTAACGGCTCGATATATTATTGACACCAGCAGCAGCTCCAGCGCGTAGGGTATATACCTATATCCCTGCTACTGTCATCCTAGTGGGTGCCACCCTAGTCTATGTAGACGAAATCGGGTATATACTATATACCCGGTGTGTAAAGCGAGAAATTGATCGAATTTTATTTCTATTATTGTCAGTAGTTTTATAGAATATTTTATCGCTTAGGTAAAATATTTTTAGAAATTTTTAACACGATATTGTTACACTTTCATTCATGTGTGTAATGTATTATAATATTTTACATACTACCTATACCCCTAAAATATCATTTTCATCATTGAATTGAAAAATTTGAACAATCTACATTTGTTTTGAAGAGAGATACTATTATATATAGAAGTTTGATATTTTTCAATCCCTGATTCGTTTTACCTATATACTTTATGTGAATTATATAAAACGTTGAGAGAATTTACGCAACTTGAATAATAAGTATAGAAGAAGCCCGATGATCTAGTAACGTATATTTTTAGTATAGAATTTAATTATCTATCGTAGACATCCGTTTCGTGTTCTTCCACCTTTCCATAGCTGTCAAAAATTTTTTACATTTTCTGTATTTATCATATAATTGAAATTGATTTCTCCCGATTATAGATATACGAAACTGAGTAAATTTCGTTCGTTATATAACATCGGAACGAATATTATATCCGTTTCGTTGAAGAAAATTATTTAATTGATAATCAGTATTGAATTCAACGGTGGTGGGATTTATACAGGTATATAACAGTAATTCTGTCACTTATCTCATTGGCTAATCGAGTTTATTTCATCCCAGATTTATCGTTCATTTTCTCATCCTATTCCAACCGAAATAATTATCAAAAATTCTTACTTCCAATCCCAATATAGAAAAATCAAATATCGTCGATATAACATTGATGGAATTTAAACTTATTTTCCGATACGGTCAATCATATACCTATATACCTATATACAGTATATCTATATCGGTCATAAAAACCACGATACTGAAGTAATAAAATTTTCAATAAATGAGTGAAAAACAATCCGTTATTTTCGTATCTCGCTCTCTCTCTCTCTCTTTAACAGACAATAAATCATCTTTCTTCAGGTAGCCACGACATCGATAATGTACATTTCGGTTCGTGCGTCAACGTAATGTGTACGAATGTACACGTATGTATATATAGGTATACCTAGTATACAGAATGGTCCGTTCATTTGTTGGCTTAGTTTCAACTCATATAGCGATTGCCCCTCGATCTTTGAAATAAACCCAGGTAGATAGATAGGTATAGGTAGGTAGGTAGGTAGGTAGGTTTAGGATTCCACGTATAAACATGTATTGAAGATAGTTTAAGTCATGAACTTTGAACACATAGCTGACTCATATAGGTATATAATATATAGTCCTTGAGAAGTTTCCATACCCGCTGCAGTAATTGCAAATATTTGGAGTCTCTCCCCATCGTTTATTGTCACCGCGTGAATAATCAATGAACAACAAATAACTATATCCTATATACAATGATAGAATAGAATGCTATGGTAGGTAATAATTATATTTTTCTCTCAAGTGCAATTCATATATAAAAACGATGGTATATAAGGTAAAAAAAAACAAAAATACAAATTCTACACTTTTTTTTTTTTTTTGTTATTTTTTTTTTATTTTTTATACGTCTGTCGGAGATATTCATACTCAACGGATTTACCAGAGGTATATTTTCGTTACGCGTCTCCGTACTTCTCCTCACCATCGTGAAACGTAAATGGGATAGTACGGCTTGAATATACGCCGCATTCGCTAGGCTATATACAGCAAAAAGAAGCAGATACAAGCCTCGCGCCTGTTGTGTACCTTGACACGGATGTCTCCCTGAATCACCGGCACCAGTGCACAGCGTCCGTCCGTACGTACGTCCATCGGTCCGTCCTTTCGTTCGTCCGTCCATCCGTCCGTCCATTCGTTCGTTCGTTCGTTCGTCGTCCGTCTGTCTGTCCATCCGTCCAACCATTCGCCCCTCTCGCCCGCGTACGACCGTCTATCCGTCCGTTCTAGTGACGATGCTAGATAGGAGAACATACGCCTCCTCATCGGTGTCCGGGCTTCTGCGGTACGCACACGAGTCCACCACGCGCCTGCCTGGCCAGATAGAGCCGGTAGATAAATCTAATGCGCCAGAGGAAGGCGGGCTTCGAAACGATTTCCCTATAGGTACTATATATTATATATATAGTATACACACGCGTTTGTATTTTCACAATTCATTACACACCTAACATAATATATACCTATACCTATTTATGTATAGGAACATCGATTGGAACGACGTTACATTCATAGAAAATTTTCTTTTTCTGTTTTCTATATAGGTGTGATTGCAACTAAACAGCAATCTCGTATTTTTATTTTTATTTTTTTTATCTTTTTCTTTCGAAGGATTCTCTACACGGATAATGTAATACTATGTAGGTTGAATGATTCTCGCATATATATCGCAGATAACTTATAGTTTATCATCGGGTGTATATAGTGTGTGACAGTATAATCTTATCTAATTAGGAAAAAAAAAAAAAAAAAAAAAAAAGGAATTTCAATTCAAAAGAAATATCGTAGATAAATATGCGGCAAGTTGACACATATATATATATATATATATGAATAGGTAAACCTATCTATATACCTGCGAGCGTTACGCGGCGCATCTAAAGAGATCGCGATAAACATCGCGACGCCCGAGGTTTAACTCTTTATTAGGTTACACCTCATATATATCGTAATATGGGTGGTAGGAGGTGACGGTATATGGGTAGGTATATGGATTCTTTTGGAAATATGCCGTCGTGCAGGTGCGGCTTTGGTATTTGGACACAAGGTTGTAACGTCAGTGTACAGGCAATATAGGTACTATACGTACTATACTATATATACATATATATAGTATATACGTTTTCTTTAGTCGCACAGCCCTATGGTCATCCGCGGACGCGTTCATGGATCGGCCATTATACCCAGTTCCAGACACTGGCGTACGTACCTACGTATGTACGTACGTAGTACCGTACCTGGCCTTATGGGAAATCCATACCAGGCCTTAGTTTAGTGGGAATATGGCCGGGGTTCCCCACAACCCGTCGCCCTCACGCTGTTCTCTGTCTCCTCCCCGTCGGCGCTCCCCTTTTACTTCTTCCCACTCCAGTTCTGAAACGTTGCCTGCTTCTACCTCTGGCTCTATATACCTCTGCCTGCCTGCCTGTCTGCCTGCCACACTCGTGACAAAGCCACCCCCCTGGCTTTCAGCACGACCCCATTTCGGGGACGTAGAAGGTGGATGTGGAGGTGGAGGTGAAGGTATGAGGTGGAGGAAAGGAACTAGAAGCTGGCGATAACTTGAGTAATTTCAAATCGATTTAAGCTAAACTTTCACCGAGAATAATAGACTTTATTATAGAAGTGGCGTTGTTACATACTTAGTTTCTCGTTATAGCTATACATATACTATAATACCTTCTCGACAGTTGGATCTTTATTTTATGCTAAGAAAAAAAAAAAAAAAAAAAAAAAATCCATATCCGAATTATGGTTTTTTTGTTAAATTTAGTTGTTCGTTTGTTGAAGAAAAACTATATATATATATATAGATATATACGAATCATGGTTTTTTGTTAGAAAATTGATGAAAAAAAAAAATGAAAAAAAAAAAAAAAAAAAAAAAAATGAAAATGTATTAGTAAATTCAATCTGTATTAGTAACGTCGTCAAAGACTGGATAAAAACCGAGATAAAGAGAAAGAGAAAGAGTGGGAGAGAGGGAGAGGGACCGATGCGTAAGGGAAAAATGTATAACCTGTTGGACCGCAACCTCGGCGACAGAGTTTCGCTTGAGGAAGTGTGCGACGCAAAAGGTGCTGCCGCGCTGGCGGGTGAAAAAGGACGGAGGATATATCGGACGAGAGAGAGACAGAGAAAGATAGAGAGAGAGAGGGAGAGAAAGGGAAAAAGAGAGAAAGGAAGAGAGAGAGAGAGAGAGAGAGAGAGAGAGAGAGAGAGAGAGAGAGAGAGAGAGAGAGAGAGAGACGAAAGAACGAACCAGGGCAGAGGGACGAGAGCGAACGGACCTGCACGTATAAGCGGTAACCCAGACCTGCCTCAACTTCGGCTTAACTTTCGCGGTTCGAATCCGATTAGATCGATTTAAATCTAACGTAGTGACGGGACGGAGGGAGTTAAGTTCGGTAATCGTATAGGTAAACCGAACACTATATACCGTTATTTGTATATCAGGCTAATTTAATACTCTCAAAAACCTAATTATACGGGTCTACGCATACCTATATGCAGCAATCTCTAATTCTATCGCTTCCGCGGGTCACGTGCTACGTGTATACACACACACACGTCCACACACACATACAAATAGATATTGTATATATAAATGTGCGCAAAAAAAATAAATAAAATAGTAAAAACGAAGAAAATGAATAAAAGTTTGGGGTATGGGTGCGTGAGGGGGTGTAAATGAGATAGCTGAGGCAATTAATGTGGACCCAAACAGCTGTAAGTCACTAAACGAAGACTCCCAGTTCTGTTCTGTTCAGTTACGTTGTATTATGTTATGTTCTGTTATGTTATGTTATATAGCAGCCGACCGACCATGCGTCTAATTAGTTTGGCAGGAAGCTCTCTCTCCTTGTCGTTGTAGCGTAGGTATAACCGTCAGTATAAGATATTATATTTACAATTAAATTTTCGAACTTTGTATAGGTATATATATAGGATAGGTAGTTCGTTAGCGTTGTTTATGCGCGAAACATCAAATCGATTTCTTGAGAGTTATGACTTATGACTTTTGAAATACAAGATTTTATGGATATAATGTATTATGTAGGTGTCTGATAAGACAATAAAGAAAAATACGATTTATAATTCGACGCCTGTGTGTGCGCAGCAATTACAAGAGACACACGTGTTAAATCGCGGACAATGGTCAAGTGATGATTGAAGAGTTTTGGGAGATGGCCATGTGCCGGAATTGTTGGCTTGATGTGCGAAGTAAAGTCAAGAGAGAAGAAGGAAGACACGAAGGATCTGTAAATAGAAAGATCAGGTAACCCTCGTCCGTCGATTTTAAGACCTGGAGGATCGGTGTGGTCGGAAAATTTGAACAGCTGCAGGATTCTGATGGAAATTAAAAGGATTGGTGTTTTCCACATTGCGTGATGAAGAATGTTGAATGAAAGATTGAATTAGAGAGAGAGAGAGAGAGAAAGAGAGGACAGAGATGAGAGAGAAAAAAAGAAGTTTTGAATGATCGCGTTTGATCTGATTTTCCGGAGCCACAGCGGATGATCGTTAAGTTGAGTAAATAAATTTCTGATTGATTGTCAAAGGTGAATGAAGGTTTATACCCCGGGCAATTTAAATATACGAAGAATTTATAATCAGGAAAAAAAGTAAGAAAAAATAAAAAAAATAAAAAAACTATCAAACGCATCAATTCGTGTAATGATCCCCTTCACTTCCTTTCCCTTTCCTTAAACTTCATTTCACCCAAATTAGAAGGAATGTGAAAATGAAAATTTTTAATATAGTATTTGAATAAAGAACTGTTTATATATATAGTGGATTCGAATTTCAATTGTCTCATGGGCCAGAACGACTCCCAATATGTACGAAAAAACGTAGTCAAAAAACTGCCCCCAAGGCCTCTGAACTTTTGGATTTAAATAACACACGATTTTTAGTACTTCGGGGTTATTTTTTACTTCCTATCGCATATAATCGCTTCGAATAATCTGAAACTCCGCACACTTCTTACCTATATAGTAGTAGATATCCGTGAAAAATTTGGAGATTTTTAACGACAAGATTTTATCTATCACAATTTAGAGATAAGAAATTGTTTTCGGTACGCTGTAACTTTGGAATTTATAGCGGTGAAAATCTGGCGAATTTTCACGAAATACATACTACTACTACAGGTATGGAGTGTACAGAGTTTGAAATTTTTCGGAGCTATGGTACTGGAATAGGAAGAAAAAAAATTAACCGCGAAATGTCAGAAATCGTGGTTTTATTAAAATAGCAAAATTCTAGGGATTGAGACAGCAACTAGAATCGGGACAGGAACCTGGGGTTTTGGCTACATTTTTTTTTTTTTTTTGTATTATATTTGGAGACGTCCTGGCCCATGGGAGCATCGAAATTCGAAAATGATTAAATTGAGGACCAACCTAATATACGACATACACAAACACATATGTTGTTATAATCAGAGAATGAGAGAATCAGAGAATGAGAGAAACTTCCGCGCGGCTTATCTCCTCATCACGTCAAGTTTTCCTCACTATGTACTTTCAACATACATATATATATATATATATAACGGAAACAGAACGCGATTTAAAATCAGCTGTTTATTGGTCTGCAAAATTAAAAGTCTGACTAGTATAACTGGAAAAAAAAGAAACTGTTTTGCTACCTGTTACCATATAAAGACTAATTAAACGATTTTCCAATCGTCAATAAACCGATATCATACCTATACAGCTACTTTGCGTACATCTAGGTATTGGTTGTGGGATCAGATCAAAAGTCATAGGTCAAAACTACAGCTACTACAGCATATTATACCTAAGCCAGTGAGAAAATAACAATTATTCACTCTCTATATCGCGTCACTAATGCCATAAGGTCGTAAGCGCCAAAAAATTATTTTTTTTTTGCGGATATGTCCAAATGATGTTATATGGTATGAAAAAGATTTTGCCAGCAAAAATAAGAATTTTTTTTTTTTTTTTTCTTTTTTTGGCGCTTACGACCTTATGGCATTAGTGACGCGATATATTCGATTCCTATACAAACGATGTATAGTTATATAATACCTTTACACGAACCTTTAAATCAAACTACATAATAAAAAGATCATTCACAGACGTATTAACACCCCGCAAGCGACGCTGCAGCAGTGATCATTCGTAAACATAAAGTTGCGGTTATCATCATCATTGCAGCACAGTGCGACTTGATGTGCGATAAACGAGATACCGAGTGCAGACGCGACTACGTCAAGATTGCGGGTCATTTTTTTTTTTTTTTTCACGTCATATACATACCCATATACGTATATATAAATATACACGTTCGAGTTTTTTTAGTTATAAACTCGTCATTCGAATATAGCTGAAAATGTAGTGAAAAAAAAAAAGATAAAAGGAAAAAAAAAAAAAAAGGGTCATAATGATGAATTAGTCAATTGTTAACTTGTAAATTTGTTCATTACCTTATGATGCTGCATTATAGCGGTCGCCTTTCGTTTCGCCGACATTTTATCAGCCTGTTTTCTGTCAACCTCCGCGAGATGTTTCTTCGTTTAAGTCAATCACGCGCGCTCCCAGCTGTGTCAGGAGCAAAACAAACGTCCGTCTATTAGCACATGGCGCCTCTACCCCGCGGTCGCGTGAAAATTGTTGCGCGTTTAAAGAGTTATGACCGTAATGATTAACAGTTTAGAAATATTTTCACAAACTTAAGATTTCGGGGGGAGGGAGGGGGGGTAATTTCAAGGACTCGATGTCTATATCCCTTCACAAGAATCAGTTCAAGTGTAACTCCTATTACCCTTTTCTCAAAGTAATAACCCCTATGTCAGAATTTTCATCAACGTCACTTTTTTATAATAATTGTTTTAGCCGTTTATTACAGATGCACTGACATTAGTCCGTTTTAATAATATAGTCATACGAAATATCGGACGTCCACTTTAGGTACACCTTGTGTCTTAACAAAGTTCACAAATATTGTTTTTGAAGAAAAAAAAAAAAAAAAATTAACAAATACAAAAAAAAATTAACAATTTCTCACAGTCTTTTTTTTCTTTCTTTTTTCCTTTTTGTTATCTCGAAAAGTTTTCTTCTCTAAACTCACTTATGCCACCGTTATATCAAATCGTATCGATATAATATGATAAAAATGTTTCACCACACGGTTGAACGAAATAAGTATAAAAACGTCACTTGAAAAACGGTGTTGTAAAAAAAGAAAAGAAAAAAAAAAAACTTTATCGCAAATCGTGTCTATATCGCGCGAAATATAAACAAACCCGAGGGTTTATCAATCCCGTAATTATTTATACGTGTAAATAATTTCCGCGAAATTCAAACAGCGATGTTTAATCCTCTTTCATTGAATCATAATCTAAGTCATAGACATAATCATATAGATATCAATTATTCAGGTATAATCATTCACCTAGAACGAATGAAAACCTGCAGACTCTAATAAGAAAATACTGAGGATCTGTCTATTACTCTACTTTTACTGCTCGAGAGCGTCGCAGAACGTCCTCACGTTCAGAGCGCTCGCGGCAAACTGTCGGCTGGCGACGCGACGACGATCCCCCACCCCTCCATTACGGCCCCTTTCGTTCTCCTGCCGTACCGTCGCTCTCCTCTCCTCTCCTCTTCTCTCCTCTCCGCTCCGCTACTCTCCTCTCTTCTCCGTTCCTCTTCTCTCCGCGCCACTCCGCACCGCTCTTCTCTATCGTGCCCTTCCTTCCCCCTAACGTCTCTCCCCCCATCGGACCCCCGCGGCGTCGGTGGCGGCGGCGGTAAGGTAGGGTCTGTCACCGTCAGAACACTGCGAGGGGCCGGTGGTATGACGACGAGGCAGGCAAGAGAGAGAGATGGAAAATACAAGGCGTATATATATATATATATATATATATACGGACGGAGTCGCAATGGGTCGGGAGCCGGGGGCCGCTAGGGAGAGCGAGATACCAAAGAGAGGGGGAGAGAGAGAGAGCCAAGGGGCGCCAACACACTCGTCCTACCGTCGACGTCGCCGCCGTCGCCGCCGCCGTCGGCTATAGGGGCCTCGACGGGTGTGTAGAGGAGTTAGGCCTGCTTAGGAGAGGAGGGTTACCCAAGCCTCGCAAGGGACTGTGATATTATGGTATAGGAAAGCCAGCTCACCTACTAGAAACACGAATAGGACATACTACGACATATTAACACGTGTGTAACTTAGATGTAGGTATGAATGTATGGGTGTGTGTGTGTGTGTATATACATAGGTGTGTATATATACATAAATATATATATATATGTATATTTGCGACGCAAAGGAAGCAAGGAGGTTCATTCCCAACGCGCTCGTTTCCAAGCCGGGTACAAGGTGGAGCCAAGAAGCCCTCGGAGGTTCCTCGGTATATGTATGTTACGACGCGCGTTTGCCTCCAAGCCGTGGCCGGTTGCATTGCGTAAGAGTTTCTTGGTCGAGTGGATGTGGATAGATACGATACGATACGTTACGATAGGATAGGAGCGAGCGAGCGTTTCGTGTCCTTACTATACAAGACGCAGAGTCTTAAAAGGCGCGCGAATATATCCGAGATTCTCATCTTCTTATTTAAGGTGATGCTGCGCGTATCAACCTACTCGTGCTTTTTCATCGAATTGCAAAAAAAAAATTCATGCCACTGCAAGAATGATTTCGGGAACCGATTTTCCTTCGGGGAATCGTCTGATTTCAAATATTGCCATTTTCTTCTTTTTTTTTTTTTTTTTTTAATTTTTGTTTTTCTCAATTTCTTTGCTAATTCGCTCTTCGTTAATCGAAAGCAAACCGTTTCCCCGAAGGATGATTCTGATAAATACTATCTATATTGTTCCTTCTCAAATTTCTCGCTTACAAGAAACCAATCACGCAGGTACGAACCCATCCTAACTTTTTACTCCCATACTTCTGACTGAACCACGTGCAAACCTGTCACCGACACAACCAAACGGCACAACACACGTTTGAGTGGGTGCATCGTTTCGGCCAACAATCGGTCACGTACCACTTAGGGCTTGCTTACAAATTACCAAAGCGTGGCTTATACCTATACCCATGCAGTCGACGTCTTTGTCTTTTCCGGATGTGCTTAGCTTATTATTGTCCTTTTTTATTCAGTCAAAAAAGTACCCGATTTTTTTTTTTATATAATTTTAATAAAAATTGTTCATCTTTTTTTTTTTTTTTTTTTTTTTGGGCGACAGGTTCAGGCGTAAGAGCAAAGTTCATGGTTCTGAAATGGGCTAATTGTTAGGTTTGGATAGTGTATAGAATGCTTTGTATTGTATATTCAAAGTTTGATCGCGTACCTAAGGCACGACGAATCCCTCTGTCGTTGGTACCGACGGACAGTTATACGCCCGGTAGGAGGTTAGACGCCCATGGCTTCAGCCTTGGGTCTCGGGTCACGTCAGACCTCTCCCCGTACCTCTTCTGACCCTACCCCTTGCCCAGGGTACGTAACTATACCCAGTACCCCTATGAATCCTCAGCTCCTTCCCTCGCTCGTTCCTTGCCAGCAGTAGGAAAAGAGCTCAACTATCTTTCTCTTTCTCGTTCTCGTTCTCGTTCGCTCCCCTTCGTTTCACTCTTTCAGAAGAAACGAGCGAGAGAGAGAGAGAGAGAGAGAGAGAGAGAGAAAGAGAAGAAGAAGAAGAAAAAAAAAATGAAACAAAAAAGAAAGAAATAAGGAAAATAAAAAAACCACAGCCCAGTGTGGGCGCGCAGCCCCTCGCCGTACCCCGCATAGACCCAAGTCGCACACACTTGTAGCAGCTCTGTATATATATATATACACCTAGGTATATATGTACGTACACATGATCCTCTCACGTAACACAGAGATTCTTTTTTCTATGTGTCTGGGTAGATACGTAGCGTAGGTACTACTAGCATATCCTATACCTTTGGCAGAGACCTTCCATTTCGAGATTCTAGCTGGGGAGAACAAGTTGGATATGGCTTGGACGGTAGAGAGAAGAAGAGGACTGAGAAATAACTCGAACCTTAACGCGTCTTACCAAGCATTGTAATCACTGTGCTGGCGGTCGTCCAATGGTGAACCCTTAATAACTCTCCTCTTCGAAGGGAATAAATTTGTCAATGGGAGTTATAGAGAGCGATAGAGTGAGGGAGGGAGGGAGTGAATGGTCGTATTACGAAGATGAACCAGACGTATACATCCATTCTAAAATTTATATAATATCTATATAGTAAGTCTGCGAATTTAATTGACCAAAAATTGAAGTGAAGAAATTCTTTTGTTTTTTTTTTTTTTCTTTCTTTTTTTCTTTCAAATTATACGAGATCACAAAAGCTTGCGATCTGTCGCTATATATATTTATATACTATATTATGTGAAATTGTAGCGATTGCTACTTGATGTCTGATCACAAAACGTCTGCAGACTATCCAGGATCCAGTTCTAGATCGGGTGATTGATGACCCATAAAATTCTTACGCTATTACTGCTTCGTAAAACTCGAGAGTTGGTACAATATTACAAGGTCTGAAACTGGCTGAAAAACATTTCTGCATTACCTATATATGATTTGAAAACGGAGTGAATTAGATTCAAAGTTTGTTTTATAGTTCAGGCAGTTTTTCTATACTAGGTAAAGCAACAAGTTATTGGTCCATATTGTTTGCGGGAGATCGTAAAATAGTTTCAGTTTTAAATCAGTGCGTTTCGTTCGTGTTGCATTGGTTTTAAAGTTGATAGAAATATGATAGGTCGGGGGGTTGTTATTTGAAAACCCGAAATAAATACCGTAAAGAAAAGATAATTCCTACGAGGGTTCTACGAAGCCGTAAAAAAGAAAAAAGAGAGAAAAAAAAAAAAAAAAAAAAAGAAAAGAAAAAAGGAACGGTCAAAACTTTCCAAACTTTTCGACTCAATTTCGCGTAAAAGCTTTGAGCTCTGTTAGCATGGAAAATGGGGTGACGGATCGACATTCCAATATTTTCTATAAAAAGAAATATTTTCTATTCATCGTCGGTTAATCTGACGGTTATATGAGCTAAAACATGTTTCTCGTAACCATTAATAACCCGAAAGTGTTAAATTCATAACCGTTCTTAATTTTTTCTTTTTTTTCGTTTTTTTTTTTTTCAACGCCAATTCTCCGTCTTCCAAAAGAATAAATGATTCGTTGCTACCTCGGTATAATTTGCGTGCCATTCGCTGGCTCTCCCAGGACGTTGCCACACCCTGGTCTAAGGCGTGTGAAGGTCGGTCACAAGGAGAAGACCTCCCGGACCTACTTCGCTTCGTCGTCTTACCACCTTTTTTAGCACGAGCAATTTGAAAATCGACTGTTTTATGGCGTCCAAGTGTCAAATGGACGCCTCAAACTCGAGAGGAAAGTTTCAACGCTCTTAAAACTATATAACTAGTCTAAATCCTGTCGTGGCTATCGAGGACCACGTCTTATACTCGATGTGTCATCTCGTCGCGGGGCAGCTGTATATAGCTCTCAGTCTCTTCCCCTGACGATTCTTACGTCCTACGTTTACCCCGACGCTACTACAAGCTCCGCGAAGATTGTAGAAAGAACTTCACGTTTGCCCCACACATATGGTAGCCACGTTGCCGTCTCTCTTATTCTTTCTCTCTCTCTCTCTCTCTCTCTCTCTCTCTCTCTCTCTCTCTCTCTCTCTCTCTCTCTCTTTCTATCTATCTCTCTTTTTCTGTTCCCCTCTAGTCCTTCGCTTCATACTCCTTTCTGACCCAACCTGCACCCGAAATGCATATCGTTCGCCGGTGAATAACGAGCAGGAATACGTCAAGTGGGGCAGAAGGCGCAGTATTCAATATTCAGTGAAGAATGAGTCGTTGGGTCAGGTCAGGTCAACTCGCGATAGTATCAAAGCAGAAGCAGCTGATCGAGAGATTTGACCGAGTTTTAAACCCCAGTAAGGTAAGGTATACAATATATATATGAGGAGTATTGAGAGAAATTTTATCGCCTTGTAGGGAAAGGACTTCGTGTGTAACATCGATACAGTGAAGTCGAGGCGGTGTTTCGTTGTACACACTACACACTACGTACTGTATCATCTAACCACCGAGGGAATCGGATCCGAGCGTAACGACTGCTAATGAGTATCCCGGGTGTGTGCAGCGACGTCGGTAGATAATCACTAATCTCGCGATTAAACGTTAGGCCACGTGTCCCCCTCATCGCCCATCGCCCATCGCCCTTCGGTCTTTGTCTTTGATTAACGTTCCTTGACCGAGGTAGGAGCGGACGTGCGGAGCTACCGCCGTTAATCTTTCAACTTTTTTTTTCTTAAGGAAGACTAGCTAGCCAGCCAGCGCGGTTAGAGAAGTTTCAAGAAGTTCTTCTAGCCGCAACGCGCCTTGAGGGCCTTGACTCGCGATTCGATCAGCCTCCGGTGAAGATCAGACACCGTTCTCGTTTGCTTCGGGTTCTTTACTTGGTGAGCGAGTGGTTTGCCTTATACAAACCAACACCAAGATAGAGAATGTAACGCGAGTACGTACGAGAACGGGCATGGCTATCAAAGCGGACGTTCCTGTACTGAGGGACACCCTCCTTCACCGCCCTCTTCTTCTTTCCCTCAGCCTCTCACCAACTCTCTAACCAAGGCAGGGTCCAGGTCACATACTGTTGCCAACACGATAAAACCAATCACCGAAATAACCGTCGAGCACCTACGACGGCTTCCCGTTGCGGACACGTGGCAGTCTTACACACCCACGTTTAAAACATCGGCTAAACTATACGACCGTTCTATGCAGAGGTCCGCTACTTTCTCAATATATACTACCCGTGCCCTAAATCAGGGGGAAAACAAAAATTTATACCTATAACTAATCCTGCAGCAGTCAACTAAATTTTCAGTACCGCATATAGTTAACACACACATATATATTTCTTGACGACTTCTTGCACCAGAGAGAGAGACATCTGAGTCACCGTGCTTGCGAGATCGCAGAAATTAATATGGTAAAGAGATTCTTCGATGATACGGAAACATATTTCGTTATGACGATTTCTTGACATTTTTTTAATAGGTATAACAGCCATCCTTTCGAAATAAAACCGAAGACTGCTGTTAGTCGACCAATCTTCTGACTTGACTTTTTGAAAATATATAGAACTCCTTAATTACATCGAAGATTCATATTTCATTGTTTAACGAAATTTCTTTAAACTAACTGAATTTATGTCTGTAGACTAGTCGAGAATAAGTATTAGCGTATCGTTAGCTTTTCTTCACACCGCAAACTATCGGACGTTAAGATTTTCTATAACATTGACGTATGCTCTCATCCACAAATATATATATATACATAATATACACTTAAACCTATACATATATACGTATACGTAGATTAACGTATGCTTGTATATATAGTGGAATTAGTAGTGGGAGTGCTGAGGATATACCTGGCGAGCACATGTGGTCCAGACCATTGGCGTTATTTTGGGACTACTTTAGCGTCGACGGGAGTCGATACGACGCCGTTATTAGTAGACATAGGTGTCACCGGGCGGGTCAACCAGACAAAGAGAACGACTTAGGTTAGCGATGTATGTATTTGGCTAGATGTATAAGTCTTTTAGGTATATATATACTAGTATATATATATACACATATATAGGATCTTCGAAATTCTTTTGGAACTTTATAAACGGAATTAGAATCATACGTGTATATACATGATATATGTATGATGTAAAATTTCTCACCACATGGTTATAGCAATATTTGTCTTGACACTATATGAGCTTTTGTGTAGAATTGAACACGTCTCATATCGTATATATGACAGAGCTGTGCGTGTAAATGATTAGTGGTTGAGACAACGCCGGCGTTAATGAATTATAAACAATTTATTGGCGGTGACGGAGGTAGGAAATCGACGCGTTGATTTGTTGATAAAGGTTTAAACCTAGGGGTCCAGTCATCCAGCCGTTCTACGAACACTCTTGCGATCGAAGCACACGGAGCGATTTCGTCGTCCTAAAATAGTTCGAACAATTTATACATCCGCCAAGCTCCACCTGTACCTACCACGACGGGCTTAAACGTCAACGTCACCGTCGACGGTAGGTATTGCTGCCGCTTCTACTACTGCGGCTGCCATGCACCCGCCGGTATTCTCTCCTCTCGTCAAATATGTATCCCCCTTTTGGCTCCTCAATCCCCCGCGACCTCATCTACGTGACCCAGCCGTAAGCCGTGTGACGTCACTCCGAATCCTACGCCCTCGGAAACTCGGAGTAAGAAAAGACCGGGATGACTATAGGATGAGGGGGATGAGGAGTAGCAGGGAGATATTATTACCGTGGCTCTCTCGACGAGACGGCTATACAACAGATGCAGATAGAGAGTACTATTTTGAAACAGGAGAGCCGTGTTACCGGTAGGTGCAGCGGAGATTAGGAGCCAAAGGTATATCTTCAAAGATGTTTTCTTTAGAAGCCGTCAACGCTACGCGAGATAGGTAAAGTCACTTGACTTCCCCGCACCTCGTATACTCCCTGCCAACTCCCTTTGCGTAGCAACCTTTGTCCTTAAGAATTTCGAGGTTCCAAACGGAACGGAAGGAGATTATACATTAACGTTTCACACAGTGATTCACATCCTGTCGCTATATATCCTATACCATAGATATACGAACCATCGAGTCATTGCTAATTGGGGGTGAGCCCTGGCAGGGAAAATTCGTTAATCATAAATTCCTAATAAGAATGTAATCGAGTATCATTACCCAGTATGTAGTACGTAGTACGTATATATATGTATATACGGGTATTTCGAACGGTACTGTTACTCAGGACTATATGAGTCGTTGAACCTTTGACCCGTTGAACTACCCTTAGCGTCAGTTTCACTGCAGGTGACGAACGAAATTATTTGCTGATAATCATCACCTAATTATAGAACAGGGAGGAAACTTTCAATTATCGCGTGTCACACACCGCTGTGTCATTTGGTCAAATATTCAATCGTCGTTTCGAGGAACTGCGTGATATGATATAATTGATATCGGAAATGATACTGTGCTGTATTTGGTAAGAAATTGACGTTGAGAATATAGAATTTCGTAACTGAGATATACCAGTGACGAAAGATACCTACCTACTCGCAGACCGCAATTTAGTTCATTTTGCTATCCGGCTTGTCAAATTCGGAATCAATTATCTTGAAAAAGTTTTGCAATTCGAATTATTAAACCGCTGTACGTTCCGTATACGTGTATAATAGGTACTACATAAGTACGTGGATGTGCAGATAAATATATATATATAGGTATATATATGGGTGGTTGACACGGTCTCGCGGTTTGAATCCCGCATTACCTCCGCCATTGCTACTGACCGTGACACACATATTTTGTTACGCGCACATTCCAGTCCTGTATATTTAGCGGTGTTTCAGTATCAAGGAGCCCACCGCTATGGAACTCGAGGCATTCCATATCTGCAGTGCACATTATCCTACTCAATGTTCGCGAGATAATGGGACTCGAAATTTTTACGCCAATGCAGTAAAAGGCCGCATAAACCTATAACTCAAATTTTCTTCGGCTACACTTTAGACTTTTCTCTACGCCACCCCCGTATCACCCTCTCTTCACACGCTCTCGCACTCTTCTCTCCTTTTTCCATACGATAATCCAGTCTCAGGCCCTCAGTGAGGTTTTTTACTTTATATACACACGTATACCTATACACCTAGATGGTACATATGTATATATGTATATATATACATACAGAGCGAAGCAGTCCGGCAGCCGAGGCAAGCCCGTCGTTAAATTATTTCCAAGGGAGCGCCGCCGTCGTAGGGTTAGCCTGAAGCATTTCGTGGTAGTGAAAGAGGTGGAGGGAAGCGCAGGGGTTAGAGTCAACGCTTGCTGTTGACAAATTGTATTTTATTTCGTATTAGTATTCCCCGTAGGGATTGGGCGCGCCGAACGTCTGCCCGTATATCGGCATAAGAACCGAGTATATTTTCTCCGTTAGTTCAACGTGCAGTCAATATCGTATATGCATGCATGTGCGCATAGTGTATACACTATACTGATTCGTCTGACCCGTATGCCTATGCACTACTTCTATTCAACCGGGAAGAGCGTGTAAAAGGCCTTTGTTTTCTTTTCTCTCACTAGCCCTAATCTGCACTCTATAGGTAACGCACATGCCTGTAAAGTAAAATATACGTATATAGGTGAAGGTATATGCATAGATGTGTATTCGCTATAGCATTAGAGTTAGCTATAGCGTTATGCAGACACGTTACGTGTATACGCATAGAATATAACATAGGTACATATATATATAGCGTATACACATCGAGAAAAAGATCGTGCGCTTCGCAGTTTCTTGGGAAATCTTTCCTGCCCCGCGGTCGCGGGTCGGATATTCTGGCTTGGGCTCCTTTCGTTCGTAGAGGTTATCGCGAATAGAGAAAAATGTCTCCGCGGCAGCTGGGTGAAATCGTATCTTCTGGTGAAGAGGCGAGAGGAGGAGGGAGGGGGGGGGGGGGGGATGAGAAGGGAAAAAGGAGGAGGACTCCGTTGCCAGGGTATTGCCCGCCAGAAGCAAAAACTGGGCGAAAGGGTAGGGCGAGAAAAGGGACGAAGAGGGTTACTAGGGGGGTTGGGAGGGTGGACCCGACTCATCCCGTGAAAAGAGGCATGGGACGAGGCTGCAGAGGGAAGAGGAAAGAGGAAAGAGGAAAGTGGGAAGAGGGAAGAGCAAAGAGGGAAGAGGGAGACCTATATTACTGACGCAAAGAGGGGAACCCGAGAACCCTCCCGGCTCACGGCGGGATTGAGGACGTTGGATATGTATCCAACGTGGCTTGTCACGGAGCTTCAACCTCCACCTCACTTCGAAAGCCGCGGGATGTTGGATATTAAAAGAATCATAGGGGCTTGGCTAGGCTAGAATAGAATAGGATAGGTTAACCTCTATACTCTATATCATACGTGGAGGAAAAACTGCTTTCGGTTTTGCTGAGTTAAGGGGTCAGGGATTGGTCGATTCACGCTAGACATATAGGACCTACATATACACGTTATATATGTGGCTAACGGTGACAAAGCTTTATGGTGAGATTCGACGATCGACGCGATTTTGCACGCGGATTAAGGCTCGACTTACTATACTCGTCCGCGGCACACCGATTCCTGATAACCTCAGGAGAAGCTGACGCGTTTTTCTAACTTCTTTCGCAACCGGATGCTCACCCTCAACCTCATCCAATCCCCTCTCTCACCGGCTCTAATGACTTTGTTCCTTTTACTGGGAAAAACGAAGCGACGCGATTTTACACCACGCATTTCTTCGAGGTAGGTATACCTACTGTATATACCGTGCGCAGAAGTGTGCTAACCACAAAGCCACGCTGTGAGTCTCTCGGCAAGCCTCTCTTCCACCTTTGAGGCGACCGCATAAAATATAAATCTCTCCTGCAGCAGTCACGGGCACAGCCGCGTATTTTTAAATCTGGAAAACATTCTCCTTGCTGGTATAGATATACACCGAATGGTAACCCGGGCTGTTCCAGCACGACGAGAAATCTTATCCAAACCGATAAATCGGATATCGAATCGGACCCGTTAGAATCATCGAGCTAAATCAACGATGCATGAATCTTAAACGATATGGAAACAAATACAGACACTGAAAAATTGATACTCCTTGCGCATCGGAATACACAAAGTTGACGAATTTATAGAATAAGGCGTCAAGATACTATAATACCATATCTCTGCTCTATTCTCTCTTTCGGTTCTTATTTTATTTCATTTTCTATACACGGACCATATATATGTGGCGAGAGGCGAAAAAAAAAAAAAAAAGTCGTACAATAAAAGTCAGCGAGTATATCACGCGGCTGACCCTCCTGGAACACACGTGCGTCGGTTAGTATAGAAAGAGGATGAGGAGGAGGAGCAGATAGCTGAGGTTACCTGGGCTGCGGACGAGCTGGCCACGTTCCTGTCCGCTGCATAGTTGGGTGTGTTCCAGCAGCGTGGCTAAATCGAGACTTCTGCTTATTTGAACAAGATGGTCCATGACGAACAACACTGGGAAATATCGCATTGTGCGCAGTTCAGGTTCTTTTAAGTGGAAGCCCAAGGTTACCAATGCGATTAGCCAGGATCTACCGTATCTATACTATATACATTCGACGGGGGATTATTAACTCGGTGAATAAAAACGCGGGAGTCAATCCTCTGCAATACTTTGATAGTAAACTGATATATATCTATAGACGATGTCTACAGGTATACCTCTATATTAAGATACCTACGTTATATATTTACACAGACGCAACGTGGTCAAGATTATAACGAGGAGTCGATGGATCGATTCTGGCTCCGCCGCCTCTAGGTCAGACCTAATTAAACCGTTTAATTACACCACCTTGCTGAAGGGGAATAAAAGAGATAGAGAGAGAGAGAGAGAAAAAAAAAACAGTAAAAAATTTGAAAAAAACTCTGGCAATTAACCTCGAGCTGCGTAGGTATACCTATCAGCGTAGCCCCCGCGGCATTACAATCAGTTTGTGTTAACATTAGGAATGAATAGCTTCGCACATACTTTCCATAGTTTCTGGACCTATGAATATGATCTACCTATACTAATCTTGTAAATATTCGATAAATAATGAACTGCATCATACAGCATCATATATATATATATATATAGGTATATGTATAATATAAATATATATATGTATATACTGGGTTTCACAGCCGAGTAAACTTGTAGATTTATAGCGCTTCGGGCAGCCGGATAAGTGTTCCGTTGTGAAAACGTTCCTCAGTGCATTATACACATCGCATCGATGAAGACTGCAGTGTTGGCCAATATAAAATTCAGTCCACAGAAATGCTCTTGGAAAATATGGTTATAGTAAAATGAAATTGAGGTTTAAATTAAAAAAGTTTCAAGTCTGCACCTCGCTAGGGCGTGAAACATGCGATTCCTGAATTTCAATTCTGTATAGGTATAGAAATGATTCGGATTTAGTTTGGAGTTGTCAATTGGTAAAATTTCTTTATCACAATTAACTTGGATATCGCAGCTGTTTACAGGGTATTTATATAATAAGCATTAGATTCGATGTAGTATATTAGCTAGTTGGTTGGTGTCAACAAGAGCTACGTGGCAAATGGAAGAACCGCCAGACCCAAGTAGGTGTATAAATTTGTTGACTAAAGACATTCTAAGTAACAGGGCCGACGAGGAGCTAAGCTGTTCCTAATTTAATGCTTTCCGCACCCTACCGCCGCTATTCTCTCCCTCTACCTTTCTCTCTCTTTCTCTCCCTCTATCTCTCTCTCGTTCTCTTTCTCTATCTTTCTCCCGCATTCAAATAACCCTCCGGCTATCTCTTTCCGTCACCCATCTTCCACCGCACCAAACTTGACTCCGTTTTCATTTCAAATTTCGAACTTTAAACAAGAGATCTTATCTACTTCCGTTTCCTCTCCTTTCCTCAAGATACACCCAAAGTATTCGACTCTTTTCCTAAATATTTTTCTCGTCCTTTGGAAAGATTCATTTTACTGCTTTTTCTCTTTTTTTTTTTTTTTTTTTTTTTTTTTCTTTTTGCTTACGTTTTTTTCACGCTACTGGACGTTATTAAATTAGTCCTAACGCCTCGAAACTAATTATTACATCTGCCCCCTTGGGTCCCGGCTCAAGTAACAATGGTAAAGGAACGCTCACGGGCTTAGCCGGTGTTCAACAAACTCCAGATGATCTCACGTTCTCGTACTTCACTAAAATATTGTATCCATTAAATTGAGAAATTAGAAGAAGAAAGAAGAAGAATTCTCATTATTGTTATACTTTTACGGAACAACCCCTTTCTACCTATAATAAGGTAAAAAAATTCACATGAAACCACTCCTCGATTCTTTTCTCAGAATCGTCAAGGTGATTTTACCGATTATTTTGTCCGATAGTAGAGGGCCCCGTTTTCACCGTATTTGGCGACGGTATGAAAAGGCTTTCCAGCATCCCAAGCATATTCGGGATTCGTGGCAGGACGAAGTTGCTGATCCTTTGTAATCTCGTTGAAGATGATCCCGGCCACCACTAGTGCTACTACTGCTTCTGTTGCTTAGGATATTCCAGGGTCTAAACCCATATCCACGAGCAGACCCACGGTGAGGCAGAGAGCGAGAGAGAGACGACCTCGTCCCCTAGACCCCTCGGTTTCCCCCTTAGCACCGGCGTCCTCAACACGCACATAAATCACAATAGCGGCGGAAAGTGGCAAGGAGAAGTTCTCCGGGCGCCGTAACCCTCCTCCTCATCCGTACCCTCGTCGGCGGCTAGCCCCACTTGCAAGAGCCACCGGGGTCCGGGTGTTCGTGAGGATGGTCGCTGACGTATAGCTAATACCGAATGAAATACTCTGCAAATAAACATGTTTCCATACGTTGGCGAAGACTTCGATAGTAGAATAGTAAATCGATTGATTGATTATGATCAGAGATCAAGAAACACCTCTCTTCTTAATGGAAACGGATTTATAATGTTCCGTTACTTTTTATTTCTAATAGAGAAGGTTTTTAGCTTGCCAATTATCATTTGCACTGGTTCTCTGATTGCGGGATATCTGGCGTGCCTATCTATTCTGTGAATCTGTAAACGGCTCAATTGCCGAAACGTCATCCCCAAGGAGAAAAACGATTTTCCCTTTTCCCTTTTCCCTTTTCCCATTGCCATTTTCTCTTTAACCACCGCAAAACCGCGTTTCACTCTATCCGTGTCCTTCGCCCTCGATTTTCCGATCGCGATTTAGTCCGTCCCTGAAGGTCATAGAAACTTGATATCTGTACCGAATGATCGGTAGCAAAGACGCGGATCGAGACGATATGCTGGTTTCGTGAATTCGAGTGAGTGAACGAGTAGAACGACCGGGTTACCAACGGTGAACGGGGAACGAGGGGTGGCTTTTAGTATGGCAACGAGAAGTGCGGAAAGCCTTGGCTGAAACGTTGAAAAATATCCCTCTATCCGCCCCCGCGACCTCCACCTCGTCTCTCTCTCTGCGCCGCGCCCGTCCGGGGGTTCCCTAGCTGCTTTTACCCCTCGCCGCGGCAGGTTTTTTGCCCCCAGCTATCCAGAGGGATGCCGGGTTGGCGGAGGGCGAGGAGGGGACAAGAGCGGGAGATTTCGGGCCGAAAGGAACCAAGATGGTGTGGGTGGTTTCCTGCGCGAAGGGAGATCGGGAAAGGGAGGAGGACCACGGGGTGGCAAAAACCTAACCTAAGAGACCGTAGACCGTAGAGCGGAGAGAGCGGCAAAGGCTAGAGGCTAGAGGAGCATCGGGGGGATGAGGGTGAAGAAGATGTAGAAGGAGGACGGTAGCTCGGGTCGGGTCGGGTCGGGATGAAACGAGGGTAGAGCTACGGATCCGAAAAGAGGACACTGCCAGCATCTACGGGGACCACCTAGGGTGGAGCGGGGGGTTACTTCGCGGGGGGAGAAGAGATCGCCTCCGGACCAGAGCCGGAGCGAGAATAATATAAGTATCGAGTCTCCGCAACGTGATCCACGAGTGTGTGGGATTAGGGTATGACGCGAGGTCCGTCTGTGTGTATAGGACGCGGTACATTACACCGAGGATTAAAAATAAAAAAAGAAATTAGACCACGATTGCGGTCATGTAGGAACTGCTCTGCGTTTTAGTGACATACGGAGTCTTAACCGCAGAATTTTTATCGTCGGTATTAAAAGTGCAATTTATCGATGCTGAGTACCCGCGAGATGAAGTAACGTTGCGTAGTACCTGATTCGGCGTATAGCTTCCGCTTGTGAATTCTTGGCTCGGAATTATCGTTCTTTCTTCTCACCTCAAATTCACCCCGACTTGGCCTCTGCGCCTCGTAACTTTGAACGATCGAGAATTATTTGGCACTTGACTCGGTCTCGGGTATCTTAAGACGTGCACAAGCTGTGGCTATCTATGGTCTTACGACCGTATGTAGGTACGTACGTAAGCGTGGTAGCGGAAGTCGAACGGCAACTTCGGGCCAAAATGTAACAATTTCTATACTGGAATGTAGACAGTTATTGTCGTTTCGTCTTTTGAGGAGAGTTAAGAACCACCTAAGGAACACATGTAGTACTTTGGTATGAGCCAACAGAGAGACGGCCTTATATAACTCCATTGTAGTATCTCGTTGATCTATTAATTACTAACTTCGTATTAGCTGGTATATCAGTTTATTGCCCAGGCGCCCACCTCGCTATTATACCTATACCTACCCACAACCTTCTATATACGGTCCAACGTTTTCTACCCGTTTCCTATATACCACTCCTCGCGTGGCTTCTATACTTTCTTCGGTATCCAGCACTCATCTCTTAGCCGATGCTATCGGGGTAGTCTCCCTGGACTTCCACCCCTAGCAGTTCTCCCGAATGAACCACCCCTCCGAGCCGCCCCTAGCTATCCTCTCAGGCTACCTCCCCATTTCTAACCCCAAACGAACGAAGTAACGTAACATTGCCGAGGCCCAGAGGGGTGGTCGACGCCGTCTTGGTGGTAACAGTAGTGGTGGTGGATATCGTCCTCGTCCCTTTCGTAGTCGTAGTCGTCGTTGACGTTGGTAACATCCTACGGGCGAGATTGTGGTAGTATAACTTTAGTGGTAGTAGTGCCGATGGTAGTCGGGGGTAGTTTCTTGTTAGGGTCCAGACTCACTGGCGACTCCGCAGTTGCTAGGTATGCCTATGCCAGGAGGATGAGAATCAGCTAGTAGTAAAGGGTAGAAACGAACGTCAGGCTTGGCTTTGCAAACAAACGGATATACCTACATATACCTACCCCTACCTATAGGTTCGCTTTTATGTTTGAGGATTACATTTCTGACCACAAATAGGTATATATAAAGGCGTCTCGAAAGTCATCATCGCACAGATTATACCTTCCGCGAAATAGAAATAGAAATTTTATCTCCTGGCTGTCAGTCTTAAAACCGAAAACCAAACTTGAACTAAACGAGAAGGAAAGGAGGGGCAAAAAGTTTTGTGCTTCTAGTAGACACATATGTCTGGTCTGGCTCCGACTAAATAGAAAAGATTATACCAGACCCTCGCCTTATCAGTGAAAAGAGTGCGGTAGTCCATTCGAATATTATCGAATACACCAGGCAAGAAAAGCAGCCCTTAACGGGGGGAACTGGGACTAATTCTTGAGGCGGTCGTAAAAGTTTAAGAAATACTCAAAAAGAGGCGAGTCACGACAGACTGCGGACAAAGATAATCGGGTACTTAACGGTACTTAGCTCCTGGGGGGTCACAGTGAACAGGAAGAGAACGAAAAGGGGTCGGAGGGAGGTGATTCGTGACGACTAGCCAATCCTATATCTACATATCTCGGGCTAGCAAGCTACTAACTACTTCCGACTTGATTATCACAGATACCAACTACAGCGCCCACTTTTCTACCGCCAATTTTCTACCCAAAGATTATACAACGTTTTGTTTCTCCCCACGTTAGAACTACGTCCATGCATAACTTATACTATTTTTTTCATTCTTATTTTTTACGTCACGCTGAAAGGGTACCGAGACTTGTATCATTCGTGTGTCGTAGTACGGAAAGGTAATAGGTAGGTATATCTATGTACAGGCGTCAACGATGAAAGCCACAGTAGACTAGAGAGGGATAGAACGAGATAGAACGAGATAGAAAGAGAGAGAGAGAGAGAGAGAGAGAGAGAGAGAGACAAAGCAATGCCATCTCCGTTTCGCTGACAGGGCGTGGACCACACATTTGCATCGTATATCAGTATGCACAGGTATGCCACATATGTCTGCATATACATATACCTATGTGGATTGCACATTGTACGTATAGCTATAGGTATATTTCAATTTTGCGGTCTTGGTCACGTTGCAATATGTAATATCACGTAGATGAACGAGAAGACTTCAGATACACACCTACCACACTGGTCAGGGTGGTGCCCAGTGGTTCGTGGTAGCCGTTGTGACCGTGTGCTTACTGCTTACACAGTCGACGAGCTGGACTGACTGGTCTTCCCCATCGAGGACTAGTCAGTGGTATGGGTGAGGGCGAGGAACCAGGCGATATGCCTACCTGGAACCTGGAACCTGGACCATGGACACTGGACACAAGGTACACTCTAACTAAAATTTCAATTATTCCTTGGTGTGACAATGCGAAGGATCATTTCCGGAAGATTTCACCCTGGAGCTTAGTTTTCTAAATAGGCAAAAAGTCGATAGCGAACGTATACCTACCTGCCTTTATCCCAGTGACAAAAACTCCGGGCCATTTGAATACAATGGTTCACCTCGGAGGCAATAGGACGGCTAGAGTTTCGACTAGACAATTTTATAGAATAAATTGTTACGTCATTATAGCCAAAGCATATTCAAAAGCAAAGAGTAAAATTAAGTGTATGTTACCTGGTGGCTAATTATGAAGAATGAAGCAGCTCAGTTTTTGTCGGATTGCGATAAGCGTAATGCCGTTTTTGGAATAATGAAAGACACACCCCTTTAATTTTCTATTATGCTATCATGATGTAATATCTGGTACAGTATAGTCAGATCGAAGGCCCGAAATAACGTGTGTCATAAATCCACCAATAAGCAGCCCCCTGGTACCGAACCCTAATTCACATATCGGTTTCCACATCATTTGGTTATGGGCCCCGTGACACCCGGCAAAGTAACGAGGCCGAAACATCCGCAAACGATCGTTCAGCGTTTTCGTATGCATTGTGTTGTTCGAGCGCGTTACGCGATTGACGTAACACATCATAAATAAATTTGCGGTACAATGTTGACCTTTATCGAATTATTGTAGAATACACCATTATTTGATCGTTCTGCACAGTTAGCCCTGCATTTTTATCATCAAGGGAAGCGCGTAATTAAAATGACAAATTAATTACGGTGGTTTAATTCGACTCGTAATGCTGAGCATAAATGAATACGCTATATTATAGAATTCTTCACAATTAACTCCGCACATTGTTAGGTAAGCAAGACAAGACCTTATCTTTCTTCGAGACAAAGGACTCAGAACTCGCTGTTGGAGTTACGAAACACGATATGAAAATAAAGTTGACGAATTTGATTTCAATCCCGTCTTTCATCGTTCAATTTTTTTATCGAAGGTCACAATGGGATAATGTACTGTGCACAATACATCCTCTAACTTTACGTTGTCAAATTGACAACGCTTTTCTATTGATTCTCTATATTGCTTTATGAGCCTACGGGAAACGTAAAGAATGAAATATCCGTGACCAACAATAAATTAGTGTGGTCTCCCATCGCAGTGGTCCTGGTTTGTTAGTACTTAGTCAAAAAAAGGATTGGATTGTGGTTGTTTAGCCAAAAAAAGGATTGGCACTGTGGTTGTTTGAACGACAGTCAAGCTCGGTTTTCACTTCCCATAGCCTTTTGACACCTCTATCAAAAACAGAAATTGCATGAAAATTTAAACACGTTGTTAACCCCTCAGTCTCTGGGGGGCTTTTTTTCGCGGTACCCTTCTCTCGCCTACATTACGCACCCCGTTCATTCCCGTCAAACAGTTGCCCGTGCATCGAGCATTCGAGCATTCGAGCATTCGAAATATATACATATAATATCTCTGAAAGACTTGCATGCCACTCGGAACAAACCAAGTAATGGAGGAGGGACGCGTGGCAGTAGGGAACTGCGTTTATGGGTTTACGATGCACGATTGTTTCAGCCAACGACTCACAGCGACTCTTCATCGCCCTCGGCTAGCAAAGTGCAAGTCGGAACGGATGAATCGCTTGAATGAAATTGGACCAAATCGAGTCGAGGGCTGATGAATTAGCGCGAAGATGATTTTATTAGAAGACTGGCGTGTAATGAAGATTTTATGGGCCAGGATGGTCAATATCTGTTACCCAATATCCCCAGGCTCCTGGTCAACGTCATTCAAGCCAGATGTATACACCGTGGCTGATAATAATCTGATACAACTTCGGGATCTTTTCATGATATTCTCATCATTCTTAGAACCACGTTTGAGGACCTTGTCGAATAAAATACTCTCTGCAAGAATATCACAGTGAATTTCACCAATTGCCATATACATTCTTATGGAAGCAACAGGAACCTCAAACTCCATAATTTTTAAAGCATATTCTTCGGGGCTGTAAATATTCTCGTATCAAAACGATCTTCATCACGGTTGATAGCCCATTCCCATCTATTTCATGGTCTTCGCTGCTGACGGTGATATTAGCGTCAGTTCGTGGACTGACAATACTCGCCTAATTCGCAGCCTGGTGCGGAGGGTATTGCGGAGTCCAGGATGCCAGGCGAGGCACTTCACCGGGTAGTGTTCCTCTGGGGTGCGGGATGCCGGGACGAGACTCGAATGGCGGTTGCCGGTTCGGAGTGCTCGGGCATTGAACGCCCTTCGCAACCCTCAGCAACGGACCGACGGATAGACGGACGAACGAACGAACGAACGGACGAACGGACGAACGGACGAACGGACGGACGGACGGACAGGATGGCGCGATGGCATAGCTCGCCCCTGGCGAGAGCGGCCATTTTGCCTGCTGTGGCCTTGCGGGACTCGCTCCACAAGGGTGAGGGTCTCCAGCCAAGGTATATAGATATACACCTGCCTCGTAACCACCGCCAACGCCACCCCAGGAAGCCTCTCTCGCTCTCCTCATCCCCTTTTCGTGCAGCTCCCGTACCCCACCGATCCCTGCTGAGCCACACGGTGCCATGGTACACGGTGGTGGTGCCTCTCGGGCGAGATGGCAAAGCCAGAGGTGCTCAAGTTTCCGTTGTCCTTCGGAGGATCGGTACAGAATCCAAAATCATCAAGTCATAAATTGAATACCGTTCCCAAGTCCAGAAGAGGCATCTTCTTCATCAGCTGGTAACGACCGCAGTGATCGTAGTGCGAGGTTCCGAAGTACCCAGTGAAAAGCTTTCTGGCTCTATGGGCTTTAAATTTTCAATCATGACTTTGTACAAGGCGTTGGTACCGGCGCCTTGAAACCAGTTTCTCTCTGGACATCGCTTTTGATTTTTTCGGTGATGGATAGGAAATTGAATAGCATATGGACGGACAGAATATCGGATAAGAAGGACCAAGTTGACGGGCACCGTGTCACACGTTAATGTCACACGCCTCGCACGGGCGTGACATCAGGACGCGGTACTCTCTGTTACCTCACACCTTGGTTCTCGTAACGTTCACCTACGCAGGTACGAAGCATCGTCACTTATGGTCGAGTCTATCGACGTTGACTCGCTTATGCTTGGTTCGAATTCAGTTATACATCGCGTCAGCCATGACCTAAGCTCGTGAAAAAAGGGAATGGGTAAGACACATCGAAGCGATGACAAAGTCCAGACACCGCTGCGGGTCTCTTCGGATCCCATAGGGGCGGATGCAACCCACCCAGCGTAACGAGGGAATGAAAGCCTCTCGTAAATGAAACCAATTAATTAGATGACGTCACCCTCCTAGGATCCAAAGCTGAGCACTGGGTACCGCACTTCGAACGCTAGGCGTCGATCCTCGTAACCACAAGCTCTTCTGTAACGTGTGCATCTACCTCAGGGAGTACTTCGGTCTCTCCGTTTGACTAGATTCTAAACGGGAGCGAGCGTCATTTTATCGAGGAGCGTCGAATCTCCTGCTCGGCTGCCCGAGGCTAGACTCAAGCTCGAGACGAGCACCGTGGAAGTTAGGTTTTGCTATACAAAGGGACCAGCGGGTGCTACGTCGGTGCGGGGACGACGAGAGGAGGGAAGAGCTGCCGGAGGTAGGCGTCCACCCATCCACAAGCTCACCCACTCACCCACCTTACTCACCTACAGAACAGAGAGACGGCTCCCCGAGGGTGAGCGAGCGAGTAGTCGGACTTGGGGAACGTGGGATGGGAAAAGGGGGATTCAAGGTACTTTCTACCTCCGGTACCAGCGGCAGAGGCAGAGGCAGAGGCAGAAGTAGAGGCAGAGGCAGAGGCAGAGGCAGAGGCAGAGGCAGAGGCAGAGGCAGAAGCAGAGGCAGAGGCAGAGCGGAGGCAGAGGCAGAGAGGCAGAGGCAAAGGCAGAGGTAGAGGTAGAGCCAAAGGCAGAGGCAGAAGCCGGAGACGGCTTTGCGGGAAGAAACTCTCTCCGAAAGATAGGAGGGGTGCAGCTACTGACGGCTCCGAACCACCACCGAGATACGAGCCATAGAACAAGCCTGAAAACAAGAAAATCTTTCCAAAGTTTATTATCACACGTAACGTTAATCCCCGATGCAAAATGAAAGCCCATGAATATTACCTACCTGTGAAAGCACCAAGTCTCAGAGTTAGTGACATAAAGAACGGCAAAGGGCCGAATCTGATCAAATATGGAATCATCTTCAATCGGACTCTGCTTATATTCTAAACCTTGCCATTGACTATCCGGTAATTTCCGTTTTCGCCTGAGAAACGGGCACCTGTATAATCGAAACAAAGATCAAGAAAACTGGGTGAGTCTTTCACAGATAAATACCGACTTAAGCTGATAACGTCCAGTGGTTTTGTATCACGTGGACATAAGGGAGATGGAATAATCGTCACCGCTGAGGTACTCTTCATCCTCGTAGCCTTCGCTAGCCGCAAAGGACCTGAGGAGGAGCTGGAGAGGATTTCGGTCAGGTCGTAGCTGGGTCGAGTTGGGCCTGGGCGCGGGAAAGGCACCGACTGTGCTTGGGTTAGCCTGGATCCGGACCATCGAGGTGCGTGTGACGGTGAAGCGGGACGAAAGAGGCTTTCGCCTTTCTCTCGACCCTCCGAGGGTCTCGGGACCCGGAGGGACACGAAGGGCGGCCAAGGGACTCCGTCGTAAAGTATAATGCGGACTGGGGCCTCACCGAACCCGCACCGAATCCCCGCACTCTTCACCCTTCGACCTCTGAATTGTACGCGGTCGGTGCTGGTCCGACGATCTATAACGCTGCCTCACTGTCCACGAATCGCTATTTCATATATTCAAGACGCTCCAATTGCGACTAATCGCCAGAGGAGTGACGAGGGAGAAAGAGAAGGAGCGGATCTTTGATAATCCCGTATAATATCCAGTTAATCTACAACAAACTCAGTTTATCAGAGCTGAAAGAAAAACTAGACTCAAAATATATAATGTTATGTATTGTTATGACACAATACGAAAATGATATGCGACGAAAAAGGGTTGGACGTAGGTAAACGGAGACCGTTATCTTTGTTAGGCTGTAGGACGACCTCCTGCAGGGACAATAATTGTGTAAACCAATCTACAAACGTAATTTAGACAAAAGTTGACAGCGCAGGAATAAAGTTTCAGTTTGTGAGATCATATGAAGGTTGGATGTCAACGCGTCAGAATGTAATTACTAATTTAGATGAAAGAGAAAGGATAACGAGCGGAGGAAAGACAGAGAGAGCCAGAGAAGCCTATACCTGCCTTTCAGAGAATACTTTTCACGCGCTCAGGTTACGGTAATGCAATAGGTCGTCAAAATCTGTTGTCGATGAAGTTTTGAACTGGGGTTCTTGCCTGACCACTGCCCTGTATTCGAAACTCAGTGTGAATTTTGTCGGAAAATTTAGGTTCTGTTTAGACTAGTCAAATTCCGTCTACTCAAATAGTCGCAAAACGCAATCGGTCAACAAGACATAACTTATTCGTGCTTGCAATCGTTACTGGAGGATCAAACACCGAAGGAATTACCCAGAGGAAAAGGGTATCGGGTGAAATTGTCGTCTACAGTTTAGCCAGAAGGGCTGCTGCCGTCCCAAGTCTCAAGCCGGCTCCTAGGTTCCCCCAGGCCGAAACTCATTTCGCTAATCGCTATCGAATAATTCGTCCATGACCTTCCAACCCTTAGCCAGGTGGATTTTGGTCAACGTAATCACCCGCGAACATACAACGAATGGCGTAATCCTTTCTAATCCCAGCGACGAACCCTGAGAGAAGTTTCTCAAAAATCAAGGGTTGGTATGGAGTGATGCTGGTCAAGCGTCAGTCTCTCCCCGTTAGGCTAGCTCTTAAGAAACCGGAATTCGACGCAGCATAAGCATAAACTTGGGGACGACTGATTTGCATGAAATAATTTAACCCCGACGATAATGGGTGCTGAGTGCTCCCCGCCAACCACTCCCCAGAAAAATATGAAATCATATATTATTTTCCCCGGAATATTCAATCTGCAAAAAGCCTCACCAGCTAAGCTACCGTTATTGTTCCTACCGTTAGGGGTTGGCTAGGGTCAATACAGGGTGCTGCTACGAATGGGGGAAAGTCTAGTGTGAGGATAGGGGGGAACAATCTTCTACTTGGACTGTGTTAGGCAAATGGAAAACGTAAGGAAAGTAAAAAAGGAAAAGAAAAGAAGAGGAAAGGTAAGGAAAGGAAAGGAAAGGAAAGAAGTGGAGAGAAGAGGAGAGAAGAGGAGAGAAGAGAAAAGAAAAACTAGTATAGGGTAGAATCGCATCGCAAGGTCGTTGCGTCAGTCGCGGAGTAACGACCACATACAATATACCTCTAGGGGAAAAAAGTACGTTGGAGGTACTACCTACATACAGCGATACGTGGGCTGGTTGCAAAGGTGTCGCTGTGGTACCTGACCCTATTGAATTACGCCGCGGTTAACATCCGCGATTCAAGAACCAAAAGGGTTTATCATCCTTGGTGGTTTTCCCCATTATTATAACGAGTTTACCAAATGTCGGAGGAATGTTTTATAATGCTTAAGGTAACTCCTTGTATTCAAACTTTTCCACGGATGGAATTTGAACCGTGCACCTCGGAATAATTTAGAGCACTGGATTGTAGCTCTCCGTTCGTATAGTTAGGCGAGCTCTGCGGTGTCCAGGACTACCTTCCATATCCACCCTCATGCCACCTCTACCGCTACCCACTCGCCAGCCTCAACCACTACCACCAATGCCACCCAACCACCCATCTACACTACCTCTATCCCAGCTTAGTTCAAAGCAGCGTTCCCAACCCCACGACCCAATGTACCCTTGCGTGCTCGCCTGCCTGCCTGCCTGCCTGACTGCCACCCACTATGGCGCAACCCAACCACCCATCCACCTACCTACCTACCCTACCTAACCCAGCCCCAGCCCCAGCCCCACAGCCCCACAACCCCAGCCCCTATACTCCCGCTACCACGAAAGCCCCAAGCCCCGTGCCTCGTCGCAACCATCACCGAACAGAGAACACAGCTGAGCCAACGCTGTGAGTGGAAATACCTTCTACCTTGAAACCCACGCCGAGGCTCGAGGCACCCATACTGGGTTGAAGCAGGCTCTGCCCACCGTTCGTGCTAAAAATACACGGGTTGGAAAATAATTGGAGATGTTATCCCTCATAACGACTAACCCTGTCTCTCTCGTTTTCCTTTCCGTTTCCCGCTCTCCCATCTTTATCACTCTTTTTCTATCTCTATACCTCTCTGTCTCAGTCCTCCGCAGTATTCCGTGGACTTCTCGAAACTGTCTTTGGTTTCGGTATCAAACGAGTCTTGAATCTCCGTAGGTAGGTATAAAGTTTAGATCATGGCCCATGGAGTCACCCTTCTGTATATTTGTCTCGCGAAGCGATACCCACCTCAAAGACAATTAGCTAATGTACTATTAAAAGGATTGTGCGTAAGAGTGTGTACGCCTCGTGAATGTGTGTCCCCGAGCGTGTGGTACCAGCGTCCATAGCGGATTAGAGTCCCTCTGGGCACGAAACGTTATAAATATACGTAGCGTAACATATGGAATTATGGATATTTAGCAGAGCTACCATCTGAAAGAAGAAAGAAAGGCGAACGCTCCTCTAATTAGCGAAAGGACAATTGAGATGGTGACCAAATTCAACCGCTCCCTGAACTCTAGCCGCGTCTTCGTACAGACTACAGTTACAGGGCGGCGACCTGCAGTCCGCCAACTCTGTCAAGCCCTACCTGCCCGTAATCTACGGACCAAACGCGCCTACTTCACTCTCTCGCTCGCGCTCTCTCTCTCTCTCTCTCTCTACCATACGTACTCACCTATCTACCTACATACGTATGTATGTACAGGCCATGTACAACCTCCATCCCGTACACAGGACCACGATATAATTCTCTCTCCACGCTCACAACAACGATATCTGTATCCACGTACGTGGGAACAGGTATGCGTGTCATACATAGGTATAGTCAGGCCACAGAGCACCTAGGGGGCATGTTACATACATCCCATCTACTATGTACTATATAACGTAGTATATACCGAGCTGTTTGCGAGACACACAACCCCGACTCACACCAGAACGCACTCGCGCGGCTCTCTCTCTCTCTCTCTCTCTCTCTCTCTCTCCCTTTCTCTTTCTCTCTCGCTTTATCTCTCTCTATCCCCGGCTCAGCGGCGACGAGGAGACGGGGGCCGTCGGACGAGCGTGGAGTCCCAATGCGACTGACACACAAACACCGGGGGGGTTAGCCTCCCCACAGTACCGTGGAAGCAGCCAACCGACCGACCGTACGATTAGGACGAAGCCACGCACCCGCGGCTACAAACGCGCGAATAGATCCGGCCACGTAATCACTTGTAACCACGTCACGAAATACTAGGTGCCCACCGTACCGCCCTGATGTAGCCTCGTGCTCGCTCGAAGACCTGATTAGAATTTTGCTACCGAAAATTACGCAGGTACTTACCTCTACTCGACTCCCATGGTCAATTGAAAGTACATCGGTCCCACTCCATTAACTATCAGACGTATTTGGTCGTAAATACCAGTGCAGGACTGCCAGCCAATACGTTACAGCCTGACAACACATACGCATCGTGATGCCTGTCCGTATATACAAGTTCCCATGCGCACACCTTGAAGACACAAGTAGCTGCGTAACGTAATGCAATGCTGTGTAGTCAGTACCTACCTTAGGTATAAAGATTAAACCGCCTCGCTGGAGTTGACGACACCGTAGAGGACGAGTGCTCTGTGCAGCCCGTTCAGAGAAAGAGATCAGAATTAGAACGGCTCTAGGTGGGTGGAAGTTTTTACTTTATTGCCTCCGAGCGATGCCTGGAACTAGAGGCACTAGTACCGTGGGACGAATGTCTGGTATATAGGTATGCTCTGGCAACAAAGGTGACCTCGAGTGTTGTAAAAAAGGAAATCGCAGGAGGAGCTTAACCCAGCTTGGCGAAAAACTGCTCGAAACTTAGTGTTATAGTAATGGCGGGTATACCTATATAGCTTTAATCCCAATGCCAATAGATATTTGAAATGTACTATGGTAATTAGGATTCTGCGATCATTTTACCCCGCGGTAACAAGCATTAACCCATCAATTTCGTTCAGGGACAGCGCGACACGATTTACCAGCGTTTGATGGTGGGGGACTAATGGCGAGTATAATCAATCGACCATGCAGTGATAGATTTTAAAAGGAATATCAGCACCCTGATGAATAAACTCCGCGTTGCTGGTCAGAAGATCCTACTTTTCTGTAATGATGTTGTATAATATATATAATTTTATATTTTCTACGTGGGTATATATAGCTTTGCTTGTATAAGCATTGTGCGTGTCCACCCGGAAGCAGATATCATCGCTATACTTGTACTTCCGGGCGGGAAAGTATAAACGTGACGTTTGCACGACGAGCCGTGCCTCGGCAAGATGGGCACGCGATCAGCTGATTGCTGTTGGTCATTCCCTGTCCCCCAAGCCACTCTTGACCCTCTTTGCAAAAGGAGATTTCAACCCAGCGCCCTAATTTTCCGCCGGCTCTACGTCGGCTCAAAATCTTGCGGAACACTGGTTCACAACGTGCCGTTCAAAGTCCCGCGTAATGAGACGTCTGTCAATTATGAATTTTAAGTCTGTTTCTCACTTGAAGAACAGCTCCTTCTCGGATGATGGTCAGTTGGTCATCGATCCGTAGTTAAAAGAGACGAAAGACTATAAAATCGGTATAATGAGATTAAGAAAACGTGTGAAACGTCCGGTCCGTGCGAATGTCAATATGGCCTCCGATGGCCTCGAGTTCAACGCACCTCCAAAGCAACCACACCTTACCATCCTCTCGCTGCAAGCTCTCAGCTGCCTTCTTTCGCCCGCACCCCTCGATATACATACACAACACAGGTTCGCATGCATATGTGTAATACGCGGCAAACCGGAGGCCACTATGTAGGTTCATACTATATGTATGAGTAGAAATACATATGTAGGTCTCCAGATAGGTCGGGTGGGTACCTACCAAACCCCTTTCCATCTGTACGTAGATGTAATATACGTATACAGGGCACGTAGGTACGTAGATGTATTATTGCTAGGCTGATTGTGGGGGTAGGATAGGGCCTCAGGTTGAGCCACTATACGTACTGATAATCACAGGTAGCGAAGTATTGCCTGTGTTAGGTTGCTGTTAGGACCAACTCTGGCTCATTTTCTTTCGATAGTAGTTCTTCAGATGTCTTTTCGGGACACCGGGACCGACGTGCAAACCTGCTCACCATATGCGAGCGATCCTTGTGAGGTCTGGGGCTTCCTCCTTGAAGCACCTGAAGCGGTCGAACAACGGACTCTAGCAAGGCCACATTGTTTTCCAAGAAGCGCAGGAAATAATTTACGAGCTCCAAATCTCGGCTGCCCTATATCCTTCGAGAAGTTATAGCATTTTGCCGGCATGTTCCGGTGGTCACGCGTTGCCATTTACTGCCACCCGTAATCAGGAATGGACATGAACGCTACTTAAAGGGCACTATCGGAGGTAAACTATTGAATACAATATCTCTAACGGAACATCGTTCGCAATTCAAATATCCAACCCATCATCCCATCAGATTCATCGCACATTTCTTATTTCTTCGCTGTCACGTTGCTCGTTGTATCGTTGTTCAACGCCGGCTTAAGGTTAGGTGAGTTGGAACGGCTCCCTTTTCTCTGAAAGGAAGGGTTCCGTTAATCTAGGGTCCAAGGGACGTGGGTGGGAGGGAAGGGTGGACGAGGTGGCAGCGGGGAAACGGGAAACTCCGCGGGGGCGGCCAACCCGATGGGATGAGGGAGAATGATGGAGAAAGGTGAGTAGGGAGGAGGGCCGTTGTGGAACGGCTTCAAGGCAGAGGGTGCTCGGGGGAGCGGGGGCTATGAAGGGAGAAGAGGGTGAAGGGGGTGGCAGGCTTGGCTCTGGGGGTTCTTGATAAAGGTGGGGTTGGTGGTCCCCTTGATGAAGGTTCAGGCAGGAGGGTTACTTCGCTCTGCTACTCTGATGGCTTTGGGGGAAGGTGAGGGGTGTTCGAGGGTGGTCGAGCCAGCTCCCAGCCCGGTTCGGCCCAGCCTCAACCAAGAAGCACTGATTCATCCAAGAGGCATGCGTCTGACCGCCGCCTAAGACACAATGACGAAATATTTCAGCCCAAAAAGAACCGACTTTACTCCACCCCTCTACCCGACACGTACCCGCAACAATGACAAAACAGCGCAAACGTGTCCTCGTTCGTCTACCAGAAACTCAACGAGACCCCATTCCATCCTGGAAGACGAGAATTATACGTCGCGGATGAGAACGGGTGAAGGATAGTACGGCTCGATACCTACGTACAAATCACCCACACAAACCCATTTTCTAAGTCAACCACAATAACTCCCTTTCTAAGTATACATCCAGAATTGTCCTACCGATGGATCTGCCATTGAAAAGATATCAATTATCAGATTTCCATTCACGATCATCCGTGAACTAACTATATATTGTTCGCCTGAGGCAAGAAGTCTTAACTTACACCAGGTTCGCCCAATATTTTCGATTCTGGCTTGTATATCAATATCAATATCATTATCATTATCGCCGTGACATGCCAACCTCGCGGGTGGCTGAGTGCTTAGGGTATATATTCACTACAAAGTCTGCGTCGAGGCACGGCCCATTGATTTACCTTCTGTTTATCACATACCCCGTGTGAGATAGTTGCTGCTATAGACACGCACGTACAAATATGTATATTTATGTGCAACGTATGCATTCGTATACGAAACTTCATTATGTATCTCACCGCGAGTAAACGACTCGACTAGCGTAGGACGTAGGTATAACACCTCCAAGTGTAAGCATCTTTGTTCAATGCTTCGAATGCTGGGACGCGTTATGCCTACGCCGTGAAAAACTTGTACGAAACTTCTGTAACGATTTATAGACTGATGTGAAAACTGACGGAATAGAAAAAGGAAAAAGGTACTAATAATAATGGGAGTCATTTGTGAATTTTTAGTATCTGCTGTATCCTATCCCCCCCCCCCCCCCCTGTCTATTTCCCTTGACGTGGGGCACCTCTAGGGAACGGAGAAAACTCGTTACCAATTTTTTAATCACTTTACTTTCTTCCTTCCACTAGGCAGGTAATTAGCAGCGACCCGCAAGTAACTAAGGGGTAAAACTTTAAGAATGATTAGGCGCTGCACCGGGTTACAGCGAAGCTAAGATGCGGTGGGGTAAAGCCGGTAGTTTATGACCCGCGAAAAGTTAAAAGTCCAAGACTATCTTTGTTCTATCACTCTAGAAACTCGTACCGAGTTGCGGAGGACGAATTCGCCAGGGAATAATAACTGCACCAGAGAAAACTGCGATTAAACTCTTGCGCTATTTTGTGTTTATAAGAAGTAGTCAAACCTTGAGTCACAACCTCAACAATCCGATATGATGACGATTGCAATATACATCATATCCAAAGTTCGAAACGATATTGACCACGTCGTGACGCATCGTCCTCGGAAACACCCAATATTCACATTCATCTGAGTTCACTAAGACTCATAATGAAATGAAAATCGTCGTTTCGTATGGGAAATCATAATAGAATACTGTCACTATATTCTTCTATACACCGCGATGACCGAGTTAAAAGCAAAAAGCTTTGGTTTGCCATCTGACCAATGCAATCGTTTAATCTCCATCGAGGCTGTCTCTTTGAATAGATCATTTCCATCTCTCGTGGGCGTAGGTATAGTTTACCCCGCGGAGGTGACTACCTCCGAGCTTCCACGAGGTATAATTAGTAGCCAAGCCGCGCGTCCGCTCAGTTATCGGAACACATCCCTATTCCTTGTTATTACACTAGACTTTATCCAACTGCATGCGACAGGTGCTACTAGACTTGGCTCACCCCCGTAGAGACAGAAAAAGTTCAATTACAAACTCATGATACCCTCGATTAGTTGAATCAACCATTATTTCTTTCAGCTCTAACAAAAAGAAGGGAAAAAATCTTGTAGTGTCTACGGATAAGAATCAAAATTGCATCCAGAAGCTATTGGATATAGTATATTATGTCTGATGTGAATTGATGTACCGAATTTTCTGTATTTTATCGCAAAGAAGCAACAATTATTTTATGCAAAACGAATAAATGAAGAAAACTAGTAGCATTTGTGATTAGTATTGGATCGTAATTTATTGAATCCTTTTTCTGCGTTCACATTCGTTATTCTCATGGTTTACAAACGTTCTTGAGTTTCGTAATTCGAATATCCTGGTCTAAATTTTAGGGTAAATTCGTCCTAATTCCCGCGGGATGAACCACGGGTCCAAGGGTAAACATCGCTGTGCTGCACTATACCCAAGTGAAATGTGACGCGGCAACGGCGAACAAATAGGTTTGGCAAAGCACAAACCAACCTTCGGTATGTACAGGTGGTATAGGTACAGGTGTGTAGGGACCCAGATACTCTGGCGCGGGACGGAAAGCTGGGTCTTCTTGATAAAGGAGGATTTTCGTTCCCCCTGATGAACATGGTGTGGCCGCGTGGGTGGATCCGGGAGGATCTCTCCTGCCTCCGACTTTGCTCCATCTCCGCATCCCTCCGACCCTCTGAATCCTTCGAACCCTCCGAGCCTCCGACCCTCGCTCCCTATATTGGGATGCTTAGCTTCAGAGGGAGCGCTCCTCCATCTCGGATAGAAGGCGAAGGTATAGGTGCTGCTCGGGGGCCACGGGGGAGGACGAGGGGAACTAAAGGGGACTAGGAGGATGAGAAGTAAGGTGGGGTTCTGGATGGCGGTGGGTGGATGAGAGGCGACCGGGTGGCGCTGGGTGTTTGGAAGACGAAGGGGGGTTCGCAGAGTTTCAGAGCACCACGTCATCCTACGCTACCCTTACTTAGCGAGAGATACGAACCCACCCTCGTTTGTTCAACTTGCCCAACTGCCAAACATACAGGTATCAAATCATATCTCCCACATCCCTTACATAACTTTCGACGGCTCCACGACTCCGTATTACGAAATGATCCGCAAGTTTTATGCACTTATTGACAAGAGGGTGTCGCGAAAACGATCATATACTTGCGCTTTCCGTCGTCAGGATCAGTTATATAAAAGATCGATCTTTTGTAGGTCTTGTATATATATCAATTTATGACCGAGAAATTGCATGAGGGTAGTTACCGTCAGTTTTAAAACAAGCCTAACTCGATCCCAGGGTACATTACGCCCTCGGTAGCAACTTTTTTCGATCACGTACCAAAGACAGACGTGCTTTCCGAAGCTCCGTGTTAATGCAGCCGGAACAACGACGGCTTGGAACGATTGAAAAAAGTTATAAACTGACGCGCGTATTGTATATGGGTAGGTAGATACATACACGGGGAGTTAGACGGTCTCCAACGTTGGTTGGCAAATCAAAATTCCGGTCAGCTCTTGAACGGCTGCGCGTAACGGCCGGCAGTCGTACCCTTCGCTACCCCTCGCTATCCTCTGCTACCTCTTCCACCCCCTGACTCCTCTTCTTCACCCTGGTTTCACCCTAACGCCAGCCTTGTCGGCCTCGGCCGCCTCTCGGGCGCCTTCCTTAGCCCCCCGTACCACCCCTTCACCCTGGGGGTGGTCTCTGGCTGGATATCTCGGCGTCCTGTCCGTAATATCCCCTTTACCGCCCTTCGTCGCTCCTCGCCGCCCCCGAGGCAGCGTTAGGAGGGTTTGCTTGGCGTCCGACGTCCGGTGCCCGGCGCCTTTTCCCCCTTTGTGCCCCCGTACTCCCTTCTCAACGACTCCAAGGGGGTCGACTCTGGAATAGGGGCCACGGACCGGAGGATATGAACACTAGATGCCGATGACGCACTGTTCCCGAGTTTCGTGCGTTATCTCAGGGTTACATGCTTCGAGACCGCCGCGGCGTAGTCCTTCCGCGAAAACCGAGAACAATATCTCGGAGAAAGTGGAAAAGTCACGTCAGCTCCAAGTTCATTTATTTACCCCACATACGTGCTACTATATAGCACATAGAAATGAAACAGTCAAGTCGAAGGGACGGGAACGGGGGAAACCGCTTACCAAGAGACAAATAATATTTATATGCGAGAGCATGTCATACCTAGGTGAACATTTCTGGCCTCATGCCAAATCGGCCGGATACCTAGGTACTAGTGCCTTTTGATTTAACTTAATTTACCATTTTCAGTTCATCCGATTCAGGCCTAATTTAGTATAGTATATGAAATTAAACGTATATTATTGCCAGGGAAAATGATAACAAGTTTCTCCAGTCGTCGATCAAAGTTCTATTAGCGGCATGGTCATATATAGGTATAAGTATACCCGAAGCCGACGATGCGGCAAATTTTTAATTGGCAGAAGTAAACTCATGTCCAGTGAAACGATAGTCAATCGTCTTACGTGAAGCTCAAACATGAGCGCGTACGATGCGGCAAGAGGTTCTCGTTCTTTTATGACTTTGATCGATTCCTTTCGAGACTGTTAGTCTGAAAGGTGATATATCGATTTTCGAAACTAGCTTTCGAAATTCATTTCTATACACCTGCGGTAGTATACGCATTTTCGTACGTATTAAGTAAAGTAAAAATATTAGACGATACTGTGGCGGAGGTATCACGCGAGGTAAAGTACTGGGAGTAATTTACCAGCGTGGTAATCGGTCAGTCAAAGTGGCCACGGACAAAAATTGGCTCGAATCGATCTCCCGTAATTTCCCTTAGGCCGCATGAGACTCGAGAGTAACTAGCTAGAGGTGGTATCAAGCTTTCTCGAAACGGCTCAAGGAGAGACGGACTTTTTTTTTTCGTGAAATCCCTTCACCCCTGTCTCCGTCACGGTCTCAAACCCCAGCACGGTAACAGCTCTATATCTAATATATCTGGGACTCGTCCCAAGCCCGGGTTTCACCCCTGAAACTTCGTCGTCGGACACCCCTCGTCCGGTTTCGTCTTTCCCAACGGTAGAGGACTCCCACACCCCCTTTTTCCCTCCCCCCCCCCCCCCCCCCCCCAGCCTATACCACGCAGTCAACTCCCGCGCGGAAACGCGCCCCAATATCACCCTCGGGCCTTGCAATCACGGCATACAGGGAATAGGATGGGCTGGCAGGGGAACCCCTACAGCCCCACAACCCCACAAACCCCACACCCCCGCAAATTGTGCGTCGCCGTTGACAGGCTTGCAATGCGGGGTGAGGGAAACTTATTGTTGAGCAGGAAACCAAAGAGAATAATATCCCGGGTGACAGAGTTGCGGATTAAACGTTGCGGAGTCGCTGCGGATTATTGCTATTAGTTAAAAAAAACCGAACGAGATATCTTCGGAATCATATAGGAGACATTTTCTTCTCATAAGTTTATACCTAGAAGCGAGAAACCAACAATGGAGGGATGTTTTTTTTTTTATTTATCGGTAAATTCTGAACAGGAATTCAAATGCAAGTTAACCCGCAACCAGCCGGTGAATTGCGAATGGGTCGTCAATAAACCGTGAAACCGAATGCCACACGGACCGCGACTCTACCCAGGGGTGGAAATTTCCGCAATTCTACGTTACGTTTGCATACGATACTATAGATACTCGACAGGAATTCTATGGCTGTAGCAGACCTTTGGGATCACCCCAGGTGGACCACCGCGACGCGTGCCATACCTGCAGGTATAAACGAAGCGCGGATGTTTGGAAACAAGCTGCGAACAGCAACGAAGACAATTCCTCTGAGAAGATGACAAAGCACCGATGAATTAGCACCCGGTGAGTTATGGCCGCGGCGCGAGGCGTCGCAGGCATCGCGGGGTGTCGTGGGGCGGGGAATCCCCACGGGTGGCCGGACCGTGGTCGTGGGTGTCCAGGAGAGCTCCGCGTGTTCCCGGTATCGACCTGGCTAGGGGTGTGGAGACCCTCCGGCCGAGCCTCGGCCTCGCCAGGGGTAGCAATGGCCACCGGTTCTGGCTATCCGCTGTCCGCTCGGCCGGCGGAATCCACTTCTACGTTTTCTGGGTCTCCGTTCGCGCACGCAGTGCGTAGACGAGGCAAAGAAACAAGCGAAAGACCCGTTCGATCAAACCGAAGGCGGTGATCGTAGAGGGAACGCGAAGGTTGTGAGTCGCCAGGTACTCCGTCTCCCCTTTCTCATTCTCCCTCTAACCCGCTGCCCTTGGTAGTGAGGCGGCGTATTACCTACTGCGGAGGAATTAAGGTAAAAGAGATAGAATGAAAAAGTCGGCAGTAGAGAGAAAGAGAAAGAGTATAAGAAAAAAGAAAAGGAACGGAGTGCAAAATGCTCCAATTCCGGCAATGTCGGGCAGCTGCTCCTAAACCCCCCCGCTTCCCCACTCATCTACCCTTAGTTTAATTAAAATTAAAAGACGGCAAACGCCAGATTCCCCGCACCGTTTTCGTATCCCTCTTCCCCGGTCAGACCCTGCCGCCGATTTATATTCATAATTGCTGCCTGCGCCCACTCCCCGATTCTCCGATCTCTTCCCTAGTCCTTTACCTCCACCTTCGGCTCCCTTTACACTGTACCACGATTTCTCCACCTGGGGTTTCTGGGGTGAGGTACTGAAGAGATTATTAGCAGATGATGGAAACAAAGTGAGAAAGAAGTTCCGAACTCTTCCCGCAGGTATACGAATTCACCTGATATTATACCTGGGACTTACCTACCTACCTACCTACCCACCAGGCTTTGTGAATTTACCTTTTATTACCTGTAGATTATACCGATGTAAGAATTTGGAGAACCGATTATCACATTTATAAAACTCGACACACGTCCACAAACACGAGTCAATCGAATCAACCGCGAATCTCTATAATCTCCTGACTCTATCTACCACAATAAAATTGCCACGGTCCATCTCCCGGCTTCATACTGGTTTATATATCTATCAGGTTTTATACACATACACATATATATACGGAGGGGTATAATAACCCGAATTATACATCGCGACATTGAAAGGGTAATGATATTTATTGCCTGGGGGTTTGAAATATCTACTTTGCTTATCTTGATCCATAGTTGAGAACCGCTTTAAAGAATGAAGTCTCCCACTCCCAGGGGATATTGCCATCCCTAACTAACACACATCCCTTGGTTAAAGGATGATCTGAATTATGCCTGACCGTTCGTGCCCACGTTCTCGCGTATACCGGGTGTTGGTAGTTAATCATTAGTTTTCGATCCATATACCGAGCGCATGACTCTTCATCTTAGCCCTTCATGCGGGCTGTTAATTATCTAATGAACCGTGTTTGGCGTTACAATTAGCGCAGAACATCATGCAGTAACATAATAATAAGATCGTCACGCCTAAGCCGTTAATGATCAAGCCGCGTGTGATTGGATCTTTGCGTTTCAGACGCGGTTATTATAGAAACACAGCTAACCCTATAATCGAATGATGAAGTGAGTCGAGCCGTACATTAGCGGTGTGGTCACGTATATTCGGGTGAAAAATATGGCGAGTGAAAATTTGGAAGTATAAAAAAGAAAAAAATACAGAAATTCATCATTGAGGGTGGACAGCCATATACCCACGCATGTATTGCGTCGGTGATATCGTATATATAACTGATTCAATTTATAGAAAGCCGTAAAAAATCCTCATTGGAATCAAAGGATTGAAGTATTTCTTGATATATATATTACTCAGGTTATACACGTAAATATTTCGAATATCTCGGACAAAGATATAGCTTCGCGGCTCGTAAATCTTATGAAATTCAAGCTCATCCAATATCTTGGTATAGGATCCTCTCGCGTTCCCTCGTAAAATAAGGATAGGTCAATTCGATGGTAAGGTGCAGTACTACCTACGGTGGTTGAAAAACCACGTCACACATTTTCATTATTTATTTTTCCCCCTCATTGAAACTTATATCTTCACGTTCTATTACCCGATATTTTTTTTTTTTTTTACAATCACAATGTCGCGCACCAAGCATGTAATCTGCTATTCGGCCATAGGGAAAATATAATTCAAATTAATCCCAACCGGCAGATAGCGGAGTTTGGTATTTTTTTAAACCTGTCAAAATCTGTTCTGGCTTCGTGCGTTTGATGACGGGATTTTTATCCAGCGAGAACGCAACGGGATGCACCACATAGTGCATTGAATTGGAATTCTTTTGATCTACTCCCGGCGGTATCGTGCGAAATATTATTTCCGAATTTTTCAACTGATGTAGAAACGCTAATATTTATTACACGGGATTAACCCGTCGTCGTGATTACGCGTTTGGTTTAAAATCGGTTTGGTTTTACCTCGGTTACGAATCACCACCGTTGTACCTCGACCGAGCCTATAGACACCCGTACGCCGCGGCCGCGGGGAAAATGGGTCGAATTGACGATAATGTTCGTACGTAACTTATGCCTGCGGTCGACCACTCGACCTGCAAAGAAGCATTGCTGAATTACAAGTGATCGACGGCTGAACCCTTTTCGTTAAAGAACACGAGGCTTATATTTCAACCGAATTTGTCGCAAGCTGTAAACCAGCGATTACGGATTTTCATTAATTGCCCTCTCACCACGCCGTAATATTAGCCGTATAAAACGATTTGTACGTTTTAATTGACGAGCTGGTAATTAAAAAGCGACGCGTCGACGCACCGTGTTAATAAATAAGCCGCAATTAAGCCAGGTGAGGGCTAGTTGTCAAATTTCATAAACCCAGACAATATTTGTGCCACTTGAAGATCGAGTTGATTATATATGAAAAGGAGATTAACCCTGCTATGTAGGTGTTGTTCCCATTTGCATTATTCTCGTGACTATATATATATATATATATACAGTCCGCGTTAACATATCCGAAATCTGGGCGTACCGAGGTCAAAAATTTCGTGATATATATTACCGCACGCATGTTACAACGAGGTATAGAAGAATTATCGTATAGACATCTGTCAGTCATTAAAAATGACTTGGAATTGTACCGTTATATACCGAAATAAAACATCTTTCACAAATATGAAGTCGATATTCGAATAACGTAGAGTTATCCATCGGTTAACGAGTTAATCGTAGATGGGCGAACCAACCCGCAGGAAAGAAAGGGGTCGGCCACGCAATGTATTGTCCGTAAGAGCGATATTACTCAGTGTCAGACCGTAGGAAGCGAGAGTTTCGTTTCTAATTATTAATCATTATTAGGTAGGTACCGCGTAGAAGCCCTGCGGGCTAACCCAATGCTCCGAGCAATTAACCTCGCGTTAATTTTTTTCTTGTAATTTTTTTCTCCCGTTTAATACCTTCGACTGATAGTATAATAGTAAATTTCTCGTCCCGATGGGTCAAGTAAACCCTACAGAAGTAAAATTCATTTTTGACCAATCGCTTGATCAAACATTCGCCCAAATTCACGTATATACATCACGTCGAGCATATGCACCCTGCATTACACCCCCCGCAACACACTCGACACCGTTTCAAATCACCTACATCCCCGTTGGGAGGATCGCGGGGTTTCGACCGAGCGTTGCAACCGACTAAAGGGGGTAGGGGGTTAGGTGGGTGATACTCGTTGGTGACTATTCAGGGCTGCGGGGGTGGTATAAATTATACCGTTCAATCGATTTACTGTCAAACCCCCCCCCCCTCGTGCACCCCCCTCGTCGAGTCGGGCAGCGGTGTAGCGTAGGGAAGGCCAAAGGGGGTCGAGAGGGGGTTGGGGGAGAGGAATAGGGATAGGAGTGCGTTTAGGCGAACACGCGTGTATATGCCAGGGGTCATAGTGGGTTAGTGGCAGAGGGGCGTGTGGGAGAGGGTAGGTGCGGCAAGGGGTCGTAGAGAGAGGGCTGATAGCTGGGGGTACCGGGGTACGGGGATAAACCAGGGTCCTAGCAAACATGCTCGGGTATACAGTGATGGGAACTGACAGGGCGTTGCAGACCTGTACGTTGTGAATAGGCCTTTATTATTAATCGGACCATACGTGATTAAAATCGATCGGAGGTTCTAATTAACGAGGATATCCCATAGAGCAGGTACCTAGGTAGGTAGAAGTACCTAGGGCTTTTCGCCCGCGTGTATTCCGCACCTACTTGGTGTTTAGCCATTTGGTGGAGCAAATATATTATGTATCCATTTCCATATGGGTGTAATTACAGGCGATAAATTACACCGAATCTGTCAGCAGCTTCTTACAACACATTTTCCAACTTTTTGGCCGACGTAAAAATTTCTCTTTGCGAAGCGAAGGGACCCGGCCTTTTACCTCGAGACTAATTTCCGTTTTTTCTTTAGACTGGCGTCTGGCTCCGCTGACTCTCCCGCTCTCCTTCGCTCCTTCGCTCCCTCTCTTTCTCTTTTATGCCTTTACTCGTGAAGCTAGTGATTCCCAGTTCCAGGAGTTTTCCGTCAATTTCATGGCACCCCGTACCATGTAAAATTTAACGTGGGCGCCTGCCTGCCTCGACCTGGCAGCAACGTAACACAGTACGAGTAGGCGATGTGTCGTGTCTACGAGAGGACCTTGTGGGCGATGGGGAGAAGGGAAAAGGAAGGGAGAGAAGTAGAGGGAACGGAGGGTCGAATCCTGCGAGTCCTCGGTAACTCACCCCATTCCCACCCACCCGCCCTCATCCCCTTAGAAGCCTTCGCTACCTCGCAGGGACGCATAGCACAACGAAATTCCAAATTTGTTACCCAAAAGGCATACCAAGTCGCTGAATTCTTTCCTCAAAATCCCTGAGAACGAAACATCAGTCTTTTGTCTCTGGCGGGTACTCAAGGTACAATTTTTATACTCACAGCTTAAGGCCATCGCAAAAAACTTATACCTACCTGTATATACCTCGAGGATATTATATATGTCTATATCTGCGATTTCTTGATAGCTGCGTTTGAGACACTCAGAAAATTGTCCCTCAGAAGAAATAGGAACTCCTCAGCTTCCGGAAGTATGAATGCTCAAACAAAGAGGTAGTCTGAATCGGTATTCGACTCGGGCGAGTTATTTATCAGCAGTAAAAAAGCACTGAAGTTAATTAAGTCAAACACTAAAAGGCAGATCCCCGCGTTCTCCCGTTCGGTATAGTTGAAATAAGACTGAAAATTCTTCGAGAATCCCTTTGCCAGGATTTGGAGGACGTAAAATTTGTGTGTCGCCGAATTCGTGAAGGATCAACGAAGCCCAAAGCATAAGGTATACTCGCGTGAGAAGGTTTTAATTAATTAAATTGTATAGGAACGGATGACAATTAAGACGGCCCTGGAACCCCCAAAGTTCTCCTCGTTGGCCCCTGGCTACTCCTAAACCTCGCCCTATCTCTATGTGTTTCTCTCGGTTTCTATCCGCTTCTGTCTCTCTCCGTTCCTTCCACCGTCTCTCTCGCACTCTTGTATTCGTTACCCCTCGGCTTCAACCCCGTTTCACCCAGTTCTATCCTCTTCCACCCCAAGTTCCACCCCGTTTCGCCGAGCTTGAGCCCTCCTTCACTCGTTCCCCGGTCGTTCCGGTGGCTGGCGGACGAGCGAACGAGCAGAGAGTGCACGTCACCGTCTTATGCTATCGCCCCGAACAAATATCCCCCCCCCCCCTCTCCTCCCTCCCGCCCGCCCTTAACTCGGGGTTCAGAATGGAATGGGAGGACGTAGATTCCCGCGTACCACGTCTGCTATCACGAGGCGGTTCTAGAATCTGGATGTATTCCCAACCCCAGTCCACATTTGCCGAGCAATTAACAGAAAATTTTCACAAGTCGACTGTTGGAGGTAAGGTAGGTAGGTAGGTAGGTAGGTAGGTAGGTAGGTAGATGGGTAGGTATAATGTTTCTGAATCCTTTGCTTAGTTCTTCGTTTAAAAAGGAACGCTTTGAAAGAGAGGCATAAGGTATACAATATTATCATGCTCGAAATATGTAACCGCGAAATAACAAATCGCCCTTTTGTCGATCGTCCCGCAATTGTAACGATGCTGGTTACGTATTGCCTTGCTGAATACCCTGCAGACGAACAAAGACGACTGCAGAGTAAAAAGCGACCGAGATAATGAACCTAACGACAATGACATTCATCGAGGCTGTTTTCAACGGTCGATGACTTAACGGTGACACGTTTCAGACGCTCTGAACTCAATGAGAAGCCCTCCGAATTCGGACCTTCAATTCAACAACCTTGGACTGTCTTCCAATTTCATGTAACAAGAATTAGTATTAAACGTAGGTACGTGATCTAGAATTTTGTCTTTTTCGGCAAGGTATTCTCCTTCAAGAATTAGGTACTGCGCACCGAAAGAACCTCGTCCCTGATCAATTATAGAGCGACGAGATCCTGACTTTCGAATGATATACCCCCCCCCTAAGTCAGCGGCGTTCAGTTTTCTTAGACATCGCGACGCCCCCGAATCACTCTGAATAGCCGTCGGTGCCAAACGTCGAAACATCGAAGTGTATCACTGGCATTAATCTCTTAATAACATGCCGACTCACCCTCAAAAGCTGGGCTGGTTGCGCGTGCACACAATAAGCAGGCGAATTTAATTCCCGCAATCCAACCCTCTGTCCCAATTCTATGAATACGCTTAGCCCGGTGCGCGCATACCATGTGCGTTTGCGTTTGCGTGTGCGTGTGCGTGAGCTTTAGCTTCAGCTCGAGCGTCTCCTAACCCTGTATTTCGAACGGCTCCACCACCATACGTACTCTCTCACTATCTCTCCCTTTCTCTCGACGGAAGGATATACCCTTATTCGCCATGTGGCACCTCGCTTCTATTTGCGTAGGCGCGGAGATACATTGCGTTTATCCCCAGTCACGCCCGACCCAAGTCGAGTTCCACCCGCACAACCCCCCGTCTGAAACTCCGACCCAAAACTCCTGGCACACAGACCAAGGGAGGAATGTGTGTGCTTGCTGATATAATTTTACACCGCCTCTTACCGGGGGCCTCTAACGTTCCTTGGTACGTTCAAGGGGACTTCGCAACGGGTTAAATATAAGCGTCGACGTCTCCTCCTCACTTGTGACTTCGAAGTTTCTCACAAGCCTCAAATCCCGGCCTGTAAAACGCGATGACATTAGAAGGAGGACCTTGAACAACAATTAGCGCAACACCGACCAGCTATACTTTGACTGTGGGGAGTTAGCGGAGTGAAAAATCGTAATTACTTCCTAACAGAATTAGGAATTATAAGAGGTGCAGCCAATTCGTGCGGTGAATGAATATTTTCAACACCTAGCTATGAATATATTCGGGTATGAATGCACTACTTTCACCCAGTTGGTAATTAATGTGCTTTCCGCAACGGTTCAGAAACGCAGGTATATATATGTATAGTCGCAGCGTAGGTAATTCCTCGCAAACCACGACCGGTGAAAAGTGGTTTAAACTTTCGTTGACTCAATTTCCAACAAACGTAGCAGTTTCATAGAGCCACTTTCTACCACTCGCTATCCCCTTGTATTCTTTTTTTTTTTTTTTTTTTTCTCTTCTTTCTTTCTTTTTCACCTTTTTTTTTTTAAACCTTTTTTCTCTTTTTTTGTTAAACTATTCGACGCGCACTCGACCGAGCACGATCGTACGAGCCCGAGTCAGGACTTTGTACGACCTTACATCTGCCTACAAATAGCAGCGTCGACCCCTTGTTATCTCCCGTCATTTGCCCCGCGCCCATCACGAGTTTTCCCTTCCTTTTTTTTTTTTTTTATATATATATATTTTTTTTTCATTCTCGCCCTTGATCGCGACCCGGAGTCAGTGAAGGCAGTGCGAAGGGTGCTTAAGATCCTCGCTCGGTTGATTTCGTAAAAGAGCAAAACGCATGACGAAGTGACGCACGTGTTGCATCGCGCTTTGTTAAACGAGCATTTTAAACGGGTTATTCAATCGTCGGTGTTAATCGATGTAGAAACACGGATCACGACCTAGAATTGAGAAGGGACGGGGGGAATTGTAGAGAATAAGTTTTACTTCATATACGAGCGATAACAGAACGGTGCGTCGATTCGCTTTTTAAAACGTATTCCATAAAAGCGAGAAACCAAACAAGATGCTCTATACGACTGAAACTGTTGCCAGAACGCGTATTTGAATGTCCTCTAACAGCCGATATACCAATAACTCAATTCCTACCGTAAACTCGAACCGAGATGCCTCTGCCAGTTCGATGGAAGACAAAAAAAAAAAAAATTGTGAAAAAGTTTAAAGGGAAAAAGAAAGAAGCTTTTCGGAGAACGGATCGTAGATGTAATTTTATTTTCATTTACTTATTCATTTATTTACTATACCTCGAGTACGGTATGTTATGTATATTATATCAGATAAAGAAAAAAAAAAACATGCGATCAAATGTGAAAAAGATGATATAACAGCGGAATTAATAACGTAAAGTGAGACGCAGAAAATTCAATCTCGGTTCGTAAAAAGAAGAACTTTTGATATCGAGTAATACGGCACCACACATACGTACTGGCAGCTTAACAGACGAACTGCGCTGTTGAGCCAACTGCAAAATAACAAATACGGCTTTGGCGAAAGGGTGTAAAATTTTCGTTGTACTTAAAACGTAGTGAAAAATTATTCGTTATTGTTTATTAGTAGGTATACATGGAAACTCGTAACGATTAAGCGATGAAAAAAAAAAAAGGATGATAAAACACAAATGAACATCAGTTCGTAGTATACGTAATCCGGTGCGGATGCACCCTTCCTTTCTCTCTCTTTCTCTGGCATCGTGGGTGCCGCACCCCCCGCCGTAGGTACTCATTCATTTAATTTCAGTCACTCCCGGCAGGCGCACCCCTGTCGGACGACCGACAAAAAATAATTAGTGAAGCCTTACACCGCGCTCCCGCGTCTCTGCTCTGTCCCTCTATTCTCTCCCTCGATTCCAGCCCCCAACCCCCAACCCCCAACCCACGCCAAACCTCGCTCTACCTCTCTCTCTCTCTCTCTCTCTCTATCTCCCTTTTACTCTCACCCTCGAAAACCCCGGGTTGCTTCAACCCCACGGGGGTTGGGTAGGTGCCTCGCGCTCGAATTCTCTCTCTCCCCCCCCAGCCCCATCCCCATCGCCATCCCCAACCCCAACCCCAACCCCACGTTCACGTTCACGTTCACGTTCCACCTCTCCAGAACGCTGCCTCACCCGTTGCCCCCGTTATACCCCGTCGCCCCCGTAACTCCACCGAGCCATTCGCCGACCCACGAAAACCGTGGCTCAGTCAGCCACCCCAAAACACCCAACCACCCATTTCACCCACCTCACCCACTCGGACGGCCTCGGGCAGGATGATTCAGGCGCCAGCGGGGCGCACCCACCTACGAGGTTGGACGGGGTTAGAGGGTTCGGGGGTTGGGATATTCGCGAGGGCGCTTTCTCCGCTAAGGTATTGGTACGTGGGGCTCTCACGCACACCTAGACCGAACCCACGCGGTCGTACAGGCATACAAGTTCGTGGGGAACTCGGCGCCCAAGGACGGGGCTGTTACCGGGATGTCCCAGAAGTAGGTATAGAACTAGGTAGGGGATATCGCGGACTTATGCGACACCCGCAAACGCGTAACGCGCAACTCGCAATGCTGTTTCTTGTTTTTATTTTTATTTTTCTCTTTCTTTTTCTTTTTCTTTTCACGTCGCTAATTAGTCGTAGACAAATAGTGCACCGGTTTTGCGTACTATTCATGTCGGTTCAATTCACCGTTGTGCATCGCATATACCTATATACCTATCCATCTTCAAATATACATCTCTTCTGCAGGCGAAGCCGGATTTAGAGATAAACTAATGGAATTTACGTAATTTGACGTGTAAGAGAAACCGCGGCGAACTTTGTCACACTGCCTCGTGGAACTGGCATAGACGAATTTTAGCTTTGGTAACATTGGTAACATTGTTTAACGCTAAGTTAAAGGCGAACACAGGGTAGGCGAGCGAGCGTTGGGGGGCTTCCATTCTCAAATATGGTTTCCTGGCGCTGGCTTGGGATCCTCGGCGTCGCTTCGTCGTTATCGGTTCCCTTTTCAGATCACAAACTCGCTACGTCTCAGAGCTGCCACCATACTACTCGAGTGGTTCGCTTAAACCAATTGCAATGGCGTAGCTTTTCAAGTTCTCAAGTAGAAAATTGTCACTCAACTGGCCATAGCTATCCCAAAAAGAAAAAAAAAAAAAAATACTTTCACAAATAAAGTTAGTCCAGGTAAATGAAAGTGTGAATACAGATGCAGCCGAGACACTCGTCATTTAATTGAATGCGCTAATATTCCGTAACCGAATTAAACAGATTTCTCGTTTTCGTATTTTTATCGAGGAACCAGAAAATACAAGAGCTGCAGTAGTTGCTATAGGAATTGTTTTGAAATGATCGCAAACGCCTATAGCTAGATATAGGTACGTAAGGTATAATTAGCATCGGATACCCGTACTTTGTTATTTCTAGTGATGTCGTTATTTTATTTCAACGAAGCAGCTAACGTCTTATAAAAACGACGAGGCTTCTAGTCTTCTCGAGGCAATAATGGAGATGCAGATTCTGGAGGTTGCGTTTCGAGAAGGGGAAACGAGCCCCATGAGACCCGAGAAGATCAGCTACCATTCGCTTATCAGTGCTGCATCGTTTCCTTGGTTCACGGCGTTTTCCATCCTCAGACAAATGTATTTGTTTATAAACAAGGGATTGATGTATCGTTAAATTTTTCAATTAAGGCCCATCCCTAGTCGCCCACCTCCTTTTGGTCGAAATGTATCACATTTCGATTATTATCTGAGCCCAGGCGTCAAAAACGCAAAAAAGGCCAACTTAGCGCAAATTCTATTCAAATTTCGAACAGATACGTCCAAAAAAATGTTCGTTTCGTGCGAAAATAGAGTCTACAGATGGTTTTTACATTGTTCGCCGAGGAAATCGAATTCGAATAATTTTATAACAATGTAAAAACCATCTGTAGACTCTATTTTCGCATGAAACGAACATTTTTTTGTACGTATGTGTTCGGAATTGAAATAGAATTTTCGCTAAGTTGGCCTTTTTTGCATTTTTGACGCCTGGGCTTGGATGGATAATAATCGAAATGTGACACATTTCGACCAAAGGGAGGTGGGCGACTAGGGATGGGCCTTAACCACGAATCCTGACTGAAAAATGAACATTCTCGGTAATTTACATATGCAATAACCAAGATAACTTCAGACACTATCGCGTAAGCTTTCCTACTTAAACTTACAATTAGTTTATAATATTAAATCGGTCAGTAAAGCTTTGGTGAATTCTTTGTATTCCACAATCAACAAGTTATAACAATTTTTAAGATCTCGACTATTTACCCTGTTGACAAATTTTCTATATCTTAGATTTGGTTCAATTTTCATTTAATTCGATAATACAGTTGTCCAGAATGTTGTATTGCATATCTTGCAAGATGAAAATGCCTACCCTTAAAACTTTCCACATGTAAATCTTCAGGTCTAATATTTTGGGCACTTTTTAAAAAATGCACGATAACTAGGGCTTAGATGATTTGCACTCTCATTTTTTCTGGGCCCAGTTCTGCGCATTTTTTCATATCACTGTTATAGACATACACAGAAAGAAAGGTTAACTTGATTCAAGACAATTTTGCGGTCCAAAAATGAAGACCGAAATTTTCTCGGATCAAATCAAAAATTTTCTCGAACCAAGAAAATTGTCCCAATTTTCTTGGTTCGAGAAAATTTTTGATTTGATCCGAGAAAATTTCGGTCTTCATTTTTGGACCGCAAAATTGTCTTGAATCAAGTTAACCTTTCTTTCTGTGTAGAGATTTGGTACTAACAATAAGAATTTTGGAATCTAGGCTAGGTAAAACCGCACAACAACACAGCAGTAAATCCTACTCTAGGATAGGACCTAAGGTAGTACAACGTGGGTCAGGTATAGAATGTTGTTTATTATTAAACGGTCCGTTTCGATCGCAGAAATCGAGTTCTACAGTTATTTTTCAAACTTAAAGAAAATAAACGAGGAACGTAGCGTTAGAAACTCTGCGAAAACGCCTCTTTTCAGATTCCTGGACCGTTTGTTCGTCGCACGATACTTTACTTGTTGTTTTTTTTTTTTTTCAGTTCCGAGGGATAAAATGGGAAATATGAAAAATAGAACTCTGCGTTGAGTTGAACTAAAAGCGCAAATACAACCCTTTGCCAATCTTGAATTAAAAAATCTTTGAAATATGATTCATGTTATAGATATAAGCGTCAATTTGCATGTTCATGAACTTATGCAGTAGGGGTTGAGGATCGGCAGATGTCAGAGTGCCAAAAATCGGACAGTAGGTATACATTGGTGCAGAAATTAAAGCGTAACGTTTAAGAGAAGAAGAATAAAACGAATACCCGTGATACCTACGTGGCGGCGGGGGCCCTCCCCAAACCTCGCCGGGCAATTCATCCCTTCGTTATTTGGGAATTAGTAACCCTATTTTGTTCACAGTTTCGCTGTTTCTCTCTGGCCCACTCAAGTCATACGAATTTATCTCTCTTCACCACCCCCGTCTTTATTCGACCTCCGTCTCTTTTCATGTTTTTCTGTCGAGAGAAGAGAACCATCCCTACGGCACGAGCACAAGCACTCGTAGCCACCATAAATATGACGTAATAAAAGAAAAATGCTTTAAAACGCTCAAAATGCTATGGAATTAAACGGCTTTATTGGTCGTAAATATATACCGTGATATATAATAGTATATTTTATACCAAGGCAACGCGCGTCTACAGATACTATACCTGTGTTTACGCTAGAAATAACACGTCTCAAATTCCGCTCCTGTGATTTGCATACTTCTCAATAGCCTTTCTCATTCATCGCTATACACATACGTATACCTAATATGTATCTACATTTATCCCTATACCCTACCTCATTCACATGTATATCCTCCGCGTGGTTCACTTCGTGCCCGAAGAATCTACCGTGCGTAATTTACTCTCGCCTCAACCCGTCCCAGATCTTTTTAGACTTCTTCACTTTTGTTGTGTTCGGCTTCTTCTTCTTCTTATTATTATTATTATTATTATTATTATTATTATTATTATTTTCCTTCCTATTATTATTATTATTATTATTATTATTATTATTATTATTATTTATTTCCTTCCTTCTGCTTCCCTTCTCTCGTCAAAACTTAAAGAGCCTCACCCCCTTGCACGCTATTCTCTTTAATACTAACTAACCGCGATGACTTATAGCGAAAACTTGAGTAATGTAGCGTCGAAGTTTATTACACGTGATATTGATTCCGGTCAATTGAAGCAGCTGCCGATAAAGTTCACGCTTTGATATTCGAGCATCTGATATTATATACCTACCCGATTGTTGAAGAGATCTCCGTTCCACGAATCAAGAACTGCATAATAATTAATTGTTTACTCTTATATTAGTTCGTGTAAAAACAACGAGCTTTAATCATGATCGAAAAAACTAAGTCATCCGATTCATGGCGTATTTCGGTGATAGATTTGAACTGGATAATGAAGATGCTATGTTAGCTATTCAGAGGTAAAATTCTTATTTGAAAATTAAATGGAACGTAAGAGCGTTCGCACTGCACGGCTGTACTACTCTTACTCGCCGCATCGCTACATAGCCAGAGCGACACCTTGGCGCCAAACTCACCCTCGGAGACTTCGCAGACTCACCTCCGTCTCCGGCTTTCTCCAAGCCCACCATCCCCCATCTACCATTCCCCATCCCCATCCGCGATCCCCCATTCCACGTTCTCCTCCATCCCACACTCCATCTCCAAAGACTGCCACGTAGTCCCACGACCCTCCAGCTATCTCCGAAATCATCCCTTACATTCTGGAGCTAGCGCTATCCTCGAGGGTGGAATGGGCTAAGGCTTGTTGGAATGGGGTGAGGCGAAGAACTAGATATCGCTTGGAGAACAAGAATTCTTCTGGCTTCATAGGCGGTGGCTAGAACCGAAGGAATAAGCTTGTATTCCCTAGTTTGAGAACAAGGGATCGACGAATTTGTTTCTCAATAGTGCGGAGACTAGCGTAAATCGTATATGAGTATGAGCTTGAAAAAGAATTACTTTCAGAGTCCAAATTCCAATCACATAATAATATCTCGATGCGAAAAGCGTTACAAAGTGTACATCTACGTACCTACCCACCTACCTACCTACCGCGACCACCATTTCGATGGATAGAACAGATGATACAAATCACAACGAACATGTCACGCTGTAGTAAAACAAATTTCACCAAAGCAACAGACGGCAGTATTCGTTATGTGGGTGTCCCCATCAATCAATCATTTAACCAACCCAACGCAACGCAACGTGCGATCACTGGCTCCAAAACGCGAAATTATTTCGGGCAGGTTGTCAGTTTGGCAGCCACAGGGGATCGAAAAATGAGGACAGAAAATTTTGTGGAGGAAAAAAATCGAGCCGTATGTGTATGGATGTACTACATAGTACGTTGATCAAAACTATAATTGACATATATATATGCGCAAATGTTAATTTATTACGTTTTTTTAAAATGAATATAACATTTGGGTACGTATGCTGCGATGTTTATTTTTTTTGTCAGGTCAAGTCACCGAGAAATCGCAAGAATGATGTAGTTTTGCGGCAACAAATAAGCGAGGTGATCTACGACCGCAGTGGAACATTACCACAACGGAAGAAGCTACTGATCCTTGTACAATGTCAACGTTTCGTGATTATAATTGGTGAACAGCGGGAAGCGGTTGAATCTAATGTCAGAATTCCCTAACGAATGATGCATACCTCCTCCGAATCAGAGGTGTGAGATGCAAGGGTGAGAGCCACCGTGAAAATAGCAAATTGACATTCAATGGACTTGCGACCCTCGCCAACTATTCTCCCGCGTCAAACGGATGCCTGGAAGCGATTGGATGGGAACGGCTTAATTGGATGGACGATTGAAAATAGAACCTACATTCACCTCCTAAAGAGGAGCACCGATTGACCGAGTGAGATTTAGACTTGCACTGGCATCGCGGTTCAATAAGAAATATCTATATATGTGCTGAAAATCCGTAATGTATAAAAAGAGGTGGAACTCATAGCCGATGATTTTAAACTCCGAACAAACGATCGGATCCTGGTTCTTGTTGCTAATGGTCCAACTTGGTGCCGTTGGCTATAGACCCAAACTCTAACCCCCTACTCCACCTAAAAGTAGGAGGAAACCACGAAAAATCCAAGAAAAACACGCTCCACCGAGGAATCAATAACAACAATGCTGCTGAACCAAGAGCGAAGCAAGGCCTCTCTCTGGTCGTGAGGGTGGCGCCGGGGTGGGTGGTGGGATAGGTTGGGTGGCAGCCTTATTGGAAGCGTTGGGGACGGGGTCGAGTTTTCCTGAGGGCTGACTAAGGGGCAACGGGTGGAGGTGGAGGTGGAGGTTTCAAGGCAAAGGGAAGAACGGAGAACGGAGGGAGGAAGTAGACGAGCAGAAGACTGGCGAGGGGATCGGTTGGACGTACGGACGAACGAACGAACGAACGAACGAACGAATGAGCGTAGGAATAGTCGGGGCAAGGTTTTGGTTCCCATTGGAACGAGCGTCGAACAACCGGCGTGGAACGAACGGGCACGAAAGACGAGAGGGTGAAAGAGAATCGGAATGGGTAAAGTGGGGCAGAGTTAGTCCCGGGATTCTAGATACTGAATTCTGCGTGTCGGATTAGAGTTCGGATCGTCAGGTCCATTTGACGATTTGTAAGGAACCATACCAAAGACCGGAAACATACGTACCGCGGTTGAATGCGCGCCCCCACGATCCTGAATTTTGTCATCGGGGTTTCGAATATCCATGAATTCAGTTTCTCTCACAGACCGCCAATTACTTTATCTTAACTTTATCGATATGACTAACGTTAGATCGTTACGACTGATCGTTGCATTCAAAGAAAAAAAGAAATTTTATTAAACTAACTTTCGATTAGACCTCTTTTTTATTTTCACAAACAACCCATCCGTGTCACAGCTAGGCAATAGTTCATCGATTGATCCATAGTTTAATCCTTTTTACTAACGTTATACTTTCCAATTTTCGCATTAAAATAAATATCGTAATAGAGTTTGTTCTTCCCCCCCGTCCTGACGCAATTATGAAGATCTCTATCAACACGAATCGTCTTCGGGAAGTAAAAGCAATAAATTTTCCACAGTTTTCGCTATTCTCCTTCCTTGATAGAACAAGGGAAAGCTGAACGGTAGCCGAAAGATCAGGGACAGGTATCGAAGTATTTAGGTAGAGGAAATATTCAGAGCAATTTAATTTAGTATTTAAATTTTATGTATTTTCCATTTTGACCGTGTGCATTTTAAATACAATAATGATAATAATAATAATAATAATAATAATAATAATAATATTAATAGTGTAATAATAATAATAAAAATAATAATAATGATGATAATAATAATAAGAATAATAACATATCTACTATATAACCTTAGAAATTTATACGCTATGTTACAATAATGTTATTTACAAAATTAAAAGGTCTGTGCTTTGCATAGTATTAATATTTATTTGAAGATATTTTTCACGTTTAACGTTGAACGTCTTTTTTTTTTATGATTTCTTTTTTTTTTGTCAAATCTAAACTCTCTAACACATATCGCATATGAACTATACACGGCAATAGTAATTGTTAAACTATCGCTATAATACTATAGTCAAGAATTATTATTAATTAAGGCTCGTATTATGTTACACAGCTATATAAGCTACTTCTTCTAGCAAGAAGACACGACAAGAATATATATATACTTAACTTTGCGCTGTTATTTATTTATTTTATTTTTTTGTCTTTCCTTTTTTATGTGTTTTTTTGTTTTTCGTTATTTTTTTTTTTTTTTTTTTTTTTTTTTTCGTTTTCTTATAAATTATAATCAAGCTTTAGATAATATAAGGTTTTCTCCTATAACACATATAGTAGATATAGAATGACGTAGAGACGGAGTAAAATCGAGCATGCTCTCACTATAAATTGTATATATATATATATATATATATGTATATGTATATGACAAGAAGAATAATTATTATCAAGAGTCAGAAGAAAACTATTATTTATATAACATACACATTTATTAAATTGTTTAAGAAAAATTGAACCTCGATTTATCTATTATCTTTATAATAATTATCATGTAATAAATGCAAGAGGGCAAACCTCATTGCGTAGATATATAATATAGTTTAAACTAACTAAATCAATTTCAATATTCTATTGAGATATTTATACTGTATTATATATACTGTACGGTGATAGAAGTGAAAATTTGAGTTCAAAGCGGCAGGTAGTAAATAGGTGGTTGACAATGTCAATGAACTCGGCTAAGGAGCAAACCGGGTGAAAATATCTCTTACCTCCAATCCTTGCTCTAAACCCTACAGATCTTACGTCCAACTACTCGTTAAACCTGCATAATAATTTGGCGAAGGGAAACTCAGGAATGATTTTGGCTTATCATAGAAGGAATTGAAATCCCTGGATGCAGCATGGAAGAGGCCTGAGGAAGGACCAACGAAGATGGAACCGCAGCGGGTCTGAGTCGTTCCGTAAGAGCGAGCATCACTTGACAGTGAAGATGCTGAATAGTGGCCAGCAAGTTGAGATTTGTATCAATCAGCCCAGCGGCAGGTGAGAATCTCTCCCTTTCGAGGGACTCTGTATCGATGGTATTTACGACCTGAACTTCGAAGCGTGGTCCTTCAGGCACCTTCGAGGCCTTCGTCTTCTCGGCTAGTACCCTTTGCTGGTGTTTCAAGTACGTAGTGGTAATGGGGAGGCTGTAGTCGATGGGGGTGTCTTTCGGGTCGATACTCGGACTCCAAGGTCGTGCCAAGGGTGTCGAGGGTTGTGGGGATGGGGTGCGTCCTTCTGGAAGCATTCTCCTCCTCTTCGAGGATGCGGAACTCCTAGAACTCGCTCGATCAGATTCGGGAGTTCGACGAGACTCGTTCAAAGTGTCAGTCGTCGTCGATGTCGATGTCGATGTCGTAGCCGTAGCCGTAGCCGTATTCGTACTCGTACTCGTACTCGTACTCGTACTTGTCGTCGTCGTCGTCGTTGAGAAACCGACTACCGGCGGGTCCTTCTTCAAAAGATTTGTGATGCTGAGCGGATTGTACTTTTCCTCTTTTTCCTTCAGGTTCGTTGCGGTGGGTATCTCCTGCTCCGTCTTTTCCGCAGTGGTCTTTTGGTGCTTCGGATGTCTGTAATTGAATAAACTTTTGCTTTCCGGGGCGTGGCTCGCTTCCCTGGGTCTTTGGCTGGTCTGGACCGGCGACGCTGATAGGGCGGTGGCAGGCGTCGGACTTGGTGGCGTCGCGGACGTCGCCAAGGGCGTCTGAGACTGGGCGGAGAGATTTGTCGGGCTAGGCGTCCTCGGGCGTCTTTGGCACTCGGTACAACCGAGAAGAAATCTGGTCACAGCTTCCCGAGGAAGAAACGCGTACGTCTCAGTGATCTGTAACAAAGAAAACAGAGCCACGCGATAAAAAAAAAAGATTTAAAAAATAGAATAACATAGAGCAAAATAAAAGGCTCGTAAAGCTTTTCCTACTACAACTTGAACTAACACCGTCAACCGTCTGATTGCAAGAGAAAATCGACCCACTCTAGGTATACCTACGTATACCTATAGATATACATGCGAAAGGATCTTTGATCGCGTTCCTAAAATGTCTTAGCCACGTATACGAACGTCCACAAGACGGGCGAAAAATCACTTTGATGTCTTTGTGCCCAGGTATTTTCCCCGAGGCAGACACACGTTCTTTCTAGTATAATAGAAAACATTTTGTCGCCACATTGTGGAAGACTCTAACAAACGCATAACTTAATCAGAGCTCGCGAAAAGAGATGGAACGCCAAGGTGAGGTATAGACACACACATATACCTATATATATGTGTCTAAGCACATTCACATTCACATATTACGCTCGCAAACTAGTTATCTGCGTCAGTGCGGTGTAATATGATAATAGATTTAGTTAAGACTTCTCTGCTAAACAGAGACGGACTGGTCGTCGACCAGACTGTAGAAACGAGATAGTATTCAGAAATTGTCTGCCTCCGGTACACGGCGCATGATATACGTTCGTTCTATAACGCAGGGTATGCTTTTGGATGGCTCTAGATTCTAGAAACGCGGAATGACTACCGATTCTCATGAAAAAATATCGGGAGCCTGAGGTTCCCAGTCGCGATAATATCGCTTTCCGGTTTGGCTACCAGAAAAATGACCAAACCACGCAGAGCTGGGTATAAGGAACTGTGCAGAATATCTGAGTTATGAAGGAATCCCGGTTTATTTGCTATCGATAAATCTGTGAGAACTCTCGTCGACGGTTAAGACAAGTTTTGAGTCTGTGAATCTATAGGAACCGGTTCATTTGACATGTGTAACTAAATGTGAGTTCCCCTTTCCCATTGCGAGCACACAGCTGCGCCAGTGGCGGTGGTGTGCGACCGATGACGAAAAAGTTTTCCACTGATAGGGAGCGAACTTGTCCTAAAGGCAGGTACACCTGATAATTGTGTGCAGTTGGTTCCACGAATCACGTTCGACGAGTGTAACTCTAGTCAAGCACAAGGTAGATAACGACAAGTTCAACGTCCAAGTTCAGGAGCTAGGTATAGTTGTCTCTCAGGAATTGAGGCGATAGAGAATAGCGCGACGCGAAACGCGAATTGAGAATTGAGAATTGAGTTTACGTCGAGAATGAAGAGTCCCGTGTGAGAGGGAGCTCGAGGCAAAATAGTTTCACAGGTTCGTTGAAGTGTGCGAGTATAAGCGGGCAATGCAACAAGTGTCCTTAGGTTTTGAATCACAAGCAGATCGCGGCGCGCGAGTAAGAGAGACAGAGGATGAATGAGAGAGCAAGCGAGCTAGCGAGCGAGCGAAAGAGAGAGAAAGAGAGAGAGAACACATATTAGAGGGCGTAAAAGCGAACGAGATAGAAAACGACGAGTGAACAGAGAAGTTCGAGACGGAGAGGAGAATGTCGTGGACGAGCGAGCAAGAGAGATGAAATGTTTGCGTGAATCTATAACCGCGATATAACTTCCGTAAAACGAGAAATACATCCTCGCGTCGGCCGCTATCGGCTCTTGAAGGACTGTTCAATGCATGAATGGCTTCATACCGTCGTCGATATTCCGGCTTGGGCGGGAGTAATACATATACCTACATATATGTATATAGGTATATATGGGAATATATCCGTACAAAGTCTACGGGTACAGCAATTGATGTATACTATATAATAAACTTCGCATCGAATATGAACGCGAATTGTAGTACATACCTACGAGTTTCGAAACAGAACTTGACTCGCATGTGAAGTGAACAAAAAGCTATCCATATCGCATACTCATATAGGTATCTGTAGTAGACACGAGTGCCGGGAGCAGTCGAATTAGAAAAAGGACAAAAACCGGAATGAGAGCAATATTTTCTACCTCATATAAGATATCTGTAGGTACCGTAGTACGTAACATCGTCGCGATACTTGAAATGGTATTTTGTCAATGTGTCTGTAAGGAGGCAAAACTCACCGTCCGGTACGTGCGCTTTTGGCCAGCATGTTTTCCAGGACGACCCTCCAGGTCGACGTGCACGGCATGAATGATGTCGAAGAAATTCTCGACGATTGCGACCTTCTTGTAAACTCGTCCAGGGGGTATCGTACCTTCGGCGCCGTTCAAGGCCTGTAAACATGCAAAATTCATACTTTTTTTTTAATTCGTGCGATCTCCGAGAACAAGTTCTTTGTTTTTTTCATTATTTTCCTCATAATTCACAACACAACACATAACTATGCATGTGAAACGAAAAATAATACATCGAGAGAAGCTCGATCTTTCGTCAAGTTAACGAATATCATTTCCAAACCAGTTCGGAGATTTGTAAAAAAAAAAACTCAATTTAAAATATATGAAAAATATTCCCGGGGCAATTTCGAAATTCTCCATCACAGCGGAGTTATAACAATGGTCAATAATGCCTCGACGACGACGTTCTTCCATCGTGGTGACATCTCACGGCTTTCTCACGAACCCTGTATCAATCGCGAGCTCTCTGGAAAAGCTTTCTCTACACTAGCGCCACGGACGTAAAGCTCTGGCACTAAACTAAGGGTTGCGTTTCCTGCTGTACCGACAGTATATTCCATACCGTCTGCCACGAACTAACATTCGTTGACCATTCGAGAATCCTATATTCCGAGCATTCAAACCTTCCGTACAAGGCCAGTAATGTAGGAATCTTTCGCCGGCTGAAAACGTGTAGAAGACAAAGACGAGGGCGTCGATCATGTAATTTTATTTTTTTCTCTCATTTTCCAGCCTTTCTTCAATCTTGAACCGGCTGACTTTTGGAATAATGCTCTAAAGCACGGCGACAATGTGTCTGCGAAAGATGAAAGCTACGTGATCGACCACCGCAAGAGTTTCCCTTTGTCGACTTATTCCTTTGCTTATAAATACGACGAATTTTCATACGATTTCGAATTAACTACGAGGTCGAGTAGCAGTATAGGTGGTATATCTTCATTTCTTTATAGACTAATGACGAATTTGTTTTGGCTCGATTCAATTCACGGTTTAAAAGCGAGGCTTCATCTCAAACGAATGACGAATCGTATGTCTGGTGCAGTCAGTGACATCCTTCGCCATCGTCAATATATCTTATTTGGTTGAGAAATCTAACCAAGCGCACAATGGTGTGACGTATAAATGGTTTAAAAATAACCCATAATGCATTCAACCGTCCAGAACGGTCGGGTTAACAGGAAGAATAAAATCAATTCGAAATCGAAATCTGTTTTCCCGCTGCTGCCCCACCCCGCAGGAAATGAGACGTAAATTATCATACTTCGTCTAACGCGTTGCGTAAGAACAGACAGTCGTCTGTCTGCAGATGCCAGTGTACATGTCTCTCACGTGTTATTATATGAAATCTATATAGTATTCGCGAAGACACGCGCATAGACGTTCAAAGATCAAGTGTATAGGTACAGGTAGACAGAATTTAGATGCTGCCGCTATACCGTTGCACAAAATCAGAGGTAAATTGTTGGGAACAACTTCGCAACTCGTAGAAGTTCAGTGCGCTTGCGCGTATATATTGTATTTCAGTAAAACACCTGTTGAAGGGTGAAGTTAAACTCGTGGAGTTCGCGGTTCGGTTAAGGGGTTGTGGTCAGGCCGGCCGACAAAGCTACCGTCTGGAGTGGAGATCGCGGTCGCCATCTAACGGGGGGTATCTCCCGACACGAGGGCGCCCACATTATGCAATGAGTGAAGGCTGATTTTTACGGTCATAGCACATGGCGCAACTGAGTAACTACTACGGTTATAAAGAACTGCAGTTTTAGACTTTGAAAAGTGATCGATTTGTCCTCGGTTCGGCTCTCGCATCGAGTTTTTTTTTTTTCCCCCATTATACTCCGCGTTACGCATTGCGGAGGTGTATACCTACACATTGAATAAAACTCGACGAATTCTAGGTGTACGTAGAACGACGATTATTCACGGTCGAACGCGTGGGCGTGTGTTTAGTATCCTGTCGTTGTCGTCTCCTTGCGATACGTCACGCCACGCGTATCAGGGTGTAACAAGCGTGCGGCGTCCGGGTCACGTGGGACCAAGCCTAGTCTTCGTCGGCGCCGCCACCGCCTTCTACGGGGTCAACCGGACAAAGTGGGAGACCTAGACATTATTCGGACGCAGATATACGAGGTGAGGCGAACGCTCGGGCCTCGAGAATGTTTGCGTCACTGCGTCCGGGACACGTACTAAGAATTAATTTCGAATTCGCTGGTTCGCGAGTTCAACATACGAAATTATTCAACCACAATCACTATCCATCAATTTTGTAAATTTTTTTGCACCATTTGCCTCCTACAATATCGGAGACAATCTTTCATTCGCGTTTTCGGCGCCACCCGTTAGATGCAAGGCTTCGTTCGCGCGACCTCTCGTCGGCAAACGGGCCGTCAAAGCCGCGCACCGCGGTGGGAAGTGAAACGGGGGCGTCGCGGTGGGGAGCGACGAGAAGGGAGAGGCGTCGGCCTTTCCGCGGAGGTGTCCCCGAATGCCTCGACGTCGTAACGGGTGGGATAAAATGCCCGTATTTGACGCGGAACTTGTCGCCGCTAAGAAAAACGGGATAATAAAAATCGGCGACGAAGTTATAGCCGCAACTTTTCTTCGTGCATCTCGCTGATTGCGTTCTAGTCATTTTATCGAACAGCACTACAGCGTTCAATAGAAAGAAATTTCGCAAAAACGATTTTGCTCGATCGCTTAATCTCTAGATCGGTGGAGTAGAGGGGAATAGACGCGCCCATGAGTTGATCGATGATACGACTGTAGGAAACCGCGTCCTATTAACCATCCGAGAGAGGCAAACATCTGCAGTTTAAACAAACGAAAACACTCGTGTATAAGTCGCGACGTCTTTGGGGGCAGCCAGACGCAGCTGTCCGCAAAGCTATACCGAGAATTCTCTGTCCTGCCTCTCTCTGCGGTAGAAGATTACGTCGACAAGTTCCTCGTCTAAACAACGGGACGCGGATGCCTCTCACGCGGTACATCCTGTCTGTCTCTATACGTCTACAGTAGACTAAAATCTTAACCGATACTCGAAACAGGGCTGACAAATACTACGATTTTATATTTATCAACGAGTTAAGCACGCGATTATTGATTCTATGTCAGATTTTTCATAACGGAATGACAAGAAGAATACTGAGCGTTTGATATTATTGTTTCAATTTTTCACGGTTCGTCGGTAATTTCTTACGGTCTGTGCAGTGCGGGTGTAGCTTTCGTTTGCCTGGACCAAACGGACCCAGACACAGGCCACCCAGTAGCCATTTAGATAAACGACCGGCCTCCGTTGAGTGCTGCGGGATACCAGCTCTGGACCTGGAGAGTGAGGAAGAACTGAGGTCGAGAGGTTTTTTTTGGGGGTTAGAGAGAGGAGGATAGATCGAGAATGAGAGAGTGAGAGATAAAGAGCGTGTTTGGTCTTTAGCGACGGAACAAAGAGGCTTACGACGTAGGAACGGATCATCCCCGGAGGATCGATTTGTTTAGACTTTCCTGAAGCATATTGGTTTAGGTCGGCACCTAACATTCATTGATTCTTCTCGGCCATCCCGATGCTGGCCATGGTCGTCGAATCTATGAATTAGACTAACTAACTCGAGAGAGCATATAGTTTGAGGCTGTTTTTACACCGAGAGAAAATCCTCGGAGTACAGCCCACACACTCGGGCTCGAAACCTACTATCCTTAGTTTCGTCGATCCGACCTCGATTGATCAAGTTATCGGCTCGAGATTCCTATGTTTATTATTTAAGCTGCGCTTGATCGTTGGGAGATCTGTCGATAAACGATAATGCGTCCCTGTTCTTATAAAGCTAACAAATTGAGGCCTCGATTGATCGATAAGCCGCTGAATGAATGACCGTGTGTCTTTTTTGGTTCTGTTATAGTTTAATACTTGGCTCCTCAATGATTCTATTTTCCAATTTAACTTCGTTGCCGACGAAAAGACGTGAGCAAGCGTTACGTTTTCCTTGTAAATGGTTAAGGTATCGTAGCCATCTATGTTCCGCGTACCTGCAATCTACATGCCAAGGATATATCCTTGGGGGCAGAACCCAGTCCTGACTGATGCGGCGCGGACAAACGCGAGGGCCGACGTCCGGGCCCAAACTGAATAAATTATTAAAGCCTCGCGTCTCGGCGCTTAGCGTTCGGTGTCCCCCACGTTCCCGTCTTGTTCTTTTTTTCCTTGTTATCCTTCTTCTCAGTCTGCTTCTTGTTCTTCTCCTCCTCAGTCTTCTTCTTCTTCTTCTTCTTCTTCTTCGCCTTCTTCTTCTCCTTCTTCTCCTTCTCTTTTTCCGTGCCCGAGCTGCCGCAGAAAGATTCATATCTGACTCTACTAGAGTCCTGGACGGGCGGGATGAGCTCGCTTTGCGCCCGTACGGGACCCTCATAGCCTGCGGCGGTGGACCGAACCGGGCTGGCCGGGACCGGGACGGCGTCGGAAGACAATACTTGTACCGGCGTCATTACGCCTTTGACAAGACTTCGGCATCCGCCTCGTAGGCGGCGGCCCCGAACGCCTACGGTAGTGAGGCAGACTAAGACGATGACAAAGACAGAAAACGAGACAGAGAATCTCCTCTCAAGAGATTCCACGCATGGCACGGTACGCGGAGAAGAGAAGAGGAGAGAAGAAGAGAAGAGGACGAGGACGAGGGGGAGGGGGAGGGGGAGGACACCGAGTCGCTGCCAAGCCTCGTTGCCTTTGCACGGAAGGCAGCTGGCAGTCGACTCCATATAGATATATAGGTGGTATCGCACCACGAGAGCAAAAGAGAGAGAAAGAAAAACAAGAGTCCCGTCGTGATCGCGGGAGGTTGAAAAGACCCAACCGTGATCAGCAACTGCAACTGTGGATCTGAAAAGTGGGGAGCTGGTTGCCTGTCTAACCCTCCAACCACATTTCACAAGCGCTTCGGTCTTTGTGAGAAGAAATTAAGGCCCACAAGTATACTAAATTTGTCTAAAACATGAAAAAAAAAAAAAAAAAAGAAGAGGCTTATAGAAAGACTTATATGTTTATAGATCAGAAAAAGATCCACATGTTTGAAAATCAGGAAATTTCGTCTAACAGCCTAGCAGCCATACGAATAGATTTCTGTTACGCATCAGCTCGCGTTTCGCGAAGTTCCATTCAGCGACCCACGGTCATCACGGTCGAGTAGTTTCCGTGGTCGTTATGGCGAGTCAGATTTCTGTTCGCACTGACGCGTCACACGGTGCTAGGAATCGCTTCGATTTCACTCTTCGCCGTCGCCTTGGCGCATAGTTAATCCCTGCGTTATACGAAATCGCGCAGCATTTCATCTTATCCAGTTTTCTCTCTCATACGATCAGGTTATATGACACACTCTGACTCGTTCCATTACCGCGTTACGTATCCATCTTTCACACTCAATACACACGTATAAACTATCCTGTGACTCTACGCCGAGTCAAGGTGAGGCTCTATCTTCCACGCTTCACGGTGGTTCAGTTCACCGAATCGGGGCCGGGCCCCGCGTCGATTCAAAGGATCAGACTCGCCATTAGCGTCAGTATTCAACCACGTTTGTCGCACGCCCATATGGTATACGGGCTGAAAGTATATAACCACAATACCTACCTATATGGAATAATACGTGATTCCCGGGGTCCCGTTTAGCTCAAACCATGCATAGAAGTAGTAAATATGGTTAGTAGGTGTAGAGCCCATTGGGATACCGGGGAGAAGGAAGGAGGGTTTCCATTGATCCCAGAGGTCACCGAGGGCCCGAGGACAATGGAATGCCGCCCGTTGTTCGTCTCTCATCGAGCCACCGTTGCACGTGGCTGTCCCGAACGAGGATTTCCCCGCGGGTATTGGATCGATTGAAAACAGGGATAGAGAGAAAAAGACGTGAGAAAGAGGGGAAATGGGAAGGCAGGCGTGAACCGGGCGTAAGTCCGCGATTTTCGGGTCTCTCTGGGTGGGCTCGCGTGTCGAGTGGCGATCAAAAAGAACCGCCGAGTAGGTATATATGGATATCGCCTCATGCCCGATATGCCCTGTTATCTCGGCTCCGTGCGAATTCGTTTTTTTATTATTTACTCGTTTTAAACTTGTTACTCGTTACCGTTATCTCCGCATGTCGCGTCGCCGGGATTCCGGCACGTATGTATGGCACCCTACCATTGTTATTATTAGCCGTGTATACACCGCGTAACTTTTACATATACATACATACATATACATACATGTACATCGCAGTTGCAGTAGAGCGTAATTCTCGGTCTGTATAAAGGCGTCGAAAGGCGCGCATGCCTTTTAGATCTAAAAACGGAGGCGGACCTCTAAACTTTCAGACGTAATTGAAGGGTCGCTGCTAGGCTCCCGCGACCGCCGTAGGTACGGGAAGAAACGGCGCGAGAAGGAGCCTGAAATATAGCCGGCCGCCACGGTATATATATGCTACGAGAGAGAGACGAGGCCAGCTAGCCAGCCAGCCAGCCAGCCAGTGAGCCAGCCGATGCGAGGCAAGAGCCACGTTCACCGCAAATCCACAAGTGTAACGGAGGCCGACGTATAAGCGAGTGTTGCAAGCCAGAGAGAGAAAGAGAGAGAGAGAAGGAAATAGCGCGACGTAATGGGCCGTAGGTGCGAGGTTTGCGTGTAATTGGATTCATCCCCTCGCTACACGCTACCTCTCTCTATCTTTCTCTCTCTTTCACCCCACAGTTTCGCGTATCTCTCTTTATCTCCGGCGTTCCCTCTTTCTCTGCTTGAAAATTAACCCCGTACAAGGGTATATGGGTATATATACAAGAGCTGCGGTTGTGTGCCGCACCGGATTCTGCGAGTTTCGTAATCGCAGGCGATTTCGACGCCGTTGTTGTTTCGCTCTTCACTGTCGGTGTAGATATATATATATATGCACAGCGATGACGGTGGCTAAATACTTATCGGTTGATTCACGATTTTCATAAACTTTCGCGAATGAAAAACAACCAGATAAAATAGCCGTCGAACTTATGTCGAATACCTAGTCGAATAAACGAAAGAAAAAAAAAAACCGGAAATTGCAAGACAACGACAGATTTTCAGCTTTCTACACCTCTGATGGAATGAAAGAATCCTCTTTAACCGTAGAGTTTAATTTCTGTTCAGTCCAGGGGTGAAAAATTTGAAAAATAAGATGATTGGAAAATGAAAGGTTGTCGAAACAAAGTGTGTAATTATCTAGCTTGCCTATCACGAGCCGCATATCATCGAGCCAAAAGCCCGCGGGCAACGAAAAATGAAAACCGTTTTATTATCATGTGTAAAAATACCTAAGTACAAATATTATCCCGACAAAGACGCGTCGCCGCGATACACACACCTTGGTCAAAATTCAGGGTCGTAATTCAAGCGTGCGCTCCACGAATACGAAAATATAATTCGCAAATAAAGTAATAAGTACTCGGCGCACCGTGCGGCACGTAGTCACGATCAACAGCGCTGTTTATACCTACTACACATCGCACTGCAGGCTTTGAGAGAGAGGACGAGAAAAATATCAGCGAGAGATAAAAAAAGATAGAGATTCTGCATGTGTATATGTGTGTATGTAGTATACCAATATATACATGTGTCTGCCGGAGTGAGACGAAAACGTCGACGCGACGAACGTGGAGAGAGACCAGAGGGTCTCGTGGTAATTCGACTCATCGATAGCTGGCGGTGGGTCGTATTGGCCACGCGAGGTCTCTAGCTGACGTTACGTTGCGTTGCAGCTGTGTCGAACCGATAGGAGTGTGTCATTACCACGTACGAAGCCTCGGGACCTGTATTGGCCTCGTGTGAGCGCGTATATACGTGCGTGGCTCATTAGGCGAGCATTCGCGAGGAATATGTACCACGGTAGCAAGCAGGAGCTCTAACAGCTATAGACTAGGTTGGTATAGTGTAGCCGGCTGTGGCGCGGCTTACTAAACGACCGAACTCGAAGCCTGCAGGAACTCGCGCGATCACCACACCGCCCCAGTAACGGGCGACCCCGGATACGAAGCAGCTGGCTACAACGCGGCGGGCACCAGGCACCAAGCACCAGGCACAGGGCACCTGTGTTTCTACGTCCGAAGCACAGAGCACGTGTCTCGGTCGACGGATCGCTTGGGGGCGTCCGCTGTCCGCCTGCAGGCTTATCGCTGACAATAAATTTTCAGTTTCTACGCGACAACTGTATATTATATGCTTATGTATGCACAGGCGCCTGTCACCGGTGTATATCTACAGCTCTAGAGGAGGTTCTTTTACTTCCAAGGAATAATGTATACCAATAGACATTTTTCTTTGTTCAAGCATAATCTGATAAATCATCGCTTCGTTTTAGTTAGAGGCAAGCTCTCAGTTATAGCGAAAATGCAATTGCCGTCGAGACTCGAATTTTATTCGACGTTCGATCGTTCGCGAAAGAGAACTCTATCGCAGATTACGAAGGAATTAACTGTTCGATAGTGCAAACGTTTGTTGAATAATCAATTTTTTTTTTTACTATCGAATTGTGATGTTGGAATTCTTCTTTCTTGACATCGCGTCAGTTTTCCAAAGTAAAAATTATCGCAAGTAGCATGAATTTGTATGTTGATTATTTTCTGAGCACGTGTCATTAGAGATCATAAAATAGAAAAGCGAAGCTGCAGCTATAGATTTGAATCTTCACGACAACAACTTTTACTGATTACGCGTACGAGCATATGAAAAACTCTTTTCGAACACACCCATCCTTCGAAATTTCAGTTTCAAGAAAGTCGACATACCTGAAAATAATTTATATTATTCAAACTAACTATCCCTAACTTCGGATGTGTAACTCGCGATTTCGATTCAAAGTGAAATTTTCACAGTATCAGTATTAAGCGTCGTGGAATAATTCTCCCGGCGCAGTTTCGGGTAGAAAGTAACGACATTAATAACTTCACCGCGAAATGGACGAGGTAATTAACTTTTCGTTAAATTTTTTATCCATTTCCTATATGAAACCTGCCTATATCCGAATGCGATTTGAGCGTGGATCAATGCGTTCGAAAGATATTGTACGCTCAGCGTCTTTGCCCAGATGGTTTTTTCTCCTCTCCTTCCATCTGTCTCTCTCTTTCTCTCTTTTCTCGCGACACACCATACTACGAATCGCTCAATTGCTCCTTGCACCTGGGGCCCACGGTCCTATCTCAGCCCACCAAGCAATCGTCTCGCTTCTCTCTACCATACACAGAGTTTAAGAATATACGTATATATATATACTGGCAGATAGAGATCATCAGGGCGTGTGCTATCGGACTCATCTCAGCCACCCTCTAACAACCTTGCGCGGGACGATGAACACCGAGAGGAAAAGAGCTAAAGACCAAAAACCGAGTAGAGTACAAGAGAGACGAGGCTTTCCCCTCTCAGAGTTGGATGAGAGGGCGGATCAGGGGTGATGACGGGGGATGAGGTGGGGGCAGGAGGTCTATTTTTGTCGGTTGGCGGTGGCGGCCGCAGGACAAAAAGCTCTGGTTTTCTCTCTCTCTTTCTTTCTCTTTCTATCTCTATCTATCTATATATCGTTTTCCCTCTCGCTTTGCTCTGCTTCGTAGCTCTTTTTATACGCGCGCTCGCAACACGACGGAGGGCGACGGGCTTGCCGGTCGAGGCGAGAGGGGCCCGGAGGCTCTCCCTTGGCGGCAAGATACTAATTGCCCCCGGGCCGTCGAGCCCGGCGCACGCACGCCTCCTCCAAAAAGAGAGGTTGAGAGGTCCCGGTCGGAGCAAGAGCCCGAGAGATCCGTCGGCGCCTTCGAAAACGAATACGAAAGCTAAAACTAAAAGTAGAAACGAAGGGGGGTAATATCGAGCTATATATGCCTAACGTTGATTGCAAAATTCTACATATACCTATACCCTAAGTAACCAACTCAAAGAGGTAAAAAGATAATTGGTAAAAATGAGCGACGACGAATCTCATTTTCTCGCTGGACCTCTGAAGGAAGAAGGGGTGCTTATTTCCCTCGTTTAATCATCCCGCAATTTCCTGAGAAGCTAAAATCGACTGAAGTTAAGTTACGAGCCAGTTTACCGGGTTTTTAATTAATGCGCGCCTGCAAGGCGGAATCGGACGTCGTTTCACTTTTGCGATTGAAAAATTTGTCGAATAAGAAATTCGGCACCGCAGTTTCCATATATGTCGGGATGCTTCTTCCCTGTAAGTGATTTTCCTAACTCCATAGAAAAATGGAAAAACCGCGCGTCGAGTAAAAAAGAAACGCTGGAACAATAGTAATACCGCGTATCTGTCCATATAAGAGGACGAACATGAGAAAAGAAAAAAAAAAAAACCTCCTGGTCTTTCTACAAAGACTGATCTACCGCGTAGCCCGCGGTTTCCAAGGCAAAAAGATTAAAAGATTCTCGTACGCCGCGGGAGCCCCATTCGCGCCACGCCACTTATGCCACGGAAGGTTTCGCGGCTAAATATCGAAGCTATTTCCTTTGACCAAAAACCACACTGGGGCCTACTTTCTCTGCGAATCGTATTACGAGGTGAGTTTCGCCGGACTGCACCAGCCACCCGTTTGATCCGAAATGGAAATTTCATAGCCGCGATAACAGGGGCCAAGGTCGGTGAGAGCGCAGTGCTGAATTTAATCGACTATCTCTAGTCGTTCGTCGTTAATACCAAAGGAATGTTGCTCGAAAGTGGAGAAAAACAAGAATTAAGAAATACCAACGATGATTATTATAATTATATTACGATAACACAGAACGACGGTTTGTGAATTGTGGTACTATATACGCGTAAATACGTATACAAGTACTCGCTCGTTCTATCTCTCTCATGCTTCGTCTCTCTCTCTCTCTCTCTGTTCAGTGCGTGACTCAGCTGGGTTGAAAACTCGTGTATCACCACCCCGGTCTTTTTTTTTTCTTCACCGTTAGCCTCACCCCGGGCGAAACCAACACCAGCAAGCCCGTGTACTTTCATTATCGGGGCGGCCTGGCGATAATCATCGAAGGCGTGGGGCGAGAGAGAGATAAAGATAGAGTAAGAGCGAGAGGAAGGGTCCCTTAGCCGCGGATATTGGGGTTAGCGATGGTTAGCGACGGTTAGCAATGGTTAGCGACGAAGCCTCGAGAGTTGGGGTTCTACGTACCCGAGTGCAACCCGTTCTTTTTAAAACGACGAAATTCCACCGTCAAGTACAACCGAGATTGTCGTACATTTTTTTCTCATTTCACGTGCGAAAATGTTAAAATACGCATCTCTGAGTATCTGAATATACGTATAGATTTGTTAATGTGAATGTTAACGAGATACGTCTAGTATACATTGAATAAGGTTAAAAGTTAAAACCGTACAGCGCTATCAATATCCGAGCAAATTCTCGTCCCAGATTCGCGCGCAATTATTTCGTAATTACTTAGCCGCTAGCTCCGATCGAGTCTGGTTGACGAGTTGTAGTTGTAATTAGATTTTATTTTTTTTTTTCACTTTATATTCATTTTTTTTTTTTTTCTTTTTTTTTGTTTTTAATTATTCACAATTATACGCTGTAGGGAAGAAAGGTCTGACTGGCTGCAAGCTGTCTGTCTATCTGTCTGTCTTCCTGTCATTCAACGGTTAACGTTCGGGGTCCAATTTGATGTAGAACAACGGAAATTAGGCGAAAGATTAGTTCCCAAATAAAAAAGCAACCGCGTATCGAATTCCACTAGTTCGTAGTATCGATTAGTACTACTACTACCTATACCTATACCTATCTTGCAACGATATATAAGAAATAAAAATAAAGAAAACAAAAGGAGAATTTTATCCTCGACCAGCGCTCGAAACGAGAGAAATTGATAGGGTCGGTTACTCCCGGACTCACAGACCACCGGAAATGGTCAACGGAGCTGAAGAGCGTGTCGAAGCGGAAAAGGGACGAGCGGATTATTGGCTTCAACTCCGATCTACCAAATACTATATGCGTTTCAAGAGATAAATGATTAGAAATTTCTGCGTGATGACCGATTCTATAAAAAAAACAAAGAAATCGAAAAGGAAAAGGAACGGAGATTTGGATAGTAAAAATGATAAGGAAAAAAAAAAAAAAAAAAAAAAAAATGAACGAAACTCTGCGTGCATGCAAGTCGCCTTGGTAAAATATCTCCGTTGGTCGTCCCACGCTCGGGCCGAATTGAAAACCAGCTGATTGTGAGCGGCGAAGCGAGTCAGACGAAGCATCGAGCCAGGCGACGTTGTCGTATAGGCGTCGACGGCCTGTACGGGACCTTTAGCGGCGCGGTCTGCGGCGAGTTGCAGTCGGCGGACGATCAATGACAACCTATGTCGGTCTCTCTCAATCTCGTTGGTTTCCCGTTGTCTCTATCTCGCTCGGGCGTTCACGGCCCGCGTAGAACTCCCTCTCAATCAAGATAGACGCGCGAGAGGCTTAGCACCGAGAGGCGAACACGAGCGGGAGAATTCTCCTCTGTAACGGGAGCGAGAGGGACGGTGTAGGGTCGGGTGGCGGCGACATGCGGAACGAGAGAGACAGAGACTGACGATACGGGTGTGAGAGAGACCGCGAGCCAAGCACCGGCACAGCCTGTCTGTGCCTCTGCTTCGGCAAGTGACTAATGACTAGCCCCAGACCCCCACACTTCTGTTCTGAACCGAATGAGAGAAACGGAGATGGAAATATGCCGGCAGGTCAACCTTTTTTAACCAACGTTCAGATATCAGGACCGGGCGTCGTTATCTCCACGACTCCACCAGCCCTTGCGCGACGGTCAACCGTGAAAAATGGCTATCGTTCGGGAAATATTTTTACGACGAACGAATAAGCTCGTGGATATCACCTATACCTATACATGTACTATATTGTATATGTTCGTATCTCGGGACTCACCTTGTTGTGCGGTGGCTGGGTCGGTACGTAGAGTGGTGGGTCTAGGCCAGGGCTTGTCACCGCATGTCTGCCGACGATCCTGTCAGCAGGTTTAGCGTCGTAGCCGTCAGGTTGCCCGATGTGAAACCCCTTGCTCTTAACCCAGAATCGAAACTTGCTGTTTTCGGCGCTGTTAGCTTCCTCGCCTCTCAGAGTTCGTAAAATTCTTGCGTACTTTTTGATAGTTATTGTCTTCGTCTTCGCAAGATCACCGTAAGTCTTTATGACCCATGGTTGATAGGCGTTGAACATTGTATCGTTTTGAAATTTTTTCATCGGTATTTCCTTTCCGATTCCAACCCTGAATACGTTCCCATTTTTCGATGGCGATTGTCCATTCTTCGGGCTGACAAAACTTGAGTTTATCGATGAAGTAGAAGAGCTCAATGTGCCGCTTGTCATGTTAGAAATATCCAGATAGGAAACTGAGCCATTCTTATTCAGATTCGTAGCATTACCGACGAATGTAGCCACGGATGGTGTCACCGAAGGTGTCATGTACGGAATCGCCGTAGCGTTAAGAGTTGCCGATACGTTTAACGATGTTGTCCCCATGGTTGGCTGTCCGGTTGATATACCCGATGAGAATGATGTCCTGGGAATCGGCCATGTCGAGGGATTAGATTGGCCTGTACTTTTCGACGTTGTTTCAGGAGTTTTGCCGACAGATCCACCACCATTCCGTGTAGAATTTCCTCTGCTCTTAGTAGCCAAGTTTTCAGAACTCCCGGAATTGGAGTTCCTCGTGGAATTCGTCCCCGTAGACCGCGATTTCTTGGTCGGAGGTTCGCCCTGGGCGGTGGTTAACGAGTTCAGGTTACCGTGGGACGGGCTGTTGTTGTTCTCCGACCTGGAACGCTTGTTCGACGTCGAGGGCGGTGAGATTCCTACACCGTTTGTCGAACACCCATTCGCCGGTACTCGACGACGTAGACCCATCATCACCGAGGCCATGGCCTCGCTGTTACCCGATGTCGTTTAAACCCGCGATCTTATCCTTTTATTATATATATATATTTTTTTTTTTCTTTTCTTCCTTTTATATATTTCGTCGAAGTAATTTCTGCGATCAATAAGTCACGTTGTATTACTCGGTTGCCCAATCAGCTTCTGGAACAAAATAAGTAAAGGAGAGATTATTTTGGGCTGATCTCGATCTTGATCCATGACGTTTTGGGTCACGGTAACTCAGGGAGGAAAGAGGCGTGAGGCAGCGAAACTGAACTGCGAAATAGATTTTGGTTCGCTAGTCAACCGTGACGACCGCGAGACCCTGGCCTCCACACACGTTCAGTATAATACGAGAGTCGATACGTTGGCGAGATAAGGCCTCGTATAGGGCTTTGACATTTTCACAGCTACAGAGTAGCAAACAGGGCCGATAACACCGATAATATTACGGTTGGAAGTACAATGCAGGTACAGCATGCGGTATACTTCGAATTGTCGGTATATAGGTACCGCTACACCGGAATTATCGTTTCATTTTTATTTTACGAATGATCCGAATCTTTACGGTCAAGAAATCACAAATTATGTCACGTAGCAGGTTGAGCACAGCTGGAAGCGAAAGGTAGACCAAGTACCCACGAATCGTCGTCTGAGTCGAGATCAAGAATGAAAGGAAGCGAGAGAGAGAGAGAACCAGAGTACAGATTTTGCGAGATTCTTAACAGGGTTGGCATTATTTAAATCAAGCGATTTATGCCGTAGTTCAAATGAAACCAATTTTTCATACTATGAATGGTTTTTATTGATATTGTGAATATAACAAATATAAAAAGCTTGATAAAACGGAAATAAAACTTCAACTAAATAATGAAAGTATTTTCAGAAAAATCTGATTATTGTATATGTGTCTTTCTTATGTTTTATCTTTATTTTTCAGACAAAAGCATGATTTCCCGTAACTCAAGTAAACCCCCCGAGAACTTTGAGTATATAAGTTTTGCAAACCTAAAACCGTAACGTGGCTTTGTGCTAGGGTAAGGAAACGATCACCGTACTTCGCGGAGCGCAATGTGGCTCGCAGAGATCCGGTGGCAGAGTAGGTACGTGTATTCGGCAAACGAATTCTAAGGATTGTCGGCAGGTCACAAATTGGGGTCCTTTGCCCGCTCCACCCGGCGGTATAGGTTCGAAGTACGCAGGGTAGGGTGCGCGCGGCCGCCGACCCGAAGAGTCACGCGTCATTTGACCCCCCACGTCGACGACCGCCTGCAGGAACCCGAACAGCACAAGAGAACTACACCGAGGGTACGAGAAGGAGACGAAGTCAACGGTGCCGAAGAAGTAATGAAATATAACGACATAAAAATGAACCCCCCCCTAGCCCCGTGCGGGTGTTTTAGCTCGTTCGTCACCGCTGCGCGCAGTAGCGCATAAAACCTTCACCCAGGGATAGGGGGGGATTCGACTTGTCTCGGTTCTAACGCTTAACGACATAGATATGCTCGCTTGGTGGTGCGAACTAGGAAATATACGTAAATATTTTACAAAAAAAAAAGAAGTGAATTTAATTTCTGTACATTTTTGTCTACCAGGTAAACCCTATGGTCGTTGACGACAACGGGATGGTTAGCTTACAGCGGCTTGCAGCAGCCGGATTACTACGCGGGTTCCTTAATTCTTGCGGGTCTCGAATTTATTCAATTAGGTATAGAACCGCGATACCCAAGCCGCTCGACTTGCCGCGGGCCGTAGGTAGGGTACTGTAGCCTGGGGCGGGCCGTAAAATCCTTCACACACACGCGCCGACGTCCCGTCAAAGTCGGTGAGTTATACGCGACCTTTCGTAGCCGCCGCGGCAACGTTTGCCTCGAAAGTCGACCCCCGAGTCACGTAATACCGGCTATAGTCCGACGGCGTAGAAGACTGCCCGCGGTGTAACCACCTACTACTACGTTTATAGTCTCTACTGCGGTGGTGCACACAACACAACGACATACACAACGCACAACTACTACTATACATATCCACCTTCCTCTCCACCGTCGACGCACAACTCTGCCACACATAGCGCGCGGGCTACTGTCACGCTAGGTGCTTCCTGTCGCCGTCCCGGTATACCCGCTTATACGGAGGGGCGCGTGTCCGCGCGGGACAACCGTGATCGCAATACGTAATCACGGGTCGTCCTCGAATCGAGAGATAGAGAGAGAAAGAGAGATTGTATGCACGTGTGTATGTGTGAATAAATGGAAGGGGGATTCCCCCTACGTTTAAATGCCGTTCCTGCAGCAGCAAAAGCTGCGCTGTAAAATCCCGTAGGGATCAGAGCCGCGGACGACAATCAGAATCGGTAGTAGGAGGGGTCTGCTCTGCGATATCGAGTGCAGATATAGAGCCGTGTCTGTACCCGAGGGGATATACGGGACGAGTACACGGCTATGCGATAAGGCACCGACTAATTTGACGGTGCCGTACGTATACGGACTTGAATATCACCGAGGATCATGCTCGTTAGCTCGGTAGTTGAGCGCGGTGCTCTTTAGCCGTGAATTAAGACGGTGTAAACGGGATACACTGAGCGAGTAAATAAGACCGAGAAATGGGATATTGCGCTGATGTGTTGTTTTGCCAAGGCACCACAACGAACCTCTAGATACGGTTGCAGTCTGCAGATATGTACTATAATAAATATATACATATATATGCGTGTGTGTATGTATGTATATCAGACGACGAGGTTCACTCGCTTCTTTGTTTCGTAAGACACGGATACGTTCTATCGACAATGATTAACGAAAGTCCAAAAGTACGATTTGTGTGCCACCGCATCTAAACCGCGGTGCAGAAAAGGGAGGGAAAGGGAGATAGATAGACGCGGGAGAAATGCGAGGAGCGTATGAAAACAGCAAAAGTATTGATCACCGGATAACGCAAGTGAGGGATATACCCGTATAGTATATAACGTGCACTACATATTCCCGTTTCGCGTTCTATCCATGTATATACCAACGTATTATGTACCGGGGTAAGCGCATACAACGTGAACCGTCGACGGTGCACCACCACTGCGGCGAGAAGGCACAAGGCATATCTACCTATCTACCCGTCTACCCATATCTATATCCATCGCTCCACGCTGCGGTGTCTGATCATGTTTTTTTCCAATTTCAACAAGCTTTGATTAATTCGCGGGACATCCGACTCCGTAGTACCTTCAAACGACCAATTGAACCCCGACGCCCCTTGCACTTTGGCCAATCGCACTTATCCCCCAATTACCTCGGCTAGTTCGTTATCGGTCTGACCCATGATCAAAGTGTAGTTACAAAAACTTAACGCTGCTCTTTCTGGGCTCAATAGTTTAGCAATTTATCTTTTCATGTATGTGCGATGGGTTATGGATTATATGATTATAGTTACGAGTCGCGGTAAAAGGTTGAATAATTTTCTTCATTTTTTGGACTTTATTGGTCGCTTTTGTTTTCTGTTATCCGTGAATCTGTGACGCGTAGCCTACCAGCGGATTTCGAACAAAGACAGCACTCGGTAGCTGCTGGCTAGCACGCTTCGAAGAATCCGGGCGGTATTCGTCGCCCGTGGTGAGCTGAATTCCCGAACGGGCGGGTGTGGCGAACCCCGACGAGACCCACGACCTGGGACGACCGTTAGCGATTCCCGATCCGAACGCGATCTCGCGTTTCCTCGAAAGCTAGTAAAACTTGAATATTTTTGATCATTTACTTTCTCGGCTAGAAACGGTGCGCTAACTTGCTAATTTTTCGTTGGATGAACTTAGAATATGGATTCAAGGGAACAAGGCAATAAAGAATGGAATTATAGTCAAAGCTCGAAGTTTAATGACGACTAATGAATATTCAGAGTAACGAATATCGAGATAGTTTGGAGGTGGACGAAAATTTCGAGCTATTTTGATATTCGTAATGAAAATTCAGGTACCAACGTTTGTTTTCACACAGATAAATCCCTGCTGAACAAATTAGTTAGCGAGAAATGTCATTCAACGTCCGATCGGAGTGTCGGTTAGTAATTAGATCTGTCACAGAGAACCGATTAACGTAAAGTAACGCAACCTTTTTGGAAAAGTATAAAAGCGCAGAAAGTTTTTTAATAAATTACCTAATTTAGTCCGTGTCCAGCTTCTCAACAATTGTTCTAGTTGCAGAAGTGTAATCCAAGAAAACTCAGCATTATAGTCTCGTTTTCATTTCTATCTCACTGTGATCACCTGTATGTCCACTGTTCTTTTATTTATTTTTTTCTTTTTCCCACAGATATCGCGTGTATCTCGTAAAACAAAAGTTTTCCACTAACGCGACGTCGTAAATTTTTCCCCTTTCAGGTATTGACCATTCATACTTTCAATCGTGAATACGAAAAAAAAAAAAAAGATGACAAGAAGGAGTTTAGGAAAAAAAAACAGTCGTTTTCCAAAGTCCCGGAAGAAACAAGTCGGCAAATCACCTGGGGCAAGCGCAACGAACGACTTACGACGCGCCGCAACGGACCCGCGTGAGCCGTCTGATCAGGTGACAGCGCCGGTGAACACGTTTCAAGAGTAGAGCGACGAAGACGGAACGCTATGTTCCCGTGCGACGTAGAGAGAGGAATATACGGTTGGAGTGAGACAGACCGAACTAGGTATAACGATGTCGAGAGAGAGCGGCGCGGGCGTCGATCGCTTCTGAGTGCAAACTGTTCGGCGCGCGGTGGGACACTGGCTGGCGCATGGATAGCGGCGGCGGCGGCGGCGGCAACAGCAACGGCGGCGGTAGCGGCGGCAGAGGCGGAGGCGGCAGCAGAGGAGGCGAGCGAGGGCGGGCGGGCGAACGGACGGACGAACGGTCGGGCGGTCTCTCTACGTTGTGCCACTACGCCAGCGAGCTACGGGTCGAGTCGGGCCGAGTCGGGCCGGGAGGCGACGGAGGCGACGGGACCCCATCCGCGCGCTGAACCACGCCAGCGTTACTACACCAACAGCTATCGGTCCTTCCTCCGTCTCCGTCACCTTCTTCTTTCTCTCTCTCTAGCTCTTTTTCCCTCGCTCTCTGACTCCCCGTAGCTCAGTCTCGCTCTGTCTTTCTCACTAGCATGTGGAAGGGGGAATCTGCTCCGTCTCGGTTGCACCCGCTCAGACGCGGCGTGGCGGTAGCATAATATCGTAGGTCTGCCTGCCACCAGAGCTTTTCAGAGCTTCAGAGCTAAAGAGAGAGCGAGCGAGAAAGAGAGAGAGATATGGGCCCCAAGTACCACCAACTAGGGCTATACGCGTGCAGCAAGGACAGAACGAACGAATACCGGGTGGATAAAAACTAACTGGCTTCCGCGGTCTCGTTAACGGCTAACTTTACCTCGCTGTTATTGCACTCGGCGATATACCGGGACAGATGAAAAACCGAGATTCATTTCACGGATGCGATTAAGAGCTTGCGACATAGGGAAACAGTTTTTAATCTATAGCCGAGGTGCTAATGTGTTTCAGGTCTACGATTCAATACCGGATACCCATTTCTAATACTGCAACGAGTATTCCAGGTTCCAGTAGCTGTCGTATGAATAGGTAGATAGAAGTTTTATAACGTCGAGTTTCTCGTTCGATAAACAAAAGAGCAATGCGGCCACGTCGGACGGGAAAGTTTACCCACCGGAAATTCCGTTACCCGGGACGGTAGTCTGGCCCGTGATTCGATCGACCAAAATTTCCGAAAATTTACCGCAACCACTCACCCAGTATATAGGTACGAGAGAACGACTGGCGCACCCGCGGGTGCGACGAAGACTGGGCTAAACGCAGTGGGGGGCCGGTGCCCCGTAACGTCAGGCACGAGGCATACTGTACAGGGAGGTTAGGGAGATCTGGGGGTCCCCCTGATCTACCCATGCCTCGGTTGGTCCCCTGCTGGCTCGGCCGGGGGCCCGGAATTATTAAAATCAAACGGGTAGCGAAAGAGGGAGAGAAGAACTCTACCCGGAATGGGCCACGGTTTACGTACCGCGTATACCACGCGTTGTAGACTACGCACCCGGGCCCCCTGGCTTCATGAACAGGAAACCGGTACTTCATACGCGTATAAATATATATGCTCTATATATATGTGTATAAGTATACGTGAGCCCTGTTTCAGAGCTTCGATATTATACATACTCTGTATGTACTATGTATGTATGTATGTATGTATGTATATGTATACGAGCGCGTAACGTACCCCTTACAATCGACCCCATCAATTCCGCCGGTGTTTGTCTCTGTACGTCTCGCGCAAGGTATAACATGTATACATATATATATTATATATATATGACGGTATAGATATTACGTACATGTACCCATACCGAGGACATACGTGCGTGAACAGTGGCAGGACGGTGTTGTACGCGGCTAAAGTAAAGCTAGGCCAGGATCAATTGATGCGGCCCGTGGCTTTGATCGCGCAAAGTCTCTTTGTCGGACAGAATAGAGCCTGGGTATGAGGGGCCGAGAGTTGGTAGAGCTGGGATTTACTTGTGTTGTATACTGTTCACGGAATACTTCGCACTAGCCTTGGAGCAACGCAACACACCCGGGTTTACGTGAGGCTGAAACAGCCGGAAACGGGTGGTGATCTCGCTGCGTCATCGGAACTAATTGATCGACTCGCCTCTTCATCCGAGCTACGGTGCGGAGATTTGATTGGACCATTTTTCTTATTTTCTTATTTTTCTCATTTTTTTTTTCCTCAAACTCTCAGCCGTATCCTCAAAGATGTTTACGACCAACGCCATGCCGTGCCACGGACCTCGGTATGATCAGATTTTAAAATTAATCGCAAACTCCGGGCTCTTATTCCGTCCGCAACTCGAAGTTTTGCGAAGTGAAGAGGCGAGGAAGGAAGAACTCCTATACCGAAAGCCAAACTACGAGAAGCAAGAGGCAAGGGGCAAGGGGTGCGGGCGGAAGGACAGCACCAGGGTTTATTACAGCTAATTCAGAGAGAAGCCGCGGTCGTTGGTTACCGAGGAGGCCGTTACAGGTCTACGAATTTAGGAACGGGAAGTACCGAGCGTGTCAAGGTGAAGGCGGTCTATTTCCACTCTACGGGACGGACGAAAATCTTACCCACCTTGCGCAACACCTTACGTACAAAGACGCACCAGACAATGAACACGCGCGGATTGGTCTGACCAACTACGCGGTTATAAACAGCCGCGAGGAAGTTTAGCCACTACCTGCCAAGGGTCCCAAGTCCCAGTCCGGGTTCCAGTGACCCGACGACCCAACACCCTGTTTGGCCACGCTATCCATTGTGTCACGGACAACCGGAGGCACCAAATGTAGCCATTAGGGCCGACCTGGTGTGTCATGCTTGTCCCCTCCCGCGCAACTTCTTAGTGTGAGAGGGTAAAGTATTTATGGTATATGGTACGCATGGGCGGACTGGTGTGCGAGGGAAAAGAGAAAGAAAAAGACGAAGAAGAACAGGAATTTTGGTAAAACTTTGAAGGTTTCTTCTATAGCTAATCGAGCCCAACCTGGATTTGAGTATAAGCCGATTTTCTGACCGTAAAGTGAGGCAATGAAGATTCGCGAGACCAAAGTATTTCGTTTTACGATATAAAACTCCGTTTCCGCAAAACGGCAAGCCGTAAAGTTTCGCAATTTTATATCCTCAATTACTGAGATAGTTTATTTCTCTCCTCTTCATATTGTATGTAATATATATATATATATACAAATGTATATTGTTGTCGTAACGTTTTTTGACTTTTAAAACCTGTCAAATGTATAAAATAATGAAAATCAACAGGTGCACACACATACATTCATTCATTCATTCGTGTCTATATACACGCGGCTTTCCGATTTTTTGATCGCTCCTCACGCGAAAGGCACGTTTCATTTAAACCCCGAAACCATTTTAAATCGGACGAATGATTGAACGAGAAACTAGTCGGGTTAATTCAACGCCCTTATTTACTCCACGGCTTTTATATCTGGAACGATCATCACGTCACGTGACACGTTCGACCGTGTACATATACCTATTATCTACACGAAATCCATATATACCTACAACCTAATATAAAGCCAGAGATACTTCTAAGTGAACGTTACGGACGTATTATTTCTCACCAATCTCGGGAATATCGATGTCTTCAAATCCCGACGTGGTTATTGCCAAGTAGCTATACCTACCTAGTATAAGGGCTGTGAGCTCGCTGGCGCTTGTCCAACACTCAGCAGATTAAAAGCTTCTTGGCTTCCGTGGAAACTGAAACTTCCGGTTAGCGGTCGTGGCGACTCCTGAACAATCCCGGCGACGAAGCAGTAGAGACCTACGTTGATCGAGAACCGCCACACGCGCACTCCGACGACCCGACGCCGACGTGGGGGGGCTTCTTCGTTGTCCCGCAGACGCCGACGAACGGGTCTGATAAAACCTGAAACACTACCAAAAACACTTACGCACGTTTTTCACGCACTTATGACACAATAACGTTTCTGCAAACACTCAGACTTCACTATCGGTACCATGCGCTGCTGAAAACAATCAAATTAATCTACGATACTTAGGAGGGAATGTGAATGACGATAAAAATTAGACACTTGAACAAATTTTCTAGATCTACTGCTAACAGTATGCAAAAGAAAGAAAAAAAAAAAATAGATCACTCAAGTATACAATTAAGGGTGAAAGACTAATTGCTCGTAACTTTCTGGAATTAAGAGAGTTCCGTGATTCTGGAGACTGAGATAAGTAATTAAAGGTAAAGAACGTATTTTCTGATTTTGGGGAACATGGAATCAGAAATTTCAATTTAACAATGAAGTTTTATACTGGCATAAAGAATGAAACGAATATCGAATTGTGAATCTCTTGGAACTGATTAAGGATCGGAAGATGAAGTGAGAGATGCAGAAAATGAGAGTAGAAAAAATGTGTAACTTGGATTTCTCCGATAGTTAGAAATAAGAACTCAGATTGATCAAAATAATATAAATATCTAAGCTACAAGAGAGAATTGTAACAGTATACGTAAATTTTAACTGATGTAGATATTGAGGGAAGTTGAAATTGTGTCACTTGGAAAATCCGCACAAGTTGTGAAGGTCAGAGTCTTAAGCCAGTGCACACACCATTGCACAATATAGCTCACGTCACCAGATATTACGAGAGAAAACTGAAACGGTCGTAAAGTGAAAAGTTTTAGGACGTTTCAAAATAATCAATGAGAAAATTCCTATAAGACTGTAAACCGGTCGCGGTTCTGTAAAGATGAAAAATCAAAAGTATACTATAAAACTGTGCAGACGATGCGAACGTCTATGTATAAGTAAAAATCTTTCAATTCACGAGTATAACAACCGCGTGAACATCGACTAAATATTTCAAAAAATTTCTCCCGAATACGATTTATCGTTTCTCAAAATGAAAATGAAAAATTTTTGACAATGTATAAAATTGAACGAATGCAACGTAGCACTGAATGACCACTAGAGCCAGAGGGTGCGTATGAAGTGAAACTAAGAATTTTGATTCGCGTCTTCTTGTACAGCAACTCTTACCCCCTCTTAACGAGATAAATTCTCGATTCGCTTTCGCTGGACCAGTTCTATACGCGTTTGAATTCTCACGGGACGGGAGAGATGCTGGTACCATACTAGGGCAGTGGACAACGGTCAAGCGCAGAGCTGTTCCCGCGGGATAGCTCCCTCGGTTAGGGGGATGGGTGTCATCTTATAAAAATCGAAAGGGGTTTAATTCTGGTTTTGATCCGGAGGGATGAGAGCTGGAGATGGACAGTGGTCAAGCTCGTGAGAAAGGCCTCTCTCTATTTGACCTTCGGGAATCTTTCTAGCAACAGCAGTAGCGCAGGCTTAACACGAAATTGAAAGCTGACCAAGAGCCAGAGCCAGAGCCAGTCCTTTTCGTCCGTAAGGCATATTCATAAATAATCAACCGTTTTCGACAAGTGGGCGTAAAGCACAAGAGGCTTTAATAGCGTTATAAATTATTAAATAGCTTTTTGTCACGCAAAAATTATCGAGCCTCTAGTACATCGCTAGTATAAAGTTGTGGCTGCGATCCCACTCCTGCGTGAAAGTTAGCGGAATTGAACGTAGAAAATAAATTACAAGCATCGAATGCGAAATGCAAAATCTAAATCAAAGGCCACTGCGGCACGTAGTTATATACCAACAAGTTGGACTCGCTCAGAGGTCCTTTGACAAACAGTAAATAAGTAAAGGGAAAAAAGGTAAAAACACACAACTTCGCCTGCCCACCACCTGGCCCGTTTGAGTATAACCCAGAGTATAGCCAAGTGGCCACGTAGTCGACCTTCGCTCTGCGCCCGGAGTATCGATGCCGGGTTTTCTCTTCGAGTGGAATTGAAAGTACGAAGCCGCAGGCGCCCGGGGCGCTCGAAGTCACACCTAGGAGTCGCGGCCGAGCCCCTGGAAAACTTTGGCACGTCGAACTTTGACCACCCTCTGAGAAAACAAAACGGAACTGGAAAACCCCCCCGCGGTCCCACAGGGTTGAATTAATCAATAGTATAGGTACCTAAATTCAGGGCTAATAAAGGCGTCGATGTTTTCATAGTCAGAGATTTTATACGGTTTAAAAAGTTAATACACAGAGCTTATACAGAAAACAGCGGGGGGGTATATAATTCGAAAAATATTTACTCTGGACGTAACTACGCCAATACACAGATATAATTCCTGAACGTATACGTTAATACCTACTTGATTCTAGCGAGAAACCTAATTCGGTTCGCGTATTTGGCATGTGCCCAAAGGAGCCACGGATTTCTTATTTATCCCGCCAGCTCGAGCAAGCGTAAATAAATTAATAAGAAAGAATGAAAGGGAGAGGGGTAGAGCGAGGGAAAGACATCGATACCTCGTCGCGCCTCGACGCCTTCGCGAAATCAAATCGCGCGTACCATACACGTTAGAAATTCAAATAACTCCGCCTCAACACTGCTGGAGCTGCAGGTTCTTCCGATGCAATTTTTGAATAGGAATTTTATTTAACAAAATTTCAAGAAAAATAGGAAAAAAATGAAGAAATCATAAAGCAGGAAAAGTAGAATGACTGAAATTGAATTCAGCATCGTTCATTACCTCTCCGATTATTGCGCCGCTACGAAACCCGCTATATAATTGAATATACGCAGTAGGTATATAGTGAGCCAGATCTGAAATGTATATCTGTGCAAAGACATGTCTTACTACGTATGTGTGCGTGCCGTAATGGCTAGTCATCCGATACCACTGGCTTATATCGCTTCACCTCCCTCCCTCCTGCCCTTCCTCAGCCGCAATCCCTCTCCAGCCACCCTTGGCTCGATCTCCTTCTACACACCCCGCACCACGGAGAGCACAACGGCTATTGGAATACCTAGTGGATGTCGAGGATACGGCGAAGCGCTACGGAGTCGAGGACTACCCTCCCGACCCCTCTGACCCGCCCCAGGAGCTCGCAGCTGTCGCGTACCCAACCAACCCCACCCGGGGCTACCGTACCCACGCACATGTCTAGATATACTGTACATATACCCGGCCAGGATGCACGAAAAACTCTCTATATCAATATGTATGGATAAAGGTATGTGCGCGGTTGTGTATATCGGGTGCATGTATCGATATACATGTGTATATGTATACGAGTCGGAGGCATTTCTTCGACGGAGATACGCCGAATGCGACCCGATACCGTGTCCGGGACGATTTCACGGCGTCATTCAGTTCCTCTCTCTTTCTGAGAGAAGGATTTGAGCCCTTATGTACTCTTGCACTACTGTGCTGGGTCATACCGTTATTATAATTATATGCCCGCCGGTCAACGATCCGGTTTATATAGAAAGTGATGATTTCGTCGTTTGGCAATAATTATCAGGGATCCTCACACTACATACATAGGTACACACACAATATTTCTTAAAAATATGTAGAGCATCGTAAAGGTTTGTACTCTCTAAATTTGAATCAGTGAATAGTCACTGGTTTCCAGTTATAAGTCGGATCAGTGACCGACTTATAACTGGAAACCAGTGAATATTCACTGATTGTCAGTAGTTTTCACTGATTCAAATTTAGAGAGTAGAAAATTTCAAAAGCGGTGATTTTTCACAAGGAAATTTCTCCAACAACCACAACCCACGATTGTTTACTATATTGCGTGCCGCGGGACAATCGTACGGAGTAATTAGCCCCCGCAATCGTCGCCACTCCTTGTGTAATAATTAGCTGCTGTAAGAGCTGCGAGTGATCTTCCCACACGCGAGATCGTGATAGTTATGTCAGCCCGTTGGTTTGAGATTGTCGTTTTTTTATTTCCTTAGCTAGAAATTTCGTCTGTGAATAAATCTTCCCCCCCTTGAAAAAATTATGATAATTAAAGTTTCATGCTTATGTCCATTGTCACTCGTGACAATTGTCATATTATACATAAACGTACTATTATACAGATTTGTAAATAAATTGAAAGAAATAAACTCGAACGATCAGTCGGTGGCAGCGAGCTGTGATCGTTGTTCCGTCCGACGCGACGTCAAGTGGTAAAATTCGTGCGGTGAAGAGTATCAGCCCTGCAGGAGCTATAGCAGAACGTCCCGAATTACGGCGTTCGTTCAAGTTCCGAGCTGTTTCGCCCCGGTGGAGAAGAGATACCTATATATCGTTATAGCTCAGACAGCCGCCCCCATCAATCCACTTCTAGAGAAGACAGGGCAGAGGGGTGGTTTTCATGCTAGGCAGTGCGCGCTGCGTCGAGTGGAGCGAGGCCGAAGGGCGAGGTTGTAATAGGGACCGCTACGGTGCTATGTAGGTTTATCGAATGCGGGCGGGCGGGTAGGCGGCTCGGTTCAGGCGGGTTCAGTAGAGTTCAGGAGGGTTCAGGCGGGCTGAAAAGTCCCAGGACCGTGGAGGCGCCCCTGTTCGCCACCGCAAGGTTTATGATCCCGTCGAGAGCGAGGGAGACAAACGCGCAACACCCGTCGCCGAGGAGGAAGAGCGGGATGAAACGAGGCGAAGAAAAAGAGAAAGAGAAATAGAGAGAGATGAGAGAGAGAGAGAGAAAGAGAGAAGAAAAAAAAAAGAGGAAGAAAGAAAGAATGGGTAAAAAAAAATGAGATTGAGAGAGACGGAGCCGTCGACGCAGCCGTTCAAACTTCCAGGGCTGTCGTCCCGTTCTGAGACGCGTCCCATTTTCGGTTTTAGACGATCTGTACCGAGGAGGTATATCGCGTCTTAACACGGTTCTAGCTTCAAACTTTTAGCTACGATTAATCTAATTTCAACTTGTTTTATTTCCCACAAAGAATTGCGCTACATTAAAGCACCGTGACAAGCACAGCCACGGAGAGAGAGAGAGAGAGAGAGAGAGAGAGAGAGAGAGAGAGAGAGAGAGAGAGAGGCGTTTGACTGCAGCAACGGAAGGACTATAAACGAGGACTCCCATTCCCTGCGGAACCTCGAGAGCTTGGCTAATTAGACCCTCGACTCAACGCGCCTACAGGAAGACGCGAGAGGAAACGGTGCAGGTGAATTTCCGCACACCAAGTTTCGATTCTTTGGTGTATACCGAACGTAGGTAGATATATATAGGTACCTGGTTAAAAAGCACCTACTCCATCCCCTATTTAGGGCGCGAGGCAAATAATGCCGACGCAATTCAGGCCAGGTGCCTGGCCTACGATCCCTGAACAATGAATCAAAATTAAAGTCGGTTTAGTGTAAATTTTCTTCGCACCTGCAGCGGCAGCGGTAGCAGCAGCCGTTTTCTCGCTCTTTCCCCCTTCCCTTTGGTCCCCTCAGAGTCTAAGCAAAGCAATTAGTCATTTTTGGCGAGATCCTAAAACGGTAATTTTCTCATCGCTCCTCGACTGCGCGAGATTATACAACTATACATATATACATTCGTATTACAAACACATACACATACTCGGGGCCAACCCTGCATCTCACCCCTCGACAACGGGAGATATATCGAGCCGATAACAATCAGAGACACGCGTCGCGACGCCCGAGGTACTTGGGGCCCCGGTAATTAGCAGAGGGAGAAAACCGCAGACAACTCAGACCTCGAATCGGTCGGAAAATTCACCCGACCGTAGGAGTTAGTCTTTGGTTAATTAGCGACTCTGACTTACGGAACGATTATCACATACCTATACCTATATAATATATGCTGCGGCGGAAGAGTTTGACTAGATATTATAGACAGCTACAACGCAACAAAGAACTATTTCTGTCGGCCACTTTTCGAGGCCCTCTTCAAGTCCGCGCATCTATATGTATACCTATATACGTTAGATACGTGTACGTCATGTAGTATCTAGGTAAAAGCCAGGAACTCATCCGGTACTGAAAGTCGTCCCCGAAGCCATCGAGTCCTAATCCGGGGCGAGGTTCTATCTCTGTTCCAGGGGTAGAGCGTTAAATACTTCCCCCAGGAATCCGCGCGCGAGGTTCTGGCACTCGGCGTCGTCGTTCGCGAGTCATTGCGCCCAGTGAAGTGAGGTGGTGGTGCGGGGGTAGTCCGGGATAGCTAGGTTGGGATTTGCGAGACGCCCACGCGACGAGCAAAGTGCGCGCAATTGAACTTTTCAACCCATACCCAGGCCACCGATGTCTCCGTCTCTTCGCTCCTCGCTCCTTGCTCCGGATCTCTTCTTCGCCTGATCCTCACCCTACCGTTTCTGGTGTTCGGGGTTGCGCCCCTTTGTCAAGCGCGCACCCTTGTTCGCGCTGTCCCACTCTATTTGCCTCACTCCCTTCTCCTCTGACTCTCCAACTTCCATCCCCCCCCCCCCCCCCCCCCCCGTCGCTCCATCATCTCCGTTCAAAGCAGTTCTGGGCCAGGAAGGGGGAAATGGGGTGAAGAAAGGGTGGCCGCAGGGAGGCGTGGGACAGGACTTAGCATATTGGAGGACTTACCACCCGCCACCAGGTTCTCAAACTGTCCGGAATTCCAGCAGCTTGGTGACAAAGGAGAAGGTAGGTGAGCTGGCGAGATATATATGCAGGCTAGGTAGGTATACCTACGTGCATACTATGTATGTACCTACATACGTAATTCTTTCACATTTAACCACCTGAACAAAGGATCGATCGACGGGTAGATTGACGCGCGGTCTTTTTCCTTGTTTGGTTTTTCTTCTTTATTCTTAATTATACTATACCAGAATTTAACCGGAAGCCGATTTGTTTTTTATAACTTTGTTATTGAATTCGAAAACTTGTATTGTTATCTCTTGGCTTCATTATATTCGGAAGCTTTCCCTTCATTTGTATATAATAAATACTTAATTTCAGTGGTAAAGATCCTTTTGCATAAAAGTAAAAAAAAAATACGAATAAGATATAAGATGAAACCTCCTCCACCTGATGCTGAGCCCCGCGCCATTGCACGCCTTTAACACATGTTTTCCTCGACAGACTGTCATATTGCAAATTTATGCACATTCCAGGCACCAGATGTAACTATGTAAGTACGCCTTTCCAGGGAGCCATTTTAAAATCGGTATACAATCCATTTCACATTTCACAATTGACTATAGCTATACTACCGCGGTGGGTGGCCCTGGGGCCTCGTAAGCGTCAACCACGTTTCTTCCGGACAACCCATCGTCGATATTCATCCCGTCTGAACGGCTTCGCCCTACCTTCAACGCAGTCGTATATATGTTCGTATAAACCACATATATACCTATATGTGGGGTATTGATGTTGTGGGAGAGTTACAGCTGGAATCTCATCCTCCAAAGTGTGTGATTTTGAACCGTGAAGAGTTACGACGTCACCAGAACCCGGTAACCGTATTTCGGTCAATTAGCTACGCCCTCGACCCCTCGAGTCACGACCTAGACACGTTTAGGTGAAACGTGTAAAATCTCGCGTCAAGTTTTCGCCACCAAGCTCGTTCAAGGAGGCGTTGAGTACGAGCTAGCCGGAAGTCCGGAGGTCGGTATTAAGCGGGGAAGAGGGTGGTGCAGGTCGACCGCAAGTGTCAGTCGTGACTAGCGTCGCTGACAGCATTCCAGGCGCGTCGATCGATGTCTGGCAAACGCGAAACGCGTACGCGAAGCCCGCAAAGTGGTTTGCCAGGAGGTGGAGGCGACGGCATAGGCGAGCTTGCGGGCTGCGGGCTGCTTACGAGCTTGTAAAGAGGCGATAACCATAACCCTGTTGCGGGGGAAGAGAGCAGAGGCGGACCCGAGGAAGAGAGACATCCAACCCGACCGTTAAACCAGACAAAGACGCAGGGTTATCGATTATAATCATCACGGACGGGCGCCGCGGCGGATCCGCAGTCATTAGGGACGCCTAGAGTCGCTCACTCTGCCTTTTTCTCTCTTGCCTCTTTCCTTTTCCGCTCTCTCTTTCTCTCTCTCTATATCTCTCTCTCTCTCTTTCTCTCTTAGCCACGATTTCCAAGAGTCTCTTGCGGCTCGGTCAGATTTCAAAAATTTCCAACAAGTAATCGCGAGGCTATATCGATCCTAGGAGTGAACGGATTCAATTTTATTTTCGGCTCCTTTAGACCGCGATACTTTCCTTTCGCAATTCCCCAGGGGACTTTGCAAGCGCCGAAGAAGAGCCACCTCGGGAAAGCTCGCTCGCTCGCCCAGTATAAGACTATAAAAGAAAAAAAAACACGCAAGCTGACTGCGTCACCTTATCAGATAAACGTATATTCCTCGCCTCTCTACACGCACGGCGCCTTCCTCGGCTATACCTATCGGCTACAGGCACCCCGTGCACCAGGAGTCACGCACCGATGAACAAAGGCTATGGCATAGCACGCGATTTCTTTCATCCGTTCTCGTCCTACAACAAAATTGGATATTTTCAAAATACCTTGGTTAAGCTGTACGTATATATACGTTAGGTGAATATAAAAAAAAAAGAGGCAAAAGTTTGCGGGTCCCGGCTTGGGGTTTCTTCGATTTCAAAGATCGGCGATTATTATCGCGTCGAAAGAGACGAAATGATTTCCACTGATCGTGAAAAAAAGAGCAAGTAATCCGCATCTGAGTTGCAGGTGGCTTTGAAAAGGTGTCGCTCGCTGCAGCTTCGAGGTTTCTGAGAGACCGGTGCAGGCCTTCTTCGAGCCGCTTCAGGGCGAACAGGTTGATCGCGAGTACGGCTTGCGGTGTATTACGAAACGGTACATCAGTCTCGTTTTAAAATGCTGTCTTTTTTGCCACAGTTCGTAGCAGGTGTTTCTGTCTTGTTCAATTTCTCGCTCTCTCTCCCTCACAGCCCTCGGGTTAAGAGGCATGGTAAGGGAAGGACCTGGTTCTCTCCGGCCACCCAGATCTAGGGAATAAAGTGAACCCTTGCGCACCACCTCCGAACAATGGAATTTTAAATTAATCACTTGCTAATGAGCTCGCGTTTGCTCGCAGTGAGTGACATTCAACCGCGATCAAGATCATCGCGCGCGAACGAAAAGGACGAACGACTTAATCAGGTACCATCGCCGGAAAGCCGAGCAAGCCTTTTAACAGTCTTACTAGAAGGTCTTAGCTTCCTTAAGAAGTAGGTACCTATACTCCCTGCACTCGTTCAAAGTTCAAATCAATATCTTCCTGCGGGGAACTGAACGGTGAAGGAACCGATCAAATTTATTCCTCAGCTTTCCAGCCGCAGGCATTTCCACTCGATCCTTAAAAATTTCTGAAGACGAATAAAAGGCTGGTATAGGTATAGGTAGGTATGTGGTAATCATCTCAAAGTCGAATTATAACGAGCATGGATTTCTCCCTCGGTTTTACCGTTTTCCTATAGTTTTAATTCACCTTACCAAATTATAAAGCCCCTGCACGCGTGAGAATCAGAATATTGGGACTACTTCGTCGGGAGCCAATTGCAGGATCTCTAAATTGCAGAACGGTTATAAAGGCGTGAGCGCGCAGCTCTCAAGCCAAGTAATACTTAACGTATAATTCCATATTATTACGCCAGTTTTATGACGGGCGTATATAGTGCAATTTACTGCAAGATAGTCTCAAAATCTGTTACACTTAGTCGAAGAAGTAGGATAAGAAACGTTTTTCCTGTCACAGTAATAAATTGTGACGACCAAACTCATATGGATATTTTTATCGATACATTTATATTCATATACTTAGTTTGCTCTATATATGTAAATATATAATTTTGGTATCTTTGTACGGGACCCCTGGCCGTTCGTCGATGAACAGGTCAAGAGAGACAGAGAGCTGGGCTGGTGGTTCAGCAATCATAATTACACGTCCGAAACTTACGTGCCGTTGAAATGCCTTCTAATTTCATGAAGGGCTCGTGGAAGGCTCAACGTTAAACGTGAAACGTTGTAGGGGGAGGAGGTTAACGGAAGGGGATTCCCCTGCCAAGAATCCTCGAGCGCCGTTAATCCCGAGGGTGAAAAAAAAAGGGAAAAAAAAAAAAAAAAAAAAAAGTAAAAAGAAATAAAAAAGAAAAAGGAAAAAAAGGAATCGGACCACTTGCAGGGAGAAGAAAAAATGCTAGAGCGTGCAGCCGTTGGAGCGCTTATTAATAAAGTAATGGGATTTCTATCCGCCTATACGAAAACAGGGGAAACCTCTGAAACGGATTTCGCTTGGGTTTTTACGCGGGTGACAGAACCCGAACCCTGGCTGCACAGACTCTCGGATAACAGACCGGCCAATCCAATTTCCTCGCGCGAAGTTTCGCCTGATATCTACTCCTTTGTACGGCGAGCCCCGACTCCGAAGTCTCTGGCAAGCGAACTTCTCCGGCTAATCGTTAGGGGAACTTGTCAATGTGTTTACCTATCTCTGCGTAGCTATGTTTCTATGTAGACAGTACCAGGTATAGATATTAGGGGTCCAGCTATACTTCGATAGCTAAATCTTGTTATCTCAGTCAGAAAAGTAGCTTTCAGTGACACCTACACTGTTAAAAATTTCTGTGTGAAACTTCCTATACATTTGGAATTGTATTGGAAGTTTTTTGGCAGATACATGAGTAGTGAATTTACAAGACATTTCCTGTAAAATCAATTCGCAAATACTTCAAATTTACTAAACAATTATTAGAAAATTCAAATACAATTTTGTGTTTTTCCTATGAAGGTTCAGTAAAGTCAAGAATTTATTTGTAAATTTACAGAACAAGCTTAGCAATTTACTTTTGCTACACCACATTTGTAATTTTCCAATACTTTTGTTTAGTAAGGCATGTTGTAAATTCACAATCATTTTTAATAGTGTAATTACGATCCTATAATAAATGGCTGACACTATTCACCATAGCGTATATTTTCTAAAGCCATTTCATTTCTAATGTTTTGCGCTTACTATACAATTATAGTTTTTTCTACGTGCAGTTTTTTGAATAATTGAAACTCTTCATCGCTTTTGTTCTATATGAAAGATATAGTATAATGCGAGTAAGATATATAGAGGATATGAAATGCAGACGCGGAAGTCGATGGTAAATTTGTCTGATACGACGAGGGCCTCCCAGTGTATGGGATCTAATTGACGGAACGAGCGACGCCGACACCGACACCGACGGCGACGGCGACGCCGGCGTCCATCCCGTATAAAACCGAGTCACTATAGATCACGGTGGCATATTACGCGTAACACGATACCGCGGGCGAACCGAGTTGAAACCACTTGTGCGAGCGAGAGAAGGACGGTAACAGGCGCACATCGCATAGCGCAGGGTTGAGCAACGAAGACCGTGATAGCAGACATGTGTGTGAGGAGTTAGAGCTCGTGAGTTCGAAGGGAAAGAGGGATGGAGGAATGGAGGAATGGAGGAATGGGCGCCTACCTATACGGTCGGCGAAACGGGCGGAAACGAAATGCATAGGATATAGAAGTGGAGGAGCGAGAGAGCGGGAGCGAGAAAAGAAAAGAGAACGGGAATACCAAGGGAAGAGCCGACACGAACCCATGGTGTGTAAAACTTCCCGGTGGAAATGATAGAGATGGAACGAAGGGACCCGGTCCCGTTCCAGCTTGGTACGACGCAGAGGGAAATATAGGTCCTGTAATCAATGGCCAACAGCGATCTCTGCTCGAGCAAAATTCGTGCGGCTCTGGGACCGTATACTATACATATATATATACACATATATACGTATATACATATACAATAAATACACATGCTATAGTATAACAAATAGCTGTGTACACGTGTAAGTTTCTATGTACAATGTATACCTGTAAATGTAAATGAATACACAAATAGATCCTGTACGTGTAATGGTTACTGGTAGAGCTACGTGTCTGTCCATAAGCAAGTAAGTATGTAGTACATAGCACATTCGTGCATAGGTCTATCGAACCGTAACGGAGTATGGCGCCATCTTGAAAGCAGGCTTGGCCCGTGCAAACGTCGATTCGTCGAACTCGTTACGCCGAGAAAAGCCCCGCAAAGTTCCGCACGTTTGCACCCGACAGGGATTGCAGTGGCGGTGGTGTTCTGCTTCAGAAACTCAAGGCTGATCATGCCTCTCGAGATCACTCCGAGCTCACTCCGAGCTCGAGCTTGTTCTTCTTTTCATTTACGAGTATATAGAGGCACATGAATGTAACATGGTATTAATACGTATATGTATTCCCAGATACATATAGATAGATGGATATTCTCTATACTACGTCCAGAACTTCCGCCATGTGAAAAACCCGACGAGTCCCGTGGGTCACGACGACGTTGGGTGCTGAGTCGCGCGGTAGTGGCATTTCAAGGGGACTTCCGATGCCAGGGCCGAGGCCGGGGCAGGGGCAGGGGCCGGGGAAAAGCGCTCTGTCGGGGCCATTACACCCTTGATTTCATTACGGCCGCCTTGCTACTCTCTCTCCTGCAATCTCTCTCCCTTTTCCTCGCTCCGTTCCACTTCGTTACTATTAGATTACGGCCACGGACGCGAGACGTCGAAAATCAAAGACAGCCACTCACAGCCATACCACCGAGTGCAACAAGACGCCATACACCGCTCTTCTTCCAATTGTTCTTTCACATCAAGAGGTACATCGAACACTCCGCAGGAATCGCCCTTCGTATACACGCCTCGAGAAAACGATATATCTGCGACTTTACAAGGCCTGGAATAAAGGTGGTTCTTTCAGAGCTTTTACCAAAAGCATTTTTTATTCGCAATAAAAAATTTCAGAAAAAAGAAATCATATAGTACTCAGGATGAAAGGTGCTATTGGTAGTCTCCTGTGTTTTTTTGCTTACATTCAAAACCTCTAAAAAAAAAAAAACACCCTAATTCAGACTCTGCAATGATGAAATATGGCGTAAACGAAATATACATCTTTCAGATTTTTACTGAAGTTCAAACTATTGAGTTTATCCAATTGATTTAACTCGTGACTACTATCCGTCTACTGATTGAGTATTGTGGTAGTATTGTGGTAATATTGTGGTATTCGGGCTTTGGGCCTCGAATGAGAGTGCAATGCTTCACGCTCCAATATTATATAATGCAACCCCAGTGACGATTTCCAGCCGCCTCTAGCATACGTGTGGTCTGAACAGTTGGGCCCGGACATCGACTAGGCCAGATTTATGGAGTCAGAACATCAATGCCCCATAACGTTTGCCTAGGCCCTCGTCCCCGTGGGGATTTACGACCCTCTCGGCACGAGTCAAGCTTTTCTTGAAATTTCTAACTCATTCTAGTATTGCTCAAGCATTTCTATTTATCTATTTCTCATTGCGTGAGCAAATAGCCTTAGGGGGTAAGCCCCTGAATATATCAACGTCAAATCAATGCGATTTCTCACCTGCTTACCTATTTCCGTCACAAGGTACTCGCACTGCTATAAAATTCTCTAGCGTAGTACAAGACCAGTAAGAATATGCTTTGACTAATTCGCGTTTCAAGGAAGCACGTAGGAACTCGTCAATTCTTTCCATAATCCATATTATCAGTCAACAATGATTGGCCTGGCATAGATTGGGAAACATCGTTCCAATTTGTCTAGGTCTTTCTCCGAAGTCACAACCATCGATCGAGGCCTATAGCAAAGGATTTCGACTCCCCAGAGCCCAGGGTAACCCGCAGTGTACGAAAAGGGGGAGTCAAAGGTCACTCAAGGTAATGCAAGAAAGCGTGAGTAAAATTCTAGGGAAACAATTTGATCAGGCCAAAATCCCCGGTGCCAGTCACTGGCCGGATACAACTCAGCCTAAACTAAATAGAAGCTCCAGGATACCATGATGCCCTCAGGGGTGATTGTCGCGCGGGTGGGTTTCCCTATTCGGTATACCGTACTACCGCCAATTGCCACCGATTGATAATCCTCCGAATTGAGATCGCCACCAATGGGGGAAGCCGATGGCAAACCAGGGCATATCCAGAGGGGATAAGGGGGATGGGGGCAGCGGGATATCGAAATAGGGTTACGGAGGTTTCTCGGTCGTAATGTGATTGCACGTCAGTCGGAACTCTCTCCGCTTCTCTAATTCTCTAGAAATAAAGGGCAGTGGTTCATCTTCTCGAGAACAGATATCATTTTTGCACCTCGGTTCGACCTCTTATGGTGAGGTTTGGCTCACGGCCCACGGGAGGCCTGAAATATGGAAGAGAGCCTTTATCGACGTCTCGTATCTCATACCTCGAGCTAACCCCATGCCTACGATATAGTGAGAGATTGAGATATCGACGAAGAATTATTGTGTTTGTTTGGTGATCCGCGGAACTGGGGTAGGCAAAAGTCCTCCGAGATACGCGGCTGCAGGATTCGTGGCTCCGGAGAACAAAAGAGGAAACTCCACCGTCCCGTGAGAGTATGGTGGGTAGTTTCCAAAACCTGGAAAATCCGATCGGCCTCAAGTCATTTTTAATGAGCGAACGAACCCTGAAACCTTACATCCTAAACCCTTCCGCCTTCCGTCCCGGGTCTTCGGTCAATCTGGAAGCTCTAATATTTACCCGGGTCGGTCTAGCCTTCGCGTTTGTCCGTGAGGAAGCTCTCGCGAAGAGATAAAGACGAGGGTGTGAGGTTGAGCAAGGCGCGAGACATGAGGTGAGAGGCGAAGAGCCAGAGGAAACGAAGAGGCAACGCGGTAAGAATAAAAAGAATATATACTGCAAAGACCGAAGAGGTTCTCGCAACGAGGCGGCTATGTATGTACATTCTGTAGGTACCTACAGGTAGGTATATATGCATATTTTGCGGTGTCAGTCGGAAAGTGAGCGAAGAGGAGAGAGGAAAGAGGAAGGAGTGAAGAGGGAAGAGGGAAGAGGGAAAAGGAAGGAGAGAAGAGGGAAGAGGCCCGTGGCGCGACGCATCGATCCCTAGGCCGTCTCTCTCGCACCCGTATAGAAGCGCAAACTGCACGTAGAAACGGGGCGCTGGCATGGATGAGCACGTGAAAGTATGGCGTGGGTATGTATATGTATGCATGGTATACCTACCCACGTATACGTATACATGTATAAACATATGTGTATGAATATTGAAGTCGCCTACATACAAGGTCGGTTATACGTACGTTGGCGGGCGCAGCCAACGCCGTTTTAATGAAGATGTAATTACGCGGCATTTTGGTCCCAGAGCCAGCGATACGGCGCCAGTACCACCGACACTGACGCCGACGAAAACCAGAACGAGCACGAGGACGAGCACGAGGACGAGGACGAGGACGAGGACGAGGACAAGGACGTAGCTACGCAAAACGCGATCCACCACCCCGGAACCCAACTCGGGGTTGACGTTGAAATGGGCTGGGGGTACGAAGGGGAAACCGCGCCGATTGGCAACCGAAATTGCGAGATCGAGAGTGGCCAATTAAGCGGATCCCGGGCGAGAGGCTAGGAACTCTTTGCGTTCGGTACCCCAAGCACGCGTCGCCGTAAGGCGTCGAGGCACCGGAGATCCGGCGTCTCTCCTGGAACTATGCTATACCAACACAGTTGCTCTCTTGAACACCCACACATATCCGGATATACATATATTTACTCTGTGTAGTCACATCAGCGGTGTTAAGGAGAAAAACAAATTTGATACCTCAGACGCTTATATATGGTTGATGATTCCGTCTCATTTGCCGAGTACTTCGTTTTGTTTTATAATATTCATTGAGACAAGTGGTGCAAAGCTGCCGTTTCTAAGTAAGACTTCATTACTTATTCGTAGTATTAAGTGTCAAGAGCACCGTTTGCGGATTTGGCATCATTACAATAACCGTCTTTCAGAAGCCGTTTGTGCGGGACAAACAATTCAAGCATCTTGACTATTTCCACGAACGCTTCAATGCCCTCGCGTATTCTTCTAGGCATTTTATTACATTCACGTGACCGCCAAACGCTGAGGTCTTCTTCTTACCCGGTCAGCGTGGGTGTCGTAAATGTGAGCATTCCCTGGACGACTCATTTTCGTCCTCGAAAACCCGAGACCCTACCAATCCAAGTACGGAGATATTTCCTAGCGTTGCCAACCGCTCTAGTGGGATTCAAACTCAGTTTGACATTTCAGGAAAATGTTAATTTTCAAAATCAGTTGTCGCGGGCTCTGCAAGCATCTCTATCATTTTTCCCAAATGTACGTTTTTTACATTTTATATACTGCAAACTTATTTTTTTAAAGCTTCAGCTTATTCATTTCGACACGTAAAAAAATAATACCAAACATGGTATTTTCATCCCTGAAATAATACCGATGGAGATTTTGTTACTGGGCAGGTTCGTAATCATTTTCTATTCGATATATTTGCCAATCAGGATTTAGTTCTCTGTACTCCTCGATCAATATTTGAAATAACTAAAGATGATATCAGCACAACAAGATCCACTCGGAATCATGTTTAACGGATCATGCTGAACCAAACCATGACTCTTATCTCTTAAAATTTCCGGAACTTCGTCAAACTGATTTCGAAAACTTATACTATTTAGCAAAAAGCAGAAAAGAAAATATTCACTCCTCAAATCTGTAGACTGTAGATAAACATAATGAAAGAACAAGGGATATGGAGAGGAGAACAAAGGGACAAGGTGTGACGACGTTCTTGGGACCTCCGCGAAGGCAAACGAACGGAAATCGATGTCTCCGGTGCGGGCCCATGGTTTGTGGGACTCTGACCCGTATAGAACGGAACAGTGATATATACGTTAGTGAAGTACACACATACCAAGAGCCATCTAACCCGGTATTAAATTCCTCGATCACTACGGCTGCAGACTCTGGCGTTCGTATATAGACAGCTTCGTCGATAACCCGTACGCGGAAGCGGAGAGAGGAGTGCCGGGAAAGGCAACGAGGAGAGGAGTAAAGGGGATACACGCGCCATCCGCCACCCCGTATAAAACGCGTAAAGCCTCCTCCCACACACTCGACACCGCTTTGCATTCGACCTTGCACGTCCGGGACGTAGTCGCGTCCCCCACATCTTGCTCGCCGCTGAACCATGATGTTGCAAAACTCAATATCATTGAAAACTATTATAAATCATCGAAATTTCTGATTTTAACAGTTTTTTTTTTTCTTTTTTTTTTTTTTTTGGGTGGATCAAATACTGGATTAATTTCGTTCCCGATATATAGTTGGAGGAAATTTAAAATGAATTATAGCGTCGTGTGCATGAAAGAGCGAAGCAGTAGGCAAACTCTTCATCCCTTAGAAAAATAGGAAAAAAAAAACTTTCCACCCAGCTTCGAGAGTTGTTATTTGTAGTCAAAGTGCGTCGAACTACGCTTTTTGCGGAACGAACTAAGCCGTCACTCCCTCACTCCATCCTCTCAAATTTCTCTCTTGCCTTCTGTCTGTCTCTCTCTACCTTTCGATATTATCTACACGTCGGGAACGCCCTGGGCTCTGAGGTCTCAGAGGGCGACGAAAACTCCTGGTAAAACGAGCAACGGCGCGGTAACCGGCTTGTCCCCGTTCACGTCCGTGTTAAACCAAGGTCGAAAACTGAACGAGAAGGAAGGAAAGAAGCAAGGACCCTTTGATGAAACTTTTAATAGAAACCAAAGCCCCCGGACTACTCAGGAAGTCTCACCCTTATCCGGATCTAACATCCCCTCAACTGCTCAACTGCACTGGTCAGTGACGGGCTGCAGTGGTCCACTAAAAACAGCATACCATCCCACCTAGCCAGTTCTGGGATGCTGTGCCCCTTATATCGACTTACAACTAAGATATGCAACAGATTCAAGAACCCCATTCACCGGGGGGCATAGGGTCACCAACGAGCCTCAACAGCCGTTGTCGATTTTTCGATCTTTAGTCGGAAAGGGTCAGAATAGGAATTACGAGTCAATACCATATCACTCACCGTCAACGATATATATCCGCTTGTCTCGTGGTACAATCTATACCGTTTTAATGCAATGGTATCCAAGCTACCCTCGTTTTATACATCGTAGACGAACCCAGACATGTTGAAGAAGATGGATCCTTGATGTCCGGGATGTTTTCAGTTAGATGCAAAAAAATGGTAGAACAGACGCTATTGCGAAAGATGCATACTGTATAGTAATACAGTTATGCCATGTATTTACCTATCTGGGTATAGTTATACTATATCTACCTTGATCTACAACTTTGTGCGAATATAGTTGCCTGACGGCAACAGAGAGAGCTCCGGGCGGATTAGAGCCGGGGATAGAATCCCGTTCACACATCCACCCCGCATACATCCCTCTGCTATCGGCGGGGGGGGGGGGGGGGGGGGGGGGGGGGGAGGCCGTCAAGAATATCCCGAGGGAAAACTCCAACGCGGCTCTTTTCGCCGGGAACTTTTATTTATTCAGCTAATTGCGACTGGCTGGGTACTACGCGCTGGTAATATTCGCGCCCAACTGGCGCTAAACGAAAGTAAATATAGGGAGGATATAATCGTATAGGACTAGAAATTTTTTGTTCGGATTAGTATACTATATCTTGATGCAATACTTTAAAAGGAGAGAATAATCCTTGTTCGATAATGATTCGGGAAAGTTTATCCCATAAGGAGTTTCTCCTATACCTGCGTAAAAATCAATCAACTCCAAAAGTTTCGCCCGGCTCCCGCCCGTCGAATAATTGGCGAGGAAATGCGCCCGTCGGGGCATGAACCACGCGCTGTAAAACGGGCAAGGGGGTGACTTGAAAACGTTAGGAAAAATCGATATAATCGTCCATCTGCTAATAATAGAGGCTTAGCTCCGTCCGTTCCGCCAACGTCCCTACTACGCGTATTCCGCTTCGCTCGCCAGTAGCAACCGTGTTTGCGTTAAACTCGTACGAAGCGAGCAGCGGCGCGCCGTATCCTGTGCCATATTCATCCATCATATTACCCTCTCCTATACATATATCCAGGGAGAGATATATAGCCGCTCGAGTTTACGCACACCCGGAAATATCATGATGCACACTTGCAGCGCGTTCGCTCATGGGAAATAGTGACCAGTGGCGAGTCGAGGAATACTATTCTATACACACTCGGTTAAACGGGGCTGCTTATATATACTCAATCGTTGGAACGAACTGCAGCCATCCGGTTTTCCTACTTTTTTCCATGAGAAGCTCTTTCCAGCTATCGTAAAACTCTTCTTAACCGCAGCTCTGACCGACAAACGAAGAATTTTGCTTCATTTATTTAGCGAGGGGTAGTCTTGCCTGTTTTGGCAAAAGGGCCCGCGTCCGTTCCGACCCCCAGCGAGGAGGTGAATTAATTCGGCGCACAAACACCGCGGCAACTTGGTGGTTTTGTGAGCCGAAGGGACTGAGGGACGAACCTTTGCCCTCCCGGAAGAGGGCGGAACCAGAAACGATGGGGTAGTGCGAAGAAAGGTAGGTAGATATCGCGTATAGGTATATCTACACGCAAGCATGCCTGAGTAAAGAATGAACGAGCGAAAACCAGGAGGGAAACGGTAACGGGAGGGAAGAGGCGAGAGCGAGAAGGAACCACGTTAACGGTCCCATCGCGTGCAGGTGCACGAGAAAGAGGAGTGCTGCGCTGAGCGCTCAGCGTTCACCGTTCGCGGAGGCTACCACTCCGAAGTTATTACCGGAGCAGTTTGTTACTCGTCGAGTGACCGAGCCGAGCGAGTGCATCGACGTCGCAAGAACGACCTCCTATACATATCCTCTTCTTTTAGTCAGTTTCTCTTTCGCTCACGTTAAACCACCAGACCTCCTTTTACCTAGATCCTTTCTTGATCTCGCGACCTGGTTCAGCGGTAAGCCAACGGCGAGCTACCGTTGACATCAGTATCCCTAGCTCACCGTGCTCAAAACACAAGGCACCTAAAGTGCTAGTCCGTTTCTTCGATTCGCGTCGCCCACTTAACGCGCATCGTTCTCTACGCCCCCTCACTCTTTCTGTCTCTGTCTCTCTCTATCTATATCTCTCTCTTTTTCACCCCACCTTTCTCTCTTTATCTCCCTCACTTCCCTAGCTGGGAGCTGCTTAGTTCGTGACCAACACACACGCGCTTCATCCGCTTACACTCGAGGAAGCATTTCCACCCTCGCGAACTAAGGGGGTGAGAATATGGGGTGGGCGGCCCTGGCTCTGGCTCTGGCTCTAGCTCTGGGTCTGGTTCTGGCTCTGGCGGTGGCAGAGTTGGAGGTTGAGGCGGAGGCGTAGGCTCCCTTAACAAGCAACAAGGGTGGAGAATTAATGAGAGAGGGCGCCCGGGCGGACACTTGTGGCTACCGCCGGTGCCACCCCCGGTCGGCCTCGACCTCGCGCAACCCTCAGCGAAGTTACGCACTGTAGAACCGCCGTCCCCATCCAACCATCCATACCGCACCAAAGTCCCACACCCTCGTTTCGGACTTCTCGGCAGTCCACAACCGCCAATGTTAGTCAGTGAGGTTAACTTTTCTTCGGACTTGGGTACGTCCGGCGCAGGGATCTCATCAATAATTTCCTCACTGGGTTCTTGTTCTTGTATACCCGTACAAGAACTCTGAAGAGATGTAGAAATGAAGGTGTGCAGGTAATGTGAACTCATAATTAACCCCTGCATCGCAACATACCTTCTACAGTTATACAGTACACAGATGCGGTTGAACGGACAATAAGAGGTCGGCGCCCGTGGCAACGGCCAGTGCCAGTGCCAGTGCCAGTGGAGGCGCATTCTGTCGCCTAGCGTGAATTTTAATTAAAGCAATTAAGAACGCGTCCGTTGCGTGCGTTAATTTGTAATGTATTCATGACTGCAGGACAGTTCGAGAGCCCGAGCTGTGCGATGTGCGATGTGCGATGTGTCACGCAGACGACAAGGTGCGGGGGTGTTAGGAAACGGGATAGGCGGTGGTGAATCCAGAGGGGGAACGAGGAAAACATTTGTGCATCTGTCCCTTCGGCCGTATTGGCCGTCCGCTTGCTCAGCCGCCCGCTAGGGCATTATGTTCATCATCCCCCAGCGGTATCGCTCCGTTGGCGTTACTTTTTTAATTAACAGCTCTTCTGGATTAGTCACCCTCGGATGTCACAAGGGGTTACCTAGCCCGGTTACAAACACTTTTTGATGGTAACCACTGAGCTGAGTTCAGGTCGGTCGCGGGTTTGGTGGACTGAAAAATCCAGTCAAGGGCGTTTTTTTTATTTATCATCTAAAATGGCCTTATATCTATATATACGTCTGCTCAGAGCTTCGCTCGCTACGCATATAAACCCGGTTTTTTGAGTCATGAGGATTTGTTATACACCGCGTATCCTTACTATGGAGATTTACCATAATGCTACGAGCTACTTTCAATATGAACTAGCTGCAGGCTGACAACTTAAGCAACACAGACTCAGGCTCGATTGAGAACGATCTTCATCTCGACAGATGTCGGAGCTTTACGAGATCCGAATGGTAGCTCAAATGCGGTTTTCCAATACGTGTGAATACGAATAAGTCGCGGTCCAACCCGGCTTCAAATTTGTAGATAGGTACTTAACAGTTACGTAGAGTGTGAGGATTTGATAAAACACAAAATGAGAGAAACTATAAGAAAATCAGAAACTAGACGAATGAAAATGAAATGAGATTTGTAAACTCCGAACATGTAATAGAGGCTATAGTATGATATTATTGCGGCGTCGAATGGAAACCGGTAACTCAAGAAGCGAAAGTTCAGATGAAGAAAATGACTTTATCATATTGTCGATTTGAACCAGTGCAATTGCGAACCGTTTCCTTCTTGGTATTCTGGCCGAGGATGGACTAAACGCTATACAGCTATAGGTATACGTAAGCAGAATGATACAATATTTGATGATATAAATCAATGATTTATTGCAGACGGCATCTAACAATAAGATCCTCACGCAAGTATCTCTACCTCAGCGATGTCTGCGGTAGCAGTTTTGACGAGGGTCGATAAAAACCGCAACCACATTTCTACGGACCGGACGGTACCATATCTAACCACGAGTCAAGGTGTTAACTAGCTGGAGAAACACTATTTTCACCCGACGAAATCTAGAGGTGGTTTTTGTTGCTTGAGAAATTGTGGAAAAGAGGCAGAGAAAGGTAAAAAAGGTAAAAAGGAAAAGGAAAAGGAAAAGGAGGTCAGCATATGCAAATAACAGGGCTGCGAGGGATGGTTTGGTTGCCAGGGTTGCCAGGGTTGCCAGATCCAACATGGATCCCGGGTCCTATTGGTCAACAAGCCTAAAGATCATTCTCACGTTTCTTTCACTCATTCACAGATCTAAGCTACTATACCTACGTACACGGTTATAGTGTGTGTTGTACGTGTTTCTATGCACTCGTATGTTTACAAAACACTTGAGGTATAACTACGCGGGTAACGAAACAACAGGAAAGGGTTGATCCACACGTATATAAATATACCTGGAGTCTTAATACCAATACATTTCCGTCGTAGGTATAGGCAAGAAAACGCGGATTAGGTACTTGAGATCGTAGAACAATCGAACATCGACTTCCTGTTTCCACTTCAATCCCCATTGCCTTGTATGCTTGACGGTTTGAGAGGGTGAGGCGCAGCCTAGCGCCCCAGGTTCAACAAAACTGGACGTAAAAGTGTTGCTTTAAACTTTTCCACGCTGTTTTCTTCAGCCCGCAAACGGTTACGGCTAAACCCATGGAGTGGGTGAATTTACGAGAAACGTGAACGAAATATTATTTTTAACGCAAAACAGGAAACCACCGAGTACACCACCCCTAGTCGGCCCATAACCCGATAATAATTACACACCGTTCCAAATTCACTTTTAAGTGGAGAACTTTGGTATAGAATTGTCAATAAATACCGATAATGTTACATTCGACGAATTTAATGAAAATTTCGAACCTTTCGATCCGCAGTCGGCTTCTGTTGCTAAGATACACGAATAGTAGTAGTATCATCACACATATTGTATGTCATCGGCTCAATCACGGCTAGTTAAGGTAGGGAATCAAAATATACGCTAGACGTATTTCGACTAGTTGATATCTAGAATCTCTTGGTAGAATTATTGAACTTTCGAACAACAGGCGGGATATATAATACGTGAGACGTTCCTAGTCCAGAATGCGACGTAGAATCCGTTAAGTATTACATTCCGAATATTTTTATGAGATACGAAGATGGTCTTGTGCCATTATAGCCGAGTCATAGTGCTGGCGGTTTGGTACTTTGGTAGAGTTCGCTACTAAGCGTAATAACATCACGGAAGAAGAAACGCAGCGTTCTACAAGAGTTGGGAATAAGCCAGAGCCCATCCGAGAGTCGTGTCTGGATGGTTACCAACTCGCTAATGTTCTACAGCCTCGGCCGGTTCCGCCTATATATGCGAATTGCCCAGTTTCAAAAACCAGCCGCAAGTCCAAAATATTAAGAATTTTTTTTTTTTCTTTTCGCTTACGAATATACTATAACTCTTTAGAGCTCTGAGTGTCAAAAACAGCTGTGTCAATAGGTGAACGTACGATACAGACGCGTAAACTAACACGTGGGTAAACGTGGGCGATTATATACAAACGGTAGAAAATTTCACTTTTTTAACGTGACTTGGTTCTAAACGAGGCAGCTAATCATCTGTAGCTCGTAGCTACATATCCGACGTATACCTAAATCATGCTCGATTCATATATAGGATGCCTAGAAAATCACACTCTGAAGGCAAAAAGACAGGGAATTGTCCCCTAAATTTTTTTAGCATCATGCTCTGATATAGCAATATTTGTTCTCTGTGTACATGCACACATTGATATTGAAATGGAAAAGGAATACATGCAGTGATATTATCTCGTTTATGATCATTAACGTTCACAGACTGTATAGTTTAACTCCTTTGTTAAAAATATTTTCTTCTAAGACAATAGAATGATCCTCTTAGCAAGTATACCTGTTGCATTTAGTTATATTATCTACCCCAAGTTCTTTGATTGACTGAAGAGATTCGATCCTATCAAGGAAAAATGTTAATCGAATCAATATCTTTACAAAAGATGGACACAGAATGGTAAGATCTATTCAAACAGAGTGTTTCTCTCCACTCCTTTAAACCGTACAAATTGTATCCGAACCATTTCTCTATGTTCCCATAGTGTGAAAAGAAATTATTAGATTTATGAACTAGGAGACATGTAATAAAAAAACAGAAATCTACAAAAAGGAATATTCTGTAATGTTAATTTACAAATACTTTTCAGCAGAATAATTACTTTTTTGAATAGTATAACACGTGTACTTTTAATAGATAAAATTAAGAAACGTAGATCTAGGGGTTCCTTTTTCTATGACTAAAATTTGAAAGGAATAGACGAAATTCGTCATTAAATATCGTTAATTTAGTCAGGTATCATATCTTGTTTTCTGCGTCTGACTTTCAATAGAATATAATGTACGCTTAATTATTATCATCGGTAAAAATCGATCTAATTCGCAAACGCATAGTCGATACGAATTGATATGGGTAGGTATTTGAAATTCTGTAGACATAGTAGTGACACCTGTGTCACGTGTCATTAATAATAAGTAGGTAATTATTTGCTGTTGATAAAACAGATTTACAACAGATGGTGCGACAGTCGGTCCACGTGACTTGACCATTATCCAATGACCGTTACGTCACAGCTGTTAAAATCCCAAACAAAAAATTTGACTTAACCTAATTAGGGAAGAAACTAACCTGTCTATTTCAAAATATATACAAAAATGGATGAAATTCATAGAGCTTTTTATACGATATTTATAATATCAGGTTATTAGAAGCAACATATTAAAGCCCTGCATAATAAACAATCTTAAATAGCTTCGGGATATATCCTTCGCTTCTATTTTCGAGTTAGTTGAATGCAATGTGTTAATCAGTTATTTATATCACTGGCGTGCCGTATTTCATGCTAGTTGTTTCCTAGCGTTAGTCTCATTCTTTAAATCTCTATCTTTACATCGATAATGTTGAATTAAAATAATCATTTTTATATTAATATTGACAATGGACGAAATTCGCTTCCGACTGTCCAATCAGCTCGAGACTTTACAGGTATTTTTTTCATTACATTTATTTGAAAAATTTCATTTATATTATAATATCTCATCAAAAATATCGTTCAGAAAATATTATACAACTTTACATAACTTTGTATCGTACATCATTTTTATAAACCAATCTCTATATATCCGACAATAAAATCAAATCAATATATATTATAAATCATTCAATCATTCAATTCATAACAATAGATATAGATGCTCACAAATCACAAATTTTCCTTCATTAACGCACGTTTATTTATAACTTTATGAGGCATTCCTCGACACAAAATTTCAAATTTAAGTAAAAAAAACAAAATTTTTTGTTCAAAATTTACCAAAATTTCCATTTTTTTTTTTTTTTTTTCAATTTTTTTTCAATTTTTATTACAGCTGTTGTTATGAAACTCTTTTTCTTCCCATTTCTTAGGTTCAAGCATCACTGATAGCGCAACAAATGCAACAAATACTTGCGACATTGTTAACTCAGAGTCAAGAATTTCTCGAGCAATTTTCTAACGGAGAATATGGTCAACGATTATCTGATTTAACTCAAAGACTGATTCTTTGGTTTCAATCAGCATGGGAACAACTACAGTTTCAGTATTATTCTTTGCAATTTAATCCGCGTGAATTTTACCAACAATTAGCAGCCTTGTTTACCAATGGAGGTATTCTTCCAGGTGTGAACCTTTCGCTTATATGTTCGTTCAAAATTCATTAAATACCCTATGCTCAATTATTATTCACTGAATACAATTTTCATGTATTAAAGTATCGAGAAGAGAACTCGCCTTTTGTGTTGTCGGCTTAACTGCTGGTGGTCTAATCGGATTCGGTACTGGACTAAATAGTCGGAGTCCATCGCGGCACATACATCATATGAAAGCCATAATATGTCATCATTATATTGGTATTGAGGTGTGTGTCATTAGTAGGATTTCAATTTAGCAAAATCCAAAAACGCTATGAGACTCAATTCAAATTAATCAAATATTTGTGTATTTTAATTTAGCTTTAAAAAAAAATTGCAAAAAATGTGCTGTAAAATTTGTCTCATTAACAGGGTGTGACGACGATAGATGACGCGGAAATGCCAGCCATTCAGAAACCTGACGATTTATTAATCCAAGTAAAATCTGCATCAGTGAACATTGTCGATGCAAAAATTTGCTCCGGTTACTCCAAGGCGTACAGACATATTCTTAACTCTGGTGTAAGCAGATCTAGAATTGTGCTTTATTTTTTAAACAGCATTAAAACATCAGAAACATATCTCAATATGTTGGATTATCTTTTTCACAGAGACAGAAGGAATTGCCGGTAGTAATAGGCAGAGATTGTGCCGGATTAGTGGTCGACATTGGTCAAAGCGTTTTAGACTTTGATATAGGAGATGAAGTTTTTTTTGCTGTGCCATCGTGGGCTCCGGGAACAATGGCTGAATATTTGGTAGTTTCAGAAAGTCAAGTAGCCAAAAGACCAAAACTTATTAACTTTGACGCGGCGGCTAGTTTACCATACAGTGGATGTTTGGCGTGGCATGCTATCGTTAATGAGTCTGTTATCGACGAAGGAAATGCTAAAGGAAAGAGGTGACTATCTCATCAATTTGATCACGAAAGAGAATCTAAGCATTTACCGTTCGAAGCTTTATCAAAAGATAGACCAATAATTGGAATTAATTTTTTTCCAGAATTCTTGTATACGGCGGAACAACCCCTGTTGGCTGCGTCATAATTCAGTTAATGAAACTTTGGGGCGGTCATGTTGTTGCTGTTTGTAAAGAGCATGCAATACCGGTCGCAAGAGCTCTGGGAGCTGATGAAGTTATTCCTTTTAACGAATCGAACATTATAAAAGAACTAGAATTACACGACAAGTGAGTAAATGCTTGAAAAAACGAACCTTGGTATATAAAATGGAGAAAAATTTAGACATTAGAGAATTATATGAACTTATCATTTCAGATTCGATGCTATATTTTACACGGGTGGTCAACCGATTGAAGACTGGATATTAAAAGATCATTTACTACCAAATGGTTCATACGTTTCTACGGTTCCAGAACATCTTACTTCTGATACATTGGGATTTGTTTTTGGAAGTATATTTTCTGGATATGTTAGAATCAAGCTTCTAGTACGGGTATGTATTCTGATCTCGATTGTAATTTTGAAAATTAACATTCACCCTGACTAAGATCCGATTCTACTACTTTACAGTACTTGTTTGGTTTCAAAACGAACCAATGGAATGAAGGCTCAAAAATAAACACTGCCAATCTAGATGCCTTACGTGAACTTGTGGATGCGGATCAACTGCAAACAGTAGTTCATAAAGCTTATGCACCACACAATATTGAACAAGCATTACACGAAGCTTTGAATCCGAATGCTGTTGGAAGCACTATTATCAGATTTCACTGACAGCGTCATTTGTATAGGATACATTAATTTATATCATCATAATTGTATGGACAATAGTGTTTCAACTATCGCACATCTTCTGAATATAGTTATTTTTTAATTTCAATTTACAAACGAGAGAGATTCATCGATATACTTATATACTTTCAAACTTGAATAATATAAACGAAATATCGCGAATTGGTACAATTCTTTATTTCAAAATTGAGAATGTGTCTTCCACTGGTCTTCCGCTTTATAACAAGCTATAATATATCCAAATTTGAATAGCATTTGCTCGATGGTTAAAACGAAATTGTTACGTGATCATATTTCACCATGATATTTGATTTCTCGCAACAGTCTTAAAAGTCAAAGACTGTAACTTGTTCCTAAAATTATCACCTTCATATTTCGCTCAAATGAATCTAATAGTTTTAAAAACTGTTCGCCAGTCATCACTCATCACCTACGATACAATTGGAAACAATTCGTACATTAAAATTAATCCAAATGAACTATCTCAGCGACAATTATATTTCTGAAAAGCGATAGGGAACTTTGAAAGTAGAGATTCGTCTCAATGTATGAATTAGGTGAATTTAAATGAACATCTGCTAGAAAAGCAGGGTATAAATACGGTAGAAGAGAAGAGAGGAGAGAATAGTTAAGTTTATAAAGGTTTATAGATGTTTTATTATGAATATGTATTTAGGTGTATGTATAAAGGAGAGTTTACAAACTAATAATCAACTGCCTTATTGGATTAGAAATTTTGTCAAATATTTCATATTTTATGCAAACGAAAAAAATATAAAATTAGAAAAATGTAGTACTTTAATAAATATATGTTTAATATGAACATTTTTGTGTTTATAATCAATCGAATTTTCATTCAAATCTTGAACAACGTTTTTATGCACAACATAAAGTAATTGGCATTTCATCCAAGGCGCAAATGTACAAAACCTAATATAAAACAATAAGAATTGCGACAAAACAGCACTGAGCTTTATGTGATACACATTATAATACAGTCGGTATTTCGGTGAACCAAAATTCATAAACTTAGCTGATTTATTGTACAAATTTGCAAATCAAAGACCAGCGTTATTGCAGTAAAATTTGTACTTGTTAATTCATTACAGAGCAATAAATCGGCCTCACCGAACTTCGCAGAGCAGGTACAAATGATTTTTAGCAATTTATTCATTTTGCTTTACCTCGGAATTTACCTCTTCCTGCAGGCTTACCTTTTTTTGCAGGTCCCTTTTTTTCTTCAGCCTGTTTTGTAGAACAAAAAATTGATTAGTCATTTTGCTTCAACTTTAAGATCAATTATGAGATTTTTTTTTTAAATTTCATCCCACGAAAGAGTGGACTAGTTTTGTCTCGTCTCACCTTACGCTTAACCGGAGGATTTGTGCTAGGCAATACTTTGAAGAAGGAATCAAGCCGGCCCTGAGTCGAAGTACCACGAGCCTTCAACAATTTTTTTGCACCACTTCGAACTCTGTCTTCATTGAACTGCTTATCGCCACATAAGTACTTGACCAGGCCTTCCTCGTCAGGATCTGACCATTTGAGCTGTAAAATAATAAAATATTTTGATTAAAAATGGAAGCCGATAGAAATTTTGCCCCTATTATGAAATCTTGAATATGAATTTGATGATGTATTGCAAGTGAAGACGTGCCTCAACATCATTTGGATCGGTGATTTCAGGTTCTTGAAATAATATTCTGGCTTGTTTATAATTCCAATCAGCTGGTACAGGATACTTCTTGGTATCTAAATTTTCCAATATTTTCTCAAGAGATCTATGTGTCTTTATAAGCTCCATAGCTCGCTTTGGACCAACTCCTCGAATGCTGTCGGTGTAATCGCAACCCAACATTATGCAGAGATCAATGAACTGAAAATGATAAAATTAAAACAATTAAATCATCAAATGGGAGTGAAACGAAATAAAAATAAAACAAAATGTTACAACTTTATTTCAGCCAGATTTTGATGGAATAAAAATTCTATTTTCGATTCTTTTATCTCAATCTCATATTCACCTCATCTTTGTTCAACTCCAGGCCCTCCAAAACCTTATCAAAATGATATTCTTGGATTGGCATTTTTCTAGCTTCGCTAAAAGTCATGCGGCGGAGTAGAACATCACATCCAAACGTTAATGCATCCATATCCTCTGTTGCTGTTGCAAAAACTTTCCCAGATTTAACCATAGCAGCACATTGTGCTTCTGCTTCGCACGGAGCCTATACAAATACAAACCATCCACAATAACATAAAAATCAAGGTTTTTCAGAAAACTTGAATCCGCTATACTCAATTATTCGTTAATGACGATAGTTAGCAAGACTAGTAATTATACAGAAGTCTTACATCGATAAATGGAATGCCCATCAGAGTTAAGAGTTGTTTAGCTTCTTCGGCATGGTGTTTTGTGACTTTGACCAATCTTCTATTGAACTTGTCGATGTCCTCGGCGTTTCCTTTACAAAAATATCAACCCAGTTCAATAAGTAAGTCAAATTCGAGTGTTTTATTCGAAATACCTCAGCTTATTGATTTCTTTAATGTATGAAAATTCTAATAGAACGATAAAAGAGATCGTTAGCTTTATTCTGCAAATATTCAGCATTCTGGTAAATAGATGATCAGAAAAATGAGTAAATGTTTTAAAAAATGATCAAGAAAGGGATAACGTTAGAGTATTAAGTCTCTGATATTATTACCAGCTTCTTCAGCAGCTTGTAAAGCTTTTTGCGCCTCGTCCCTTCTCTCGGCACGTTTTGCTAACTCTCCGCCCTTTAGATTTGGTGGTTTTCCATCAAAAACGTACACAGGCTTTATACCCTGTTCTACAAAGCGTAGAGTTCTATAAAACGTACCCATCAAGTGACTGCGAATGAAAGTTTTCAAAATTAGTTTAAGTTCGTGAATTAAATGTACTTAAAAAACCTCAGAGTCAATTTAGGAATAAAATGGGTTAAATTTGAGTAAAAATTTGATATTTGAAATGAAAAAATTGCTAAAAATTGGTCATTTTAAAAGAGAATGTATATTTCAGGGAATAGGTGGTCGTTCTGTGATCTACCTCGTTGTTTCGCCATCTGTAGAAGTCAGCTGAGCCCCTTCGCTACGAACAGCGATAAGGAACTGATAGAGACACATAGAAGCATCAATAGCTATTTTTCTACCTATAAAATAGAGAAAAACAAGTTTTTAAACTGTAATGATGATGTAGTAATGAGACGAAGTAGTGGTTCGTAATATCGAAGATATTGAAGATCACAATTTCTAGAATGGGTGTATAAATCAAGCGAACAAAATATGAACTAGAAATGAATCAGGGATGTAATTTTAGGAATATTAACAAGCGAGGATAAACCTAAAGTTTATTATTTATGGGTTTACAAAGCTACGCATTATTTTTATTCTAGGTATAGATATAACTTACCAAAGTAATGCTTTATTTCTTTTTCTTTGACCGAATACGGTGCGACATCCGCGATCAATTTAGATAATCCTAAAATACCCATGGCTCTTGATAATTTCGGAAAAGTTTTATGCACAGGTTTAATATACACAACGATCGGTAACAGATACGACACAATTCATACGCGGTCTAATATATATGAAATATGACTATAGAACACGATCAACAGGATCAATTTACGCACAAGCTAACGGTCAGCACAATCGGCATCAGCATACAGCTGACTTTAGTGTTTACCCGCCAAATTGGTAGATCAGAAATACCAATCGCGTAGTCTTAAAATATTTTATTATTTATACCATTGCCAACTGAAACGATTGCCTAAAATCCCGGCACGAGATCGCGCACCTTCATCTTTGGAGTCTGGACACGTGTTTGTCATCCTAACCTATAAAGTATATAACGTCAATTGATAATATTTGGTATATAAGGCATGCTGCAGTCCGCATAGAATTATAGAATTTGTAGGTAATTATAAAAAAAAAAAAAAAAAATGGGGAAAGACTATGATTTGATAAAGACTATAGACGATGATCAAGAAGTGCCAGATTTTTCTGATAAATCAGACGAAGAAGAGGACGTAAGTTAACAAAATTCCATCAAACATAACCTAACGAATAATAATTAATCTCACACACACACACACGAGAATAATCATATTTATTTTATTTAATCAAGGTATTACAGCATATTTTACGACAAATTATTATTATTATTATTATTACTATGTATTTCAGTATCAACCTAGGAAGCAAAAAAAACAAGAAAAGAAAGATTTCGACAATGATTTTCAATTCATAAGCAACGCTTCGGAATATAATCAAGACACTTGGGATGATCTGAGCAAATACATTAAACGTAAAGCGAAAACAAAGCTTGATGATAAAATAACAAAAGTACGAAAGGAGCATGGCGAACAGGTATTATATTCACATTTATTTATAATTGACAAAGTTTTTACAGAAAATTTGTATTGATGGTTTTTCTTTTTTCTTTTTCACTTTCTTTTGTTAGAACGGAACCGCCGACGATCCCATTAAGATAGAACTAGAAGCAGTTGACGAAGAAGGGATCTACCTTTCTGATGACGAGCTTAAGAAAGGTATATTTTAGAAGAAACTAATCTAAGATCTTGTTTTCAAAGAATTCAGGAACCTAAATAGTAATTATCAATCGCAAATTGGATTACAGACAACTTCAAAACCAGAGAAAAAAAAGGAAAGATACGTAAACCAAGTTCATTGGATGATGATCCAGAACTAATGGACTTTGAAGAGGCTCCTGGATTCGATGAACATGCATCGTTCTATCAGATGAACTTATCCAGACCTCTGTTGAAGGTAAAAAGAAGCTATTTCCTCAATTGTTTAGTCAGCCCTAGAATAAGGAGTCTGATGACAATATTAATGAATATTTCATTCTTGAAGGATAAAATAATACAGAAATGGTGATTTTGTTTCAATTGATTGTAGGCGATATCAGCTATGAGCTTTATTCAACCAACACCAATTCAAGCAGCGACAATTCCTGTAGCCTTAATGGGTCGGGATATATGCGGATGTGCAGCTACCGGTACCGGTAAAACTGCAGCATATATGCTTCCAACTTTGGAGAGATTGTTGTATAGACCTGTTGAAGGTGTAGCCGTGTCCAGAGTCTTGGTACTTGTACCAACCAGAGAATTGGGTGTACAAGTATATCAAGTTACTAAACAATTGGCCCAATTCACTTCTGTAGAAGTTGGATTATCCGTTGGTGGATTAGATCTTAAAGTACAAGTAAGCGAGTCGAAATTTTTCAGATATTTATACTATTCTAATGAATAAAATTTGATAATTTTATCGATTATTCCTCACTTTAAACAATGTAATTATTATTTTCATAGGAATCAGTGCTGAGGAAAAATCCGGACATTGTTATAGCCACCCCTGGTCGTTTGATTGATCATTTAACAAATACGCCAACATTTTCTCTGGACAGTATCGAAGTACTTATCCTGGATGAGGCAGACAGGTGATATAAAATCTGAGGAAAACAAGTCCTTAGAGTCAATAAATTTGTATCAAATTATTCGCTCACTCATTTTGCATCCATATAAAACGACTATTTATACTTTTGCAGAATGCTTGACGAATATTTTGCAGAGCAAATGAAACATATTGTAAAACAATGCTCGAGAACTAGACAGACGATTTTATTCTCTGCTACTATGACTGAAGAAGTCAAAGATCTGGCTGCGGTATCTTTGGACAAACCAGTTAAAGTATTTGTTGATAGCAATCAAGACGTCGCATTCAATCTGAGACAGGAATTCGTTCGGTATATTTAACAATGTTATAGAAAAATATTAGTAATATCTAGTTCTTGTAACATATGTAAAGTTTTGTCCCAAATTTATTTTATATCTTGTTTGTTACTTCAAGAATTCGTAAGGAGAGAGAAGGCGATCGTGAATCTATCTTGGCTGCATTGATCTGCAGAACGTTTCACGATCATACCATGATTTTTGTTCAGACTAAAAAGCAGGCACACAGACTTCATATTCTCCTAGGTTTACTGGGTGTAAAGGTATGATGAACGTCGAGTAATAAAATATTACAAATTTGCCCTTTTGGTCATTTAATTTCGACTGTTCAACGTTTTCGACGATGATTCTTAGATACTGCCAATAATAAATAAGTGATCTCTAGATCAGAGAAAATGAGCAATTAAAGATTTGCATTCGTAATTTTTTAGGTGGGAGAGCTTCATGGCAATCTAACGCAACCACAACGTCTAGAAAATCTCAGAAAATTTAAAGATGAAGAAATCGATGTCCTCTTAGCTACAGACGTCGCAGCTCGTGGTTTGGATATTAGTGGTGTGAAAACCGTAATAAATTTTGTGATGCCAGCTACTCTTCAACATTACATTCACAGGTCAGATTAAAGATCCTTATTGTGTTATGAGATCAGTTTGCTAAAGTATAAAAATAAAAATTATATAATTATTTATAATTGAAATTATTGCAGAGTTGGACGAACGGCTCGAGCAGGTCGTGTTGGTGTTTCGGTATCATTGGCTGGTGAGCAGGAACGTTCGTTGGTAAAAGAAGTGATCAAACAAGCGAGAAATCCTGTTAAGAATCGAATAATTCCTCCGGATATAATAGAAAAATATAATAAAAGATTAGAAGCTCTTGAAAAAGATATCGAAAGAATTTTCCAGGAAGAACAAGAAGAAAAAGAGTTAGCTAAGATAGAAAATCAAGCTAAGAGAGCAGAAAACATGCTGAAAGGTGACGACGACAAAAGCCAAAGATCATGGTTCCAAAATGATAAAGAAAGAAAATTGGAGAAGGGTGAGTACGGGAATAATCAATCGTGTTACTTCATTGTTCCTAATGATGCAATTTATGACTAATATATGTTTGTTGTTATTTTGCCAATAGATAAACTTTCGTTGACTGAGAAACGAGAAAGAGCAAAGGGAAAAAAGAAGCAGGAAAAAGAGCCATTGAATACAGTTAATGAAAAAGCAAAACAAGCAAAGAGAAAAACTCCTCAGAAAGAAACTGCTGAAGATAGAGTAAACAAGGAAATGGATAAAGTGGCTGCTTTTCAAGCAAGACTTGCTAAACGAAATAATAAGCAAAAGAAAATAAGATCTGTAGTCGATGATAGCATCTATTCGCCTTCTAAAAAACAAGGTAAATGTTGAATACACGACTTGCAATAAGAAATCTTTAATGATATACGAATAGTAAGTTGTTCTTTGAACAATACTGTAATAATAATTATTTTACAGGATCGTTGAAAAGATCGAGATCATCGTTTGCTGACGATCTTACTGACACAAGTAAGAAAGGTGTTAAGAAAATGCGTTACGAGTGAGTAGATTTTATAATTATGTAGTACCTATATAATGTTGGGTCATTCACGAATTGATTGTATTGTACAGATTTGTTCAAAATGATATCGAATTATTAATTATTGTTAAAATAATAACGAACTTTATTATTTCAGAGCAAATGACAAGAAGAAACAGAGATCGGGAAAAGTATTTGGCAATGATAAAAAGAAACAAAAACCAGGTAAAACCATTGGCAATGATAAAAAGAAGCAACAACTAGGTAAAGCTTTTGGAAAACCAGCAGCAGCTAAACCCAAGGGCCAAAAGAGATTCAAGAAACGTAGATAATCTAATTTGATATATGTGTCTTTCTAATAATCATGCAGAATTATTAATCCGATAAAAAAATCTACTGATAGTGATACGCGACACGTGCAGTTTCATAATTTGTTTTATTATAGAATCAATACAATACTTTACTTATGTCACAGACCGACAGATTAGCATTGACTATTTTGAATCTGTTTTTCATTCGAAATATGTATCATCAAAGACTCCGTACCGTTCACAGATGTTACAGTACCATCTCATCAATACTACGAACATTATTTTTTTTTAGAGAAGTTGTGAATGATTTATAGAATATCTCAATTTGCTAAGTCAAGTTGTACCTTTGTCTTTTAATAAACCATTGGAACCTATTCCTTACTCGTATTTTCATTTTTCATATATTTTATGAACTGGCTTTTCTATTTGATACATAAAATTGTGGAATTGTATCAAAAAATGATCATTTATGCATTCTTAGAGGTATATTTGACTGAAATTCTGATAAGCATGTTATCATTTCTATTACTGTATATTTATACAAATTGAAAAATATTCTATGTATGTAATAAAAAGCTTTCAATGTCCATTGTCCTTTGAAATGAATAAAATCGAAAGAACGCAGATACTGTAAAATCTGTTAACAGATGCTAGGTTTTTTATTATTTTCTTTTTTGTTTTTTTTTTTTTTTTTTGTTTATTTTCTTTTTATTTTGTATGTTGCTTAAATACAATAAACACATCCATTCATCATTGTTCACAATTAATATGTTTCACTCGTACTTACATTCAAGTTATAAATTTAATATTATTCAATACAATAATAGTTATACCGCCGTGGTACCACAGAAAAATGTTGTTTTTTTTTTTTTATCAGAACTAGGCCTGTGCGAAACTTTTGTATTTTGTCCAAATTTGTATAAAAAAAAAAAAAGAAAAATTCTTATTATGAGATGCCGAAATTCAAAAGTTATCAATTAGGTAAATTATACAGAATAGTATAATATTCTTTATAAATATTGGAACTTTTTATTCCACTGATGTTGAGAAATTTACAAACCAATGCCTCCTTTTTTTTTTTTAAAATCATTACTCATGAATATCTACAATGTCAATTAGCAGAATTTGAACTTTATGAAAACCAAATTAACATAGTCTAACACCTCATAAGATTTGAATATAATTTTCACGATGGAAGAATAGATATCTGTGATAATACAGAGTAATGTAGAAAAAACTTTTTGTTAATTTTGTTATAAATTTCAGAAGAAAATAAAAACTCAAATCTTATAAAAAAAAAAAAATAAAAATAAATAAATAAAATAAAAATGTGCAAAAATAATTTTGACAAAGTTTCCAGGAATGGCATTAGCAAATTCTCTAAAATTGTTAGCTAGAGTTAATAAATCATTTACAATAATGTTAGTAAATAAAAATGCAGAAACTATTATGTATATCACGGTCTATACAAATAAAACTGCAAAGCAAAAACAAGATTCTCTATTTTCTATCTCTTATAGATTATCATTCCTATATAATTTCACCAATGAATAGTATAGTCATGAAAACTCAGTATTTATTTATTATTTTTTTTTTTTTTTTTTAATAACCGAGTTAAAATTGGGCATTAAACCGTAGTGATTACTTTAAAATTGTAACACAACAATAAGTATGAACACGATGCTAATTATCATCTATTAATGAAATGTATAGTAACGCAAATATTTTGAATAGCAGTCAATGAATGACACATAAAGCATTCGGTACGATCTAAAAAAAATGGAAGGAAATATGTAAAACTAGAAAATAATAATGTTCATTGATCACATGCCAAAAAAGGCTGACCGATTATAGTCCATATCAAATATTTCTCTGTATTGGAAAAAAAAAAAAAAAAAAAAAAAAAACGAGATGAGACAATCTTGCGATCAACATCACAATTTTCCTATTATTCCATACCCAATCTAAGTTTTTTTTCCTTTTTTTCTCTAATTATATTTGTGGACAATTGAATGTTCATATCTAAGCCGCTTTCGTCATGTATGCTTTCAAGATACAGTAACGATAAGCTAATTTTGAAGTGAAAGTAAACTGAAATAGAGGTCCTAGCCACAACCTGGTGGAACTATCCTCACAACGAATATAGCGATAAAGACAAAATTATAAAGGATGATCGCATTTCTTCTATATGTTAGTAAAAGGGTACAATATTCTTCACTGTAAGCATCAGTAATTTGTTGTTTTTTTGTTTTTAATACGTTTTAATTGCAGTACTACCCCAATTCGATCATCTGTTAACTTAACAAACACCATATCGAGATTTACTAATTTAAAATTCTTATTCAATTCTTGCAAGTAATTATTGGTAAATAATAAAGACTATTGGACAAAGACTTTCAGGAAATGTGATCACGCAACGATTTCACTAAAAATAATAGTTATAATAATAATAATTATAGAAACGAACAACTTTGGATCACTCAGCTGATTCGCACACACCTGTTAGCTGAGAATATAATTATAAGTAAGCCATCTTAGCTAGGTAATTCCAGTTAAAGCTCCCACTTAGGTCATACATCATTAAAAAATTTAAATTTTAAATTGTTCTAGCGAACGTTGTTCAGAAATATTCATTGCATAATGTATCGATTGATCTCCTAGACGTAAATCAATCAGTCTTTAAACAATCTGTAAACCCACATTTTTTAATGGGACAATCGATCGTTGAATGAATTTGAATGGAACAAAATTAGGCAATGATAATTGGCTGATTTTGATGCAGATAAGGGAACTGGTTTGAGTTAATTAAATATTATGTGAGCTTTAACAGGAAGTAATTTGGCTGATATCAAATTAACTTAATACAGGAAAGAATTAACTCATAAAAAAAAAAAAAGAAAAAAAAAAGAAAAAAAAAAACATTTATATGCAGGAATTCCATCATCAAGATACCTAGTCTAGTGTGTTAAGGAAATGAAACACCCTTGAAAGTTGACAGATATAAGTATATAATTCACAAAATATTACAAACCGAATAAGTAATACGACATGAATGTGTGAGATATGAAGTGTATCACTTTCAATTGGTGGAAGGGAGAGACTCCACCAGAATTGTACAAAAGCTATTTCGTTGTGGATGAAAATGTCAATTGATTTGCCTGATGAACGAATGATATAATCTAGATGTGATGAAATAAAAAAATCTTACCAATTCTTGTGTATGATTCTTAAAGTCATACACGCATCGTGATAGTTTTCAACGAACCGCAATGAATGGGAATCTAATGAAATAAGGAAAAACTAAGTGTGCTTAGTGTCAGGGTGAAGTTGTGCTTGTATTAAGAGCTAGTGCAAGTGTATGAGGATTGATTGAAAAAATACTGTGTCTGTATTGTCCTGAAGTTTTTTCCCAAAATAAATTCTATCAATTCTATGAATTATAAACAAATTTATGTCATCGATCAAGGTTTGGTGCGTCATAACTTCAACGGGTAAACTTCTAGAAATACGCGAACGACTTAGGTATAATAATTGTTGTGTATAACCAAAATATTCTGTTTCCTAATTTGTAAACTGTTTTTTTTTTTTTTTTTTTTTTTCTTTTTCTTTTTTCTTTTTTCTTTCCTTATTTTTTCTTCTTCTTATTTTTTTTAGTTTTCTTCAGATTTTTCATATATTTATCGTATTATATCGATCCCCGTAAGTCGCCCCCCACCCCCCAACCCCATGCCGCAGCAGCAGACCCACGTTTCTTCGATTCACTTCAGATTTATTTTATCCGAATCTCTGTGCACTCTTTTGGCCGGTGGTTCTTCCATCTGAAATTAATTTCAATTAACATATTTCATTCGACACACTCTCCGTTGTCAAGTTGATGATTAGCTTTCATTGCAGTATTTATCGTATCTCATACTATACCTCATCCTCTAATCCAGGAAGTTGAATCCTAGTCTCTGATGCTTCCGCAGGCTAAAAAATAATTCCAGTGATACTTTTAGATTATGAAAACAATTAATGAGCGAGAACCAACAGTTGTTACATAAAAAGTATACACAGAGTGCAATATAACACTGTGTTTGTTCACCCAAATACTGCAAAATTACTAAATCTTATCTATCTGAACAAAAAGTTGATCAGAATTTTGATATTCAAACCATTACGTGCTATTCTATAAAACAGAACAAAGTCCTACCTAAAATATAAAGATTCTAATGCTAGCTAACAATATACCATATAATGACCGCGAATTTTATTCGACATAATGTATTACCTGTGCATCAATACATTCCATTTCTCCACTTTGCAGCTTGAAACGATAGAGTAACGTTGTGTATATGATATAATGTATATTTTGAGTAGGATAACAACTATTCACAAATTTTTAATAGAGTCTTTGCCTCCCAAATGCATTGGGAGGTATATTATGTAGCACACAACTTGGCTTTGTAGCATATCGCATTACTGCTTAATTGGATCATAATTTAAAAAAAAACATTTCTATGCTCCGCATACAGCATAGAAAATTTTTGTAGAAACAAATTTAATATCATGATCAATAAAGTTTTTAAATAAACGAAATTTACTATGATAAAAATTGGGATTACTTTATTTGGGTCATATAATGAAAGCTGTTAGATAAAATTGAATATTGTTTGATATAAGAAAAAGATATATGCACAAAAAATGACTCACTCTGGCGTCTGTTTCGTTAGGTCCAATGCCCACTTCTTTTTGCTGTTTAGTTTTGGTCCTACGTTGGGGCCTGTCGTTACCCAAGTGTGTATTATGCAGTAGACCTTTCCCCTTGGGGCTGGACATGTTTATTTGCATATCGGTAGGTAGATAACTTTTAGTGTTTGCTAACAGCTCGTCAGCTCTCTTGAAATACATTGTAGGAATGCGTGTTTCGCTTGGGAACTCTTTCAAGTCAAAATTAGTCGTCTTTGTGAATATAACGTTCATCGCTAGATCACACACCGCCCATAATTTCTATAATACAGATTATAATAGGTCAGAAATAACTTGAAACAAATGAGAAATGAATATAAACGTTAATGATTTTCTCACATAGTTGACATTGTCATCTTCAGGTTTAAGGGCATCCTTGTGACTCTTCATTCGTTCAACAAGGTTCTTGTAGAATCCGTAACAATAGAATTCATTTTTGGTTATCAGGGGCTCGAGGATATACCAAAGACACTGCTGTATGATTTTCAGTTGGCTCGAGTCGCTATTGTTTGTGAATTCAGGATCGTGGGCCAGAATTGGTACCGCAAATACCAGCATGTAGTCAGGCAGAATGTGGGGTAGTTGACCTGTATTTCAATCAGATAATGTAATCAATTAATCTTCTATAGTTAGAATATTAGATCTCTTATCTTTGAATGAATAAAAATGAGGAGAACTCTAAGGCCTGTAAGTATCATTAATTATTTCTACACAGCTAGTCTGCTTACCCATAGCTTTTTCAACAGTTCCCAATGATAATGTCTTGACATAGTCTCTTCGCTTGTTGATATCTGTCTGCATATATGTTTTCAACAAATATTTCAATCTCTTGTCTTGCTCTTTGCCAGCGAGAGCGTAATACCCCATAAAATCTAGGGGTAAACATTTATTTGGTATTCCTCTGCCAAGACCTTTGTGCAGTTTACCTCCAAAAGCTTCTCTGACCTGCGGAACTTCGTCCTGTAGAAAAAGTAAAAAAAAGAAACAAAAAAACATTTGATATTTAATAATTGAATATTTGATTTCTGATTGACTTTTTGACTATGTAATTAATAAACTTACCACCATAAGCTGAGATAAATTGTAGAATTGTTCAGCTGTAAACTGATCGCCAACTCCTTTTTGTTCGCATATCTTAAGCATCGAACAACCGGCTTGCAATCTCAACCAGCTCATTTCGGCTCTGCTTAATCTACCTTGTTGTAAAAGGTCGCCTTTATTCACTACAAATGCATTAAGCATTCTGAATGTCTTTTGGGCAGAAAGAACATCAGTCTTAAGTCCCAACAGCCACCTAGCCATACATTTCAATGCTTCTAATCGGCAGCGTGTCTCCTCAGGTAGTTGTTCTTCCCTACACCAGTCTCCTTCGATCATATCAGTTGTCTGTTCGCTGTTCTCTTTAACCAGCAGCTCTTTTACAATCTGTAAGTTAGAAGAGTTATAAATTGAGAAGGCTCTCTATCATTCATGATGAATTAGAAGAGTTATAGTTAACAACACTTTGTGAAGTATTGATTTAAAAGTCAATTTGATCCAACTTACCTTTCTGGATACCATGTTTTTTATTTGTATTTGATATTTGTCAGGCAAATTGTAAGCGATATGTCCGAGAGTAACAATCGATGTCCGGTAATGTATTGAAGATGGGGTAAGTGTGTTTTTGATCCTTTCGATGATTTCGGGAAATATGGAATCGTGAATATTAGCCATGTTGACGAACAAGCACCTAATAGCTTGTTTAGCTTGTTTCGGTGTGCCAGTTTCAGCGAACGTTTTACACAACGGTACCATAAGATTCATTATATCAGGTGCGACTTCTGAGAGTGATTTGTATTTTCCCAAAAACGTGAATATTGAAAGAACCAAAGGCGCCACCATTTCATCATCCAACTCCAGTAAGTTTACCAAACGCTTTAGTATGTCGGCGTGAAGAAAGTGCGGACCGAAGACAAACGATAACATCTGAAAAAAATTTACAAAATATAAGGAATTGTAGTCAAATGAAATTTTCAAACAAGAGAAATAGAGACGTAATCATTTAAATCATTTACCACAAGTAATCTCAGCCCTTTTTCGCCAGCGTTATTTGGATTCAGTCCGACTTCTTCAATTACATTGCCTCCTTTCAAGCAGTCCAATACATAGCCGATTAATACCTGAAATAAAAAGGGAATTATAAAGATTAAATTCGATAGTTGAAACACATGGTTCAAGTATTTCAGATTCATTTACCCGAATTGCTTCTTCGTCAATCATTACAGAGCTCACTCTCTCCAAAAGCATTTTGATGGTATTGTAATAGAGATTGGTCATAACGGGCTGCCCTAACTTCTTCAAGACTAAGCTAGTTGTCTCTGCACATTCTTTACATGTAACATTTGGTTGAACAATGGTTTCCATGCCTTGTAGCAACGCCGGTTCCTTTTTCATGTGAACGCTGAATTTTTGTAAGAATTCCTGTACTTTCATAGGATCTGGGAGAAAGCGTGATATTTGCAAGATCTTGTTCATCAATTCACGGTCCCTGCTAGGAGATTCTGGTTTCTTTATTATGTCCACCCATTCGACTACCGATCTCCTCACACTGTTGAGAGAAAATATCAAATGAAATACACACAGAGATAATCTGAAAGTTTAAAGGCTTGAGAACACTATTTAGGTAATTATATATAATAATACTCACGCTAGTTGATGCTTTTGCAACTCGACAAAAGCTTTAGATGCATGATCGTCGATAGTTCCTAACAAGTGATATAACTTTTTCATTCTTTCTTCGGGGGTGAGTTGATACGGCACTAAACATGTGTTGAGTAGTCTTTCAACAAGTAATCTGTCCTCCATTCCAGCCATGTAATAGCCGTGTAAGATTTTGTCCTTTATCCAAGTAACTGCTTTCTTTGTGGCTTGCGGGACGTCCGCGTCGTTCAGATGCTTTTTATAGATCATAGCCAAGCCTGACATAGCTTCTTTTCGAATTTTGAACTGTGAACAAAGTGCAATTCATTAGCAATGCAAATATTTCAAACATTGTGAATTATAAATAAGGATCTCACAGTTTCTCTACGTGCTTTTACCTTCTTGTCCAATGTTCGTTCCTTCACAAATTCTAGTAGATCTTCACTGTCGGATACGACTTCAAAGTCTCTTCTTGCTGTAGTTACGATAGCCATGACGACTTCGTACCTCACACTTTCGTCCGCGTCATGTTGCCTCAGTTTTAATGTATCAGTAATGTCTTTTCTGAGCTCAGGATGATTCAGTAAGAAATGCATTGAATACTGAACACATTTTATGCGAATTGATACGCTTATGTCGTTAAATCTACCTAGAAATGCTCGCCACAATTGTGTGTGCTGCATGGCTAGCTGTGAACCTTTTTCAGAAAACATTCTAGCGAGTAACGCCACTGCCCCTAATCTCTCATTCTCTAAAGATGACTTGAGTTTACATTCTAACTGGGGAAGGACGGATAGTAATACGCTTGGACAAATGTGATTCAGTTCGTAAATTAAATCGTAAACTTTTTTGCAAATTTGTAGACCTTTCTCTTCCTTTCCAAGAATGAGTACGTGATTAAAAAACTGAAATGTAACATAATTGCATTGTATAGATGTTACGAAAGAGTTATACAATATACAGATTCTAGCCAAGATTTACTTACCGCTTGAATATAAGGTTCTAAAGTGTCGCTGCACTTAATCACGAGCTCTTTTGCTAACAAGTAAGCATTTTTCTTTTGAGTTTTATTCGGTTCTACAATATTCATTAGAATTATATCCAACAGCTCATTTCCAACGATATCTGATTCTGTTATTAGTGGGCACAATACGTCCAACATAAAGCTTTTCACTTTTCCTGAATGCTCGTCGCTAGAAAGATAATTTAATGAAACGTTAATGAAACTTGATTTATAAAGGTTGTTCAAAATGATGTATCAATTGTTATAAAATGCAATCGGATTTGATTATATTCAATACTTTAATCCTTAGGTATGAATAAAGTTAAAAATTCATGATATCATTACTCACTTAACTATCTTGAACATTAGTGAAAATAGGGCGCAGAATATTTCTTGACAATCTTCCAGTTCAAAGCACATATTGAAAGATTTCACATACGCCAAATTTTCAAGCAAGTAAAAGTACCGTTTAAAGGCCGGATCTTTTGGATCTTTTAAACCTGATAATTGCTTGATGAGGAATAAAAATATTGTCTTCACCTATTAAAATAAAGAATAATTGAATACAGATATTTGTGAATTAAACAACTTAGTCATCGTTGCATGAAGAGTAGAGTATAATGAATGGTGGATATCTTCCTTTCTTAAACTTGTAAAAATTTGTATCGACACGAAACTCAAACTCTAAATTTCAATGGTAATATTCTATGGAGAGTTTTCGTTCAGGATAGCTTTTTTTATCGTCGATGTATTTACCTGTTCGGCGTCTTTGTACGGAGCCTCAGGTGCATAAACTCTGAGAACGTCAGCAATGCAACAAGCGATTAATAGCTGTACGTCTTTGCTTTGGTGCATGAGGAAATGATCTTCAGCTAAATGTAAAGCCAACGGAATGTACTGCTGATACATTCCCTCATCCTGACCCATTGCTTGCAAGGTATGTGCCAAAGTCTGTTTGCCATATTAAGATGAAAATTAATTTGATAAATTATTATTGATGTAATTTTAAGTAAACAGAACTTCAATACGTTGAGAAGAAAATGTTTTCATGTAACGAAAATTACCTTGAGCCGCCTAATCAATTCATCTGGACCAAGATCCTCCGTAACGGATCTGCACCCCTGAGGGTAAACGATTTCTGACATTTTTTCCGCCTATGTTCGTCAAGTCTATTTAATAATCTTTCTTTTGTAAAAAGTAGCCTAAAACACCGTCCAAACTCTGCGAAAGATAACGTTGATAAAAATTTATTAGAATAGACCAGAAATTAGGAAAATTAATATAAAATAAATCGAATACAGATTGACTAACGTAAAATCAGAAACAAAATTTCGATTTTTAAGTGGTAACTTCTGGCCTCCTAAAGTTTTTCGAAGCAACCATCTTTCATGGATAATTTCTCACAAATTTTTGTTAATAATCGTCAAAACATGTTAAAAACTAACAAATGATTTGTTAATTTATATTTCGAATCTATTGGGCTCATAGGAACTTCTACAAGGGCTAGAAAAAGGTTAATAAAATTAGGATGCGACTACTGGAGGTAGAGAGTCAAAGAGAACAAAGAAGTGTAAAACACTGAAGACTCTGATGACATTATACTGAAAATTTTTAAGCTTAGTTACTAATTAAACAGCAAGACAAAGACTGCACACAGTTCATATCATTCAGTTTCTGCTTGTAATCTTAGACAATAGACTTTTGATAAAGAAACTATTTAGTGTTTCTAATTTCACTCTGAAATATGAGATCAAACTTGTAGACGTAGCTTAATCTAGGGAGAGTATAACTTGGGCTTGTATCTTGATATTGAAAGGACTAAGAATATATAAAACTAAATGGAAGATATTTGCGAAGCATCAAGTTGGTGATCATCATTAACCGATGTACTCGACTACCCATGTCCCTAATATTGATAGCTTTAGTTTTGGAGTGAGGTAAAAAATGCATATTTACGATCGACTATTTTCAGTTAGTAAAAAATACGCAGATTATAGGAGATTGAGGGAGATGCTGATTTCTGATTTATAGTCTTTTTAATGTAATAGGAAAAACTTGTAAAGGGGCACATTGCGAATATATGTTTTCTAGGTTATGTACGCTGCCCGTGAACGATCGCGGCACGTAGGTAAACAATAGTAATTTTTTTTAACAAATTAAGATTGATACTAGACTACAACGAGTTATGCGCGTTGTGTTAATACACCGATAATATATAATAATATGTAAATAATTACCTCAAGATATGCATAGACACCAAAACGCCTGACACTCAAAATATCAATAAAGCAAATATATCTGTCGAGACACACACGACACTGGCTTAGTTTTTGACGTGCGAAACACTATCCGTATCACATTAAGTGTTATACGAAAATACCAATGGTTTTAATAAATTTCACCGATATTTCACACACACTATGCATAATAAAACAGTTTAAACATACTCGTAAACGATGAAAAATTCAGTTTTGTAAACGGTTAACCGTGTCAAAGGACGCGACAGCGCATTCAATGCCGTGAAGTTACCTATGCATAGCCACGTAAGGAGGGCTTGTGATGAAAAGTCAAAATTGTCCAGTTATAAATATTTTGCGATAAAGATTTAAATAGTATGATACTAGATTTCCGATAATTCGGGCATATACATCTTAATAATGAATAAATATTTATTTATAATCTATGTAATTAGATTTATGAAAGGCGATTTATTCGTATTCGCAATATTATACTATAATTATTATATTGCTGGATGTCAATAGCAAACTACATTCATTCGATTGTACTACTTCTTCGACCTTTTTATATTTATCGGACATAAGTATTAAGCCGGATAATAAATATTGTTGATTTTACTAAATAATTATAGAATAAACTTGTCAGATTATATCCCGATAGATCAACAGGCATTAAAATATATTCAAAATTGTTACATTTTTTAACAAAATCGAAATTCCATAACAACATACGTCATCACAATCGAGATATCGATCGATAACCGAGAGGTTTCCGGCTCCCGGTCAAAACGTCGGAAACTCTTTCTTGTTGGACACGTGCGACGTCGTGTACGTATAACTGGTTCAGCGCTGATCAATTTTATCAATTTTAAATTGATCATCTCGACCGGAAAATAAACCGCAGCAATGGTAAGGATCTCTATTTATCCCCATAATCATAAATAAAATTATATTCCGCATTACCGATATCCAAGATTCTCAAATATATAGAAATATTAAAGTTGGGTTAGGTGGCGTCTGTCGATAGAACGATGCTGCTAATACAACCTCAAAGTGATATTCGCGTCATCGAAGATTTATCGCTGATTATTTATCTATGTAATAAATTTTGATTCTTTATTTCTACAATATCTAATATATTAATAAATTTACTATAGGCAAGTGTTAAGGCCGATAACCCCGAGAAACCTGGTCAGGAAACTGCACCTATCCATCGTATTCGCATTACTCTGACCTCCCGCAATGTCCGTTCCCTCGAAAAAGGTAAATATAAAGAAAAATTCAAATTTATTTTATTTCAAATAATTCCAAAATTAAAATTAATATTCATATTCTAATGAATAATTTTGATTGAATTTTTTTTTTTTTTTTTTTTCAGTTTGCACAGAACTGATCACCGGAGCTAAGAAACAGAAGTTGAAGGTGAAAGGACCGGTCAGAATGCCGACAAAAATTCTTAGAATTACAACCCGTAAAACACCTTGTGGTGAGGGTTCTAAGACTTGGGATAGATTCCAGATGCGTATACATAAAAGAGTCATCGATCTTTACTCTCCGTCTGAAATCGTCAAGCAAATCACCAGCATCTCTATCGAACCTGGTGTAGAAGTTGAGGTCACCATTGCCGACGAATAGACCATTTATATAAAGAACAAAATGTTTTAATAAAAATGGAAAAACAATGAAAATCTATCTATCAATTTCTTTACCCTTCTCTATCATTAATTAGTCAGATTCGTTGCAAACTTAGAAAACAAATAAAAGATTTGAATAATAATGGCTTAACTATTTAATGAAAGTATATTCTTTTTTTTATTCAGCAAAAGCAGGGTCTCTGATGTTTTTTAAAAATAGTTTTTAATCATAATTAATTAAAGGCTGTAGCCAACGTGGGATTAGGATGATTAAATATTGAGTAAAGTAAATTCAAAGTACAATTGTTGTATAGCATTTGTTGAATTTATTTGTAAAATTGTGTATTATAACGTCAATTGAAGATGTTATATATTTAATGAAGTTGTGTGGTACACATAGCCTGATAGGGGAAGAAGAGTACCAATCCATTATACATGTAGATAGAAAATCCATGTGTTGGTTTGTTGATTAGTCATCCTCCTGAGACTCGTCGCCAGCCTTTACTGCATCCTCACCCTCACCCTCGCCCTCACCGCCGCTGAAATCACCCATTCCTTCGACCTCTTCTTCATCGTCATCACCCGCTACTTCTGCGTTTTCTAATTCAGCACGCTCCATTTGTCTTGCTAGTTCAGCTTCGTCAGTTGCAGTCACAACTTTAGGCTGAAAAAAAAAGAACGTAATAAGTAAAGAAAAGTTTGTCAATACATAAAACTTGCTATAAGTGTGGTATATCATAGCTTACAGCCATTTGAATGTCGAATACACCTCCCAGCGATGTAATTTTTTCCTTAATCACCTCGATGGCGTCTAACAGTGCTTTTAAGCCGTCTGTTTTCTCAGGTGTTGACGTTGTCATGACTAGAATATAAGCAAATAAAAACTTAATCAGTTAATCGATGAGTAAATGCACAGTGTAACATAATCTGATTGTCAATTTATAATTCAAATTTGGTAAATTGATTGACTGAGATAATTAGATGCGTACCATACAATGGAGGGGCAATTAGATTTATTTTTATTGGCAATTCTTCGGTTGATAGAGCCAAACCAGCTTTCAAAGCAGTTTTTACAGCATCTATTCCCTCATAGCCGTAGCAAGCGACTTCAACATCAGCCCTAATCTTAACGGCTTGAGATGTAAGTTTGCGTTTGATATTGTTCAACAATACTTCTTTAGTGTGATCGTCCAATCCACACTCAGCCAAGATAGAGGGATCCCTGAAAACGAATTAGTGTTATTTTCGGCTACTCAGTTGTAGCTGGAAATATGAAAGTTACAAGAATCTTGTTCTTTATTCTTTTGTACTTACAATACTGATTGTTTGAAAAAATCGTAGGCAGAAGCCTTTTGCTTTTTGTATTTGTCCTCAAAATACCAAGCGGTCTTTGTATACAATTCTTCCAACTGTTCGTCGCTATCGTAATGCAGCAACTCTGCCACGTGTCGCAGGATTGAATTCACTGCTTTTGCTTTGGCAAATCTTTCTGTGCATTTTTCTACGTCTTCTGCAGACACTCGTCGCTTGCTAAGATCAATGTATCCTAAAATTAAGGAAATCAACAGTTGAATTCAATCTTTGAATCTTCAGTACTGCTAAATACACCAAAATAACATTCAGACATATCTTATCGCCCGAATAACATTTGAAATAAGTACAGGTGGCCAGGATAAGTAATACGCACCTTTGTCTTTGTCAACTCGAATAACGACAACTGGTTCCGTTTTACCAACTCTAATGAGTTTATTAATTGAACGAATACGTCGCCTGGACAATTCTGAGAGAAGGATCATGCCCTCGATGTTATTGTATTCAAGGAGGTGGACATAAGCCCCCATTTCAGCTATGCTACGTACATTGACCATAACAACATCTTCAACTTCGGGATATTTCTCCTTATAAAATCGACACGATAACACCATCTTGCCTATGAAAAAAAAGGCGGATGTTTAATCTGTAGAATATTTATGTAAAAAAGCGTAAGAAGTTGATTTAGAATTGAGTTGTGTCCACGAAATGTTGATTGATCGAATCACGAAATTTTTACGGAAAATAATTTTTAGATTACCTAGTTTAAGTGCGGAAGATTATTTTTTGCACATAGATGTGGTGAAGTTATAGAAAAGGTAATAATACAGTCGGTTTTTTGATAAAACAATATCGGAACAATTAGCCGATAGTAAACTAGGTTAGCTTTTAGGTTAACTCGATGAAATATCTAAGAACTACATATATAACGATTATTTAATTACCTTAATTGTGCTGCACCTACAAAAATAGAAATAGGGATAACTAACGCGTTGATAAATTCACTCAATACGATAGAATCTATATTAAATATGCTAATAATCCATGTGCAATCTTGAGTTCATTTCCAGACGGGCTGATGAAAGAGGCAAACAGCAACTCTCAACCTGCAGAGTCAAATACGTCACTAGCGTCACTGCATAATCTACCTATTCGTATTATCATTTAATACGTTGACTGAATATTCTTAAAGACGGTTCCCCTTATGGGACCTTGTGAGCCGGCAAAGTGGGCTCAAAGTGGGCTTGGGGATTGAAAAGTGCCCGAAGTTACCGACTGAAATAGCATTGCAGTATATCTATAGTGTACGAATATATAGATATACTGCAATGTTAATTCGGTCGGTAACTTCGGGCACTCTTCAATCCCCAAGCCCACTTCAAGCCCACTTGGTCGGCTCACGGAATAACCCAGGGTGAGCTGTCTTTAGAATACTCAGTCAACGTTTAATATTACAAAACGAAAAATTGTTTATTTAAAGGCATATTTTTCAGCATAGAATCTTAGTACCTAATTAATTATATAATGTGTCTATGTTAATTTATCTATTTGTTGTAAAAATAAATTCTCATTTTATTTCATTTCAAATGACATCAGTTCAATCCACGTGCGAAGAACGAACTTCGTTCTTCGTACGCCCTGCATCAACCGGAAGTCCACTGTCCAACGAAGTCAATAGAACTTGAATCGCTTTTTAACGCTTTATTGAAAATGTAGAGATTCTATATTATGTATAACCGATGAAAAAAATATTTATGTAGATTTTTATATAGTCGATTTTAATTCATTCTTCAATCATGCTGAATTAAATATATGTATACTTCGCGAAATATTAACTAAAGAATTCGTCTGATTTATTTACGGCTATAATAATCGAATCCGAAATAGTAAAATAGTCAATTAATTATTTAATTAATTCTCTAAAAACGCATATTGATGTAAAAATCATACGCTGAAACGTATATGAATTTTAAAGTACAAATTAGCGCTGTACGTGGCGCACGAAGCTAGCGTGTCAAGACCAAAGAGCTCATCTGACACATGACACGACTAGTCTACAATGACAATCGTTTTCGTGGTTTATCGGAAACTCACGATGCGTTTTGCAGGTTAGAAAACATCATAAAATGTCAACATGTAAAGATTAATAGTGTATAAATTCCGTTTGAACCGATGTTAAAAATAAAGTTGTGTAATTAAAACTCGGTATAATTTGATTAAATAAAAGGTTATAAATAAATAAAAAATCGCAAATGCCTCTGGTAGCAAGAAACTGTCCGCACATAGCGAAACACGGTGACCTGTCAGTCCTCGAATCATTAGTTACGCAAAAAGATAAATTTTCTAAATGTAACGAGTGCGATAATGACGGACCAAATTTATGGTTCTGTTTACATCCAGATTGCAGGTGGGTAGGATGTTCAACAGTAAATTTAGACCACAGCATAACCCATAATAAAAATTTTCCAAATCATTGCGCTCACATAAATCTATCGACGGAAAGAATCTGGTGCTACACTTGCGAGCACGAAGTATTAGTCATGTACATACCCTCTCCAACTCTATCGCCGATAACAAAAGAGGCTAAATCAACGTCTAACAAATTTTCTGGCGACGCGTCTGGCAATACACCGTCAAAACCCGAACACTCGGATCCCCAACAGTCCCTAATTCACAAGTTTGGTAGAACTGGCGGCAATCGAATCGACTGGGAAAAGGGTGTTCTCACTTATGAAAAATCCGGAGATTCTCCGGACAGCACAGACTCTGATGACAGCAAAGATATCGCTGGTAAACCCAAGGGTCTAGTCGGTTTACAAAATATCGGTAACACGTGTTACATGAATGCGGCACTTCAGGCTCTGTCCAATGTCCCACCGCTTACACAATTCTTTATGGAATGCGGCCTGATCGTCAATTGTATACTTAAAGATCGCAAGCCAGGTTTAAGTCTTAGCTATTTGAACCTGGTTAGTGAAATGTGGAACAAAAAGACGAGAGGGTACGTGGTTCCTCACAGTATATTGTATTGGATAAGAACTGTGCATCCGATGTTCAGGGGATACCATCAGCATGATACACAAGAGTTTTTGAGATGTTTTATGGACCAGTTACACGAGGAGTTAAAGGAGCACATTGAAGATGATAAGGATAATTTATTGAGATTAAAAGGGTTTGGAGAACAGTCTTCGGACGAAGATGACGCGGAAATTGACGGGACTGGCTCCAGCCAATCAGACGCTGAATATGAGACCTGTGATTCTGGGGTGAGCGAACAGAGTTCGTTGAGCGACGAGGGAGAGAGAGGAACTAAAAGGAGATACTATAGACTATCGCAGTCTGAAAAATTGCGAAATAAATTCGCCAATAGAAGCATGAAGAAGTCAACTGGCGACGAAACTTTTTCTCAAAATCAAAGGTCGACGCCAAACTCGCCGACTAAACATCGCACTAAAAAACCAATGAAAACAAGGAGCATTATTAGCGATATATTCGACGGTAAACTTCTGAGCAATGTACAGTGCTTGACTTGCGATAGGGTTTCTACAAGGGTTGAAACTTTCCAAGATTTATCATTGCCAATTCCTAGCAGAGATCATATAGACATGTTGCATCAGGGATCGCTTACTCCTCAAAAAGCTGGTCCATGTTCGGACGTTGTTTATGTTACTAATCAGTCTGGCTGGGTCTCTTGGTTCTGGCAATGGATGCGATCTTGGTTTTGGGGTCCGGTAGTTAGTCTGCACGATTGTCTCTCAGCATTTTTTAGCGCCGATGAATTGAAGGGAGACAATATGTACAGCTGTGAAAAATGCAACAAACTCCGTAATGGCATAAAGTTTTCAAAGGTTTTAGAACTCCCTGAGATTCTTTGTGTACATTTGAAGAGATTTCGTCACGAGCTAATGTTCAGTTCAAAGATTGCCAACTATGTATCTTTTCCGCTAGATGGCTTGGACATGAGGCCATATATGCACAAGGAATGCGTGTCCAAAGTGACCACTTATGACCTAATATCTGTAATTTGTCATCATGGAACTGCCGGAGGTGGTCATTACACTTGTTATGCTTTAAACTCAGCCGTAAACCAATGGTTTGAGTTTGACGATCAATGTGTCACTCAGGTATCCCCTGAGACAGTAAAAAACTGCGAGGCTTATGTACTGTTTTACAAGAAATCATCACCTGAAATGAATCAGTTGAGAGAAAAGACTGTCGAACTAATGGAGATATCAGCCCTAGAGGTGTCTCATTTCAACTTCTTTGTATCACGACAGTGGATAAACAGGTTCAACACTTTCTCAGAACCAGGACCGATCGATAATTCTGATTTCCTCTGTGCTCACGGTGGAGTTAATCCATCCAGAGCACAATTTGTTGATAAAATCAGTATGCCAATTCCGCAAGATGTTTGGGAGTATCTTTACGACAAGTAGGTATTCACTGGTCATTCATTTTCTCAGCTTTTTCTCAACAAATGTTTTCTCTTTTCAGATTTGGCGGCGGTCCAGCTTGCACACATCTCTACGAATGCCCTATTTGTGAAGAAAAGCACGAATCTTTGCAGAAACGAATGCGATATGAAATGGAAGTTTTTCAACGACTGAATCATGGCGTCGATAATCCTCCGGCTATATATGCTCTTGCTATGGCCTGGCTACGCCAATGGCAGAGCTTTGTTAGAGGGAAGGAAACGCAGCCGCCAGGACCTATTGACAACACTTCAATCATAGTCAATAAAAATGGCCAAAATGTTCTGAAAGCTGGTAAAATTTTATTTATAATGCGTCTTTTTAGTCTTTTTAGGATATGAACAGGATAGTCTTCGGTTTTTGTGCTAAAAACATGTTGTACTTGACGGAATTCTTTGAGCTTAGTCAATTTTATGATTTATAATGAGTTTAATATAGACATGTGTTTGGGGAACTAAAATTGTTCTTTAATTTATAACAGGTTCAGATTCGGCGCAGATATCTGAAGAACTTTGGCAATTTTTCTTGAATAATTATGGCGGCGGACCAGAATTAATGTTGCATTCCTGTCAGCGACCAGCAACAACACAGCCAAATGTTACCCAACATTCCACTTCTAATCCAAATTTAATTGAACAAAATTCCAAAGTCAATCGGCAAGATGCTAAGTCGAATAAGATAACTGGGACTAGAAGCTCGGAGACTGTTACGCACCAAGGTAATGCAGTGGATAGTATTATACCGGATAGCGATTCCCATCAAACACAAGGTGACGCAAGTTTGTAAAGAGTTTTAAGAAAGAAAAAAAGTTTCCTGCTTTATTTTTATTGAAATAAAATTTGAAAATTTAAAATTGAAAGCGAAAATTGAAATTAAAATTATCAATATTTTTAATACAATAAATTGTTCAAAGATACAGCCAGTATAATAAAAAAAAAAAAAAAAAAAAAACAAAGAAAGAAAAAAAATACATTATACAACTTTAATTATTAATCCGAATAGTGTATGGGTTTAAGATACTGTATACATGTTGGAGTTCTTTAAAGTGAAAGTATTTTTTTAAATTATAACATTAATTGGTTCATACCTAGTTATTTCTAGAATTCATTATAGAGAAGTGATGTTCTTTATTTTCTTCAGATTTCATTTTAAATTAAATTTGCATTTAGATTAAAAGTTCTTTTAATTTTTCGAATTTTAATCGAAACTATTACAAGCATTACCAATGATAACGAGTACACAAAACGTAAGTAAATGATAGAAACTAGCTAAAAAAAAAAAAAAAAAAAAAAAGAAAAAGAGAAAAAAAAAAAAAAAAATTGAGAAATTTATTTATGATATAATTTAGTTTAGGAAAACTAATTTTATTGTGAAAAAAAAAAAAACGGTGTTAAGCTCTTCTGCACAAGTGCGGCTATGTCGATAAATAATGAATAACTCTTTTTTCTACTCGGCAATAAGCTAACTACCAAAATTTCTAATTATATTATATATATTATCATAATGTTGTTATGTTACGTAAAAAGAGGTACAGACTGTTACCCAATAAATATTTTCACTGTACCTCATTATTAGTCATTATATTATGGTATTTGGTAGGGTAAACATAAATTTCATTGGTTTTGATTTTTATTTCTTTATTGTTGTTGTTGTTGTTCCGAAATTTAAATAAATTTCTGCGAACCTCATTAAATTCAGTTTAAAATAATAAATCATTCCTGGTTTGTGTGAAATTATTAATTAATAAATTTTATTGCAATTGTGATTGTGATTGCATTCATGCACCTGATGCCTCGAGATGCAAGTGATAATCGGTAAGGCTGCTTTAGGGGGGAAAGGCGTTTTCTAACAGAAAATAAAACAAAGTATAGAATTTGAATTCGTTTAATTTTCATATTTTAGTTAGTATAATTATTCATTTTCATTAAGGCCTGATCCTTTTTCTCCTTTAGTTTTCGGAAGAAATAGAGTAAATTACGTGAAACTACGTTTAGAATTAAAAAAAAAAAAAAAAAAAAAAAATACGTTATTAACAAATCATGTGAATTTTCTTCATATTATTTTATTATTCTTATTCCAAGGAAATGTAACGAAAATACAATCAATAATGATAACGTTAAACTGCAACGTTTATGAGAGTTTAACCAATTACCACAATATTATTGGAATAACTGTTATTGTATAGATCAATTTTGTCAATGAATGTCGTTAATCTATATATATAGAAATTTTGAAAGAATCACTGTGCATCGTGACTGTGTAACATTTTTATTTAATATACAATTCTGAATGGTTATTATTATCATAAATTGATATTGTAAGTAATAAGTGAATAATAATTAATGAATTAAATAAATAAATAAATAGTGATATATCGTATTTTATAAATACATATATATGTATAAATATATACGTGAAGTAGTGGGTGGGTGGCTGGGATCCCACTCTGACAATGAAAAGAATTGTAAGTTTATTATTGATTATTAATAAACATTATACATATTATGTACCATACATAAAATATTAAATAAACAAATGGGTTTCATTATTTATTCAAATTCTCTCTCTCTTCTTTTATTCTTTCTCTATTTTGCCTACACTTCTAGAAAAAAAAAAAATAAAATAAAACATTGCATTCGTAAAATTTTTCGCATTCAAAGGATTTGCGATTCGCTATTTTCATTTCGACTCAGCGCTTGCGTTCCTCTAGTTCGCGCGAAGTCTTGCGCGCAAGACGCGCAGCTTTGGTCTAGTATGGACCGCATTGATCGAGCCGGACGCCATCGAGGGATGCTGCCACTCCGATCCCAATCCCTAAACACAGACACACCACCCCCAGTCAATGCCGCGATTCAAAATTCGAGATTGAAGACTTCTTACTCGTAATAGAAAATAGCTAATAGCCATGCGGTTTCGCACCAGCACTTAGCTATAGACTTTATTTTATTTAAATAAAGTTTTTTAAATAAGTGCCTAAGTCATTTATATTAATTTATAGTGCGATATATTAGAAATCACTATATTATATAGTCAAGGCTGGTGAGATACCGTATACACCGTTCAGTGCTTCAAGCTGTAATTCTTTGACGAAAGATTCTGATAAGTAAGCCCCATTATATTATATACTATATTTAAAAATTATTTAAATCAATGTCTTTTTTTTTTTTTTTTTTTAATTTTTTTTCTATTCTATTTCCAACTTTAGCTTATCTTCCTGTTGAATCCAAAGATATGTAATTGCTTACGTAAATGTATATATTATTTTATTACGATCCATGTTTATTAGCCCTTTTCTAAATCAATGATCCGATTGATATCTTGTACTGGATAATACAGTTAAACTTATAATATAGTAATGCTTTTTAAATTGCTTTAAAAATTGTATACGATCGTGTAGTATAGACACGGAATTTCAATTTTTCACATAAGCTCCAATAAGAGAGCTGTGAAATTACACGAGCATACATTCTCTGCTGAAATGAAAAATGTGGTATAGAATGTCCCTGACACCTATTCTTTTATTTTATTTTTTTATTCGGATAATCTTTACTCCAGATTGCATAAGTAAAGATGAATTTTTTAAATTTCTATAAAGTTTCGATTTTGTTATACGCTCGTGAGATCTAAAACCTTCGGCATCGCGCAGTGATATGATCCTGCCCATAATATGTATCTTCGTAAAATATGCTATCTGTTGCGATACGTATAATCATTGATCTTTTGATGCCGAGAACGACCTATATAAAAATATATGAGTTTTATAATGGAAATTTATTCGATAACTATAGTTATATATATGACAATAACTAGCCGGTAATCACGAGGTTGATTAATTGAAACGTGGATGCAGTGTTATACTTAACGATTATATCCACATTGTCTTCTATATAATCGTACTTCCATTATGTTGGAAATTCGAATTGGCTTCGGTATAGTTATTCGGATATTATAATCTACAGATATAAAGGACTTTCCTATATATAGATACAAGACCCCTTTCAAAGAATTTGTATGATAATTAAGATTGTGATACTTATTTTACCATTTAGACTTTAGACGTTGCGAGAAATTTTGAAAAACTTAATTACCTTATATCGAGCGCAAATTTAACACGATATATTTATTATGAAATTTCTCAGTAACAAGAATACGAAAAAGAAGAAATGGCCAATTTTCGGGGATTTTATATACCTCCCATTGGTGCGACCATCAACGTCGCTTGGGAGACCCTGAAGGCTAAATGGCCGGAAAACAGCCCATGTATGGAACTGATTCGTGGCACTGGCGGGGGTCAACCACAAGGTCAACAGAAAGAATTTGAGCAATTTAGCGAAGGTCAAGAAAACACAGAAATGACAGCAATGAACGGTGAACATCCTTACGCGGAACAGAGCAACGGAGCCGTTGCCGAAGACTCCTTCAGCTACCAACGTAGCAAGTGAGTTCTTCAAGCTAGACGATTCAAGATTCAGAGATTAAATACGATTTATATTACAATCTTCTATATCGTTTGATTATACCAAACGTATATTCCATCAATATAAATTTACAGCGATAAGCCGAGAGGCGGAAGTATGAGCAGCGGTGGCTTCAGCGAATATGATGACGGCGGGGAATTCGGGACTCCAGGAGTGAAGATCAACGAATGGCAAGCGGCTTGGAATATCACCAACGCGATTCAGGTAAGAATATACAAGCTGACGGAGAGATTTTCACAAAGACAGCAGGAATTTTGCAATTCCATTTTTGTATTTCGTAAATTCGCAGGGTATGTTCATCGTGAACCTACCATTCGCTGTTCTGCGTGGTGGATACTGGGCGATAGCCGCGATGGTTGGAATCGCATACATTTGTTGCTATACTGGTAAAATCCTAGTAGAATGTCTCTACGAGTTGGACCCAGCAACTGGTCAACGTGTCAGAGTGCGTGACTCCTACGTATCAATAGCAAAAGAGTGTTTTGGTCCCACATGGGGAGCAAGAGTAGTAAATATAGCGCAAATAATCGAGCTTTTGATGACTTGCATTCTCTACGTAGTTGTATGCGGCGATTTAATGATCGGTTCATTTCCCGAGGGAGCAATCGACACCAGAAGTTGGATGATGTTGATCGGTATATTCCTCATTCCGTTAGGGTTTCTCAAATCTTTGCACCACGTTTCGGTACTTAGTTTCTGGTGCACTATGGCCCATTTGCTAATAAACGCGATAATAGTCGGCTACTGTATCCTGGAGATCGGTGACTGGGGATGGTCGAAAGTCAAGTGGAGCATAGACATGAAAAACTTCCCAATATCGCTCGGTGTTATTGTCTTCAGTTACACGTCTCAGATATTTTTGCCTACATTAGAAGGAAACATGATTGATCGGTCAAAGTTTGACTGGATGATAAACTGGAGTCACATTGCAGCCGCAGCATTCAAATCGTTATTCGGATGGATCTGTTTCTTGACTTTTCAGACAGACACGCAACAAGTGATTACCAACAATCTTCATTCACCCAGCTTTAAGGGTCTCGTCAATTTTTGTCTTGTTATAAAAGCCGTCCTCTCTTATCCTCTGCCATATTACGCGGCCTGCGAACTCTTAGAGCGAGCTTTTTTCAGGGGTAGACCAAAGACGATATTCCCAACTATTTGGACCGTAGATCGAGAGCTTAAAGTTTGGGGATTGGCGTGGCGCGTTGGTGTTATAGTCTTCACCATTATGATGGCGATTTTTATTCCGCATTTTGGAATATTGATGGGATTTATTGGATCGTTTACTGGCACAATGTTGTCATTCATTTGGCCTTGCTATTTTCATTTAAAATTGAAAAGAAACTCTATGGAATGGGGCACCGTGGCCTACGACTGTTTCGTCATTTTTCTAGGTGTTTTATTCGCGGTTATTGGTGTTTATGATTCCGGATCGGCTCTGATTGAAGCGTTTGAAATCGGTCTACCGTTTTAGAGAATTTTAGATGATCTGTTTATTAGGATGTAAGGACACGCGACGTACACGAACATTTAGTCAGAATTAATTGAGACATACGCTAATACAGATCACAGACAAAAACACACATACATATCGATACTATTATATATTACTCTAGATCCAGAAGCAATGTTCTGTAATGACACCATATCAGAGTCATTTTTTGAGACTCGAAATTTCATCAACGAGTGGTATAAAAACAAATACCTGATTGCGTAGTAAATTGCAGAAAATAATAAGATATATATTATATTATATAGTTTCTGTAAAATCTTGTTTACAGCTTTTATGAGATTCTATAGCTTATACATATCTATACATATATATACTATATAACACACACACTATTAAACAGACAGTGATCGTGACAATATTCAAAAACGTATAAAATTAATGTCTTCCAATGTTGAAACTGTACAAGTATTACCCATTGTTGCGTAGGTTTCTGTATTTTATAAATTATAATTATATTATAATAACGATTAAAAATCTTCATTTTCACGTAGATGTTATACAAAAAGGTGCAAGGTGAGACAAAATAAGTCCTGCAGCTAATACCAATAATACGTGGCATTAATGGAAATCTTCATATATAGTAAAATCCTGATATTATTGGCAAAGGTTTCAAGCGATATAATAATTAACATATAGCAAACACGGATAACGACTTTTGTTGTTTCACTTTGTGAGTATATATATATTTAAATAATAGAGTATAAGCAGTTAGATATTTATATTTAAGTAATCCAATGTCTTCCAAACATCTAACATTAAAAAAAAGTTGGATTTTATTTCCACTCTTATGTTTATTTTTGAATAATTTTTCAATATATTGATGATGCATATTATATATATACAATTGCGTGCAGATATATATAATACTATAGGTATATATTATAACAATGATATATAGGTTCTTATTTAATGTTTACTGTTATCGTTCTTGTTATAATTATTATATACGGTGTAAAAAAACAAAACAAAACAAAAAAGATGGTTGCTTTACCTCGAGTTATTATAATGCTGGTTCAAATCAGAAGAGGATTTGTGTCTTTAAATATTAATATATATTGATCAGTTAATAATATGTCGAATCAAGTCTTCCAAAAAATGACAAAATGATATAATATAACACAGAATTCTTAATTGATAAAAATGATAATAATAATGATTAATATTAATAAACCGTGTAAACGTAAGAGTTAGTATAATATATTAAAATACAATCGTTTTTCATCGAGCAATATTTATGGGTCGCCTTTTAGGGGAAATTAATACATATATAATACCTTTATGAATACGTGTGGGAAAATAGAATAATTGACTAAATATATCAAGAAACTGGTTATCACAATTATTTATCAAAATATATTTGAATGTAGATAAAATAAAGTGAAAAACATACGGCAGAGAAGATTATGGTTCACGTTCAATAATGAACATAATGAATGAATGAATGATCTAATTTTACAACTGATCGCGACTCAGTTAATGCTTCGTGAATTACCGATTGTCTTATACTACCGTATATCATGTACGTATATGAGTGTAATATAATAATATTATAGAATTAAAAATGAAATAATAATAATAATAATAATAATAATAATAATAATAATAATAATAACTACTAACGAAGAGTTGTATTTGAAAACGCAAAAGGTGATTAACAAATCATATACCTATAGTAAAATATTTGTTATTTAGATTAAATCAACTTTTTTTTATGTTATAAACATATTTTTATGAATCTCCCGACAGTTATTAATTGTGTATAATTATTAATTATATACCTAGTATTTTTTAAATCAGTCTAAGACTTCACCTTGCGTTTTGAAATCGAATTCATCAATGTTATAGCTACATATATATATATAGATATAAACACATATGATGTAAAGGGCTTCCATATATTACAAAAAAAAAAAAAACAATAATATAAATATATATATATATACGATTGAAATTTTACCGTGGGGAATTGATAACAACTTTATGTAATGTATACATACATTTTAGAGTTTATAGAGCATCGAAACTATATAATTATAAATAAAATGTATGTCGACATAATTTATTTTTAAAACATCGACAATAATCATGAGCGTTAATGAGATGTGCCCTGGCTAATATACTATATGATATGTCTTTCCAAATATAGTCAATATATATTATATATGTATCACGCGCAAATCTTCGATACTCAGTACCAATAGGTATAACAATCGCGTACTTATACCTATACCTATATATATATATATATGTGAAAAAAAAATTATACAATATATATAGTATATATATAACAGGTGATACTTTCAATTTCTATCTATATATTATGTGCTTCCCGAAAATCAATTCTGTTTATATAGACCACTGTAATTTTATTTGTTATATTTTATTGACCATTATTCATATAATTAAGTAAAAGAAATCAATTAAAATCACGTATTAAATATACGATTGAAGAGTATGTTATGCTAGTTGATCATTTTTTCAGATTAGAATTGCTACATTATTTTCCTTAGTACTTATATATAGTAGTACGATTATATTTATTCGGAGGTGCGAAAGAAGAGAGAAAGAAAAAAAGATAAATACTTTCTCTCGCGAAATGCTGTTCACAAAGAAACAGAATATTGTCTAGAAATCAGTCATGCACCAGAAACGATCAATGGTTTCTTAAAACTCGTCTTATACGACAAATCATTCAGTTCACTAACCACCGTCAAGATGAAACTGCTGGTAAGTTGAATAGAGTTTAAACTCATAATCATTTCAACTGGATTTTAGTCAGAATTCCAGAAAATATCAGCTAGGATTGTGAATTACGAAATATTCACGCAAGAGTTAAATTCAAAATTTCCTAGTTTACGAATTTCGTTTATTTTACTTACCTCGAATACCCACAGCTTGACAGTTTTTTTTATTTTTATTTATTTTTTGATAACATTGCAGAGCAGAATGTATATCTTGCTGCTGTGTTGCAGTTTTATCACTTCATCTATATTCGCGAAAGAGTTGAATGACGATCATCAAGAAAAGTCAGGTAAAATAAGCAGGAATCAATCTAGTCGTAATAAATACTTCAATTTTTTTTTTTTATTAATCATAGATCGATCAAAGTGTCATCAGATGTGATTGATAATCACTTATAAACCAGAAATCCATAAAACTTATGCACATTAGGGTGTTAAAAAAAAAAAAAAAAAAAAAAAAATTAATTTTTCAAACACGCGCATCAAAATTTCGGTAAAGCATCTCAAATAGAATATCTCAGCCAAATATGAGCTCCTAATATTGATATTTAAAGGTGCCTATTTTATTTTTTCCATTTTGCATTTGAATAACATGTAAAAGAAATTCTGAAAATTTTTGAATTTTTTTTCTCGTCTATAAACATTGAGTCATAGGCGAATATCTCTTAATCGGTTAGAGTTGGGAAAATTCCATCCCAGTACTTTTTTATAGAGCGTGAAATTTCCTTTAAGAATATGTATTTAGATAGTTTAAAAATCGAGTCGTTTACGAGAAAAAAAAAAAAAATCAAAAATCTTAAGAATTTTTTTTACAAGTTATTCAAATGGAAAATGGAAAAAATAAAATCAAAACCTCTAAATATCAATATTGAGATCTCATATTTGGCTGAGATATTCTATTCGAGAAGCTCTACCGAAATTTTGGTGCGCGTTTAAAAAAGAAAAATTTTTTTTTTTTAACACCCTCATGTATATTTCTTTTTTCTTGATGAGATGCGACACATAGAAATAGTTTCGATTGATAATAATTTTTTTTCTTTTTTTTTTTTTATCACAGATGTTCCGCGAGTAAGAATCAAAGTATTTCGAGGACCAAACCAAGAAGAGAATGGCCAGACCTACGCATCTTGGGGGTACTGGGTGAAACAGCCAAGTGGAAAATAGAAATAAATACTAACAAATATTTCTATCAATACCTAGAATCACGTTTCAAATTTCTTTTGTATTTTTATTTCTCTTTCCCGTATGATATGAGAATTTTATCAAAAGAAATAGTTCAATTCATATTAAATTTTCGTTATTTATTCGATATAATTACACTTATATTACATTTTTATAACATTATATGTGTACACTGGTGAAGACTGGGCTTGATTAAGCTATGCCCATAATTTCCATCACTGAAGCATCAAATCCTCTGAAAAAAAATATCGTTATTTAATAATTGCAAATAAATAATGTCGACCTTTATTTTTTACCTACAAAACATTAGAACTTACTTAGATTTTATTTGATCACCTGGTACGTAGAATGGATTGCAAACTGCATTTGCATAGGCAGAGTGCAACTTTCTGAAAATCTGATAAGAAATTACAACTGTTATTATAGCTAGCCAATATAAATATGATATTGGTACTATTCTATTCTCTATTTGTGTTTAATTAATAATTAATAATAATCAACAAAGACCCTAAGAATAAAATTTTAACACAGATGCTGTACCATTCGCACTTCATTGTCTCGTAACGATGCGTTTGTAGATTGCAGTACAACGATGAATTTAATTTTTGTATTTGTGGCATATCCAAATCTGAAAATTTACATTGAATAAATTCAGTCACAAAGTAATTGAGGAATTAATTTTAATCTCGAATTTTGTTTCGATGAGTAAGAAATGAAGGTATCTGAAAAATAATATATTCACGTTTATATTCTATCAACATATTCAAAATTACATTTTGTGTTCCTCGGTTGAGAATAACAATCCCAAAAAAAGTTCTCTGACATCAGCTGCCATCTTATTTCCAGTGTTTAATTTCTCTTCAATAATATCTATGGAGGTATGAACTTTGTAGTGGAATTGTAGCGAAGCGTTATCATCTGAGCAGCGAATGTACTTCGGAGAATTCTGTTAAATTCGTAATATATGTATATCGCAGTTTTTGATCTGGTATTTAATATTCAGAGAAATTCTGACTTTTCAATGTATAATAATTAGATATACTTTCTCGAAGAGATCATAAAGAAAATATCGAAATGACTATTTGTCAATTAACCTCTTAAATTCGATTAAATGGTTAATCAAAGCATAAAAGAGAGTAGACGGTAATGATAAAGAAAAAATAAATACGTAACAATAGAATGTATGAAGGTATTTATTATTATGTCAAATATAATAATCAAAAATCATCGTTTGACAAAATTTTGACAGAATTTTGACAGTTCTTATAACCTCTAAAATAAATCAACATACGTCTTTCCCGATTACTGCAACGCACACAGCCATTATAACAGTGTTGATAAAATCCTAATAAAAGTCAGACATCCCTTTTTCTGATTGTAACAATATTAGAAGAATTGTTTCAAGAATTATTATCAATTTTTCAAATTGACGTAAAAATACGGTCAATGAATAATATTTTTATTCAAGAAACAGAGTGGCCTCTGAATTCTGATAGAGTTTTCGTTTGCCTCTCAAGCGCTGCGAGCCTGTTTCCTGTTTACATGAAAACGGAAATGGACATGTCTATTCCCTATTTCTATACTTTATGATTGGACTTTTCGAAAACTGGGGGAATAACCATGGTGTGAATGGTTTTATTGCACAATTGCAATCTTGAGGAATCCTGCAGCTCCATCGGTTGTAGTTTGTTCATTCGACATCCAGATTCTTCATCGTTGGGTGCCCACAATAAGGCTATAAGTTAATAACAGATCGATTGATCGTCGTTGGGTAGTTGTTTACTTGAGCATTTAACAACCGTCGCTACCATGGAGGTGAGTTATAACTTGGTATATACTGAAGAATAGACGCGCAAGGATTACCTGTTGCAATTTATTTATTAAACCGCTATAAACATCTGGCCTTGAATTGATAATAATTTCTTTCTTTTTGAGTCTTTCTAATTAACTTTAATGCTTATATTTTATGATGTTTATATTCAAAATACTCGCCCATCTCCCTAGTCAGCTAGTCTGCCGAATTTGTTTTTCGAAATAAATACATGAGAAATTTATTTATTTATTTTTTATTTATTTATTATCAAATGGGTTGAAAATCTGAAACAGAAATTAATTTTTGCGAAGAACTTGAGGACTCTGATATAATTAAAAAAAAAAAAAACATGGTGTGTGGCGAAGGTTTCACCCTCATCATGCATATTTTACATCATGTATCACTTCCAGTCCAACGGTGATATGCTAAAGATATAAAAATACAAAATCACTTGCTTGCTGCAAGGAATGAAATTAACCATTGGACCGATCTTGAAAGTTTTGGACTTCAATTGTTCAGATGAGATGCTTTTATCAGATAAGCATAGAACTTATCGATGCACCAATTTTTGATTGAGATAATTGGAAGAAAGCCAACTTTTTTCCCAAATTCTAGAAAAAAATTCTAAAAAATTAAACCATTCCAGTGATTCTTGCGAAATCAAAAACTTCTGTGCTCATCTGATAGAGGCATCTCTTCGGAACGATTAAAGACCAAAAATGCGCAGATCGGCCCAACCAGCCATGAAAAAGTTTCCCATTACCGTTTTACATGGATATCTTCTCTATTTTCGCCCAAAATGAACATGTTTTGGGCCGTACATGTTCGGAATCGCACATAGAATTGCGCGACGTATTTTGTTTCATTGATTTCGGTGACCAGGCAGAGATGTTCCATTTAATAGCACCTTCTGCACGTGTTCATTACAATGTTGCGGAATTGGGTAGGGAAGCACCTTAACTGCCTTAGCATATTTCGAAAATATCAAATATGCATACATTGTATGCAACATGTATACATTGATTCTACAATGTCATGAAAATATTTATTCAATTGTTTTTCAGGAAATACTACAAAGGCTGGTGAATATTTTCCGAAATATTTGGAACGGTATTGGGACAGCTATAACCAATGATCCTGACGGACTGAGAGGTGTATTGTGGTCCTTCACTACTATTTTAGTGCAATTCAATTATGCACCTCGAGTGGTGAGCTTGGGTCTGAATTTCATCAATTTTTCTTGGCGTAAGTTGGATGCCTATTTACCACATGTAATAATATTCTCAATTGAATTTAAATCAATTAACAGATTTTTTTCAACGCCCCGATCTACCAAGCTAATAGTGACAATAAACCCTTTAGCCTTAGCTCATCATCATCGATTTCACACACACATATAATTGTTCCCAGCAGATGATTAAAATTCTGTGTTTCAGAGTGTTTCCAACTGATCAGCGGGTACATAAATAGGCCTCCAACTGTGCCTTGATAAAACTTTGTTGGAGAACTCAGCATTCTTAATATTTCATAATACGGAAATGTACAATCGGTTTATACGGCTTATTATTAAGCATTTTAGGACCGTTACTTTGTGGCGTAATTTTAGTAATTTAACATTCAGAATCTGGTTAAAAAAACGTTTAGTTTTAATATGCCGACTCAATGTCTGAGAGCCTATCATATCTTAGCTTTTGATTTTATCTTATCAGAAAAGTATTGGTAAATTGATTTGGATTAAATAGAAACAGATTCGTCTACGCAACTGTAGACTAACACATATGTTAGATAGAACTCGGCAGAAATGATAAGAATTGTTATGTTTATATAGTTCTGATTTTATCATTCCATTATTTGATTTTTGTGATGCGATAGCCGTCCCTAACTGAATAAACAAATTTTACATAATCGTATTCAAATAAAGAATACTGACAAATCATGAAAATATGGTTCTTTTATTTTATTTTTTATTAAAATCTTGTTAAAAAATGTACGTTTCATCTAAAAATGTTATAGTTGAAATATTTACATAGTGGTATATCAAAGTTATAGATTTTTTATACAAAAATATTTATCGAATATCACAAAGCAGCAGTTGATTTCTTAAAACTTACAAACACTTTGATTCTTCATTTATGAACAAATATAACATATTATTGCAAACGGATTTACCCTGGTTAAAAAAAATTATTTTATAGCCTTCACCTACTAATATTTATCACCAATTCTGTTAATATTATGTGTTAGGTGTAATATCTTTTCTTAAGAGTTCGGTATTTTCTAAGCATGTAAAGAGCTTCGAGTTCTTTTATAACAAATTCTCCATGGCCTATCATTTTCTCTATTGCTTGCGGGTCAGTTTCATCTTTATTTTTCATAAATATTTTCTTAAGATTAGTCCGAAAGTAGGTGAATCCTTTTGGATAATCTCGTCCCATATACAGTAGCTGGAAATTATTTAAATTTATTCTTATTAATGTGTATGTAGTACGTATAACAATAAAAATAATTTCTCTTTTATTTAAACGAACCGTTTTATACAGCTCAATGACTTTCGTTCGGTGCGCCATTATTCAATCCTTATCTTTGCATAGACACTGCTGCTGGCTTCTGCTCTTTCGTTATCTTCGGTGTTGCTAGTGACCTTCTAGCCCTGGTTCTGTCATAATAATTCAACAGACGACACACTAGTCAACCTCGAATAAAAAACATACAAGAAACGTCGTTAAATGTTAGAAATTGACGTGCAATGTACAGTGACTAATTATACATAAAATGCTGTGTATGTTCCTGAAATTAACGTTGAAAATTAAATGCGCTCGTATAGGAAAGATTATAAATAATTATTACACTTTTTATTGAATTGAATATATTTAAATCATTATACATTATCTGATATTTTATTCTATTCATTCCCGCGTCTCGTTTATAAAGTGGTTCAAAAGTAGAAATCATTTGCGCAGTCGCGACTTTCTTCAAAGTTTTAAGGTCACAGGTAGTCGTAAGTGCTGACTGCTGATCACGGATTAGTACTTATAATTGTCATCTGACTTTCTGTATGCAAACACACACACACACACACACATGCGTAACAGCAGTGATAATTGCCGGGGCAAAACACCGAATCGGTTCAGTTATCCACCAGTTGACGAATAGTAGTTGAATAGTATTGTCAGTGTCAAACATACATATTATACGCCAACAATAGCTATAAGTTTAAGTTTGTTCAGTTTTTGGTATTTCGATTAGCGTAACAATCGCACAACGTTGGATTGATTCTCTGTAAGTCACGACTATTATAATATTATGTATTGACCTAGTTAAGAAATATAATTCATAATACTATTAATGTTTCTATTATTTTCTATCATTTCTAAAACAATTATTATTCATCACCATTTACACACGCTGTATTCGTATTCGTATTCGTATTCGTATTAATATTTGAATAATATCCCACAATTACCAAGTAAAGAACATAAATATGTTTATAATATATCAGTATTTACTTATCCATTCGAATTTTATATATTTATCTGAAATTATGATGTGTCGAGAATCAGAGAGATAGTTGGTATAAGAATAGCTGTGTAAAGGTCGTTCGGGGTATCATATGAAGATAAATAATCCAGCTTGAAACAAACAACTTCAATTGGTTATATAGTACTTGTCTTTCTTACAGAAGCAGGAGTAAGATGGCTGGGGTGACTTTTAGGTTTGTCCTGCTTTTCTTAGGTATGTATAGAATTTTGAATTTACAATATTAATAGCTACAATATTATTTTATTCGAAAATTTAGAGATATGTAAGATTGCAAGAACCTTACGATTCATTTACAAACTTCTGAGGCTCGATTCATTTAAGCGCCAAAAATTATTATAAACTGAATGTTTAATGGATACCAGAAATATATTCATAGTTTATTCTCCTGGCATGTATCACGGCTTAAATTTACCAAGGAATAATGTCAGGCATAACAACTAGCTGCGTGATGAAACATTGAGAATGCCCCATATACACCGGGATTGATCACTTTTGTCTTTTTATGTATCTACATTATATTTTTCGCAATTTTTATCGCAGAGATAAGAATAATATGTATATGTATTATATTATGCTGATTCTCTGAAGAATGCTGACTCAATATCCGCCCAGAAAGTGTTGAGTTTCTTATTCCGAGTACATTTCCTCAGATTTCATTATTATTCACTTTGTTCTCCTAGCTGTTATAGTAAAATGTAAAAACAGCTCCATCAAAAAATTAATTTCAACAATTTTTTGGATCAAAACTAAGTCTGGATTACAAATATTGAATACTAATGAATTTTTTTGGCCTTTCTCTCTTGGTAAATCAAATTTATGCACTTATTCTTGAATAAGCATTAATTATTGCTGTTATTATTCTTCTAGGAGTTTATAATGCTGCAGCTCTCAAAGAACCAATATTCAGCGAGACTTATTCAGCCAAAGGAACGCTCTATATACCTTATGCTGAAATTCGAGAGCCATTTTATGCATGGTATGATGCCGGCGCTGGATCAAGCCGAATTGATTACTATGGAGGTACGTGCTACTATATTGGATGAATTTCGAATACTATACTTCAATTATTGGCCATATATTAATTATTATGTTCTAGATTATTGAAACAATGTTTATTTATTCTTGTTTTCTAATCGTGTACATTCTTATCGCCATCAGGAATGGTCAAGACTTATCAACTTTCGAAAAAAGGTGACAATGGAATTAGTTTAAAGTTAGCTCCAGTCACAACTGAAACAGATCTCAACAAAGATACATGTCTTCAAGTGAATGGAACAAACGAATCCAAAATACTACCTCAAACAATTATTCCCGATGCAACTGGAATGGAGGTAACTATATAACTATTTACGTCCAACTAAGTGCAGATGGTATAACATTCTTTTCGACTAATGAAATGCAATTATTTTCGTTCAGTGTGTAGGTGAGGAGATTATAAATGGACTTCACTGCGAAAAGTGGCGACGTGTTGAAAGCTATGGAGAAAAAACTAACAAGTACACATTGTGGATTCGCTGGAAGGTTTGTTCACTTTATTGCTCTGCTGTATTATTTTATTGCTAGGAAAGACCCGATTATTTATTCATATAAAATTTAATTTCGTTACAGAAATCACCAAAATATCCACAAATCAAAGAAGCTATTCCAGTCAGATATGAAATGCGTGGATTTAACTCTCTCCTTGGTTCCCACTATGATCATTACTATCTGGATTATGACTGGTATTCGTATGAAAAACCAAGTCCCGATGTTTTTACAATTGTAGAAAGTATGTTTACTTTGTTGTGCTGCTTGTATTTCTATCTTTTACTTACATAAAGATGGTCTGATTTTGCAATTTCCTGAAAAGCAATACTTTGAATAGTATATTTTCATTTGTGTATATCATTTCTAGATACGACTTGCATCGGATTTCCTGGACCAGGAGACAAACATATTTACACATTCAATCCGATGCGCGAATTTATTCACAGTTACGACAAGCATGTGGATACTGAATTTGATCACTTTGGAAAAACACACAATAAAATCTACGCAGACCAGGTTGAACATCAACGAAGGAAGGAAGTTTTCAGACAAAATTTGAGGTACTAGATGAAGTAACGTTGATAATTATTGACCAATTTTTGATGAATTGAAAAGCTTATATCCACAATGTATCCATCTTACAGATACATCCATTCAAGTAATCGTGCGAACCTCGGATATCAATTGGCGGTAAATCATCTAGCCGATCGCACTGACTTAGAAATGAAAGCTCTACGTGGAAAACAATATTCTCACGTGACTTCTAATGGCGGCATGCCCTTCCCACACAACACTGAAGAAGTTGAGGATATTCCCGAATTTATGGACTGGCGACTATATGGTGCTGTAACACCTGTGAAGGGTGAGGAGACATTAGTATTTATTTAAAAGATATTCAGATTTAACAATCGTTAGTTTATCAAGAATATTAATTATTGAAAACAGCAGAATTTATAAACAATCTTTCATCCTAAATTATATTTGTTAAATCCTTGGGTTGCATTTCGTAGATCAATCCGTGTGCGGATCTTGTTGGAGCTTTGGTACTACAGGAGCTGTTGAAGGTGCATTTTATGTAAAATATGGCAAGCTAGTCCGACTTTCACAACAAGTGAGTGAATTTATGTTTAGAGATTTTCGAAAGATGATTTATCCCCCGAATCGACGCTTCTCACATCAAACTATTATGACCAATTTTGATTATTGATCGTTTATACAGTTTATAAACTATGTGAGAATCGAATAATCAGGAATTGAAATATGATAATGATAGAATAGCAGATGAATATAATTATGAAACCTAATTATTCTATCAATGATAATTTCAAGGCCCTAATCGACTGCTCCTGGGGATTCGGGAATAACGGTTGCGACGGAGGTGAAGATTTCAGAGCCTATCAATGGATAATGAAGCACGGTGGTCTTCCAACTGAAGAAGACTATGGTGGCTACATGGGACAGGTAATAAATTTTTTTTTGTATAATGTATGATGAATAACTATGTGATATATGTTTGCATTGTTGAACAAGATCACAAAATTCACAAAATCGAATAAGAAATCAAATCTAGACGATCTGTTTTTCGTTTCTCTGGATATGAAAATCCTATTCTTACCTTGAATCGATTTGATCACTTGTGAATAATTATGAAAAATCTGTATTTCAGGATGGATACTGCCACGTCGATAACACAACTCTGACTGCAAAGATGACTGGCTTTGTCAATGTCACTTCCGGTGATCCTAAAGCCCTGAAAATTGCCATAGCTAAACACGGTCCTGTTTCAATTGCCATTGATGCATCTCACAAGGCGTTTTCCTTCTACTCTAACGGCGTTTACTACGATGAAGCTTGTGGTAAGTTACAAGTTTCTTACATAACATCAAATATAATCGTTATATATTCATCTTCTTCTCATTGAAGATCAGAAAACATATTTGAGTTTACATAAACTGAAATTTTACACCTTACAGGTAACACGGAGGAATCATTGGATCATGCGGTACTAGCAGTTGGGTACGGTACAATGAATGGTAAAGGATTTTGGTTGGTGAAAAATTCTTGGTCTAATTACTGGGGAAATGATGGTTACATTTTGATGGCTCAAAAGAATAATAACTGTGGTGTGTTAACAGCACCCACATATGTTTCTTTTGATTGAGTATGACGCTCTTATGGGTTTGCCAAGTTGTTACTTAGATCTTATTTTTTTTTTTTTTTTTATCGTTTTCTTTATAACTTTTGAATAATAAGATATTAATGAAAGTATGGAAACAATTGATGTGTCTTCTTGAGAGATTAGAGAAGTGATAATTGATTTAATAGATAATTAAAATATCGTACATAGTACATATTTAGTTAAGTATATGGACAAAGTGTAATTTCATATTGAGTTAATAAAAAAAAAAAAAAAATCATAATACACGGTTTATTATCTTCTAGTGATTAAATTGCTGAAAGATAAACCGAAAAAAACAATCTCTTCATATTTTGGTGCGTGGAAAATCGCGAAATACTATATTAAGCATTATTTTTAACTTTGAAATGTTATTTACAGATCTCACTACGGCTCGTTGTAAGAATTTGCGATTTGAATGAGGTGTGTAAGAGTGTGGTGAGTCGATTGAATCCTTTATTCCTTTTCCTATTATCGAATCATCACCGACAGTGAGTAATAAATTTCGATGGATCAGAATAGAGCAGAATCGTTTTTTTTTTTTTTAAATTTCATATGTACACAGTAACAGTTAATACTGTGATAATAATTATTGATATCAATTTTCATACATGGTGTTTGAAATGATGTAAGTAACGAGCTGGTTTTAAACACGGTATTAAAATCAATCTACTATATAATTATCAAACTTATCAGTGAATTCAAAAAGCAGGATACCTGATATATATTGATGAAATGATTTTCGAAACGAATAAAAACTTGTGAATTGTTCATCATATTGTTATTCATATAATAAAATAAGAAATAGTTTACGATCTGTTCTTTTTATTTTTATTATTAAAATTTTTCTCACATTGACTAGCTTAAAATTCAAAACAATTAATTTATAACTTTGTTATTTATATCGAACGCACACAAATTTTCATTCATAATTTTTAATCTTCTGTATAACATACTGGAATGTTGAACGATCTCTCACTTTTATTGATATAATATGTATTATTATACGAGCTTTGAATTAGGAAGATATTTGTTTGGTAACAATTACGATATTAATATAACTAAATTTTAGATATTTGAAATATTACAACGAAATGAAATGAATTTACCTATTTCGTTTAATTCAAAGCTCTAATTTCCACCACTTTAATAATTATAACATCTTTACCTAGGAATATTTATATAGGTATACTTACATAGGTATTTAAATTACTATAAATATCATAAGGGTACAGTGTACGAATAATTCGTGCAGATTTCACTGTGTTAATTTTTATTTTATTTTTTCATTATCATTTAAAACCAAAAGAAAAACAAAAAAGAAATGGGTGTGTATTCACGTACTCAAGTCTTTAGTTATTTTTTTTTTTAAATGAATTTTAATTAATTGAACAACGTAGATATTTGAAAATGACAATGATATGGATCTATAAATTATAATTTCCATCATGATAATATTATATTGTCGTTTACTTAAATGATGAATAAATAATATAATTTCATTTCATTGCCTTTGCCTTGCAAGAATTAGGCGCTACACTGTATCTAAGATATTATATCAATATATTGTGCACAATAATTAATTTGTGCTACGTGGAATTAAGAACAGAAGATCTTTATTTTATTCTTTCTCTCATTAAATAACGAATATAGTTGGTCAATTTCCTTAGGCACGACTATAGATTAGACAAAAATTGATATTCGTTAGAAAATTTCTCTAAACTTTCTCTTTTCTCTGTCAATTAATTGCGTAATAGAAATTTTATGTTAAAAAATTATCATTTCTTAGATATACTACAAAACTGATATCAATATACGCGTATTGGAAAGTCGGTTAAGTTTTAATTATTTTTTCAATTAAAATAAATTTAAATAGCGTATAAATAATTTGGGCTTTGAAAAATGTGGTTTACATTTCATATTATCATCATTATATATACAGTCAACACTTACATTTATTACATTTCAAACAAACATTCCGTTCAATACATACTTTAGATAAAAAAAAAAAAAAAATTAAAAAATAAAAAAATTAAAAAAATTTCTTTCAAGATTTTCATATCGATCGAAAAATTTCGTTTAAAATTCGGTAAAAAATATCTTTCTTTTTTTTTTTTCTGTACCGTTTCATTTCTCATTTAGGTACTTCATTCTCTCGTACCGCAAACAATATTCGTATATATATATATATAAACAAAATTTTAATAAGAATATTGCGTACTTATGTAGGTACGTATATTTGAACAGTTATATAATCTACATATTGTTATACGGTCGTGCCTTATCTATAAAGGAATGTTTTTTGTCTTTACCATAATATAATGAACAAGTAGCCAATTATTCAAATTTATTAATTATCTACTTTGACTGTGTTTTGTTAATTTTTAAACTTGTTTTTATTTTTATTTCTTTTCGTAATGTGTTTAATGAATTTTCCCACAGTTTAACAGAAGTGGAAATGGTCTTTAAAAAAACGTTAAGTTATATAAATAGCAGTTAGTTAGTAACGCGATGCGCGATGCTATATATATAGCTACTATGTTCATTATTTCTATATCGCATATACACTTGCTACATATGTCTAATTAAGTACATAAATGACATTTTCTTTTATTTATTTTTTTTTTTCTTTTTTTTTTTTTTTTTTTTTTCAAACATTTCATATCTATATATTACACACAGAAGCTCGCTAACGTTTTTGTTCAAAAATTTAATATAATAGATAATTTAATTGTTTACTTTCATTTTTCTATCACTTGTGGACCCTGGACCAATCTATCGTTTAAATTCGATAATTATTGGTTTATTTGGCCGTTTTTTTTTTTTTTTTTTTTTTTTTTTTTTCCTTTTTTCTTTATTTTTTCTTTTCTTTCGAGGACACCGTTATCCTCGATATGCATAGTATATTATAGTACGTATGACAAATACATAATAGGAATGATATAACCAGGCGCTAGAAAAGTAGGTTTCATTGCCGACGAAAATAGGAGAGTTGGAGAAAATTTTACATTCGAAAAAATTCTCACAATTGATATATATATATATATACCTAATTATTCTGAAAAAAGAAAAGGAACGCTATATATATAGGTACTAAAGAATTTATTCCACTGAACGTAGATTTTTTCATCTCTTATACTTATTTGATTGAATTAATATAACTCCAATGTATTAAATTATGTGCGTCTGTAAGCAGTGTGAACGTTCAATATAATTTCGCGATATAAAAACTCTCCGATCGTTGAGCAAAGGAACCTCTTGACTAGTGATACCCTTGATCAATGGCATTAACTTTAAAAAATAATTCTCAATTTCATTATTATTATTATTATTATTATTATTATTATTATTTTTATTTCTATCTTATAGAAAACCCATTTCCAAAGCATTATACAACGCCTGGGTATCGGAATGACTGTTGATTCGCCAAAATGGAAAATTGTGCGTTCGGGCAGCCGTCTCTTCGTCAGATCCATCACCGATCACAACGTATGTACATCTTCGACCAAATCTAGCTACCACTCGACCGAAGCAGCTCTCCTTTCCTGAAACAGGTAATATCGAACAAATTTTGAAATATTTTCATTAGTTTTTGTCAACGGGTGTGAAAAATGACGATGAATAATCAGAAATAGCGTTTATATTCAAAAATTTTTTTTTTTTTTTTTAAACTTTGATATCATTCTTACCGATTTTTGTCGCCGAATATATATTTTCGATAGGAAATATACCCCCAATACCAAAAAGAAGGACTTTCGATAAGGCAGGTACGAGTTGAGTTGTGGTGACCAAAATGTTTATACAGTGACTCCGCTTGTTTATTAAATTCAAGCATTTAACAGCGGAAGTCAACCAATTATCGGTCAATAATTCAATTTCCGTTCTCAACTGAAGCCATTGTTCTCGTTTAGCAGCACCGAGTAGACCGCCCACGTTGTTACGATAGTTACAGTAGATTTCTTTGATCTTTCGATAACGAAAGGCCAATTTTCTCATCCAGTCAACGCCTCCTCTAACACCCGAGGCCAGGCATATACCATTGTTTGCTGAGGCGCACTGAAAACCGTCAGTTGCAAAATTGTACGAAGACAAATCCTGCCCGTTGTCATCTGACGATACGTCGTCGATATGTACTTGGTCGCAGTCCTGAAAAGATATACAAAACATCTAATTGTCTTTTCGAAAAGTTCGAAGGAACGTATTTTTTTTTTTTCTTTTTTTAAAGCGAAAACCGCGCGAAAAAACTATTTTTGAAATAATAATATATTTTTGAATAAGAGGATATCATTTACTCACAGCACTCACCTCGACGTCGTTGAAAAAGAAATGAGTGTCAGCTAAGTTGTAGATCATTTCTTCCATCCGATAAGCTAGTTGGGAAAGTGATATCGGATCTTTTCCATGTTTGGTAGCAAATTGTCCGGTCAAAAGTGAGTGGAATACAACTATGGTTTCGTCTAGATCCCAGATGAATATCCGGTCCGGACCGGCTTCCGTAGTATCAGCCGAACCGATACTATTTCCGCTTCCGCTTTGCCGTCTTCCGCGTCTGCAGGGCTTCGCTGTCGCCCCTGCATTGCAGAAGTTCGTTCATTACTCCCCTTCACACACTATACACACTCGGGTATAATTATATCAACATTTCCACGGCCGATCATTAAATCAATCAATAAATTTATATTTGTAATTAATTAATAATGGTTATAATTTATTTTATTACCTTCTACGTTCGTTGTTTCCCGCGAGGTCGTTAAATCGTTTGTCTCGTGAGATGGGGGTTCCAAAGTAAGCGCAGATTTTGTTGACTCGTCTTAAAATGAGTCCGAAAATATATCAATGTGTTAAAGTGGATTGGTTAAAGTTTTTCATTCAATTACCCTTCATGATAGGTATACTATAGTATATTGTGTACCAAGGGCGTAAAGTGGGCTTTTTTAGACCGAGTGTGGAATTTGCAGTACGAGTTGGAGGCGAGGTAGCAAGAGTCGAAGACGAGTGCAGGCGTCTGCGAGCCGAAGACGAGTACTGCAACCACACGAGGTCAAAAAGCCCACTTAGCCCTTGGTGCACACCATATTTTTTGCGACAGCACGATTTTCGCGTTTTTGAGCGATTTTAAGGAAGCGGGCTAAAAAACTCAGTAGCGGGCAAAAAAAGTTCATTATTGCCCGCTACCGACTTTTTTTGCCCGTGGGGTACAAAAACGTCATTTTACGCCTCATTTTTAGGTAAAAAAAAACGCAAAAATCGTACATGTGTTACACAAAATCTTTATAATCGAACTTTTTCTTTTTTTGTGTATAAAATCGGTAACACATGTAGTAGGTAGTCAATGTTTTTTGTTTAATGACATGAAGGTTTGGTACCTGTGAAATTTAGATTGCTAATGTTAAACGACGGAGGTGTCGTGTGATAGCCAGGCATTGGGTAGTATCCGGAATACTGCAGCGGAACTCTGTCATTTCCGTAAAGACTGCTGCTGTAAGCGCTATAGTCTAATTTCTGAAAAATACCCCTGTTTTTATATTCTTGGTTTTCAATAAATTTCACGAAAATGATGCGTTAGAATCAATCAATTAATTAATTAATTGATCAGGCCCCAAGTTTTTCAAAATATGCATCGAGCGAGTGAATATGTGAATATTCTTTTACTCTTTTTGGGTGACCAAGATAAAGGAACCGCATTTTTCTTCCCTTAGAATAAAATACGTACTTGGGATGCCGAGGATATATTTTGCCCAACTGATGGAAATGTTGTTGATCCACTATTGTAGCCAGCGTATGTTGAGTACTGTGCCATAGTACCTGGTGCACTGTACGAACTCAGGTAAGAACTTTGTAGGGAAGTGTTCTTCGAACTTGTTGTAGTCCCGTAACTCGGTGAATTGTACAAGCTAAATAAATCACCGTTTGATTATTGATGGTCGTGTTATAATTAGTAGTAGAACCAAAATTTGCTTCACGAATATTCTGCGTGATTCAAAAAGAAAAATAGAAAAAAAAAAGTACCAGAATACTATGTCTAACAGAAAGAATGAATCGAAAAGTCTAAATGATATAATCTGTGATCGTTACATCATTACTATAACGCCTGCATTATGCAAGTTCAGCACGTATGGACTCAAGCATAATAAACATGACTCATGATTAATTGAAATTGTATAATTCATTCGTTCATGGGGCTCCAAAAGCAGTTCGCAGTTAACTGTAGCATAATTATTGCTAGTGAGTTTTCAAGTGGAAGTCACTCTGCCAACATTTGTGCAAGAATCAGTGCTAGAGAGTCAAGTGTCACGGATCGATTGAGTGTTCAGTCGAATGAAGTGACTTATGAGTGAGTACTTATGCACTGCATTCTTCAAGTAGAATACTGTTTATGGTATTCATTATACACGTGTCTAGCAATGGGCTTGAAGAAATGACGATCGTTTTAAAAGAGACGTGAATAAGAAATATTGCAATGCCGAAACACGTGCCTGTTGTAATATTGATTCGCTCCGTACAACGAACTGTAGTCAGCCTTCTCCATTGAGTCAGGGTACTCCTCCTTGTCCTCGGCACTTTCGTCAATGTAGAGTTCACCACCAGGTACATTGTCGCTTTCGGGACACTCTTGGACCTCGTTTTTAACTTCGGTGTCTGAAACATTTCACTGGTTTAGTATATAATAGCCAGGCTCCTCGAGAAGATATCTTCATATACTATAACTAGGTATACACTGAGAGAAAAAAGTGGTTGAATGAAACAAATATTCTTTGATCCAACTAAACGCGGCGGTTACGGGTGGCGAAATGAATATTATGTTGATGTGACAAAATATTGGTTGCTTGAACTGAATTTGTTTGATTCAAATGAACAAGAGGTGTTATGGTAATTACGGCTTATTCATTCAGACAAAATTATGGTTGAAACAACTATTTATTAACAACAGAATCCATATGTTTGATTCAACCACTTTTTTCTCTCAGTGTAGCGTTGAAATTTTTTTAGATGGTGGGTTTCATTTATCTCTTAGAAATTGTTGTCCATGAAACTAAGCAATTATTCTTCAATGCTGATTAAGATTTAAGAAAGGTTTTTCCATGCTCAATGGTTTAACAGATTCTATCTAGGTATATACCATTGTTCGTTGTACGCGGATGCTGCACAGAAGCTTCCGTCGACGATGAAACGCTGCCAGCATTGTCTAGAACCCCGGCCGGTTTCGTGGGATCATTGTCTTCGGTTAACATATCACCTTATCTGGAACAGAAGCATATTCCAGTTGGTTTAGAAATGAAATTAACGAAAAAATTCCAACATTCACACTTCAAAAAACCAAACAAAGCTCCGTTCAATTTCACGCAGATCCGCACACCAACGGTTCTTCTTCCATCAATATTTATCTAAACAGTGGTATATTTTCCTCAATCTGCTCCATCATCGCAAACTCTTGTTCTCTCCCATCTCTCAGTCTTATCAATAGAAATTTGGACACTCATGGTCCGTCCAACCGTCGAATCCAGTTCAATTCCCGAAGGAGCCGACTGATCATGACGAAATTTGTTACAGAAATACATTAAATGATCATAAAGTTCGATATTAAATTTGAGCAAAATTGATCGAAGGATTTAGACAGGAGAGAGAAAAGCGTGTGTGTTTACAGAAATATTCATATCCCGGCGACAGTTCGTACGACTCGGACGAAATTTCTTTGGTTCCACTTCATGAGGCGCTGATATGAGCTTTTTGGCCAATTATAGCAAAATTTGAAAATAAAATGCGGGAGGCCACAGCTTGATAACTGTCCAACCGATTTCAACGAGATTCATTGTAGCATTTCGTTGTACAGTTCTTACTGATTGGAAAGCCTTATCCTGCACTTAAATTGGAACACGTTTTCTAATTATTTGAAAATAAAATAGTTGGACCCAAAATTTGATACACTCATTCACGATTCTGATTACACTAGACTTTTCCCGTTTTTTCTCTATTCTGGCCAATTTTCCAGGTCCTCTGCCCACCAAGAGATGATTTCGTCAGACTGGTACCAAAATTATGGGCAGCTTTCATATAATTATGATGATTTATAGCATCCTTTGGACTCTAGACTTCATATACTCCGGTTATAGGCTATCCCAGAGATAGTCGATGCACTTCGTGCCTCAGGGTACTTAAAAATTCATTATTGGTGGCCAATTGCGTGTCTGGGAGGTGGCCGTGGCACGGTGTAGGCGTACCAGGATCGTTTCTGGTGAGCCAATGAAACCACCTTTCCCGTCGTTTATGTTACGTATTTTTTATACCTTGCCAAGTCACTGTCTACTCTCCGCTCCGCCTTTCCTACCTGCTGTAAACACCTCGTATAATTCAAACCTGACTTTGCACCTTCGAGGTGCGATCGAAACCGCCGGTACAGAAGCCCGGAAGCTGTTCAAAGAGCCAAGAAAAGACTCATCGTCTCTCCGCGGACTTGAACCCCAACGATTCTGCACGCAAAGCTTATTGCTTCGTGTGTTGGTTGAATTGGATTCTCAAATTCATCCAGGAACAAGAAATTGCAAGACGATTTCTTGAGGTGTTCTTTCATGCCTGTTCTTAGGATCTCTTTGAATTTAACGGGCCTTTTGGTGCCCAAGAAATCTGGTTTTGGGAAACTCGGAGTTCTCTCTAAATTCGAATCAGTGGAAAGTCACTGATGGCAGTGATAAGTATACCAAAATCACTGACAATCAGTAACATTTTCACTGATTGTCAGTAATTTTGGTATACTTATAACTGCCATCAGTGACTTTCCACTGATTCGAATTTAGAGAGTTCCTTTAGTAAAAACCGCACTAATATCCGAATTTCATGGCATTGCAGACATGCATGATCATTGGGTATAGTTTATGCGGATTATCATATCTGATTCGATCAGGTGCTCGTAGGATCAACGTCGTCGAACTTCCTGTCAGAGAACCGCAAAAGATGGTTTATTTTTATACGACAGAAGGACTTTGGCTCCCCGTGGTGACATCCCGTGGCGATGGTGATTTTTTACGACAAAACCGGTAGAATGATCGTTGCTATACGGTCGGTATAACTGCAGCAGGAGCAGCAGAGGTAGGAGTGAACGTTTTTACTAAAAACGTTTTAAAACAAGCAGCGAATTATATGCGCCGAATAATTAATTGATATCGGTTTGATGTTATTCCCTTCTTCGTGGAATCATGATTATACTGTTTCTGGTTCAAATAGCGAAAGAGAGAAGAATAATAAAAATGTTTGTTCAACACCGTGAAGTGTATGTATACGCGTTATGAAATGGAGATATGTAGTATGTATACATAAATAATTATCGGACGTGTTCAAACATCTTTGTCTTTTCATCAGCTACATATATATACGCTACGATGGTTTATTTTACTGATTGAATAATGGTACGCAAAACTTTTTTCAACCACACCGTCGCTGTCCGTTATCCAATAGGCAATAGCACTCTGATATGACTCATAAAGTTTTTTGAAATTCGATATACGTTCCTTGAAGAAATTCAGCGCGGATTATAGTCTGACTAGTCCGATATTTACACTTTAGCTATTGCGATCATAGAAAAGGTTTTGGGCTTTTCTTAAAACGCGAAGAATTTTTCGGTTAAATTTCTTATTTATATTATATAGATACATGCGGAGGAAGAACTTAGGGTAGTACTAATTGCTCTGTGACAAGAAAAACAATATTGTCAAGAGGTGGAATGAACTATGGCTTTTTTTTTTTTTTTTATCTACCTATAGGTTTTATGGGTCTAGCTACTACTGGTGAACATAAACGTTCACGCGTGACGGTTTATTGTCACAACTGACAGTGTGACATGATTATTGGTGAAAATTTATTCAAGAACTCCAACTCCATGTATGTAGGTACGTGTATAATCTCTCAGCGTGGTTCCACCGGGCTTCACGACTATATCTAGACAAAATACAAGCGCGTGAGTTTGTTATCAAGAAAAAGTGCTTAGCTGTCATTCTGACAGTTTCTTAGTGTGTGCGTGAGTAACGGTGATCTTCAAGCATACCGACGTTTGCGTTTTTTTTTTTTTTATTATTATTAAAAAGAACAAGACCGACGCGAGCTTAATGTCTTCGCGGGTCCATTCTGGAAGACAGTATAAATATTCATACCTATATAATATATATGCAAAATAATTAATTGAATCGAGGACCTTCGAATTACATCTCTGACTGTAAAACAAAATTACACAAGTTGTAGTGATTTTCTTGAAAATTGAGTTATTGCTATAATTGAAGGCTACAATTATTGGTCTCCAGACTTATCATAAATGTATGTTCAACGGAATTGAGAATTAGGCATGCAAAATACTCAAACGAGTTCCATCACTAATCGTTATAATCGTGTCAGAAATTATCTCAGGTTTAGACTCAAATTTGGAACGTTTTGAAGTGGATTAATCTGTTCTCGTTTGCCGTCCAATTTGTTTTTTTTTTTTTTTCCCCCCCCCTTTTTGTGGTTCTGCAGCGGTCAGAAACGCAGGACAAAGAAAATTCTGTGCCTTCGTATGTCACCCGTTTGGACAAGCCCTCGGAGATTTGCTTTTCTTATTTCAGGTCGAAAATTTTAGACCTCAAAGACGGTAAAAACACATGCCACACATACGAGGTTCTTGCTTTACGCAAAAATACACTTTTATGCAGTTTTGCGGGGGATAATATTTATAGTACAAAGTTCAAGCTCAAACTGCAAAGTTTTCGCCACAAATTTCTAACAAGTTTAATTCATCAAACTTGTGTGAGTTTTTCCGACGATGTACGATGCACGCCTTATGCGATTGCAGCAGAAAAATTATAAACTTATATAAACTCTATGCAACAGATAAAACTAAGTATTATGTGAAAGACCAAGTTCACCTATTTACAAGAACTTATTTCTCTTCGTTCTGTCCTTTACCGCTCATTCATCATTCCTCTGCAAATAAAAATCTGCACTTGAAATTAAAGGGATTCGCATTTATCGAGATTCTGCATCTGGCATCGGACGCAGAAACTGGTAGGGAAGAAACTGATTTAACTGCATGAATTTCGAATATTGCTTGTAAATTTTTATATTCAATAAATTATTGTGGAGCTGATAATTTCGACTTATAGTAGTTTCAGACTAGGTTGTGCGCAACGATAGTGAACTAGCGCTTCGTCGTGCTTGTAACTGGCGATTGTTCTTTCTACCAATTAAAACGTATTAGCGTTGACGAGGTAAACTGGAGAGACACAATGAGTTACATATGACGAAATAAACGGTTCAAAGTTTTTAATTGACGGTAATACGCGCGCCATTTGAACTCTGCAGGGAGCTACAGTGGCATAATTTACTTATAATGTATAATGTAGGTACTACATGCATATATGTTTTATCACATTGATGAAATTAAAATTTCAAAAACTCTCGAATACCTGTCGCTGCTATTATGCATGCTCGTAAATTGATACCGGTATAATCTATGAACAGGAATATTACACAACTACATGAATATTTTTATTTATAATCATGTTTCCTTTACTTCCAACCTTTATTTTATACATTATGTTATCGACTATCAAATTCCCTCGCACTTGACTGTGTCACCTACTATAACCATTCGTCTTGCTATGGTATATATGAATGCCAATTAATTATACGTTATAACGCCGACGTTAATCAGCATGCCTCATAAATTTATAGACCATTTTTTTTATGAAAATAATATTTTATTCATGTTATACAGGAATTAAAATTCAAACAATTTAAGTCTCGCGATCGTTGAAAGCAGTAGATACGATTGAAATTTTGTATCTGGTATGAATAATTAATTAATTATTACACCTTTTCACCAGATTATAATGGATTGTTCGAAAAATTGATCGATTTCTATAAAGTATCATCGCAAATTTCAAACTATAATAAATTGTGGAGCAATGCAGATTGGAGTAAAATCAGCCAAACGAGAGACAGAGTGAATATTTGAAAATTGATTAAAGCTCCTTATTAATCTGAGTTTGGCCAAAAATTAAAATGAGCATGAAATTTAACTATCGATTCGAGCAGCTTTCCCTCACGCAACGAAGCTCGTGTATTTTAAAGACTGCAGAACGTAGTGTCCTAACAGACAGGCAAATGTTCACGTCAATATATAGATGTATACCTATAACAGAAGTGAGACGTCACCAAAGTAAATATATGCAGGGTTCAAAATCCTTTGTCATCCAACCAGATGAGTGGCTTTTCTGTACGAAGCTATATAGCCGCTGAAAAAGGGATGAAAATCAATCGAGTATCAACAGCTTGCAATAATATATACGTTGCGATTCATTCAGCGCTTATACATCACAATCCCTTCTATGGAACGTAATTATTTTATATAAATATAATTGCGTATTTTAATATGATAATCATTGCGTAACTTAATTATAATAATAATAATAATGATGATTTTGCAAAATAACGACTCGTAGAGTTAACGAATTATTATAACTACTCACTAATTACTTAAGTAATTTTCTAACCTTGGATCTTGGCAGTCGGCGAGTCTATTAGGTAATCCAATTAAAACTTTGGCACAACCACCATCCTCACTACCATCCGAGACTCCACACACACACTTTTGATAACGATAGTGCGAAATATTTATTATACACCTCCGCGACGCATCAAGACGAAAACAACGAGACAATCCGAGACAATGTCAGGTCCCTTTGCCAAGGGTTCAAACTAAACATACCCGTGAAAAAGGGTGTCTAATAAATGTCTACTATATGTGTATAATAAAACAGTCTGACGTTTCTTCTTCTCTCGTTAGCCGGTACTTTTCACTATTTCGTTTTTAGTTTTTTCTTTTTGATTTAATGAAATTTTTATTTGATTTCTTCTTCCTCCCCGTTTATTCTTATCTTTTTATTGTCTCTTCCTCTGTTTGTTTCTAATATCGTATTATCCTTATCGGTATAATACTACACGCACGCTCCCCGGCGAGAATATATCCGCTCCTGCTGCGTGGATTGTATCGGCTCAGTGTGATGCTGCAGCCTGTGGAGTTCTGAGCATGCGAAATGTCGCCTGCCACCCCCGCTCCATAGTCACGTGGTCTCTACTCTCGCCTCTCTCTCTTTTTCCGTTAATCGAAGAGAGACAAGAGAGCGGAGAGAAGTGCGAGAAGGACGGATGATCGCCACGACGGAGAGGGTATGACCGAGGGGTGCCGAGGGGTGAAGGGGATAACCTAGGGTCGAAGAAGGACAGCGAAGGCGGGAGAAGAGGAAGGGAGGAAAAGAGGCATCATCTTATTAGAATAATTGTCACTAGCGCTTTATGTAGAATGGGGGATACCCCCCCGATGCCCGTCAGTATTCATTTGTTTGAATTATTAACACCTAACACCCCGTCCTGACTATAGAGAGCTACCGACGCACAGAACATCGTGTAAAGGTTGGGACCTGAGCCTGGCGGCAAATTAATTAACTTGTACTACCTATGTGAAAGAAATTTCTTTTAGGATGTGTCATTGATTTATTTTAACATTTTCTTTTTTTCTTTTTCTTTTTCTTTTGCGATATTTTTTCGAGGGTTGATATTTCAGAGCTGAAAATAGGAAGAAGAAGAAGAAGAAGAAGAAGAAGAAGGGCAATTTTTTCGGTTCGTTTACGACGAAGGTCGTGGAGATGAATACTGACGGACTTGTTCATGACACAGAGATTTGTTGAGGTTCGAGGAATTCCATCCCGGGCAAGTTGCCCACCGATTAAGAAGATTCAAAGATTAAGAGATTATAAGATTAAAGGATTAGGCTCGCATGGCTTAGCTGCCAGGCTTGATATTTCTAAACAACTTATAAGCAATTGCGAAGTAGCTGCCCACAGCCGATTAAGGGCTTCTTTTGCTAAGCAGATAATGTGGACCTTTTTTCACTGATGCTTTATACCTATAATATAATGTCTAACACAAATACATCCTACCCAGGCTAAAACTGACATTATTATTCCGCATATTGCCCTGGGGGGCTGCTACACGCTCATCCCCTTGGGATGAAAATTAATTAGTGATTTTTAGCCGACGTGATATATGGAGGGCGAATGATGACGCGGGAGATTCACGACGTATGGATAAGGTTCTAGTTTATGCATAGCAGAAGCGAGAAGTCAGAAATTGATTTGCGAAAAACCAATGCAACAAAAGCCATCAGAAATCTGCATTAACTTTCTATGAATGTGTACATTATATTTCGTTGCTTTGGGTTTTAGGATTTCGAAAAAGTGTTTTCCCATAAATTGTATCCTCGTTTCCACATTTTTCTCGGTTCTTAAAAATTCGTGACACAAAGAGGGTGCTGCGGATGGATGCAGGAGAACAAAAGTGCGTAGCCCAAATCTTCCTCGCTCCAAAAAGCAATATATAGTCCTTTTTTCTGTCGCGAAATGAAAAGGCGGTTAAAAGAAAAATGATGAGAAAAGTTGGTCAATCATCGTCAGGGTTGAATGCCCTCCGCATGAAAATTGATACATAAAACACGAGGATGCCTTTTCTCAAGGGCTGAGAGACAGCGGGGTGGTCTTTCACACGTATACATCGATGCAGTGCAGCATAGCTCACATGAGTGCACAACCACCTTCGAAAAAAGTACAAGGATGTATAAGGTGCGGACCTGCAAACCAGGCCAGGCGAAGCTAACCCAGGAAAGTCCAGGCCCAGCTAAGGTATAGAAGTACATATATGGTATATATGTAGGTATGTACAACGTATGTATGTATTACATACATTAGACACAGGCTCTGGGCCACAAGGCAGTCACACACGTAAAACGCGGGCGCAGGCGCAGGCAGCTGTCATCTTACACCGTGGAGGAGCTCTGGGCACGGAGGAGGCATGGAGGCATGGAGGCATAGAGGCATGGGGCGGCCATTCTCAACTTATCTCTACGATCTTTGTAAACATGTCGTGAAATCTGAGTATCCCCGCATTGGCGTAGGTATAACTAAAGACCGGCGTCATCCACTCAAACTACCCGGACCTTTCGGTCCCCCATGCAGAGAGTCTTTCGTAGAAATCGTTCACCGCACTCATAGAATTCTTTCAGCTATACCCACAGCATCCCTGATCCGATGCCGTTGCTTATTTCTGCGTATACATACTTACTTCACCGACGCGCACACGGCCTCCCTATGCACTAGTTCCTATTCGCGTGAAATTAGTAAACGGACGCGTGTCTGGGACAGCAGTTTTTCGTTTTATAGGTAGGTAGGTAGGTAGGTAGGTATGTGTATCTGGATCTGGATCTGAATCTCATTCTTGTAGTGCAAAAACTGACGACAATAACTTGATGAGAGAAAGGAAAAGAGAGAGAGAGAGAAAGAGAGAAAAAAAAGGAAATTCTAGAGGCGTCCGAAGAGACGTCTTTACCTTATACCTTAATCGAAACAAAAGAACCTCCGGCCCTGCTGTTGTTCGCTTGACTCAACTGGAAGACGAAATTCCTTGCTTTTTCGTCTTCAGCAACCGCAGGACGCGATCTCGTCGGATCGACTTAGCCTTTAAGGGATGAAAACTCCGAGAACTGTGAAAATCACTGCCCGGGTATAACGAGTATCTAGTTTCCTGTCGGTACTGTTTAATTATTATTGTTCGCCTAGGGGTGAACCGCAACAGAGATGAAGAGAGAGAGAGAGAGAGAGAGAGAGAGCGGAAAGGAGTCATGATGAGTATGTTCTGGGAAGGAGCGAAACTCAGATAATTTCACAATAATTCATCAATCGTAATGAATTAACGTTTTTTTTTTTTTTAGTTAGTATCGATGAAAACGGAACGAGCCGAATAAAAAATAGTTGTATAAAAGAAAAGGAAAGAAAAAAAAAAAATTATGAGACCTTATTACGTTCCATAGATCCGATATAGTTTCGTAACCGCAGTACACCTAGTCTTATATCACGTGAAAATAGAGCATCATAAAGTTCGAAGAAATAAGGCAGAGGTCAGGCAACGGCTTCCGCCCCACCTGCGAACTTGTGAATACATATAATAATTGTTCAATATTTGATCTTATATTCGTTGAGTATAGTAATAGATTGTCTTTCTGTTTATTAGTACAATATTTCGTACCGTGAAATGCTTGATATTAACCGCAGATTTAGAGATACGTTGTGATTAGGATCAAATTGACTCATTCTCGGCTATGTAGGCGACTATCTCGCCCGCGGAGTTGAGACGGTGATAAAAAAATGATATTAAAATATAAAATAAAATAGAATAAAAAAAATAAAAACCGCTTGCCACAGCCCGCAAGTAATCGTTCCGCAATCTACAGCGCGAATAAGACCGTTGTTTCCTTTCCTATCGGGTCCCGTTTCTTTGTCCGAATTTCATCTGCATATAGAACTATCGCTCTCTGTTACCATTAAACCGCTGAATTCATTTCTTGACAATTATTAGAATGAACAGCTGGTTACCAAGCCTGTCAATTCTATACAGTATCAATGAATACGTGATATAGATACGTCTGTATATCAGTTGTGGGAACTATTCGAGCCTGATTAATTTTTTTGTCATTTTTTTTTTTTTTTTACAACTTTTTATTCAATACCACGGAAGTAGAGTTAGAGGGCGATATCTACTTGCTCACAGGTACTTGCTAGGGTATTGATGAGATGATACGAACGAAGGCTGCACGTCATTGATCTTGCGGAACGGCGGAGATATTATTTTTTAAAATTCATCATTTTTATGAATTAACCATGCGATAATAATTACTAGACATTTCAAAGCCAACGACACGCAGGGCAGAGTCTGAACTCGCCAGACAAGACCGCAACGACGTGAAACATAATACAATAGTTGTACCAGCAAACCGGGCCTGGGACAGCAAGCAAGCAAGCAAGCAAGCGAGCAAGCAAGCAAGCCAGCCAAGCCGACTCAGACAACTCAGCCATGCGGAGCGGAGAAAGGACGAAGAAGGCGACGCAACGCCCGATTCAGATTACATCTGCGCTCCCTGCAATCGACCATGGCTTATCTTTACTTATACCAAACAATCTTATACAGGGGACATTAGGTAGGTGTCTGCAGTATAGACTGCAGCTACATATTATTTTATATGTACATAATATAATATACATATAATAATAATAATAATGATAATAATAATAATAATAATAATAATAATAATAATAATTAATTAGACATTTATTAAAGATATTTTGGGGTAAACGGCTCGACGTTTCTCTACTTTATACATATACGCGATCAATGTTACCCTAGATACGTGCCCAGCATCCTTTTATTGTCATTTAATTGATATGTCAGTGGTGTCGGGCGTAAAGTAGTGTTTAAATTTTGCCGGATTTGAAGAGATAATACCGCGAGTTGTGCACAGTAGAGACCTCTGCTAGTTTGTGCTTGATCGGTAAGAAAGAGAACTACGCGATGATAAACTTTCGACAATATATTTTATGCAATTGAAAAAAAAATTAAATTTTCTACTTCTTATTGAAAATTATAATGCGTTGTCACTATTATTTATTGCCGTTCTTTTGTAATTCAAAAAAAAAAAAAAAAGTACCCAACATAAGGGACAAGGATTTATATGGACTGGAAATCTTTGTTACTTATTTATTTCTTTTCATTTCTTATTAGAAAATAATAAAGGCATGAGAGAAAAAAAAAAAAAAAAAGTAATAATAAAAGTGTAATTTATTATAAACTGATTGCCGATTAAATTTGGATCTGGATTTTCATGTTTCTAATTTTTGAAAATTATACGAACCACATATTTTCATAAGTTGAACAGAAATTTGTGGTTGATAAATGAGAACCGTATAATATATATGAATGAAAATTTATATTTATATAAATAGTAAAAAAAAAAATGTGTGAATAAATGAAATACAATTGCGTGAAAGTTAGTTAAAAAAACTTTTATTCCTTACATATTAAACTTATTTCTATATCGTAAAACTAATAGAATTTAGTGTGTAAAATTATGTGTATGAATTATTATATTCAAGTTATTCGTTGTCATTACTACTGGTTTGTAGATATACAGGTGTTTGACCTCCTTGAGCTACTTGGATTAATTGTGGTTGAGCTTGAATAGGTGCAGCTTGGATAATTATCGGCTGATTACTACCTCCCTGGACCTGCATTCTGATCATTTGCAGCTGTTGCGGCGTTAGTTGGATCTGGAAATGTTATAAATAAATCGTTAATCAAAGTAAGACATTTAACTTGTCTTTTACGAGCGAAAATTTAAAGGAAATTGTGAAACAAGGAAGATTGGGAAGAAATGTGTTCACAATTGGTCGTTCATCTATAAGAATTTCATTGGCGAAATATGTAAAAGCTCCAATTTTAAGGATTAAAATAAACGTTCTGAACTCCTATTCGCATTCACTTACAGGTATCTGCTGTATTTCCCCACTGGGTGTCACAATTTGTTGTACTATTTGAATTCCTCCACCTTGTGAAGCGGGCGATTGTTGGGTCTGTTGTAGCTGTATAACTTGTTGACCACTTGTCGTTTGTTGGGGACTTGGGACAGTCACAGCTTGCGCAGTCACAGTTTGTGCCGAACCGGTGCTAGAATTATCCTGTGAATGATAAGCAAACACCCAAATTAGAATACATGTAAAATAATTGAGTCTAATTTTTCCCAAACTGAAACACAGACCTCACATCACTCGAGGCAGTCAGTCAGTTTGAGGGAAAAATAGAGGATATTTAAGGGGCACAGAACATCTAGCTACATATTGATAAAGAACAAATTATATGCATAGTAGAGTGGCACTATTTCGGTTCTTATTTCTCAATTTCCGTTCTCACCTGACAATTTTGTTTCGCTATACCTTGAACTTGAAAAAATTTGTACTTGAGTTGCTGAACAATATGGAAAATAATTTTCAACTTCAAATAGTGCAAACTAATGATTTCGTCTTAATTAGAGATATTAGAATATTGCCTACTCTACCGAACTGCATGAATATGTGAAAAGAAAAAGATCCTGGGTTCTGATGGCATACTATGATATTTTAAATTGACAAACTTCAATGATAAATTATTGTACTTTAGTGTGTATTTAATCTAACGAAAATAATTAGTATTTTTATTGGTATGGAGGGAACGACTGTAGGACCTGCAAGCAGTGCAAGCCGGAGTTAATATCCACCTGTTCAACAGGACTGCCTATATTAATGGTTTGAATTTGCCCGGTTGATGGCTGAACGATTTGTATGGGCTGAGAAGCTGATCCGTTATTCTGTACACCTTGATTGCCAGAAGCTTGTTGCTGTGCTAATTGAAAGTAGTAATGAACTTGATCAGAGTTCATAGACGTTCGCACGGAATTGTCGTTTTGTGCTTTAGTTTGTTTTAATTCATCTCTAGGAACGATGTCTATAAGGAAGTCAAACTGATCATATTTTGTTATAGCCATAGCTATGTCGTTCCTTTGAAGAGTACGTCTTTTGTTATCTTCCGTATGAACCCAAGCTCTCAGTGTTAACTCGTGAATAAATATTTCAGCAGCCTTTGAAAACAACATTGGTGCTTCGGCGCTTATCATCTTAACATCCCCGTCCAGTTTCATTATTTTTTTTATTCTTGCTAGGGGTAATGACTGCGTTTTGAGGTCCATCTGAAAAGGTAATTAAAGAATTTTACATTGTCATGAAATTATTAATGAATTTAGAACTTTGGTAAGCCAATGTTCAAAATCTCGTTTTCAATATATTAAAAAATTCTTACAGTGGTTATTTTCTTAATTTCTTCTGTAACTTTTGGCCAAAATTGACCCAACGCTTGCTGGGCTTCCGAATTCCCAGGCGAAGCGATTTGCAAATCCCCATTTGAATCTCCTTCGACTTCCTCGCTGTCTTGATTTCTGAAACGATTTCGTTTTTTTTTTTTTACCTTTTTCGTTGCAAATGTATTCGTAAAATCTGTTTTCATGTTCAGGTCAATAAAAGCATATGACATTTTGTGTCAAATGATTATATTTTGAGAAAAAAATATTTCCTACATAACCTCAAATGATGCAATATTGAATCTATTACTTACGCATTTACGAAGAAGACGGACATTGTTTAACTCTAGTTGTTGTTCACTTTGTTTAAGCTAAGGAAGAATCTGTTACTGCGATAAGCTCATCGTGTAACTTTATACATTAATAACAAACGAAATTATAGAATTTGGAATTACAGCTTCTTTTGAAAGCCCGAGGATCTACGCAGTCATATAAATTGTGCAGATGAACACGGCAGCCCGGTAGGGCCATTAGTTAAACAGCGTGTAGTTCTTAGGTTGTGTAATAGATGGCGACACAATTTGGCACACTGTTGGCGCCGACAGATGAGCGAGCAAGGAGGAGTGCCGACCTTGACCTGGGGTAAGAAAACCTGTCGTGGGGTCAGTAATCAGTACCAGTGGCTTTCGTATGGCCATTCGTGGCGTCAACGAGTGTAAATGGGGGATATTCAACGAAATATGATTCTAACAGGTGTCTCAATACTGATACTACTACGAACGCAGAAAAAATATTGAACTAACCATAAGCCTTTGTAAGATTAGTTATAATTGGTATACTAAGTATATGTGATTGTAATGTAAATTTAGTTTATAATATAATATTTTGTACGCCAGGGACCTTATTCTGATTCTGTATCACGCGTGATAACAGAGATTTTCCATCTAAAGCGGCTCCATGATTGGCCTAAACGACGTTTATCACCGTTGTCACCGATGAAAAAAAAATCAGAATAAGGCCCCAGAAGGCAAATAAAGACACCGAGGGTGCGATTCCATAACTTTTTTTTATCACTGCTATCACACTGTCGATACGTATCATAATTCATAAGGCATCGGAAACGATCAAGTGAAACGAATTTTTCGTGAGCTATCGGATGCTGTAAGCTGGTCCACATCTTTATTTTTATTTGATCTTTTTTTATTTTTACACTTTTTTATCTTTGGGTTATGGAACAACATTTATTCAATTGGTATGAATTTTTGTAAGGTGATTATAAAGCACGATCGCATAGCGGAGTGCCTATTAGATTCATCATCGTAGAAGAATAAAAATAATACAATTCCTTGTGAACAACTATTTAAAAAGTTTTAAATAGTTTTTTTTTTTAATCTATAATAGGCAATAGACCTAACAAAAATTCGTACCAATTGAATAAAGTAATTATTGCCTGCTAAGTATATATACGGAGCCGACAGGTGTTCTTATTCTCGGTCAGTGCTTTGTCGACGGGGTGCGAAATGGTATCGTCATCTTGCGGTCAAACGGGTGAACTACTTTTGCCGTAAATATTGGTACGCCTTATCCACGACTCGCATGCCACGTCTGTAGGGAAAATTGCATACAACTGGAAATAATGGCAATCTGCAGATGGATGGCGTAAGAAGTGTTGAGCTTGAATTTGAAAAATTCAAACTAGCGATGATTGAAATAATATGAATTTATTATAATATTATAATTTGTTTATTTATTTTTAGGGAGATAGTGACAAAACTGGTTATAGTATAGATATATTTACATAAAATGTTGATGCTTGCAAATTATATTTATGTAGATACGATATCTGAAAGATTAATTGTGAACTTTCTTAAAATTAGCTAATTTTTGAAAAATGTTATTTAGTACTTCTTTAGCTGAACAAGTTTCCGAATTAGGTATTCTTATTATTCCGCCGAATTCTCTTATATAATAATCTAACTCCATTTCATTTGATTGATCCTTATTTCCCAAATATTTATTTGTTAGTTGAGATAACTTGAGCAGATCTGAACTAAAGGCTTCGTCTAAATCAAACAGCTCTAATGCTGGTGGTGGTAGTTCTTGAAAACTCGGAGGAAATACCTAGCAATTAAAAAATGTCATTGATCATTCATATAGGTACTCATTGTTCTGGAAAGATTAATAAAGACATTGATCCATTGTTCCCATAAGAAAATGTATAAGGACATGCAAACTTAAATTCTATACATACTAGTTATTATTTTAATATTCATTTGATACGATTCTTACCGATGCTTGCGTAGGAGGTAAGGGGGTTTCAAATTGAGGTGTAATTAGAGTTAAAGGCTGTTTTTTCACGCCAAGAACCTCGTATGCCTTGATACATGCGGGGATCATGTTTAGATGAATGGAATAAAAATGTTGTTTAAAAAGTTTCGTATATTCTCTTGGTATTTCAATGTTGTCTAATTCCTGAGTGCAAACCTTCGGATTGTCAGCCTGCTGAGTTGTATCTGGTACAAAGTTATACTCCCAATACTGTAACGATTTATTTTTCAAATAGCATATTATAATAATCCGTAGAAAAAATTGCCAAAACTTTGGTGTATGCATAAATACATTTTATACATTTCTTGAGTAAGGAGACTTACGTCCATATCATCAGGCTGCCCGTCTTTAACAGAAACTTCATCGGAATCAAAGAATTCAAATAGCATCTCTCTAAATTGATCGTTCTTTTCCTTCTCTATATAACTGTCTGTCAGCATTCTTGACGAACCCAGGACAACCAATTTACCGGCATTAGATTTGGACGAATAATAAGCACAAATTGGTCTGTTCGTTGGTATAGCAACTGCACCACTTGATAAAGTTACAGTGGATGGTTGCACCACGTTTAAAGTTGCGCCGTACGGGTAGAGATATTTTAGACCTCTGAATATTCGATTTATTAATCATTACATTACGAAAATCAGTGACTTTGATATTTTGTCCTTTTATGTTTTCAGTAATGACAAAAACGCAGTATAATTTCGATCGAAGAATCATTATCCGTTTATACTAGGAAGTCGATTACTCACATATATTCATTACGATTTTTAACAAATACTGATTTGTTCGATAGCCCTTCTGAGATCAGACATTCTTTTGGATGTAAAGTTTGACTGTAGTTCATTCTAACAACGCTGTCTAAAAATTATTATAAAACAATTATGATTTCGTAATAGAATTGGCGAAATTAGTTCATTAGTGTTATTTACCAATTCATCATAAAATCTTTACCATTATTGACCATAATCCCGAACTCTTCTAACAAAAAGTTTATATTGGTATTGAATTTATTTTCCCCGCCTTCACCAAGCATTACCAAAACGTTACCACCAGAATTAATGAAAGTTCTAATGGCGTTCATTTCGAGTTCGGTAAATTTATTCCGGGGCCCTGGCAATACTAAAACTTTTCCGTTCGCTAGAGATTCTTGGGACAGAACATCGTTGTTTCTGTAAAATATAAAATGAAACAATTTTCAAATTGATATACGGAATTCGTCATTTACGGTATAAGGTGAAATAATAATCCCTATAACTTACTCTACAAATTTCCATCTCGGTTTTAACTTTCTTTGAAGAATTTTAAACTCTTCGTTAAGTCTCCGTTCATTTTTTGACGCGTCAAATATTATTACATCAACATTAGTATCGATAATTGGATGAATAGTTGTCATATTATCAACAGTTATGTCGTTATTATTATAAAATATATACTGTTATTTAATACCACTATATATTTCAGCTTGGAATACTGATCGTGAATGAGCGTATGGTACTGAAAGCATATCGTTGCCACGGGAACCCCAGTCACAACAAATCAAATTATCGCGCGAATGCTCCAACATGCAGCCTAGGGGCCTTCTGTTCGTAACAAAATGCTCAACGGAAGGCCCTCTATGGCTGAATTTTCATGACAATAAATTGCTGCGTCAGCAAGTGGCGCTATTCGTTGTTGATCACGTGGTCACTTGAAACCACGTGATCAACAACGAATAGCGTTACTGAAAAATTTTGCTGCATCAGCAATTTACTGCCATGGAAATCCAGCCTAAGCTATGACAGATCAATGACGTGTTCATAAATTTCTTAAACCTAAACCAATGTCTTTTCGAACACGGAAGTATCCATGGCAACGTCGAAGACCTGAACAGATTGAGGATAGTGTGAAGTGTCGGTGGTAGATAATAAGTTTTTAATTTTAATTCATAAAAAAAAAAAAAAAAAAAAAAATGGCTTCAGCCACACAATCTGATAACGAGTTAAAAAGACTGCTAAATAATCCGGTCAAAAATGTCACGGATGAAGTGTCTATGGCACCTCCACTTTCGGTGAATATTTTATCTAAAAACATGTTTATTATAGGTTAGATTTCACATATTTTAATACTCTATCTTATTTTACGGTATAGACAAACGTTCCGAGGCCAAGTACTTCGCAAAATGTTAATCCCCAGTCCACCATGAGTCCTATGCTACCAGCATTTAGTAAAAAGGAAACACTTCAACCACGTTTACAGTAAGTATCATAGAATTTTTAGGTTAGAATACGAGTGTTTTCTTTTTTGTAAACACAACATTACGGATTATATCATGTCTTCTGCATCTCATATCCAGAATATTTTGCTTTAAAAAAACATTTTGCCAATTTGAAAAAAAAAAAAAAAAAAAATCTGAAATTTGATGAAATTTGTTGATTTTCTTTTTATGAATTTGAAGATTTTTACTTATCACTAGTGATTTCATGCAATATTCTTTGCTTCGCGGCACAGGAACATAGTATCAACAGTCAATTTAGGAATGGAACTGAAACTAATGTATATAAATACTCGGACGAGAAATTCTGAATATAATCCAGCACGTTTCACCGGGCTTGTAATGAGAATAAGAGAACCTAGATCAACAGCTCTGATATTCAGATCTGGTAAACTTGTTTGTACCGGAGCTAGATGCGAAGAGGACTCGTACTTAGCTGCAAGAAAGTTTGCAAGAATAATACAAAAGTTAGGATTTGCAGTGAGTTGTTATTACCATTTCCTTAATTTCTTTTAAACATTTAATGTAAAAACAAAACTGTTTAATACATAAAACAAATAACCATACAGAGTTGGAAGAGCTGGAGTACTTTTCATCTTCCGAATGATGCTTTTATTTCAAGGAACATTCTCCAGATCGATAATTGTAATTTATTTTCTTTTTAGATATATATATTCTCTTCAGATATTGAATCATTGAATATTCACTATTTGACAAAATGTAATTCATGTTTTAGGTGAAGTTTATTAACTTTAAAATTCACAATATTGTCGCTACCTGCGATCTCAAGTTTCCCATTAAGCTTGAGAACTTGAATCACATGCACGGACAATTTTCTAGTTATGAACCTGAGCTATTCCCCGGATTGGTATATCGTATGGTTCTACCAAGGGTTGTACTCTTGATATTTGTCAATGGGAAAATTGTTTTAACTGGTGGGTATATCGAGATAATGAATCAAAGATCAAACTTCTCTTTACTCATTCACAAATCGCTTGGTTTCAAAAGTTGAATGCTTAGAATCAGTTAGCTATGTCCCTAAAACGTTATTCAACAAATTTTTAAACGATTTTTAGGTGCCAAAAGTCGTACGGAATTACAAGATGCTCTAACAAATATACACCCTATATTAAAAAGTTTTAGAAAACAGTAATATGTCTGTTTCGTTATTGTTTAGTAATCTTTTGTACATTATATTAAGCTGAATAAAAAATCTAGTTATTTATTATCTAATGATACGAATTATAATCGTAGTTTATTAGATGAATTGTAAGATAAATTGTGGTGCAGTTACATGCGGGAGAATAAGTATAAGATATGATAATCAACTGTTTTAAAATATATATTTTCTCAACGTAATAAAAGAAAAAAGATATACATTAGCTTTAATACTCAATATTATGAAAATATAATAAAATGCGATTGAGAAACGTAATAAAATATATATATTCTATCGATAAATTAATACCCCTTCTCTTGTATTGTGTATAATATGTTTTTTAAAAGTATATAATATATATATTATATATATCTATGTTAGCAAATGTATCGAAGAGTAACACCATCCATGAGAAATAAATTTCAAATTTTCATACACTGTTCGTATTTTTCTGCGTATTTAACATCTTATCTTCCTTTAATTAACAGGATGCTTCTTGTAATATGAAACTTGATTTCAATCAATCTGCGTTTCGATAGTGTTACGTGATCCGTAATTATTTGTTAATAAATTGCTCAGAAAATTATATCTAGTGATATTAATCGTTTTCTTTTTTTCTCTCTTTACCACCAGGAGCTTAAGATATTAGGTTTAAGGTGATATTGCCGATAATCGTTTAATAACCAACGTTGATACCCTTCTTCGCCGCGATGGGTAGCTTTTCTCCTTGGAAAAATGGATTTTCATGCTGAAATATAAAATACGTAGTTGATCAAAAAATTATACATAAAGTGGATAAAAAATTACTTGCGTTCAAAATTCTGATACTCGAATCCTAGAAATGAAAATTTCGACACGAATTCCAGACTCTAGTTAAAATTTTAAAGCCCAAAGGTCAAAGTTCAGAATTATTGATCAGTAGGCAAAAGTAGAGCAATGTCAGTAAATGGGGCGATGACGTTGTATTTGATTAATAATTTTGCATTGAGTAGCCACTAGACACTGAAAATTACCGATCTGATAATATAATCTCAATTCACTGCACCCCTCGTATTACTCCGCTTTTTCCTACAAATAAAAGTAAAAAAAGTTTCATTACTTGAAATTGTTCGACAATTTGATCGAAGTCAGAGTTCGAGATGTGCATGTTGGATAGAGCGTTATTGTTTTCAGATGCACCGGAACAATCCAACATGTGTTCAGTGTCGCACATACAGTCTTGAGCGCTTTGGTAATCACGACTGAATGCGGCAGTGTTTTCAAAATTTGTTATGCAATGATTATCACCTAAAAACGAAAAGAAATATTTCAGTTTTAGTCACATATTAAATTTTTATAACAAATCTGAATTTGCAGGGTCAAAAACTTACTTGCGTAGCCAATAGGACATGGGTTTGGCGGCGTGCAATAGGCGGGTAAATTGGTCTCGGTTTTTTCGTCCTTAATTATGCCTTTTAATCCAGCAGCTTGAATCCTATGCCTGTCGTTAATGTTGTTGTTGTTGTTTAAACGTTGATGACTCCACAACGAGCTATGCTGCAGATATTCTTGATCGCGGATGCTGGGGTTTGGATTAGGAGTGTCTATACCGTCGTAGTCAAGCGGCATCTCGGCCGGAATTTCCTTAACTTTTTCGTAATCGTTTTGCAGTCTCGAACCGTATGGAAAATCCATGTAATTTTCCGGCACGTCGACAAACTCGTTTCCCATACGGTCAACGAGCTCTCGCAGAAGTATATCAGTAAATAGATGTTCTTGCTGTTTTTCAATGCAGAAAAAAAAAAAAATGTTCATTATATTCTTATTGATTTGATATCGAACGGATTCTCATCTAAGTACCTTGAGAGGCGGCATATATTGCATTGAGGCGCTGCTCAGCACAACTGCTGAAAGCAGTGTTATGACACGATGCATTGTTAAGATCTCGCCAAACTGTAAAAAAAAAAAAAAAAAAAAAAAAAATGGAAGGACAAGAATTTATATTAAGATAAAGAAGAGCTTTGATTTTGTACGGGGAGTAATAGAAAAATTGTGAGGATCAGACGATAGTTTTACAGTGCATCGCGAGATATTATACTAATTTTTGAAATGAGTGTCAGTGCCGTTCAATCATTTTGCGTTAGTAAAATGTTTCGACGATAAATTTCAACGCAGAATCATATAATTTCCCTGCTGTTATCTTGACAATGAATATGTCCTCTAATAATCGCAGTCCTTATCTAGTATCGATTTCCTGTTTCGTTTGTGTTATACCGCGAAGATAAAAAAGGAAAAATAAATTATGCAATTTTCCCCGTTCCAGCATAATCAATAATCTCACAATAAATCTGACGGCTATAATCTTCGCGATTCTCTATAGTTAACAATATGGTGACATCCGGTCCGCATAATAATTCGCTAAAATGATGAAGGCATTTAGGTTCACCTCGAGTTTGAATAAATTCTCAAAACAATCGGGTGCAATTTATTGCAATGCAGATATTCGATTACTTTACGGATCTCTGACTTGTTGCATCGGATGTTAGAATAGTATAAAAGACTGGCCATTTGTATACTGTGATAAAAAAGACAGGAGACCATACACGAGAATGTTAATCTTTTGGGGTATCACTTACCTGATGGATGTGTGCGGAATAGTTTTGAAGACGTTCCTGAAGAGGCTAGATGGCTTGCTCGTTCGTTCGGTTCTCGCTATCGCGTCAGGTTTCTCACACCAAGTTAGAGTCTGGGATAAAGCCTGGTGAATCTGGTGGCGCCAAGCTTTAGGAACTGAAGTATTGATCCAGGTAAAACGCGGCCGACGTGGGTCACCCACTTGTACGCAACACCCGGAGGATTGGCGGCCACGATTCGTTCCCGACTATACTTTATAGCAGTGCTTTCAGTCACCGATTACGTCATTTATCGCAAGGAAGAAAAAAAAAATAAAAAAAAATAAAAATTCCCTGGCCTGAGACAACCAGAATCCCTCAAATCTCAGAGGTTGACCGTAAGGGTCATTTGCGCAGGGGCCAATTCTGGAGACTCGAATCTTCGGGTTTACATTGTGAATTTTTACGCTGAATAAAAACTTGCTGAAAGGCCTTGCAATTTCATTTTTTTTTTTTTTTTTTTTTAAATAAAATCCATCGATTCCTGTAGTCATTAATGGATTTGTCGACTGATCACTTGCTGTTTGAACAGACAGACTTCTGAGCTACGAGAATTGTCCTCACAGCGACATTTTTTTCTGCCTTCTCGTGACGAGTTATCAGTTTTGATGAATGTCTCAATAAGCTCTTTCCATAATGGTAGATCATGGGATGTGCGATAATTAGAATCGAGATAATGATAGAACAAAAGAAGGACTTGACGTATAATGTCATAATGGTAGCTTGGCGGTTGTTTGCCAAACGTCAACGGGTCGTTTCTACGTTGTGCCCACTAACAAAGGCCATGGTGACCACTTTGCTGGTCTGGTAGTAGGATCAGCGAAGTGTAGAGGCTGGGGGAGAACGTACGTGAAAGGATCTTCACGTGCCCATTCAAATCGCGACACCGCGACGTCCCCTTTTCAGAGCTGAACGTATTTTTAAACGGTTGGAGCTTTTCGGCGGTTATCAGTCTGTCTTTTATCCATAAAAATTTGTAAACAGTATCTTCAACATTAGGTCCTAATATTAGCGATGTCCTGACAGTATGGTGTGAAGTTTGATGTCCTCAGATAAAAACTGCCACGATTTCTGGAATATTTTTTAAAAAGCCTCTTTCTTGCGACAAAACTGACATTATAATTTTACTGCAAGTTATTGCCATACATATAGAGATTAAATTCACCTTATATCACTGGCATCACCCATTAGCGCGTACGGATTCGAGACACAGTCACCACGTAAAAAATGGTTCCAAGAGTCACAGCGAACTGCCTTAAATCCGTTTGGTCGACGAATTGACTCAAAGTAGTACATGGGAGCACGACTGTGCGAACATAACACTATGAAAATAAAATGAAATGATTTCAGCTGGATCGAAAATTTATGAAAATCCTGTCTTCCCATTCTCCTGCACGAGTTCTGCCCGATCGTTATTTCCTGAAAGTCATTCTGACTGACAGTTTGATCGTCTCTGATACGGAAGTGATTTAGAAAGACGCAAGAAAAACAAAAATTCGGTGAATTCTTTGTATGGACTGAATCCCAGAGGCATTTAAAGTAAATGTATGTATTCGAAAGTATAAGTATAGACGAATCGTAATGAACTATATTTATCAGTGAAAGCTGAAACGCATAATTTTGGTAATTTTTACCGTCACAGCAGCCCGATTGTTCCGAACCACCATTAGGGTAAAAGTCGGCGTGTCCGATGTGACTTTTGATACCAAGAGTTCCGGCACACGTATGAATAATGTCCACATATGCAGCGTCGGTTTGATGTAATCGGGTGGCAGAATCCTTCGCGATGAACATTGGCAGCGCTGGGTCCAGACCTAATAGAATTCGTTAACGAGATATACCTACCCTTAATTAATTATCGCCTGAAGAGAAAGCGTTTGTCCAACGGACCGAGTGCAAATTATTCTGACCGCTCTATGAGGTCAAGTCTATGATACCACAGGCTCAATCAGAACCAGAGATTATCTTCTGTGGGATGGCTAATTGAGCCAGCATTCAAGATGTTTAAAGAAAGCTTGGCTCTGGCAGATACCTATCTTTTGTCGGAGTATACTGGGGGAGCGAGAATGATTGGAAATTTAATATACCTACCTACCGCGGTGTTTGATATCGTTTGGAGTTGAATCACTGTTCAATTCAATGATCAATATTTCAACCTTCTGCGGCTCATAAACGAATGAAATTCCGCAGGATGAAAGGACGAGAGGAAGTAGGCAAGGAAAAGTATTTCGAAAACCGCTCATTAGATTTTTAACAATTTTGACTCGGACTCGTCTATACTCCTGAATTTATTCCCAAGAATATTTTCACATTCTAGTATCGTTTAGAAATCTGTCATACAATCACCTGTTATTCGTCTGATGACTCCAAGTTTGACGTTTTTACCAGCAAATCCAGCGACGTGGGCACCGAGGCTGAAACCAATGATGTGTATCGAAGTCAAGGACACACCAGAAAGTATCAGCTGGTCTAGTAGTCGCCCAATAATGTCACCGACTTTGGAGACAGCCCTGGCTGCGTGGACGTAACATGTGCTATTTGCCAGGATACCCCAGTCGACCACGATTACGTTATACTCGCCCCTTTCGAGGTACACTGAAACCCGGCAATTGATTAGCTATAGCATGCGATGAAAAGGGGCGACACAGTTTAGAGATGCAAACTTTCGAGTAACGGGAGTATTAGGTAGGTCGTATTTTAGTTACAGAAGTGTAAAGCCTCCTGAAATCATAATTCACGAATGATTTTACAACGAGCGCCGTTAGGATGGGAATCGCAAGACTGTGTGATATGTGGGTCACGTTGGGTTTATTCGCCTTTTAACGATTCGATTTTCCCGTTTCAATTATGATGCATAAGTTACGATGCAATGGTTACGATGAATTTATAGAAATCGCGTTTTGATAAGTATCAGCGTCGCGGCGTCAAGCGTGCAGCTATAACGGGCTCTTATCATTTTCTTGAACCGTTAATTGTTGGAATTGTTGAAGCGTATTGAAGTCCATTAACTCGAGTCACTCCCTGCGGATCCTTCCTCGATTAGAATGCAGTTTGAAATTTAAACGGTTCCTCAAATCCACCCGAGAAAAGCTATCCCTACGGAACGTTCGAATCTTGCTAAATTACGACCAGGTCAACTGCTCCATTTTCTCATCGAAATCCACCATCCGAGACCTCCGGGACTCCGGAACCCTTCGAAGCGAACCATTTGCGAACTAGGTCGAGAATCGAGATATCACTGAACCCAAACACTTTCCACCAGGTTCGAATCAAATCGTTGGATATATGAAACCTGTGGCTTGTGTGTCCAGGGCGCCAAAGACAAAGACAAAGAAGAATCTGTTAGCGAAAGTAACGGCATTCTTCATATTTCACGATTCTGCGGTACTATTCATAGTTCCTCGATCACCATATGAGCTTATAATTCTATAATCGCAAATTTTCGATCATCGGTGTGACGTACGAAGTTCATATTTGACCAAATCTTGGCACGGGACCGTGAGGCTAGGGTTATAGAGTGATCCTAGCGTCGGTTGGCAAACGATGTAGACGCCGGGCGCCGCGACGCTCCGTTTCAACGTCGGGAGTATTGATCCCGAAGTGGAGTCGCTATCTGAATGGAGTTCTCACCCTCTCGCTTTTATACTCCCCCAGAAAGCGGGATCTATTTTCTCCTACCTTTCCATGGGTCCCATCCGCGCTGCCACACTTAACGTAAAACACATTAGCATGTTTGGTAATGCCTGAATTTTGCAGATGTAATCAATTACCGCATAGTATTAAAAATGATCGACTATATAAGTTGAGATATTTTTCGTTGGACATCTGAAGAAAATTTTATAACAAACTCACCGTTTTTAATATCCATCATCTTCGTGTTTGACAGTGTCTCTGAGTAGCCGTGGATCAGGATTTTTATATCTGCGTTAGCGATGAAATATTCGGATTGAATAATCGCGTCTTTGCTTAGTGGGCGCGAGAGGCCACGTTTTTTTCGAACCATTTTCAACCGAAGAGCTTCTACCTCTTCACCAAAATTTATACTCAGTAACTCTGACTGGTCTTTATTATTCCGTGTGTAAAGTCGGAACAATACGTTGTTCTCGTTCGGAATTATACCTTCATCTTCCGTCGTCATGCAATGCCACATCTTCGATACGTCACTCATCATTTTTATCACCGCTGAATTGTTGCTCAGAGCTGGACATTCTGTGAAATAAAATACAACATTTTTATCATCGAAGAGAACAGTGAAATTATGTTGGGAAGTCTGGTCCAGCTGATCTGATCTTTTTGGGTATAATATTGGGATATTGCTTAAAAGAATCGAACCGTAAGGGACGAGCATGAGTGTGAAAATAACTGCAGGATAAACGTTTTTCGGAAAGTTCATGCTGCGTGTCTTCATCATTCACGTAATATTTATTTAACTTATTATTAAAACTGATTTGCAATTTGACAACCTACAGGTTTTAAGCGAAAGCCGATTATGCTGTTTATTTGGAGGGTAGAAATGAACTGCTAACTTCAAGTCGGTGACTAGAGGCAACGAAGGATTAACTAAATAAAAGACGTTGTTGAAGGAACCAATCCCAGGACTTATACCAAGACGTAGACATTTATTTTTATTTTATGAAATCTGTCCGTGCAAAATGTCACTCAAAGTAGAAGTCAAAGTAAAAGTTAAATTTAAATACCCTATATTGATACAGAAGAAAAGTAAATCGGTCTGAAATTCGACAACATCATCATAATTTAACATGACAGAGACGCGTCAGTATATAGGCTTTGGTGATGTGGAAAATTTTTTGGTAATCAAGTTTGTCTAATGGAACTTAAACCATCATTTTTTTCCACCTCATAGAGATTACTTATTTCTCGATGATAACTAAAGATACATAACTGCGCAACTCGTAAATATATTGATTTCTTAAAATTATTAACTATTATGACACGTGTGCCTGCAGGCAGGTGAGCCTCCGAAAGTTTTGAGTCCACCTGGTGGCACGTGTGCATGGGGCCAAGCACGAGCTTCTTGCAACGTGTTGTTGTGACATAATTATGCAATGAACATTTTAGAGTGCCACTAGGCGTTTATTACCTTGATGAGCTTTCTCCTCTGTCTACTAATTATTTAGATGCTAGAGGTAATTCAATATCCCATCTGTTTGTCGAATAGGTGAAAAGTTACAAGCGTATTACCGGTGGTCGTGAGTTTGATATCGATAAATATGGACCCTACATCGACGCAGTTAAACATGTATTGGTTCCGAGCCTTGAAAAGCAGATTCTCTTCTTTCTGGAACGATTTGTATACAACGAAGACTTCCAGCAGTCATCGTATCGGCCCTACCTCGACAGATACAAAGAATCTATGCTTACTGCGTATGCAAAGTACAATGAAATCGGTACCTCCATAGAGGCCATGCGAGACTCACTCACCACAGATAACCTGGTGGATTTCCTTGGACAGTCGTTGCTGACTAACAGTAGGCTTGCCAAGATAAGCAATGATTTGAACGCCATGGGTATTGAGAAAAATTGGCTGGGTTACGTGAACGTTCTTAACTTCATTAACGAGAAGGATTTTTGGACGTGTTCATCTTCTAGGTGAATTTCCAGGGTTGAAATTTCCAGAGGGATTCATTCGATTTAATGACATGCTCTATTTTCTTCTTCATTTTTCTAGCAACGCTTTTAGACAGTACAGCAGCATCTGTTCAGCTAGTAATGATAACATTCTCAGCGATATGAATGCGGAAAAAGGTTCTTACATCGTCGAGCGTACGCGGGGGCACAAAAGACCGAGAAAGCGAGCTGCCACGCACATAAGCAGGAAACACTACAAATTGGAACGACTTGCGCAGTTGTCGGACAGGTCTTTCAGAGTAACTGATAGCTTGTATGATTTGTTGAAGAGCAATTGGATCCAATATGATTTTCTGCACACAAAACGAAGGCTGAAGAGGAATTGCGCTGACTTGAGGCGACCAAGTTTTGCGTACTATCGCCGGAGTTATCGGAAGACTGATTGGAAAAATGCTAATTTAACGCTATTTATCAGAAAAATAAACAGATCTGGGGCGAAAACCATCGATGCTGAATATCCGAAAAACACCGAGGTCAAAACTTCTTCATCGTTACCCTGCAAGGTCGAGCAGCTCCTCTCGAAGCTCGACAGAATAGATCCCACCTTAACTAGGTTTCATTGCAGTTTTATTCAAAAAAAGTTTCAGACCAAACTGTACAACGTCTGCTCCTGTCTGAATAATTTGTTGAGCACGATGGACGCTAAGACAATCAATTCGATTTATTTGGTATGTGAAATTCGAACGGATTGTTTGAAATTTAACTTGAAACAGACGACACAGTCGAAGAGCAACTCATCTCTATTTTCCGCAAGGGTGATAACTTGCGAAGCTTTGTACAGATACGGAATTCGGAAAAACGGTTCGAGGCAGAATTTAAAGTCCCGAAGTTTGTGGGCCGCAAAGAAGGCGAATGATTTGTCGATCGGAAGTTTTGTAAATTCTAGTAAATTCTGCCAAGAAGACAATATGGATTTCGGTAAGGATGAAGCTATCTCATCGATTGAAATTAGTTTCACCGGGTGCGAGGGTAGTGCGGTAGATCCGCAGAATGTGGCGAACGGTTTGGCTTGTGGCCCTGAAGATTTGGAGGGTCTGACGCTCGGAGATTCTTTGTCAATTAATGACGTTATGCAAAAGTTGAAGCTGTCTCCGTTTAATCTCCAGGAAACAGAACAGAGCTTTAGAATCAGGTCTGAAATTCGAGATATTGTTCGATCGATCATGATTTGTTCGCAAGAACATTCATCGCCAGGTCGAGAGGGTAGACAATCCATTTCCATTCATGCAATCGTCTCAACATCTTCATTGAACGCAATAAAACATGGCGTAAGAGTCCCACCTTTCGAATCTGAATCTCCGAAGGCTTTCGAATCAAAAGTCAGTTCATCAGGATCTAAAGACACCCTCGATTGCAAGGAGTGTGTAAATTTGAAGAAATCCGTGGAATCCAAAGAATGTGCAAAACTAACTGGATCAGGAAAGTCTGATAAATCCGTAATACCGAAAAGTTGTCTTGAAATAAAAGGACAAAGCTTCAGATCCAGGGGATCAGTAAGACCTGACAAATCCCTGAAGAAATCCCAGGCATCTTCGTCGTCTAGAGAGTCTGCTAAGCTGAAGAACAAAAACAAGTATAAAATCTGCACGACTCACGAGAAGAAGCCGATAAGGTCCAGAGAATTTACTATGTCGCATAGACGCCCGTTGTCTAAGAATATTGTGGAATCTTTAGCTTCTGAAATATCCAATGCACTGGCGAGAACTAAATCAAATCGTAATAGACTGAGTGAGGATGAACAAGTCTACGACATTGACGTGACTGTAGAGATTGAAGAAATTTCTGAATCATCAGACAATATTACCGAGTCAATTTCTCGACATACGCATATACTTCCGTCAATGAAATCCGTCAAATTGGGTACAAGTCCAAAACATTTTCCTTACTATTATGAAAAATCAACATCATCGGAAAGCGAAGTTTCGATGCATGACAATTTCACTACCATGAACAAATCAATGATATCCAGTAGTGATCGGGGTACGATTTCAGTCCAGTCTTACGACCGCATAAAACACTTGATCAGAGAAAAGGTGTGCAGTAAATTGTCTGAGATAGACAGCTGCCAACCAAATTCTTCGAAGACCATTGTCTCCAGTGGAAAGTATTATATAAGCATTCCTAGTTCAAAGACGAACTGGGTTCACCTGAGGCATGAAACATCTGAGTCATCTTCGACCTCTCGGAACAGCTCACGCCTTCGGGTCTGCAACCGCCGTCAACGAACCCCAAAAGCTCCATCATCGGACGATGAAAGTATTTTCAGCAAATCTTCAGACTGCCTTTCAGAAAATTCTACGCAATCTTCTAGAGCTGCAACTTACGATAGAAATTCTACTTACGGATGCATCGAGGATAGACTGGCGAACAGATACTTTAAAGACATCCTCAATGACTATTCCGACGAAGGGGATTCCCCAAGATGCAAAGACGCCAAGGCCCAGATTTTATACGTGCGAGTGCCTAAGCCTGACGAGAGGGAAAAAGGCGAATTTTTCGATTCGGAGATTAGCAGCGAGGAGAATGAAACGAGTTTTAGCCAGAGTTTTGCGACTGACGATGATGTATGTACAAACATCAGTTGGGCGAATGACGGTACAGGGTATTTTTACCAGTGCCATCCCGTACAGAAAATTTCTACACCGTACGTTGTGGGAAAAGCTATTGTTGGTGGAACTCCAAGACTTGATGACTATGAGAGGTTTCGGCCTCGTCGGACCACTGGCTGGTCTACATGTGCCATTGGTTCGTCGAGTTCGAGGGATTGTGTAGAGATTCATCCACCAAAAAATAATCATCAAATTAATATGAAAGACAGAGTTGATTCAGAGCAGAAGATCTATGCATTTGGTACCTCGAATATCATCGCGAATTATAAAAAGCGATTTAAAAATATCGACAGAAACTTTCGAGCTAAATTACTGAAGTATGTTGATTTTTGTAAAAATTTGAAGAGCAATCTTCAAAAGCAAATTTGCCTGGACGATATATACGAAGCAAGTGGAACTTCCATTCCGTCAAATGATTTGAAAAGGCACAAATATAGCGGCGTTTATTTCAGTGGATGAATGAGCAAAGTAATCAGTTAATTGCTCCAACTCTTGCTACCTGGGGTAAAATGAAGCCAAGATTGTTAGTAATTTGGGGTGAACATGTCTCTAAATTTTTACACCTAGAAAGATATAAGTCCAATATTTATGTTGAAGTAGGATGTGATTGTGATTAGGAAGTAATTGTACTGTATTTTCCGTTCATATAGTAATCTTTGATTGTTTTATTGTCTAACGCCATACGATACATTGTTCGATTGTGAATCTGTCTTATGAGTTGAAAGCACATTAGCCTTTGCAGTCGCGTTCTAATGCTTTTATAGAAAATAATTTTCAATTCTTGGAGTTGGATTATATGCGTAGTTCTTTATGGAGGTGAAAATTACTCTAAGATTCTACGAGTTTCAATATCAACGAAGATACGATTACATCTTATTTCAACATCTTCGTTGCCTGGCAATATAAGGAATTGTCAAGAAACAAACCAACTGTAATTATATAAATGTAATTTTTGTGAATTGAAACTCAGTTCAATAAATTTTTTTTTTTTTTAAATAGATAATTGTTCATTTCTGTGGGCCTATTTACTTGCAAAATAAAATTTACCTCTTTGCAAAATTGCTTTTCATTTCCTCAAAAAGCCTTCAGCGTTGAATTAAATACGCGAAGTAAGAGTGTTTCTGATTTTGAGATCAAAAATTCTATTTACCTTCCTTATGGTCAGTAAAGCGACTAAGCTGCTCTGTTATTTTGGATGCTCACATTTCAATTTCACGCCCGCTATTATTCCCGCGATAATGAAATATTCATGGGGTTTTTAGAAAAGGCCATTCGGCACGTAATGCCATGCCCTTTGTCAAGGGTTGGGTATATAACGAGGCGCAAAGGGTGAGCGATACAAACTGTACGACACGATATAACACCCACGAAACCTCAGTGTAATTTTTGATCTTAATTTTACATCTGGTAGCCTCGTTTTCATCACGCTTTGTGGTTCATGGGGAAAACCTACAGGTAAATTGAATTAGGGTTGGCTCGTCAACCCCGTAAACTCGTATTCTACTTCTTTCCAACTTTATTTACCTGAAATACGAGTCCATGAGATTAAATTAATGCGGGACAAAATTCGGTGCATTACAGACTCCCAATTAAACGAAAATCACTGATAACGATGGAAGAGCTCCGTGGAATTTATTGCAGAATTATTACCATTCAATTAATTACCAAGCTGGAGTTAATTGCAAATTTTCTGGGCAAAAACTCGTTTAAAATTAACTTGAATTTACTTAATTAAATCTCACGTAGGTATTATTGGTGAATTGATCCTTATACCACGACTGGAATTTCTCTACTTTGAATTTTTTTTCACACGAAAATTCAAAAACTTTTTCCAATTAAAAGCAAAAGAAATTAAAAATGACCAGTCAGCAGTTCATTAAGCCATAAAAAAGAACCACCATAAATTTCTTCTCGTTACATAAAACGCCATGATCAAGGCGTCGCAGTGATGAAATACGAGATATGTAGGACAAAGCAGGGCATGAAGGTATAAGGTACAACGAGCGAACGAGCTACAGCAGTAGCAGCAGCAGCAGCAGCAGCATCCACCAACCATCCCTAGAGGCAGATCGATGTTTCCCAGCAACCGCGGAGGGTGCCTCTACCCGCTCTGACTGTGTGTTTGTAACAATGGACTTAGCTCCTAACGTGTAGCACTGTAGCAATGGGTCCAAATCTAGCGCGAACCCATCAGAAGGAACAAAAAATGCTGAGGGCTTCAGAACTGTTTCGAATCTTGTTTTCCCATTAATTGACGAATTCTTGTATACAAGAACAAAAAAAAAAAAAAAATAGAAAATAAAATGAGAATAGAATTCCAAAATTTCATGGAAATTGAAATAAAAGATTAACCATTCCAATTATAAAAATATAAATCCGCGTCCTTGAAAGCTTAACTGTTGAGTTACGTCCGTCGAATATCGTACAGATTTGAGTAGTAATACATCGAGTTGGTCAGACGCTTGGGCGCCGGTTCAATAGCTGCAAAGGAATAGAATCTCCGCCTTTAGCCAACCGTGGGTTTTTGGATTTGATTTCTTCGAAAGATAATAATATCGTCATGACAGTTTAGGTTGATTTGAAAAATGGCAAAAATGTATCTATGACACATTTTATGAGCATTGTTATTAATAAATAGGGTTTTCTATTTTACCCTCGATGGACGATTCGGGTGCAGAAAAAGGAAGAAGAGAACACGGTTAGAATATAGTTTGCAGCGATTGCAATTTTTTTATTTACTGAAAGCTTCCAGCGATATTTGACTAGCTGTTTGATTAAAATTCTACGACTTTTTGCCTCAGAATAGACCCAGTCACGAATTGGAGTATACTTCAGATGTACAGGTGGGCTATGTTGTATTACACACCGCGTGAGTATTGTCAAAAGCAGGTATAAGGGTAACTCTGAGTGCAGATTGTAAGAGGATACAATTGTTTGCTCCTACCCATCGCTCCGGATGTCCCTAATGTCAAGGGGATGGTCCCCAAAGGAGGAGAAAGGTCTCTTTAAGATTTAAAGAGCGTGGTATATAATCGGTAAACTTCACATCGAACCTGATCGCTCCCATATCGTACCCTTCGATCAATCAGTTCGAATAAAAAATAAAAAAAATAAAAAAATTGATTCTTTAGCGCCCTTATTTTATTTTTGTAGAAGCTAGTGCAAGGGTTCATTGTATCTCGCAAATAAAAGCATAAATATGAATCATCATTACATGGCTGATTGATAATCGTTCTATTTGTATCCCGATTGTTTCCAATTCATTCGGGTTCAGAGATTATTATAGAACTTGTTTATTCAGGCTTACTCATTATATATTGTTTTATTAACGAATTCGGCTTTCGACAAATATTGGTCTTGCCTCATCCGCTTGTTTTAATCACGGAAACGTAAGTGAATCCACCAGCGATTGTAAAATAAAAACCAACCAGTCTTCAAAGTATGTTCATCGCTGTTACCGCGTGATATTTGGCCAGATGACATTCGACCTTTGTCCTATAATTCTGTCAAACCGACTACGTCAGCTCCGCGGTTTTACCTCGCCAACAACAAGCAGTAGATAATCAAGAGCTTCTGATTATATCCACTCTCCATATTTTACCGATGTAATAATGCCTGAAATCGATCAAAGCTCAATTTGCTTCTACATTATTTGCCGTCTCTTCGATCAACCCTCAACGATCAGCTCACCTGTTACGTCAGAGGATAATTAAATCGAACCTTACAAGATGTGACAAACCAATGTATTTCGAATAATTTTGCTTTTTATTTCCATAGCTGTTTTTATTTTTGCGGTTTGAACTCCTGCGAATAAAATTCAGGTTCCGTATTTCAGTTCTACTTCTTCAATCTTACAGGAATTCGAGATCGCTGTGATTAAACAGAAAAAATGACATTTCACGTTCCTCTTTCTAGCGGAACTTTAATTTAAAATCGACGCTTGGGAATGTCAGGAATTTTCGTGTTACAAACGGAAAAAAATTCGTAAAAAAATCCGAAATTTTACTGATATGCGTGTATGTAAAAAGTATCGAAAATTCGATCACCTTTGATTTTCCACCGAGGGGATAATTGCAATGTGTCATTTCCCAATTTTGTGCTCTGATACAGACCATGCGATGGAAGATTATTTTTTAGCACGTTTATCCTCGCTCCGTTTTCCGTTCGATTGAGTATTATATTTCTAACATTGAACGTATATATCGCTGCAGTTTTTTTTTCTTCAAATTTCTGAAAATCGTATTTATGTCGAATAACTCTTATCCAGGTTCATTCTGAATCATGTATCTCTTTCCTGTGAAGAGTATCAAAATCTAATATCACCTTCTTCGTTGTGATAACTCCGTTCGATTGTTACTTTATTTTTATTTTTATCATTATGCATATTACGATTATTATTATTATTACTCTTATCATTATTATTTTCGCGAATAGTACCGCCTCCCACCTTGGCCGATTTCACGATTGGCCAGTGATATCGATGTGTAGCGCCGTCGCACTGGGCGAATAAGTGAACTGGGGATGCGCGGGCTCCCCGTGGTGAACGGCGCTCGCGTCCCGACGCCCGCGACCCGTCAAGTCGACGGTTCTTCGTCGCGTACCCCGCGGGTTCAAACCCACTACCGCCCGTTACCATATCTGGACATAATTATTGGTGAGTTTTTTTGTTGCTTTTTTATATATGTATTGTTTATTTTTAATCAAAAAAACAATTTGTAATATTGTGTCAACGAGTGGGTGCCTCACGACGAATGTTCTGTGACATTTTTCTTCTTACGTGAAATCGGAGTTAGCTGACCATTTTTTTTTTTTTATTCCTATATAGGAGATGATTCAATGACCTAAATAGTGATGGAATTTTTTTCAACCCCATTATTCATTGGAAAATATATTTATTTTTTTCAGAATTTCTACCGTGGATTATTCTTTTTTTTCCAAATTTTATTGGTGTTGCCGATCTTTTAGTATCAGATATCGGAATTATGTAAAGCTCCGGAAAAGTGGATGAAGATGTGAATCGAGTTACGAAACTTTAATGACTGGGCCTGGTATGGAATTTCGCGCAAATTTATGGTCTCTAAATTTGTGCAGCTTACTTCTTTTATATGTAGTATAAGATCAATTTCAGAGTCACGGGTTGATTGACGAACGTACGAATTTTTCAACTCCGTTATCACTCGAAAAGCTTCTTTCTTATTTGAATGAATAAAAATTTTCGTAAAATTGATTTTCATAATTGTACTTTACAAATTACATCGGGTATTTTTTCTAACGATTTATTGTTGACTCTATATTTTCTAATATTTCATCTACGTCTACGTCGAGAGTCCATTTGTACACTAGGTACGCTTAGTTTCCAACAAGACAAATCTTTCCTATACGCTTTTGTTCACGACGAAAATTTGAAAGAAAAAAAAATGTAACTCAAATCTGAGGTTTCGAATTGATTGGATAAATGAACTGACTAGCGTTATTCTGATTATACGAATACTGCTGTACTTATAATGATAGTTTTACGACCTCGGAGATATTGCGAAATTGTGAACTGGTAAAGTGAAAATCAAAGCTCAGTCCTGGTAGTAGATGGAGAAATGAACCTTTACTTAAATTGCTTGTTCGGATGTTTGAATAATTAAACGACTGCGAAAGCTGCTTTAGACATTACCTCAGAATTCTAGAATTGGAATTAAAAAAAAGTGTTTCGTACGAGTCTCGTTTTATTTATGCTCATGAAAACTGCTCCGCCATTTTGCATTGAAAAGGATAAACGGCTGGTAAAGAGCCAAAAGCTGGGGGGAAATTTAAGATATTCGATTTCTCTCGTTTGATCGACTTTTCCCCAGTGCCTGTCTATCTCCTTCTCTCTATCTATCTATATATCTCTCTCTCTCCCTCGATACTTTTCATCTTGAAAAAACATCCCCGCTATTACCGGAGATCAATTAATAGCGCGATTATAAAACAGACCGAGTAACCAGGTATTCCAATTATCGGCGAAAGAAATAACGCCGAGAAAGAAGAATACGAATTGGAAATGGCAGCGAACGATCTAATCTGTTAATGCACAGGACTTCCGTTCGGCTATTGTTCCGAGTCCATTAACTCAATTCACCCTCGGTGGCATCAGATCGGTTAAAATCGACGTCCCCTACCTTAGCTCAACGCACGTGCCAAGCATTTTGTGCCATTTCGCTGACACGTGTATCTGGTGATAGCAGAACGACACGGAAGTATTCTTGAGCGACGTGAATCATCCCCTTGAGTGCATAACAAAAAAAAAAAAAAAAAATTATAAAAAAAATACAAAACGACTTGAAATGAATTCACCCCAAAAACTGTGGGTAATAATCTGTAGAATTTTTGGAAGTACTTTTTCACATCGACTTGGTGATTCCGAGGTTCGGACCATTTCAGAGCTGGCCTTTATGGAAGAGGAGTAATTTTTTAGTCAAATTTCACTCTCTCCCAGTACAGCATTTTGCGATTTATTCGAGAAGTATTTCTGTACCCTTCTAACCGCGATTTTAGACCTCTGTATCTTTACGTGGTTTTATGGCAGTTTTCTACCCTCGGAAGATTTTCCCTAGAGAGTTCACGGATTAAGGATGGAGAGGCCGCCACTCCAAATAAACACCCTGAACCCTCCTCGTCCTGGTTCTAGTCCTCACCCTCGGCGTTACCGCGTCTTCTACGTATAGCAGTTGTCTATCTATACGGTGATCCTTGAGGTTTACTGTTGGCTCAGACAGTCACCAGTATTGGATTTCTTGGATAAAAGTTATAATCGAAACGGAGACAAATAAATATTACCACCCTATCGCCTATATACTGTTCGAAACGCAAACACCCTAAGAAAATTGTATCTTGCGGTTCGATCAATCCAAAAAATATTTCTTCCTCTGTCTCACTGAGCAATCACTTTGTTGTTTATATACTGAGCTTGAATCGGGTTTCTCGTTTACGATGAAATGGAAATAGCGACTATATTAATGAATAAATAAATAAATGAATAAATGGATCATCGGGAGCAACAGCACCGGGATTTTTTTTTTTTTTTTTGCGATAAATAGAATTCAGCTAAATTTCGAGGGTCGAATTCAGGCGGTAAATAAAAAAATTGCGAAATTATGTATTTCAGCTGAATTTCTATGCACGCTTACAAATGTAAAAATTTTTCACCCGCCACCCTGTATATAGCCATTCAATTTCGCAGAGCCTGGGGATATTGGAAAATTCAGGAATAGCGCTTTTCCTCGTCTTTGAGACATGCGTTGCTGGTTATATCACTCCATTTCCTCTGTTATTACTGAAGGATTTGACAGCTCTGACGTTATTACTTCGAAGAAAAATCTGACGGGTGATGAGACCCGCAGAAGTTATATATTCGGACATAATGCGAGATCAAAAATGAATAAAACATAACAGATGAATAAAAGCTAAAATACTATGAAAGCCTACGTTGGTCGTTACCCTTATTTCAATTCTACGCGGTTATACCTAGTAGCTTCTTTTTTTTTTTTTTTTATTCATAATTTGGTTAAAATAGATTTCGCGTATGTTACGTCACTGACATTTGTTATTACCGTGGCTTTCAGGGGCTGCAAGACAATAACAAAATTTCAACGACAATAAGGCAACCCCAATAATTCAAAAATGTCCGGATTCGCGTCTGCGGGCTTTGGGGCCTTCGACTCCCTCAAGTCCAAAGCGTCACAGAAATTTTCTGGGTGAGTAAATTTATATTTTTATTAACAAACTAAAATACTAATCATTTTCGGTAGAATGAGACTCTTGATGTTTTATATTATCAATTACGGAAAGTGATTGATCGAGTCGAGTCAAAGTAACGAACGAAGTTATATGCTTGACGTTTCGACAACAATTAGTTGTCCTGCTCTGAAACTTTATTGAAAAATGAATAAAAAAAATGCACAATTTAAAGAAAATATAAAGAGCGTGAAGATGCGAGGAGTGACAATAAGTGATAGAATAATCAGCATAGCAAGGGAAGTGATATAGACCTTGATTGAACTGCAATATCACAAGTAACATTCCGTTCAAGTAACGAAAAATAAAAAGAAAAAAGCAAATATTATGTAATACTTTTCGAGATGGGTGCATAAGTCATTGGGAACGTCGAAAAATAAAAAAGATGGTTGAGTTAGAATGAAAGATAGAATGGGCAAATAATATCCAGCCTTTTACGTGGGTGAAATGAAAAGGAAACCAAAAGTGCGATTGAAGGAACACAAATTTACCATCAACGAAGATTCAGAACGTAATCGGTCGTTTTAAAACATCAAATCCTTAATAATTCCAAAAGCGTTTCCTGCTTCTGTTCTTTGAGTTTCGACTCTTCCTTTGATAGCCAGTCTGCAATAATAAATCAACATCTTCTGATGATGTACGTATGCATGTATCAACCCCTGCGCTGTTTTATATTTCGATTTTCAACCAACACTATATTGACTAATATATCGACAATATATCGAACCATAGTTGAGATCCTAGAGTTCAAGGTCTGTCACCTCCCTTATCAACGTTGACCGATGTTACAACATACAGCCACTATGACTCAATGTTGTTCAAAAATTGGTAGACACAATTGCTACTCATGTTTCTATCACTCATTTTTATTCTTTGCATCTTTACGCTCTTTATATATTCATTATGACATACATTTTCGCCTTTTTGTAATTGTAATCGAAACGTAATTGATATACTAATTAGTTTTATTCACCTTCCAGCACATTAATCATATAATTATTCACATCTCATCAACTGGGGTCAATCATATTTTTCTGATCCTTTCACCTTGTAAAAATTTTAGATTAAGGCGCAGCAATACTGGCTATGAGGAGTTCGAAATGCCCCCAAATAGTGGTAGTAAAGATAATCAGGGGTTCGAGGACGAACGTGGATACAACCTAAATGCATCGTTTGATTCTTTACCGGAACCAGAACGGCCGCCTCTTCGTCACATCGACACTTATTGCATGCCAGAATGTCCCTGTCTCTCGAAGAGGTACACCATAGCAGTCTTGGCCTGCCTGGGTAATTATCACACGTTCGATTAACGGTGGCTTCAAATCCATGTTAATTGTTAAGTAAATTTTTTTAGCAGATAGGCAATGTTTAATGACACGTAATAAGGAATCTTTCAAATCGTGAGGGGTCTTTCTGGTAAGAAAAGTATGAAATTTGTCAATTGAGAGAAAACGTAGTAATCTTTTAAGCCTCCTCTTTTCATCTTTTGTCAACCCTCCTGTCACATCCAACAGACTTTCGCGCTTATTTTTCATCCATTCCTCCTTATTTTCGCTGGATTATACATCCCGTGATTCGATTTCAGAGTCACCTCTACCAGGTCAGAATTATTTCTCACCTTATCATTTGCTCGACTAATCGTGGGCGGAAATCAATTCGCCCCCGCAACTGAACCGACAGTATCGACAGAATTTATGTGGTTGCATAACTTCATTACATTCGTATTATGTCCCCGATTTCCTTGCGGTTCATTATATCAGCTAATTCGAACCTAGGATAGCTAGGAATACATCGATTGAATTTTTTATCATCTGCAAGACTAGGAAGTGATGAGAGTTTTTTTTTCAGGATTCGTAATATCATTCGGGATGAGATGCAACATGGGTATGGCTAAATTGACCATGAAGAATTCCAGCATATCCGGAAGTGCGAAATTCAACTGGACTATTGGAACGGAGAGTGCACTGGACTCGTCTTTTTTCTGGGGTTACCTGGTGACTCAAGTACCCGGAGGTTTTCTAGCATCCCTTTATCCTGCGAACAGAATATTCGGCTTAGCAATTGCCACCTCTTCATTCCTCAATTTGCTCGTACCTGGGGCTCTCAACGTTGACCCCATCGTCGACATGTTAGTCCAGATATGCAAGGGCTTGGCAGAAGTTAGTAAAATCAAATTCAGTCATGAAACGATTTTTTGGAATTTTTAAATCTCGACTAAGTCGTCAGTGAAACGTTTGGGTTTCTAGGGTGTCACGTATCCAGCTTGTCACGGTATCTGGAAATATTGGGCTCCACCCTTAGAGAGATCGCGATTGGCGACACTAGCATTTTGCGGATCGTATGCTGCTGTGGTCGTAGGAATGCCTTTGTCCGGATATTTAACACAATGGTTTGGATGGACAGCTTCCTTTTACTTTTATGGTAAGTTCATTGAAATTGTTTAGGCATAATTGTCCATCGTGAATACGATAAGAAGTTGTGCATATCATTACAGGTGTCTGTGGGTTGATTTGGTACTGTTTCTGGCTCTGGCTGAGTTTTGAAAAGCCTTCAAAACACCCGTGCATTTCGGCTCGAGAATTGCGTTACATCGAGGACTCTTTGGGACAAGGTCAAGCCCAAATTCCCATTCCTACTTTCGCCACAACTCCATGGCGAAAATTCTTCACTTCAATGCCTGTCTACGCCATTATCGTTGCGAACTTTTGCAGATCTTGGAACTTCTATCTTCTGGTATTATTCCAGGCTCGATTTATGCACGAGTCTTTCGCCATGCCTCTCGTCGAGGTAAGTTCTTCTATTCATGGTTTCCTCAAGTGATAGGCTAAGTTTATTATTCCATTAAAATGATTGCGCTACCAATAAAAATTTACAGACTGGAGTGATTGGTTCTCTTCCTCACTTATTGATGACAACGATTGTACCCTGCGGTGGTTTGCTAGCTGATCATTTGCGAAAACGTGGAATACTCTCCACGACTAATGTGCGGAAGATTTTCAACTGCGGTGGTTTTGGAATGGAGGCTATCTTCTTTTTGGTAGTTGCGAATGCAACAACGTACAAAAATGGTACTGCGGCTACGGTTGCTTTGACAATTGGCGTGGCTTGCAGTGGCTTTGCTATTTCTGGTTTCAATGTAAATCACCTAGACATCGCACCTCGCTACGCCAGTATTTTGATGGGAATGTCAAATGGCATTGGTACTATCGCTGGACTTCTGGTTCCATTCTTCGTGGATAACATTACGAAGAATAAGGTGAGAATATAAGAAAAATTAATGGGTAAAACTTAATAAATATAATTAAATTTTCTTTTACCCAGGATGCCCAGAGCTGGAGGAACGTATTTATCATTGCCGCCTGTGTCCACTTTGTCGGTGTTACTTTCTACGCAATATTTTGCTCCGGTGAACTACAGCCGTGGGCAGATCCTACCCTCGAAGAACAGAACAGCTGGAATCCGTTGGACGATTTGAGCAAGGGTAAACCGCCCTTGCCACCACCACCAAAGCCAGTTCAACCAGAATTTGTTGTAAGTTTTAAGTCCTGTGTCATAAAATCATTGAATTTGAAGTAGAATCGTGGATATTATGGTGTGACGTTGTGCTGAAATTGAAAGAAAGATGATTAGCTAATCGTTATTTGTACGTCAATTAGAAACAACCTTCTTTGAGTGGTGGTGATTGGAATAATCACGAACAGCCACCAGAAAATCACCTTTATCCGCAACTTGACAAACGGATCCAAGACGGTAACACAGTAGCAAGTTACGGGTCAACAGCAACGAATGTTAATAATCCATTCCACTCGTCGAATCCGTTCGCCAGTGACGTCAGCGCGTCTCTGGTCCAGCCACCTACCGTCGATGACCACTCGCATGATGTAATGGGACAACAACAATGGAATTAACATGAAAAAGCTAAGATTGGGGAAGGATTGGGGTGAGTAGAAATGTTGGGTCATGATGCAGAGAACAGTTACCAATGAGAGGAGACGGAGCACATTAGTAGATCGGAATAATTTTACGTTTATTAGGAAAGCATGATGCCTAACTGGTGACTTTTTTCGAGAAAAAAAAAAAAAAAAAAACTCCTGGAAGATTAATTTCTGGCTAAAAATTAATTTTATAATTTAGGATCGAATTGTTAACGTAAGTTGGGGATGATCATTGATCAGGATGCCATTCGATACCTGGATGTTTGATTTCGTAATTGTGAATTAACATGGTATTATAACCAAAACTAAGCCTGATGCAGGAAAAAAAAATGATTAGTTTGTTGGATATTGGTGAATGAAAAAAAAAAAAAAAAAATGATTAGTGATTGGTAATCAATACTCTGTTCTCCTTACTCATTGGGTTAATTGTTTTTGAGTGAAAGTCAGATATTATCAAATTCGAAGCATTATAAAAAGAATAGCACAATAGAAATATAGCAATAAAAGGTCTTCGAATGGCATGAGATATAGTCGAGATAAGGAGAAGAATGCCGCAGTCATTCGTAGAAGAAGAGTACAAATCGATCTGAGGATAAAAATAAAATAATAATATATATATATGAAAAAAAAAAAAAGAAAAGTAAATACCTCAACGAATCAATTGAACAGATACAAAAATGAAAGAAAAATAATAATATACAAGCCTATAAACAATTGAAAGTATCTCGATGAAACTATAGCGAAAGTATTTAGGGAACTGTAAGTAATTAACAGCGAAAGTATAAAAGAGACGATCTAAGATAAAATGAATCTAATTTAAATAAATAATATAATAAAAACGAAACGTAGGTATACGTCTATATACATATATACTATAATATAGTACATATATGTATATATAGGTATGAATTATATGATGAGAACAGATTAGGTATCGATTTTCGTAAATCTGAGAAAACGAACGTACCTATATGAAAGTAAAACATTGCGAAAGTATTAGATTGTAAAAAAAAGCATTTGAAAGTGATTGAAAATATCATAAATGATAATATAATATATATATATATAATAATAATATTTATTCCAATATAACGTATAAATTATAATTATAGGATGTGATTGGAAGATTTAGAGAAAACAATCGCAATACATAAATTATTCGCAAAATATATAGGTCTCATATAATAAAGTCAAATAACATAACATCTCGTTGCCTCGAGACCAACGAAAGTTTAGTCAATTTACGCGAGAAGTTTTCAAATAATAAACAAAATACTATTATATAATTATATATTCGCCAACCGATCGTGTTATATAAGCAGTATTAAATGCGATTTAATATATAATATTATATATATAGAAATTGAATTGAAATTTTGCTTATCAATTTAAAAAGCTTATAACGGACAATATCTGAATGTGTACTGTTGTTGCATTTAAATTAGGAAAAAAAAAAGGCGATAAGAAGATGTGAAGTCACAATGAGTGAATATGACTAAAGTAATCACGACAATAAATGTAACTTGGAGATATATTTGGCAATTGCGATATTTTAGTAAATTTTAAAAATGCATGTTTACTACAAAAATTGAAATTTCTCGTACCTATACACTACTATATAACTCCGCGGTATATGAACATATATACGAAAAATAATAATTATAATTATATTTCTAATCAAATTAATTTGTACAAAGAAGTTGATTATTATATATACGCATACATATGTACATTGTACATGAACATATAGGTATATATAATAATAATATTGTAGTTTATATAAAAGTTTTGTTATTTAATTTTATTATAATATTGTTGTGGAATTGACAATACTACGGTTAATAATTATTATATACATACACAGAAGTAGTAACTGGCCTAAAATAATTTCTGGCTTGGTGAATCCAAAGATTATAAATTAAATCGAAATATATTATATTATATTAATTATATATCTTATGTAATTACATATAATAGGATAATTTTAATGCTGTTCGAACAATAACATTCGTGTAATTTTAAATATACTATTATAAATTCAATAATAATTTATGACAATAAATAATGCAAGGTGTACTAGGGCAGAGAAGGGAACAGATAAAATTCGGGAAAGTATATAATTTCCGCGAATTTTGACAAATATATAAATTTATATCTACATAGTCGAATTATCGACTCTTTTAGTACACCTTGTAGTGTTCAATTAAAAATAGCTTCGTAGCATAAGTTGTTATAATTAAGTGTCTGCTGTTAATATTAACGAGAGTGAAAAACTTCTCGTGCTTAGAAATGAAATACTATAGTCATTTACCTAATAGTAAATAGACCATCCCGAAACCTACTCTAAATTGGAACTTTACATTTCAAAACGAGACCCCATATAAGTTTACTAACAATTATTATCACTTGTCTTGTATATCTGTATACTGCAATTATTGATAAACCCTTCGGCATGGGGAAGCAATACCTTTTGAAGGTGTCAGCCTATTTTACAAGTATATATTATACAGAATTCAATATGGGGATGGAAAGAAAAGAGTGGTTGACCAATATTTGAGATCCCTCAATATTTCGTATGGCAGTGTAGCTGCAATTTGTGCTGAAGATACAAAATATGACATCTAACACGTATTTTAGGCTCTATAAAATAAAGACAATAGCAAAAGTCATATGAACACAATTTGCGATCGTTAAGAAAAATTATAGCAAGATTGAATTTTTGATACGTATATACTCTGTGCCATGTAATTTTTCAGACGCAGCATACTCGACGTGAAATTCAAATATTGCGCACTTATTTTATTAAATTTATGACATTTTTATAATCGACTTACAAAATGTACCTATACATTTTATTTATCTGACGTGGTCTGTTTCTTGTTTGATAAAAATATTTCCGTAAATTTGGTTTTCAGTTTTATCAATCGAATAAAAAGGCGTCGATTATGCTACGCTAAAATGAGACTGAATATCGGCACAGACTAGTTAGGGGACTCCTCAAGCGATATTTTTTCTACGAATCTAAGGGTTTATGCAGCGATCATGCGATGAGCGAGTACGGATATGTAAATGAAAGTATTTAAACTGTAGATGAAACAGAATATTAATCTAGATATACGAGCCCTTCCAGCGCTATAAACTTTAAATTGAATTAAGTGTTGATGTTATACCTAATCAACTCGAGAAATGAAATAAAATTTCATCAATTATTATAACGTTTTGGCATAAAAAAAATTAGTAATGCGGAAGTGTCAGTCGTGTTTTAAAAGATATTTTTAAACAATAATTTGGAAAAAAATATAGTGAAAGGAAAAACAATATAATTTATCTAACGAAATGAAAGTATATAATAGTATAGAACGACAAGTTGATCAAGTACATAACACGACTCGTGAAATTTTGATAATTTATATGGTTAGTCGAAAAGCCCGTGGGAAATAACAGACTTGAAACTAAAATATAGGAATATAGTTTATTGTGGAATAAAAATAAAAATAAAAATAATATATATATAATATACATACCTTTCATCCTATATAATTTACAAATTAGATATATCATTCACGAATCGCAATCCATGAATTGGAGCATAAACCGCGCAGTAGAAAATGTTCGCTCGTGGTCGGCCATCAGTATATATAAGCAGATTATATCCACTGTTTCGTACATTTAGTAGGCTCAAATTTGATTAGTTCTTCAAGGAGAAACACGAGAGTTGAACAATAAACTGAATTTGCAAAAATTTGAATAACCAGTCAAATTATTAAAATTGCGTGAATTTACTGGGTCCTTGGAGTTATATAACTTGTGACGTTCAATTTATATAATGTCCTCTGGATCTTTTGATAATACTCGGAACGAATCCTTGAATGCTTTTAATATTATCCGATTTTTACAAGCAAACAAGAAAAAATTTTAAAAAATATATGGTCTGATCTGGCTCGAGCATTTTCTACTGAAAAATTGAAATATACTGCAGAGGTCTAGCTGCACGCGCTCCGATTTTCCATCGATTATTATTTGTTGTTAATAGGAATAGATTAGTTGATTTATACATACAGTAATACTTAAAATAGTCTATTATAACATTTGCGTATCCCAGTGAAAGAAGAAAGATAGAATACCTACAACTGAGATAAATTTAAGAGGGTTGTGAGATAAATCCGTTCCAATAAATTTGAATATTTTTCGCCCACGAGGTATCATTAAATTCTAAATTACGTGAATTGACAAAAATTGACTTAGTATTTATAATTTGTTGACGAGAGTTACGAAATTAATATTGAACTCATTGAAATTTATTGAATAAAAGTTATGGTGAACAGAATTGGAATCTGTGATGAGATAATCTATCATTTCAAGAAATACAGATTTGTGAATTGTAAAATGAATCAGATAAAATTTTCTTAAATAATTTCCCGTTCACTGGGATAAAATAATATTTCCCTATTTAGTTTTCTTGCCAGTTCCGGCATAAAAGACTAGCCCGACCACCATCCACTATAATAATTGTATACCCTGAGAGGAGATGTAACAATAATTATGAACGATTGAAAGTAAAATAATTTTACTATATGTTTAAAAATTAGTTTCAAGTATATTATATTATATTATATTATATTATATTATATTATATTATATTATATGATTCTATATCATAATATCTATATGTATACATGTAGATGTGGTTATTTGTATATTTTTGAATGTATTAATAATGACTATTAATTCGTATTGAAGCAAATGCATAATATATTATATATATATATTTACGAAAATGTATCAATTATTATATCGACAATAACGAATAATAGTAAAGAAATGAAAGTAATATGTTATAAAGACAATAAGAATATAGCAGAAGTTAAAAAGTACGATAAATCAATGTTCAGGCTCATTTTTTAGCTAGCTGATTAGGTTCAGGTACTATAAGAATATCCAATTTTTCAAAAAAATATAAAACAAATAACTGTTGGTACTTTCAAAGTTCCACGAAATTTGACAGTATGGGTCAAATTAATTTGTGAATTATATATATTATATACACTCAGCATACTATTGTATGCAAATAGTGTAACTAATAGAATATGTAAATTCGTATGATATGTGCGATTATAATAATATGGCTTTCAAAGTGTGAATCTAGCTTTTGACCAACGAGTATTTACTGCTATATAATGGACAGTAAAACGTTTAAATATTCAAATTTGATCGTATAGCCATACGTACAATAAATAGATAGAAATAATGTCTTTGTCCTAAAAAGTTTCAAACAAATGTGTTTATTCGTGATGCAAAAATGAGAAATTTTGCCATATTCTCCGCTATACAAAAACTGAGCCTGTACATGTATCAATGTTATATATATATACATTATATACATACCTAAAAGCTTTTATCAGCTACTTATTAGGATTAACGGTTATTAATGTATATTATAAGCACCTAGGCACATTATATTTAGTGATATATGATAATTTTTATTGACCATTTTATTACTTCGCACGTATTTTCGATCACAGCATAAAAAAAAGTTTTTCCATCGAATGCTGATAATTGTATCGATAATAAAATTAATACAGAGATTCTGATATACTACTCAAGATATACTAGAATATAAAAACGTCTTTCTGGTCATCAGAGAAAGTGATATATGGAATACTTCTTAATGCTATGTGCGAAAATACTGTTTAAATAGTCCTTCATGTACTACTAGTGACATTCGAAATTTATATTAATGTTTTTCTGTTAGAGAATTAATGATACTATAGTGGAAAACAGTTTGATAATATATTATGACTTGCTAACGCAGGCATCTATACATTATAATTCTGGATAGCATCGAAAACATGTCCCGAATGGATGGCATGTTTTATCCCAAATCAGACGATAATTTTCGCATTAAAAAACTAATAGATTTTAGGTCCTATAGAAAACTCGTCGTTTGAATTGATCGTGATCTGGTTAGAGTCAGTCTTACATAATATTATATTATAGGCATATAGATATCAGGACGATGTTTAAACAGCAGGTCTGTTATGCGAGTAATAGAAATTTAAATTCAACGTTACTACTTAGGGATGCTATCTGGTTTGTTGATATTTACTATCGATTATTATGTAAAATATGTATATGTATATTGTAACCGTGGGTGTATTGTAATAATACAAAAAAATTACTGACGACTATTGACAATAAAGTGTAAGCCAATCTTTTGAAAAAAAAAACATTGACAAAAACCCATCAATTATTGTCTGATTCATTCATAAAAAGGTCCTTTTTCGTTATTCTGAGAAGTTTTGTGAAAGCTGCAGCCATTCTTTAGCACCCGGAGGTGGTTGTCATTGAAATATATAATATCCGCTTTTAGCCAATGCTTATAGTAATGGAAATATAAGAAACAGGTTATCGATAGAGTCATGTCCATACTTTCGAAAATTTTAAACAAAATTTCAAACTGGACTTATCGTTATTTCCGTATCTACTGAAATATGAATCCTCGCCCAATCGTAAATATATAGTTTGATGTCTGAATAGCTACGGGATTCTACTACTCAGAATGCGAAGTAGGTACATGCTGATGCATTTAATACGAACAACGATGAATGGTAGTCTGTTATTTTTTATTTGAAAAACTCAGGGCCTCATAAATGCATTTCAACGTAATTGTAAAATACGATATTTATGATGTAAATCAACGGTGCATTAAGGTATATACATGCAATTAATCGGGGAATGTAGCACAGGGACAGATCAGTTATATAGGAATCTATATTTAAACGCGTTGACAAAGCAAATGAGTGTAAAAAAATGTCGTGCTTCAAATCAGCATCGAATATATACCTAATATAATTATTATCAACGGATTGCGATGAAAAGTTTAAAAAATTCAGATAACGATTAACGCCTATAGTAAATCGAACGACTAACTAAGACCGTAAGGTCGTAATTAATATTATACAACTTTTTGGCATTACAAATTTGTTTTAATCATTTTCTAAGCTAACGACAACATAAAATAAGATTATACGACTTTATCGAATTAAAATCGCATTTTCAACGTTTACGACCTTATCGCGTTTATAGTCACGCGATAGGTTTCACCTTGTGATAACGCTAAATTATGAAATAAACGGCTAAATTAAATGGTTAAATAATCTCGATGAAATATCAACGGTTTGGTAAGACTAAGGAGTCTGTAATTAAGCATGGATGATAAATCAAATGCTCTTAATTTGTTTTTCGTTACGTAAAGCGTTAACGTGTATAACTTCGATTCTGCAGCAGTGGGTCAAGGATACGTTGCATTAGTTTCGATATTAGGTTCATTTATCATTTACACACCTTCCTACCTAGAGAGAACCAGCGCCTCAAGGTGGCTAAGCGTGTTTTTAATTTTTGTTCTAACTTTTTTAATTTTTAAAATAAAAAAAAAAACCCAAAGTCTCGGCCCTGAGGACCCTATAGTAAAAGTTTAAACAATTCATATCACACCGTGGACAAGGTACTAGTTCGATTTCTGAAATGGCCTTCACGCCTAGCTGCATTTAAGCGTACAAGTGGGTAAATGTAGTATAATATGCGTAACGCGAATCGTAACGTGCGTAACGGATGAGAATCACGTGAAGGAAATACGTTACGTGGGTCAGGAATCATTGCGTAGATATATTTATATACCCATAGGTACATAAATTATTATTCATCATTATAATATCGTAGGCGGATCTGAAAGCGAGGATAAATTCGCAAATATACAGGTATAGATTGACACGATCATCCCCGCGTGTCTCCGGGGCGTGCGTGTACTTTGCCTACCCCCTCCGTACGTACCATTGATATGTACACATACATTTCGTTACGTGAATGATGCACGGACGTATAGGAACACATGCTACGTAAACAGAGGTTGTGGAGGGTACATGTTACTTTCTAAATTCCCTCAGAATCCAATGACTTTACATTTCGTAGCCGGACGCTAGCCGATTCACTTTTGCTGATTTTTCATCTGTTGTTAGATGTTAAATTACGGACGTGCGCGTAGCCGGAGATGGCGATCAGTGTTGTGAGAGTGTTTATTATACCCGTATTAGTTTCTATTCTATTTTACGGTGAGCATTATCTTCACATCATTATTACTCAGGTTTCGCTTAAAAAAGAAATTTTCATATAAATTCACTTTTTTTTTTTTTTTTTTTTTTTTGTTTTTTTCAACTTTTTTATATATCACTCAACATACTTTTTACTTGATCATTAATCTTACAGTACAAAAGTCTTTCACTACTATAAATCATCTTCAGGATAGCGAAAGCAATTTAACCATGATTTTGGTGTCTAATCTATATTTCGATTCTTTAACGTCTCATCATTTCTAATCGGAGTTTATCAATTTTCAAAAATTTTCTGTTGTACCTATAGCGTGTTAATCATCGCTATTTTATTTCACAATTTATTACTCATGAGATTCGGTTTTTATACGTCAGACGAATATACATTAGGGCTAATCATTTTGGGGTCATATTTTTTGATTTGCCCTCGCACCCCTCAAAATGTGAGTGTATGAGGTCAGTATTACTACCTATCAATGATAACCAAGGTGCGATTTTTTTTGGCGTGGCCCATTCCAAAAGTATTTTTCCCATTTAAATAACACGGGAAATGATTTTTTATTTTATTTGGAATTTTATTTCGTTCTAACGAATCATCGTGTTGTAAAAATCAACACATATTCTTGTACGAAATTGAACGATCTCCAAAAAAGGTCCGATACGATTTTTCGCTAGGTCGAAAAAAAAGTCGTCATATACCGTTTGAGGTTGAACTTTAACCTTCAATAACTTTCAAACGAGTGGACTTAGCGAAAAATCATATCAGACCTTCTTTGGAGATCGTTTAATTTCCTACAAGAATATGTATTGATTTTTACAACGCGATGATTCGTTAGATTGGAATAAAATTTCAAATAAAAAAAAAAAACATTTCCCGTGTTATTTGAATGGGAAAAATACTTTTGCAATGGGCTACGCCAAAAAAAATCGCACCGTGGTCATATTGATAGGTGCTGATACTGACCTCATACACTCACATTTTGAGGGGTGCGAGGGCAAATCAAAAAATATGACCCCAAAATGATTAGCCCTAATATACATGTTTACTATATCCACTGTATAATGATAAACTAGATCATAAAGTGTGCCGTAACTAGGTATAGGTAATGTTTATGCCGATACTTCCTAAAAGACACGCATCGTTGAATCGATTAACGTTTTCGTTTGAAGGAAGTGTATATTTCAGATAACTGGGGTACGAATAATACCTATTACCTACTGATGGAGAAATTGCGTGTTTGAAAGTTTTTTTTTTTCTAATTCTTACCAAATAGCTGAATTTATTTGACGAAAATGTGACCACAGAAAGTTTACTCCGTTATTTTACTTTTTTATAAATTCTAAGACCAACGCGTTCGTTAATTGTGGTCAATTTTTAAGACACGAACTTCCGCGAATGTATAACGCGAAACCGCTCATTATATTAATATCAATTTTTTCAACCCTGTAATTACTATTATGTATCATCTATTAAATAGGGGATGTGTCGGCGCAGTCGAAAACCATCGAAGATCTCTTCAACAACACTTCCTGTCTCAAGGGACCAATTGTATGCCCGAATCCACGCATAGAATTCTATTTGTATACGAGGTAAATTAAAGATCTATTAATGGGGTGAATCGGTAGCTTTAATACTGTAATGTAATGACACAGATATAGATATACGTGTCTGTATTGTGGTCAAACTTGGAATGAAACATGCGTCTTTTTTTAGTTGTTTTTATTCTTCAATTTTGAATATAAATTTTGAATCGAGTTTTATCGTAATCCTTGGTTACATCGAACCAAATTTTGTTATCAATTACTGGCGTAATGCAGATTTATATAAAGTGTAATCCGTGCTTGAGGCGGATTGAGCATTTCAAGATCACGATCATTTCACCTCAAGCTGAAAGTGACCTCAATAAACAGGAGAGCCGCCTTTCTCTTGGGAGTTACATTACGCCATTTCGAGGCAAAAGGTTTTTTGCACCTTGTAGTATGTACTTACCTTTGCTTTTAACAAAAACAATACTGTTACAAGATATGCGCTGTTTAACACATTATCTATTACGTGGTGCGTCCGGTGCGTCTAAGTTGTAAAACGTTTAGCGTGTTCTTTCAACTCCTACAAAATGCTACATGATAAATGGTAAAATATAAGAAACGCGCCATTGCAGTTTCTTCGATAGTTACGCAGCTCCATGTTAATTCTTACTTTCGCTACATATTTTCACGTATTCGGTTTCATTTTTTAAACATAAATTTAATCACCCTAGACAGTCGTCGGTCATAAGAATATTATTTCATTCGTTTTTTAATTAATTATTTAATCATTGCCTCGATTTTTAGCGCAGTTTAGATCACTGCAGTACCTACTCCTTTGTATATTTACTTTGGTAAACTAAACGCGTTTCGTAAAATAATTGAATTTCGATTTAGAGTCCAGAAAGGATGTCATTACTTGGCTAAAGTTCTCGGCCAATGAATTTATTCACGAGATACGTTGTTTGCCAATACGACCAGTATACCATTGATCTCTCGTTACAGAGAAACGCAGAAAGATCCATTTCTCATCGATGTCTTGGACGCCCGATCATTGGACAGATCTAAATTCAACAAACAGCATCCTACGAAAGTAATAATCCATGGATTTGGGGGTGGACGAAACTTCGCCCCAAGTACTGACCTCAGAAATGGTAAAATGCGTTTGTTAGTCTTTTTCGACTCCCAAGATTTTTCAAGATCTGAAAATTCTCCTTCGCTATAATAATCATTATTTTCGGGACATGAGCCATTACGGCTGATACCTTTGGGAAAAAAAAAAATAATAATAATCATTAGCTTAGGTGAACTTTGTCCCTGGACTTGACACGGCTATAAGTGGGTAATTTAGCGTAGTCTCAAGATCCAGTAAACAATTTATATATGTAACGAATTTAGAAACCGGACACGTCAGAAGGCCGAAAGTTCAATGTTTCGAGCGAAAGGAACATCACGTAACATCGGGTGTTCCGAAAACTTTATCTTCCAGACATGGTGAAAGGATTGTACTGATTTCACGCTTTGGGAGGCATGCATATGCATATAACTGTCAACTGACTAACTTCTTATACTCTATTCATTCACGACCCATAAATAAACAGCTAGAAAACTACTCCCCTGTTGTGTAGGTCATGCTCAATAGTGAACGGCACTAGGCTTCGAAACGATCTATACTATAAAGTATAAAGCATCATCATCGAGGATCAATGAAAAAATTTGCAAATGGGTGAACAATCTCGTTCAATAAAATTGATATTCACTATTTTCACAGCATATTTTACCAGAGGCAACTATAACATAATAATTGTCGACTACGGGTCTCTTGTACGAGAGCCATGTCTATCTCAGGTGCGTTGGGGGCCGAGTTTTTGTTCTCAATGCATTGCTCAGCTTATACGATACCTGAAAAATCACCCTCGAGGAACACCGGTGGAATCGATACACGTATTGGGGTACAGCGTTGGTGCTCACATTGCTGGACTAATGGCGAATTACCTACCCGGTGATAAGCTTGGTCGGATAACAGGTAGTTATTAATTGCACGGAAAATCGGTATTATTATACGTTGAAACTCTTTCGAAACGTATATGTATGTGTGTAATGCGAAATTAAATGCATACAGCTCTTGGGGATTGCACAGTACCGTAACCAAGTTCTTTCACGTAAAAATCGCGGGTTTTTAACCGGCTTCAAGGATCCTCTCCATGTTTCGTTTCAGGAAAAACAAGTATTACGCGATTACGTCCAAAGTTACGATTCCAAAATGAGGCTATGACGAAACAATTTGTCGCATTGTTGAGTTACTTGCACTCCGTCTTCTCTTTTATTCACAATTTTCAAGCTTCCGGTTCTCAATTGCATCGGATATAATAAAAAGTAAAAATATAAAAAAAAAAAAAAAAAGTAGTCGATTGCAGGTTGAATTGAGAGTTTCTATAGCGTAACGACGAGAACTCGACATAGCCGCTAATTGGCATATATATGTAGATTATATGATTGCTACTCACCTCGATGAGGTGAATAGATTCCAGTATTCGCACGCATCGTTGATATGGAAATATATATTGTGACATAATTTACTGTGTCGCAATACCGATTGCTAATGAAAATTACACGCTAATGAATAAAACCAAATGCAGATAAAACACTGCTAATTACTGTACTGTATAAAAAGTTGATAATTAAAATTCAAGGCTCAAGTTAGATAATTATCGCACTATTCGAAAGTTTACGTACGTTAATTTCACCATGATATTATTCAATAGAAAAATTTTTTGCTTTTTATTCGAATGAAATGAGGCGACATTATTCTCTTCTCAGGACTTGACCCAACAATTATATTCTACATGGGTGGAGGCAACAAATCGTTGGATTTGGACGATTCCGATGCTCATTTTGTAGACGTGATTCACACTGGCGCTGGTATACTTGGTCAGTGGGGCCCCAATGGCCATGCCGATTTTTACGTCAACGGTGGATCAAGTCAGCCCGGATGTCTCGGTTCCTCAATACTTCGTAAGGTTTAATTCCACGATAAATTAGTCATAAAATTTTGAAGACTCTTCGAAGCTAAATTTATGGCTCACTTTTTAATTACTCCACAAATTTTTATACCTTTTTTAAATTTCAGAAACCTTGTCCTGCGACCATACAAAGGTAACTCCGTACTATATCGAGTCTATAACAACAGAGGCTGGCTTTTGGGCAGCACCGTGTTCAAATTTGTTTTCTTATTTAATCGGGTGGTGCAGCCCGGCAGCAAACGAGTACGTCCTAATGGGCGAAGACACGCCATTCACGTGAGTATTATAATTAATGGTAAAATATTGGTGATCATCATCGAAATTATAATCTAGTGTATTTTTTAAATATTCATCATTATACGATTTAGAGCACGAGGCATCTTCTATCTGTCAACAAACGGACGCAAACCGTACGCTCGAGGACTTCCAGGAAAAAGTCTTCAAGCAAAAACTCAGAAGCGATCATCCTACCGCCAGTATTAAGTCTGCTAAAGCAATTGATTGATATACTTTTAGAATAGGCATATAATTATATAAACCTACACAGGATATAGTCATTAATGATTATTTCTCTAAACGTTAAGTTTTTATAATATATATTATCATGTGTTCAGTTTTATCTATTATTTAATAAACAGTTTTTTGTTACTCCATTTCACAATTTCGCCTCCCTTAACCATTTTACGTATGTACCTGGTATATATTTTCTGTAGGACTTTGGAACTCGTTATAGATACACATATGAGTTGTCTTTGTACTTACCTTTGGTTTTAATTAGTAGTTATCGATCCTTGGATATACGTTATTATTGTTATTTATAGATATTGGCAATCCAAGTTGTGTTCTTCTTCGGATGTATATATATATATATATATATATATATGTGAAGATCATATTTATTGCATATACCGGGGTGTATTGCATAATAAATTTATGTCGACGATCTTGGTGAGCCAAATCGTAAGTGTTTATGTTAACAACAATATTTATTACATAATAATTACGATATAATAATAACTTCTATGGATTTACAATACATTATCGCAATAATCGTTAATAAGTAGGTATAATGGAGTGATTACATGTTGGTACATCCTCATTTTCGCAAGCTGGAAATTTTTCGGGGTATTATGACTTAGGTAAATAACATGATTTGTTTTTTTTTTTCTTCTTCTTCTTCTTCTTTTTTTCTTATAAGTTCGTATAATTCACAGTGCCCAGAGTCCACAAGTGCCCCACTATATATTTATTATAGGTATACTCCGCGCTGGAATTAATTTTAAGCATTGTTTCAGGCATTCGAAAATATCGTCACAGGGATTTTTTATTTCATTTATTTATTTATTATTATTATTATTTTCTTTCTTTTCTTTTTTTTTTTTTTTTCTTTTTTTTTTCTTCTTTCTTTCATTTTTCATTTCATCAAATTATTTATCTAGGAACAAGTATAATTTTTATATTTTACAAGAAAGAACAAAGTTTGGATAGACACTATATGGTTATTCAACTCTATTTATCTGACAATGCATCAGTTTCAATATCTCAACTTATTTTTTTCATTAATTATGATTGATATCCAATCGCTGCAGAGCGAATATTTAAACCGCAGTACGAATGTGAATAACAAAAAAAAAAAAAAGTACAAAAAAAAAAAGAATAAGAATGTAATAACAAAATTCTGAAAGATGAAAACATGAAAAAGTTCGAGCCAAAGCATCGATAACATTATTTTGAACCATCCGTTCCAATTTTACAACCTGGACACACGTTTGCTATTTTTCATTAAATACAATTATTTTTATTTTTTTTCTCTTCTAATTCGTGATGTATTTCGCTAATTATAATTCATCGTAGGTTAAAATTTCGCTCTACTCGCTTATCGGGTAGGTGTTTTTTTTTTTTTTTTTCTTCCCTTTTCTTAGCTATTTTTTATTTATTTTTTTGTTTCTTTCTTTCTTTATTCACGTGACACGTATGGGGCATTTTTATTTCAAGCACTACTGATAATTATTTTCAGATCAACTTAAGCCTTATAAACACTTTTATTTACATGATTTGTGTACTATATATGTGTTTTTCTGACTAAACGACGAATCGATATCTATAGATAATAACATTAATATAACAATTAGCTATTAGGTAGGTAATTGATGATTTATGAGTCACTTAGCATTCCAGACGAAGTAAAGGTAGCTAAATTAATTCATAGAGTATGAGAGGAGGAACGATGCTGAATAATTAATCTTGAAACGTCGAAGTTTTCTGATAAAAGCTCTTAACTTTATCAGAATTTACGAGACGTTAATCATCATTATTCACTTCAAGACAAGCTGGAGTATCTCACCTGAGTTTTTGGAGTTTTACAAAAATTAATATTTTCGTATTTTGTCATGTTTCGCGTCAATTCGAGCTCGCAAAAATCCGGTGAGTTTATATTATTATTTATCCACGTCTTCGTAGCTAAAATCGTAACATATCTCTTCGTTTTTTCAAAATATCTTAATTATTGAAAAAATTTCGAGTAGGTACAGAACTGACAGGGATTGATGAATCTCTGCAGCAACGAACAAGGTAAGTTTCCCTAACTGCGTTGGTCGCGAGTAAGTAATACCCCAATCCTTTTATCACCGAACTTTAACGATCTAAACTTTCGCAATTTCCAAAGTGTCAGTTGGTGGAAATCCTAGAACAAGCCCAAGTTTAAATCGACGAACTTTAACAGAGCGTTAGGTCCAGTCTGTTTGTTAAACTGAAATTATCGCCTGTTTTCTAAAACACATTTATTACCCTTTTACTTAATTTCCACTTGTACTACTGTGTCAAATTTTCAATCGTCCCATAAGATTAGAAGTCATCTATGAAAACATATTTCTTATCATGGTTTATAGACTAGTTCTTCGTTATGCAGGACGAGAATCGCCACCTTTAACACAGCAGTATGTAGATAGAAATGGATGTACAGAAATTTTTCAAATTTTATGTTCTGGCCATACGATCACCCCGCAAATTCTTTTATAATTATATAGTATGGTTTGTGATTTCTAGATAAAAATATGACTGGTCCATTCATCAAGAAATCGTTGAAACCCATTTGAGATTTTGATAAAAATAAATGAGGGCGTTAATCGTAAGGCGAAATGAAAATTTGAAAATGTGATCCTCTCTTGTATCAAATACCCAGCGCTGATCTTCCTAACTTACTCTAATGCTAAAATAGTTTTTACAAACTGAAATTAAAGCATTTCATTCGGATTCATCTAATTTTCTACCGTAAATCGTAATTCCCATCGTATGATATATTTTCTTATACAGAATTTCATTTTCAAGTACACACCTACTTAGTTCTACATACGCTAACGATATTTCTTTGTATGTGTTCTCTTATCCTTGTTTTTTTTTTCTTTTTTTTTTTCTTATATATCCTCGTTAGCCGATAACAATAATAATGATGATAATATAGGTATAATAAATAGGAATAATAATGATAATGATAATTGGCTAAAATTAGTATAATATCGTGGTATATAACGATAATGATATAATAATGTTATTATTATTATTATTTTTCTTCTTCCTCCTCTTCTTTCTTCTTCTTCTTCTTCTTCTTCTTCTTCTTCTTCTTCTTTCATAAGATGATATATACTATATAGGTGTAATAATATATAGGTACATAATTCATACGCTATAATTACAACTTAATTCATAACGAAGCAGTGACACGGATCGATGTATTTATTGAACGTAATATATTTGGTGAAAACGAAAATTGATAAAAAGGCACTAAATACTTTCTCAAGTAAATATTTATTTTTGAATATTTATTAGAGAAAGTATGTGAATGTTGAAAATTCACTTTTGATATTACACATAGAGTGAATAATATTAATTTCGGCTAAATATATATAAATTGTTAGTCATTGATTTAATATAATAACTGTGCGAATTTAAACCTCGGGATTAATTTCATTCTATTTTAACGAATGAGGCACAATAGAAAAAAAAAATTTCGTGCTCGCGAATCGTTCGACCAATGTCACTCTCTTGATTTCGTTTTAATTGATAGTAAAATTCTCTGTTTTCACTTTTCAGTTGTGCATTATGAATGTTGCATATTATATACTCGCAGTTTAATTTACTACTGATAATTGTTTATAATAATTGGTCCTGCTCAAACGATAGAACCAAAAATAAAAATATAACTGCTGGCCGCTGAAGTCGAATGTGATACTCAAATTTTTTTAATACTAATTAGGTAAATCGATTCAGATATCTCCAGTATTTCACTTTCTTCATTATCAATAATTAAAAAAAGAAATTTATAAAATAAATCAAACAAAAAGTTAATACCAGTGATCTGAATCTGAAAAAGCGATCGATCAGTATCAAATTAATTTATTTCGAGTCAGTGATGAGTCCCGTTCTAATCCGCCCCGATGATAAACCTTTTTGTCCATTTTGAAAGACTATATCACAATTAGTTCGTATGAAATAGGTATATATCGTGGTGTGAATGAATAAAGTTTATCGAAAAAAAAAAACGATCATCTCGCCGGTCCATCAGGGTCCAGCACAACAAAAGTCTAAATAAATAATGGCTAGTTAACACTCCTATTGATTCTCTAAACTACGGCGATATTACATTCGCGTACTCTAAATTGCACGCTTCTAAATATGTATGTATGTATGTAATGTATGTATTTATGTAGTTAGTTTTAAATGTTTTATGACAAAGAAATCTCTTTTCTCATATATCAGCTTATGCCAATTACATATTATTACTTATATATGGCATTTTTAATGCTGGACTAGATTTCCACTCAAAATTGTGATATTAGTTACGTACTTTTTTTTTTCTAATACAGTTTTTTTATACGCAATGAAAATCCTTCCTTTCTATTATCCTCTCTCGTATAATATACAAATGAAACTGTTTCGCTGCGCAAGGGAATCGCTAAGCGCAGCGAATCGATGCCATATTCTCTTTTTTTTTTTATATATATATATATATTTTTTTTTTTCTCAAGTCTTGCCCCTTGACAAACAACAATGATCAGCTTGTCTCAACTTCATCGTACCTACGTATAAAATCATTAGATTCATATATGCCGCTGATTAACTGGTTCGATCTTAGTATATGAGCCTCCTTTGCTCTATATGGGGCAAAAACGTACGTAGTAATCGATAAAAAAATCTCTGGGGCTATGAATTACTACAACTAATAAATGTTAAGTCTGTGCCATTTACTATGCATGAAATATATTCTTCGTACCTATTATTGGTACAATGGAAGAATGTGGAAACATTGATTTTGACAGTAAATTCTTGCGAATGAATGATCCAATCCCGTATTTATATGCCGTCTAGTCAAATTCTCATAGATTTTGCATAAAATATTTTCAAACTCTGAACAATCAAACTCTACACAACACTTTTCTGGTTTAAATATACTCATTCAATTACCACTGCGCGTCTGCTAGACGATCATCTTATCGAACTCCATCAAATTCAATCGATTTAGTACTAATATGTATAATTCGATTGTTATACCTTCAATTATCGCGTAGGTACATTTTTAAGTTATTATTTACCAAAATTTCGCAGTACTTTCCGATCTTGAATTTAATTTGATCAATCAAATTTCTGCCCTCAAAATTTCCCTGAGTATCTGCAGCCGTGTGAGGTATGTACCGGATCTCAATGTAAGAGGTAATTTGGCTTTGTACTAACGCACGTGGCAGCTGGTAATTGAATTATTTATAACTTCCAGTCACCATGAATTAAATTTCTTTCATTAAACTTTTTTCGGTTACCATAAATTTATTGGCCACTCAGTAACTTCAACTTTTCTCACAAACTCGATAGTGTCATTTATCAATTATGATGATTATAGGACTTTACCTAACTTTGTGGACTCTCTTTTCCGATTAACTAAATCATATATAATGCGCGTATAGGCCTAAGAAGGGATAGCAGAACCTCATCGCAGATAACACCGTTTGATCAACAATTTATAACGACGATTTTGACAATGATGAAAATAATCATGATAATAATAATAATAATAATAATAATAATAATAATAATGAATGGGTAGAAAGTATTTCTGATAAAAGTAGAAAATAATGTCCAAACGAATAATTCCTATTTTTAGCTAATTTTTGTTTTTTTTTGTTTTGTTTTTTCTTTACCTCACAATCAGATATATTATTATTATTTATTTATTTGTTTAATTGCAGATCGGTAATTATTCGTTTTAAAATTAGTTCCACTTGGAATCGAAATGCCCATAATAACAGATTGCGAATAATCTACACTCATTATCGTAGAGTTTAGATACATATCGAATAAAGGCATTGACCTGCAGATATTAAATAATATACTAATCTGATGTATAATTTCAGTGACCGTAACGTACCGAGATTTTGGTTTTGAAATTACGAATATATGTATAATTGTATACGTTATTAAATAAAATTGTAATTGTTTTACATAAAATCTAATATGATATTCCGCAAATTGTTTATACAAGTATAATATGGTTTTTTGTATTTTTTTTTTATTTTGTATCCCTTTTATTCATTTCTTTCTTTCTTTCTTTCTTTCTTTATAATACGCGAGATTTTATACCGATAATATAGAGATTAGTAAAATTTGAACGAATAAAGCGTATGATTTTTTTTTTTATTTTATTTTTTTTTATTGTATTCGCACACTTACAACGATATTCATAAAATTGAAGATATTATACACGCTTATTATTCAATGGTTGATTATATTTGTGTTGGTCGTAGAGATTGATCGTTAATAGCAAGCTGTACGACAGGATTTGAAACTATATAATATCGACACGTCTTCGAAAATTCTCAACGATTGCTTTATTTTCAGATAATTAGTGACCTGACCCCCCCCCCCCCCCCCCCCCCGGCTCACTTTTTCTCTTTCTTTCTCTCTCTCTCTCTCTCTCTTTCTATCGATTCGAAAGAAACTGATATTATAATCTAAATTGCTTCGATATTGTCCAATCACTATTTCGCGTATAAGAGTCAGACGAAGACTTGCCAATGCCTTTATTTATTATTTATCTTTTTGTAAAGGACACGTTATCTTGAAATTATCCAATGATAAAACTACAGAGAGAAGTATAGCAGATATATATATACAAGACACTACACTCCATGAGAACAGATTATTAACTCTATCTTTTTTTTTTTTTTTTTTTCTTTTTTCAATTTTTTTTCTTTTTCTGCTTGTTATTTATTGTTATTTAGTTTATTATAGGTTATTTAATATCTACTAAGTATTTGTTTTGTTATTTATACCAACGGATTTAGCCATCCCATTTTTTTCGATTGGTTTTTGGTTTCTTATTTTTTTTTTTTTTTTTTTTTTTTTTTTTTTTTAATTTTTTTTCTTTTTTTTTTCTCTCTCTCTCTCTCTCTCTCCTCTCTTCAATTTTTCCTGACAACATAAACACATACGAATCCTCATTATTCTTACATTCTCAAATCTCTCTTATTATAATTATCATTTTATATAATACCTATCTCGAAACTTACCTTGTTAAGAATTCGTTCAGTTTTAGTCCTTCTTGTCGCCATCCTCCGGGTCTTTCAATGTGTGCCATTGCGCTATGGGACGCCTTGGCGATGCCAACATGTCTGACCAATGTCTCAATTCAGTTCCGCTCGCGTTGTAACCCAGGACAACTTTTCCAATTGGTTCCGAAGTACCGATACGATCGTAATCTACTACCGTCACTACCAATTGAACTTTCTGAAACGCAATTAGAAACACACAAATATGAGAAGAACATATTTTTGTATAGGGAAATAGAAATTTGAAAGATCACACCCTACTGAAAATTTCCAGATGGATTCATCTGGTCGTTCGAAATTCCTATGGATTCCATCTGAAATCTAGTGGATTGCTAGCAGAATCCAATGAATTCCATCTGAAACCTGCTGGATTTCCAGCAAATTTCATAGGAATTTCGAACGACCGGATGCGAATCCATCTGGAAATTTTCAGTAGGGCAAATCCTGCAGCTACGAAATGAATATGAATTGAAATTAATTATCACCTGGATCTGTTCGAAGGGCACCTCGAATGTAAAGGACTCGTTGTAATAAGGATTGAGAGTGCACTTCTTGATGGACGTCTTCTTCTTCTTCAATCGTTTACCGTTTTGCATCAAAGCGATTTTAACATATGGATCGGAAAGGCCGCCGACATCCATCTTCTTCAAATTCTTTGCCTCGAGAATAACAACCGTCAATTTACCAGCCGTGGGGACGTACCGAAGAGAGAAACAAATGTCGCCTAGTTTGTTGTCCTGATACAAATAATAGAGAAAGAACAAAAATAATACACCATCATTAATATCACCGTTCATAATCATCATCAAAGACGTTTTATCTGAAAACAGTTCACATTAGTCTGGACGTTGCCACCGTAGAGTAACTTTTTGCTAGGATAAAAGGACCAGGATAATTATCAAGGATCCTACCGGAGAGTGTATGTGCTGGGATAAAAAAACGTTAATCTACTTTCTGAAAAAGTGATATAGGATATTCGGGGCGTATATAGTAGTGAGCGAAATAGCGCACTCATTAGGCAGAACGTCCAGATTATTATATTCGCTCGGCCTCGAAAACCACATTAGAAATTTCATCACGGTGTTCCGCATGCAGACTGTATAACTTCATTCTGTGATGATTAATTAATACACAAATTTCGGGTAGACAGAATAATTCAGGGATAATTACGATGTATGAAAGCGAAGATTATGTACGCAAGGTATAATTTGCGGCTCGCGATAATCCTTAATTAAAATAAGAAATATATTATTATTTATTATTAACGAACCTGACCACCTTCGCCTTCGACGCCCTGCAGTTCACGCCATTCTTCGATCGTTTGAGCCAAATCGACCTGGCACAATGGAACTTTGACTTCGCCGATTTGATCGTGTTTCGAAAACCTGTCGAAATCGAAGATCGCGAAGACGAGAGTTTTGTTCATCGCGTCGGCGTACGGAACACTCTGGAATAATAAATTCCCTTTAGAAATTCCCTACCATATGCTAATCAATTCAAGACAGTTGTAGGCCTCGACTTTGCGTATTTTATATGCCAGTGAAGGAATCTGTGATCTGATATCCCAAATTTGACTGATTCGTTAAGCTTTCACGTATCTCTCGTTTCGCGGATACCAAAATTGAATTTTTGCACCTCGCATATCGGCTCCTGAGTCTTAGAATTTCCGGGATTGAAATAAAAATGAGCTTACTTTGAACGTGAAGGTTTCGTTGAATACAGGGTTGAGCGTTTTTCTGTGCACTTTAGTCTCAAACTTCTTCTTTTTATCCGGTAGCAGATAAACTTTGACGTATGGATCTGATGTGCCCCCCATATCTAAGGCTGGCAACTCTTCAGCCTGGATTACCGTTACTGCCAAGCTGTTCGAATTGAAGTCATACTCAAGCTGAAAAATGATTAAAATTAAAAATTATCAATTTCGATTCCGTATTGATTCGTGGATATTTATTTGATGACAAGTTTATTCGATACTCGCCTTCCGCCGATATAGTATTTACCTTGTACTGGAGCTTTCCAAGCTTGACTTCGCTATGTTTGCTCTCAGCTTCGTCAGGTTCTTCAGCATTATCCGTAAGTTCTTCCATGTCCGGCTGAACCTGCACAAGGTTAAGTGGAACCAACGCGGTATAAAAAAAAACGCCTAAGCTCTACACTTGACACAGACAACGGATAAGTACCTTGTCCTTGTACGTGCTGCCGAGAAGCTGCACAGACTTTAGGTCCACCGCACCCTTCAGGCCCTTCTTCCCATCCTTTGAACGCCGTTTGCGACAGCATCTTCTTATGCAGCAGAAACATATTCCCAAAACAAAAACTCCCACGGCTGTTGGGAAAGGGTTCATTAAAACAATCCTCATAATAAATTGAATTTATGATTAAAAGTCGCCGAATGTCTTTCAGCACAAATATTTATACGAGAATTAATAAGGGACGAATGAAATGAAATTTCGTACTGCTATAGCTGTCATCCTTACTTTACAAAGCAGACAAAAGGATTTCATCAAAACACAAGGATGTCTATTTCTGATGGTATATTTTGACATAGTGTGCTTACCTATCAGAATTGCGACTATAGCCCATGGTGGCAAGCCGGTTTCCTTCGCGACGTCCTTCCCAAGTTTCTCTAGCTCTTCGAGGACCTTATTGGTGGCTTCCGTAGTGGCTTCATTTTTTGTTTCTGAAAATATATAAGCGGCCGAAAGAAAAATTACTACACGAGTTTAGAAGTTCAATCAATTGGTAACAAATTATCCCTAAGATAATGAATTGTCGTTTTTATATTGTATTATAATTTTTGAAAAATAACGAAGAGAGACTTTTTTTGAAAACTCGTGTTGACAATTCAATAAAGAATATTTCAAGTCCTATTATATTCCCACTTGAAAATTGAAAATCGTCATTTGAAATGGATTATAATTATCGTTGAAATTAATTATCCACAAAACTTACCGACTTTTACCTCGTCCACGGTAGTCGATGCCGACCTAGTCGTCGTCAGATCAACGAAAGACGCGTTCGTTGAAGAAATTGTTTCATACTTCACCTCGGGATTCTCGGCTTCCCTCTTGATCACCGGCATTTTCTATAAAATAATGAAAATAAAAATTCCTCAATTATAGATTTGTTCATATCAAATTGGGGAATGAATTCCCCGCACGATTAATAAACAGTGCAACGATATCGTGTTTGGCTAATAATTATTTCACTGACAAGTATACTCAGAAAAAGGTCTTGTTGACACAACCAAAATTTGGTTATTAGGTATTATGCACAATCACATTTTTTGTTCAGTCAATCAAATTTTTTGTTCAGTCAACCAAAAATTTCGTTCGGATAACCAAAATTTTGTTGGGACAACCAAAATTTTGGCTATTCCAACAAAATTTTTGGTTGACTGAACAAAAAATGTGATTGTTCACATAATAACCCAAATTTTGGTTGTGTCAACAAAACCTTTTTCTGAGTGTAAGCTTCGAACTTCCGCAAAGTTCCTAAAATCTTATTTTGATTAATTTTCAAAACCAGTTTCAACTTTTTCGTCGAAATATCGTGGATTCGGTCCACGCAGCAGATTGTTCATAAAATTCATTCGCTTTGATACGATCGTATAAGATTTTGAACAGTTCAAAGTCGTGCGTTGAAATTCTGTCGTAAAATTTCGCTAAGGAAATATACAATTATAAAACCGATATCTAGAAGGTGGCTTTTGCCAGTACGTTATCGAATGGTGCGTGGGCGTGCGTGCGCGCAATGTGATTGAGAGAGACAAGAAATGGAGCAAACGCCAAGGTCAGTGGGAGAGAGAAAGAGAGAGAGAGACGCGGACGGCGCCGTTCTACAGTTCTCCTGGGGGTTGTGATAACTCTTCTTACTCTGTCCTTGCCCTTACTGCTTCATCCCACTTGCTTACCCAATACCCCAATCTCTTTTCTCTCTTCCTTTTCCTCATTCTCTTCCGTTTCCCCCTTTTTTCCATTCTTCCGTCGTTTTTCCAATTTCTCTTTTTTTGTCGTTAGAAGAAATTACGTCAGAGACATTCTTCCCTTTTGGCTAACTCTCGTCGCCAGAGTCGACGAAGGACTCGTGCCAAAACCAATAGACATCCAACCCTGCAGCAGTCGTCCAGATCTGTGGAGGGTGCCTGGAGGCGGTATAGATGCCAGATAGCCTTGGAATTGCGAAGTTCTAATAAAGACGGTTTTTTGTACAGGCCTAGAGTTCGTCCTCGATGCTCAAAGCTCTTTATCTTAGAAGTTAATACCTTCAGGGAGGGACGAAACGTTTTGTACGGAACATTTTTTCCTCAATCTTTGTCGTTTCGTTGGCATTGTGGGCGTTGATACGTTTTTTTTTTTTTTTTTTGTTTTTCAAATAAAAATAATAGTATATTCTATATTATAATTTTATAACACAACGAAATCTGAATATTCAATTTTAAATTGCCCCCGTTGAGCTCGGGACCGAAGACTAATTGGCTGTCTCGAATGAACAGAGAAGAAGAAAGAATGAAATCTCCGTTTTCAATATTGTTCCATTAATTATAAAGAAGCTAAATTATTTCAGGATTTAGTATACGCCGCGGGTCGTCGCCCACTCAAACCCTAGAAAGTAAAATACTGCGATAATCCTTGCGGGTAATATTTTATTAAGGTATATGATAAGAGATTTCTCGACAGTGAGTCCGTATCGAAAATGTCTCTCCTGTTCAGTGCTGATGGGAATACATTAGGATCCGTTAATTCTACTTCGCCTTAAATGGAATAATAGAATTATTATCAAAGCATCTCGGAATTTCCAACTTCAATTAATCTTACATGGAGTAAAACAATTAAACGTACTTTAGGAGGCAAGAGAGACACGATTTATTTTATCCTTTCTTTATACTTTACTATGGTGATATAGCATATCGCGAGTGATAAGGCACTTCGGTACTTCGTCCTTTCCCGAATAAAGCACTGAGTTATCTTTTTCGGGGAGATTTTATCCGCTGTTTCAATACCGTCATGACTTTTAGAGGAAAAACTTATTTTCTTTCTTCCAAATGTTTACCCATTGCAGGAACTTTTTGTACTTTTTATGTTCAGTTGGTGAAACGGGAGAAGGACACGTCCCGAGAGATATCGTCGAGCAGACGTTTGCCTTACGAATTGTCTTATTTTACTTCGTCAACTGAAACCTAAAGACTTGTAGGTAGCTGTCGTTTGATATTCAAATACTTTTCTCGACTTACACAGAAATTCGAGGAACAGAATTTCGCCCACCGAAAACGGTCTGAAACGAAATTGGAGTATTTGAAACGCCGAATAAGTAGTATAGACCTGGCGGCGTCAGACCGATATATTCAAGTCTCGTAGTCGACGTGGGGCATTTCCACCACCGATATTTCTCACGTTCCATACTCATTTTGTTTCTACCCCAAGCCATCAATAGCTGAAATCTTTCGACAGAGTTTCAAATATTGGAGTCAACTCTTGTCGCTATAAAATTCATCCCGCTTAGATATTTAGGAAACAGTAAACCCGGGTTAGACACCTTATCTTCGGTTCCGATAGGACTGGAAATTGACTATACGTACCGGAATTCGTCGAGATTCCTCGAGTGATAAATTTCAACGTAAATGAATAAATAGAAGTTTAGGTAAATCGACCAGAAGTACAGACGACCTCTTCACTTTGTCGCCAATAAGATCTTAGATTTCGAAATGTTGCGAATAAACTTCCGACATCTCGGCACACCCTTGTGAACCATTTCCGGTAAACTCTCGACCACTCATCTCGCTGCAGATGTGCGAATTCACTGAACGAATTCAGTGGATGTTGACCCAGTTTTATAAATTTTTAAACAGTTATCACTCTGGCACCTGCCGTCTTCCTGATAAATGTTGGCTCTCAACGGGTCCTGAATTTTTTATCATATACCAACCACCAAATATATTCTTGGCTTCGTTTAGTCCACGTCAGTTTCAACCCCCAATAATTTCGTTCTAAATTGAAGATTACCTCTTTGGTCGGAAGCATCTTATCCTAAATCCTGGGATTGCCAATTAACATGCAAAATATCAAAACCACTGCGGTGTATTCAGATAGCAGATTGAACTTATGTAAGTTTCTCAGCAGCCATATATATACCGTGAGTTTTCCTTAGGTATATAATATATAGGGGCATGTTTATACCATAATATTGATTAGCTGGTTATTTACGTAATGCTTTGTTACATCTTTGATAACCAATTACGTGTTTTCGGTAAGCCCGGCCGTCATGATCAACTTCGTCGTTCTGCGGATATAATAAGGAACCGGAAGATTTCGTGCGACTTCAGTATATATGCGAACCCTTTATATCGCATGATCAAAACGTGTAATCAACTTTATGGAACTTCAATCGTGATATAAATGTTCTCGTTTTATTCAGATCATTTTTGACCGAGCTGTGCAATTTGAAAGGAACCTTCCGGGTTTTACCAGCATTTCTTTTGTTCATTGATCCCAAAGGACCCAGGCAAAGCTTTGCACATTCAAGATTGTATCTCAGTCGCAAACCAGATTGAGAATTTGTTTCTGTTTTGAAAACGCATAGCATATGATATTCATCTTGCAATCAGCTCATGATTTTCTTTGAACTTTAGTCCCATAATGAAATTCTGAGATTTGAATTGAAAAAATTCTTTCATTATACTAAAGTTTATAATTAAAAAAAACATCGGTCAATCACGCGCATATCGGTAAAGTAATTGTATGCTAATCCTTTAATTCGATTCTCTTTAACGTGTATACGAGTGAAGTGTTTGAAATTGAAGAAGGCAGACGGACGACAAGGGATTGAAAGGGGTTAAGCCTCAAAATGTCAGAGAATGTAGAATTAGTTGATTCACTCATGCTGAGCTTTGCGGACTAACATTTTCTCCGCCAATTAGAAGATAAATCCGTGGCTCGACACTTTGACAACGTGTTTAACCCCGTATATCAAATAGCTAGGCTACCAGAGTTTATATTTATAAACTTTGAATAATTACTTATACGAACGGGATTTTATTTTACACCAAGGGTTGCAGTAAAAGTTCGTTTCTATTCAGAATTAAGCACGTGATTTCAAATAAAATAGGGCGTTATCAAAATGATGGTATAATAAAGAGTTATGCAAATGGCACGATCAGCGACTGCTCGTATACTATAGGATCGATTCAGTTGTGGATGCGTCCTTTATAGACATGTAAACAATATAAGGCATTAAAAATAGCATACAAGTTTCCATGAATGGGGTCGATAATCGATATTAAAAATATTACAAATATACGTCAACGTGGGGCGTCTAAAATCAATAGACGAGAGATGGTGTTCGTGACTGTGTGTTTGGCTATATCACGGTGTGTAAATCTAAACTGATTTTACCTGGCTACAGCCGGAAGGTCGTATCAGATTGAGTTACCGGTGTTAACGACAATTAATATACCGATAAGTACTCGATGCTAACGACGACATAAACATTAGCGACGCCTCGGCGTCTATATTGACGATTTAAAATTTCGTCAAATTCACTTATAGCAAACATATACCAACATAGCTTTAACGAGGTGCAGTAGTATACTGACGTACAAAAATAACACCGAGTAGTATATAGAGCAGACTTTTTATTGCATGTGAAAAAAAAAAAAAAAAAATTTGCGATCCTTGTGACGCAAGTCGTTACTGCGTACTATGATGTGATGCACGCATGTCGAGCGATGTGCCAATATTATAATTATAGTAGCGGTACCCTCATAGACTCACAGACTCGCATTGTGGTGAAATTAAAAATTACGAAATTTAATCCTGTCGATTCTTTTGCGACAAAATTCAGGTTAAAATGGCGGTCGCCCGTGGGGCTGTATATGAGATTATCAAAGGCAACGCGGGTGATCGCGTGCGATTTCTACCTTATGCCCTTTACTTACGTTTATTTGAAGCATGCTATTATTTTATAGGGTGAAAATCTTTTTGCGCCCGGAAAATAACCCACCGTTTAAAAAAGCTTTAATGCGAAGAGAAATTCGCCGAGTAAAAATGATAAAGTATATAACCCAAGTGCTTTCTATGCATAATTAATGAAATTTTTCATACGTTGGAAGCTGTTTCCTTGATGCAGAACAGCTTTGCTGTATTTGGATGATTTTCGTTTGACTCTGATTTCCGAGAATAATTTTTTTTAGTAAAAATCGTATACGCTAGACTGCTATGCGAATGTTCTTTTCCTCATTATTGAAAGTGTATAATCCCTCATCTGCAGAATTAGCTCGAGTTTGAGGATCCTAGAAAATCTGACTATTCGATTTAATTTTCATCTTAATTATGAATATTGGAAAATGGCGTTTACATAGGTACTCATTGAGCAATGTCTTGAAATTTTTTATGGAATTATTGTTTGGGTAAGAAAATTGAGTTACTGAAACCACCGTGAAACTGATATCTACAGTATTAATATAACTAGGAAATCTAAACTAACTGCGATGGGTTTAGAAACTGTATAGGAAAGAGTTGAAGCGAATAAGCAAATTTACAAAAATCTTGCTGACGTTTAAGACGAGAAAAGCTTCGATTAAGGATTCTGAGAATAGAATAATACCGAACTGACGTATTTGGCTGTTAGCACCCCTCAGTTTTTTCGAAGGAATCGCACAAGCTTATTGTACTTTATTGTAGATATGATATTTGTTTAATGAATCTCTTAATTATATTATCTACTCACTGTGAATTATTTTAGCGGTGCGTTTAGCTACCTCTTGGCGATGTTTCCGATCACAGTTCGGTTAGATTTTTCACCGAAAATAATCCGTATTATAAGTACATTGTTACACCCTGCGAAACACGACGGTGTAGATGTCGGAAAATCTATGCGTGATACTCTTGGGGAGGGACTCCACTGCGCCTGACCAAGAGAACCAACATGGCTGCAGCCTTCGTCTGGGAAATCGATAAATACGCGCTCCGCTCTCCTCCGTCGACGAACCACCCCTACGACCCTATAACACCTCCGACGAACCCCGTGGCCCGCACTTTTCCCGCACCCACGACTTCTTCGCCGTCATACACCTTCGAGATTAACCCTAAACTCTCCGTGGCTCAGACTCTCGAAAAGAAAGTGCACTGCACTGCACTACGCAAATTTCATGAAACCATCACGCACAGCCCCTCAAAAATTCGCTACCCTCTATCGTATGTCAGCGTTTTGTGCAGCTACTGGATGGTATAGCTTTGTTCCCTATGCCTTAGCTCGCCTTATTGTTCCGTATTGGAACCTTTTAGGTAGATTTTTTACATCCAGATGTCGAAAATTGTCATTATTGAGGAGGTGGGAAAACTTCTGTATTCTTTATTGCTATAAGACAATGGTGAAATCATTTTCTTATGCTCAAAGAAGACATTTGATCCTCTCGAACCTGACGAATAAGCCCTTTGGTCTCCTGATCGCGGGACGAAAGTGCGGTGTCCTCATGCAATTGGTCTTGGGTTTGTTACCGATCTTTATAACAAGTTTTATAATTTGTTGGAATAAGATTTCTCTATCAGGAAACTTTATAGGAAACTGAAAAATCTCTCACGATTGGCGTGTATTACGTGACTGGAATTCCAGTCAGCTATGAAACGCCAATTCTTAAGTGGTGGAGTTAAAAAGTTGGGCTTTTTTAATCCTGGATTAAAAACGCGTGAGAATGTTCGTCCTTGTTGATGCAATTGCGACAACTTTAGGTATTAATATAAGTTAGACTAGGCAATATACTACCCAAGCCAGGACATAATTTGTATTGTGTGAGTTACGACTTACTCTTTTATAGACATGAGTTAAGTTCACAATGGATTCGGTTATAAAGTTCACGCTCAGTGGAGACTATCGATCGTCTGATCGAAATACTACGTGACGTTTATTGGAATCTGACAAAGCTCTCGTCAATTTTATAGAGTACAATAAGTGCTACGTTGCCTATCAACTTGAAAAAGTATTCTATATACAGTCAATTTAATCTTATGGGACAGTTTAATTTCAAGAATATACAAATACATACATTAAACCTAAAACATTCGTACATAGATATATCGTATAGATACTCGATCATAAAGTGTCTCAATGAGTGAAACTAAATCTTCAGTCATTATAGATTAGAGAATTATTGTAGGGACGCAGTGGAAAGGCGGACAGTGTAATCTAATCCGAATCACGAATCTACGTAGGTATATGAAATTGTTTTTTCAACTACACTCAGAAAAAGGTCTTGTTGACACAACCAAAATTTGGGTTATTATATGCACAATCACATTTTTTGTTCAGTAAACCAAAAATTTTGTTGGAATAGCCAAAATTTTGGTTGTCCCAACAAAATTTGGTTTTTTCAACAAAATTTTGGTTATCCGAACGAAATTTTTGGTTGACTGAACAAAAAATTTGATCAACTGAACAAAAAATGTGATCGTGCATATAATAACCAAATTTTGGTTCAACAAAACCTTTTTCTGAGTGTAATTGAGATACATGTTTTCCGAAAAAGTCGTCATATAATTCATTATTCGGGTAAAACTGTTTAATGTAATCGCGGCTGCGTACGGTAAAACACAATTCTGCAGTGAATTTCGCTGAAATTGGGCCAACTGCAGTTTTCGGACTATGCGCTAGAATGAAATTCCATACCGCCAGTTTCTGTGTACTTGATTTCAAAATTGTGTGCACGACGCTAAACCGAGAAATTTCTTATAAATTACCTAGTATACACATAAATTGCATCAACAGTTGCCGAGGTATTGATAAGTAGATACATGTATTTAAAAACAGATCTTTCTTTATCTTGTTCAAACCCTTCGTTTAATTTTGCTCAAGATTAATAACAAATGAGCAAGTTTAACGGATGGATGAACGGACTGAGCGAAGAGCTTTCTTCTGACACTAAAATGATTTTCGTGTATCCCCTTGATTGATTGATTGATTGATCTGTCGATGTATCCACGTTATAGTGGTTTGCTATTGGGTTTAATACGGCGTGAAATGTGAATGTGTGGAAAAGCTTTGTTCGTAAATCGAGATAATTCCAAAATAATAATTATTTTTTTTTTTTTAAACATGCATGAGTTTCTAGTGAGTAATAAATGAGACTTTTCACATGTCGCGGAAGCGGTGAAAATACAAAAAGTCGGTAATGCAGGAATTCTGACGGCGACATTATGCATATCGAACGACAACAGTGATTATCTTTTTCTTTATTTATAATAATAAACGTTACAGGCTTAATTCGAATTTCCTCGCTTCTAACGTTATATACAATGGTTGGAAATATGTATGTACAAGAGAACCCGTTTCAACGGTGTCTTAATCCAATAAGTCGTTAAGATATTTACTTAAGTACTCTACGTTCTAGTTTACTGAAATTATAAAAGTAGAGTAACAAAAAGACACGGCATTACAGATCATGTATTAAAGCTGATGAAATCTTAACTATAGAGAATACAATAAATTGGAACAAATTAAAAAAGCAAAACTAGTCCCTCGAGTCTATCAATATCGTGATTTTGAATATCGGAGTATTATCCGAAGGGTTCAGTCTCCTCAAACAGATGGCGCAATATGTATATAAATGTGACTATGCACCTAGTCCGGGGTCCGCGTACTGGCGTGAGGCGTCACTTGACTAACTAGAACGACAGGAAGTTGTGAGTAAGGTTTCGCAGTACTATATAACAAAAATGTGAATTCTGATTATTTATATTCTAAATATAGCCGATTTTGAATAACAATATCCGGCTAATGAAATCTCACAGATATTGTCACCGCTTATTCTGTGTAATGTGTTATTCGTATCAAATAAACCGTGAAACAATAATAAAAGAAAAATGAAAACGTTCAGTGAAATACTAGCTGTCTGTGTGCTGCTACAATACCTATGTGGCATTTGCACAACCCATTTATTAATACACGTAAGAAACCAGGTAATTGAACTTATCTTCATGTATTACAATAATTTCACTTCCCTTTATATATACGTCAATGAATATTTGATATTTCACAATATATTATTAGTATATACTTCTAATAAAACTTCATAACGTATGTATCGTTAATAATTAATATTAATAAATGTTAACCTATAAACTACCCATTGTTATACAGGGAGGAGATATACTCTTGGAGACAATCTCCTCAAATGTCACTGACGATACGATAACTTTAGAATTTCAACGATCAGACGGGACTTTGGTAACCCAATTAATCGACTTTAGAAATGTAAGTAATTTATTCATTCTCATTTCCTACTGTGTTATCAAACGTTCTATTTCTGTTTTTGTTTTTGTTGTTGTTTTTGTTGTTGTTATTCTGGCGTTGATATAATATAACGGTCTATTTATTTCATTGCTTTGATAACAAGTGAATTTAGAAGATAAAAAGAGAAAAGAGAATGAAAAAAATAAAGAAAAAAAACTTGAGAGATAAAAGTAAAGACTAATCAATTTGGTCAGTTATCCAATTAGTACAGAGATAAACTCGACTCTTTATCACTGTTATAATGTAGCTAATTTCATTTCAGGAGGTTCAGATTATCAAGGCGTTGGTATTAGGGGAAGAAGAGAGGGGGCAGAATCAGTACCAAGTCATGTGTTTTGTTAATCATTTTTATAAAATGGATTTTATATCGTCAGACGCAATGTCTAAACTGAGACAAAAGAATCCAGGGACTGTTCGTATCGCCGACGAAGATAGAGGCCACAATAATTATACTATGGATTTATTTATCGATGTAACAAGGTCTGGTGTAATCTCTAGTCATGTTGCTTTACTTTGTGGCGAAGCTGCGGATACAACTTATACAAGAAATGATGACTTGAAACAATGGGTGCAAAGACCTGGTGAGATAGCAGCTGAGACATTGAGGAATCTTATTTTTTTTTTTTTTTTTTTTATATTTATTGCTCGATATTTATGCCTTTCATTATATTCAGGCTCTTCGGAAGCAGCTCTTACAGCTTCTGCACGCAACTTTACTAATCTCGCAGCTACACAGCGAGTAGGAAATGAAACGAAGCCTATTTCTCTTCCAAAATGTGCAGATACCTCGAATTTATGGGCTCCGTGTACTTGTTCTTTGGAATTATGCATCGGGTGGTATCCTTGCGGACTTAAATTCTGCAAGGGTAAAGGAGACGGGAAAAAAGCAATAAGCAATTATAGATGCGGCATTAAAACTTGCAAGAAATGTTTCATTTTTTCATATTATTCGCAAATCAAACAGAACTGTTTATGGGATGAATGACATCTGAGGATGTAATCGATTTGAATTTATAAAAAAAAAAAAAAAAAAACGATTTTGGATTATAATTGAGGATGCTTTTACACCAAATTAAGGCTGTAATTGTCTCTTATTTACAATAATTTGTAAAAAAACAAAAAGCATCGAATATTATCTTATCACGTGTTATATTTAGCCAAATTATCGACGTTTGAAAGCTGAAAGTTTTTTAAGACTTTGTTGAAAAGTTCAGAGATTTAATAAGATCGTTGAATTTCATTTGTGGATGAGATTATTCAGCCTTTAAAATATATTAATTTTATATATTTAGTTTGGTGTGAATTCAGCAGAAATCAAAATCCAAAGAATAATATTTAGTATTTGGAAACAAAAAAAAAAAAAAAAAAAAAAACGAAACAAGTGGTACTAATTTTCGGTGTGACAATTTATCGTATTTGATGATAAAATGAAAAATTTTCTTGCATGTAACAACGAGAACACCATATCACGTGATTGTAGTTAAATTATTGACTTGCCTCATATTTAGATGGGGCCCTCTCTATTCTGTCCAAAATTTTTGATTATATTCAGCAATACTTCAGCCAATAATATTCAGCTCAATATCCGATAAAAACCAGACATGAAATGTTGAGTTTTTGATCACAAGTTAGCTTGGATAAAATAATTGTGTCATAGCATAGCATGACTGATATAATGGTTCTCTAATTTGTTTGAATGGATTGATTAATAACTGATTGAAATTTTTTTTTGACTTATATAAGTTATTATGTAGATACAAAAAACATATTGAAGACTAAAGTATGCCTGTTGACAAGACATTCCAAAATCTATCATGAAATTTAGATACTTTATATTAATTGAATAGCAATTCTGCCAGTTTTATAACGGCGGAAAAAAAATCTATGATGGAATTTACATATCGCGTGCCTATTTGATAGAAATTTGACATTATTCCCACGTATATTTAATTAGGTATTTAATCAGGACTCTTGAGAATTCATGATTTCCAAATTCAGTATCCGAGTGATTGTTTAATACGTTATTAACTTTTGAAGAGGTGGAAACTGTAAAAGTTTCTCATCAATAGAAGCTCATTATTAATTTGATATCTGCTTCATTATTCTTCACTGCAATGACAACAAAATACAAATGTATTGCTCAATCTACATCCATGAATAAGTATTTCATTATTGAAAATAAGTATTCCTTATAAATCGATTTTATACTTAACTTTGCATATATAACTATATCGCACCAAGAGCAATCGTCTGACATTCAGTATAAATATTTGACATTTATATACGTACTATATAATTTAATTGGAATAGTAAATGCTCTCTGTAAACGTTGCAATTTTCAAACGGTCTTATTTATCTCTAATTCGTTTACGGTTCGATGTTTTCTTTCTCTCTTTTATACTCTCTATTTAACATTCCTAAACAGTAATTATTCTTATTTTCATTTTGTTTGTTTGTTTGTTTTGAGTCATTCCAATTTTCAGTCATCAATTATCTACATATGTTTAGTAATCTTAATCTAAGTAATAATTATTTTATAACTCTGTATGAATATCGTCAATCCATTCAAACGATATAATATACTATAAAATATAATATACAATTCTCGATACTAGGAAGAATTCAATAGAAAATTTTTATACACAACAAAGCTGCCATAGATAATTCTAGTTGTGTATATTAACATGAATATAATTAATTCTATTACTTAGTTTTTAACGAAGGGTTCACCTTGTATACTACACGCATTTTTATCAAGTACAGCATAGTTTAACAGTATTAAAAAAAGTAATGGATACTTTCACATTTCCCAATGTGTTATTCAGAATACAAGTCGAATTCTAGTTCTCGTTACAATTATCTATTATTGCGAGTATTGACGAGTAAAAACTATCTCTGATTATATAAATCGTGGTATTTAAATTCTGTAGCGTAATAAATATGAAATAAATGAATAGGAAATTGACTTTAAAATTAAAACTGAAAGCATATAATCCGGTGAATATGTAACCATTACTTTATTCGATGTTGAAAATGATTTATCTATGTTGAACTTGAAGAAGAAAAATAATATAAGAGTTAATGTATCATGTATGAAAATCACTATAGTCAAAAAAAAAAAAAAAAAAAATTATATACAGATTATGATAATAGGTAATAAATAATATAGACAGCAATAATATATGACAGTTAAGCTAAATTTTACACAACGTTGATATAACTTCAGTAAATTTACTAACTGTACTAAATTACTTGAGTAATAAGTTGAACTTTCGATGAGATTAATTAAATCGAAGTTCTTTGTACATATGTATGTACGATAAAGTGAATATCTATTCATCGGCACGCGAGTATATATGCCATAATCATAATCATAATAATTATATAAAAATTGTTTATTTTATGGTTTGTTTTTAACAATTGCAAATAATGTTTTTGGTACAAGATTTAAATTACGTAAAGTTATTTATTGTAAAATCACATCACCATCATGATTTATGCATGCTTTGCATATAATGTTGTAATTATATACATATTTTTATATACATATATATATTTAATAAAAAGAATAACCAAAATTTGACTCTCCTAGATCCATATACCTTATATATACCTATAAAGAAAATTTCAAGTAACTATTTAAAATAAGATGAAGATTTTATGTTTGAATAATAGTTTCAACGAATTGCGGTGCTTTCTTCAAATTCGCTAATGATCTCATATTATTTAATACCGTATCATATCAAAGAATTATCCAGTCCAATAAATAACGAAAATATTAATAAAATAAATACAACACCCATTATATATGCTTGGTGAAAATATTATTTATTTTTAAAAATACAGTATTGTAAAATCTACGCATGCCTCGTTTTTTCATAATTATCGATCTAGTACAGCGTCTAATCTTTGTCTAAAAATTTTTTTATCTCTTACTTACTACTTATTATAACATAATATATTATATTATAATAATATTTAGCAAAACCACGGCTAAAACAAAATAGCTCATGCTATAGGTATATATTTAATAGGTGATAGAATAAGAAAGCAATCAGAGGCGATTGTGCTTGAGCTCGAAAACTTAAGTATAATTAATTTGTGTAGCACTGGACTATGCGAACATACTTTGATTTTTTCCTTTTTATAATTAACTCAATATCTTCAAAGCTACAGGGATCATATGACACCTAAAGCTCACATTTGCAAAACGAAAAGATGTGAACGTATTTCAAAATTTTTTATTACAGATTTGACATTAACAGATATTTACGTATTATATATATACTACATATTATGTTGGGTAAGAATTGGGCTGGAATATTTCTATAATTTTTAATGCAACGTTACAGTTTTGATAATCAAATTTTTATAAGTAGCATGAGCTTTCTGTATAGGTAAGCGATGTTCGATTCGTGGTAAACCTATGTTTGGCGAGCTTAAAAAATAATATTTTACGAACGAATTTTGATTTGGTACTAAGAATATTCCATAGCACTATTTTCCGTCTACAAAATAATGAGAAAATGAAAACTAGCGCTTCTTCGAATCGGGAATTCGTTAACTTTATTTATTTACTTTCGTCTTTTTTTATTTTGTCAAAATTTTCGTCAATTTGAAAAAAAATTGGAATTTTATGAAAATTCGTACATGACGAAAGAATCAATCTTTTCAGGCATATAATATCTGCAAATCCATGTATGAAGAGTAAGACCCGGTTTATACTTGTGAACAGCATTTTTATTTTTCAATCAACAAAGTCTACTAAGACTTAATGGTTTCAGTTGTTGAACAGTAAATAGTACAAAGGCACACCCTTAGTGAAAACATGGATATCTGTATCACAATAATAAAAGTAATATAGTTTTATTTATTTATTTTTTTTTTCATTTATTTATTATTTTTCATTAGTTTCTTTAGATAATAATTTAGTTTTCCGGATCATTTTTTAGTTATATATCTATCTAATTATCTTCACTTCGCATTTTAATTTCATAATAATTAGAATACGAGGGTATAGGTATATTTATAATTGTATATATAATATTTATATTTATATATTTATTTATTTATATTTATATTTTACTTTATGGATAAAATTCAAGCTAATCATTTGATCATGACTTTTTTCTATTTATTACTACACTACTTATGCGAATGAAAAATTCGAAATATTAATAATAAATCAGAACTGGTGATGTGGTTTCAATCGTAGCCACTTCTAATTAAACATTCAATTCTTCCCACAATTTTGAATTACAAGTTCTGCAGTCGATTGCTCAAACAGAATTGCGACCGAATTTTGTTAATAGAGAAAACAAAGTTGAACCAAACTTGAGCTTGGATGAGAAATAGAATTATTTTACACAATGAAAGTTTTTTCAATTTCTTTCACCAGCCTGAAAAATTTATAGTTTCTATACTTCGTTACGAAATAGTCTAGCTACTGTAGCATGTTTTGCGAACATCGGCTAGAATTACGCTAAAATCATCATCCGATTTCGAAACATGTTCAACACTTTGATTTTGTTGAGAATGTTGTTGTTGTTGTTGTTGTTGTTGCTGCTGCTGTTGTTGTTGTTGTTGCTGATGTTGTTGTTGCTGGTGTTGATGCTGTTGTTGCTGCTGTTGTTGTTGCTGTTGCTCATTGTACTTAGCAGCTTCCATATTCTGGTGATAATGCTCCATCGCATGTCCGATGCTGACGCTAGAGCATTGATTATCCTTGTTTTGATCGTCGACAACACATTGAGCATTGGAAAGATCTAGTTGATTTTGCTGGGGTGCATAGTAACGTAAATCGCTTGCATAATTGTGATTATTGTCTAAAAGATTCTGGGAAGATAAACTTGAATGAGCCACAGATGTTGGATGTGGATATTTGAAATATTTCTCAAGTTGAAGAGCTTGGTCTTCTTCATCCTCGCCCATTGTCGGATCCAAATGTCCTAAGATCACTGGTTGTTGTCCGGAACCACCTTCGGATTGATAATCTTGATGATGAGATATCTGAGAGTATCTATGAGAGACACCTGCAGATTCAAAAGAACATTATAAACTGAAATTGCAGAATTAGTCGAGAAAGATATATAAAAGAGATTTTTATCTTACTTGAGCATACGTCAGATGAACCACGTATTCCAATAGATTGTTGCCTATTGTTGCATGGGTTATAGTTATTCTCATTAGATTGCATCTGATAACTATTGGATTTTGTAGACTGGCTATTACTGTAGTGCAGTGATTGATCATGCGGTGAAGCAACTGGCGGGTAAAATGTTCCCGTAACAGATCCAACATTCTCAAAGCCTGATCGAAGCTTGTTACACGATACCATCATTCCATTGGCTATACCGATCGCAGCTATACTCGAACTTTGCCTTTCGAAGTTAAGGTAGCTTACCTGCTTTTAATAAAATTCAAATCTCAATTACAATTTAGCTTATTGAATCAGTTGTTGCATTACACATATGCTTCTGTGTCGTTAATGATTCATTGTGTGATCATTTGTTGAACAAATAATTATTTCGAATCATCTGTAAATGGGTCGAGAAATTTAACGATGCATAGTTTTCGAGCGCAAAATCTATATCCGCGTGTCGTTGAACTCTCACGAAATAGCAGTGGCTGACTAAACATTGCTTGTACTACTGGCATCTAAATGATTTATACGCATTTATCGTTACTATACTTAAACTGTTTTACATATAATTCGACACATTGATCTAAATAAAGAGATTCATGAAACTGGATAAAATAAAGTTCAAGTAATTCATCGTAACGGGAAATCGACACATTGATACTTCACGCAGTAGTATGAGCACTGTGCAGTCAGACAGACCCAGTCTGTGGGCTGACCATGGCAGGCTGAGCTTACCGTGATCAATTAAACGCATATGTCTTGTATATTTAAAAACTATGTTTGACTTTCTGAATGCATACCATGAATTGAATCACTTTTCACGGAAAGACGTAAATGTACTTTGAAAGTTATATTTGACCTATTTAAATACGTGTTCAGTAAAATATTAAAGTATAGTGAAAAAAAACTTACTGATTTCTTGTACGTCAAAGTATCCGTATAGATGCCAGTGTTCGGGCAGGACGATATATTAGCAACGCTATGAGCTGGGTGTAGTTGACTATCTCCACTCATGAAAGCATAACGTTTTGCCTGTTCGTGATCGTTATGTTGTTTCGAAGTACCTTCCATCAAATCTCTCTCTGGGTCAGGGTTTTGAGATGAGGGGTGTGTCCCATCGCCTAAGAGCCGAATATGTTGTATTCATATTCAAATAAATGAAAAGAATTTTCTTTCCAATTTGTCAAGTTGGAAGCACAAGGTTTTTAATTTTTTTTTTTTTTTTTTTTCTATCACTGCAGAATATTGCGTCAAGATTACCATAAAGACTTCAAATTTTCTGAACTTTATACCATCGAAACGATAAGGCAATTCGATTACAACGAGAAATATCGGTAGTTTCACATACCAATACTACATATTATGTGAAACAAAAATTGGTTTGATAAAGAAATGTCAAGCTCTGAGGCAGATTGAGTTTAGATAAAATGCCCCATATGCAATATCTACCTAGTGAGATGTGAGGATATTATTATTATTTGTACATTAACCAGTACATTCATTGATTTATTTTTGTCTTGCAAATTTTTTCATTAAACATCAGCGTACTATATATTCGCGGCGTGAAATCCTTCGGGAAAAGAGTTGTCAGTTTTAATACACGTAGTTATAGTGTGAGAGCGTCCATGTTTCATAAATGAACCATTTTAACCGGTGTTGGCAAAAACTCTAAATGCAGTAACCGCGACCCGTTCCATAGGATATAACTATATACCGCCATATTCATTGCAATTTATATTCATTGGGGAGCATGAATATTTATATCATCGCTAATTACCATATAAACTGCTTCAGTTTCAAACACTGCTCTATTTTACTCAAAATAATTATATTTCATACAATAACTCATAAAAATGTTAGAATAATCTAGAAAAAAATCATCACAGCTGCGCATTGATAATATTATGTAAGACAAGCTGTTCCTGCGCGTTGACATATATAAGAAAACGACATGTGAACAATTTTTCTCATTGTGAACTATGAATCTATAATTTCTAAATGACGAAATGTATCTAACTGATTAGCGACGTGAGTACAACAAATACAGTTCATCATTCTTACCATCTGGTTCAGGACTGGCGACAGGCGATATGTCTGGTGAATGAATAATCGGTGTGTAAGGACTACCGTAGATTGAATTGTTCTCCGACTTGTACTCTTGCATGTTTTGTTGCTGTTGCTGCTGTTGTTGCTGTTGTTGCTGTTGCTGTTGTTGTTGCTGCTGCTGTTGTTGCTGTTGTTGTTGCTGCTGCTGTTGCTGCTGCTGTTGCTGCTGCTGTTGTTGTTGTTGTTGTTGCTGTTGCTGTTGTTGATGATACAGAGACGTGATCGGCGAGTGCCCACCCCAGGACATCTGCGGCATGCTTTGATAATTGTCCATTTTGGACCTGAAATAATTTGTCCATCTATAAATTATATCAAATTTTAAGAATTTACCTGCACAGTTTTGTTTTCTTATGAGCTTCATGCAATTCGTTTATACATTATAGGATCCGGGGAAACTTATTAAGGTATGTCGTGCGCGGTTTATTGAGTGAACGTATATGTATAATATACATATATGTATCGCGGTTTGTTATCACTCTTCACTAACCTAACGCAACCGAAGCGATCGGGTTATCTAAAGACAAACAGTACCGTCCCTGATGACCGTTATTTATCGAACGACACTTTCTCGCCTGCCAGAATTTGTTCCATCGACGATATCGCGTTCATATGGTGTACAAGCACAGTACCCAATATAAGAAGAGACGGGTACTTACTATACACGTATATCTAACATCGTGATGCAGGTATACCTATACTACATAGTAGAGGTACTGAATTTACCTTATAAAAGCAGTCGTGTAAGTTAGCCACTTACTGGGTTCGCGGTTATCGCGTAGTATCGACCATCAAACGACACCTCGCACTTGTCTGGATTGGCTTTACCATTTCGAGGGAGGTCGTGCGGTTTACAAGTAACCATTATACGACTCAATACCTGGCACTTCCTAGATTCTGCAGTTGCACACCTTTATATTTGTCCGTGACTATAAGGTGCACTGCGGTAGAATGAAATGCATAATATGTCTACGGGTGAATGTTTTATACAAAGGTGTATAAGAGGAGTTATTCAACCTTTCAGATCGTAACTCAAATGCATTTTCACACATCTGTTATTTCACGCTTATACGCTATACGCAGATACAGCGATGATAAATACCGCTGGATGTTGGGGAATCCTCGGGTAATACAGTCTTCAATATTTCGCAATTAATTCCCACGTTGTTCTTAGCAAAAACTGTTATAGGTATACGTGTATATATATATACAACAAGAGGTGAAATAACTCCGAAAGGAAGTGCCTTTTCATTCTGAGAGAATCGTTCAAAGCTTATATTCATACGTATACTACTTCCTACCAGCCATACAATGGACTTGCGAAAGGCGATTAATGAAATTAATTAAGAACCGATAATATATAAAACTTGAATAATCCGAGGAAGTGATATTAAATAAAATTAATCATATATTCAATGTAAAGGAAGTTATAACATCACACGTGACCTTTACGTACAATATTGTAGGTTCGAGTTATGGATCTATGATCTATCAATCAGCCACCTGATTTTTTGTTACTCCATAGCTGTCGTTCATCTGACATAAGAAAATTCATTTTTATACTCACATAGAATGATGAATCGTGGGCCCAGCAGGGTTGGGTCTTGACCCAGGAGCGTTTGTTGCAGTGGGTGGTGAAGCCGGGGCCCCCGGAGCTCGCTTAGCGTGTTTTCTGCGACGTGGTCTGTACTTGTAGTTCGGATGTTCTTGCATGTGTATCACTCTCAATCTCTCAGCTTCCTCGACGTAAGGCCGTCTGTCCTGTGGCGTAAGGCCTCGCCATTTTTTACCTGAAAGAAAAAATAAATAAACAGAATTAAAAAAAAAAAAAAATGAAACAGTGAGATTAACTATCTTCTGCATCATATGAATATTAATTTTCGTTCCCTACAAAAAATTCATGTTGGATAAATTTTTCACAGCGAAACGATATGGAGACGATAAATAATTGGCTATATTTGCGAAAAAATTGTAGATTTTTTTAAAACAAATGAGTGAAATCTCATGATTGTGAATTAACGTTCGAGTAAAGTTATTGGCTATTATAGTCAGCCTCGAAGATGTTAGCTGGCACGTGTCCCATATACTAATTGAAGTCTTCTCCCGATGTGAATAATAATTGAAAAGGTACATAGTAAAGGTTATAGTGATTAAGAAAGTGGGGTAAAAACTAGTCAGTCGGTCGTTTAAAGAGGTGATCTCGGTTATGGTACGAAAAAGAGATCGAGGTGCTCCCGCGGAGAGCCAGGAAACACGGCGTCGCGGTTATACCCGGCGAGTCCCAAAGACTAACGAAGGCGGATGTGCCCATAGCTTACAAACGTAGGGTACAAACATACTGCGGTATAAAGAGTTTGTACATACGAACACGAATACAGACGCATGGGGGCGTAGATATGGGTGCGCCCATGCTTGCACCAGCAGACTGCACCGGGCTGCCATGGGCACGAACCATTATTTCATATTTCATTTTGTATTTCATCTCGAGAGAACCTCTAACCCTAGCAGCTCTTCAAAGAGATAAAATAAAACGAGAGAGAGAGAGAGAGAGAGAGAGAAAGAGATATGGGGAAAAAAAGTAAGTAGGATAATATAATGATGATGATAATAATAATAATGATAGTAGTAATAGTAATGATAATAATAATAATAATAATAATAATAATAATAATAATAATAATAATGAGAAGATGAAGAACTTTTTCCCTCCTACAACAATTTCTGTCATCTCGCTTCCTTTTTGCTCGTCCCAGACTTCTCTAAGCTCCGGTAGATTTAATATTCTTGGGCGCGCTCCGAGGAGCGTCACCGTCACCGTCACCGTCACCGTCACCCTCACCGTGTGATTCATCCCACCCGCGCATCGCGTCTTCGGCTCTAACGTACGCCGTTCGCCGTTCTTCGTTCTCGTTAAATATTGTAATGGCTACTAGTTTCTTCAACCCCTTCATCTCGCCTTCCCCTATACACATTTTAAAACTCTTTTTCCTTTTTTTTTTTTTTTTTTTTTTCCTTCGTCTAACTCGCTTTCATTTTTCTCTGACGCCAGGGACTTCTGAGTTATGACTTCAGGCACCGTTGTAGATCATCTTTATTGTATACGATTTACTAAAAATTTCTCCATTCAGTGTTGTTCGTATGGATAGGATATAGAGAGAGAGAGAGAAAAAAAAAAAAAGAAAAAACGAGGTAGACCAATGGTGAATACAAATTTAATTTCGCAACGTATAGATAGCAAATGAGCAATTTTTATATCTTTTTCATTTACTCGATAATACTATAATACCTAAGCCGATGAGTATTTATATTTCGAGACATTCGATCTTGGCTAGAACTTTTTCTCCTTCTCGAATCGGCTTATCGGAATCTCGACAATAATTAAGGCTCCCACCCACGACAAGAGAGATATTACTGTCTGACCGAGCCCTCCGCTATATCGTAGAATCTCTGGTAAGCTAATTTCGTAATACCAATTAGGAATTTACAATTAGTCTTCTTCCGGCCAGGACTGGGGCTGGGACGTCTGTAAACCAGGCGTTGATACATCAAATTCTTCTTCTCTGATTACATGCGGCGACAATTCCTACCGCAGAGGCATCGACAACTTCGTTTGCACGAACAAACGGTTCGACAGGCTGACAAACTGATCCAGAGATTGGTACAGATCTAATTATGATTAAGGACTTACCATTTTTCATCCCCTCTCTATTTCGGTCTCCGTCTCTCTATCTTCATCTATATGGTCAATTTACACCGGGAGCAAGATTTGAAAAATGAAATTAAAAATTAAAGAACAAAGATTATCAACCCCTGCTGATACGATACGCGACAGACTCATATGCACCTTTCTGTTTATATCCCCCTATATCGGTATACCGCGCCTGACGTCTTTGTCTGGAAAGTAACTGTCAAACTTGATATATATACACGCATATATATATACACACGCTTTTAATATATACATGACGAATACATACATGTGTGTATGTGCATCCCCCACTTCTATAGGTATACATAGGTAAATATAGAATATACATATACAGAGCTATGGACCGCAGAGAGTTGGACGCACGTTATGCGCGACTCCTCCCAAGTCTGAGCAGGGCCCAAGTCGCTGTTGAGTCCCAACACTAAACACCGACACGAGGCAACACAACAAAGATACATCACGGGACGGGAGACGTATTATTAATGGTGACAGTGGGCGACCCAGGTTGGGCGGGGTGCCCGGGCCGCCGATGTGGGCCTTAGTGGGCCTTACCGAGCCTTAGCGGGTCTCTACGTTCTCTGTTACTCTATGCTTACGTTTACATTAAATTTGGCCCGATATCAAAACCACGAGGAAATCTGGTCTCATCTGACCCTATCAATTGACGAAACTAAACGAATAATGAAACTCTAATCAAATTCAGTCAAAATTCTGAATCAATTGACACAATTTTTTATTCACACGAGAAAGCCGTCCACTTTTTGCAGCCTGTGTAGTTTTTTTTTTTTTTTTTTCTTTCTTTCTTTTTCTTCTTTCTCTTGGGAAGAACGGATTGCGTAGACAATAGGCGCTTGGTGTGAATGGAGTTTGTTCGCGAATGAAATATTTTAGCGCTATTATAACTAGGTCAGCGTTCTCTGTCGTATTATAGGTATATATACTAGTAGACAACAAAGAGTGAGATTCAAGTTAGGGCGAAGAATCAGTTAGCCGTAGCACATATGAACACATCGCGCTTCCAAGTTCCAAGTTTCAAGTTCTAAGTTCCAAGTTCCAAGTTCCAAGTTCCAAGTCGAGAAAACCGGTGAGTGGCGATTCGCACGGACAACTTGGTGATGTCTGTCCTAGGAGGTATATATTGTAACATATATACCAAGAACGGACTCGACGGTGCAGTGTAGAGACAGCAAAGAAGAGGACCGTAGATCGTCCGCTCGTAAATCCCTCGCGATTTATCTCCCCATTCATTTTTTCTGACATTCAAATCCCGCGGCACCGACTCGTCAGCTTATACATATATATATATATATCTACCTCTATACCTACCAGCCCGAAGCGTATAATACTAAGCTAAAGCAGAGATTGAATTATCATCACATTTTCACGGAATATAAGAAATTTATTTCTTCAAAGAGGTAAATGGGCAGAGTGTCGTAATATCCGAAGCCGAGTAGATTGAGGAGGTAAAAAATAAGTGGAGAAGAGAAGAATAAGTAGGAGGAGAAGGAAAAGAAGAAGAAGAAGAAGAAGAAGAAGGCTGTCTGCCCGCGTGCTGTGTTAGTAAGGAAGGGTGCGGCTCAAGCGCACTCCGCCTCATTACCTGGCATTCTATGCAGAGTCCGCGCTTATGGCTTATTATTGCTTAGCTTAGCCTGCAGAGTACCTCCGTCCCCCAACCTGCCCCTTTTCCCTGTTCGGTTGTCTGCCCCTATACCATCGTCTCTGTCTCCAGCTCATTTTATATGTATGCTCAATTATTGGGTCCTCATCCCCTTCCCGTCTCTTACCCCTTAGACGGGACCAACAGATCTTGTCGCCGCTCAATCATCGCACAAGAACATACAAGAGGAAAAACAATTTCGTATATCTCTTCGTTGGTTAAGGTGTCTCTTCGACACCTTAAGTCTTCGTCACTTATTGTTGAAGAAAAAAATTTCTTCATCTTCCCCCCATAATGCATAGAGGACCGTTGTTCTTCTTTTCCTGGTCTCCATAAGGTCAGATTGTTAATTAACTTGAACTACGATGCGATTATCTATGAGGGACTCTTCTAATTAGAGCGATAGAAAGTTGCGAGATCCTTTACGGCTATAAGTATAAAGGAGATGTGTGTACGTTTCGTGTCGATTGCTGGATTCGGGGATATACCGATATGTGTGTGCGAAGCGTTAGACACCTTTGGTGATTAGTTATACTATATATACCGTGGCGTACGTATAATTCGAGTTAAGGTTATAAAAATTTCTAATGTTGACATACGCTCCGAAAGACCTGGCTAACGGTTGGCAATGATTAATAAAGATGCGCGGACACGCGTGTAACCGGATATAAGGCCCACACAGTCTCGGTATACCGAAGCGCCATCAAAGTTTTTATACGTATTCGGCCCTGGGCGCGACTCGCGACTTGCAACTTGCAACTTATATACACTGTATCTTCTTTACATCTTCTTCTTCTCATTCTTCGTTCTTTTTATCTCTCTTGAAGAGAGAATAAGAGAGAGACTAACGATACCCTCGAATCCATGCATTACGAACGATATACCTATATATAAGTTAGCTTGCGTGTGCTACGCGTTACTCTAAGTATACGTAAGGTACGTAGACTCGAGCATTATGTGCCTACATATACACACCTGCAGGTATCGCGACCGTCTATAAAACGTAGGTATTACGTATAAGTATGTAGGTATACCTATAGGATGACACATACTGTGTAAAAGTTTACAATATACGGTTGTATACGGACGGACGAACGGACGGACTGACGGACGGACGGACGAACGGACGGACGAATGAGCGGATGGACGGGGAATGGACAGCAGACGTACAGCACGCGCATGAATATGTAGGATGTCTGGAAAAAAGAAAACCGTAGGCGAAGGCGGTAAGAGGGAGGCGGTAACACCCGACGCGCATAGCAATCAGCACCGCGTCATGCCAATAACATTAACCAAATCGCCTAATATATCGATTATTTGATTTTTTTTCACGATAATAATCAGTACCTGGGTGGTTTACCCGATGCATCTCTGACTTAACTCAGCGGGTGTGAAAGACCTATGTGCGCGATTGTCAAATAAAAAGTCTGCAATCTTATAATTGCTGCGAACGGAACATATATAAGATTTTTTTTTCTTATGAGGATTATAGAAATGATAATATGCGGATACAGGATGAAGTTCTGAGTTTAAATCTTCTCGTCCTGCTATTAAATACGTGCTATTGGCAAATATATGCGAGGTTGATATTAAGACGTCATGAGGCATGTTATTTCGCGTGGAACATTATAGACACATCAAAGAGTTGGCCGAGACTCGACTTCGTCGAAGACACAAAGTTTTGCAAACAAACAAGTATAGGTGTCGATATACTACTGTAACAGCAACGTCAAAATGATATCAGACCGATATGTAGTATACTCGCTAAAAATAAAAGAAGGAATAAGAATGAGAAAAATTTTACTCCTGAATCCCCTGCTGCGATCAGGCTGCACGTTCCTCTGCTATATATAGGTATACTAACAATAACCGGCACACTGTATATAGCTACAAGTTTATAGTACATGCACACACATGCGTAAGTGTGTTATATAGGTATATGGCAAACTGTTTATGCAGATATATTACAGCGATTTAACGCGCAAATTTAGGAGCTTTTTATATACCCGAGTAGAAACATGAGATTACCAAGTCTCAGTCACGTGACTTCCGGTTGTATTTCAGCCCGGAAGTAACAGTTTTCTCTACCGCAAAAGCTGATCCTTGTTCTTCTAGTCGGAGTAGCTACGTATCTATATAGGCAAGGGGTTACGGAACAACGAGGTCACAGCAGTACGCTGCAGCAATCTGATTTTCTCGTATACTGGTGCACATATACAGATATATATTTATAAATCAAGTCATATACACTAACGGACCATAATACATAGACGGCTGTACCGCCTCGACCATATCGAATTACGCGGAGGTCTTACTCACCAAGCATCTTGCTGAGGTCGGCGTTATGGAGGTCAGGATTTTCGTCGGCCAATTTCTTCCGCTCAACCTTCGCCCACACCATGAAAGCATTCATCGGCCTACGTATACGCTGTTCCTTCAAACTCCGTTGGGCAGAACTTCCAGGATGGCACATTTTCACCCCTGATGGCATCGAGGGAATACCTTGCTGATAGTCTAGGGGTGGTCCAGATGCAAGCCAGGACATATCTTCGAGACGTTGCTGGGCCTGGCCACTTAGCATTCCAGGAATCTGAGGAAAATCGATTAAAGAAATTGATCACCATCGTATCTTTTCATACTTTATACTTCATCGGCACTATTTTCATGGTTTATGATGACGGCACGCATCGCCTTATTGCCTACGGATATACACGGGGGAATGAAGTAAGCTTTTGAGTGGGCTTAACTGAGCCGTTCTTAAATTTCTGATTTAATAACCAATTTGTCGGAGTGAAATTACGACGATGGAACTAAATCGTCCTTTGTCAATTTTGTCGTACAGCTAACTGAGTAGGTATATGTAATACATAGAAATTCATGTCTGTATTCAGTATATTATAGCTACTCGTATACTACGTCGTCCGTCATTTTTTTCAGAAGTATCAATTTGTCACAGTTATAGCCAGTCAATGTTTCCGCGTTTCATGCTGTACTCTGTACATACCTACTATAACTCGAGAGTATATAGACGGTTGAGTGTAAAACAACGTTAGGTATACTATCTAGTCTCAACCACGAACCCAATACTTTCGGCATCAGTCCATATAGGATCTGGTAATCTACTGTATTGTAAAATCCAAGGCTGTAAACGGAGCGAACAGGCCAACTTTTATAGTCGACATAATAATATTATAGAGTCGATGTAACAATCCGAAGTTTAATGCATATAAAGTACAATAATACCGTACTGGTATTATCTGGGCGTCGACTGGCATCGGGCTCTCACTCGCGTCAATTCCACCGTCGATTTCGTAGGCTCTGGAAGTTGGTGTAGCATAAAGTGAAGAATGGAGTGCTAGAAGTCCTGGAGATCCTCCGTAGCTACTGACAGGTGGTGGCGTCAATTCACTCCTGTCGTAATTGTCAAGCATGCTGAAAAGGGGATGAGAAATAGTACAGATTCTGGTTCAAGAAGTTCAAACGTAATGCTCATATACTATATATTGTAAGTGTTATTAAACCTAGATTTCTGACCAATTTCTAACGTTAGTCGTAAGTGCAAATAGTAATCGCACTCGCTAGTGGGTGACACAAAGTCTGTTAATCGCATTGGACAAAACAGTTGATCGACATGAATGAACCGGTGAAGGTCACCCAATGGAATTCCCACGATTGTCCTTAAGGCATAATATGCCGGTACTCTGTCCGAGTAGAACAAATACTACGAGAACTTGCCGGCGCGCGCGCGAGCATTTCTGCTGTAGATCCGGCGCCCGTATTCATATGTGTTTGTATGTATTTTTTCTTTTACCTATCTGTGTTGTATATATGTATTTGGATACGTTATATACACATATAAAGATACGTATGAGTATGGGGAGACACGTGTGCCTCATATAATGGCTATTGTTTCATTCTGCTCGCGAGATGCTGATGGGGGCAAAAAAGTCGTGGCATTTTCATTCAATAATAAGAGTCCAGTGACTATAATGTATATCTATACCTAGATACAAGCTGAACGAATAGATCTTTAAAACCAATCGATCTCAAACTCTATGGAAACTCATAGATATCACAATCAGCTAGTATACATACGTTGTTCTATACCTACGATATTGCCGGTTCTGGCCAACTCAATGCTATACGTGTGAACGCGATCGGGCGACTGATCGGTTACGGGTTCGGTTTCTCAATCGGATCGGTTATCGGTAACTGACCGAGCAGTGACGGTTTGCCGGAGGGCCAGAAGTCTAGGGTTCCCTGCCGTGACAGAAACGTTTCGAGGTTGAAAATAGCACAGTTGATATTGCCGTAACAAGAAGTATGAAACAATAAAAAAATAAAAAGGTAAGAAACAATAAAAGAAGACTTTGAAACATGGCCATAGAAATTATTGTGAGTTTACGAAGGGCATGATGTAAATATTATCGTGGAAATAATTCAGTCTTAAATAGTCTATCGAGTCGCATGCGAATTTCTGCATGTATAATAAATTTGATCAGAAAATGTAACTGTATAGCCTGCAGCCTCTTATCGGGTTGTTATAAAATGAGATCTTCAATTTAAGAAGTAGACTAAGATTGTGAAAGGATTGTGGAAATCGGTGTGAAATCTTAGCGGAAGTCAGAACTAGGGCGGTAAGATTGTAATCTAATCGCGCGTGGTATACGTGGCCCTTGATTATTACCATCGTTGGCATTTCTCGTCCGGTGGAGCGAGTGATAAAGTAATTAATCGAAAAACGCATTGCAGAAACGGAACTTGGTCACATGCACGTAAGTATAAGGAAACAGACTCATCCCTCAGATTTTTTTGATATAAGTTTTATACTACGGAATAGAATTCAAAAATTGGCTGATTTAGGTCCCTTTCTGAAATGGAATTGGAAACTGTAATTATTTTTCACAAATCGCTTGGTAGTCACTCTGGAGTTTGTCTAACTAAGATCCTTTATTCACCAAAAAGTGGTTTTACATTACTTTCGTGATTTGCCATTAATTCAAAGCGGTTAGAATAGTTACTTGGGTACCTCCCTGCAATAATTTGTTCTATAAACGTTTACTTGCGAACTTTTCAACACTCAGATGTATTGTAGAGTTCGTGATCTTTCACCGTGCCTGTAACAGCTCAGAACAAGAACAGCGCCACTTTCTATTCTGATTGTAAAGTGAATGGGTCCTAAAATCAAACTTCAATTTTACCTCGGTGCACGTGACTTTTGTGCTTTGAGTATTGGTGTGTAATATTGATTCGATTTCATATCGTAAAATTGTGCAAATTTATACCTAAATATCAGTACTCTTTTTTTACCAACAACGATCTGCAGTGAGACTTATAGTTAATATATTCCATGATGTGCACATTTTTATGAACTGAATTTTTATTGCCGAAGCAAAGTGACGAAAATCTCCTTGTTAATCAGGCAACTCTATTCTTGAAATATTCATTATTCCATAGCGTACCAAAAACTCTGATTATATATCATAAAACGAATGCGAATCAATCTAGGAGCAGACGAATTAATTAAAAGTTTGCGAATTCCAAGACTGGGATCGTCGCTTAAAATATTATACGTTGTTTTCCTTGTTGTCATAAGTTTTTAACGTCACGAAAATTTCCAGTGACAAAAGCGTTGACTCATCAATACTACGAATGAAATTTATTGAAAAATCATTTTTAATTTCGAAATGCAAAGCCTGTCATCGCACTTGCGTCTTCACTTTCCTAAGGAGACAGATGAATCGAGTTTGAAACCCATAACCATATCGGAGTTTACAAGCAATAAAATAAATTTGTTACAAGCGTATAAACAGCATATTGTGCCACGTTATTATCACCTATTTCATTCTGCACGCTGTGCTGCAACAATCTGATTCTTGATTCTAACGTATATCACACAGCATTGTGTTCTGGCGCTAAACTTTTCCCGTGTAGTAGGTATACCTGTACTCTCGACGTACGGATTCACACGTAGACATTTTATTATTTCCATGAATGAAAATTAGATACAAATCTTAGCTATATAAGCTGCATGCGTATCAACATCATGAATCATTTATTTATTTATTTATTTTTATTTCTTGCCAAATAGACGACGGGCATAAGTTTGATTGAAGTTTCTACAGCAAATATTATAAGTGAGAAACCAATAGCAGACATTAAGAAAGAAAGAGAGAGAAAGAGTATGCATATGTTGTAATGAAATAGTGTTTGTCATCCTTGAGGATTTGATGACGTGTTTCTTAAGCATCCGTGTAAGTATATTCGCGTAGGTGCCTTATAGTGTCACGTTTTCTTCCGAGCTACTATTCTTTTTTTTTTTTAATTTTTTTTTTTTTTTACACCCTAGCTGGTTAACGAAAGATTGCTTTTAACTGTGATTAAAAATTTCAACGTATGTATACTACAGGAACTTATAGTCTTGTTGCACTAACGTATACAAGAACTCACGAAATTTTCATCACGTTGTAACGTTGCCATAGCGTAATACCTTTGCGACATAATATTGGACGTGGATTTACAAGGACGATATAACTTGCACGATCACTTCGACTTTCGTAAGATGCCTAATTCACAACGCCAAAAATGAATTTTTGATCAATCGAATGATCATGTATATACGAGATTATGAGAAGATTAACTGTATCGACATTTGGTAGGATAAGATGCGATGCCCCAGAGTCGTGTATGTAAATTATGCATACAAAGGATATGTCAAAAAGGTGGGAGATTATCTCAGAATCAATTTTAATCTATAACTCAAACTCTGAGAGATCGTATTTAAAAATACTTATATAGCTGCAGCAGCATGAGCTGTAATTTTATAAAGTCTGATTAAACTTTTAAATTGAATGCGCAATGGTTTGGTTGGTAAGCGGAAGTTCCGACCTCAACGGTTCACCTCTGCACTACTAATGCATTGCCGTTTGAGATTTCAGATTAAAAGGCGCATCCTCGTACCGTTTATAGATTTTCGGATTTAATTTGTATTTTAATCAATCGAATGTGCATGTTGTACGTAGGCTTGTTCATATAAGCCGTAATGAATGTATACTAAAACTCTGACTCAATTTGCCATTATCAATGGTCAGACGTCTGTGCAGCAGCGTATGCGATCGGTAGAAGAAATATGCTGCGGGATAACAATCGTCAAATTACAACTTTCGTTCAACTCGTTAGCCATGACAGTTGCGTAATTAGACTATTAATCGCAAGGCCATGAAAACGTGGCTAAATTAAATCACTAAGCTCTTCGAGGTGGTCAGGGTCGCCAGTTCGCATTATAGAAAAAAAAAAAATAGTGATTAAAAAAAAAGTATATCGACGGTTTAAAATAAACGCGAAATGGCCGCTGGGCTATAAGCTATAATAACAGCGAATTGAAAGTTGTAAATTTAAATTAATTTTGACGTTCCCAGTTTTGAGAAGTCAGCTTTCGGAACATCTTTGCGGTTTAACAATCATTGCTGCACCTCTCTATTCTTAAGATTTCTTTATTTCTGATCAACAGTTTGAAGATCCATGAAAGAAGCTAAAGCATTAGAGTCATGTGTAATTGCAAAGGTAAATGAAACTTCGTGGTATCAAACGGAGCGATTGAAATTTCATGTGTCATATTAATTTTCAGAAATTCAGCATTGGTATGTATGTGATGTTGTTAATGATAATTTCATATGCATTCTCCTGAACGATAACCGCAGTTAGGTGGTTCCCAGACATGTGTGCAAAGCCACCGAAGAGAATTTTTAGTTCGTGTTGTTTTAGACCGCGAGTTCATATAGGTAGGTAAGTTTTTGAATCAAGAGGTCGAAATGTCGTCTGATTTCGCCTTCAGAATTTTAATTCAATATTCAACCTTCTACCAAATAGAATTACTGACTGACTTTTTTCGGGAGCCAACCTGCACTTCGGTTATTATATATCTAAATGGTAATCGCAATTATACAGTATGAACTAAAAAAGAGGGGAATAAAAATCCAATCCTTTATCATTTCGATTCAATATTTCATCACGGATGTAATATGAGAATTTGCAAATTTTACTGCAACGTGACGAAAAAATACATAATTTTTATAACTACAATTATTACTGATTCGAGTCAATATTTTCTCTGCCATAATATTGAGACCCAATTTTGTCGTATTTTCGAACGCCCTATACCATACAAATATGCGAAACGCTTTATATACCTGAAGGGGAATAATTAAATTCGTAATAATTGAATTTCTCAACTATAAATATTAATACGCTTTGAATTTCAACCGTTTCTTTTGCCAGCTGGTATGTAAAAATATATATTCATTATAGTCGAAGTATTTCCATTTAAAATCCCCTCTCACGATGAGCTCGAACCTCTTGAACAGACTGAGTTTAACATCGTATCGAATGATTTTCAAGAGAATTTGAAACAGTAATATTGCTACGACGTAGCTCACCTGCTGCGTGTTCTTCGCATGGTTACGGTGTACAAGTTCCTAAGAATCAGCTCATTGCAAACTTACAAGTCGTGGTAACGTCTCGTTCGTGGAATTATTGATTACTTGACGATATGCAGTCGTTGTTTGGAAATTTAGTTGACTGTTTGCTCTTCGAAAAGTGCGAGCTAGTCAACGCTCGATCGATATTCATTATTACGTTTGGTACTAAATACAAATTTACAAAAAATTCATTGGCTACTTTAAAGCCACTCTTATTCGTCTGCGGCTAACTCTGATGTTAGATACGCGATGTTCCAGCAATTCAATCATCCTTTGCCAAGTTCAAATCGCACTTGAGACGCTCTGACCCGAGGCGAGCAATTACTGCGTGACAAGCTTAAGATAACATTCATTAGGTCGTCGCGGAAGCGAATCCACGAAACATCCATCGATCAATCATGGTTAACGCCGCTATCATCTGACATCATTGACAAAAAGTAAAAATACGGATAAAAAGTTAATTCGACTTGAATCGTTCTTGTCTTAGTTCGAGTAAATTTTTGTTTGCAATCACTGACGGCTTGATTTCACAGATTTTTTCCCATAATTTTACGTCTTTTATGTTTCGAAGATCAGGTGACATCTCTTTTCCAAACTGGCTGAAACGTCATATTTATATAATTTAAAAAAATTGATGTTTTCTCGGACTGAAATCTTCTGACTTTGTGTTACTACATATCGTACGAAAAACATTCTCCAATTTGATAATGTAGGTTACCAAGGTGCGGTACAGAATTGCTACTAGGTACGGTTTGGTTCGTGTTCCATGCGACGGCCGTGGTCACCGGATGGAACAGACCGGAACATTTCTAATGAAGACAATTTTCGTCGTCGTACACCGCGCTCTGAGACAAAATCGCTTTTTAAATATTGTACGCAGGCTTGTAGCTGTAACTTTATCAAATCAACGTCGTCCTATAAGAACAGCCCATCAGAACACGCAAGACAGCTCAAATGTCCAATTAAAGAAAAAAAGAATACTTCTCCCTGCATGATGTGAAGACATTTGCATATGATTTGAAATTGGAAGTTATTTGATTTTTAAATCTCCGCAGATATATTATGATGCATTTTACTTCATTCTTCGCGAGGGTCGAATCTGGAAATCGTTACGCATCGTGATGGACATGGTAAATGAAAACTTCAACCCCCGCACGAACAACGCCCGACGTACATCCCGCGATTGGCGATTACGTTAACCGAAGTCGAAAGCTCGACGTCGGTATCCTAGACCCGCCTCTCCAATTTGCCTTGAGATCATCTCCGTTAATCGCTGAACTAATAACAGGATTATAGCTTACCCTTCGTATCGTATATACTTATCCCTAATTCGCTATGTTGTTATTAATATACTTACTGATATCCGTATAAGCTCGAGCCGTGATAACTTCCTAACCCGTGTTAACCCTATCTGACCCAATAGTACTTCTTTCGACCCCGATTCTACGTTTGCGGTTCGGCGCCCCCGAAATATAAACACGGTATGATTGAAATCAGCGAATGAATTTGCTTCTCTTTTTCTCTCTATATGTTCGTTAGAATTTTGCCGATGATATGGTATACAATCCACGTTTGAAACGCTCCGAAATATTCTAAGAACTCTACAACGATTATAGAAGGGAATCTAATTGCAACTGGAACGTAATAAAAGAATCAAACCTCTGACTAGTCTCACAATTAGAAGGGTGGTGATTAATTTTATTAGATCATTATCTCAGCACTTAGAATGTAAATTGAACTTCCGATGATGAGTTCAGTCAGTCTAATAAGTAATGAGTATATTCATATTGTGGAAGGTGGCAGGTAATAACAGTGAAACGAAAAATTAATTGATATTATTTTTACCAAGCATTCTACAATACTGCGTGAATTTTCAATATTTCGCAAAGTACCTATACAGAATTCTACTGACCCGAAAATATTCAAGTCTTGATACTGGGACTCCAATTCTAGTTTTAATTGAATGGCTGAGAAATAAGAAGACCAAATCGAACTCGGGTTACGTTTTTTCCGGAGGATCCTTTAAACGTTATTTCTTCACGTATTCTACATAGTACTGTATAAATTTCCATACATCCCCTCAATTACATTCGCTTCCGATTTACACATGAAGATATGCGAGGATAAAAAGAAATTCTATATCCACAGTTATAGAATGGAAGAAAAAAAAAAAAAAAAAATTTGAATTGATAGTGAATAATATCTGCCATTCGTTTGGCTTCGACTCGGCGTCCGTTCTCCAAAATGGCGGTGCGTCTTGTATCAGGATATACCGCGACGGAATTCCCTCGGATTCTCTCGCACAAGGATTCAGTTGAAATTAGAAAGTGATAATTCAATCGAGAGGTATATTCGTCAAGTCCAGTATTCTGCAGCGGCTATACAGTACGACAAACGTACACGCGACAAATGGGCCAAAAGCACAATGACATTAATTTGGTAATCAAGTTCGATTTCTCTTGACATCGAAATCCTTCTTTGGTTAAATTTGAGGTCATTCGAATTGACTTAGCTCATCGCTGTAATGCCACAACTATTCTTCGATGCAATTGCTAAGCTAGGGGAACCCGATGAGACAAGTGTCGTTACCATAATTCAACCATGAATCAAATTATAGTTCATACACACTCAGAAAAAGGTCTTGTTGACACAACCAAAATTTGGGTTATTATATGCACAATCACATTTTTTGTTCAGTCAACCAAAAATTATGTTGGAATAGCCAAAATTTTGGTTGTCCTAACAAAATTTGGTTTTCCCAACAAAATTTTGGTTATCCGAACGAAATTTTTGGTTGACTGAACAAAAAATTTGATTGACTGAACAAAAAATGTGATTGTGCATAATATAATGACCAAATTTTGGTTGTGTCAACAAGACCTTTTTCTGAGTGCATTGCGTGTTAGTATAATACTAATATAAATATTTTTCGAGCTCATAGATCAGCCAATCTAGATGAGTATAAATTCTGGCTGTAAGTTTAACGGTGAATTTGATCCGATAGTTAATTATCGCGACCCATATTATGCTCGTATTAATTTTTCTAGGCATCTGCAAGAGAAGGGAGGTTGACTCGTTTTGCAATAAGGGTAGTGGGATGTCTAATTCTAAAGAAATGTTAAATCTCTGTATCGTTTGCCCGAAGGGGATAACTGAATCAATTAAAAATCTTACGTGTAGTGAGTATAAGAAGGGCTGGCCTGCTCGAGGTGCGTCGAGACGGGTGCGCCCACAATGGCGGCCGCGGCGTCTCTAGCTGTCGAAGAATTTTGGGCGGCGGGGACAGCCTGATGGTAGCGCTGGCACATTTCGGCCAAATTCCACCCATGGGCATCCATATATTAAGGCTGCTTCGCTTTTGTTAGACGTACCATCCATTTCACGAGTTTATACACTTCAGAAAATTGTCCGTCGTATCTGGGCACTATTTATCGCTAACTGCTGCAGCTGCGCGGCACCATGGATATATTCACCCTTAATTTTTCACTCCTCAATATATAAAGCGGTTAAAGTCTTATATTTTCTCAACATATATGCAAGAAATAGTAATTGTCAGTTGAAAATAAAAAAAAAATAAAATCACTGCAAAAGAGTTTATGGTATCGAATTCTCACATGAGTCTTCAACTGAAACTTGATGCTTGGACGATATCGTAATTCCTACAGCACACATCACTCTGAGATTATATATTTTCTTCAATTTACTTACAAATTTTGTAATCATATGTTTTTATATTTAAACGGTGATCAACTCCCTTCACCTGTGAAATAATTACGTTCAACTTACATCAGAGGGTGGCTATGATTATCATGATAAATCGAGATTTGATAGTGATTAGCAAGAAGAATGATAGAGTTCATTCTTCATGAATAAAGATGGACTTTTTATTCATCCTATAGGGTGTCATAGTTCACTGTCAAAGTCCATCATGCTGATGTTGAATAGAACTAGGTATAATAATAATCATAGACATCTTCTGTATATGGTTCTGTCAATATTTCGCGTGACTATTTCAACCCTGCGGGGAAAAAAATGAACACGCAATTTGTTTGATATTTTGTTTCTAGTAAAAATGAAAATGTGTATAATTATATTATAAAAGACATCTTGTGCTCATTATAGAATGTCATTGTTCACTGTCAAAGTCTACCATATATTGCTGATATTTAATAGAATTATAACAATCGTATACATCTTCTGCAGTCATGGTTTCACGCGACTTTTTTACCCCGAGAAGAAATTAATGATCGTAGGAGAACACGAATGGATTTCATATTTTGTCTAGCAAGGCATGAAAACTGAACTCAAATCATAAGAAACTTATGTCTATCAAAGCCCCGGCTATATATATGTTCTATTCTATGTCTGATAAATGAAATTTTGTGCCATTATCTATATATATTTTCGAAAATGAAATATAGTATCGAGTACTAGTTTCGTCGTGACTGACTGAGCTGTAAATGTTTCGCCAATTTTTTGTTAACGATAAAGTTACGCGACACCCAGCATTCTTTACGACATCGCTTTACCATATATCTATCCTTGTCACGACATCGACGAAGGTGGCTCGATAACGTCAGCTATCACGTATCGATCTGATATTATGATTATCGCTAGTTTATATTCCACTGTACAAAATACAATTCAGACATCCGCAAGTGGTATGAACTTTGCCAACTTTGCTTTATGCCATTACATGTATACAATCGCGTGTGCTTCTTATGCTGCGGATGGACGTTAGATGAATCTGCGCGTATATTCTATACCGAGTCTATCTTATGTAATAGGTGTAGGTGTATCTTGCCAATAGTTTATTGCAAATACAGCAGGGAATTTGAGGCGTGTACAATCCAGGCTCCTTGGTATTTCCACCGGTATAAAGGTACAGAGAAAAAATTCTGCAAGCAATTTTATTACCTCTGATATCTTAGATTTTTTTTTTCTCTCTCTCATTCTACTCTGAGACCTTTACAATAAGTATTCTTCCCTAATTTACAAGAGTTTGCAACAACTCTTTGGCTTACCGCATATATTGCGGTTTAAAACTGATTGGATTTGGGTTCTCCGAATCGAAGGATCGCTTAATGAATTCCTATATAAGAATAGTATAGTAAAAAGAAATAAAGAACCGTCCGATGTTGTATAAACCGGCGATCAATTTACCGATCAAGTTTTTAAGCGCCATCAGCAAGATATCTGGGCAGCTCTGTAACATGATAAAAGAGATGTTTTCTTCACGCCTAAATATACTTCTTTTTAACTCGATGAAAACAGGCTCATCATTTTTCTGAATGATCCTAATTGATCGTTTAACTACCCATTTACATCTTGGGGTTGAATTTTTTTTTTTCCTGTTTCTCATTTTTTTAACCGTTCAAAAGCTACACCCACCTTCGCCCACCCAGGTGTATCTTGCTTGGTAGTATATGATAAAACGCTTCATGTTATATTTTAAACATTTATATCGCCTATATGCGGCAGTAAAAATTCATTTCTAAATCCATTCTGCGACATATATGCAGAGTTGCGCAGTATATGGATCTATGATATAACCGCAGCTGGTTGTAAATATTTTGCCTATGCAATTACGGCTTCTGTATTTAGAAATCAATCGGGTTGAGTGAATTTATTGGAAAGTGTGACCAACAAAGGACTTTACTGATTTGACTATATCTAAACAAGCGGCCTTCGAAGTCAACGGGTCACTCGATCTGTACTAGATTTTCGATTTCTCGTACAGATCGGCATTGTTCCGAGTCTTCTAAGTGACTCATAGATTCCTACTTTGTTCACACTATGTAAGACTCTGCGGTGGCGCTTGTTCCCTTAAACTAGGTCGCATTACCGATTTCATGTGGTTTTCATCTTTTTTTTTTATTTTTATTTTATTCTATTTCTGTTTTTTTTTTTTTTTCTTTCTTTTTCTAATATCTCTTTCTTCCTTTTGTTGCAGGCAACTTATCGTCATTGACAGTAATCGAAATCGACCGATGACAAACGATATCTAATAATTGGAACCACCTAGCTCGTCGAGCACACGGTTGGATCTTAATCGATTTCTTACGCTGATCATTCACGATTTTCCAGTTTCTTTCACATTTCTAGACGAATTATTACAACTTACTTGGCATTATTGTCTCTGAAACAAGCTTCGATCACTTTAATTCAATCAGTGGTTATTTATTTTTAATTTTATAGCTGCACCATAGAATTAAATCGGCCAGAGGCCTATATAAGATCAGTTCTATTAATTATTATACTCAACGCGGATTAAATGTCACTCTATATCAATCACACTTTTAAGTTATTCAGATATAGTATTCAATTCTATATTTAATCCAAATACAAAGATGAAATATCGCGAATATCGATACTCGAACAAAAAGATTTTCATTCGTTAAAATAATATGATTAATTTCAACGATACTATACGTATATATATAAGTACATAGATATTTATTAGAATTCTACGGCTCTACCTTGAAGAGCAACGCTATATGTTGATAAGTTCTGTTGCTGCTGCACACCTTTCAAAAACGTCACACACCTCGAGTTAAATTCGCCTTGAATGATCGTATAGCTCAAGTAGATATAGGCTATTCATAGGTAGGTATATATATAAAATCGCGTTTTAATTCCATTTCCTAATTTATATTGTATATCTGGATTGTAAAATCATATTGATGAAAACCGTGCCGATTTCTTAACGGTATATATATTATTTCAACTTTGCGGAAATGTCAATCCTTCGTAACGCCCATCTCACTTACGCGTGGGAGTATGACATAACAATAGATGATCGGTGATCGGGAATCGGCACCACACTATATATACTATAATATACTTAAACACAATCGACACTTCTGCCCACTAGCGATCGGCAGATCGGTATTAAATCCGATTTTAAATACCGATTACTATTATTGTTATCATTACTATTATTATTAATAATCAAAATTCTGTTCAAACTACCGATTTTTATATAAAAATAATATATCGCTGTCATCGGGTGCGACCGATAACGTGCAGTGCTGTCCGGCTTGGCTCTGTCTTTCGTGGTGCACGACTCGAACCGACTGAGCGCTGTACGAGGACCGTCGACTCCCAGGTGAGCGGGAGGCATGAGCGTCGGTGACTCGTGTCTCGGGATCGGCAAACCGTCGACTGCACGGCTGTGCGGGCGGGACCCTGGGCCCCGTGGGCCCCTGTCTCGACGCGCAAGTACAGTCCGCGCACCAGGAGAAGGCACCTGGTTATTGAGGATATAGGGGAAGTTTGACCTTTGACCTAACTCCTCGCGCAGTATTGCGTTGGCACAGGTCAGCCTTTCACAGATTTGCCCTTTCGGTGTCGAACAACGCTTCGAAAGGCTTTCGAAACACAGACTTTAAACTGGAAAAATTGGTTTAATTTTTTTCTAAAAAAACTTATATATTGAATGACATCGGCGAGTTTGCGGAAAATCCTTGAAGACCCTGCCTCATGCCTATAGAGACTTGTCAGTAGGAATCAGTGTGCCTGTATAGTAAGATGTTGAACAACTCTATCTTAGGTTGCGGTTATCGATAATGCATAATCGGCGATCTTGAGCCTTTCTCTTATATTCTATAATCGATATAACTATCGACGTATTTGTTTCCACAGATTAACACAACCGATAATATAATCAATTCTTGAATACCTATATAAGAAGTTCGTGCGTGCAACTTATACGAATAATTCATTTTCTGATAATCGTAATCGACAGGTTATAAGCACGTATAAGATCGGTTCAACTGAATTATTTCTCAAGTGATTAACTCATCGCACACATGGTCGCAGATAATTAGTATATACTTATTATAGAGTAATGAAATCGATTAGTTAAAAATTTGATCAACGATCAACGATGTGACTTGTGAGATGAAAATTTAACATCAGGGATACATTCTTCAACGATATCTGAGAGTGGTCCATTTCAGGGGGGGATGCGGAAGACCGGGTAAAAGAAGGGAGTTCGAGTAGATGCTGCAAGGAGGCCCCCCAGGTAAACGTTTTATAGAGAGAGGTGATTTCAGAGAGAGGCCAGACTCCGTGGTACCTACTCCTCGAAGAGAACCGCGTATCCGTGCATGGCTGAGGTCTCCTCACCTGTGCGGCGAACGCGAAGAGAGAATCGCGTACCGAAGCCGCACAGCAACGGGGACTTCGGGGGACGCCGTCCCCTTGGTAAGGATAGGGACCAATCCGCGCTGCGTGAAGGCGGAACTGTACAGCCCTCGTATGCCCGTATTTATTATTCAGTTTGCAAATACGTGGCAAAAATTATCTGCATGGTAAGAGAGAGAGAAAGATATGAATGAAAGAGAGAGAGAGAGAAAGAGATCTTGGTCTGCACCGCGGGCCAGAGAGGTGGAGCTATACGGTCGACCGCCGATTGCCGATCGACGATTATACAGGCTGAGGTCGGGGAGCGGCGAACGCCGCGGCTCCACGCGGTCCCGTGCTGCAGAACACCGCAGACCGGAGCGGAGAAGAGCGAGGGGACTTTGTCCGGTGCTAATTTGTTAGAATCGCTGCTACATCTGACGACTGCCTCCCGTGCGATACTTGGTATCAAGCTAGCGGATTAAGAAATCGTCGGAGAACTAAATAGAAACGAGAGAGAAAAAAAAAGAATTTTTCGTTAATTTCTTTGGTTTTTTAAAATCAATTTAATTGGTTTCGTTGGTAGCGACGAAAATTTCACTTGGATCGCGTTGTGTGTGCGTATTATATTATGACGAAGGATTGAGTTATGCGGAGCTTGGCTCCTCGCACCTGCAGCACCGAAGCGGTTGCAGTCAGCTTGTGCTAGGGGTCGACATGAATTTTAAGGATTTCCGTTCAGAGTCAAATTCTCGGCGATTTCAGAGACCCCGGTCCCATATCGCAATTTCGTTTAGGTTTAGATAATAATCCAGTTTCGTAATAACCGGAGGACGAGTGAAATTGCTGGAGAACTTTACGAGCGTTGATTTTCGCCTCGCGAGGTATACTACCTACCATGCGTGGTTCCAGAAGACTGATTTCACTCTTGCAATGAATCTTGGAAGAAGGCTCGTGGAACGGAGTTTTATTATAAAAATTTAATACATACCGCTTTACTTCTTATGCTGACTTTTATTCGTTAATCTTTGATTATACGATTCGTTACATTTACTCACATATAGCTCTAGCGCAGAATTATACAGGATTTTTTTCATAAGCATTCTTCTTCTAAGATATTAATAAAATCTATACTTACTATATAGAGAGCCGAGAATTTTATCAACAAATATTGACACTCAGTTGATTTTATTGTTTCAAACTTGACGTGATATAATATATAGGATTCGAATACTCGGCTCCATTTATAAAATTTAATTTTAAACCCACGTATCAGCACGTATGATGCATGCCGTTTGAATAAGTATATATACTTTGAAATTATACTCGGTATCAGAAACCGATAAATTTAACATACTACAAGAATAGAATGTGATGCATTCGATTGATTACTATGCATCGCACATTTCTTTTTCGTGTTATTTTACAAGACGGTATAGAGTCTAATCCAAATAAACAAAAATTAGAAACTTTAGAACCTTAGAAATTTTTAGAAATCACTAAAGAATTTTTACATTTATCTGCAAAATATTTTGCGGCGAATTATTTAAAGCTACACGCTATTGGTAAATCGATGTCATCTTTATACCATTCACAGTCCTTCGTTTATGTAAAAAAGAAAAAAAAAATGTTAACCAGTCATTTGAAATGTAATACAGGATTTTTAGTACTTGTTGTCTCGTCCTACCCTAAATTAAATGAGGGGCACAATCATTCTGTAAGATCTATTTTTATACTTGTGTACCGGAACAAACAATATGATAATTAATTCAACTCGTTTGTTATAATTATCATTTCTATATCTACCAGCGTTTGATTGTAGATATGTTAAAGTTAGTAAATAAAAATTATTGCGGTCTTCGGCGGCTGCAGTCGTTTTGCTAATCGTCCGATTCACATCAATTGAGTTATTTAACTATATAATGAACAAAAAAATGTATTGATAGTTTCTCAACCTGAGACCAGATCTATTACCAAAGTAGTAGGTACATGTACATAAGGCGAGAATCGGGTCTGTATCGAATTTCTGAAATCCTGGCTTCACCTTTGGTTTAAACGATTAAGGAAATCGTTCACCGTTCTCGTATTAATGTATACCTTCGCCAGTTTTATCGCGATCTTTGTAAATTTCAGACTGCTGATATTTAATTGTCCGTGAAATTCTGTTTGGCCGTTTCTGTTTGGCTTCTCGACCGAAGACTTTCAAAATCGACATAATAGCGCAGACTTTATTGAATGACTTGATACAGCGTCTATATATACTACCTGCTTAATTCTTCAGAGACGCCGCTCTGATAGAGAGTAGGTAATACGGATGAAACAAAGTTCATTTGTATTAATCAAGTTCGTTTACTCGAGTGATATTTCAAGCAGCTAATGACAACGTAGAAATAAAAAAAAGCCATTCGCTGCTGAAGGACCCGGCGTGACTCGGTGCTTTTAAGTGTTTCGACTTCCACTACGAATTCAGTTAATTAATGTCAAGTTTATTTTTCGTTCTTTTTTTAACGCGACAATGCCGCACCATTCCGGTTGTTGGTTTAGTTCGACTTTATAAATAAACTTACGCAATATTGAGGTAAAAGCATCTGAAATAACGTTCTAATCTGATCGATATTAAAGCTTAAACTAAATAATATATCAACGAACATACATCCGCCATGTTTCATTATGGTGTCGTGTTGGAAGGTGAATTTAAAAAAATCATCGTATCCGGTTAAGTTCGAGTCAAGTACCGTTCTCACAACTCCCGCTATTCACTCAACTCGCGTATATGTATATGTATAAGTACATTGAATATGAAATTTTCGACTCTGCGTATATAAGAGACAGTTACCGGAAACGACGTCACGCCAACGCCACGACGTCATTGCAGCATCGAAAATCCGAACTAATATCAGCTCATGAATGAAAAATTCCGCTCTCTGAAATTTTTATAACAAAAAATAATCAGTTCAGCCCCGTTACGGAAGAGACCAGCTTGAATTGCGAAAGTCATGCAAAACTGAACGGCATAGTGCTGGTGCTGGTTCTGGTGCAAAATTGCTGGTATGACCTGGAGCGAAGTGAGGAGTAACCCTAGGAGTCAACAGCTCTATACTGCGGGGCTAGGAAAAGAAATTTTCTAAGATGCGAGCGCGAAGGAGGAGGCCTAGCCAAGCGAACGTTGCTAATTTAGATTGTATCGCGTGAGAAACAGGAAATGACGAAATATCCTGAGCGCCGACTTACACCGACTACGGCCCCAGCCCCGGATAGATACTTTGCCTCCAGGTTGCTGGCTGATGCCTCCTGCCTCCTGCCTCCTGCCTCCTGCCTCCTGCGTGCCTCGTTCCTTCGCACTCCTCCACGACCTCAGCTGTGAACACGCAAGAAAGACCTTCGTAGTTATAAGCGGGGACCATCATCACGCAGAGACGACCTTCTCACGTACCGGAAAAGAACATTTAGTTCTGTGGAAGTGCCGATGGATTACGAAGAAGCTACTGAAAATCTTCTTTATTCGATAATCTTGGACTTTTGAGTCGAAGGCCAAAGCAGGAGCTTTCTCTTATGCCATTTCCTCGCCAACCCCCGTTAGCGGAAGACATAAACGTTACACTCCTGAGAACGGATGTGGATTAGCCTCGAGCAGAAACAACAGCCCAGCTCAAGATGGAGAGACAGTGATTTCAACGCAACGGCATGAAGAGACTGCCCAGTATAGCTGAGGGTTGATCTTGGTTCCACAAGTGACAATCACTCGACAAAAAAGTTTGTTTTTGTAAAAATTGGTAAAAATTGGAAATTCAAGATTTCTTGAACAATATTAACCAGATGGAATGTGGTGGACTGAATGAGGACCGATTATGAGGATGTTGAAAATGTGAAAGTCTAACAAGTTGTGAGATTTTTCTTAATTAACCGAGTTACTTGTACGATGTCTATATAGTATATCCTGATCTCTTTAAGCTTTTGTACCCATTTTGAAATATTAAACAATTTAATAAACTGAGGTTTCAGATTTTTGTATCTCATAGACATTATGCTATATGTCATGAAGAGAGAATTACACACGAGGTTCATGCGGAGGAGCATAAAGAGCCGCAGTTGTCACCGTGACAGACGTCGTATCGCTTGCTGTTATCTGTGATTTAATCGTGGCTGATTACATGCTACCTTAAAGGTCGTTGGTTTGCTGCTGTCACCGTTATAGTCATTGTCTGCCACGTTGCTTTGGTAAAAGCTGCCAAAGCCACCTTGTCACAGTTGCAAACACAACCTGACATGTACCGAAGCTGCTCCTGAGGTACAACGATATTTTACGCTTGTTAATTTTATCAAGTATTAGCACAGTGCCAACTGCGCTGCACTCGGGCCACTTTCTTGAAGTCTTATTCCATATCCGAAAGATACGAAGACTTTCGAATTGGGAGTAACAACCCGTGAGAAAAACAGATAAAAACAAAAACAAAAAAAAAAAACCATTACCGAAATTCATTGAGATTTGAGCAACAAATCGAGTCACAAAATTTTTGCAACGCAAACGGTGATGAAACTTGCGTTTCCTTCACGAGGGTGGAGAAGGCGATGGTAGTGATCCAGAGTTTTCTTCATCTGTTACGAACACCTATGATACCTGCATTGTAGGCGTAAGTATATATAAAGGTGAAAAAAAAAAAAAAAAAAAAGAAAAAATAAGAAAAGAACGCGTGTAAGCGCGTACAAGTTGAATTTCATTTCCCCACGACTTACTTCCCTTCTCGAGTGAAGCGACGCGCCTCGCTACGACTAGGCGACTCTTAAATCTCTCACCTGTGACCCGAGCACAATGTGTGACCGAGAGGCCAGGCCGCTACGAAGGGAAGGGTTAAGAAACTCTCGAACTAAAGTGCCTGCACCGGAAGTGGGGGCCTTGCTTTCTGGGCTAATAACCCTACCCATACACCCACGCAAACGGACACCCACAAACCACACAGATATACTATTCTATACACACCATTACCGTGTGTGCACGAACTGAACTAACTAACACTCGGTGAACCCGCGAGACCCGGGGAGTCCGTAGGCACGCAAACGCGCCTGTAATACGTACGAATATTGTATTCGCTTGTCCTGTATATGTGTGGGTATGCAATTATATTGTATAAACATATCCTACAGGGTGTTTCTCATATTATTATATACGTGGTATGGTATACTGTATATATATATCACATCACATCACATCAAGATGTCATCCTGCAGTCGAATAGGTGATCGTAATGTGAACGTAGCTCGAGGAGTACATTATATATACTTCCTCTTATGGAGGGGTATGTGCATTGCCGAGGGAAAAATACGTTTGTGGAATAACCTGGATTTCTAGTATGCCATTGTTCGTCGTTAAGAATCTTTGCCTCAGAATTCTTCCGTTAATATTTTATAAAATTCAATATCTATAATACCTAAAAGCATTGATTATCGTAATTTTATCAAAACCTTGCTTCTATTACCATAACATTGCTTTTTTTCTGAGGGATATTAAAAAATCGCGAATACAGTTAAGAAAAAACTATTTTTGCTCATCGGTGGAACTCCGCGTAAGAAAGCGTTTCCGGAGCCATATTCATATACGGCTTTTACGACTCAGATTGACATGCTGATATCACATATGTATACTACGTATCATTCCGAAACACCTCGTGTGCATGTATCTAACGAAAGTACGTAGGCGAAGTCATATGCAGAGTATATCTGCATTATGTGCTCGTGGAAGAGGCTCCTTATCAGCTATATAGCCGCATATGTATACGTAAAGTCTATACAGATTTTATTCTCGATCGATACTTGCGAGATTATGGAATTGCATTAGGATTTGCATTATAATTTGCGAAAGATTTTTAAAGAATCAACGTCGAAATAATTTTCAAGTTAATTTAGAACTATAAAAAAAGCCTTATGTTACAGCGTTGCGTAACTAGCTTCGTTGAATCGTTTTGCTAGTCGTCTCGGTTGAAGCTCTGATTTAATTATGCCGGAGAAGGCTTAGAGTGAGTTTAAAATCCGCTGTATTTATTTGAACAAGGTTAAAGAGAATCGAAGCCTCACGCTCAATACAGTACTTTTATGGGTGGATAAAAATTCTCACAAGTCACCGGTGTAGGCTTTGTCGTAGCTCGTAGCTCGTAGCTCGCGCAGCGAACGAAGGCAGCAGGAGCAGCAGCTCTTTCTTGGCTCTAGTCAGGGGCGAAGCGGTCCCGTTCTTCTTAAATCACGCGAGTCGTTCGCTCTCGAAGGAAAGGCAAGAAGACCAAGTCGTATTTCTGCAGCATATATCCGCGGAGCAAGATATAGGTACCCTTCTAAATAAAGTGAAAAGAAAAAATGATCGGCGATCATTCATATAAGAAATATTCCAAGATTATTCCGTGCGACTTTAACCGCGATAGAAACCAACGCTGAAGTATATAATATACTACTTCGAAAAAGCCTAAGGTATTCAGAATCCCACGACGGAGACAAAAACGTCCGGTACGTTATTGGGAAATAGTTCCAGGCATCAAAAACTGTTTCCAATTTCAATTCGCCTCGACCTTTTGACTCCGTTAGTTTCGCTCGCTCGTCAACCCGGAGTATTTCGACTGTCGCTGACAATTGTTCGGTAAAACGAAGACGCGGACGAAGTCTTATTCCATTCCAGAAATTGAAGAAGTCGTTCATGACTCAATCTGTTCGACTTGGACATTATCTGAAAAGTAGAAGCTGACTGTACACAAAATGCTGGCTTATGGCTTATAACTAATATAATATGATTGAAGGAGTCTGGTAAAGTCATTGCTCAGCGGGTGGCAGTGGTGAGTCTTAAGCTGCGGATGAAATTGTTGAGTTGTTCTCATTTCAATGAGGAAACGCGCGGATGTCTGGTGTGTAAGGAACCGCTAAAATGGTGTTGACTCTTATCGAGGGATCTAGAGCGGTGATCCGAAGGAAGTGAGGAACTCGCGAGTCGCGGTGCGGCTGGCGTGGCTTGTGCACTGTAATAATAAAGAGGCCATCTAGGTTCGCAACGCCGAGTAAATTCAAACTTTCTTCGTAATGAGACGGCAGATAAAATGACAAACACACGCGATTTATTAAGGATGCCGTGCCAAGGGATCAGGCATTGCCTCTACACGTTGAACACTGCTACCGTTAAGCCTGTGCTATCAAGCAGAGCAAAAGGTGCTACGGTTAGGTTTTCCTTTTTTTTAACCATCGTGAAAGAGATTTGCTGTTCCACTTGGTGATTTCAAACCTTCTTTTTCGTCTATAGGAGTATGGAGGGTTCCGATGACCAGCCTCATCCTATTTGCCCGATTTTTTAAGAAATTTTACCGAATGTTCGATTTTGTCTATTTTGTTTTTTTTTTTTTTTTTTTTCTCTCACTTCGCACGCAGCTACCATTTTTAGGCGAGAATGTTGATAACGTTTCTAGAAAGGCGTCTTGTAAATTGATGGATGGTTATACCGTTATTGTACCTACACGGTGCTATAGAGGCCTGTTCATAGTTTGTTTCTGATTGTGAGTTGGTAGGTAATGAGAAGGCGGAAAAATATACCGTGTATCGTAATTAACCAAGGAATTAAAAGTCACCTTTGAGCTTAATTACCGTTACTCAACCATCTCCATATATTATTCCTTGAAATTTACTAATTGAGTAATTACAACGCAATCCTTAAAATCTGTTGCTTACTTAAGTGTGGGAACTGCAAATAAAAACTCACCATGACCGACAACCCGCAATGAAGAGATAAATTATTGCGTTACGCCCGTACGGGATCAAATTAAAAAATTAGTAACCATCCGCTCAAGAAATTAACTCTAACTAGATTTCAAGGTATCGAAAGTACTACTGACACCTTCACCTTAACAAGTTTGTCGATTCCTACGAGGACCATCTTACTCTCCTGACTCATCAGAAAAAAAATTCATTCACTGCTTTCATCGTCACTCGATACATACCGTAGGAATTATGCCAATGTTCATACAAGCCACGGTTCAATCATTGCATGCATACACATCTCAGTCAGCCGTTTCATGGCTACGATCTCTTATAAGTTGTCTTTAGCTCCCTGTATATAAGTTTGTTATATTAATGCATTGACATTAACGACTGTTCTAACAATTTCTTTAGCTATTAGCACACTATTGCATACAGCTGCAACGAGACTTCTACTAGTTTTTCTCAACAATCATGTGTTGACGGTTCTGATAAAACTAACGATGCTGATGACTGCATTGTATGTGAATTCCGTGAACTGGTTCTTGAAGCAGCTATACCTACTATCGGTACATGGAGGATACATTTTTTAAAAACGAAATACTGATTCGCTGTTAATCTATGGCAACACTTTTTACTACATGTTCAGTTCGTTTTAAAATTCAGTCAATCACATATTCTGTACCCATATTTCTGCATACATTTCGGAGCATATATTTGTTTCAGGGTATACGTGCTTTAGCAATTCTTGTACTTTGAAATTTTTCGCGAATATCATAATGCTGCTCATATAAAATCGCCTACGCCCTATACGTAGCAATTTTTTTTTTTTGACTGAAGAGCGACTTGAATCTTGCATAAAGGAGTCTTCTTAAGAGCTCGAGAGGTTGAGGGAGGTGTGCGTCAACGCAGAAACGAGAGATGAAAGCGTTTAGAAGGTGTATGATTAATTAATACGGAGGGTGCTGACAGCTTGCATATATACCTACATACATACAAACCACAAGTTAGTCAAACGGAAGTTAATTTAACTGTAGGGATAAACGGCGTAAAAAATGTGCCTATTCACACAGTAGGTTATTCAGACAAAGAAAAGAAAACAAGAGTTCTATACAGAAATGTCGGCAGACAGTTTCTTTCCTTTGTTATTAATCACGTCATTAATTTTAAGTAGCTCGTACACGTTCCAGACCTATTCATTCATTCCAGAAATTTCTAGACTGCCCTAGTCCTACTGATTTTTATAAATCTATGCTCTGTGCTAATGATCGATGTCGATCCTTCGACGGTATAAGATAAAAAACTAACCAAATCACTGGAAGTTTCATTGAGGAGACACCAAGTCCGAAAAAATGCCCAAAATCACAAACTCTGCACCCATTGCATAGATTATTGCCCGAACTTATAAAACTATCTTCTCCTAAGAGTATAAGTAGTCTGAGCTTAAATGTGCAGAAGGCCATAGCTATACGTATGTATGTGTTCCTTGCCAGCTATTGAGTACGCTGTTTAATTAACTAAATGTAGCATAGCGTCCGATAAACGGCACGTATCAGCCATAAACTTTCTGCCGCCTCCACTACTGCTGATAACACTCTATCGTTGCTGTTTCTTTACCTACTCTTATACCCTTGGACATTCACATATACCAGTTTATACTATAAGTATATGGTGGTATACATGTTTGCCATGGTTGCGTACAACTTCGAACCTTTGCCACAAAGGCAAGTTACTTGTCCCCGTCGCAATATGGCAATACCTGTAGCAGCAGCAGCAAGCAGCAGCAGCAGCAGCAGCATGCAGCAACCGGCGTGATCTACTTCTTGTTAATTAAGATTAAAAATCTGCACCGTCGTTTATCCTTATCGATAAATATACCTACGATATCGGATATCGTGAACGCGACACGCTTCTAGAGAAATGGATGTACAGAAGCTCTTTGCAAAAGTTTTGGAAACGATTTTGCGTAATGGGGATATATTTTTCCAACATACTCGGACCTTGCATCCTGAAAATATGTGGCATATATGAAATACCATCTGATATACTTATCGATATAATATAATATTGAATATCGCAACCGCGAGACGTATCTGAAGAAACGGATGTGCAGAAGAAGATTTACAAAATTTTTCAGAGCTTTGGCAACGATTTTTCGAATTGGTGAGATCGTTTTTCGACATATTAGTATCTTTTATACTGAAAATATTAACCATATATGAAATACTTTTCGGACACCCCGTAGCTTCTACCTCGTAGATGGTTTTGAGTCGCGCAATTCCCTCGCGGGCGGGTAAAGTCCTGGCTTCTGTGTGCGTAACGACCACGCACGGGATGCGTCGTCGGTGCTGGCGGTTGTTGGCGGTCGGCCGAGGCGGTCGACTCGATTTCGCCGCCACAACACAGGGGACAACCTCCTTCCTCCTCGTCCCTGCAGCCTCACCCCCGTATAGGATAGCAAACAGGCAGGCAGGCAGGCAGGCAGGCAGGCAAGCAAGCAGGCAGGCAAGCAGGCAGGCAGCCTCCACTGGGGAGACAACGTTAAGATTTAAGACTCGGAGATGGGCCTATAAACATTGCCTGGTCCAGTCAGTGTTTGCTTCTGCCTCCTTCGCTTCTGTTCGCTTTAGAGCTTCCCTCTCTCAGTTGCTTTAGAACCATCGAGTCCTGCATCGGTAGGTTATAACTATGCGAAGGTCCGCGGTGCGGGTCCATCGATATTTCGGAGCAAAGAGACTATATAGGTATATATAGATCAGTCCGTGATCGATGTTCGCGAAGAGACCTTGCGTTGACATTTGGCAATTAAGAGCTGCCGTGAGGGTCGGACGAGACACCCTCGCAGTGAAAATTAAAAAATCCGTAAACCAGCTTATAGACGTAACTTTTTTCAAAGTTGGGCGTCGCGACGTCCAGTGGAGGACGAGGACGAGGGCGGTGGCGGTGGCGGTGGCGGCAAACGGCAAACGACAAGCGTCAAGGACCAGGGTGTCCTCCGCCTCCACCCTCTTCGCCGTCGGCCTCTCCTCGCCAACTTATTTATTCCTTTCTCTGTCGCTGCCTTCCTTACTTCTACTACTTCTTCTTCTTCTTCTTCTTCTTCATCCTTTCCTTATTCTGTTTCTTCTTCTTCTTCTTATATCTCTTCTTTCTTTATTTCTGTCCTTTTGTCCGTTTTCTGCTTCCGCAAACGACAGCCGCTTATTTATACCAGTCTTTGCATCGCACGGGAGCGCTTTTGCGTTGACTCGCTCGCCTATACAGAGAAAAACAGAGACGGAGGTAAGAGCCTAAGGGTTCTCTCACACGAAACGGTACCTATCTCAAAACCTATGTCATGTCAACGTCACTACTTGACCTCGTCATAAAAGTCATCACTGGACAGGGTCAACGAAAACACATTTCGCGGTTTTTGATTGTTATACCTGACAGTTAGAATATGCAATTCGTCTCCGCGTAACGCGTAACGCAGAATTAATGTACCCTCAGGTTGCAATCCACAAATCGCTCCAATTACCTTGTTCGGAGATGGTTTATGTCTATAGGATACGGTTAACTCAACAATTCCATTCAGTTTCTACAATCCTAACAGCCAATGGCAATTATCCGATCCCTAATGTGATTGCAGTTCGCGGTTCAGTCCTTCGCATAAAATTCATGTAATTTCGGTGTGGGTGATACCTAAGTGTACATAGGTGCGGTAGTGCGGTTCGCACCGAACGAAGCACGCTTTACAATTACAAGGGGTGTTCGAAAAGTTATTTAGCTTTAGTTTCGATCTTCCTGCGTTAATCAAACAACTATTATCGCCTAAATGATCGGCGAATTCATTAATCGATACACTTTGGATGAAAAAAGAATGGAAAAATTTCGAATCCTTGGAGTAAGTTCGTCACGCTATAGTCTTCAAATCGATAGAACGCTGCTTTCGCTGGGCTCCAGTAATTGTTTACACTTTGAGTCGTTGATTTTTTGAAAAAGTTAATTTATACCCGGCAGTTGTCGTCCATACGCTCTCGAAGAACTCGTCGTACACATTCGTATGAATACAAGTTTGATTTGCGGTTATTTTACACGGTTTAGCAAAAAGAGATTTATTTCGCGGAACTCGCGTCCCTGCAATCTTTTCCGCGAGTTGTCTCGGCGGTATTCAGCTGTTATATATATGTACCTATACCTACCCTGCAATGAGAATCACGTATACCTATACACACCCGAGCGTAAAGCAGCCTGCAGTATTTGAATACGGAATAAGTACGAAATGGATTTATTCGTTCTCGAACACGTAATACATATATCCGTACTACCACGCGTTAATCTATCGAGATTTTCAATCCGTGCAGAAACGAATTGTGGGACAATCTGTTCATAGATACACTCTTACGACAGGGATGCATGGCTTTGGCATGCGATGTGGGATACACGGAAAGGATATCAAAATCTGCGCTATTCAATGTAACAGGGGGACTGATTTCCACACATATTTTCTTATAATCATTTTTCTAATACGAAGTAATGCCGTGCAGCGACCACTCTGCATCACCGTTTCGTATATATAGTAGATTCTCTTCGACCTGCGCACGTATTCTGCGGACGGTTTATGGATGGAGAAATCGGAAACTTACATGGTGGATTTCAAACGCCAGAGTGAAATGCCGTACAGCAACACGTGGCGAGGAGTATCGTATAGTTATACGGGTTACGTAGGCATGAATTAACTGCGCAATTGCGACAGTGGAAACTTCTATTGGTGTTAAATTTGAAGGTAGCGACGTTCGCCAGGTGATATTATGTGCTTTTCAAACCTCGATGATTCTTAAATCAAATAAAAATCATAGATTTATGGTGTTGCGACTAATATAACGTCTGAGGCGACTTGGACATTTGGAATTCCGTATTTTCTATAGACTTCAAATAGCGAAGGCATCTGCCAAAGTTAGGCGCGCGCGCGCGCGCAAAGCGGACCGAACAAATAAATGTTGAAAAACAAGAACAAAACCGACATTATGTGGCATTTACATACAAAGTATGTCAGACCTGCGGACCATGGTATAACGTAGTATCCGCGGCTTTCGCATACCCTGCCTTCCAGCAGACCGTCGCGTCGCCCGCCTGCATATATACCAACGTTTACGCTATCCTGCGCCACGCGGGGCGGCTGAACGCAAAAGGGAGATCTAAAGGCAGAAGCATGGTGAAACAAAAAGAAAAATTCGAGTTTATATCGAGGCGGGCCGCGACGACGGACACACACGCAAAACGAAGGATACCCAGTGTCTCTAGTGTCTCTGCTCCTACTGCTGCTGCCTCCTTGCAAACTGCCTATCGGCTACTGCCTTCAGCGATGGCTCGAAACAGCCCTCGGTTTGTTTTTCGCGGTCCGAATTATCACCGGGACTTTGACCGATTCGATTTCATCGGTTTTCAAATATACGTGGCTCGCAAATTTCTGCATCTTTGCATTCGTCTCATTTTTTTCTTTTTTTTTTTTTTTTTTCTTAATTCTAGGAATATTCTATTACGGAGTTCGTGTTGACTGTTGAAAATTTCCACACGGCGCATAAATGTATCTTATACCTACCTACAATGATCTTAATTAGTAAAATCCGGTGTTACGCCCGTGAGAAGTAAACAGCACCTGTGAGATAGTTTCTAAATTGTAAGAGAAACTTATCACTAGATATAATACCTACCCCGGTCTTACGACGAATATTTCAGCGGTTTAAGATGCGATTTTTTAATACCGCGCGGCGCTTTTTATAAACGTTTGTTCGCGCTCGTACCCACCGCTAAATACTGTTCCTCGCTGCATTTGCAGCTTTGCGTTTACTTTTCCGTGCCCGAGCTGCCATCCGAGATTTATGCGTATGACCGATCTTATTGCATTCTGATGCTGTTATATCTAAGGGATTTTTAATCTCATGTTACAACATTAATTCTTTTCTGCGAATTCACTCGACATTTCTGAATTATTTCTATACGATATATTGGATGAAGGACCGCGGGATTAGGATACCGCCTACTATGCTCTGGATCGAAAAGTTTTGCCGATTCTATAGAAAGATGTTTTGCCAATAGTCGAAATCCTAATTAGTATCAATCATCGACTAATTACGATTGGCACATAAGAATTGTAGACGGTAACCGATAGTCAAATAAAGGGAAGAAGAACAAAAAGAATACCAATCATGGTCTTTATAATTTATAATTTACTCTTTAGTCAATCAAAAATCTTGTGATTTCGGAGTGTAGGTTCCGGATTGGGAATAAAGGGAGATGAATCCTGCTGACTATAATTAAAATTGCTGAGCTTTTCGTTCTGTTTACTTAGCCTTTTCTTCTTCTTCTTCTTCCCTTTATTTCGACTTATCGCCCTTTCGGGCATGTAGTCTTACTTAGCCTTTTGACTTATTCTATTCTTAAGTGAAAGATAAACTCCGATTGCAGTAATAGACAAACCATATTGGGAACCTTAGAACCTCGATACGCCAACTAGTGGCAGAAAATAGAACTACTCAAAGAAGGCTAAAATTTCAAAGCCACGCCGTTTCCAAGGATCCCAATATATTTTTTCTTCAAACATACAGCCAAGAGTGTAGAGTTGCAAAATATTCAGGCTTAGCAATTGGAAGAATTCCGCTCTAATTGGCTTTTTTTTTCCAGGAATAGGTTGTTCATCTAGGCGAGGGTCTTTGAATAATTGTGTTTACTTCGACAATTCATATTTGAGTAAATAATTAATACACAACTGCAAGAGCTGATCATCTGCAAGAATAGAATAAGCCGAGGCAATCGCGAATTGAAAATGACAAAAAAAAAGGCTGTATCTACCATAGGTGCTTTGTATCATGAAAAGTTCGATTGTTTTGAAAGGAGTATCCATCGTTCTCTTCGTTCTACTCCCCAGATTTGACCGAGAAATCGATAAGACTCGAGCACAATATTTTTCATTTTTTTATTGAAGCATTTTCATTATTGCCGATATCGGCTTTTACAAATATGAAAAACAGATGACTGAACATTTTAGTATTAAAAAAAAATGTATAAGGTATCAATAATTAATTAGTAAAGCTTTTCATAGCTTGGGCATATTATTAACTGCCGTTGACGAGATTGAAAATCTGTTCTATATTAAAATTCGTAACGAAATAGTAGATATCGTCCTGATCAGATTTATTTAATAAAAAAAGTACATCGTATTTTTCAATACTGTCGCTAATGAGTACGAGGGTGAAAGAAAAAACAAAATAAAAAAAAATACGGCATTCATCCTACGGTATTCGATGTCAGAAGATGAGACTTATATCTCTTCTTTGTCAATAAAACCTCAGTAATTGGTAATATACATACATTTGTACGACCTCCAATTAAAATTAATTTTCCGATTCATTCGGAATGATTAGCAAATGAAATAAATGTAAAAATAGATGAGATAAAATGTGATATGAAATTGAAGATAAAAAGTCGCGGGTTTTAGCAATACTATGAGATAAGATAAGAACGATGTTGTAAATAAAGACCTCAGTAATTGGAACACTTACGTTATATATATAGTTTTATTAACATAATTCATATTTATTATACACAGTTAGGAATATTTTGAAAGTACACAATCGTTATATATTTCTAAAACTATTCAGAGATACGTCCATTTTTTTGAATAGTAGGTTTATCGATGTACACCAAATACCCTTTGGTAGAAAGTACACCTCGGCATTTAACGTGGACTTGATAACGGGATACCCAACGTAAATTAACATCACTGCCGAATATATCATTCACGGCATCCTTGGGCAAGATTTCTAAAACCGAATAAGGTCACATTAATTACTCTATCAACAAATGACAATTCTACTAATTCTGATTAATAAATAGCGTTCAACAAGCACAATACTCAAATCAATCAACCATTAAATATTACCACGAATCTACATAGCGAACTATAATAATCAATGGAATTAAATCTGCTTATTCTTGTTCAAAAATCATTATTATAATAGTAAATAAGTCGTTTTACTCACGACATGGATCACTGTGAGTAAGTAGCTGAACGTCATTTTCTTTTGTAAATACTTGTAAAGCTGGTGGTACCACACAACAAGTAGCTAAGTTGATCTGAACGATATTAGGCTTTGTCTGAAAGAAATATAAATTTCGTTTACAGTAGAATGAAAAGGGAGTATTAGTGCGTTAAGACAAGACTAGAAATTCTGAGTCTTCGATTTTTAAGATCACAACACATAAATTTGAATCCACTACTTTGATAACAGCGCATTGATTCTCGAGTACTTTGATATAATATATTCAATTCTAATGACTTAAGGGATTGGTTCTTGCTCTGGTAAACGACAGCAGAAAGGATAATTCCCATTTAATATATGATTAAGTCTTACATTTGCCCATTGGAACAGTTGTATAAAGACATCGGTATCTACGTCGCTGACACCGACAGAAGATAATTTGCCAAGTTTTATATATTCCTCGATTGAAGTCCAGAGAGATTGCAAAGAGGTCAGTACATCATCCGTATTATCTGACTTCTCATAAGCAATCACCAGTGACTCAATAGAATCCGTTTGCAGGACGTTAAAAACTACGAATAGATAAATTGATATAAAATGTTAAACATAAAAGTAGAATTCTTATTGGCTGGGTGCACGAAAATACTAATACCATTTAATTATCAGTGTGTAACATATTCATGCATACTGTCAGCGCCATCTAAAATCATGCTCAGCATTTTTCCATGCTTAACGTATACACAATACACACTTATTTTTAAAGTAGTATATGTGCGTGCACCCAGCCAATACTCCAGACTTTGTAATTTCTAATTCGAACCTTGGTCCAAGGCCTCTTTTAATGACTCGCTTTTAGGTGATGAGATAAAGACTTTAACTGTGATTTTTAATTCATGTCTGTCAAGGTTCTTCACGCTAACATCATCTCGTCCATTAATCTATAGATGATATGAAAGATTATTAGATATTGTATTGACTTTTAGTTATCAGCTTGTGAATATGTTGGGTATTGGCATTTGAAGTGATGATATCACTTCAAGACCCAAGATGTTTGTCTAACTGTATCTCAATGACTAGACATTAACTTAAAAATGATTTTGTTAATTACACTTACCTTAGTAGAAGCGTCATCTGGATTCTCATAATCTTTCAAGGTTATTTTCAAGGTCTCAATCAACTGGAAAATAGAAAATTTATTAAAGCATTAATTATGTAGGGATTTAAAGCTAAACATAACCTATAAACATGGAGAGTGATTTGAAAGTATTTCATGGATTTTGATGATCAATGAACACTTGTTGTTTATATAAAAAAAAAAAAAAACTAATGACGATGATGTATCTGATGTTGTTTTGTTTTTGTTTTTTTTTTCACCAACCTCATCGCTAGAGTTCTGTCCAGCATTTTTCTTCACTTCATTGAGGGAAAGAATGTTCCCTGTGTTGATTAAAATATTGTGAGATAACATGACTGATAGGATATATTGATTTTACAACGTGATATATTGGGTATATAGTTAATTATTTATTTGAAAATATTTTTATAGAACAGTATAAACGATTCTATCACAACAACGTTACGTTACGGTATAAGATGGAGTGACTGACTGTCACGTATGAGCAATTAATAAAAGTTCTTCCAACAATATTCCAGTTTAAATACACAAGTTGTGTCATAAACAGGTGGGAGCCTGATTACACCATACTGCATCATTCATATTTCGTCATAGTAGTATAGCATCTGGGAATTGAGATTGTGTGATTGGTAGATATTCATATACACCAGTCATTCAACCAATCACTCACTCCGTAAAGATATCTAAGCTCAATTCTGCATAAACTGACCGCAATGTTTTAACACATGTTTATACACATGTAGTAATATCATACTATGCATAGACTCTAGTAAGAGTGAGACGCAACATCCATCAATGGCGCGAAGTTCGTTGAATACAAGAAGAGGAAAGGAGAAAAAAGATATGCGACCTCGTCTTCTCTATCTAATCGCGCATGAGCGTTTCTATACGTATTGCGTAAGTAGTGTGTTGAGTTCCTGGACTACATTGTAGCGTCATCTATCGAATATTGTTGTAAATCACTGAATCCTCGACATATGCAACCCGCGAGAATATTTTAGTATTTGATTTATGTAATAGCTGGCGGTGCTATTTGGCGCCCCCCGTTGATGCCAACAGCTAGGTAAGGAGGAACACTGACCTAGGTTGGGTACCTCTCGTGGGGTCAGTGGCCCTCGTGGCATCAAAGAGTGCGCATAGGGGTTGCATCAACGAAATATGCCCCTAACAGACGTCTCAATAATGATACTGCGAAAAGTAGATAATATAGTAACTGAAGAAAACAAATTCTCGTAGTGGTCATTATAACACTCGTCCTTTCTTTATAGGTAGATGAAAAAACGTCTATCATAATTGAAACATCTCTGTCCAGCAAGGATTCTGTTTCAATTGCAACGGACGAATGAATATTGAACTAACCACAAGTCTTGGTAAAATTAGTTGTATTATATATTATAACTTTGGCTTTGAATCATATTGTATCGATGCTGCAGTAATAAATTCCCTGATAAACCAGTATACTCAACTCTTTCGTTATTTTTCACTTTCCCAATCCCGTCACTTTTAATACCAGGAACCAATGAGCCCGGTGTGAAACAGCACGGAGAAATTATAATAAGTTATAAATGAATTTTGTCAAAATTATTGAAACTCTGAAAAACGGTAGGATAAATAAATATAGGTATATCAACGTGCATAATGACACGTTACATTCATGCATATGTACACTACTCCTTTTTCCCGCCAAAAAATTCAGCACACCTCCTTGGGTCAGATATTCTCCTGATACCAGGAGCATTTTTTGACTTAAGATTTTCTAATTGGTCAAAATAGCTAGCAAATAATAAACTATATATATACCGACGTGCACGAAGCAGCGTATGCATGCTTACATCGATACACTACTCTTTTCCCCCTCCAAAAATTTAAGCACACCTCCTCGGGTCAGATGTTCTCCTGATACCAGGAGTATTTTTCGAGTTAAAATTTTCAAAAATGTCAAAATAGCTAGTATACCTAAACTATATAGCGACGTGCATGAAGCAGCGTATGCATGCCTACATTCATACACTACTCTTTTCCCCCTCCAAAAATTTAAGCACACCTCCTCGGGTCAGATGTTCTCCTGGTACCCAGGAGCATATTTCGACTTAAAATTTTTCAAACTGTGAAAATGGCTAGTATATAATAAATTATATAGCGACATGCATGAAGCAGCGTATGCATGCCTGTATCGATACAATACTCCTTTGCCACACGTAAAATTCAAGCACACCTCCTCGGGTCAGATCTTCTCCAGATGCCAGGTTCATTTTTCAGAGTTAGAAAAATTTTTTGTCAAAAATCCTTCTGGTATCAGCAGAGCATCTGACCCGAGGAGGTGTGCTAAAATTTTTGGCGGGAAAAAGGAGTGGTGTATATCTATAGATGTCATCACGCACGTCGCTACACGGAGAGAAAAAACTGGCGATTAACGCGTGAACATTGGCCACGCTTCAATGGCAAGCATTTCTCTTGGAAATCGCAAGTAGCTTCACGGAAAAAGTCCGTGAGCTCTCTTGGAAATATCCCTCGGACAACTTCACGGTATTAGCGCAAGGCAGCATTACTATGAATCCAACTGATTCTTGGCATCTTCGCATGGGCGCTGGTGCATTCAGGGCAAAAGGGTATGTCGCGCATTAAACCCATGAGGTCCTCTAGCAAATTGAGCAAGAGACGCTTGCGGTGTTCGCATAACAAATACTCCGCGTGTGAACCCCATGAATTCTCTTGCATTAAACCCTAGATTTTTCTTTCCGTGTATATGTTTATTTATCTGAGCGATATTTAGAGTTGGGAAAATTTTTTAGCGAAAAATGCCCCTGGTATAAGGAGAACATCTGACCTCAAGAGGTGGTTGTAAATTTTTCAGTAGCTGAAAATGTATTAATTCTAATTCCCTACTGTACTTTTGCAACTTTGATATGAATAGTCGCAGGGAGAGGGGATATAAAAAATAAGGACGCAATTGATAATTGGAAATTTATTGCTGCTAAAGTTATGCATACAATTTGTAATTGCTTTTTGAAAATATGTATCTATCGGAATTGATCGAGTTTCTTTACTTGCTGCTTGGCATACAAGTTATCATCATATAAATCGAATCCGTATTACACTACATCAATATAATATCTAATATAACTAATTTTACAAAGATTGAGTTCGATCATCGATGTACTACACAGTCGTTCGTTGCAAATGCAACGGAATTGCCGCTGGACGGAGGTGTTTGTACTTTGTCTTTGATGGAAGTTTGTTCAACTGCAACAGAAGGACGAGTGTTATAATATCAGTACATTACATCATTCCGTGAATCATTTTGAAAAATAGACAAGAATCTATTTACGTCAATGAGTACATTATCTAATTAACAATAATTTCTTCGCGCCCGTAATATTTTGATTGAATAGCCTGTCAGTCATTTTTCGTTAGCGCAACCCCATGCGCACTGATTGACACCACGAAGGCCACTGACCCCGCGACAGGTGTCTCTACTCTGTCAGTGCTTCTACTTGCCCAGCTGTTGCAGTTGACAGGGTCACGAATGGTATCACCATCTCGCGGTTAACGCAACGAGCTCATTTTGCAGCAGACAGAGCAGACAACTGTACCCCTTGTGAACTCTTAAGAATTACAAGACTGTCATGCGGGCCGCGTACAATAAGGCGCACCATCTTTGCGGAAAATTAGTTCGTGCCGCCGACCGCGAGATGGCAATAGCATTTCTCACCCCGTATGGCAATTTTGCGATTTCTTACTTATCTTACCGAACTCTATTCATCAGAGGTGGCGGCACCAAAGACTTTTATCTTGGGCACGCAGCCGCAGGTCAGAGAAAATAATTCATTCGTCATCTGGGTCGAAATTATTTGCAACAATAACGCGAGTGCGGTAGAATTACTCTGTTTGAAATCAGTCGCTATTTTGAAAAAAATGACATTAGACATCCCCGGATTCGCTTATGCTGCTACCGTCGCTGCTGGTGGTATACTGGGTTATGTTAAATCTAGTAAGTAAATCATAACCCTCTATTACTTCTAATTTCATAATTTTTAGGTTACTTTACACTGATCGTATCTTTTCTGTTCATAATTGTACAAAACTCCGCAATTCCTATGTTCATAATTAGATATTATACAATAACGACGTTCAATATTTAGCTAAATGTTTATTGATAATTGTTTTCACTGAAAATCTCGTTGAACAGTTATTTAAAAAGTAATTCACACCCTGAAAATATGATAACAATTTATCAACGTTGATTAATAAATAATTCATCATATCTATCTCCTATCTATAACGTCTCAAACTTAGTCTTAGATAAGTTGTTTTATCTCTAATCTCCAATAATAATTCCTTCCCATTACTTCCAATTAGAATATTTTTCATCATGTTGATGTTTTATTCATTAAACAATAATTCTTACAGATTCAATCCCATCACTAGCTGCTGGGCTCCTGTTTGGATCAATCTTAGGCTATGGATCATATCAAACCTCACAGGACCCAAACAACTATGGAATTTTGTTGGGAACTAGTTCAGCTCTTGGTGGCCTGATGTATTACAGATACTACAAATCTGGAAAGATCATGCCTGCCGGTGTGGTCACTCTCATAAGGTGAAATACGCGACGAGTTTTTCTCAAACTCCGTTTTACTAATCATCAATTAAATTCTTTCAGCACTGCAATGGTGATCAGGCTGTTGGTCCGACATTTCTCCCCCTCATTGACGGAGCCAAAACAACAATGAATTTTTTAATACCTTCAATATTGCTACTCAATATGTTGGAGTACATCACAAATATAGAGCTCCAGATATAAGTTATTGTACAACCTTGTTTTTGGGTATAATGGTGTCTGATTTTATACTTTAATGGTGTTACACTTTTTGTTGATAGATATAGGTATGTTGAAATGTACTATAATTAAGTGGAGAATAAAATTTATAAAATTTACACAAGCCTCGCCCGTTATTGATTACACTCCGTTTAATTAAGAAAATTAAATTTTGTCTATTATACCAGTCAATTTATTTGGCTGATGATTATATTCAACAAATTTTAAAGTACTCGATTCTAAGTCATGAATTAATATTATTAACATAATATGAATCACTTCGATGAATTACTTCGCGATTCGTGAATAATTCAATAATCTAATCTCTATAGAACTTGCGATGGTAACAGACCACTTGTGTTACCGATGAAAACTGAAAACTGTTTAAAAAATCGATCATTGAACGAACTCCAGTTTACACTGTTGGTAAAAGTAGATGCCGTTCAGGCTGACTATATACGGTAATAATCACTTGTCTGATCGATGTGTATGATATCTTTTCGGCAAGTGCTTACGATCTGTTGATCTCGCAAAGAGGTCTTATATACTATTGAAGTATTGGATTATTGATTTAGTTTCATACTCATATACTGACTATACGTGATGTTTAAAGGTGGAGGTAGAACTACAAAAATAGAATAACCGATTTTCGGAAAGAAACAATTTACTTTTACGATAAGAAAGACGAAACAGTTTACTTTATTTATCATATTATATAATTAAAACGTTCATTTATATATTAAAGTCTAATCATAGTTTATTTATTCAAAATTCATCCGATATTTTTATCATTATTTATTTTTATTAATTTACTGCATAGAGATAAAAGCGGGTGCCGACGATTTTTATCACCATAGTGTTAATTAGTAATTTGTTGTGTAAAGTTACAGCACAATGTTTTAACTTACGAATAGTGATGTGGTCGTGGTCGAGTAGAAAAGCTATCAAACTTTCTAATTACATCTATAGCGAGTATACCAACGTATCGTGATTGTGAAATGCTTGAAGTTATACAGAATGTTAAAAAATAATATAAAACTATAATAGATACCCTTAAATTAATTATCATATATATATATTAATTGTTGCTGCTCTTTTCAGAGACTGAAGACATTTTGTAGGTAACTGAATCCACCGGCACGACAATATAATTGATACTGTCTGCTGATATATGTATTCCGTAGCTAATCTAATTGTAAGTTAAAATAAAATTAATGAATACAGTAGACAATGTTTTCGTATATGTACAATAATTGATATTTCTTAACGAAGGAAAGTGTCCCGTTTCTATATTTATTGATATGAAATATTTTAGCTCAAATGTTTGCGACACCAGATGGTATAGGTAATAAAAAATAATGTGTCTAATAGATAAGCTATTAAAGTTAATTTGCCATTAACGATATTCTACCGCAATAACAATAATATTTATGCCCATACTCAAAAAATTATATAACTTATTTAATCCACTTCTAACTTTCGGAAGGAGCCGGAAATCCCACCCAATCCTTCGCTCGTCGTTGTGCAATTATCCTTCGGTGAGATCTCGATGTACATGTCATCCAGAGCTTTCAATTCGTTTCGTTTCGCGCGCAAGGTTGTTTTGAAAGTTGCTGCATTATACCGAGAATAAGACATATTAGTACGCATGGTTACGTATGGAAGGTATAATAGCCTTCAGCTTCCGTGTGAAAGTTATACAGGTAAGGCTGCATGATCGAAGAGAGTAAAAATAACGGGGAGATAAATTATTATATTTATTATATACTCACCAATCATTTCCGCCATCGGAATTTCACCTCCGTATTCTTTTGGCAAAATTTTCGAGTCTACCGCTTGTTTCAGGTCCTCAAGATTCTTGTGTACCTATAATAAGAAATGAACATGAAATAACTGGCAAAACTTATCAATCAAGCTTCTATTTCCGTTTTCCTTTCGTTATATCCGTAGTCTTTGATAAGGTACTTTGCTGCACTAACCAGAACCCGTCCTCTTAGCTTGTCGTTGAGGAGGGAAACTGCAAATTCTAAGATCTTGGTAGCGTAGCTAGGGATGTTGATGAAATGTGTTTCCTTGTGTCGCATGGGTGTGCTGTTTTGGATGCACCTCAGCATATTTCTGATATCCGTCAACGACCATGCACTGACATGGCCCATCGTCAATCCAGACTCGTCATTCACGTGACTGTAGCCATGAACTTGGTTTTCTTCTTCATCCATCAAAGTTTCTACCACTAAACTGTGTGCACGAGCCATTTGGGCTGATGTGAACTTGTACGGATCGAAGCGTCCTAAAGCAAAAATTAAGTTGATCACTCCGGTCACGTAACATTAAGGAACTTTAAACAGAAAGTCTAATTGAGTTAAGCAGAGCAAAATATTGTTTGTATTTTTAGAAATCAGCTTCTTACCGGCACAGGATAGGATAACCTGACGGCCGTGATGGTCTCTCTGAGGAAGAGGTACCAGATAACCACTGTCTATGATTGCCTCCATAGCTGGGTCGTTGATATCCAAATTTTGGAACCAATTTGGGTACAATTGTCTGATGGTGAGATATCGCTCCAGCATATCCTGTGCCAACGGTACACTGAATTTCTTCGTCCTGAGGAACCTGAGCAGGAAGACTGCATCTGTGCGGCAGTTTTTGATGGCTGGATGCTTCAATACCCAGTGTCTAAGCTGCTCTAGGGCATGTTCCCTGGTCTTTTCATCTTCTCTGAGCTCGGTCCTTGCGGCCGTTTGTGTCTCCGGACTAAGTCCACATTCGTACTCCTGCACTGGTTGCTGTCCTCCCATACCCATTGCCTAGAAAATTGATAATATCGCGTAAGTCGTGCGTGACTTAAGACTATAAGGGAAATGATTTTGTTGTCAGGAAATGCAAAAAAGTCTTTTCACCCATTAGACCTGAGATATGATTCTTGGCAACTGATTGGTGCACAATTTTTTTTGTCCAAACCTATGTTAATTACAAAAGATGGTAAGTTTAGGCAGAAAAAAATGGATGTGTGTAACTACATCCGGTATGATGTAATCGTGTGTTAGTTTGTGGATAATTAATACTTTTCTTGTTCGTACTAGATATTTTTGTATCCTATAGATGGATTGTTTACGAAGTTTGATTTATACGCTACGAAAAATGTTGACCATTGATATGGAGGAGTTACGCACAGAGACCTTGATAGGAAAAACTACCATAGCCTTGTTCCGAATTCTCACCACGAACGAATGCAAAACTTGGAATGAATTTCGTATTGAAATTCCGTATTATCGATTACGTAACCGGCTTCTAACCCATTACAAAAGCAGACTCCTGACTTCGCTTACCAATCGACGATCGAATGAAAATGAAAGTGTACACATCTGAGCTGGCGCTCGCTGATGTGTGTGCAGGGTATAACAGCTTTCTATTCGAACATTCTACTCTACACTATAAGAGTATCCCGGAAACATGTAAATCGTTAACTGTATATCAGTCTATAACATGACAGGTTTAATTCCATATCCGGAGATTAAATTGTAAATTATTGTCGATGTATGTTTAATTTCATGTTATTACCTATATTATTTTCAAAGTCTCGTTATATCATCTGTATAGCATGTATACAAATATCGATTCCACAACCTGTTTCAATATCAATCCAATTTCGAATAAGGTATTATAAAACCACACGTATGTTCACCTTTCACCCTGTTTTCAGAAATCAATAAAAAATATTTAATTCTTCGGCCGAAATCAGAGTCGAAAAGAAAAGAAAAGAAAAAAAATGTTAAAAGCGGACGTGTGTGGGTTTGTTCTGTTGCTTTTCAAATGTAACTGGTTAGAAAGTAAGATATACCATAACATTTCAAGCAGAATATCTAGTAAAGTTATAATATTCAGTATATAATAACAAAAACCGTTTGAAAATATTATGTGTTGTTCTCAATTTGCAAAGACAGCTGGTACTCACTGTTAATTGGAAGATGCACTTCGCAGTAGACGGTATTCAACCGATATTAAATGCACAAAAGTGATCTTACCACTGTAGCTAGATATAGCAAATGTTATTTAAATAATGAAAAGTTTTTCACACGTTAAACGCACACCGTCACACGTTTCACTGATCGCATCGAAAAGAAGCGAAAAAAGAGTTGAATAAAAGTACACCCTCAAGGATCGAGGACGAGATCTACCGGAGGTGTTGATCGGCGGATGACCAAAACCGAAATAGTCCGGTTACTATGATTTCCCTCCAATTTAACTCCACCGACAGCATAACTTAGATCGGCTTGAGTTCATTTGTCCCTCACCTGAATTTCGGCATTTCACTTTAGTTTCCCCCAATCACTTGGAAAAATTCTTAGTTTACGCCCACGGCTATATATCAAACCTATATACATATATATATATATATATATATAAATAATATCTTCGCGGTTGTATTGTACCAGAAACTATTTAGAAGGTTGCAAATTTTGAAAGTTTCCCAGGTGCTTTTGCGGAGAGAATACCAAACATGCACTATCGGGGTCTATGCTCGACTTTAATAGAGACGCAGATCTTGTATGAAGATTCACTTTCTTCTCCTAGACTTCGTCTAGTTTACTTTCACTCGAACCACCGGGGAGACCCTTAACCGCATCATGGGGTAATGAGGTCATTTTTTACTCTGATCATGAATATCCACGCACTTTGAAGACGGTGAAATTCCTAGTCTTCATTTTTTAGTTTTTAAACGAGATCGTCTTTGTGATTTGTCTTCTTTGACTTATTGATTATGGGTGGCCATGTCTCGAAACAAATTACCATAATGGAAGGAAAAAGTGAGGTAGTCCGTATGAATCGTTATTGCATATTGCTCAATGTATACATATTGTCTCGCATATTGTACAGCATAATTAATGTTATTGATGATATTGTGCTAATATATGACCTGTTATGGCTGTGATGTCACAATCGCGACATTTAGAAATTGGTTCTCTCCTATGTTAATAGACCCGTTGTATCTTGAGCTCGATTTGACTATATAATTGCGCAATGATTGAAGCAAAACATTGCCGTTACGTCAAATTTTTAATAGCACCTGCTGGCGAAGGAGATGTAAATTCATAAGAATTTTTGCATAATGACATCTCTTTGGTCAGTATATTACTTGAGTTATATTGTCTTCTTCGGCAGGCTGTAAATGTACGATTCTTAATTTTGAATAAAGTTATTTTCTTTTCAAAATTAGCAAAGCCAAGATTGACACAACGCGTACCGTATGAATTAATTTCAATTAGCATTTTTCACACTTCACTAGGAAGAATGTACAAAGATGTGTATTTATCGAACCAAGCATTGTATTGGATTAGTGTCTTGACTCTATTGGGATAGGCTTTATTTCAAGAAAATGTTATGGCCAAAGGCATGTATGGTACAGAAAAACAAATGATATTTTTTCGAGGAAAATTTTTGAACGACCTGTTTGGTAAAATTTTCTTTTCCGTGTTTCGAAATAGAAGGATTATAATAGGTTCCTCAAATTCAAATATATATCTAATTAAGATATAGATATTATATCTGACTTCATTGGTCTTGTGTTTGTAGCCAAAACAAAGATTATAAAAAAGTTCCTGAAATTTAGACATTATATCCTATTATTCGAAAATTCATTAACCTTGTGCTTATATAGTAATGAAGCAATTCTCACGTTTTTACAGATTCTTCTCTCAAGTTGGACATTTCGTATTCAAGGTAAAAATGTATAATTCAAGAGGCATTCGGATTGTTATGTTAAAATATTGGCTGCTAAAGTTAATACGGCAATGAAACGTCGGTCACGTTAAATGCGATCAGAATATGAATAGGAATTACCAGGGTAATATAACCAAGACTTTCATCTATCTAAATAGTTGAGTAACTACGGTTGACCCACGTTCATACTGGTCAACAATTACCCATTATGACATAGTCCACAGATTTGTCATATGTTAAATCACATTCGCCAAAATTTGTGGGCTAGTAAATAGTTATGAGACTAGGTACCTATCAGAGTTTCTATGCCAGATTTTAGTAGCGAAGCAATAACATTTGATTATAAGTGATAAACTGATTATAAGATTATGGATGAAACAATTTTTCGAGCAGGTGAATGAAAGTCGAAACGATGATGAGGGTTTTTGATGTATTTTTCTTCTGTTTTTTCCTCGAGCCACTGATGAGCAAAGTATAATAAAGCGGCACAGATTGGGAGGGTGAAAATTTGGAAAAATATGATCACAGTCATTAATCAGTTTGTTATGTACGATGCATTTTTAGCACCATAACAATTAATTCTGGACATGTGAAGAACCCGAGAGAATGGATTTTACCAGTAAAAATAACTGATTCGAGGTAGTTTTGGTTGCAACAGAGACCTACCTAAAAATGAATTTAAAAACAAGGTCTTCTGGCACTTGTTATACATGTAATGTGTAGTCTGACTCGTTTAAATCAGAGCAAAGATTGTGAAGTGAATGCCCTGAAAAAGCGACGTTAATTGAATACCCAAAAACTGACTTATGCTAAGTTACAAAACTGTTTAGTTTCGATAATTTCCTCTACAAGGACATTCGACTTAGCGATTCCTTTCCCCGAGTATTCTGTTTACCATCCAATTATCGATATGATGCTCTTAACAAAGGTAAATATTTCGGATTCAAATCTTGATATTATGGGAGAAAATGTAGAGGATCCGTTAGACGGAGTTTATCATTGCGAAATGGCCTCGAGTCAAATCAATTTTTTACTATCATAAGATTGAGATTCGATTACTCAATATCGCGGTTACTTAATTACTCAACAGCTCAGTATTACGAGGCGTACGAGAGCAGGGACAACACGAGTTTGGTGGTTTTTATTTGTTAGCAGCTATATATAATTGCCCTAGGGCGTAAAAAAAATTTCATATTTTTCTTGCATTATTTTTGATTTGAACATCATTATCGAACATCATTTAACCATCGAGCTTAACCAGTTGGAGAATTGCTGCGGCGACTAAGCGACTTCGCGGTGAAAGATCGCTCGTGGACTGCAACTCACGCCGCTATAAAATCCTGCGACCTACTTCTACTTTTATACATGTATGTATATACATTGCACCATTATTAATTACGCAAATTGCAAAATATGAACGAGCACCTGACTACCTCGTGCTATGGGTACACTTCGTTGGTACCGCGATGAAAAAAAAAAAAATAATTCTTGATTAATATCAACGCCCACGGCAACGTTTAAGCCACAATATATCTTACGGTTAATAAATGTTAACATTAATCAAGCAACTAATTGATGCAATTATAACATTTGATAGGGACTAAAGTGAAAGGTCATTACTCGTCGGCATGCAAGATCCAATAAATGCCACTGAAAGTAACATTTTTATAATTCGCTAATATCAACGTTTAGTCTTGGAGAAATGTTTGTATGGCTTTTAAAGGAATAGAAAGGAATTAAAATCCTGTTTGTTTTTATTATTACTAAAATTATTTAGTGTAGTGGATAGAACGCATCAATATCAGAATCGATTTCCGTTCGAAAGTCGATGAAGTGAAATAAATAAAAAAAAAAATATCAACGAATCATAGTGCATAACCAATTTTATCGGCTGATTTGAAAGTTACAAGGCTTTGACCCGAGATAATCGTTTGAGGAATAGGAGAAGCAGTGATCAAGAGATATGAAATGTGTATTTTGAAGGTAACTGTGTTTGGACTCACCGATGATGTTCAATTTGCGAAAACACCCGAATCTAATAACTGAGCTAATTTAGCTGTGTCTGCAGTGGTTCTTCACCAAATCTTCACCGCATGACTAGTGTAGCCTCTTCGTTTACAACAATTAGTTGACAGCATTGTTGGTACCGTCGTAGTTCCCTCCAGGCTGTACGCGCATGCGTAGAACCTTCACCAGAAGACTACCTTTCTCCCCGGGAGTATTCGACATCGACAACGATGCCACGAAGTTCCTCTCAACTCTGGGAGCACCGCAGCTGTGTGTTCTTGCAAGACGATATTCCGTTCTAACGAAAGATATTATGGTAAAAAGTTTTCCGGCACAAAGTGAAAGGAGACTGTACACCAGCTCTATATGACTGAGTCTACCTATGGCTATACCTATAATGTCCCAAAAAAAGTATCCATGACCTTAAAATGAATACCCTTCAACGAAGAGTCAAAGAACTCTTCAACAGATGAGATTTAGTTCACTATACACGATAGTTTTGGCTAAAGTTTCGTAACTAATTTCGTAATGAAATACGCTGATTGGGTCACAACTTCTTCTAGCCATTCGAATTGCCAGACCAATTTGATCCACAAACCGTTACAAATACTACTTGATTCGCTTCAGTCAGCCAAGGTCTTGTATTTGTAAAGGCACGTTGATCCTTTGACACATTATTTTCACTTCAGTATTGAATTATATATCTATATTCTTGTGATCCTATCAAACATGAGTCATAGGTTTCGCTTCTCTGTTATTGCTCTTCATAATGGTGGATGAAAGATAAAGGAACTTTCTATCGACCCTGGACTTGGCTTATATATATTAAGTTTCCAAGAAATTGTGAAGAATATCAGGAAATTAAGTCTCGAGCAAAGGCTTATTCAGTAGGTCATACAAGTCCCCTGAGCTGCAGGCAGGGTGCTATAACTGCAATCACCAGGTTTCAGTAGGTGGAAGGTGGAAGGTGGTACTGGCATCACGACTTTCACCGGGATTCGAGCTGGTTCTTGGTTGCACAACCAACTGGTAGCTTCTAGTTCGTAGCTTCGGGCTACCGCAGCATTAAGGGAATTGAGTCCCTTTTTAGACATTCTTAAAAATTGCCTGCTCGACCAAAAGTCTAGCATTTACGTGTATCCAACTCGCAAACGGGGCAGGTCAGTCTAGACGCAGTGAATTTACGTCAATATTTACGAATTTGTTTCTCCCATAAGCAATTTTTTATTTACAAACGGGTTTCACCATCGTTTCTTACTATTCTTTTCGTACAATTCATTTTTTGTTCAACGGAAAATATTTAAAATAGTGACAATGGCCGCCGTCTGGAGCTCGTTTGTCTGAAACATGAAATTGAATTTTTTATCTAAACATTAATAGCAAAAGGTGTCTTTGACGAGCCGGTTTTTGAAAAGGAAAAAAAATTTTTTGAAGAAATTAATATTATTTGAAGTCAAAACACCAAATTTCAGTACATTTCTTGACACTTCATGTACCGTAACTTGAAGGGTAATCAAAAATTCAAAAAAAAAAAAAAACGGCTCGTTGCAGACTGGTTTATACATTAATGTTTATATAGATAAAAAATTCAATTTTATGTTTCAGACATAACCGAGTTCCGAGATATCATGTCCACTGCGGTCGACATGCGGTACGCCGCCATTCTCACAATTTTAAATATTTTCAGTTGAAAACAATATGAATTGTAAATAAAGAATAGTAAGAAACGATGGTAAAACCAGTTTGTAAATAAAAAATTCCGTACGTGAGAAAAAAATTCGTAGATATTGACGTAAATTCACTGCGTCTAGACTGACCTGCTCCCGTAATGAACATAAGAAGACGAAGTTGCATCAAGCAAAATATTATTGAGTTACAAGAATTATGCGAGATGTACAGCCGTTTAAAGGCATAAAAACGAACAAGTACCGCATTATGCTTATGTGTTTCGTTTAGGAATAAATACAACGATTCTGTTCCTCGTGTATAGCAAACCTGCGTAGTCGTCATCGGCTCATAGCCTTTTCTGAATGCTTCGTTGATTTGACGTCGAATTGAAACTTCTGAGAGCTAATTATTAGTCACCGTAGGTATACCATGTATACCGCTCACTTTCACCATTTCGACTGCAAAAAAAAAAAAAAGAAAAAATCTAGTATACTTTTCGACGTTTACTTTTTTGTTTTTATTTTCATTTTAAACAATCCTTGTTACATAATTGATATCCGTGCCCAGTCGCTGGACTGCTTATAACCACAAGAGAAATGATCCAAACTGGAAAGCGGAAACAGGATTAACATTTCTACGAAGATTAATCTGATCGTAACACGATCATTGCTTATACTTACTTGGTACCTACCCCATTACGATCAGTAAAATGATCTTTGATCAAACTTATATGAACATTGATTTTCAGAGGCAATAAATTATTAGGGAATCATGGCTTTGGGAATTTCTTAACAGTATTTCGGAAAACACGAATATCCCGATCTATTATTACAGGATGCAATCGTCCATGAAACATTTTTCAAACTCCAACTGAAGACAAAAATATTCTTACCTATCATTTTATATTATAAAGTTGAGTATATGAAGTTTTCCGCATTTATTCATTGCGTTTTGGAGAAGTGAAAGGCTTGTGCTACACATATAGTGGGCATATAGTTGCAATATTGTAGTAATTAGTTGGAATGACTACTCTCGTGGAATGTGATGGAAACGAAATAGGTACAGTTATAGCTGGGAGTTATTGAAGGATGTATGTATGAAATTTTCTACAGAATAAACGATATAATATTATCGGATTATATGGCGAGTTGTGAAATATTTCTCAATTAAAATTACCACAGAATTACATGCTTTCCAGAATATGTTTGTTTAGTAGTATTTTCAGCGGGGCATTACGATGCATTTGCGGAAATAAATAATTGAAAATGATGCTAAATTTAGTTTCTTATACTGAAAATTATCGAGCCACGAGTCTGTACATATGGTGTAAATCTATATATAAACACATGCGGTGTACCTCCATCGACCACTTTCTCTGATGACCTTAAAAACCGGGAACGGATTTCAAAGAAAGTGCATCGTCCTGCACCAATGAAGGAAGCTTCAAGACACGGATATGAGTTGTGGTGTAAGTGGTAGAGAAGACGTATATATGTATAAGTACATACATGTTGCCGATGAAATCTCATCAATCTCTTCGTATAGAAGGACATGGTTTAGGATTTATCGAATCTCGATTTGTTTACTAACCAAAATCATTGCAGTAAGCCTTCTGGGCAACCTGCTATGTATAATTTAATATCATATATACTATATAAGTACGTTGCGACATACGTGAGGACAAATTAATGGCATTGACGTCTAGTGTCACATGGAATCACGGCTAAAATATTAATCGATCATTTAACGACACAACTGAGTTATTCCAGTGCGTTATAAATGACGGTCAAACTGACGATAATAGTATTATACTTCCCTATTTCGATCGCAAATGATTCACGATATTTTATTTTTGTTGACCGTGAAGCGATATAGAGGTTGATGAAAAGAAGAAAAAAAACCTTGAAGCTGGAATGATACGAATCCGCGATTCTTGTGCCGTTTTCTCACCCCTCTTCTTTTAGTAGGTTCAATCCTCTCCCGATTATAAATTTCAATGATTCTTCGTGAATTTATGCAAATTCTGAAATCCCAGAAATGGGTAAAGTCAGTTCGAGATTTATGAGCCTATTTCGTAAATTGATTATGTCACTTGTAGAGCAAAAATTGATGACATAAGCGGACTGTAATATGCAGTACGGTTAACGGTGTACGAAAAGCTACTGTGATGTAACCTGCTGGATTAATACCTGCAGGTATAATTTTCAAAATTTCACAACACAAACCAGGTCCAATTAATCAGCAAAGTTCATTATATATATATTTGATTCAGAGTTGACGACCTAATGCATTTCACAAGGTCGATTCTGTATGCGTAACGATAGTCTCAATACGTAATATTTACATTACCAATCGATTTGCATAAATTATTACACCGGAATTCGTGACGTTGAGTACAAATGAGATTTCGAACGCGTTACCGATGTTATACCTGTCGTAGAATCGTTCGGAGAAAAGTATTCAGTGTTTATCAAACGGCAAACCCAAGTGCAAAAATTCCTTTTTCCAAAAAGGGAATAGGACCTTAATAATTATAGCTGCGGAAAAGAATCAATAAAAAATAAATAAAATTTTCACACTCAATCTCTCTGCCAGTAAAGTGAATCAACCCCAAAAAGCACCCCTGGTGCAAAAACCTTTCGCCAAGTACATTAATGTGGTCACTACCCCCCAAAAAATCCACCAACCAAAATTCCTCCTTAACAAAAGTGGTACCATCAAAATGTCTACTTACAAAAGAATTGAAATCAGATACAATTGCCAAGTACATATCTTCTGTATAACAAAAGTTTACAACAGAAGAACAGAAAACTGAATAGTCTTGTATCGTTCACTCGCTACGCTCGCTCACTCGATCGGCTCTTGATAATTACAGGGAAAAAAATCAGTAAAAAAAAAAAATTTAGTACGTGGTACTTGCGGGCCATTTATGAGTAAGTAAAAGAGTTTTCACTTCGGTCTATGTATCATTTGTTCGATACATATTGATATAATGGCCCGCCAAGTACCACTTCCTAAATTTTTTTTTTTTACTGATTTTTTTCCCTGTAATTATCAAGAGCCGATCGAGTGAGCGAGCGTAGCGAGTGAACGATACAAGACTATTCAGTTTTCTGTTCTTCTGTTGTAAACTTTTGTTATACAGAAGATATGTACTTGGCAATTGTATCTGATTTCAATCCTTTTGTAAGTAGACATTTTGATGGTACCACTTTTGTTAAGGAGGAATTTTGGTTGGTGGATTTTTTGGGGGGTAGTGACCACATTAATGTACTTGGCGAAAGGTTTTTGCACCAGGGGTGCTTTTTGGGGTTGATATCACCACTTTTTGTACAATTTTGCTAGACTATCTAATAATTGTGCTCGCTCGCTCGATTGGGATTTCCTGTATCCTCGCTCGCGAGGCTTGCTCAGTTGTCAGCATTCTGTCAATTGTTGCTATGAACATCTCAATGCATGTATACGATGATGCCTTTTGTATCATCCGAATTCCTCAAAAAGCAGCAATATTAAATGTAGTAGTATAATTTTAAATGAATGAAAATAGTGTTATAATATACACGTATGCTCATACTTTTCTGTGAGCCTTGAATTTTTGTGGACAGACGTAACATGTGTTCTTCTGTGCCACGTGCCACGAATTGTTTCGTTAAAATCCGGTATGATTCTATATGCCTGAACGTGTAACCCTACGCGCAGCCCTCCTCCTGTCTCATCTAGGCCTGGGACCGGCAATGGCGGAGTCACTTGCACGCAGGGTTATAGTTGCTGCTCATGATTGAATATATATAAATATGAGATATATGTATTGCAATTCTTAGGTAGTTTTTTTTTTTTTTAATGCAGCTAGGTCCTCTGCAGAAAGAACATGTACTCGTCCCGTACTCATAACGTCAACTTTGAATTCAGGTCTGAACAGAAGGTATCGAAATATATAGAATTGAGCCGATTGAGCTTATTGATGCAAGACTAGCGTAGAGCATAAAATGGAAGATTTTGAAGTCAAACACTTGCATTCTGCTCTATTCGTCTGACTCTATCCGTTTCTTGTATCAAATCACACTGTCTCGTTATTTTGCAACTTCAGCGTTTTCTCTCATCATCCTCTCTTTTCATACAGCGACCCGCTACAAAATTAAACAATCCATAAAAAAGGTTGTGCAATGAATAAATAAATATAAATGAGAAATAAATGGTTTTTATAATTTTCATGATTAAATACAAATCTCTATCATCTGAGAAAGAGGAAGTCTATTGATCATTTCTTTAATATTGAATAAGTATTTTCATTCCAACCATTTGTCGTGAATTCTGAATTTGATTGAGATCGTTCCGAGCGGAGGGTCTAAGCTGTTTGTAAAAAATGGATTAAAAAATTATCTTCACCGAAGGTCAAAGCACTACGTTGTCGTGGAGTGTAGAATAAAGCCTATCGGAGTCCAACGCACAACGTCGACTTACAGTCTCGTTTGGACTAGAGGATACCGAGATAGACTATAGAACTCGTCGGAATCCAACACATAACGTTGACGCACAATTTGGGTCTGAGCAGTCGAGCCTTTAAAGATGAGCCTAACATAGAGCTTAAAGTGAAATTTGTAGCAATGCAACGCTTGAACTCGGCTTTCTTGGTCTGGCTCCATGCCGTCCTTATATCAAATCATGCTATCCTGATATTTTTCAACTTCAACATTTTCTCTTGATTTTCTATTGTCAGACTTCCTCAGGCGGTAACGTGCTAAATAATTGGAATTCCTAAAAAAAAAAAACATTTCCTTCGATAATTGCATTCATAAATGAAAATAGGCCAAATCTACAATGTATAAGTGAACAAAATGTAGAGGTAATAGTCAGTTAATAGTCATCTGATAGTCTTGTGTCATGTAAGGTAAACCTAATCGTAAAATTATCCGTTCACGATTGTTATTTTATTTATCAGCATGAATTTTCACGTCAGTCGATTCGCATAACCTCAAAAGCTCGAGATCGTAGGATTTAAGATCAACCTATCGAAACATTTTTATTGGTGACTATCACATTAATGTAGTTGGCGTAAGGTTTTTGCACTCAAGGGGCTTTTAGTGGGTATTCACTAGTTTTTATTAAGCATTGCTCGTACTCTCTTTTATTTCTTTTATTTGGATTTAAAAACATGAAATGACAACACGCGTCTGCTAGTGTTGCAGACGGTTTCTGTCTGCGATACTAGCGCTAACTACGTTGTGACTGTCGTACTAACGCCACTCTATACAACTTTTGTGTAGATTTTCCCTTCTATGTGATTTTATGGCAATGGTTTTAGTGTGAATGACAACACGCGTCTGCTAGTGTTGCAGACGGTTTCTGTCTGCGATACCAGCGCTGACTACGTCATGACTCTCGTACTTACACCACTCGATACAACTTTTGTGTGGATTTTCCCTTCTACTATGTGATTTTATGGGAATGGTTTGAATGGGATGAATCTTAGTCTGAATTTTTGTGTGGATTTTCCCTTCTATGTTATGTTCCCAGATGCGTAAGGACGTATGTTCTGTGTATAAGCATACAACATACGTCCTGCGTTTAGCGACGAAATGTGATTTTATGGGAATGGTTTTGGCGTGAACGAATCTTGGTCTGACGACCAAGATGAATTTTATTATCGCTGTGGCTATTCGCACGATCCCGTGACCGGCATCCATTCACGCTAGAGTCACGGACGCGTTTCCCGTGAGCGCAACTCATGCGCTGCAGTCACGGGAAAATTCCAACGTGACCGGAGCGCTGAATTTGAAAACCCCAGGGGATGAAATTAGAGTCACGGGTTCTTCGAGTCACGGGAGTCTTACAATTGCTCGGTCTTAGAGTCACGGGAGTCTTGGAGTCACGGGAGTCTTGGAGTCACGGGAGTCTTACAATTGCTCGGTCTTAGAGTCACGGGATCTTCGAGTCACGGGAGTCTTGGAGTCACGGGAGTCTTACAATTGCTCGGTCTTGGAGTCACGGGATCTTCGAGTCACGGGAGTCTTGGAGTCACGGGAGTCTTACAATTGCTCGGTCTTAGAGTCACGGGATCTTCGAGTCACGGGAGTCTTGGAGTCACGGGAGTCTTACAATTGCTCGGTCTTAGAGTCACGGGATCTTCGAGTCACGAGGGTCTTGGAGTCACGGGAGTCTTGGAGTCACGGGAGTCTTGGAGTCACGGGAGTCTTGGAGTCACGGGAGTCTTACAATTGCTCGGTCTTGGAGTCACGGGAGTCTTACAATTGCTCGGTCTTAGAGTCACGGGAGTCTTGGAGTCACGGGAGTCTTGGAGTCACGGGAGTCTTGGAGTCACGGGAGTCTTGGAGTCACGGGAGTCTTACAATTGCTCGGTCTTAGAGTCACGGGATCTTCGAGTCACGGGGGTCTTGGAGTCACGGGTTTTACAGTCGCGGGGTTTTGAATTTTTTTTTCTCATCAGCTTCTTTAGTTTCAATCTTTGCATTACTTAATCATGTTTATCGGGTATTATCTACAATATCATATCTTTCGTACGAGGTTTTGAATCAATTTCATGCGCTGTTTTCTTTTTTGGGCATTGGGTAGAATATTGTTACAGTTATACGATATTTTTTTTTATTTTCATATTCGTTAACACATCCATGATACATTAGGGTGGTTCAAAAAAGATCTTATTATTATAATTATTATATTATTTATATACGATATTTATTTATTGCCATATCCGTTAACATATCCATGATACCTCAGGGTGGTTCAAAAAAGATATTATCATTATTATATTATTTATATACGATATTTATTACATTAGGGTGGTTCAAAAAGGTCTTATTATTATAATTATTATATTATTTATATACGATATTTATTTATTGCCATATCCGTTAACATATCCATGATACCTCAGGGTGGTTCAAAAAAGATAATATTATTATTATATTATTTATATACGATATTTATTACATTAGGGTGGTTCAAAAAGGTCTTATTATTATAATTATTATATTATTTATGTACGATATTTATTTATTGCCATATCCGTTAACATATCCATGATACCTTAGGGTGGTTCAAAAAAGACCCAAGTTCTCAGATGTTGCTGCTCATCCGTGAATATGTTGTTTGTGATTTTTAAAAAAATGTTCAATGTTTTTGAGTCGAAATTTTACCATTTTTGGAAATTTCAATGTTCCCAGATCAGAGTGCTCATCCGGCTACCTCTAGATTCTCATTCAATGCGCATTTGGTTCAAGACGAGAGTCGTACGATAATGTTTAATACTGCCTCGGAGACATTGGAGTTTTTTCAATATTTAGCGTTTTTTTTTTAGAGATTCGATCGCCAGGTGCTGCTCATGAGACAGTTTTTTCTTCCCATCATAAGGAAGAAATACAAGCAGTTTGCAGTCTGCGGGACCATTTTTACTACTGCCTCATTGAGGGCGACTCACCTTCAAGTGAAATTAGCAAAATGAGGCAGTAGTAAAAATGGTCCCGTAGACTGCAAAATGCTTGTATTTCTTCCTTATGATGGGAAGAAAAAACTGTCTCATGAACAACACCTGGCGATCGAATCTCTAAAAAAAAAAAAACGCTAAATTCTGAAAAAACTCCAATGTCTCCGAGGCAGTACTAAATGTTATCGTACGACTCTCGTCTTGAACCAAAATACTCATTGAATGAGAATCTAGAAGTAGCCGGATGAGCACTTTGATCTGAGAACTTTGAAATTGCCAAAAATGCAAAAACTTGAAAATTTCAACTTCAATGAGGCAGTAGTGAATATTGTCCTATAAAGCTCAGAAAAATTGAATATTTTTAAAAAATCACAAAAATATTCACGAATGAGCAGCAACATCTGAGAACTTAGGTCTTTCTCGAACCACCCTAATGATACATTCATTCATAATAATAAATTGCATTGGAGCAGAGACGACTCTGCCCATTGGACGGACTGCTATTTCATGTCCTGACCATCTTCGGAAAAAGTTGCAAATACTTGTGTCTTTCGAACGTGGCATCCGATTCGGCATTGGGCTATCGATTCGCTGATTGTTATCTCCTCTTTACTTTCTCAACATAATACTCTGAACTGGGAATGAAACATCATAGGATCACCTGAAAACGATAACACAATGTTAAGAATAGAACAGGAAGGCCTATTTTCACATTCTGCTTAGAAAGAACCTGAGGCTTTGAAAGGACTGAGAGATTTTCAAGCTATATCCTCTAGGGTGGTCCTTAATTTGATCATTTTCAGATTTCAATGCTATTTAAATGTAAAAGTTCAAAAGCTTTGTACTTCGAAATTTGAATATGACTGCATCAAGGACCACCCTATTATCAACTCTTTCGTTCCTATGTCCACTCGCCTGGATAGACGAGAAGATCACCAGCAAATTTCTCCTAAAGTAATCATCTTGAGTAAATATAAAATATGAAATGATGATTATACGCGTTGTGAGTCTCAGGTATATAAAATCCAACTGAGAAACAAGAAGAATAATATTGCATGGCTTACTAGAAAACGGATTGAAAAACTTCTTTACTCACTATTAAAGCTTGCAACTGCGACAGTACCACTCTTCTGATTTTGGGGCCCGTCTCAAATTCACACATTTATAATCGTGCCAAGCTAGGCAAGATTCGCACAGGACGCTGCGATCCGATAAGTCTTTTTTACAAATCTTGCATGTCCAAATGCCCAAGTCTTTTTTTTTTTGAATTAGTTTCACTATTTTTTCATAAGCAGCATTTTCCATATATTGCTTCAAAACCGACAAATCTACCTCGTCTGCCATAACTGAGTCCGGCAGGTCTCGATATTCGGAGGGTATGTCGATATCTCTGATCATGTATTCGCCCGTTAGAGCGTTCTCGATCTGACACTGCTCATTGTCAGATATAAACCAATGCAAAATCGTCCTCGCCTGGACTTCTGGTTCCTGTTCTAAAAACCTTATGGGCCGTTTCTTCATTTTAGTATATTTTACTATTGTGGCGTCAGCACGTTTTGAACGATTCCTCAACTTTAATGGAACTGGCAGTACAAATTTATTTAGATCGTCTTTGATCTGGGAAGATAAATCAGCTCTATTGTCAATGTTTAAGTCTTCCAGATCTCGTTCCAATTCAAGTGTTTCGTAAGATGTTTCAAGTTCTTCATTTGTAGTCATTGGTAAATCTTTTTTGGTGCTTATTACATTATCTTCATCATCACAATTACTGTCACAGTCAAGCAAACTTATATGAGCTGAATTTTCTTCCTCTGTATCCATGTTCGTTATGAAAACTTCGTGACCTTCCCGCCAGGAGTTACAAATTTGATGCAGAAGCTCAAGTCTGGATCGAAAATTGCTTTCAGTAGACAATAGTCCCATGTGAACAATATCATCTGTTACCATCTTCAATAACTTACGCTTTTGCGTCTCTGAGTACTTCTTTTGCGGAATACACTGCGTAATACTGACATTATTGCGATTGAGGTCTGTCCCTTCACGTACTTCGGTTTCTTGATCTAATGAATTCTTTTGGAAGTTATACGATTTTTTCCATCTATCAGAACATAACTCTTTCGCAAACAACGGTAGGTTGAAGAGTTTTCTAGTGGCAAATATATGCCTGCATGGCAGGAACATTGACTTCCAAGTTGAACACTCACATGATAGAGGTGTTACCGTCAATTCCACATGGTTTACCAAGATGACACATGTCTTCGAATTGTTGTCTGATTTTCGGACTGTAATTGCCTTGTGATGCAAAATTTCTCTTTCAACTACAGAAAAAGCGTAAGTTGTCAGTTGGTCCATGTACTGATGTTCTGCACTACCACTTTCATGAACGGTAATCTTTTTTTTTAGAAAATTTTTTGCTACCTTATTCAGCATTTCATGTTCCCGATTAATCAGCCACTTAAAGAAAGAATGAACGAAAGCTACCAGAGTACTATGTTTTTTTACAACCTGTTTGATCTTACTATTGATCGATTCCAGTCGATTATTGGTCAAGTTTTCTAAATTTCCGCTAGTCATACTGTATTTGGTCCATTCATGTTTAATTGGATGCCAATTCTTATTAAAATAATTCAATACAGATTGTGGTACTTCATTGGAAAATTTTTCATAGGTGGTTTCATACGCCGTTTCTGAGGTGCTTTTCGCTAACCTGTCAAGAAATTGCAAGGATTTAGTTCTCTGTTCACTTGTAATATTCATTTTTTCCCTAGATATCTCACGTCCGAACGTTCGGAGTGTGTGAAATAAGCATATGTATATGGGGATGTTTGGAAATATTTCTTTCAATACATCTCTCTCATTGAGATCTTTATCTCCCATCATACATTGCATCTTCAGCCATGTAGTTTGGTGTTCTTCTTTGAAACAATTTAAAAACCACTGAAAAGTAGGGCGATCTTCTTGGGCCAACAAAGCTGTTCCAACTACTTTACCAAGTCCCATCGAGTCTTCGACTAACAGGATCATGACTGTTAAATTTCTTTTCAGTAATTTGTAAGTTCCATCTATAAAAACTATTTCGGGCCACAACTCCATGTCATCTCTCATTTGCTTCGTCGAAAAATACAGTCCCTTGAAAATATTATTTTCGTGCAGTACTGATACAGAAGCACCTGAAACGCCAAGTTTGTATGAATTTAGCAGACTAACAAATTACGAGATACAAATAATGTATAGCTTTTGTGACGTGAGGGTGTAACCCGAGCGGAAGTAAAATTAGTTCACGCCACCAAGAGATAATTATATTTATTTGACTTACTTTCGAATAAGTCGGTATATGGGATCTTGCTTACCTAGTTCTATACAGAACCGTACGTTTTACAAATTATCCTACTTATGAGGCTAAATAGGTAGAATGGGGATTAGGTTAGATGAAGGTAAATTCGAATTAAAGTGATTTGTTAACTGGTAAAAATTAAAGTATATTCTGATACGATTCGATTGGAATATGAGAGCGTATGGTTAACAAAATATAATAAAAGATAATGATTACTTAAACCCTGATGATTACAATTATGATTCGATAGATATTCGTAATACTATAGTCGGATCTTCGTTATACAACTCTCTCTCTCTCTCTATTGTAGTTATATTATAATAATGTAAGCTAACTCATAAGAGAAATAATAGCGCCGTGATACTCTAGGCAAGACTTATTTCGCACACGAATGACTTGCGTGTAAATCAGCCTTATAATCCTTTTTAGCGATTTTCCTAGTAAGAGAGTTTTTGATATGGAAGACTTACACCAAAGACTGTCTTTTGATCACTATGAATATTGGTAAACAATTGGTATTTAAAAGTAAAGACTTAGCGTTGCTGTCTGACTGTCCTGGGGTTGGGTCCCGTCGGATAGAATTGGAGCTGTCGGCTGATAAATAACTCCAGTGGTCTCACCTCGTGGTTAATACGTTCACAACACCAAAACCAAACACTCTGTCTCTGAATAAAGTTTATAACTGAAGCTACTAATTATGAAAATTAGAAATATAGTGTAACTACGATTAAAATGTTAATAGGTGAAAATCAACTATTATTTTATGTTGAGATTATTAATGATTGTAAACAAGTGAACACGATTTTTGCTGTGGAAAAATTATAAATTGTGTCCATGCACTGAAGTTAGCTTTCGCTATTAGAGTTTTTATTTTTACGAGATTTACTAAGTCCTTTAGCGTTGTCACTTAATAAGATTTTCAAACACTAACTCTTGCTCAATTATGAAACCTCGGGACGCGTCCGTGCACTATGCAACTTTTTAGACGAAAGACGAGTTATTCAGTTTGGATGCAGCCACGAGGCCGCCGTTGCATCGCATAGGTGTTACTCCGCGCCGTAATTAGCCTATCAGAGACCTGCGTCTTTACGCGGATGAGTGAAACTCATCGCTCCTGTCCGCTTTACCTAAGACAGCGTTCCGCGGTCCCAATCTCAAGACAGTCTGTCTGTAATAACATTTACCATTTCATGTACTCTGGTTCTTGACAATTCTCATCACACATTCTTCCATACGTTTTAATGAACAGTTTGTCGTTATTGAGAATATCCTTAGTGGGTTGGTTGATCCTATTTGTTCTTAGAAATATTTATTTATTGAGAGGGGAGTCACATCGAACCGACTATGCAGTGCTGGGTCAGCAAAACCCCACTGCTGTATCCACTCTTAGCTTACCTCAGGATATTAAGTTCTTATCACTAGGACTCGACCGGAGTTCGTGACTTTAAAAAGAGAGGGTTTTGAAATCGAAATATTCTGTTTATGCTCCTTTTTCGGATTATATGTCTGCAATCTTCTCACCGTTTTTATCTGTGGGAACTTAGAAAATCTGAAATTTGGAAAAGTGTGGGTCCGTACGTAACACTTTCAATGATGAAAAAAGTAGAATGGTCTTCTTTTAGGTGTGAGTTGGTTTTGATTATTACCGTAAGTATTTTGCAGAGTTTCGACTGCCTTTGAGAGTGTATCGTCATCATTTTCTGTCAAAGTACTTGCGATATTATGAATATCTTTCATACTTAGATGTTTGTCAAACTTGTCTCGAGTGTAATCCTGGATAAATTTTTTATTGCTGCGTAGCTTCAACAAGTTCGTTATTTGTTCTTTCTCGCATGACGTCAGCTTCTTATTCTTCGGTTGTAATTTATAAAAAGCCTGCAAGAGTAAAAACGATTGATGAACTGAATATAACGGTTTCATGCATATTAATTTTACACAAAGCCTACCTCTGTTCCTGGGTGATTATTGTGTTTGTTGTTAATTTCTGTGATCTCTAAATGTTCGCCATCATCACTTGCATGAATTTTGATAAAGGCATTGCAATCAAGTTTTGTAGTCCTAGAAGATAAAATAAATTTTGATTCAATTTATTCAATATTATATGTGTAAGTAAATGCTATGTCAAAGTATTCGTACCAGGTTTTACGTATTCCGGTGGCTTCTGAGGGACGTTGACGTTTTCCATGTATACACTTAAAACAAATTTCGAAATATTCCAATTCTGGCCTACAAGCTCTTCGGACCTGAGAGTTTTTCAAAGATCGGCTGTTAGTTTTCACAAATACTTGCTGTGTTTCTCCTTCATATTTTTGTATGAAATTTTGTAGCTCCTTGTACGATGAAAACTTTCTTCCTCGTAAGAGTTGATCTTCATCTTCTGAGGATATCAAATTTGTCACAATCCGTAAATAAACTCCTCAAAAAAGGACTCAGATGCAAAAACTTTGGCCAGGAAAATTAATTCTTAAACTACATGGCTAAAATAAAGTAAAAAAATTAAGAGGTAGTAGTACTTGGTGGGCTGATGTTTATATTACTATAAGAATTACTTTCATGGAAAAGCCCGACAAGTACCACTACCTCCAAACAAACAGATTATTCGCCTCTGCTTAGCCATACATAACATCTGATTTTGAGACTTGGCAGAAAGAGAACGATTTTTTGTAGCTAGTTTAAAAATTAATGTACTTAGCCGAGTTTCTGCACCTGGGTGCTTTCAAGGGATTTCATTACTTTTTGTACAGTTTTTATCATAATTAAAAGAACTTTAATCGGTTTTAAGTGATCACAGGCTCCCCTACTGTATAAGTTGTGAAAGATGTCGTTCTAACGTAGTTGATTCATATTATCGTTATATAGTATATAGTTTGTATATAGCCATGCAATTGCGATAAGATGAAACCATATTATCTTCTTCCTTATTTACTTCTGCTAGTTGTGAGGGAACAATATATATTTGGAAAACTGTATTCGAAACAAGAATGCAGCAGTTCATCCTAAATTATCAACGTTTCAGGATTTTTCGTAATAAAAATGCGGAAGGCGAAATCTTACGTCTAATGGTAAAAAATTATGAATTGTAAATACCTGAATCATTAGTACATTTTGTTGATTGAGACGAAGCCATAATTCACATAATAAACACCAATGCAACTCAAAAATTTATCGTGTTGCATACAATAACCACACAGTAACGCGCTTGCTAACATGGATGAAAGTGATCGGAGATCGACGACTTTTTCAGCGTCTTCATGAGCGAAAACCGTTTCAATTTATGAAAGATGTTAACATTTTTTTTGTTTATTTCGTGTTGTGTTACAACTGTACAATTATGTAATATGATTGTTAATACAACGGTCTACGTAATATGTTATAATTACGATTGGTTGATTTTTTGGGATATTCAGAGACAAACAGGTTGCGCACAAATCACAATTCGCAAAAAGGGGACTCCCCAGAACCCTCGGCGGATAGGCCGTGGACTGAATACGTATAAAGACGGCCACCCTTGCGGAACTTTGTGCGTCGATTCATTGAGTACGGAATGTCTGCGATTCCTGTTTTATCAATAACATATACATTGCTAAGATAATGCAATGTTAAATTGTTGATAACGAAGGACGCTATTCATATCTCTGTGTCTTCATGCTCTCTCGACAGGCACACATTTTTATTTACGGTTATCCGTCTTTAAGTTGTTCAGTCAATGGATCATCGGAAAAAGGAAATACGGAACGGAACGGTTAAATTCTAGAAAAACGTACCCGCGGGTGCTCGTGCGGTTCAGGTTTTGGAACACATTATAATAGTCGAACGTGTCGGAACAACGTACGTTTTAACGGCACGAGTTCGAACAAGTCGAATAGATTTCTTACACCAAGAAAGTGGCAAATTTCTTATTCTTGGCTTTCAACATAGGTATATGACAGGTAAGTGATTGAATAATATTTATAATGTCTAGGCTAATTAAAGCTAAATATATAATAGTGAAAGTCGCCCTTACAAATAGCATTATACATCTGGATATACATGAATTCCATTGCCGTATCTCATTTGGTAAGGTAAGTAAACTTGATGCACACTTGCCCTCGGTTCAACCACTGATCTATATCTAAAAATATATCTTTGCTGTAAGGGCGAGGGTGTACCTTTACTTTTTATGTCAACTCAGCCGCCCTAGATTTATTGGGTCTCGGAAATGTCCCTTAGCATGCCTAAAGTCAAGTACTATATTAGTACAGAATTTCTGTAAATTCTCATCGCTCTGACATCAGTCGTTTGCCTGGCATTCATGCTGAAAGCTTAATTAACAAAAAAAAACCATATCTCGCGAACGAGTAGGCTGATTTTGATACTAAATGAAAAACTATTTTCATTGGTTTTTTTAGGTGTATTTTTCAAATAAAAAATTGCAGTATCGCGATTTGATCCCGAATTTTTTAAGGTGTCCTAGCTCAAACACTTCTCCGAATTTGTTTGAATTTTTCGGACTAACTTGTTTTTAATTATGAATTTTCTGAAACTTTAAATTTGAACCTTTTTATAAATTCTAAAAATATTCACAAGAATTCTGTTGGTGTAGAACAATCTCCCTACCCCGCTTGTTTTTCGTCCCGTAAGAAATACATGGTTTCTGGGGTTCTGTGGAACTCAGAGTAGTGAGCTAGGATTAATAGTACAAGAAAGTGTAAGCATCTGAAAAAATTACATGTGAAAACACAATCCTTTTTTGTTTACAGAAGATGAGTGGACCAGATTTCAGGTTAGTAAAGGATGCTACATTCTCGTCCTATTCCGAATGGTACGAAAGCATCGAAGGATATCAAAAGAAACAAAATGTGACTATGTCAAGATCCAGCAGCAGGCTGATCAATAGAGCCGAAGTCAACAAGGAACTGATCTACGTTGAGCTTTCATATAAATGCAGTAAGGCCGGGGTTTACAAACCAAAAGGGAAAGGTGTGAGAAACGTAAAGTAAGTAAGCAATATTACTTATAAGGAGTAAAAAATATCAAGAGTTGAATTTAAGATCGTTAAATAAGCAATTACATACGCAAAATGTAATTGGACGATTCCATTATATTTTGTAGAATGTCTTTAATATATGTATAATAGGGTGCTTTTTTTTAAACGACCTTTTTTTTTTTAAACTCCCACTTGAAAATCTTGTCGTAGACGTCGAAAAAGGAATCATGTCCAATTTTTAGCTATTAATTCCAATTCTAAGTACTTGCAGTCTTCTTTTCAAGTTTTCCCGTGCTAAAAGCATGTAAGCATTACGACTTTTTCTTTAGCCGCGCACAAGTCAGCCGCATTTCAATGGATTGTTCTCATTCAAGACTCATTTCACAGAGAATTTAGTGTTTAGCAAAGAAAGTGTGGCCTATTTCCATGTAACCAGGATAAATTCTATTAATTTGTTCAATTTATTACACTAATTTTCAATTGTGCACACATGGAAGACTAAAAAACGAGTTCACAAATACTTTTTCTGTTTCAATTAGTTCGAACAAAACTAACTGCCCGGCATTCATCGAAGTGCGAGTACCAAAAAATAAACAGGTATTGAAAATAACCAATATTTGCCTGACACACAACCATGACAGCCATCTGCTCAACTCAACTCAGGATAAGCTGAAGACTGAGGAACCAACCGAATCTACTGATGGCCCTATTCCGGACACGTCCGGAAACAAGACTCCAGGTCACGCATCATCTTCCAATGAAATTGCTACAATTGATACCTCGATGCCTTACGATGTGACAGATCTCCTTGAAATAACATATGCTTCGGAGGCTTTGGAGTGTATATCCAACCCAGATACCTGTAATAAAGAAAAGGAAGCCTTATCCGATTCAATTAAATCTTTGTCATTGAACGAAAATATTTGGAACGGCGAGAAAGACTCAGAACCACCTGCTACAACGACTTTGAAAGAATCAAACAACAAGAATACTATTGTGATTCCAACAACATCTGTTGAACCTTCAAAATCTGAAGAGGCTCAACCCAAATGTAATGTGTATGATACAAGTTCCGCAATGGCTGTACGAGTCACTGAATTGGATAAAATTGTAATGACAGATATGAACTCGAAGGGGCGTCCGCGAGGACGCGCATTGATGGCCATCGGGCTGCCTATCAAGAAACGGCCCATAAGGTTTTTAGAACAGGAACCAGAAGTCCAGGCGAGGACGATTTTGCATTGGTTTATATCTGACAATGAGCAGTGTCAGATCGAGAACGCTCTAACGGGCGAATACATGATCAGAGATATCGACATACCCTCCGAATATCGAGACCTGCCGGACTCAGTTATGGCAGACGAGGTAGATTTGTCGGTTTTGAAGCAATATATGGAAAATGCTGCTTATGAAAAAATAGTGAAACTAATTCAAAAAAAAAAAGACTTGGGCATTTGGACATGCAAGATTTGTAAAAAAGACTTATCGGATCGCAGCGTCCTGTGCGAATCTTGCCTAGCTTGGCACGATTATAAATGTGTGAATTTGAGACGGGCCCCAAAATCAGAAGAGTGGTACTGTCGCAGTTGCAAGCTTTAATAGTGAGTAAAGAAGTTTTTCAATCCGTTTTCTAGTAAGCCATGCAATATTATTCTTCTTGTTTCTCAGTTGGATTTTATATACCTGAGACTCACAACGCGTATAATCATCATTTCATATTTTATATTTACTCAAGATGATTACTTTAGGAGAAATTTGCTGGTGATCTTCTCGTCTATCCAGGCGAGTGGACATAGGAACGAAAGAGTTGATAATAGGGTGGTCCTTGATGCAGTCATATTCAAATTTCGAAGTACAAAGCTTTTGAACTTTTACATTTAAATAGCATTGAAATCTGAAAATGATCAAATTAAGGACCACCCTAGAGGATATAGCTTGAAAATCTCTCAGTCCTTTCAAAGCCTCAGGTTCTTTCTAAGCAGAATGTGAAAATAGGCCTTCCTGTTCTATTCTTAACATTGTGTTATCGTTTTCAGGTGATCCTATGATGTTTCATTCCCAGTTCAGAGTATTATGTTGAGAAAGTAAAGAGGAGATAACAATCAGCGAATCGATAGCCCAATGCCGAATCGGATGCCACGTTCGAAAGACACAAGTATTTGCAACTTTTTCCGAAGATGGTCAGGACATGAAATAGCAGTCCGTCCAATGGGCAGAGTCGTCTCTGCTCCAATGCAATTTATTATTATGAATGAATGTATCATTAGGGTGGTTCGAGAAAGACCTAAGTTCTCAGATGTTGCTGCTCATTCGTGAATATTTTTGTGATTTTTTAAAAATATTCAATTTTTCTGAGCTTTATAGGACAATATTCACTACTGCCTCATTGAAGTTGAAATTTTCAAGTTTTTGCATTTTTGGCAATTTCAAAGTTCTCAGATCAAAGTGCTCATCCGGCTACTTCTAGATTCTCATTCAATGAGTATTTTGGTTCAAGACGAGAGTCGTACGATAACATTTAGTACTGCCTCGGAGACATTGGAGTTTTTTCAGAATTTAGCGTTTTTTTTTTTTTAGAGATTCGATCGCCAGGTGTTGTTCATGAGACAGTTTTTTCTTCCCATCATAAGGAAGAAATACAAGCATTTTGCAGTCTACGGGACCATTTTTACTACTGCCTCATTTTGCTAATTTCACTTGAAGGTGAGTCGCCCTCAATGAGGCAGTAGTAAAAATGGTCCCGCAGACTGCAAACTGCTTGTATTTCTTCCTTATGATGGGAAGAAAAAACTGTCTCATGAGCAGCACCTGGCGATCGAATCTCTAAAAAAAAAACGCTAAATATTGAAAAAACTCCAATGTCTCCGAGGCAGTATTAAACATTATCGTACGACTCTCGTCTTGAACCAAATGCGCATTGAATGAGAATCTAGAGGTAGCCGGATGAGCACTCTGATCTGGGAACATTGAAATTTCCAAAAATGGTAAAATTTCGACTCAAAAACATTGAACATTTTTTTAAAAATCACAAACAACATATTCACGGATGAGCAGCAACATCTGAGAACTTGGGTCTTTTTTGAACCACCCTAAGGTATCATGGATATGTTAACGGATATGGCAATAAATAAATATCGTACATAAATAATATAATAATTATAATAATAAGACCTTTTTGAACCACCCTAATGTAATAAATATCGTATATAAATAATATAATAATAATATTATCTTTTTTGAACCACCCTGAGGTATCATGGATATGTTAACGGATATGGCAATAAATAAATATCGTATATAAATAATATAATAATTATAATAATAAGACCTTTTTGAACCACCCTAATGTAATAAATATCGTATATAAATAATATAATAATGATAATATCTTTTTTGAACCACCCTGAGGTATCATGGATATGTTAACGGATATGGCAATAAATAAATATCGTATATAAATAATATAATAATTATAATAATAAGATCTTTTTTGAACCACCCTAATGTATCATGGATGTGTTAACGAATATGAAAATAAAAAAAAATATCGTATAACTGTAACAATATTCTACCCAATGCCCAAAAAAGAAAACAGCGCATGAAATTGATTCAAAACCTCGTACGAAAGATATGATATTGTAGATAATACCCGATAAACATGATTAAGTAATGCAAAGATTGAAACTAAAGAAGCTGATGAGAAAAAAAAATTCAAAACCCCGCGACTGTAAAACCCGTGACTCCAAGACCCCCGTGACTCGAAGATCCCGTGACTCTAAGACCGAGCAATTGTAAGACTCCCGTGACTCCAAGACTCCCGTGACTCCAAGACTCCCGTGACTCCAAGACTCCCGTGACTCCAAGACTCCCGTGACTCCAAGACTCCCGTGACTCTAAGACCGAGCAATTGTAAGACTCCCGTGACTCCAAGACCGAGCAATTGTAAGACTCCCGTGACTCCAAGACTCCCGTGACTCCAAGACTCCCGTGACTCCAAGACTCCCGTGACTCCAAGACTCCCGTGACTCCAAGACTCCCGTGACTCGAAGATCCCGTGACTCTAAGACCGAGCAATTGTAAGACTCCCGTGACTCCAAGACTCCCGTGACTCGAAGATCCCGTGACTCCAAGACCGAGCAATTGTAAGACTCCCGTGACTCCAAGACTCCCGTGACTCGAAGATCCCGTGACTCTAAGACCGAGCAATTGTAAGACTCCCGTGACTCCAAGACTCCCGTGACTCTAAGACCGAGCAATTGTAAGACTCCCGTGACTCGAAGAACCCGTGACTCTAATTTCATCCCCTGGGGTTTTCAAATTCAGCGCTCCGGTCACGTTGGAATTTTCCCGTGACTGCAGCGCATGAGTTGCGCTCACGGGAAACGCGTCCGTGACTCTAGCGTGAATGGATGCCGGTCACGGGATCGTGCGAATAGCCACAGCGTTTTATTATACGAGGAAACGGGGTATCAGAATCTGTAGTTAATTATATCTCAGCACTCCGGACACCGATTTAATCGATCTAGGGCTCAAATGAAAGCTTTTCATGCCCACATCCTGGATTAAATTAGTTTTAATTCGTATATGTTGTGAAATTAAAGAAAACGAAGATACTAATTCGCGGTATAGGTTAGGGTAGTTGCCTCTCGGGTATATAGACTCGTTGAGTCTCGCGCTTGAAAAAAAATTTTTTTTAATGTACTTGGCGCGAGACTCTACCGAGTCTCTTGATACAATTCTGTACACCAAATAATAGGTACATGCATATAAATATGTAGTTTTCATCTTTACCGATACAATTTTCAGATGAAAACCAGCATCTTCCGTCGAATAGGAAGCGAAGATTATCCTATTCACCAGCAGTGACACAGATCGATATAGGAGAGACGACTTTCTCACGATAAATAGCAATTCTGGTGACACTGAGCTGTCACATCAGTAATCATGTTGAAATTTTTATAGGGAGAGATTTATTGAAATGTGAATTTTTTATGTGCCTTTAATATATAATCTTTATCGTTCAATCAATAACAGTATACAACACAAGATATTTATATTATATAATTGCTATTATGTACAGGATAGTTTGAAAAGTTATTATCATTTATAATTTTTTATAATCAAAGTCCTCAGACCATCCTGTTGCTTCATAACAAATTCTTAAATAATAATTAATACAACATTTAATATAGACAGTATATTGCTACAAATAATAATAATATATTCAAATATATACAATCCGAATTACACCGGACGTTTATAGTGGAATTATACGTTCCTTATAATTTTGTAATATTTCATATTATAGGAAGAGATATTAGCAGCTGAGATTCTCTCGTTCATAGATACCTATATATGGTCGGGAATGATTATATTATATTTATAAATATTTATTATATTTCATTACGAATACCCGATTTCACGAAAAGGAATATTGAAAACCGTTCACTCCTACACAAGATGGGTTTAAAGGCATTTGAAATATTTTAAGGCCCCACTAAATCGATGGGAAATTTTCTTATTAATATAATATGCCTTTTAAAACCACTTGGCAGGAGCGCGATAATTAAATAAATTTTTTTTCAATCGTGATTTTGCATTCAACAACCTTCGCTAGTTTATCTCGATTTGACGAGAAAGGCGTGGCTGCAATTTTTATATAGTAGTGTCTAATTAACGAGAGTCGAATAATCTACCAATATCTCTTTCGTAATAATTATTAGAGATGTTTGTTGAATATTTTTGAAAATTTTATGGCAAATATAAACTTGACATTAATATTAATCCTCTATATTACACTGTTCATACATTGGTTACAAAATTAATCGTTTCTAGAATGGGTATATATTATAAAGTAAAATGTTTTACTTTTACAATGAGCTTCTCGAGATGCGTAACCGGCACCTTATTGTATAACGATTCTTAAAATTAATCTTTTTATACAAATACATACCTATTTTTACTATTCATACTACTGCAGGCTATACTTACAACAACAACAAAAAAAAAAAAAAAACACTCTACTCTTATTCGAATACGAGATTATCATTTTGACTCTTGAAACTAATCGCAAAATTCCGATCTATCAGATCATATAGAAAAAAAAAATACTTTCACAATCGCGTATCAATCACATTATCAGTATGATTCTAATATCTCGATTCATAATCTTGACAGTTATACCAATCGAGAAAAAAATTTCAGTATAAATATGTAAAAGTGCAAAAAAACAAAAAAAAAAAAAAAAAACTAAAGAATCATCGGCTAAATTGTGATTAATCATCAAAGCGACGTGCAGCAGAATGGATTTTTATGCTAATTATAAATTAGGCGATTTTGTACCTTCCTGATCATACAGATTTACTCACTGTTCGGTAATAAACATTTCTGGATGGTGCCTGATCGTCGTGTATTTGGTTTTTTAAACACACCAGATCGAATATTTATAAGATATTTATGCAGGGCGATGGATCATCTGAGTATTACATTGTCGAATGTTAGATCCCTGCTGTCCCTTTGACTCCCAGATTTTTTGAATGGATTCCAAGGAAGCCTCCTGGCAACGTGGGCTGTCGTTACAGATCCTGCAGGACTTGGTTGCCCCGAAGAAACTCCTGACGAACTGCTAGCAGATACGCTGCCTTTATCGTGATGATTCGATTTCACTGGTTTCTGTGAATATCGTGAGATTTTTTTTTTTTACTTAGTTTTTCAACATATCTAATGACCAAACTATAATAGACACATACCATTTAATAAAAAAGTCTGTAATTATGGGGGGTAATAAACCTACTTTTAGGTAATTTCTATCCATGGGAGTAACAAGTTTCAAACTGATAGAATCTCCGCATTGTTTGATCAGACGTACAACTTGATCGTGGGAAGCCCATTTGACGTCTTTATCACCTATGCTCACGATAAAGTCACCCTCCTTCATTCCACCCAACTAAAAATCAAAAATTCATATCAATATACTTTCCTGATGAATGTTTATTTTTATTCAGATTTATTAGCTGATGCAAAGAAAAGCACGTTTCAAGACACGATAGTCTTTCAACTTTGATATGCATTCATGTCCATTTTAAATATAGTGAAAATTTGATTTTTATACGCTCTATACTCACATCAGCCAATGAATTGTGATCAACCGCAGCAACGATAACAGGGGCATCTCCACGGACGCTAAATCCGAATCCTTCGCCTCCAGGACCTCTTTGAAGTTGTATTAATCTCGGGGCCGTCCAGTGTCTTTTGGCAGAAAAGATGGCAACGGGCCCAAGAGGTCTGAATAGGTCTTCAACTCCATGCTGACCAAAATCTGGGTGTGTCAAACTGAGTTGGAACTTTGTAGATGCTGAAATTTTTTGTTAGGTATAACAGTCTGACAAAATAAGAGATCATATCGTTAAATAAATGTCAATAAATTTTAAATTAATCGACAATCATAAGAGTTGTCTTGCAGGTAAGCATAATATAGTGTCTGCTCTTCCTTTCGCTTTCGTTTAAAACTCGCACAAAAACATGTTAGACAGCTTCTAGAAGTTCACACAAAAGGTCGCTTGTGATGCAAGACACTAACTGGGTTTGGTTGAGTTTGCGCTAAAATCTATCCATAACTCGAATAGGATAAATTACAACCCGCAGGGTCCATGGAGTGTTTCATTCGAATAAGAAAAAATCATGTGACATAATTAACATAATTCTTTTAAATTGAATGTGTTGTAAGTAACATGAACAAGTAGCAACGGTGTTTATTTCACCGTGGGTTTGAGAGGAATTGCATAAGTTCATAAGCAAGATGAGTTGGTAAACGTACACATTGCATAAAACCAGGGTGCGGCAAGTTTTGCGCAACTTTTTATGCGAGAGATAGAAGAAGCATTTCGTCTAACGTTTCTAGAAATAAGATCAAATTTTACTCACCTAAAATGTGGGGAGGATCGAGCAGCTCCCGAAAATCACCCTCGTCACCAACGCGATTGTAATCCTCTATGGTAGCCTCCTGCGCTCTCTTCAAGACCCTTCCCAACGCTTGCTTGCCCTTTAATTCTCGGCACATTCGTTGCAGCCTTTGGCTTTCCTCGTGAAGAATTTGAGCTTCCCTCAAATGCGCCCGTGCTGTAAAATTGGCCGTTTATCAGATTTTTGAATGTCAAAAAACGGCATCTCGCAATATTTGCCACTGAAAATGTCGGATGTTTTTAATTCAGGCCATTGAACTTACCCAATAATTTTCGCTCCTGCTCGTCCTTAGGCACTGTTGCATCAATTTGAGTTTTACCATCACTTTCCTGCATGTGTTCAAGAGTGAGTCTCGTTTCTACTCGCATATCGGCAACAATTTGTTCCAGGAGACCAACAGCACAGTGTTTATGAGCGAGTGCTAAATGATGTTCACGTTTGACCAGAACCAGCGATACCCATGATTCGGGCACGTAGTCACGCACTAGTTCACGGGAAATTAGAGAATGGACATCTGCATATACTGCTGCCACCTGAAAGTAGAATACAAATGTATTGATCTTGAGCTAAAAAGATCAGGGATTGAAGGATTTTAACGGTATACTTAAGGTTCTTTACCTGTGCAGCTTCTTGAGCGAGGTCTAAGGAGATATCAATATCTCTGCTGTCCCTCGATTGCAATTCTAATTTCTCGAACAGACATTCTCTTGCTTGAGCCTATAAGATAAACGAAAAAAATTTATTACACAGATGGTCATTTTCAGCAGAGTTCCCGAAAAAAAAATCTGACATTAGGTCACTAGTGTGTCCCTAATCATTTATTTTTAACGAAAAGTACTTGAAAACTACTGTTTTCTCATTGCAGTAAATACGATACAACTTGTTCAACTGTAGACATTTGATATGAAAAAAGAAGGAAAAGCTACTGAATAAGCCATAGAATACAAATGTATGCAAAATTTCAAATAAAGTCCGCCTTCTGACTAGACAGCGACATTATGACTTGTGTGTATATTTAAATCCGTGTCTTATCCATGGGCGGAGTTTTGAACTAGTCATTGTATTATAATTTGTACGACATCAAATATTGAGAGTGAAAGATTCAGCTTCTCTAAATTATGAAAAAGAAAATCTTACGAGCATAAGCTGCACGAGCATCTCCAGCATCTCTGGTCCCAGATCCATGCTAGGAGCATTGGTAAAGTTTTCATGGATGTACCTAAAGGTACCAGCAGCTCTGAGAAAAGAGTCGACTGCCTGATCGAGTCCTCGAGCTGTTTTTCTGTCCTGTCTGGCACCTAGTTGTGTGTAAAGTGCTCCAGCATTGAAAAGAACAGAAGCTTTCTCGAACGCAACCGTCCGTTGGCAGCTGGGAACTCCTGTCAAGGAGTCAAACCATTCGAAATAGATGCCCAAGCTTCTATCAGGTGGAAAAAATCGTCTTTCGATGAAATAAAGCTGATTGTAGTAGCGGAGAAGCAAAGCTATTCCCGATGTGTCTCGTGTAGGTGTTCTCATGGCCTGGAATTGGTGAAAGACGATTGATGTAATAGCTGCGTGGTGAAGTTTAGTACGTCTTTCTGAAGGTCTTTGGATGGAATCTGTTCTGTGTTATTTATTTTCGTAAATCTTTCCGTTCCACTTAATTCTTATTGATTCTACTATCGCGTGGCTGTTATGACATTTGTTTTGATGTCACCAGTAAAGTATAAAGTAGATGGGGCAATTTGTATGGGTAGTAGAAAACGATAGTATAAATCATGACGAAAACTCGGGTTACAAAATTTGCAAACTGTTCATGTTCATCGACTTGCATGTTGAAGAAGACCTTAATTTAGAATCTCTTTAGCAGGGAGTAATTCCAGATGATATATAACACAGACACGACTGAATACTGATTGTATTTTATGTCGTCAATAATTCAAAGGATTTGCTATAACCTTATCCATTTATATACCTCCTCAAGTATGTGGTCGATGATATAGCTGGTTTTTCTTGTGAAATTATAGAAAAAAAAAAAGAAAAAAAAAGGTATCAAAATATGTATTTATTTCAGATATAAAATCGAAAGTTGTATATGAACCATGATGGACTATTCTGAGCACTTGATAACAACATCGCTTCTGAAATTTTCCACTGCTATTTCGGTGCTACTTTCTTGACACCATTACCTAGTCATTTAATATTGGACGATTCATGACAAACAATGTACTTTAATGCCTACCTGTCTAGTATCCATCAGGTCAGCAATAGCTTCTTCATAATGTCCTCCATCCTCGCTATAGTGCTCCAGAATGAAATCCTGGCAAAAAAAAAAGGAGAGCGATTTCACGCTAGTAAATTTGGCTTTCATCGATTTACAATTATTTATCTATGTATATTAGTCATCGAAACGTCGTTTTCCTTGATAAATATATTTTCAAAAACTAAGATTCACTTTCCACCGGAAAACAGTAAGATAATAATAAATGTCAAGTTCAAAATATTGGGCACGATCCCAAGAATGAGTTGATGAGGACATCCCTGGTTGCTACTCGATACGTTGAATCGATATTTCGTTACCAACGTCAACTGGCCTATTCTGAATACAATCATAGGAAGGCACCACGTGAATTCTCACTCGAAGTATAATTTACTATATTGAGCAAAACTTCTGATTAAAAATAGTGGGCAAATATGGTGCGAATAACGATAGACCTCATACGAAAACGTTGCGAGCATAACGAGGGTGAAATCTCTACGCTGGAGGAAATCACTCTACATCAAGAAGACATTGAGAAAATTGAGCACATAGATAAATGGTGTAGAAACCTGAAGATACTCCTTCTACAGTACAATTTGATATCTAAAATTGAAAATCTTGGTATGTTGAAGAAATTGGAGTATCTTAATCTAGCCTTGAACAACATTGAGGTAATAGAAAATTTCGAAGGATTGGAAAGTCTGAAGAAATTAGATTTGACTGTTAATTTTATTGGAGATTTGCGAGGCGTCAAATCGCTGAGGTAACCTTCGTCAAAATCAACATGACGTAATAATTAACGGAATATCTTCCGCGAAGTTGTTATCCAATCATATTTCTCAGAGGCAACGAACATCTGGAATTATTAATTCTAACGGGGAATCCTTGCACGGATTACGAGGGCTACCGTGAGTACGTGATCGCTACGTTACCACAACTAAAGGAACTGGATATGGCCGAGATTTCAAGGTCTGAGAGGATTTGCGCGTTGCAAAGATACGCCGAGGTACGGGATGACGTCGTCCGCGGATACTGGAACTACGCGAAAATTCGTAAGGAGCAAATTCTACGTCACAAGAGAAGCGAATCGTCCAGAATTACCGAACTCAATGAAGATGGAACGGAGAAGGTAGGTCAAGTGAAAAAATTTTCAGTAAAGAAACAATCAGACAACGCGAATTCCAATTTTTAGATCGATCAAAACGACGAACAACGAAGCGAAAAATTTTGGAAAAGTACGAGCTCGCATACACCTGAGGACCGTATCGCAATCGCTAAAGAGAATAGAAGAAACAAAGAGAATAGAGAGAGAAAAGACGACGCCAAAAAAACCAACAAATATATTCCGAAGTTATTCAACTCGGAAGGACGACCTTATAATGTGAACCAGCCCAAAGTTCCTTTTCGTTTAGATGATGAAAGTGACCGTGAAAGTGTCATTCTAGATGTTTCGGTCTACAAGTGAGCGAAGTCGATTTTTAATGCAAAATTTTCCAGATTACGTGGGATTTTTGTATAAAAAATTAAAATTACATTATCATGGTATCGATATTCGTTTCAGGCATTTGGACACTTGTTTTTTGGACATCGATGTGCAGCCTGGATACGTGAGAGTGACCATAAAAGAAAAAATATTGCAGTTGACTCTACCCTGCGAAGTTTTGACTGAAAAAAGTTCAGTACAAAGATCTCAAATGACAGGGAATTTGGTTGTTTCAATGCCACGTTTAAATCCACTGAAAGTGATTGAAAAACCAGAAGCAAAAAGTAAGAAGGTGACGGATGGGAAGACTATAAAGTCAATGATGGCACAGCCTGTCCCCTCGAGGAGAGAATTCCTAGAGATTGGCCCCGAAAAATATGATTTTGATTATACGAAGATAGTGGCGAACAATGCTAAGAACAAGGAGATAAACAAGTCATTGGAAAGGCGTGAAGCTGCTTGTTCCACTGAAGAGAAAATACCTCCAAACGATTTTGTCGACAATCCTGAAGTGCCCCCATTATTCTGACCTTGTTATTTTACTAAAATCCTCAATTCTAAGAAGACTGTAGACTATATTGACACATGTTCACTGACCAAGAATAAAGTATAAAATTAAGGCTAACTAGGTAATCTGTTCTTTGTCTGTCAACAATTTGTTTAATCCGAAATGTTTTTCTCCTACTTTCCCAAAGCAATGAATTAGTCATTTGATAGTATTAGATTCTGAAAAGAGCTATATAATAATGAATGGAAGAGTAAAATGCACCAGGGTATAAATACTCACTTTAAATGGTTCTCGAAAGTCGATGTCTTTGGTCTCCTTCAGGCCCAACGGTATCATTGGCATTACGGGTTCCTCGCTGTAATAAAATGTACATAAAGTTGGCGATTAATTCTACCATATCGCGAATATCTTAAGAATAATAACAATAAACCGGGAAGTAAAGCGAATGTGTGCTAAGGGGAATATATAGGCGGTTTAACGAATCGTTGGAAATAAAAGGATCTTATCTCTAATATCTCGGCATGTCTAATTGCACGGTATTTCTAACGGTTAGTATATTGAAATCAACAGCAAATAAAATATCGATATCATTCTATAAGGTATAAAAACATAATATGATCAGAACCTGATGATGTTATTTTCAAAATAAAATCACAAATCACAAAGGAGCCTCAAGCCTTAATAAATATTACGGGCCCCAAGCGCGTTCGATAACCTGTGACCGATTTTCAGTCCACATACATACCTATACCTATATATGTATATATTATATTCATGACTTTAACGATTATACCATAGCTGCTGCTGTCAAGGCTGAGTTATATATTATTACGAAATGTTCACGTTTTTTGTTTTTTTTTTTTGTTCTCAAATGAAACGGTAACTCGTCCCGTGAATATTCGTATAATGACAAAAAATTAAACGGAGTACTTTTTATTTCAAGGTATCTTCCACACTGATGGGAGACAAGTTCTCACCATCGCTTTTTCACCACTATAATAATGTACCTAATTTGTGATCTGTGAGTTCGTGTATTAAATATATTAGCTCGAACGAAACTCGCGATGCTTTTATTGCAAGACGAATTACTACAGGAGATACTTCTCACTTCGACTATAAATAGCTAATAAAATAGTCTAATTTGCTATCGCGAATACGCAATAAATTACAATTCCCTGTCTGTTCCCGTTACGTAATGATATAATAATAATAATAATAATTATCAGTCTACTGCTTAATAACAGTGACTTCCTCCGACGATCGAAAAGATACAGTTTTCGAAACGGCTCAATACCTAATGGATTGTGAGAGGATCCCGACCATGGTAACGGTATTGACTAGTAATTAACTAGACAAGCAATTATATCTCCTATTTACTAATACCCCAATCACCTCTCGATAGCCTGCATATTATACGGTCATTTTTCATCTGATCCAATATTATTTTACAGATATAAATATTCTATGCGTTTGTTAATGGGAAGAATCCTAATCAATTAGAAACTGTTATCAATAGGTATTATTGGGTAAAGACGTAACTTATTTATGTGGTATACATGGATTTCGATACTGTTGATTAAATGCCTAATTTATTTAATTTATGGCTGAAATAATATAACGACTGTCTGAAAACTTTTTCTCTTATAGTTGAGCAGTTCTATGGATATAAGTTCTTGTTCTTCAGGTTTTTCGACAGGAATATAATTATCGGCTTTGAACTTTAGTCGAAGGATCCATATCTCTGGATATTATAGTATATAACGAGGCAATGACCGTCGGCGTTTGCACAAGTATTGTAAATAAAGGATCGAGGATCGTGTACGGATTAGAGTCAATCAATCCTCGCGATCTTAAGAAAAATATTCTAATGATGCTATCGAGCATGATTCATGCGGCTAGGTCAGGGAATCTTCTACTCCGAGCTGGTTTCAAGTCATTAATTATAAAATGTCAACGACTCTACCTAGCGCCATACTTTTTATAGCAATTCTTCATCCTGCTATTACCTGTGTGTATATATAGGTATATATATATATTTAATACGAGGCATGCTGGACCTTGTGATGTAAGATTTCAGAATCCCTAAAGACAAGGTCGAAGACTGTGTTTGTCGCATTGGTTGCAACATGAATGTCTGTTTGTTTAAATTATTAATCACGAAGAGCCTGCAGCGTTGAAGATGAACAAACTTCCGTGTTATGTGAATCTCTTCCGTAATTTCAATGTCACTGCACTCGTCGACCTCATTCGAATTCCAACACGTATTTTAACCCAGAGATAAAAACATAAATGACCTGACGAAAAATTTCGAGAACAAAAAAGTTTTAGTATGCTCATTATTCTCTTCTATACTTTCTTCTACGCGCAGTTAGGCCCCGAAGGTTTTTGAACAAGACTATCACCGACATAGTCAGACTTTGCCTAATAAGACCAAGATAAAATTATTATGCACCTATTCTGGCAATTCGTGAGTATGAAAGTCTCACACATCTTCCTGGCCTGTTTCCTCCTGACAGAATGCGGCCATCCATGAAAACCATGCTTCGAACGATATATTTCAATTACACAAAATTATGCAAATTCTGTTTAAATTTGGCTGTTTAGAATCTTTCACAGTGGAGCTATTCACGTCGTTTTGTACAATTAATAGCATTCTACTACACCTTGTGCTGCAACTACAGTTAACCAGACAAAATTAGCCTCGAACAATAAATTATCTTATCTGGTAGAGCGTTTATTTCACTCGGTTGAGGTTCACCGAACTGAAGTATCCTATAGAAACGCTTTAGAACTTATGAAGTTTAATATTCAAGTAATCATATACCCAGCCATGAAACGAGAAGTGCGAATGAAAAACTTCTGCGCGATAACCGTATAAGAGCGCTTGCTGTCAAATTTGTACATTTTTTAACACGTTGTTTCACACTATAAACTTTATCTTTATAGCATGTACATTCAATCAACCAATTCCTTTAATTAAGCTATCAGCTATAACAACCATAATAGTAGTCTTCTAATGGTCTCGAATAACCCAGAACCTGTATATTCCTGTGCATTGAAAGAGCTGAATACTTTCATCAGTTAAAAGCTGTTTCATTTCCCTCAATGGTTGAAAAAATAAAGTTTATTTAAGGACCTTGAGAAGGTAGTTGTCATTTCTAATTCGCCTGATGTTACGTTAACAAAAATTTTGTGCTTCTCTGTGCCACGAATATTTTTCAGCCAGGTGTTTCAGCACGCGGACGTATATATGTGTAATAAATTATCGCCTAGGTTTACGTCGCTCATCCCGTTAGTGAATGAGACGTATATAAGGACACGCACGCATATTATACGCTAGCTGATGCCATAAGATGATTGTCGACGTAGTTCTGGCAGGGGGGTAACAAAAAGTGGTAGAACCGTTGCAAAGCTATGTGCCATCTCCTGCGGATATTGACTGCTCTTTATACACGTGACTGTACGCACTTCGCTTCATTTAAACTTCAGAGAAGCTTCAGGCCCGGATGCTGGTCGCCGTATACTCGACATGTCGACAACTTAATTTATTCATTAACAAAAAATTTGCATCTTGGCGATAAAGAAAGAAAAAAAAAAAAAAAAAAAAAACAAGAATATATAATACTAAGTTTAAGTAGATGTAATTACGAGGAAAGAAGCCGTTTGAATGAAAGTAGGATGTCATTGTGGCTGGTGTACTTTGAATTAGGAAATGCCTTATGCGGCAGGTTCGAAATTGGATTATTTATACTAATCGCATTGTTAGCGTATTAACTATCGTATAACGTAAACGTATTATACGTTGTGTTTTGTGTGTGCGTGAGGAAATATGAGCTTGTAATAGCTAATTAATTCAAGGATCGCTTATCTGTAAATATATATCTTATATATGCGTATACCAATATATAATATGTGTGTACTAACATGTGTTTGTTTTATGTTAATGCGTTACGAGTGTCATTTGTTATCTGAAGACACTTTAGTTGACATGACCACACCAGCTTCTGAGATAAAATATATAGACACCTAGTGGCTTTATTAATACCCATACTATATTATACAGTGGCCAGAATTCCTCGATACATCATTGAGTATTAAACAATAACTAAAGAGACAGAGCTTAATTAGATATGCAAAAAAAAAAAAAAATTGCTGGCGTTATAAGCTTAAGCAAACGTCAAGGCGACGTAGCTACAGGTATATGAATACCTCACTGCCTAGCTCCGCGAGGAACTGGTTGACAATTTTTAATACTCTTTACTAAACTAGTTCCTTCGGGGGAAGTTGCTAATCATAATTATCAGTACCGCGTGCAACTGGTCTCAATTCATTCAACTTTCAGCCTGAGTCCATTACACACGAGTGACAGCTGTCAGCTATACCTGCAGTAGTAAGAGCTGCACAGAATCATTGAGTGCGATTTATTGACCGATTCATTATCCCTTCATGCAGAATACGACGCATACCGAAACCGGCAATGTCGCGTAGTAATATCTTCCCGATTATAATTGGTGAATGGTATATCAAACCACACAAAGTCATCAATGTACATACGAAATACGGTTATCAGAATATGAAAAATACAAGAATCGTTAAACACAAGTTTACTCAGTATCCAGAATTTTCTGCCACAGTTAAAGATCTACTTAGACGCCGTAACACATCGTAGTGTAGGCGGGCAGTGACCCAGGAACCGAAGCATAGCCAACAACGCGCTGCCCGGCTGCTCAACCGGACGGAAGTTGTGGGGTAGTAAAAGTTCTTCTTATAAGAGCCGCTCATTCCCAGATGCGATTTTAACATTACTATAAGCTTCCAATAAGTACCTATTATTGCTTTACCATTATGGTTTTAAGTAGCATTTTAAGCTGCGTTAAGAAATAGTTACTATTCGCGTCCCTAATGCCATAAAGGCATATAACCTATGCTAAAAGCATACGCTGTATGCCTTTATGGCATTAGGGACGCGTATTAAACAGTAGCTGGAATTGCATGGAATCAGTTACTCTGTCTATAAGAGAGCTTCGAAACTTAGTATAACAGTTGTTCGGTAGTCTCTATATACTAACTTGTAATGCAATTCATGCCGTGGTACCTATATCAGTTGAGAATATCTATCGCCCCGTGCACGTATTTTATAGCACGACATCTATTCCGGTATGCACATATTCTAAGAGTGTATATGCATAGCTTTCCGGTGTCGAGAATAGTAAAGTTAGAAGGGAAATAAGAAGTCTTTGAGAATTTATTATGTCAATAACTAAATGATCGAACATCTATATCTTGAAATTTTATTCACCATGCATATACCTATAATGGCAATATGTAAAAAGGTCCGTGAGTGTGACATCAAACGCTGATTGCGGACACGCAACGGATATCGAGTATCATTCGCGTGTTTCGTGGAATGTCTATATTATGAATTCGGAATTCTAATTAGCAAATACACTTGATCAATCGAAGCTGCCGGATGCGGAACACTATGTGGCTTGTCCTTGTCCTTATCGGAAAGTCTCATGGGAATACTATGAACTGGATGTACAAACTGCGGTATATGTTCACGTTACACATAACTAAATACGAATGCGGCGAAATTATCCACAGGTGTAAGACGGCCTGTGATGGTGACCGACTCGCAAAGGTGCAGGAGGGTACAGAATTAAACGTATTTCGGAGGTATTCCGGTACTCACCTGTCGGCATTTTGATAAAGTTCCACCGAGCTGTTCAATTCAGCCAGCTGTTCCTTGAGCAGCTGCAGATTCGAGTTTACGAAGCTCAACTCCAGAGCAACGGTCTCCTTCAATTTTCTGTTTGTGGTAGCCCTAAAATTTGACGAAAAACAAGATGGGTTACAAATAAGGTATAGCATACCTACATATATGTGTTATAAGTACACAGAAATGCTCGTGCGCACGAGTTTCGCCCTCAATCATGACGGCGAGTTGATAATTGATATCGAAGATAGTTAAAGTTAAAAGGCGTGTATTTATCCCTGTACAGTTATCTCAATTTCCGGTTTCGATTCCTAACCGGTTGTTTGTTTTCTGTACCTCTTTATATATTATATCGGACAACGAGGTAGGTATACCGGTGCTTAAGATATATCGAACAAAGACGCGTTTAATCTCGTAGTAGATGACGAACTTTTTAATGAGCTAGAATTTCACTAGGTGAAATCGTGGAAGGTCAATTTAATTCCCATGAACTCTGTACTCCCATGCGGCAAACAAAGTTTCTTCCTAACATAATTACTCACAAAACGTGACGACTTGACTACGCGATATATAGTATATACAAAGATAATAAACAAAATAAATATAATAAATCCACGTAAGGGTGGGTAATTTGTTACCAGAGACTTCGCCCGGGCATTAGCCCAAGGTGTGCATGCGCCAGCAATTTATCTAATGTCTCTCCCTCGGGCAACCGACCTTGATATACAAGAAGAGTCACTGAACTGGTTGCCTGCCTGATAGGACCTTCGTCGTTGCCATTGGCTTTATTGCCTTCGTGAACGAAATACATAGCCACAAAAGCTTATTGGGGTGTTAAGTCAAGGTAAAGGGGGTTGCAATAAGGAACGGCCTCTGTCTCTCCCGGAAGTCCCTTTTCGTGGAACGATTCTCTCGAAATAGTCGTGTTATTTGAATGTAATCATAAATACAAAGGTGCAAGGATTCGCCGTCACTAATTGTGCGCAGAAAAAAATGTAAAGTATCGCGTTCTAATGACGCCTATATAACGCGTGGGCATCGTGTTTGTTCCTTTTTGCGAGCTGTAGAGGATATTGCAATAGTTTTTTTTTTGCACTAGGTTGCGAAGTAGGTCGACGCCCGATGGAATAACGAGATAAGGCAAAGCTGTTTGAGCCATAAAACCGCCTTCGGAGTCAGGAAGCTTAGCTCGACTAATCGCGCGAGCCTAGTTGAGTTTTCATAGAATCTTCAGTTCCTTGAATTTGATAAATTACTATATTTTGTTTCTGACGCAGTGAGCGGAGGCTCTAATGACTCTGGGACGAAACACTCGAAGGCTTGTTTAAAGGTCACAACTAGTAGAGTATATTGATGGTGAAAGGTCACACGCGGACACCAATCGACTGGGAATTGAACTTACTTGAAAAGATTCTCCGCGCCTGCCCGTAGCCGGAGTTCTTTGTTGATTTCCTGGTTGAGCTTGCTCCTTCTATTCTGTAACTTCCCTCTGCAGGTCGCCACTCTTGGGTCAGAGCCCTAGAACATAGCAAAGGAAAAAAAATGAATAATCAGTCACCATAGCTAAGTCCAAATAAAACAAAAGTCTATCTATTGTGAACTATAGTATTTTTGATTTATGATCGATCACAAGAATCGACTTATTCCTGGCTGCTGAAGTCTGAATGTACTGGAAAGAAAAATAGAGCGAAAGTCCTGTTTCGTTGAAAAATGGAGAAACTTTCAATCTTCAATACTAGATTCCGACAATACTTTCAGAGAAATTTTGCGATTTTGCAAACCCTGAAAATGGACGGGGTACGTCTGCTGCACAGATAGAAAGTGGTCTCCATTGGGCATTGGAAAGTCGCATCGATGTCCACTGCAGGCCAGGTCGGCAAGAGCCCATATCTGTTAGCGATTTATGGTCAAACTGGTCTCATGAAAGACGTTAAAAATCTGAACGCTGTCTGGCCACGTTCATTTTTATCCAGGATACAAGCCAACCACTTAGGGCTTCCTATCTAAGCGGTTTGCTTTTCTAGAGGAGGAGAAGAAAAAAAAAAAAAAAAAAAGTAGGTAACCAGTTTCCCGAAAGGCTTAAATCTTATATTTCCAACCGTCTCGCGTAACATGAGATAGTGCCGGATTCCCCAACTTTAACAAGACTCAATTCAAGTGAAGATTCTCACAACTTGAATAATGGTTCCGGACTAAATTCTTTGCTGACTCTGTAATTATGTTTATTTATTCAATTACACAGCTGCGCTTTGTTCTTCGAATCAATTTAAAGTTCTACGTCGAGTCTAAATTTGGCGAGATCGACTTGGCATGTTTCTCAAACGAGTGACTGATTGGAAACCCCCAAGATTTATGCGCGAACTCGCTCCGCGTTTGCTCAAGGGGTTTCAATATGCCAGAGCGAGTAGTCGCTTGTGCAAGTGATTCCAACGAGGACGTTTCTCTTGTACGTACGTTGAAAGCCGCGTTTCAACCAAAACCGGATCCAACTTATAGTAGGTACTACACCTACTCGATATGCCTACGCATTATTTCGTAAAATCGTTTCGTTTTACGATGAAACTAAACAAACATCTCGCGATACAATGACCACAGCATTTACCATTTTTTTTATTTTTTATTTTTTTATTTTTTTATAACATAAAAGTCTACTTCAATTATCTATACGAAGTCATGTTAACGATGATAATTAAAACGTTTATTCATTCAAAATTATTACGAATATATAAATATACCGAAAATTCTATCGTTCAGTTGTTCTTTGTCAAAATTATAATTAGCGTATGGTAGAGAAACAGGTAGCAGCATCTGTGTGTAAATATATGAAATATTGCTGATCTGATGCCATTCGAATGCAGCAAGCACCAGCGAGACGTTGCTTATGCGGGAGACATCAATAGAAGGTATAGGTATACGTATATAGCCGGGCATCGCCTGTGCAGGAGAGTTCGATAGGGACATTGCTAATGCAGGAGACTTCGACGTGCGCATGTCTACGAGGATATACTTCGCATATGCATATACTGCAATGATCGTCTGCACGCACCGTGTAATTCAGCCCGGAGGGCTACACGTATTCGTGGACTTTCAAGATATATTCTGAAGTCTGAACCCGTACTAGGTAGAAGTTTTGTACATACATGCATACATGCCAGTCAACTATCACGTGTATTAACATTGTCTGTAAGAGAGAGAGAGAGAGAGAGAGTGGACGTATTATACCCATGCCATATATTTCAAAGTGTCTTGTTGCGGTCGATTGAAGAACAGATGGTAACAATCGAAGTCATATTTGGCTCGAGTCACCTTGACGTTGATACGCGTTACTTAAAAAGATATTTAAATGAAATTTTTTACGTCACGTTTCAATCAATGTTTAATATTTAGCTTAGTTTATTTTTGATCATTTGATATTTATATGTTTTTTTTTTTCGGTTAATGTCAGATCGCTTGTAAATTTAATCACGAATACCCGTATGCTGTTGAGTTAATATGTAGTTTGAATATTTCATTTCCACAAAGCGATTTGATTGTCTAGGAATATCATACCATCAGCTGAATTAGATCTAGTATTTTTTTTTTTTTTTTTTTTTTTCAGCGTAGAATATCTTGCTGAGCAATTCTAACTGAGATTATTTAATATGGTCGATACGTTATAGAATAGCCAAACCACTTCTTTTCGTTCTAACAACATCGTAAATCTCCTAATTTTAGACTTTATTGGTTTTGTAAAAGCGGAAATCGAAATCAGTGTTTCACATCGAATGACTATGTTGATTTGAAATTACATGATTATATCTTTTTCCTGGAATCCCAAACGATACAAGGTGAAAGTAAAGAGTAAAGGTATCCGTGTAGTCGGATTAAACTGCCCAGCCATTTACCAATCCGTAGACTAATGAAGTTGCAAATTGTAGCGGTGCTTGTCGGTTTGTAAACCATTTCAAGTTAATTAGTCGATTTTCTTGCTGCACGTATAGAAATTTAACGGAATCTTAACGAGCGATTAGGTAATTCGTACACTGGGTCCTTTTATTACTTATTATAACAACAGAAAAGTTTAACAAGATTTCCGTCAGAACAAGACCAAAAAATCACGTTTTCTGTCGACACATTACACCAGCACCAACGAATCGCCGAATACGAAGACTTGATTGCCAGATGTCTGATCTGTAATTTCCTTTTCTTTTTCTCTGATTCCTTATTGTTACTTCTTTGTTAAAGCGCCCGCGGGGAGTCCATTCGAGTGAAATTGGGGCTTGCCAGAATACAGACTATAATAATTTCTGGCATAGGTATACACGAAACTACGAAATGGAAGTGAATAGGATCTTAATTAATTTAAGTTATCTTTTTAATAGTATCTAATATGTAGGAGTCGACAAGATTTGCACGGGACTAAATAAGGCGTGAATCCCATCGGGGGGGCGCCTCCAGAATATTAATTCTCGTGGCACGCGACTACAAGAAAGCTGATGCTTTTACCAAACAGACTGCGAGATGTCTATCTGTTGATTTGTTCCCCCGGTTGTCCGTCGTTTACGTAATAGACTGAGATTAAGAAAAAAAAAAAAAAAACTTGGTGATTTTTTTTTTTTTTTTTTTTTTTCTTCTTCTTCTTCTCTGGTCTACCGAAGCTGGGAGAGCTGCGGGTGATTGGCGTTTAATTTTACATAAATGTTAGGAAAAAAAAAAAAAAAAAAATTCCACTCTGACAAATTGGACTTTAAAAATCGAATGCTATGATAATGTGAGAAGTCAACTATGAGAGATTAATCGAGCGGTAAACTTCGCTTCTAATCCATGAATTTGATTAGTGAAAGTTTATTCCTAGCTGTAGCTAAACTGTTTCTCGTAAATTACATCAAGTTTTAGTGTTTCGAGCCTCGAGCAAAAACTTTGCTATTAAGAAGATCATTTCATCTAATAGACCAATCTGATGAGAAAAAAAAAAAAAAAGATTCACGCTTGATTAAAAATATTCATTAACCTATTCGAAATATATATATACTATATCTATAGCGGTTTTGAAAAATAATCTCAAGAATCTTGATTATTACGACCAGAGATATATTCGATATTGAAATCCAGTTTCCGTGAACGTATATTATATTCAAATCAAATCTACGCTTAGCGAAAATGAAAGTCTTAAGGTGCAACCTTGCATTAATTGTTTCTATTCAAGCGTAAAGCATAGAGGCTTGGTACACGCTTTAAGAATCGTTATAATACAGAATGCAACGCGAATTAGAAATTTTTCAGGTATCAATATACCTGCCCGTATTTGAATTATACAGCCAGTTTTACAGTCAACATTAATCACCGGACATTCCAGTCTGGGATTAAAACGTAAATTTTCTATACTCACCGCAATGCAATTCGCTAAAAAGTTATTATCGAGGCCTGAGTATCCTGCGATAATAATCAGTGTCATGCGTATGTACACAAGCGTAACTTAACTCGATCTAACACTCCTATCAAGATTCATATACATTTTTTCGATCTCTTCCGGTCTACCTGCGGTAAAGTAGTCAAGTACCTATATGCGCGATGGTCACCGCAAGTGGTTAACAATCAAGCGAGATGAGTTATCAGAAAAGACATGCGTACGTAACGATCAGATTTACTCTTAGGTACTCTATATGTACACATGATACACATTATATATAGAACTGGTATAGATATACACCGTGTGTACACCGTACACGATATACGTATATATACATAAGTGAAGGGAAAATGCTCAGCGTTGCCCGCTGGCGTTAAAAATATATATATTATACGAATACAAAATAGAAGTAGAAAAACTATTATAGGAAAAGATTGGCCTGATCGAATTCTCAGTAACTTCAATCACCACCATGACTGGTTATCGATCATTTATTTATTCTCTTTTCTTGTCACGGTTTAGTACCACGGGTGTGAAACAGGGGTCAAAAGTTATAACAGAGCATATATATTTAGGTACCTAGTATGTACGTTAAATACCGCCTCGTGCCGTCACTAATTGTAATCTCTATTCTTGAGTTGGTAACGCAATCAGTCATTCCTGATCGTTGAAACACGAGATATCGACGCCCGATACGAATAACAGCACATTTCAGATTCCGGGTGAAAAGGAGCACGTTTCAAATTCCGGGTGAAGAAAAGCACATTTCAGATTGAGAATGAAAAAGAGCACATCTCAGGTTGACTCGAATACTAGCACGTTTCAGATTCACTCGAAAACTAGCACAGTTTAGGTCGAAGCGAATATTACTTATTAGCAAGTGTCAGGTAGGTTCATTATAAAATTGAATTAATGATAAAATTGAATCGAATTTTTGTGCATAATTGTAAATTTCCAATGTTAACACTTGCTAAGTGATATATCACTTAATAAGTGATATTCGCTTCGACCTGAATTGTGCTAGTTTTCGAGTGAATCTGAAACGTGCTAGTATTCGAGTCAACCTGAGATGTGCTCTTTTTCATTCTCAATCTGAAATGTGCTCTTTTTCACCCGGAATTTGAAACGTGCTCTTATTCACCCGGAATCTGAAATGTGCTGTTATTCGTATCGGGCGTCGATATATACATGAACATGGGTAGATGGGATATATATATATATATCTAGACGTACTGCAACCTTCGATTCGCAACGTCTGTTTAAAGGCAAATCTATGTATATAACAACTTGTGCGTAGTGACTCGGTGTTTTTAAACCCGCATTGGCATTGGCGGCACCCAGGTGCTCAATCGAATCCATATAACTATATGGTACGAATAAGTGTGACCTCAGCGTTAAAGATTCATGCGTATATTAGATTGGTTTAGAAACATATATATTAAACCCGGGTTGATATTTATCTAAAGATAATAGTACAGGTGGGCGATATAAAATTAACATTAAAATTGCAAATATCAACTAATTCAAGGCCGAAATGTATCCTTGAATTTTTTTATTTTTATTTTTTATTTTTTCTATCTTACCCCGAAGCGCCTTCGGGTGCACATGTCCAACATATCGGTCTGGTTCTGTTCATGTGTGTTTTTCTGATTTATATTCTGTTGCTTGTTGATATCCTTTTCACCTGTTTTCGATATCTGCGTCGTCGTCACCACAGTCACGTGGTTCTTTGGCAACGGAGAATGATGGACCCACTTCAACATGGCCGATTATGACCACATTATTAAGTTCATTTGCAGTACGCGATAAAATATCTGCAGTGTTGCCTGCTTCCTGCGGTATCACCACACAAGAAGGGTAGCAACGAATTTCACGTTTCCACACTGTCTTGTTAACGTCGACTGTTTATTATTCACTTGGTATAATTATTACTTGATGTAGACTCAGCCGAACCCTTGCTCAGATACTGGTAAAAGATTGCAAATGTTTTAATTATAATTTGCTATCCGAACGCACGCGATCGCAATAACACAACGCACTGAGAAAAAGGTCTTGTCGAAACAACCAAAATTTGGTTATTATACGGTCAAAGAAATTTTTTCGTTCAGTCAACCAAAATTTTGTTGTGCTAACAAGAAATTTAGTAGTATCAGCAAAAATTTTGGTTAGCCCAACAAAATTTTGGTTGACCCAACAAAATTTTGGTTGACTGAACAAAAAAATTTCTTTGACCGTATAATAACCAAATTTTGGTTGTGTCAACAAGATCTTTTTCTGAGTGCATGCTTTATGACTAATCCACATAGTAGCGATTGGAAAAAGTTTGGTTTGGCTTGATTGTGGCAGTTTAGTAAATGCGGAAACCCCAGCTGTGTAAATGGAATTTGATTTCTCATTGCTTTAAGCTTATAATAAATAATGAACGAATATTTATACTCAAGCAATATAGAACGAGTCATGAATCATTCGCAAAAGTTCCACCAATTTGATAACGATATATCGTCTACGAAGTGGCCACTATACTACGCTCACCTTTAACGTCACATGAGTCATGGAAAGCTAGAGACGCATGTATGTACATGTACCTAGTTACCAACTACATACACGTATACCATAACCATGCCAACATAAACACCCAGCAGCGATAAGCGATTAATAGGCAAATTTCCTGACGATAGATTACACCGGTTTTCAAATTTTTATAGCAATATTTTTCGACGTTGATATAAGTACATAAGCTCCACGTCTCATGTCCCCCAACTTTAATGCGAGAGAATAAATTGAACTCATTTTATTGCCAAAGGCGATTCTACTACGGTGGCTCGCGGAGATATACTTCGACGTTTAACCCAATAATTCATCCCTTTCGAGTACCAAGATTGAAAACCTGTCGTCTCGAACGAAGAAATATTATACTGCTACTTATAAAATACTACCACTTTACTCATTACCGGAAGAATATCTACTCGCCCGTAAACATGCGCACCTGTCGCTATTATACCTATATAGAAGAATGAAAAATTAGTCCCTCGAGAATTATTTCGAGTTACTGAAATTGAAACTGCAGTCTTGACTCCTGTGTCAATCATTAATCCAATAAATCAACTTCTATTTATTAAGGTTTATTTTTCAAACATACGTTTATATCTCAACGGCCTCAACCCAGATATGAATATCTGATATATACATGCATATAGTGTCGCTGCACCCTGCGGTTGGAATCGTTATTACAACACGGTTATCTTGTACTGATGTCATTTTTATACTGAATAATGGTTTTACGCAGAACCTTTATCAGCTAGAATAATGAAATACGACCTATCGGCTTATTTTTTATCTTTTGATCAAAATTATTATAAATTTACAGAAATTTTGATAGTCAAGATTACATAGAAGCTGACATAAAAATAAGCTCGTGTTATAATCTGAGGAACATACATATACGTGTCCTGGAACTACGTAGTGACCTGCAGCAGCTTGTAATACAGCTTATCGTGCGTACGGTGTAAAAAACGGAAGTCGGCCGCACGGATGGCGGAAATAGCGCGCGAAACAGAGCGAGCCTGCGAACCGGTCCAGCGGTCGGCGGCATACGGGAATAGTATTATAACGATAATTAATTAAAAGCTGTTATTAATTCTGGATTGCAAAAATTTATAATAGAAAAATGAAAATTTGCAAGAACATTTAAATTGCCACATCAGAATTTGTTATTCACAACATATACATGGATACCTACATTATGTTTTAATTTCCGACGACATTTGGTTCTTTAACTATATAATTATTATGGTCAGACTTCTGCAGATGTGTGCCTTGGGCTATGAACTCGTGAGGGTTTTTCACCTAATTGGTATGTAAAAGAGCTTATGAAGTCCACTGTGAGTATCGGTTACACCTGACGTTGACAAGCCGCGGGTTTAAAAACAGGATCACAGTAATATGACAAGCCAACTTCTGCGCAGGAGACTGTCGCGAGTATCGATATGAGTACTTAGAGTTATTATATAAATTAGCAAGTGGGTTGACAGCCGGTGAATGAAAACGTTTTTTCATGCGTAAAGTTATTTCTTCACAATCCAAAACAGGCATAAGGTATCACTATAAACTATACTATAATATATCCTGGATCTTTGTTTTTCCTGCGTGAATCACGCGCGGCACGTGATGCTGATATACGTGGGATACAAAGCAAAAATGAGATATAAACAACAGATTATCCTTATAGTTCGATTATAGAATATGCGTATATTTAAAACCGCACGCATCTCGTGTCAATCACGCAATTATTTAATTATCAAAGGTCGCGGTTAAATGACGCAACATAGAATCGCATGACTTGTGAGTAATCAAAATTTCAATTAATTCCTTGAAATCTTGTGACGTGAAATTTTATTTGCATCTTTAGGGAGAGTTTCGTCGATTGTTTGATTACATTACAGTTGAATGTTACTCAAAACAAGAAGAAGAAGAAGAAAATAATGTGTGAAACGAATTGTTTGAAGATGAAAAGATATGGTGGAATATTATATTCCCAAGGACATACATATAAGACTGGAGGACATTTTGGTGCATTGCCACATAACGAGAAGCATTGTTTAAAACGGTGTGTCATCCTTTCCACATACGCTTCCTGACTTTTAAACCACAACGATTGGTCACTCCCAACGCGTCAGTCTCAAGACCGCAGCTTCATTTTAATCCTCGACAACCATCGCCAACGCATTTCAATGAAAATCCACCCACTGACTATAGATTCTACCAAAAAAAAAAAAAAAAAAATAGTCTGCCTGCAGGAGTGTTGAGAAAATTTTTTATAGTTCTACATTTACGGAAGGAGAATAACTATATATACCGATCGTGATAAAATGTTGACGATCTCTATCTTCGACATAAGTAGCAATCGCAGTAATTGGGTGCGCGACAAAACTGACCAAAGTAATGGCTATCTGAAAAGTCAAACAGTAATTCGTGCGTAACGCGATCAAGACCACGAGCTCAGTTAAGTTCAGTTCAGTTCTTATTTAAAGGAATGAAAAATGAAATGAGATGTACAGTTGTTCACAGCTGCGGTTTCCACTGGTTTGTATATATATTACCCAGAGCGCTAGCTATACTCTACACAACTACCTATAAATGTAACAATATTGTGAGTATCTAGTTCTGCAGCCGATACCTGCTGTGATAAAATTGCCTTCTATATGAGAGCCTTTGAGATCAGAACTTGCGAGATAGAAAAGAAATCAATTGAACGCGTACAATGATCTTTTTTATTATATGACGTCAGTCTTTTTCTATTCTGAATTTGAATGAACCGTTAGACGTAATGAATATAGTATATGTATATATATGTATATACACAGAAAGAAAGATTAACTTGATTCAAGACAATTTTGCGGTCCAAAAATGAAGACCGAAATTTTCTCGGATCAAATCAAAATTTTTCTCGAACCAAGAAAATTGTCCCAATTTTCTTGGTTCGAGAAAATTTTTGATTTGATCCGAGAAAATTTCGGTCTTCATTTTTGGATCGCAAAATTGTCTTGAATCAAGTTAACCTTTCTTTCTGTGTACGGTTGAAGTGGTCGAGGAATAAGGAAAAAAATCATTGCAGCGTATCGTTAAGACATGAACTACACTTTTGAGGCGAATAAATGTTAGATATGTATATATAAAACTTACGTCGAACATTGATATAAATACATTATAGAAACTGTTACATAACGGCTGTCCAGTGTAAACTATTCATCAGGGTATATACATACTGCTCAACCATGAAGAATATAACAGCATTATGATCGCAATGGACATACTGTTAGCTGGTACACCTGACACATAGCCTCGAGCAAGGATGTCTCTGTCTTCTTAAGATTTCACAAATTCTAACTGTCCACTAAGCTCGGCTCATTGACGCGAGGACTTTGATACATGGCATTCATCAATATCAAGATATAAACGCGTAATTCCATACATTATATCGCGGTGTAAGAAGGTAGCCAAAGAAATTTACTCCTATGAGAAGCCAATTTGGGCTTCCACTTGACTCGGAGAGTGAAATAGATGAACAAAATCATGATGAAAAGTCGTATTCCAAGTATAACGGGCATGAGATTTGATAGGAATATAATCTAAGATGCATTAGGGGTACTGTAATGTTATCGAGTAGTTGTTAGGCAATGAGCAATTATTCAGTATACTAGAAGATAGGCGCGTGTTTGTAAGCATTTGTAAACGTTTTAGTGGATGGCCTCCGTATAGCCACGCTTTCTAGCCACAGGAAACCAAACCTCCGTTTTTGTGCATTCGGACAGGATTGTATACAGGGCAACAATACCCTGTTTATACAATTATTCTATTCAGGCGAACACGATCTGAATCTATACCCCGTTATAGAAATACCATAGGAAGCTGTAACAATGGGTCCAGGGAATCTCGCGTTACAATGGACCAGCCTGATACAACTATTGCGTATTCTGGTACACCTAGATAGGGCTTTAAAACGCGCGTAAAATAATCACAATCTGTCAAATAGAAATCGTTGCTATAATATAGGTGATATATAAATATGATATTCAAATATCTATGCGTAAGAGTTATACGTGCATATATGCCGTGAAAGTATTTTTTTTTTTTTTCTTCTTCTTCTTCTATATATGGTAATATGATTTTATAATCGGTCATTGGCGCCGCTATATCCCAACGTAACAGTTTCTACTCGATCGTTGGTATATAGTAGTTGTAATAGACATGTATTTTTATTACGAACAATTTCATCATGTAATAGTTTCGAATCACTTCCGTGACACTATGACAATGATCGCATTACTTTCTAATATATTAAAAGCGATGATCAGTTGAAATGGGGCTAATTTTTTTATAGCTCCTATCTCACGATCTTTTAGATTATTTCAATTGATTCGTATGTAAAAAGACGATGGGCTTCTTGTAGTTACTTGTGCAGGAAAATAACATATTCAACTATGCAATAACAGTGTGCAATAATTTCCTTTGCTCAAAAAAATGTCGTATCATTACGACCTGAATTCAATCGCTTAGTCACCTGGATACCAACGATTTCGCAGAGCTAACTGTATAGACTTAAAGTTCAGGAAACGGCGCGTTCGCTCAAGTGACAGTTCTACAATTTCCGGTCACTATATAAGAAAGTAAGAATCTTATCCGGTAGATGGGTGAAGAATATTTAAGAATTCAGTAATCGATTATAAACTGAATTAGCGTTAAAAGTAGAAGTGATATTCCTGTCAAGCCAAACCAAATTTCTTTCTGCATATCGCGTGACTGAATTTGAGTGGGACGATTACATCGTTGATTGGAATCTTTCGATGGATTAAAATTCAACCAAAAGTTCATTTGGCTCAGATGGACGGGATAAAATTTGACGATAAGAAACGTTTCCTCAACACGTGACTTACGATTAAATATGTTAATAAAATTCTTGAATTTTAATTACAACATTTACAGATTTATTAATCGGTCTATATGTCTTCCGATTGACTTTTATCGAAGACAATTAGTTACTTTCACATTATATTAAAAAAAAAAAAAAAAAAAAAAAAACATTCGAATCATTCGACAATTAATTAAATCGACGTCACCACTGTAATTACACTTACGATTATAGCACTGTTTAAAATTATCGATAAACTGTACGCGAAATTAAAAAAAAAACCGGCTAATTAATCTATAAAACGGCGTAACTCCTTCGACTGATTGAAAGTCATTGAAATATGCATATAATTACCGGTATAATTAAAAATTGCCAAGTTAAGACAATACTAATTTAATTTCAATTAGGTAATTTATAATCACCGATTAACTATAACTAAATGAAATTAAATGATAATTTGGCGAAAGTGAAGTTTTATTATTAGACAAGTCGCAGTTGTCAGTGGCACATGGCTATTGAGGGTAAAAGCGTGGGGCTACTACTCCGTGATCGCGATCCTTACTACTCTGTATACTCGTGTCCCGCGGTGGACCACAGATGCGACTGGCAAGTCCGTGGCATGGCCACCGGGCTGGGCGCCTTCCAGTGAGAGGGACGCCTCCTCGACAGAGGAGGGACGCCTGGACAACGGACAACGGACATCGGCGACCGCGACCGCGACGGTGGTGACTCAAGGAACAGAATAAGACACGATCAACCAGTAGCGAAACGAATGTCGGGAGTAAACTGCAGAACAAGCACTTCAGATAAGGGCTTTTCATGTTCGATCTTCAACTCCAGTTTGTATTTGAGCCAATTATCCCTGAGAGGGTATATGGTTAGCAAACATCTCTTCAAACTTGATAGTGTATAGAATATAATTCACGCATACACAGAAAAAAAGGTTAACTTGAGCCAAGAAAATTATTCTTCATTCAAGATAATTTTGCAGTCCAAAAATGAAGACCGAAATTTTCTCGGATCAAATCAAAATTTTTCTCGAACCAAGAAAATTTGGAAAATTTTGAAAAGGACCCCGCATATTTCTTATGGGAACTGGCTTTCCGATGGATTTGGCTGAAATTTTCAGGTTTCGTAGTTCATGCGATGCTGATCAAAAGTTACCATTGCCACAACTTCCAAAAGTGAACCGTTCGACCTTGGTAAGCGGTTGAAGTTTAAATTCCATTTCGTGTAGTATCAGTTCCAATCCAAAAGTGCAGGTATTTTGCAGGCAGGAATTTCCGTTCGGTGTACTTTCCAACTTTTAACCCGGATCTGACTATCAAATAGCTCAAGTACGAAGTGATAAGTCGAAAAACCTATACATAAAAAATCACCTAACGGTAAAAGCGAGGGGCTATTCATTCACAGATCAGGAGAAACGCGAGTACAAATGGTCCCGATTTTAAACCTCAACCGCTTACCAAGGTCGAATGGTTCACTTTTGGAAGTTGTGGCACTGGTAACTTTTGATCAGCATTGCATGAACTACGAAACCTGACAAATTCAGCCAAATCCATCGGAAAGGCAGTTCCCATAATAAATGTGCGGGGGTCCTTTGGAAAATTTCTCTTGGTTCGAGAAAAATGTTGATTTGATCCGAGAAAATTTCGTTCTTCATTTTTGGACCGCAAAATTATCTTGAATCAAGTCAACCTTTCATTCTGTGTGATACTAAGAGATTTAGCGTAAATATCTTATCGTCATCAGATTCGTCTGAGATAATATATAAGAGGCTGATTATATTTCGTGTCTAATTTAGGGATGCCGAAAGAGCTAGAAGTCAACATGTGTTCACATTAGGCATAGGTATGATCATTATATGTAGGTTGATTGATTCGATCTTTTTAACGATATAGTTCGTTAGTATTCGTTGTCGACTTTTAACGAGATCATAAACAGCATTAGTGTCGAATAGACTTAGTCACGGTCCGACTGTCCAGTCCATCTTTACTTATACGTTGGACAAGCCGCGGACTTGATTTCGATTTTACGTAATCAAGGAGGAGTATAAGCGAGAGTCGCGTAATATGAAAATATCTTGCAGAAGAAGATAAAGATTGTTTTTTCCACTATGGTCTTCAAATATTTTCGAAGACCATTCCGATGAATGAAAACAAGGGAGATACATCAAATATTTGTACTACCTTATCTATAGAGAGAAAAACACACAGACTGTATAGGAAAACTTGTTGAATTTTCTGGAATCATAAATATATTTGATACACCGATGATGGGGTGCAGGTCGTTATAGAAAATGAAATTTTTCAAAACATCAATCGATCATTAGCTCGGCCGGATATTGAACTAAATAATCGAATCGCCGTGCCCAAAACTATTTTACATCCGCGCCCACGTAATCGCGTCAAAATTTAAACGGTTTGTAACTGCGTTGGCGTTATATACGGCGTTCCCGTCCGTCCTCCAAGTGGTAATAGTAATTTGTATCATATTATAAGATTAACCGATCAAACGATTAGCGATAGGAATTCTCTCAGCCCACTTAGACTTTGGACAGCTTTGTCTTCCTCGGACGATTTTTTTAATTTTTTTATTTCTTTTTTTACACGGTTTCTTTCATCTCTATATATAGTATATACTTTGCATAATCACGCAACGATGTCGTGCTTAACTTTTCTAATGATGATGATAATAATAAATTTAAAAAAATAATACAAGTACACTTTTTCATCGAGGCTTTAATTATAAAACTTGACCAATTTTCGACAGTGAAAAACTATTCCTCCCGCGGCTTCAACGTTTAAATTATGAGCTTTTGTTTTTTTTTTTTTTTGTTTTTTTTTTTTTTTTTTTCTATGAGTACATGTGTAATGTATCGTGCGTGTGCATTTAACATTAGGTGTATAGTATAGTATAGTATAGTAATAGTAGATGAGTGTTTATTAGGTAACAAAGCAATCGGGCGCGTTATGTAAACTATCATGTAGCTCGTATAGCTGTCAGAGAAACGTCGAACAAATCGACTTATCATCGCTCAAAAGTTAACGGTTACCTCGACTCATTAAATCCACTAGTTAGCATATTAAACGACTTCTGACTTAGGAGTAAGGGACGAAGAAGGAACGAGTAATTAACTTCACGTCTCACCTAGGGAATAATTTTTAATCCAATTAGGACAGATTTGATTTATCGATCTGTACATTCGGGCATGATATTGAGATACCTGTAAACAAGTACGTACTACGTAACCTTTACCTGAAATAGATTTGGAAAACTCTTCGAATAAAATTAAACGAACAATATTTAAAAAAAAAAAAAGATATAATTTTCGTTTCGTATGATTTTACAAAAGGAAAACTATCTATACAATCATATTTCGCGGTTTTATTATCCGCTCATTAGCATGATACTATAATGACGTTTTAGTGCGTAGCTATGGTATCATAAATTGTAATTACATCAACTTGAAGAGTCTTGATAAACATTTAAAACATGAACTGATTGAAATTACCCCAATGATTATTATTAAAAGGACGTTGAAATTTAGTCAGAAACCATTATTTCCATACTTGTAAAATAAATTTCAAACTTCGAGAGTGGTCGTTCCGAATAAATCACCGTTTGACCAGCCTTGTCAATATTAATTTACCTTTATACACCTTTTTTTTCTTCGGATATTGAATATCTACCTACTCCATAAACTATGCAGAAATAGACTATAGCGTGGGTATCAATTCTTCTCATTGATAAAAATTAGCTATATATACACAGAAAGAAAGGGTAACTTGATTCAAGAAAATTTTGCGGTCCAAAAATGGAGACCGAAATTTTCTCGGATCAAATCAAAAATTTTCTCGAACCAAGAAAATTGGCACAATTTTCTTGGCTCGAGAAAATTTTTGATTTGATCCGAGAAAATTTCGGTCTCCATTTTTGGACCGCAAAATTTTCTTGAATCAAGTTACCCTTTCTTTCTGTGTACTATAGCTTCATGCGTACACGCATTTCGTACATTTTACGCTTGGTTAATTAACGAATGTTCATACTGCATGTTACTTCACCACATTTGAGAGAAAATACACTCCGATTCGCTAATAACTAACGTGGGGGGGGGGGGGGGGGGGGGGGGTCAAAAGAATGCGAGGTAACGATCTGGAATTCGAATTCATCGAAACGTGACGCATGGTAATTCTCTTATGATTATTAATTAGCCTCGTTAAATTTACGTGCGGGAGGTCAAATTTCGCAAAAAAAAAAAAAAAAAAAAATGATAAGTGGCGCGCGAAAATATGCGTACAGTATATATTGGAAAGGGGATATTATATTATGTAGGTACCTATAATCTGTTAATTAATCTAACATGTAAATGGAGTAGACGCGATAGTAGGTATACCCGTCATGTGTGACCCAGGTATTTCTATTTTTAACCATCAATAACCGGAAGGTAACGGATGAAGGTGTGAGAAGAAGAAGAAGAAAATAAAAAAGTCAAGAATATTGTGTCTCACTCTGCCAATTAAATACCAGATAGCATAACCGATGTAGGTATACATATACAGCGTGGGTATGTTTTATTTGTATCAGCTGAGGTACGGTGGTGTATGATTAATCGAAACCTTAACGCGACTATACTCGTACTACTACTACTACTACTACTACTACGGTCTCCGGAAGTAAGTGAATAAATATATAGAAATAAATAAAGGTAAATTAGTACTACTGTAGTAAAATATAACACAGGATTTAACCCGTATACTCAATCGGAAACAACATCGTTTTTGACGTTACACACGGTTTGAAATGTCTCTAAGACTAATTCACACAATTTGCAATTCAAATGATCAAAGAGTCGGGAAAAAATAAACTATACGCATCTCATACTATCGCGTGTCGATATAATACGCGTGTATAGGTATATTTTAATTCACATATATATATATATATATGCATATATATTCACATAGTACAGCTATATCTCTCAGTTATTTATGCATATAGGCGTATCCAGTCGTATATACAGCAAAGTTAAAAAAGCACCGAGGCATCAGGCATGGTCAAGATACTTCGTCGTAGTAGGTCACAGCATGGTGTAGTCGAGGGCGAAGAGGCTGCAGCGCGAGTCAGAGTCTATCGTAGGTAAGGATCACCACCTCGTCTCTTCTAGTCTCTTTACTTGACTTGATTCTTGAACTCGTTATTTTTTTTTTATTTTATTCTTCATCTTCTTCTTCTTCTTTTTTTTTTTTTTCTTTTTTTTACTTTTTTCTTTTTTTGTTCCCTTAGTTGACGAGACCGGTAACAGGATACTGTACATTAACAGTTGCTTTTTGAAGCAACCGTTGACTCGTGGAAAAATGTCGTAATTAATCCCTTCTGGGTTTATATAGGCGGCCATCTCTTTTATCTATAATGTACGATAATTGTAATACCGTATACTAAACTGCAACCGCGTGTTGTTAATTCACTATTACAAATATCTCAGCTGTGACGATCGGTTATCTATACTAATCGCAAGCTTTGAGGTAAAAACAACCCGTTATTTATATATACCGAGCCAGTACAAAATTACGATAAGAAACTGGTAGTATGAAATTACTTGTAATAAGAGGCTATTAATAATACAGAGTTCAAGAGCCTCGAGGTATTTAATTTAAAAAAAAAAAAATTAATTTGTCTTACTTTCTCAATTTTTTTTTTTTTTTTTTTTTTCAAATCCCTTTCTCCCTACCTTTTTTTCTTCATAATATGATGAAGTCAAAGAATGTCAAGGTTGTGATAAATCCCCGATAATGCAATAAAATGGAAAAAAAAAAGTTTGCTGAATTAATCTGACGAGTCCGGAAGCCTCGAAAGAGCTGTTCAAGATCAAAGCATTTTCTGACAGGACGTATACGTTTACTGTTTATAACAACTTTGAAAGCTTTCGCATAGGTATTTCGTCCGCGTATGGTCGGACCTGCAGTGGTCCAGCTGACCGAGGCGAGGCCAAGATGCTGGCTGCACGTTAAAGAGGGGATCGGGATGTTATACCTGCACGGGCTAAGAACTAATCGTGGAAGGGGGCCAAAGCGGTAACGGGAATCCCTACCACCTCATCGCGTGTCCGGTCGACGCTGCACAGTTTCGTCGAAGCATGTAGCTCATGCGGAGAACTAGAGAGGACGTAGGGTGCAGTTGTTTAGGAATTTAGATCGATCCTGTGACCAATTAACTAATCAGCAAGAAACTCGAATCTAGATCATTAGGAAATTGAAATTGAGAAAAGAAAAAAAAAAAAAAAAAAAACGAAGAAGGAAGAGTTGCGTGGCTATAAAAGTATAAAAATGAATCTTGGCTCGCATCTTGTGTCATTTGATTTGGCATACTTATTTATGGAACTAGTAGGTTTGAATAATCAAACGCTTATATATGACGAAAAGAATTTTAAATTAAAATCAATTGATATAAATTTTATGATAAGTATGCCGATAATGTATATCGCTTGACGTTTATAATTCATGAGATGAAAATACGAGTTGATAAAATTCCTTACCTATATAATACTACTAACCGGATTCTTGTTTGATCGATAATTAATTTTCTAAATAAAGGAGAGCATTCCGCTCCGTGCTAAGTTTGACAAACAATGGTAATTTAATATAATCCCGCAATACTACAGAGTGAATTGTGATTCAATTACATATATATAACAATTAAAAATACTATATCCAATTATAACCGCGTTATATACGGGTGAAGATAATTACTGCAAATTGCACCAGTTTATTAAATATTTATGAGTATATAAGAAATGAGAAGAAAAACTTGATGCATATTGTAGATGCGCGTGTACCTACCTACTATCTTGAAATAAAACCATCACGCAACTATACCTGACAAAAGTCCCGTCTTAATCACCCCGGGGCAATTATTAAGTTTCTTATTTTTCATTTAACGATGTTTCAGTTAGTCCAACTGAATGTGCGGGCACACAAAACGACTGATTTTCTGTTCTTATAACTGTAAATATACATCTCAAACACCGAACCTGTCGTCTAGACGTTGAAAAATATATGGATATGAAAATAAGCATGCAATCAGATATTCAAAACACATAGGTTTTGAATTATTATTTATTTTTATATTTTCGCTGCAAGACGACCCTAAGTCAATCTGATCAATTAGACAAAGATTTATCTTAATTGCTTAAGAAGAAGAATTTTTCCTTTGAAAAATACTGCTATAACATCTGTTAACTGTATAATATAACTCTTACTATCCTATTAATAAGTAAAAAATAAAAAATAAAAAATAAAAAATAAAAATAAAAATTAATGGATTATCTTGAGTAGGAATTAATTTGAAAGGGCACGTTAGTGTGCGACGAAGCATATACTATAACGTCTATCGATTTTCTCTCGAACCACTGAGCAAGGTGTGCCGTAATTCTTTCCACTTCTAAAACCGTTACCAATTAATCTAATTTTATTTCACGGTAAAAAAAAAAGTAAAGAACTTGATTGCGCATATCGAGCATATTATATCTAAAAAACATTTGGAAAATATATATTCAAAAATCTGATTCGAGTTTATTTATTCTATTACCATACTAATTACTACCAGAAAGTCATTACACATCCTACCGAAGCTAGCGCGGAGGTTGCAACTAATTAAGATTGGAAAGCAGTGCAAGGTTACACCGTCCTTGAAGCAACTCAACGTAAGATACGACATATCAGTCGTCCTCAACGCTTGGCTGCTTAAGCATGTCACAAAAAAAAAAAAAAAAAGAAGAAGAGAGTTGGTACTTGGACAAAATAAAATGAGTCAAGTTCGCCCTTTAGCCAATGATCATTTTCTCCCTACGCCCCACATAAATCTTTACCTTTAATTGGCACCTGTGAATTGATATACACGCGTGCCTCACGTCAAAGATTTTTCCTCTGTTGAAAATCGCTTGATTTTGTTATCGGATTTTGTCATTTTTTTTTTTTTTTTTTTTTTTCTTGAAGTAGGTATATGATCATCATTTCTTTTTTCTTTTTTTCTTTTTCGTTTTCTTTTTCTTTCTTCGCTGTATATGCAGCACCCCGCCTCAGGCGCTGGGCAGTCGACTTGAGCGGAATGCGGCCACGGCGGAGAAGACGCGAAGAGATCGAGGCCTCATCTGCAGGGAAGACTACTACTCGACGGGCTACTATCGACATCGGCACTAGGTCATCGTTCGATGTGTACCTACTCTGACTGTTTCCGTATAACGTTGCTTACGCCTTGGCAAACTCTGCGAATATGGGCTTGGTCTCAAGAAACCGTTTTTTTATTGGTAAAAACAATGAAATCGTGTAGATATACTATACGAAGGATACCGACGCTAATTAGAATCCTGTTTATGGTAAAAATTCTATTATATTCTCAGTTCAATATCATAAGTATATGTATAGAAGATTAAATTATAGAGATTGGATTATGTATCTACGCGGAACGGATCACGGTGGGAAAGTATATAATATTGGTATGTGAGTGCACACAAACTCTCCAAAGATTCATCACATTCGAATTGCTTCAGGGCCGAAGAGAAAACGGGTGACACGTGATATCGCATGAAGGCACAATTTATTTCCTGTACTTAGATGAATACCATACATGTATAGAATACATATACATGCGCTACTATGTACCTGTGTATGCTATCTGTGAGTATTTTTTAATCATATGGTAAAGTCTGTCAGGTGCGAATCTGTTGAAACGTTATCCGCATTTGGAATTAGAGAAAAGCGGGTTATTGCAAGAATCACAAGAATTGTAATGAGGCAATGAGCATCCTCTCTCATTATTTGACAGCATGGTGCTTTCGAAAGTGAAGATGATAAATTCTTGGAATAATTTTTCATGCAAAGATGATAAAATTGTTGAAATTTTTTTCAAGTGTAAAGCAAATTTACATACATTTTCAGAATTATATGCAAAGTTAAGAATTCTGAGAGGCTGTGGATTGATCAAGTCAGTTAATTATTTATAACGAGGATAAAATTACGGGTATAAGAGTATTAAATTCATATTTCGACCTCCGGGGGATCATCCTCTTGCATTTATATGGTTTACGCGAAGCATCATTTTAGGGCTCATTCAGGCTGAAGTGGTGGTAGCTAGAGATTACACTAACAAATTGCACCTTAGAGATGAAATATGCGCATCTTACTCACGACGTGCAAGTCCTGCACAGTCTACGTTGGCGTTGTTTGACGGAGCCGACGAGACGAGACGCGCGACGATGGTCATTGACGTGGATCGTGTACTCGGTAATGATTATACCTATACCTTTTGAGAAATCGCTAACGTTTCGCACGTTCCAAGACTACAATCTGTGCAAAATCGTGAATTCTGAAGATATTGAGCGTTGAAATCGAAAGTTGTGCGTGTTTAGAAATTCTTCGAATAATTATGCAACGGTTGTTATTTTCTAACGGACTAAAATTCGATGTTATAACTCACGAAAGCCAATACTATAAATGCTGATCACATTTCGTAGTGAAAGAAAATAAAAATTCAAATTTCCTGATCGAACAAAATCCTATCGAAGTTATAAACCCCGATGAAAGTAATGTTGAAAAATCGTTTCTACTGACGACTTTAAGGAACTTAATTACATACGAAGATCATAAGATATGCGCGAACGAAGTAGGTAGGTATGTACCTGCTCTCAAAGTCTGATCCCAGTGCAGGATCGACTTCTAATGAGTATCGCGACGAAGCAGAAGCAGAAGCAGAAGCAGAATCAGAATAAGAAAAATAAAAGTAAAAAAGAAAAACAATCAGATAGCAACCATCTTGGCATTCTCGTGGGTAGCTGCAATCTTCTGTACTATAGTAGGAGAGTAATCTGTTCAACGGACTTCCTCAATTATTATGACGGAATTTTCTCTTCGTCAATTTGCGACCGTCGATTTCCGATTTCACCTCCTGCTATACAGAAGAGACGGGGTCTTCGCGACGAGCGAGAGTCAACGTCCGAACAGCTTCGTACTCTCCCTCATTCCATGCAATTTTCAACGTCTATTTCCTTTTTTTTTTTTTTTTTTTTTTGTCTTACATACTACTATATGTAGGTATACATAAATATGGAGAAAAGATGTTCCAGATTTTTTTCATCGTTACTTTTATGTGATTCTGTTCTCGTCAGGCCATCGTTACTCGATTGACATAATTCTATATGTATAAAGATGCAAATATTACTTGTTAAAGAGGCAGCTGTATGACTATGTGAAAATCTATGCCACTGCAGGTAGGATGATGAATATTGTACCAGGGTTTATAAATGCGCTATATAGTCACACCAAGTTTGTAATTAAGGCTGATGTGAGTTGCGCAGCACTGCGTTTCATTGCATCGTATTTCATGCAACTTTAACTTCCTGCAATAGCCAACGGAAGTGTAATCATAATAATTAAGGTTATAAGAACGTGAACGATATAATATATAATATCTTAGTTACATATATATATATATGTATATTATTAGATGAAAATTTATTCACTTTAACGAATGTAGTAGTTCTATTAGTTTTGACAGAAATGTTTACCCGATGATATATTATCTTGTTATGAAATTTTCAACCGATTCCTCAATGACATTTCTCGTTTCACTCCATAATCCTATATAGACGCTGTAATCATTGAAGATTCATCTATATGATCAATGCCACACGAGAAATCGCGTCATTTCAAAAATTATTAATTTAGTTTCCATTTTCTAATATAGCCACACATGTTTGACTTGGGATAATTCGAGCTTTTTAGGTACTAACACAATTCTTTGCGCATTTCGAATCGAATATAATGTCTGTAATTACGGTATCATACATTTTTCACGAACAGTTAGGTTTTAGTGTTCTTTGTAAGTTGGTAGAGGTAATATTATGTGCAAAAATCACGCTAGGAAGGATACAATAATTAGGAATTATAAGAAGAAGAAAAAAAAAAAAAAAAAGAAACAGCTACACCAACGTGATTAAAAGAGATCTTTTAAATTCAGTTAATAACGGACATCATATACCTATACCTATGAGAGTACGTTGGCCTGGTGGTAACGTAATGCATACCATACGAACCGTTGATAATTAATTCAGATTGTTAACAAAACTCAACGCTGCCTAGATACCTTCTTAGCTCCAATAATTCACGTATGTTACATACATACTTACGTATATAGTTATATTAATAATTACGTACCTACGTTGTGTATACGTGCAACGCGATTTTCCAATGTTGTATCATTAAGGCTCGAAGCAATTCTAATCCCAGGGCGTTATTATTTGATATTTACGTTAACTAATAATCGTAATCCTCACCTCGTTATTTTCTTTATGCACATAATTATCACGCGGGAAATCTCTGCACAAGGGCTTATAATATGCGCCAATTAAGAAAACTTCTGGGTTTTTTTTTTTTTTATATATAAATATAGAAGCTGCGCTGGCACGAACCGCCGATAAACATATCCAATTCAATAATTTTTTCAAAGTTTGAACAATTCGATTTTTATTCATGTATAGTACCTATTCATCGCTTTCTGATGATCGTGGCAATGAAAATATCAAAATTTTGTGATATCGGATAAGTGCCTATAGCGATAAAAATTGCGCAAAAAATGCGTAGATTCCACACGGCTATATGTTATACATGTGTGCGGTTATTGTTAGAGAAGTTTTTTTTGGTTGCAAAATAATAAGTACGTAATAACGTTAACATAGTCATCAAAATTATGTAAGAAAGCATGTATTGAGAAACCTCGGGCCGAATAACCGCTGATATATATATTAAATCGAAACTAGTTTACTTTTAGGCAAACTGAATGTAATTTATATTTACCGTAAATTACCTACGTCTTAGTTCCCGTCAACAAGAGTTGCAGTAAATTCATCCGATATGAAAAAAAAAAAAAAAAAAAAAAAATCAAGAAAAAAAAGGACTGGCTGTCTTCGAAAAAGTGTTCGATAAAAAAGACTTCTCAGGACATTTAACTCATGTCAGAGATACAGATCTAGATTGGTTTGATTAATATAATCGAAGTGATATTTTTTACTAAAGTAATACCATAGGCCGTGAGTATAATTCGTCACACCAGACTTGACGACGTTTCGGACTCCTGAATAATTACACACTCGACGTTCATCGGCTTAAAATCTATGTTAAGGTGACAGTTTTCAACGCTCAGCGTCCGAGAAATTTGCATAAACATAAGATTCATGACAATTGAGTATGATCATTTTTGCGTCGAAAAATTTCGATAGAAGAGAATCTTCTCACGTATCGTCTTCGCACGTAAGGACAGAGTTAATTTATGAAAAAAATTAAGGCAAAGGACATAGCAGGTACTACGTAGCGGAAATTATCCTTGAAGTCCCTCACTGGCGCGTGTCTGATCACCATATTTTTGGATTTTAAATAACGTGACAAGACGTTGAAACGATTGTATTTTAATTCTGCAGTCACCTCGCGTTTCCTCTTGGAGCAAACGAAGCTAAATTTCATTTCAGTATAGTGTGGAAAACAATGAATGAATGATAATTATGTGAATTTTTACTAATATCAAAAAAAAAAAAAAAAAAGACACAGTAAAGAATGAAACCATTAATAATTACCTGCAACTTTATCTCCGGAAGAATCAACATGGCGATTTGAAAATTTGATTGATCGTTAAATACGATTGTATATTCATCCGTCCGTTGACGTCCCAGGAAATGACCTAAACACGCCTGTTTGACACGTCTATGACGTCACTCACGCACCCTCATAAGCACCGGAAACACGTGACGCGCCAAGATTACAAAGCGATGATTGTCACCGAGCATAAGCCGATCATTTCTACTTCTGATAGAATTTCTAAGTTCTTTCTTTGGTTTTTGTAAACTCTCCGCGTTTATATTTATACACCAATTATGTGTTCCTTTTCAGGAAATGGTATATAAGGAATGAGTGAATTTTTTTTCTCTGTTTCGAAGATTTGAAATATTTCTCACGTTTAAGGGAGAAAATATCGATCTCGGTCGAGCGACGCGATAATTTAGTTCAGAGATAAAAAGTATTGGCTCGTTCGATCGTAACTTTCGAATTTAAAAAGTTCGAAACGCTTCAGGCTTCGCGCTCGAGGTGCGAGATCACAATCGTGTCACTTTTTTCACTCACTAAGTAATCCAAATTTGAAGAATCTGATTTGAAAAACCTTCTTCCCTGCACTCGCTGCTCTGCAGGACTTGTAATTTATATAAATTACGCCAATCGAATGGCGAAGTACGACCGGTAGCTTCAGTTACACCTGTGGTCTGAGTCCTATAAGAGTTCACCGGTGGCAGCCGGGCACACGGCCGGGCGAAAGAAGAGGAAAGAGGCTCTTCCTCTCAAGTGGGGATAGCCAGAACCAACGACCGTGTATATATATATGTATACATATAAAATCTTCTAAGTGTGTAAGATAAACTACATAGGTATATCCATACACCCATACCATCAATCGGAGTACATGGACTGTACTTTACGCATACTAGTTTAGATAAAACTACTATACACAAAGTATAAACTATAGATTTTCTAACAACCTTTCACCAGTCTACGGCAAAACTTTGCTGTACCTAGTAGTACTGAGCGATGTAGGTGTCATTATTCTCTCGTTTCTTTCTTTTTTATTCCTATCATTCCTCCCCTACTTCTCCATTCTACTATATTCATAATTATTGAATATTTTCGGGAATTGGTACATCAGATCACGAAAAAGGTGAAAATTTATATCTATGAATGGTATATTCTCTTCTTGGTTCGTGTGATTAAATTACGATAAGCTCAATTGACTCGCGCATGTAATTCGTGAACAGTTTATAATGCGTTAATGGATATCGTTAAATAATGAACTCGCACCGGGCAGCGCAAGAGCCGGAATTATTCTGCTACACGCGTTTTGGTTGTATCTAATTGATTTAGAATAATTGGCAATTACAAATACGTGTCGGTCCACACATGTTTGTACAATTTAAAGAGATTTGACACGCGAGCGTGGAAGATATTATATGTTGCGTAAGAGTCGTAAATCATTAGCAAATTTGTCTGCGAAGAATATTTGAAGAAAAGATTTTTCAAGACTACCTATACTATACGAAGAATCGTCTCGATTGTCTTGGAGAGCAGGAAATGACATACGGGGATAAAATCGCGGACACTGTACGCAGAGAGCAATGACGTATATATATTGCTTGACGGTGAATCATGATAAAAATAAAATAAAATAAAATAAAATAAAATGGAATATTTTTCTAGACAGAGAGAGAGAGAGAGAGTGAATAAACGCAAGGAGTCAAACCACACTCACTCAAAGCTGGAGGAACTGTTCACTTACAAAGATACGAAGAGAAGTGGGTGCACACCTCATACCTAGGGAGGAAGTGCCTTGAACCTGGCAAGAAGCCAAGCATTAAAACCACGCGGTCTCAGATAATGATAAACATTTCCGCTTTTATAACCACACTGTGTGCTGTAAGGTATATAAGTATATCTGTACACATTCAAAGGTTTTTTTTTTTTTTTTTTTTTTTTCTTTTAAATCGCTGTGTTACAACCTCCTCTAAGCAGAGAGACGCGATCAGCTACCTACACTGCACTTACGCGGCTAATGGGCCGAGCAGAGATCGATACGATATGAACCAGATATTCCTGTATGGGATGTAGGTACAGCGAGATCGAAGAATAAAAAGAAATATATTCGCACTTGAGAAATGATAACAGTGTAATCGCTAATTGATCAATCAAGAAAGTAATGAGTGTTGAAAATCGACATCGATATATATATATTCGATTCCAAGTTATAGTACGGTTCATAATTATTTATATATATTATATATCGGACGCAGAGTAAGTTTGACGGATGTCTTAAACCACAGGTTATTATTTTTTGACGTTATCAATCGTTATAAAAAAACAACCTTTTTTTACAACCATGTTCCGCATTGCTTCTCCTGATAACTATTACTGTATACAAGAATAATACCCGGTATATACTTACTGTACATTCATATATTATACGAGAGCGAAGATATAGTATAGATGCGAGACTCTGACGCCGCGAGATCGGAAATCGCGATTGGTAGATATATTTATTGCGATAAGTATATGGATTTTTTTTTTTTTTTTTTTTTTTTTAATATTCTTTTATCACCAGCTGTCATAATCGGTTTATCGGACAATCGTTTATCGCATGCATAAAAATAATTCGTCTCGTATAATATGTATAATCCATTCCTCGAGATATTGATTCGAAAAATATTTTGACGTACCTATAGTAACTTGTATATTCAGATACGTTTGTCATTCGAGATGTTTTTTTTTTTTTTCTTCTCAGCCAGAGAGAAAAATGATCAGAAATTTTTCCCAGTGTTCCTACGCCAGTTTTATTTTATTACCCCTTTGAAGATAACGCAACGTCTTTTTATCAACGTACTTGACAAACAAAAGCCGTGAAACAAGTGCCTACATATGTACTATAGTATAATTTCGTAAGAATTTAATTTACTTCTCCTTATAGCAGACCGACTCTCACGCATTTCTGTTCGTTGACGAAATATCGCCTTATACCTTATACACACGCTACAAATTTATCATATGCGTTTCCGTTCGACATGGTCGTTGCACAAGGGTCGAATATAAGAACCCGTAGATCTAATCGAAAGGTAATGTTATGCCACCCCGAAACTAAAAAGGGAATACCGTATTAATCGTTCGCTATATATAGTTCTCGTTATAAAACCAACCATTTCAACGTCAAAGTTCTTTCGATATATAGGCAAGTCACAAGAAATGAACGATCGATTAGACCTCATCCGAACATCAGGAAAATAATAACCCCAGGTACTCTTCTGATGCATCGTATCAGGTAGCACAAGTACGATACCATAACTACAGTGCAGATTCAGAGGTTTCTGTTTTTAATTACTGCGCACCTTCTTGCATCTACTGCACTAACAAGGCAAAGTCAGAAGCCCCTGAATATACCGCACCTAATTTTTCAAGGCGTCTGCATATAGGGAAGTAAAGAGTTATCGTGATTCGAGCATATGGGGTGTGTGTGAGTCATTATGATTCACTTTCGGTATATAAGTTCAATAGCGCGAGAGGCGGTGCTAGAAGATAATAACCTCACCTCAGCGTTAATTCATCATAATTTTTCAAGCGATTGATCAAATTGTCTGAAGCATTGACTGCGGATATACTGTTCCCGTCAATCTCAACACTTGAGCTCCGTAGTATGAATGAATGAAAGGAATCTCGCTTATCAATGAATGATCAGACAATGTAAAAAAAAAATAAGACTGCAAATAAACAATGACGAAGGTGTAAGCAAAAAAAAATTGATCATTACACGCCGATCATATCCTACAGACCAAAAGTTCTCCCAATCCTTTAATTTCCGAACACCCCATCGAACAGGCACCGTCCGTCCGGTATTATGAACGTCATCCGATCTGAACCGGAAATCAAGCGTTTCCTTTAACGTTGTTATCGATATGGGTGCATCGTGAATTTAAAATGGCGTTTAACATGCTGCGCAGGGAGCTAGTCATGCAGATGCAATTTAATGGAGACTTCCCAATCGATTTCCGTTGGCTATAGTAGTATACTGTACATTCTCTACTAACTGGAACCATCAATATCTGATAATTGGCAGCTATTTCGATCCAACTTTCCATCAAGTTTTTCTCTAGTTGAACTAGAAAACTGCAAGAGCATATTATGTGCGTATGAATCATCTTGAATGAATAGAGCAAAGAAGACGATTCACAAATCATCCTAACATGAATAGATATTTTGTGTCATGATGTGCAATGGCTCGATTAGCAGCACCACAAGAACCAAGGTATATGTTATTGGAAAAGGTAATATAGGTAGTTACAGACAAACGTAGTAGGTACGCTGAGCACATAATAGAATATCTCCGGTTGTGAAGATAGCACATGAAACCACACAAAGGAAAATACATGGACACCGAGCATGTCGTATTACACAAAGGTGACCACCACCTTATACGTGTGGGTTATAGGGTAGCATACTAAAGATACCCATATGTGTAGCTACGATCTGGCTCCAAAAAGCTAGAGATAAAAATGTTCACTGCAGTTTACTAGCCGCAAAGTTCATTGGACTGAGAGTTGAGACCCAACTGCAGCACAAATTATCACCCAAAGATGTTGAACAAAAGAGTATTTGGTTCTCCATTTTTGGGATTACCAAAATTTTTCAATGCTAGAAATACAAAGGGCGGATTTTCAATGTCAAGTTCGTAGAATGGTAACCCAAGCATGACAACCGGAAGTTCCTTGTCTGGGTTCCACCTGTCAGAATGACGTCACGTCCCCTTGAACCGCCTATGGTTTGGTGCAAACGGCAGGTCGTTTCTTCGACCTCCTTCGACACGATCCTTCGATCATAATTCATAATGCACGCCCACGCCAGGTATTCCATAGGTAATCGGCACCAGCTGACCGTCATGTTAGCAGGTGACCGCTAACCGGCAAGGACTGTCAATCGCTTGTGAATGTTTCAACAGCTAGTAGAAATAGGGGGAATATCTTTTCACAGCTGACAATAAGCCCGAGTTTCCATCATTTGTGAGATCTTTAGGATAGGTAAATCCGCTAAAAGAAATTCCTCAAAGGATTTATACCTGTGGAGCGAAGGACCCGAGCGAATACACCGAAAAATACTGAAGGGTAGAAGAAGAAGAAGAAGAAGAAGAAGAAGAAGAAAAGTCATAAAGATACTTTTCCACTGTCGAAAAGTGAAGTTTTCAGAAGGATTTCAACGTAAGCTAAGACATTTCACGAATCTTATCAACGTCCTTGTTAAAAGTACTTGGAAAAAGCATCTTCGAGATTTCCAGTCGTTTATTTTAGCGTAGGAGAAATGATGACCAATTCTTACTGCCACAGTATCGCAGCTGAAGAAGCCTACTTTGCGTGGTTCCGAAGGTTTTGTGTGACGTGAAATCCAATTAGCTGTGACAGGATTTAGATTAAAGGTGATTGACTTTAGGAGCAGATTTCCAGCTCGTACGGTCTTTCATACTATGCGTACGGACGGGTATGGTACACTAGAAGATATTTGCGTGGGAGTAAGCTAGACCCATGATAGGCAATTGAAACCGAACAACAGGCGTAAACGATGATCTGAGAAACGAGATGACATTTGAGAGAATGATCTAAGAATATAAAAAGAGAAGTTGTTGAGATAAGCGACTACTATAAGAAGAATTGTGGAAACTGAACCACTTTACCCATTGTTCGCCGGACGGATCCTCCTTGGAGAAATGAGCTTGTCTCGACCCTTGGCCATGCGTGTATATGTATTACAAAGTCATTTTTATGTACGCTTGGGTATATAACGTGTAAATACATACCCAAGAACAACAGGCACCCATTGTGGTCGCCCATTTTCGCGTCTCCAGCCTCTTCTCACGCTCGAACTCTTATGAAAGCGACGTCGTTCTGGTTTTCACATTCTGTTCGACTTACATTTCTCGTTTAATGTGCCAACATGATTTGAATCTACGATTTTTTTTTTTTTTCTTTCGGGCACACGATTCTCAAGTTTGAATAAATATCAGCAATGCTTTGAGGCACACATTCAAGTCCCTTTTTTTTTCAGTAAAACTACCACTAATGCGTCCTGTTAGGTTCGATTGCTCCGTATTTTAAGTATATATGAACACGAATACTACGAGAACATGGGCTGCGATAGCCTCATTGTCAAGCTAGCTGCAGTTGAATAAATAATTTCCAATGTTTAATCAACTGTGTGCACACATGGAAATGTGTTTTTTCTTTTTCTTCATATTCTCCAGCCTAAATTGTATCCCGAATTGTGATTACTGGCGACAGCCTTTAACGCTATGACTACCTTGCAACCAGTACGAAGACTCAGTTGTAGTAATTGCACAAGAGTTACGTAAACTCGTGTAAATAGACACGGGGACAAAACCCCGGGAGCCACAACATAGCACGCGGTTGTAATTTGCTGCAGACGCAACAATCGACTCGTCTCTCATTCGCGGCTCAATTAACTCGATGGCATTACAGAAAAAACGTGCAAGTCTTCATTGCGCTAAGAAGACATATCAAAGACACCGATTGTCATCTCTATAAGATCTAAGGCAACTTGAAAATGAATCAACTATGACGTATATTTCCTTATCAAACGGCGCCCATATCGATAATCATATTGTATAAGTTATCTATAGATCTAAATTTTCCGGATAAGAATGATTGGATCATAATTACATCGTGGGTTGAAAGCCGCATCGGTCTATTTCGGAGTCGATTAAAGAAGGTAGATTCCTTATAGAGTAAAATAGACCAACGAAGTTCTGGTAATTGTTATTTCAATATAACAATCTGCGAATAATAAAGATTTGAACGGCAAACGATCACGATGCCAATTAAATTTTGATCAGCAATATTTCAACGCGAGAATAAAATAAATTTAGGTATTCAGGCTCCGTGGTGTGACGTCAGTTGTAATTATAAATGAGATTTGAATTTTGATGGCTAATTTCAGCTAAGCAATACATCAATGCCAACTACTACTACATATAAATAGTCTAGGCCTCGCGATACGCCCAGATAATTCAAGAATGAGTACAGGTGAGTTGCAGAAAGAATTGTTTTCAACTGACGTCAACGAAGCGTCAAGAATCACGTAAACAAGTGGAAAATTCATAACTCCCATTAACTCGCGCCAAACCGCATTTACGTGTTCATTAAAATGAATGTTATAACAAAATACCTACATATATATATAGGTATATGAATCTCCGCATCGGTTATCGGTAACGTACCTATTATTCACACTTTTAATTGAATCGAAACGAATATACTTCCAAGAATATTGATAAGTCACGGAGACCTATACACGCTCTGTGAGGTAGAAATAAAAATCAGAATTAACAGCTACCGGTTATGAGTAATAATTCATATTCCAAACCCAGATACCACATTTCTTGTCGATGATAAACGCCCCAAGTATAATTACTTTATAATATACCATTAATTACGTACAGAGTAGTTATTAAACAGTTTATACATACATATATACATATTTTGCGATTGAATGTACATATATATAGATATATAATTTTTACTGCATAAAACTCACCCGGATGAACTTTTTCTTGTAACCATCCTCGTCAATGTCTCCAGATACTATCGGGATATTCATTATTTTCTCATTATATCACTGATCGCCAATCACCACACCTCTCAGTAGGTCACTATTCGAACTGTTACACACGTTTAATCCGAACACACACACTGAAGATGTTTTTCAAACAATTAGTCGTTACGTTACGCCACTAATAAACACTGAATGAAATGAAAACACCTGAAATCGACTCGATTATTTGGTATATATAGTCACGAATACCCGATCGTATGTATTCACAGCTGCACTCGTCGTCCGTTTAAATTTACTCCAAAAACTGATTGCAGAACGAATTTATTCGAGTTTCTTAAAGCTTGTTCATATTTTCACCTACACCATTGCACTACGTCGTGTTCAACACTTGATGATAATTCGCGCACTGTTTATCATCATCCCTTTCTTGCTCAGACTAAATCGGCTAAATCGGCTTATCTTGTATCGTAAACACGAATCACTAGTTTATTTCATGACTTGTTCAATAAATTTACTTAATATTCGTAATTTTGAATGTTTGAATAGTTTTTAGAATCGGACACATATAGTACGTCACTGGGATCACAAGCGTTTTTTGCTTGTCTTTAAAATGAATGTAATTGCTCTATTTGATTCGATGAAAATTTTTTTTTGTTCCTTCCTTTAATCGTACCTGAGCGTACTAATGTCACCGTCCAGGTCGAGGCTGTCGGCGGCTCGAATGTTTGTGGGTGAGTGTAGTAAGCGTTGTGCCCCAACCGGAGTACGTCACGCAGCAGACGATCGAGGAGTCCCGTGCGGTGCGGTGCGGCGGGCGGTGTTGGTGTACTATCTTTGTGACGTCACCACAGAATGTCAGCGGCAGGTAGAACACGAACTATAGCAAAATCCCCGATCACCTACACAGGTATAGGTATAATACACAAGGAATAAATACTACACCAGGTAGTATGCGCAGTGTATGCAGTATAGTTTCGAACACGCGACTGCAGCAGCACCAGTTTGAATCTCAACGGCAAACTGGGCGCCACTGAACCACCGCAGCAGCAATGGGTTGCCGGTTTGTCGTGGGTGGAGGAAAGATTATTCTAACTTTACTATAAACCGGCTTATACCAAACTCCACGCTTCTATAAAACGTGATACATATTATAGGTATGGAAATACCCGCCTGCATAATCCAACTCTTCGTATAGTAATCTTGTTCGGTATAACGCATTCAGCAACAGACATATCAGATTATGCACAATGGGGAAACATGTTAGAAATTGCCATCGTCGAAGTTGCGCGTTCGATGATCTTAAAGAGTCCTTGAGATGAGGTCTTGGTTTGTTTCACTTGAAAGATCATGAGTGCTTATATTGCTTGCCGCAGTTAGCTCATGGAGAACAATCGAGTTCAGTGCACAACAGACCATAGCAAAATAATCGAACGATTTCCATTTCTGTGAACCCCAGACAAGCCGTTCTAATTACAAAGCGGTCTAATTCGATCATTGGTAATGGAATATAAGATTTTTTTTCTTTTTTTTTTTTTTTTTCTTGTTCTCTTCCCCCTACTCGAAGGAAATAGGTTGTAATACTAATGGTGTAGGCTGTAGACCATAGGTAGTGCGCATGATACTATGCAGAGCAAATAATCTCCCTTGCGAGTTGTAATCATGGCTCTTAAGACTCTGCTGTATGTATATATATATATATATATGTATATAGGTTCGTGAGCGCAGTAATCTCGAGTTTAGTTTAGATAAGCTATTACTGCTCTAGGCACGTAAATTCATCCAATTCCAAGACGATGATTAAAACAGTGCACCTCTGCTGTGCGAGATAATGAATAGCCAGTGTTCTGGAATTTTTCTATTACGTAATTACCTGTCTAGATAATCATATGCAAGGTACTGACACGGCAGTTAATTTTGCAAAAGAAACATTTGTCAAATAATCGCAAAGTTCGTAGTACTTACATTCTGAATTCATTTTCACTTCAAACTTGTTCACTAATTGTAAAGACATGGGTATAGTCTTTTTATTTATCGAGTAGCACTCTTGCGCTGTTCGTTTACTCGACATCTTTATAAGTATTATTAAACAAACGCATAGTATTGACTATCAACATCGATGCAGCAATCGATAATGTGTTATTCCATTACATTAAGAATAACTCATTTCAGTTAGGTGCAAATGACTCACTCAAGTAACAGTCTTAAGCGATATATTGTTCTTGAAAATGTATGATGTCAGTTAAAATTCCTGTCGCTTTAACAAACGAATTTTATAATTTGGGTTTGGTCGCAAGTTATACTTCAGGCGCCGCTTTGCCACCGCAAAGACCTAATTTAACAAATATTAGAAACAGCCTACATCCACTGAATCCAGTAGCTACTATAACGTATTAGGCACGTTCTAGACTTTACAGAGTCGTTCCATAAAAATATGGTAATTTCATAGAGACGCCTGAATCAGGACTAGGAAAAAGATTATCAAGCTAAGTGTTTAGGCGACAGTCATCTACCCACGTAATTTACTTCCTACGTAAATTTCTGCATCTATATAGTCTGTCTACACATATGAGACTGTTCAGTATACACGAGCGTAATAACAGATCGTAACTTGGCTGTATGGATAATGCTACGATCCGGTTGAGTGAGCACAGGATTCTGGTGATAACGTTGAGATGCTGGAGCAACGCATGAGCTCATAGTAATCAAACGTCTCAGAATGCTATGAAGTACCAAGTTGCAGGAGCTAGTGCAGATTTAACGATACCAGAATTGTATTTCAAGTGCAATCTAGCACTTTTCTATGATCACAGTATTGTCAGTCATTTACTATTTAAGAGTTTCCGATATCGTATTTAATGAAAGAGGAAAATTGATGATTATTCGGATCAGCCTTGATGATGTTTCAGCACAGAATTGCGGATAAAGTTAAGAATTTTATCCCTCAAACAGCTGCTGGTCACGTAACCATAGCAGAAAGTTCCAGTTACGGATTTCACGAGAAAAAAGATTCTATATACCAAAGGCTATAGTCCTTCGTCTAATTACTTTGATCCACGATCTGACGAGACTGCGAACGTTTTAGTAATTGGAAACACCTTATGAGCTACGGTTAACGACTGTTAAGTGGCAATTACATGACATTAACACGTACGACGTAACATGGCTTGTTTTCTCAGGTGAGTTTTTTCTGGCGCGTAATATTAGCGACTCGGTAACTGATCGCGAGGTTGAATCATTAAATTTTTTTGAATTTGGAAAACAATTAACTTGTAAAGTCTCGACGTTGCCTGAAAGAAACATATCACAAGTGCTAATCGTCTTCATCCAACGAAATACATTTCATTTGAATTCTCCATAGACTATTCCAACACTACCTTATTCAATTTTCTCTTCACTCACTGATTAAAAATTGCGTTTTATAGATGCCATCAATTCCGATTTTAATCGTCGATCATAACTCTTATATGTGACTATTAAGGATTTACGTCACTATTGATTTACCAAGCATGATAAAAGATACGAATTTACATGTGGAATTGAACAGACTGCAGCCAGTGCATATAAAACATGAAAATGAAAGGTTTTTTTAAGAGGGCCTCGAGGTAAACTTGCTCAATAGCTAGCATATCTAAAGACAAAATTTATACCAAAATGATTGTCATGATAAATAATTGTCACAGTTCACTGCCTGTTTCGATCAATTCCTGTAAGCGTAGAGGTATCATATCGTTGGAAAGCACTCTCGTAAAGTTAAATGACATATTGATTATTTTTACAGCAGTTTATATACGTTTGGACTGAATTTTCAAATAAAGTGACCGATGACTAATAGCAGTGTATGTATAACGAAAGTCAAACATTATTTCGAACGTTTTTTCACTCGCAGACGTCCTTGGATATGAATTGTATGCACAAGTTTTTTTCTGTAGATCGTGATCTATTTACGTTGATACCTGTATATGCTGTAAGTATTTACGTACGAGCTGATCTCGCAATGATTATCTCTGCAGTAATAATAATATTCACAATCACGTTTCATAACTCAAGGACTGATAAATAATCATTGATAATTAATCGACGGGTTTATCGTAAACAGAAATTCATTCGAGTAATCAGAGGCTATTTTTTCACTGCATTATTTATAGCAGAGCAACCTGAGATCGAAGCCAATTTTTCTCAGTTTGCATTTGAATTTTGGTTTTCGCTTCAAGCCGAAGAGGTATTTTGTGGTTTCTTGGTTTCTCACATTGTCCGCATGTACTCGGTGAAGACTCGCGCTTGTTGCCGCATTCAGAATGAGCTGCAGGACAGCCAGATCTCTTGATCTCCTTCTTGGGGCATTTTGATTCACAACACTTTGACGATAGTGATCGGAAGCTCCATTGAACGTGCTTTGAAAATTGATTACATTCCATGAATTACTTGGCAATGGATTAACAATGCACGTTTTTCATCCGGAAACCTGATTCGATTCACCGATTCGTATAGTCGCTGCAACCAGTTAATCTACAATTTCATCGTACCAAGCTGCTCATCATTTAATTCTCGTAAATTTAGTTTGTGAAACGTTTTTATGGTGAATCGAAAACTCGTAAGATTCGAAAACTCGAGTTCTATTACGTGAATTTATTCCTCTAACGCATTGCGAGACCGACCATAATGACATGCATTTTCAGATTTCGAAATAATAATCGGGCGATGGCCTCAAGTGGATGTTGAAATGGCATGAATTTCGCACAAATTAAAGTAATGGATCTTGAGTAGTCATCCGAGAAGCATCATTTAAGTTTGTTATCTAAATATTATTCCCGTTTGACGATAGATTAAATTTTATATCCAGCTGGTAAAAGCTAATGAATTTAATTTAAATAATCAATTTTTGCATCCAATGTGGATTTAAGAAAGTTTCTCTCATTATGATAATCTGGATCGTTTGTATAACAGGCATTTCATCATTTTTGAATAATTACCAACATGTTTGATTTTTAGTTTTTCGAATCTGTGTCACTTCTGGTTAAATATCCATCATGTATTTTCTATTCATTCTTACATTCTGGAGTTGAAATACGAAACCCGAAATCAACATTGCAAAATTTCTGTTTATAAAACTAGGACATTTTACCTAAGACGTTTTGAAATGTTGATCAATTTAAACGGTTCGAAACGGTTCATTATCACAACTACCCTGTTTCTCTGTTATACCAAAGTGCAGAGTAAAAATTTTTGTTTTTTGATTGAATTTTATTGTATTGTGTTAAATTGACACTAAAAAGTGTTAAATATTTAACAAAAACATTTTTAACACAAAACTTTATGTTAAAAATGACGCAAAAATTTTTACTGTGTGAAATTGACGAAATTTAGGGACGTGCAATTGTTATAGAAATATTATTGTATCCGTATACAGCCATGCTGTAACTTTCACCAAAAGATACAGATAAAATCGGTATCAACAAAGACGGAGTAAAATATACAATATTCAAACACAATTCATCTGCGCGCCTTCGGGCGAAGCTTCCGCGATCACATTGCTATAGCCATCTATTGGAAGCAGATGAAAGATGATGCTTAATTTTTATGCACTTGATTCCAACCGCCATCTATTAATATTATAACAAACCGTGAACACGGGTCCAAGAATAGTCTCCAAGTCTCTGATCACATCATCTTTGTACAAAAAAATATTCATTGTTGGAAACAGAACCTTCTGGCAGTAGAGTCCCTCGTGTTTCTGAATTATTTTTCTGCGTGCTTAAAGAAAAACTTGACTTACCTCAAAGTAACAGTATTCTTCGATAAATAATCGCCCGACTTAACGTCTGCGAAGCTTCAATATATATACGAAGCTGTATTTAAGTGATAATTAACTACTGAGTTTAAATAAAATCTCTAAAAATGACTGGAATCAACGCTGCCGGCGACGGGCGACGCGCCCTTGGTCAAGCTTATAAAGATAAAACCAAACCAGCTGATATTCGTGCTAGCAACATCAATGCGGCTAAAGGTAAATCACTCATTCTCATTTCATAGTCAATCAATAAATCCAAAAAGCACCGATATCCATAAAAAAATTATTCACGCGTAGGAAATTCAACGCTGAATCATCACCATTTATGGGCATACAATTCAAGCCCACGCGCTCATACTTCTTTTTTCAGGCATACTATTATACTTGTGTAATTCCAATTTCGAAACATTTACGATTAAATGTTATTTCGAATAACAATTTCAGCCAGTTTGTATTCCTCGTCGGTTTCCTAATCTTTTTTTTTTTTTTTTTTACCAATCTCGAAGCAAAAATTGAAACAATAGCAATCGATGTCAACCCAGTTTTTTTTTTTTTTTTTTTTTTTTTTTTAAGCCACGCAAGATTTTTTGTGAAATTCAAAACTTTTCTTCGTAGAGATGATTTTATTGTCTTAAATTCAATGAAGAGCTTCAATAAAGTTCAGCCTTTTAATTGACACGCTAGATTCAATTCAATGAATTTTTATTTCAGCTGTAAGCGATGCGATCCGCACGAGTCTGGGACCTCGTGGTATGGACAAAATGGTGAGTAAACCAAATTCTGAAGATTTGATAATGCAGAGAAACTTTGGCTCTTTATGAATTTTTAAGAATTCATATTTTTCTCGATTTCAATTCACAGATTCAAGCTAGCAATGGTGAAGTGACAATCACCAATGATGGAGCTACTATTTTGAAACAAATGAACGTCATACACCCAGCGGCAAAGATGGTAAACTTTGATATATGTATTTTTTTTGTTTCAAAGATCGAATAAAATGTAGAATTAAAAAAGAGTTTTGTAAATTCAATAACAATTTATTTAAACCACATTTTAGTTGGTTGAATTGTCAAGAGCTCAGGATATCGAAGCTGGAGACGGTACTACGAGTGTAGTAATAGTTGCTGGCGCGCTTTTGGAAGCCGCAGAAAGACTACTTCACAAAGGAATTCACCCGACATCGATTAGTGATGCTTTTCAAAAGGCTGCACTAAAGGCTGTTGAGATTTTAACTGATATATCTCATCCTGTTGAACTAACAGACAGAGAAGCACTGATTAAGAGTGCCGCAACTTCTTTGAACTCTAAGGTAGATTGAAACAGTTAATCTCTTTATATATTGTATGTGAAACTTTTTACCAATTGTCAAAATGTATAACATGTACTTTGTTTTTCTTCATATTTTCTTAGGTAGTTTCTCAACAATCAAGCCATCTTGCTCCACTGGCTGTTACGGCCGTTCTGAAAATTATTGAACCGGGAATGGAAGCTGCTGTAGATTTGAAAGTGAGCAAATAAATATTGCGATGTATTATTATTATTATATCCGGGTATTCACAGAGATTGGAATTAACCCATAGTTTTTCTCAGGCTTTAAAGTTCTGGAAATAATCTTGAATTTTTTCAGAGGTATATTTGTGTGATTTAGCAATTCATTTGTCTGACGATTTTTATATCTGATAACTGATTTCATGTTTAGAGTAGAGAACGATTACATTTAATATTTTACTAGTGTCTATGGAATACATGGAAGGAAACAATTCATAAATTAATGGAAACACTGGGTGTCTGATATCAGGAACGTCTTTCCTTAAAAAAATATCAAACTACTATTAATAATATTTATCTATAATCAGCTTCGAAATCCTGAAAAAGGTTTCCACCTATCGAATGCTTAGCTTATATGGTTGCTAAATTGTTGTTTTTTACTTGCATAGGACATTAAAGTAATCAGAAAGCTTGGTGGTACAACTGAGGACACAGAGCTCATCGATGGATTGGTATTTACACAGAAGTCGTGTAACGTCAACGGACCAAAGCGCATTGAGAAGGCAAAAATTGGTCTAATCCAGTTCTGCATTTCACCGCCAAAGACTGATGTAAGCTTTCTCCCATTTGGTTTAAAAGAGAAATTTGATCTAGTTTTGCTTTTTGCGAAAGTTAACGAATTATATCAACGATTTTTAACATCGAAAGTACAAGGCTTTAATTTTGTTTCTTTTCAATCAATTTGCAGATGGATCACAACGTCATCGTATCAGATTACTCAGCTATGGATCGTGTGCTGAAAGAAGAACGTTCTTACATCTTAAATATCGTTAAGCAAATAAAGAAGAGCGGCTGCAATGTACTTCTAGTGCAAAAATCAATCCTTAGAGACGCGATGAGCGATCTGGCAATCCATTTCCTTGACAAAATCAAAGTCATGGTTGTAAAGGACGTTGAACGAGAGGACATTCCTTACATTTGCAAGACTCTGGGTTGCAGGCCGATTGCTTCGCTCGATCATTTCACAGCTGAGAATTTAGTCAATGCTGAACTTTGTGAAGAAGTCCAAACCGGCAGCTCCAAGTTTGTGAAGGTAAATCTTCGTCTTAAAATCGTTAGAACTTTTTACAAAATATTTTCTGCATTCTGAAACAATGGCATTAAATAATCCTCCAAATTTTCATCCTTCAGATCACAGGAATCCAAAATCCCGGACGTACGGTGACCATCTTAGTCAGAGGCAGCAACAAATTGGTGCTAGAAGAGGCTGCTCGATCTCTGCACGATGCGCTGTGCGTAATTCGTTGCCTGGTTAAACAAAGAGCTTTAATCGCAGGCGGTGGTGCACCGGAAATTGAAATAGCTCTAAAACTTGCTGCCTATGCTCAGACTATTGGTGGCACAGATGCTTACTGTTTCAGAGCATTTGCCAACGCCCTTGAGGTTCGTTATTTACATAATAATCAACGAAGTTGGATATCAGTGACTGAAAAAAAGAGGGAAAATTTGAACAAAGATCTGGAATTCATCTCCTGTTTTGCAATAATTTGAATTTATTGATAATAATTCAGTATTTCTGATTGAATTGTGAAATCAACGTTCTAAAGATCGTAGATTAAATCCAAACTCATGGTCCAAAATCTTGAAATTTTGGAAACAGGATCTTCTGAATAATCAGAAAGCTATTTTTCTATCAGACTACAAAGTTTTTCTTATTTTACAGGTAATTCCATCAACTTTGGCTGAGAATGCAGGTCTCAATTCGATTGCTACAGTAACCGAGCTTCGCAACAGGCATGCCAAAGGTGCAGTGATGGCTGGAATAAACGTTCGTAAAGGTGCGATTACGAACATTTGGGAAGAGAATGTAGTGCAGCCTCTCCTTGTCTCTACAAGCGCAATTACCTTAGCTTCAGAGACTGTTCGCAGTATATTGAAGATCGATGATATCATTAATACAATGCAATAAATTTGTTGATTATGTATTCTGATATCGCAACATCTTCATCAGCATTGTGAGTGTAATAACGTGTGAGAAGGGTTGTAAATGAACTTTTCATTAACTTTTTGTAAAATTTGGTAGAATGAAAGGTGTTTTTCTTTCTTTTCTTTCTTCCAATTTCATAATAATTCATCTTAAGATATTATGCATTGCATTGGCTTTATCGAAACTTACGCTTTATTATACAATTAGTTCATTTTTAATCAATATTTATTGATTATATTATATATTCACGTTCTAAAATTCACATTGTATTACCGAACTGCATTTTCTGGTGCTTTTTTTTTTTTTAAACTATTATTCCAGCCAAATAAACGACAAGCTGAACTAAACTTATTCGCACTTCTTGTATTCGTATGAGATTATATAATAAAATGAATTTAACAATAATCGAAAATATATTCTTAGACCCTTCTTATATTTAATTCTATAAGAAAATTTCGATACGATTATAATTTCTGAAAATTTTAACAACCATTTTAATATGCAATAAACTTCGATATTGTAATGAGTAAATGTTGCATACAATGAGATGAGATGCTGGGAAATTAGTTCAACACACTCCTACACACTGTTACTTTCTCTCAATAATCGAGTTTGCACTGAATGAACACGAATAAACTACTAGTAGTAGTGTAATATCTCAATGTGGTTTCCGGAGTGAACGAGACTATTTTTTCGATTAGATATTGACTAGCAGTCACTCATGCGGTATAAACATACGAAATTTAAAACCAGTATTGAGACATTAGTTCATAATTTTAGTTATATCTTTAATGATAAGAAAGTGCATATCTATTCCCATATTCTTATCATCGTCATATGGATGGACAGATTTCCAAGAATACGATGATATTAATCTTCGATTGCCACTTCGCGGCTGACGCAAAGTTCAAGTGATAAGCTTTGATACGGAAGTGATTTTGCACTACAATATATTTGTCCAGTGAAACGGTTCAGACATACATACGATCTCCTGAGTTCATATACAACATGAGGTAATTTAGAAAAAAGTTCGAAATATATTTATTTTAATTTGGAACTTAAAGCATCCTTTTTTTTTTTTTTTTTTTTTTTTTTTTTTTAAGCGACAGACAGAATATATTACGTCTGAATTTTGTACTTGGCACGTTATCTAAAGAGATTATCCTAATAAATGATTGCTTCTTTTTTTTTTATACGTTTCGAGGTGGATTATCACGTGCATTTTAATGCAATTACCTATTATTTTACGAGCGGACGACAATTTATTTCCTTATATAAACTATTCGGTAAAACCGTGCGATAATTTTTACAATTTTGCTTGTGGAAATTTTGAAAATGTTCATCCCGTTCCTACGACGTATGAAACTTGGGATGAATTTATACGACTGCAGAAAGAAATTGATGAACAATTAAAAGGTATGTACAGATTTTGAATTTTTTAATTTGTTAAACAGAATTTTTGAGAAATATTCTTTCAGTTCAAACAAAAGTCGCGCGAATTTATTTTCGCGTTTTTTGCAATATAGGAAAATTCTTCGTTGCCCGCGAATAATTTTATTCAAATTATACATAGTCGTAGATCATATTCATAATGTATACCCCAAGATTTTACCCCTAATTGGATAAAATACACGTAAAAGAAATAATATAAATGAATATTAAACATTTATATTTAACTGCAGAATTATTGGAAAGCAGAAGATATTCGGAAGGTGATTCAAAATCTTTTATAAAAGCTAAGAAGATGTACGCGGGTTGTATGGATATAAGAACTCGCGATATTAGGGGAGTTTACCCCATACGCAGAATTCTAAAAGGCTGGCCGTTTGAATATAGCGAAACCACCACGTCGAAAATCACTTCAACTGATTGGCTAAAAATGGCTAATTTAGTCGCTAATTATGGTGTGCAATTTATTTTCAAATTAACAATCAGAGCAGATGTATTTAACGCAACGCGAACATCGATATACGTATGTATAAATTAATCAACTCGTGACTCAATGAGATTACCTTGAATTTGTACAAATTTTAGATAAAAAAAATTTGGCAAATAGATATCGAGTCGAGTTCGACGATTACATATTTTTTTAGTCACGATACTTGTCATAATTTTAAGAAAAATTACGTTTTAAGATTGAGAACGATGATCTAACGCTACCTACTTCGTTGCTGAAAGAATCCGTACGAATATTGGATAATGATCTTTCCAGTAGAACAGATTCTGCCTTTACACAGTACTTAACGGAAATTATGACGGTGCTAAAGGATTTTAATAAAAGTAATATCGATGATGAAGAAATCCTTACAGTAGCAAGAAGTATCAACGAATTCATGCTAGGACTTAATGACGCAGCGGTACGTATGAGATTATTCCACTCTCGCTAAGCAAGGCTTAAAGAATCGCGATCTTTTTACAAATTCATTCATAGAAATTTGGGGGGGGGGCAAAAAATTTCTGTTTTGTCATATTCTTATTCATGAAAGAAGGCGAATTTAAAATTAAGGAAAAGTTATGGAAACTTGAAAATTTTTAACAATATCCTTCGACCATATTTTCAGACTTTAGATTATGGAGAAGATACAACGACTAATATCATTCCTAGTGTTGGATCGACCACGTTGGCTGAGCTACAAGCATGGACCGACGAAGTGTTGGTCGAGTTCGCCGATCCAGTGAGTAAAAAAAAAAAAAAAAAAAAAAATCAACGGGATAACTTCTTTATTTATCTATACTGACTTAAAAAATCCGACTTTGGTACTTGACCCACTGTTCCAAGTAGCTTAATTCTTTATTTATAACTGCAGATAAATTGGGGAACGTATCTGCAAAATGTATTTAGAAAATCGGGAGTCAAAGTTAGCGACGATACGCAGATTTTTATCACGAATCGAAGTCTGTTACGTAATTTATTAATATACGCTCATGAAACGGAAAAAAAATTGTTAGGTATGTATAAACAAAGTTGCTAAACTAATCTTAAAAATTTTGGTTAAATACTAAATAGAAAACCTGAATGTCATAATTATACATGTAGCAATAAAAAGAAAAAATGATTGTTCTTTAGGTGATTTCGTCTACAGCCGATTGGCTACTTACATGGCACCCGAATTATCCTCAGATCTCTACGATATCGCATTGAATTTCTACACCCTTCGCGGCTACGTACCTTCTGGCTATCCAAGATGGAAATATTGCCTTCACAAGGTCTAATTCTATATTAAATCCTTCATTAATGATCCATTGATCCATCATTTATTTTCTATTCACTTCGAAAGATACTCGGAGTAGAAAAAAATTAAGCAACAGATTTTCTAATTTCTTATCAAAGGTTTTAGACTTTCCAAAAATTGGACTAAGCTTTGCAGTCGCACAAAAATACCAGGAAATATATATAGACGAAGAGAAAGTGGAAAGAGCGCAGCAAATGGTTGAAAACTTGAGAGACGCTTTAGAAGAATTGATAGAGGAGGCGAATTGGATGGATGAATCGACCAAAAATTACGCGATATATAAATTGAAGAGCATATTAATACTGGCGGGAAGTCCAGATTATTTAAAGACCGCGAGAGAGGTCGACAAGTATTACAAAAAAGTGAGGATATAAGTACTTGAAATTTCACGGAATCAAATCCTGATTCAGATTTAATGAAGAAAATTTTATTCCCGCAGTTAAGAATTTTTAGATACGATCATTTCGGAAACATGAATAGACTTCGCAGCTTTAATCAAGGAAAGAATTTCGCCGAGTTGGGAATTCCCCGCAACAGAAATTTGTATGTCAAAAATAATGACATAGAATATATCCTTATTAAATGAAAAAAAAAAAAAAAAAAACTGAAAAATTGTTCATTTTTTTAACATTTTTAAAAATAATATAATCAATGTTTTCAGATGGACGCAATCCCCTCTGATTGTAAACGCCTATTATAACGGAATCAACAATAGAATATGTATGTATATGTAAATACCAGGGATATCACATGCTATAGTGTAAAAAATTATTTGAAAATGTGTTATCTCCTTCATAAATGTTTTTTTTTTCATCCTTTATCTTTGTTTTGTTTGAAACAGTATTTCCTATCAGCACAATGACAGAACCATTCTTTTCTGGGAATGCTACCAGGTATTTCAGAGCTTATTTTTGTCAATTTTTTCAATTTTTTCTTCTCTTGCCAAATTTCATATATTCTTTAATTTTCATCAGTTTCTTAGATTACGCTCGTATCGGTTCAATAATGGCACACGAACTCACCCACGCATTCGATAGTCAAGGTAATTTTCGATAAACCATATAGAAGCGTTTTAGTATTAGGAAACAAAAAACTATAGTTTCCATAAAATTATTCAATTTTTTTTTTTTTAAATTCAGGAAAACTATTAGATGCAGAAGGGTCGATGGTCAGCTGGTGGTCTCAGTCAACTGGCGAAATATACGCAAATAAAACTAAATGCTTTGTTGAACAATATGACAAATACATTATAGAAGGATCTAATTCCACCGTAAGTAAATACAAGTTCACCAGACCCCAAACACCTGTTGATTAATTATTATTTGATTAACGAATAACAGGTCGACGGAAAATACACGTTACCCGAAAACATTGCAGACAACGTTGGACTGAGAGCGGCATTCCGAGCTTTCAAAAATTTGAAAGAGAAGACTGTTTCCTCCTATTATGAGAGAAATTTATACTTTACCACGGATCAAGAGTTCTACTTAGCATTTGCTTCGGTAAAACGTATTTCAGATTCAAAATAGAATTGAATTTACCTAGTTTAGATAAATGAAGAATTTCGTATAATCTATTGCTATCCAGATTAACTGAATTTTATAAAAACTTGATGAATAATAATGAGACTTCTAAGATACTAAATTCTGAAATGAAAGTATATTTAATTAAGTTGATAACTCCAAAAATTGTGTAATATTTTTTACAGACTTGGTGCCACATTGGGGCAATGGTATCTAGCGACAAGCACGCACCCCACAAATATCGAGTATTGGGACCGATACAAAACACAAAGAACTTTTTTGAAACCTGGAAATGCGAGGCATCGAATTATGATAATCAGAGAGATGTTGTAGATTCAGATAATGTGGATGAAGACATATGCATTTTATGGTGATGCTGTTTGGATTAGTAGTTATCATAAGCTAGTATCATGAACAATGATCAAAATATGCAATAAATCGTGGCCCTTCTCTTGTTAAGCAGTTAATATTTCACCTTTGAACATCTGCGCGCAGGAAATTAGGATTCAAAGGCAGATGAATCGATGAATAATAATTAGACGTGTATTAATAAAAATGTTATTTTGTTTTAATAAAATATCAACACTCTCACATTACAACGTTCTAATATTTTCTATGAAAATTTATTTTTCCCCATTTAATGAACTTCTCCTTTTTTTTTGTTTTCGTCTTCTTTTTTTTGGCATTCGTTACTCCAAATAATTAATTCTTCCCTTTTAGCAAGAACTTTCACATGCTATAATTTAATCTCATTAAACATATTATGGAACAATTGTTTTAAATGTTAAAATTCTTTGTGTGCCATAAATAAGAAAAAAAATAAACACCAAAAGAAAAAAATGAATAAACTCGAACTCATTTGTGCGTCTTAAAGATATACCACATATGCATATGTAGTCGTGCATTTGAGTAGTTTTAATTAAGGTATATACGTATATATATATGTGTTTATAATATACACATACACCTAATAGAATTAGTTAGTTATTGTCGTTTCAGGAAATTTGTTTTACTGCTGACTTGTTAAATTAATAAATTTTTATGAAATGAGATAATATTCCATATACCCAAAGTCAACTTGTGAAACATAGATATAATAACTATGTGTATATCATAGTCTCTTGATTAAGTACTTGCCACATTATGGCCAGGAAAAATGATTATTAATTAAAGTTTGAACAGATCTCATGGTGAATCTCATAAATATATGAAGAAGTTAAGTCTCTTTCATCAAATCGTACTAGGTATCAATTCCATATTATCAATCTAGTAAATTCATACTGCATAATTTATATGAATATCCTATATAATGTAAGTAAATCTTTATCATCTTGTACTCTGCACTCTATTTCAATCTGAACGATAGAAAGACACACATCTTAAATCTCATAATCCTAAGAATTGAGAGTATTAAACAATAGGTGTAAAAAATAAAATAAAGTAAAAACAACAACTGGAATGTCTTACAAAAACTGAAATCGCGTTTTTAAAACGAATTAATTACAGTCCACGTGTTTAAATGCATAATACTTTGACCGAAAAGGTTTTTTGCAAAAAAATAAATCTGTTTAAATGATTGCAGAGGGGGGAGGAGGGACCTGTGAACCCTGATCGATTCACCCTATTTCAGTCATTCTCTTCTAGATTTATAAGTTACATGTGTTATTGCGCAAAGATATTAGGAATGATTTGAGGTATAGTTGAACAACACCTTTGCACCTGGCCCCCCTTCGCAGACAACGACAATGAGGGAGAACCTACCTCACCAGCGCGGGTGCATTTGATGGAAACTCCACTGTTGATACATGTTGTTAATGTCACAGGGCATCAGAGACAAGTGCTGTGTCTGCGGATGTAGTGCCATACACTTCTTGTGCACTCTATGCATGAGCGTTTTCGTTTTCTGGAAAAAAATTAGAGCGGATAACTTTCATGATATTAATTTGTATAAAGATAGCATAGCGATTTCATTCAAGATCAGGAGACTTTACAAGTGAATGACTTTCTGGCTGTGATAAAATCGTTTCAAACTCACTTCGTCATATTGCCAGGGACCATCGACGGTTCCAAGTCTACAAAACGCCAATTTGACCCCTTGTCCATCTGCTTCAACGCATCTTTCACCGACACCCAATTGTCCTTTAGCGTTTAGTCTTATAAGCTGTAAATATCAAAATTTATTAACTCTAGTATATGAAATCACAATAGCTACGTTGGTACAAACAATCGTATTGAATCAACAAACAATTGTTTTACCTGATTATTGCCAAAGCCATGGCAATGTGAAGTAGCCATCAAGCTAGGAGGAGCGTGACCCATAGTGTCTAGGCAAGATGAAGTTGCGGCGCTCCGAAGCTGAAAAAAAACAAAGGAAAATCAAGGTGATCTGCACAATTCGTCAGAACGGGAATAGCAGTGATTTAATTTACCTCTCCCCAATGAACGTTTGGCGGTAGGTCTGGATATTTATCCAACACATCATAAGCGACGTTGTCCATAAACCATTGAAAGTCTTTGCACTGTAGTCTCTCCTTCAAAGCCAACTGTTCGGTAATATCCCCGTGGTCTAATAACCGAGCTAGAGGTTCCCTCGTGTAGAAATACTCCTTATGCTTTTCGTCGAACCAAGTTTCTATCACACGTTTGTAATTCTGAAAATATTATTACAGTAATAAACATATTGATAGAATAGATGCGTTGAATTGAGGGGACAAGGTGCTCTTACAATTGTGATCAGAGGACCCTTCTTCTTTTGAGCAAGCTTGCCGAATGTGTAAGGCATAAAACCCCGGTAGACATGTCCAACGTGAGAACAAGGTACCCATTCAATGCTACCTCCGCATTGCCATATCTTAAAAGACAACTCAAAGTTTTCTCCGCCCCAAACTAAAAGGCCATCATCATAGCCGCCCAGACTTAAAAAGTATTCACGATTGATGGCAAATAAGCCTCCTGCATGTGTCGGTGATCTAAAGAATTTGTATTAAGGATTGGGAGTTATTGCTTACTATAAATTGCAGAAAGACTGATTATCATTTGATTAGAACTTTGTGAGAGTCATACTTGTAGGGCATGCTATCGTGGGATCGTGTCTTCGCCTCTCTTCTAGGTAACTCATTTTCCTTATACAACATTCCCCACTCAAAAATTCCCCTGTACAAATGGCCTTCCTGATACACCGGCCTGTACTCATAGGTTTTGTGATCAATGCCATCGATCACCGGGACAGTCATCACCTTGCTATTGATTGAGAAGGTTTATTTATTCGTTTTTTAATCTTGAAATTATCTACTGCAACTCAATTCTTTGAAATAATAAAATGAAAGCGTTTTATAATCGCTTACTATCAATTATTCCACATTTTAGAGTCTCTACATCAAATTGCAGCAGTCTATTCATAATTTTCATCAAGTAATATCTCGTAGAACTCTTTATCTACCTGTTCACATAGATTGGTGCGAGTAGCGGCGGAAGCCAATTAGTATTGACCTCACAATGCGCATCTAAAAATACTATGACTTCCCCAGTGGCCTCTCTAGCACCTCGAGATCTAGTTCTAATTAGTCCCTGTCTCTCATGGTTTCTTATGAGTCGCACCTTACCATCCCATCGTTCGATATAAGAATCTAGCTCTCCCTTCAAGTTTTCTGTAATTTAATAGCAAACTTAGGTTTTTCTGGTAACCAATTGTTGCCACACTTTACTGCAACGTTTGAAACACTCAAACATGACGATTTCAGTCTTTTATTACAAACTCAGAGCCCGAACCTTTGTTTGAAAAATCGTCGACCAGGAGTACCTCTTCTAAAAACTCTGGTGGAGTTCTATTAATCACACTATGAACGGTGCGCATTAATACAGACCAACCCTCGTTGTGAAAGACAATAATTACACTCGTTTTTGGCAAGTCTGTAGCATAGTTCCAATGCTTGCACCTAAATTTGACAATAATTCATTAACAATGTGAATATATACATCTACATATAAGTAGAACAACGAGTTAGAACTATACAAGCTTTTATGCGTTCAGAGAAGAACTATCATCGATAATATTAAAGACAAAGTATAACATTTGATAAATAAAATGAAAACTGTTGGTTTGTTGTGCTTGAAAGAAAGCGCTAGAAAATAAAATCTTAGGACTATCAAAGGCTGAGAAATCATTTTTTTGATACACAAATTGCTCAATCAGGTAACGAGTCACTTACTCAGCTGGTCGAGTATCGTGAACAGATCTATCCAGGGAAATTTCATCGGAACAAACCATGTTCATACCATAATCAGACTCTGATTGTTGTACGTCGTTCTGCTGATCTTCCCTCAAATTATGGGCCTTTCCCTCTTCCCCAGGGCCCGTTCTTACTACTACATCTCGTGGCTCGAAGTTTCCTAGACCATCTGTTATGGTTGGTAACTGTAAACAAATCAGGGATTGAATAGTTGTTGATGTTCATTACTTTCGCTGAATTTCTGATGAGAATTTTAAATCAAATCTACGAGGAGTTTTAAAGTATTATAACTTTGTACAATACCTGACGAGCTTTGGAAGCCGCTGCCCAGTAGTTCTTCAACTTATTAGACTGGCTCTCCAATGAAAAAGTGTAAAGAGCATAAAAAATAGTCAAAAACAATATTAGAACCAGCAAGATGTTGACCAGGCGGCTTCTTTTCAATTGAACGATTCGCATTTTTGATGATCGTTTATAACCTATAATTTGCGATAAGGTTTATAACTTGAAATTTATACAGGATTGAAGAAAAATATGTTATTGTTATTATTATTTTTTATATTATATTATAAATGAAAAATTGACGCGTATATGTTTATTTTAAATTCTATTTTTAAAGGACTGTGAAAATATATCGAAGAACAGATGTGAATTCATCCTAACCTAACGTAGTTGTGTATTTTCTCTGTAAAGTATTCAACGAATAACTGTACTGTATGAGGTACTGTGATTCGTATCGTGTGTGAATTTCTCGCTCAGTAAACAATAAGAGAAATGAATATAAAAAAAAAATAAAAATTCAAACTTACTCGATGAATGCGATCTGATGATGATAGGCAGTGTTCAAAAGTTTCGGAATATTATTTCACCTGCCATAATAATACAAATAAAGAAAAAGCCGACGTGTCGTTCTTCTCTTTACTCTTTGCGGTATTTTTCAAGCGACGTCCCACTTATACCGAAAGGAATCTTCTTCTATCTTTCTCCGATTTCTCGTATTCGTTTCATTACCTCGAATTCTGTCTCACTCACGACTCTCTTTGCTGATGGCAAATTCGCACGTGATATACTCCGTTCGCTATAACTTATTAGTTTACTTCGTTTCGTTTAAGGTTATGGTAGACAGAAGGAAGGCGAAAGGTGCACGTGGTTGTTTTTAAATCTGCTTAACCGTTTATTGTATAAAAATTTATCAAGCAAACGTGTCTATCGATAGCGCAAAATGGTTCGTAAACGATTCTGATTATCTGACAAAAATTACAAATCAGCGAATCTCAATGTCATCGGGTCTCAATTTAGGTTATATTTTTTATTTTCATTTACAGGGGAAGAGTAAAAAAACGCGTAAAGTTGTAATGCAGAGATTTGCACAGATGAAGAAAATGATCAGTCCTAGCGATCCAAGGATGTAAGTTTTTCTCTCTTCCTTTTATTCCAATAAAAACGCAATTTACTTGATATATTCCACAGTAAGCCAGAACAGAGGGCACCGCCTAGAAAAAAGAAACCCGAAGATCCAACGGAGATGAAAATTAAAGAAGCGTAAGTGGTGTAGTTATGTTGTTGATTAAGTGATACATGTCGTTGATTGATGATTGTGTTTAATATCTTTATTTATTATTTTAGTCCTCAGCAATCTTCGGCGTTGTTTTTTCAATACAATACGCAGCTGGGACCACCTTATCACATTTTGATTGATACAAACTTTATTAATTTTTCAATAAAAAATAAATTGGATATTATACAAAACATGATGGACTGTCTATACGCCAAGTGTATACCTTACATAACGGATTGTGTTTTGGCAGAGTTGGAAAAACTTGGACAGAAGTATAAAATAGCATTGAAAATAATAAAAGATCCTAGATTTGAGAGAATACATTGTATGCATAAAGGAACTTATGCCGATGACTGTCTAGTGAATAGAGTTACACAGGTAATAGTTATACCCCCATCCTTTGAAGAATTATTAAAATATATGTACTTTATGTAATAAATATGCAACAAAAATCATTCTAATTTCAGCATAAATGTTATATTGTTGCGACTAATGACAAGGATCTAAAAAGAAGACTACGAAAAGTACCAGGAGTTCCAATAATGTACGTTTCTCAACATCGATACACCATCGAAAGAATGCCTGATGCTTACGGAGCTCCGAAAACATAGATTGCACGATATTAACGATTATCTGAATTTGTATATCTCGTAATTTTGTTGAAATGATGTTTTTTAATAAAATCTATCTAACCCTTATTACTCGTTCGATTTTTTCATTCCCAAGGGTTTCAATTATATTTTTTTTCAATTTTACAATTAATAATACTCAAATTTTTTTGACGCAATTTAACTTTCGGATTTCAGCAGATACATTTGTGATTCCCCTAACTTGTTTTCCGCGTCTCTCAAGAGATGGCGAAGGATGTCACGTCGCGTGTAGCAGCTCGCAGGTTCATTCCATTGAAACAATCTCTGATATTTTTTCGAATACTTTATTATCGATTTTATTTCTCAAATTTGTTAAAAATCGTTAATTTTATTCAAAATTTGCATTATCTATTAACTAGAAGTATGCGCAATGGGACTTTTCAGAGTCAATCGAAAGAAAATCGAAGAAGTAAGATGCTGTATGAGCATTTTTTTTTTCGAAACCAAATATATTTTTGAAAAGTTTGAAAATTTGGAGTTTCCAGAATAAATTACAATACGTAATATTTTCACATGCAAATGTGCATCAGATAAAATATAAGATTATAATAATAAATAATGCAGATATGAATTTTGGCATATATTATAATACCTATAGGCTTGAGTATAAAATATATATAACTGCAGACAAATTCTCAAGGTATATAAATTCCTGACTAATTGTCGATGAATGTGAGAAAATATATATTAAGATTATGCCAAGCGTGGTCTTAATTAATGAGCAAAGTAATTACTCAGCTAAGACACGTAATAATCTGGGGGTCAAGTAACAATTAACGGTATTAGGTAGCCTCGTTCGTGCTCACGATCCCCGGTTTTTATCGAATCTTTCTCTGGGCTATACAATACCTTTACCAAGCGTTGAAATAATGTTTTTCATGCTCACAGCCAGATTCGTATATACCTACACAGGTATACCTATTCTCGATCAGAGAGCAAACAACAAGAATTAAAAAAATGAAAACAAAATAAAACGCAAAAGAGAATAAGAAAAAGAAGAAGCAAACGGCACTTGAAAGAAGCAAAATTAAATTGTGATCAGGATTTTATTTTTCAGATAAATACCAACGTTTCAATTTAAAGTTTGTTTGTACCGCATCACTAATGATTCCATCATCGGTCTTTCGTTAGCATAATTTCAGAATAAGCGCGGGGATAGGTATACTAAAGTTATTTTTCACGTAATCCCAAGGAAGTGTTATACCTACGCTCGAACGTACGCGACAAGCGAAGCCCCGTCTCTCTTTTGTGTCGAACCGATTCGAAGGCAGAGCTGCAAAGGCAACAAACGTCGCGTGTTGGCGAAAATTTATTACAAAAAATAAAAATAAAATAAAACCTGGATTCCGCCGGTACCAGGAAGCATAAATTCTTTACTGAGCAGCCCATACCGACTATATATAGTTATCATTATTGTAACTAATCCAGATTCACATACAACGCAGGCGCCTGGATATATACAATATGGAAAAACGTTGGATAGAGGCACGGATACAGGATTTGATAAATCCCGAACAAGATTACAAATCGAATGCGTCTCTTTCTATCCGCACCTTTTTTACCGCCAAGGGAATCAATCCCATTCAGATATATATCTGGCAGACCGCAATAAGATCCTGCGCGACTCTTGCAAGTTATATAGATGCTGTGAAATACCCGCATAGAAATACCAATGCGCAGGGGCTTCCCATAGTGTTTGTACTACCTATAGGCGAACTATACGAGCACATATTATCTTATGACCCGGAGCGACATCGAGCGTCCAACAGCCGGGCGCCGGACCCCGGTAAACCCAGTAGAAATGCTGCTCAAAGCCATATTACCCGGGCAAGAGCTGATCGTTTGTCCGAACGGCGGTGTACACTCGTTTTTGACTCTAACTTAAATCCGAACGAGAAGTAGGAGTACGGCGATGGCAAACGAGTGGAGAGATCAGCTTGCTCAGCGTGCTTCTTTGAACCCCTGGTTACTTAGAAGTTTGAACAGTGGGTCTCTGTCTCCCCGTTTGTCGAATGAGCAGGCCGAAACTTTCGCCTTTAGACATTCTGCTTTTAGGATCAGTGCACAAGCAACAGCAGCACAATCCTATATACAGGGCGCTGACCAGTACAGAGCGCGCACTGATACGGAGCGAAGAAACTTGTACATTCAGACAGGTATAATTGGTATGCAGAGGCGTTGACCCTAGAATATAAGCGATTCGGTTAAAATTGACCCGCACTCTGCTACGTATGTAACTATAGATATATACACTCGTTACCGACGAATTGTGGACCCTTTTTATCTACCTGAAAACATCCTCGGTTTATCTTGAGTACGCTCCGAGGTCCGCGTTGGGGTTTATTCGCCCGGCAAAGAGCCGCTGTATAGCAGTGCGTCCAATAAGAGGAGAAAGAATTATTTGTAAAAACCGACCGATAATTCGATCAAGTTTAACAAAATGCGATTTTGTTTTTTGAGGAGATGATATCCTCGGTAAAAAGAAGACCAAAACAAGCGCACGGCAACTCCTTTATTCATTATTCGGTCAAATCCTCGAAGGACATATTGTTTCGAACACACAGAAGGCCGTTCTTTCCTCCGACTATACAACATAATCCAGACCGCTGGTCACTGCAATCTGAAAATGAAACGTGAGTCGAAATTATCTGCAGAGCAAAAAAATTCTCGAACCAAGTCTTTCGTCGGTACCTATGTATAGTATATATACTATATCAGAGTTACAATGCAGGTAACATACGTACGCTACCAAGACTCACCGAATAATTCAAAGAGCTTCTTCCGTCAATAGATCATTTGGGACTGGTTTCTCCATTTCGGATGGGCCCTAGATCTATACGGCATATCCAATCGTAGAGAATCGAGGAGGAGGTATGGGCCATGGGGTGAGGTGCGGGCCCACTGTACAGGTCCAAAATGGGGTTGGGACGGACGAGGGGGGACCGTCTACACACGCGAGAACAGATGTAGACTAGACTGGACGGACCCGAATGATTCTCGGAAATACAAAGGACCCTGATTGGGTTCACCGTTTCACCAATCAACGTTTAACCCCGCACATACCTACTTGGCCCAAAAGCTTTGAATGCATATCACATTATATACAACACAATTACGCAGATATGTGTATATATTTCACATGCAGGCGAGTTTGAATCCCGTTTACAATAGTGGACGAAATACGATAGGATGCAGGAATTTTTGGAATTTATTATCGATGAGAATTAAGATGCTGGGACCAAAATTTGGAATTTTTTCACAATACACAGTTCTCGGAGTTGTCGCACAAGTACCTACCTATATTTATTCGAGGAGTGAGTTGTCACGGTTACAAACTACGTGGCAAAGTTCAAAGAAATACTTGACGCACTTGTTAGCAGTTGTGATACGTCTAAGTCTGTTGAAGAACTATCAAAATTATATTGTGTGTGTATGCATGCCGCGCTCGTAAATGTGTATATAACTTGTACGTGGGTACATGGATGTTAGCTAGACCCATGGTGTAACGTCTAGACACATCGTATAAGCCGGTAACATCGGACGGTTCGATACGTACGCGGTGTGCGACCAAGGAAACTTATTAGATTTTAAGTATTAAGATTGAGTAGTAAATGTCAGAGAGGTGAAGTGCTTCCACATAATTCTAACGTTTTAATGTAACTCGGTGGCCCCTGACGTTTACTAGCAAACATACTATAGTCAGGTGTATAAGGGATTAGGGTTAATAGAAAACCATAAGCCAAAAGGAAAAATGGAAATTGTAATAATTACAATAAATGAAAAAGAAAAAAAAGAAAAAAAAAAAGAACAAAATTTGCATCGTAAAATTAACGTTTTGTGATAAATTTCGAAAATTCACAGAGTCCCTCGAATACTTTTGTTATCGCAAGATAACTAACGATAGGGTGTACATCGTATACAGTCTGGATATATTTTTTTGTTTTTTTATTCCGATAAAAAAAAAGTACGATTGAACGTATATACCTGTAGAGTTGATCCATTCATAAGTATAATACATAGATTTATTACGCTTCAGTCGATTAAAGTGTGGCGTTAACCATCAACCATAATTGCATTAACGATCGCAGCAAACCTCATTCTGGTTAATAAACTAAAACAATATGTATAATGTATAGTGAGAACGTGCTCGAATGCTTCCGTTGCACGAGTCGAATGTAACAAGTATCCCAAGGCACGCAAACCCTGTCTAAAAAGAAGAGGCTAAGGCTGCGTGAAATTAATCGTAATTTATCAGTCAATTTGTTTCTGATCGTCTCCTCCTTCTCCTTAGACGACGAATATCCATTGATGCGTGCGGTTATACGAACTTGTATAGTTATATACCTATATAGATATACTCAACCTAACTCAGACCGATTCCACCTTCGAAAACCACGAAGATCGCGTAAAGTCAATGAATTCATTAAACGATCTTGTGCCTACAAATCGGTGAAAGTTTTTTTTCCCCCACTGCAGGACCTCCAGAGTTCTGTAGCCACGATGGACAAGAGGCGTGCGCCGTGCCGCGCTCTACACTATGCTCGCATCTCTTGTGTGCTGCTGCTATTGCTGCTGCTGCTGCTGGTGACTGTTGCTGCTGCTGCTGCTGCTTCTGCAGGTGACATCAACTACCAATCGACGCGGCGACATCGCTTGTGCAGGAGACTTCGATGACTCGGGGTGTGGACCCCTATGGTTGGAGAGAAGCATACCTAAGCAGCAGATTTTTTTTTTTCTTCAAATTTTTGTTCTCTTCTCTTGTTTGTTTGTTTTTTTTTTTTTTTTTTTCTCTCCTTATCTTCTAGGTGTATATATTTTGTAAATTATATCTTATCGAACAGTCAATCGAATAAACTACTTAGGATATTGAAGCGTGAGTTTAATTTTTTATATTCGTTGAATATGGAAGTCAAGAAATCGCTTCGAGAGAAATAAATGCGACTATAAATTTGGTTTGAATATTTCCCCAAGGAGACAGTTTCGTATAAAGTCTTGAAAAAATTTATCACCCCGGCGCAATGACTTCGTATCAACGATCAACATTTCACATTTTTACGAAACAAGAAACGTCGCTGCAGTGCCGCATGTGTCTCGGGTTTAGACACTGCAGCGTAGCTTATGGTACATACGCAAGAACGGACTACGTCTAATTACGGTGAAGATCCCTGATTTTCGAAGAGATAAAAAAAATTAAAAAAATAAAAATAAAATGTATGCATTACATACATACATATATGTATGTATCTGAGAAAGATAATAAGGCGATTGAATAAATTATATACCTAAACACGTTTGCGCAATTTTTTAAAAACCTGAAGTGTTTCTGAACGGCTTACCGCGACCAAGTCGAGTTTAAAATTTCAAAGAAGTAAATGACAAGAAAATTTTCCGGCTCAAGCGGAGTAACAAGAGCTTTACATTGTCAATATATGCAGGCGCAAAAGCCTCGGTAGCGTAACAGGCGCGCGCGTTCGCTGTCTAAATATTAGTTGAAGCTCAGGGTAGGTACTGCGCACTATGACAACGGGCGCTATACGCACGACTTGGTTATAATATATACCTGGTGCATGTTATAGCGTCGTCTCCTTATCCCCGAAGCGCAAAGATTCTCGCCGATAACCTCGTGCCATTAATTAAGATTAATCTAATTGCAAAGACGTGCGCAGCAACACCTTACAAGTTCCACCGCCGCGTATACGATGTTACACACTCAAACGTGTGTAATAGAACTCCAAGTTCTTCGTATACGCGCTATACAATTGTACATGTATTGTCATTTGAATATTAATTAATGCATTCCACGCGCCCATGCAGCCGTGTAACTTGGACATCTATTGAAAACGTCACTCCTGCCTGTATAGCAGTTGACTGCCTATTTTTCATGAGTAGGTATATAGTAGGTATAGGTATAGGTAATCAGTGTTTTCGGATTGAAATTTGCGACACAAGTGATAATTGATTAATTTTTATCTCTCGCATCGGGATTGAGTCTGACTTTTTTTTCAACCTGCTTCAAGAAACGTCTACCACAAGTTGGTAATTTAGAAGAAAAGAAGAAGAAGAAGAAGAGAAAAAAAAAGGACACGTAGAAGTTTGATAGATAGTAATTCAGCACGGGTCACGCGGTTAATGGATCGTATTACTTATACATAGTTGAAGCGTGATCTGCCATGCCTTTCCCATACCAATGTGAGTATATCGAAGATTTAAGGAATCTGTAAATTTCGCAGGATCGACGTTCATCGCCCGTATCTGTCTAGTCCAACACGCATGGGAGTGCATTTAGTGTGGATATAATACCTACAGGGAAGTGGAAACTTGAACGACAGAGAGGCAACGACGCTCTACTCGTATAGTTACAAATAGTGAAGTGGAGTAGAGAGAAGATCGGACGAACACTAGAGCGAGTTGATTGTGGTAACGGGTCGCGGGAGCGGCTAGGCCCGCGTGGATGCTGTATGCCGGACCGCGTCTTGGTCTCGAAGTAAGAAAGAGGAAAGGAGATAGAAAAAGAGTGAGGGAGATAGAGAGAGGTACCCCCCTTCCTCCACCAACCCCTTCCCCCACGCATTATTCATCTCCCGTTCGCTATCTCTCTCTTCATTTCTCTCTCTCTCTCTTTCTCTCTCTTTCCTTTTCTCCCTTCCTCTCAACATTATATCTTTCTCTTTCTATCTGCCTGTTGAGCTCAACGCGGCGGCGGCGGCGGCGATGGCGGCCATCTTGAATACCTGAGCCTCCGCATTGCTCGCTCCTCGAGGGCAAAAGGTATCCCGGCAGGTAAGTGGGAGGGGGGAGTGGGTCCCGGCTTGACGAAGACGGTTATACCTCAGTCGCACCTACGTTAACAAGGACGGAAAAGATCTCGCCGAAGAATGCTCTGTGGCAGCGGCCTGGGACCGCCAGTCGAGTCGGGTCAGTCCCCAAGAAAGGTGATTTCGTCAAGGCCCAGATTGTCGGACCCACGTTTCACGTGTCAAAAAATGTCGCCTTTCTTAAACGGACTTTAAGGGACAACGCGAGCCGACGAAATCTTAGCGGACTTGTAGTTTCACGGATTCAATTCGTGTCGCGATTATTCCGTGAATAATTATCGATCGTTTTCAAGTTCTAAGGTCAAACTTAATTTTGACTTAAGTCGAAACTAAGAACAGACTCAGTTCAAAAATCGTACCAATTATTAACTTATACGCGTGTGAAGAAGAGTGAAAAATTCGAAGTGTGTGGTATTAACAATTATATATTTCGAATCGGTTTAGACATCTAGGATTCGCATGTGCCCTTATTAACGGAATTATGGAAGGCTGTCGCCTAGAGTATACGACAAGACAACTCCTTGGTGACGGTTAAAAGGACTGTGCAATAGATCGTGTATAAAAAGTGAATGTTATAAATACAAGTTTTTGTGTTTTCGGTGTGATGAAGATTTCGGAAACGGTCAGTGCTGCGGGATTAACAATAATTAATCACACATGATTCACGAAACTCAATCAACTCGATGTAACGAATCAAAAAATCGATCACAATCTTGTACAGAAGCTTTGCTGCGAGCTGAATTTATAATTTTTTAACGGCTTACCTCAAAGGCTACCCGGTTCGAGCTTATATACTAATAAAGAATATTCAGTAATACACATATGATTCCGGATCAAACTCTGCTAGCTAACAACAAATTTGAAGATAAATGATATTAACACATATTACGCTTGACGACGGACTTATTCCCGATGAAATTCACTGATTACGATTCTTGAGCTAACCTGATCATCCCGATCACGCGAAACGCGACTTAATCTTCAATCAATTCCACTGATAAACAAATCGCGAATGACTTATAGACCGTTGAGCGATTGTGGGTAATTAATCTGGATCAAGGGTCGCAGGTATAATATCAGGATTATAGGGAACTCACGAATCTTAGCTTATAGACTTTTGGAAATTTGATTAAAGTAAGTTAAAGAAATAAAGTTAGGAGAAGGGTGTCGGGCAAACGCGATAGCAGAAGACGCGATCGTGAGGTGCGGCCGGCCTCGTTGCCGGTCGGTCAGTGCCCCCACTCCCTGGGGAATTCTTGTTCCGTGTTTACTTGAATTTTAAAACTTCTATAAAAAGACTGTGCCTACACTACTACAGCGTGCTCGACCGAGCGCGTTATTCCACTTAATTTCCATCCTCGATGATTAAAGAGATTAAACAATCGTGTAAAAAGTGAAAAATGTTCATCATCCGAAACGAGGAATCATTCACTGTAAATTGATACCCCATAAGGCGTGCGCGAGTTACGTAACCGGAACAATGCCGCTAACGTGACAGACGATATGCGGTACTGACAAACAATGAGAGACCGATACACGGTGATAATGAAGTGCGACAGGTAGTATCGTGCCGAGTTTGTGCCGAGTGTGGAATAAACACTACAGTGTGTATCGTAGAAGCAGTTTTGGGGGTGAAGCGATGGACTCATCAACTAGACTGTTAGTCCTAGCGTTAGCGCTAGGGCTTTTATGGACGGGAGATAATTTCGTTAAATCGCAAAGTATCGAGAAATATCCATCTCGATATGTTGCGTCAAATTTACCGCAAAAAGTTGTTCGGTCAGTCCAAAAAAGGTCACCCATGCTGCCGCAGGACGGATCCAGCATGGGTTTGGCCATGCAGAGTAGGGCAGTCGACACTCGGGTGCAGTTTGAGGTCGGCGAAGGAGAGCCGACGGGAACATTGGTTGGGTCGATCCCCATCAAACCAGACTTCACTTACAGATTCAACGAACCTCCTCAGGAGTTCACGCTGGATCCTGACACGGGGGAGATCCGGACTGCGAGAGTCTTGGATAGAGAGGCTCTGAGCAGCGATAAATACGATCTTGTAGTTCTTTCGAGCCAACCGACTTATCCCATAGAAGTGAGGATTGTGGTCCTCGACGTTAATGACAACGATCCCGAGTTCCCAGAGCCAGGAATAGCAGTTAGTTTTTCTGAATCGGCAGCCGCGAACACCAGGCTTCTCCTGGACGCGGCCAGCGATAAGGATACCCCGGAGAATGGCGTCACGGACGATTACTCGATTGTAGATGGAAATACAGATGGTAAATTTCGGCTAATTGTGACCGCAAATCCAACCGGCGAAACGTCATATCTTCATCTTGAAACTACGGGGAAACTTGACAGAGAACAGGTAGAGTTTTACTCGCTGAATGTTTGCGCCAGGGACCGAGGAAGACCGCCAAGATTGGGGTATCTCAGGGTAAATGTAACCGTCCTTGACGTGAACGATAACCCACCCATATTTCAGCAGGTTGAATACGTTGTGGCTTTGAACGAAAGTGCTCCAGCCGGAAGTCCGGTACTGACCGTTCACGCGACGGATAAAGATCTTGGTGACAATTCTAAGCTGACTTATTATCTGCCTGATACCGAGAGGCAGTTTACTATAGACCCGGAAACTGGATCTATAACGACTACCGAACCCCTGGACTGCCCCCAGCAAACTTGCAACCTTACTCGTATTGGCGGGAGCTGCCCGAAGAGTTGCGTCATCGAGGCCTTCGCCAGGGACCATGGGTCTCCTCGACAGGATGGGAGAACCTACGTTGCCGTTAATCTACTAGATGCGAATGATCACGATCCAGAGATAAAGTTCAGCTACTTTCCGGCTACCGCAGGCTTCGCTACCGTTGACGAGAATGCCGTCAAAGATTCAATAGTCGCTGCAGTTGCGGTGATCGACAACGACGAGGGTCTGAATGGTGAAACTAACGTTGAAATCAGGGCAGGTAATGAACTGGGTCACTTTCGCCTGGATAAATCGCAGAGCTTCGATATTGTCAGAGTAAATGGGAGGCTTGATCGGGAAGAAATTCCAAAGTACAATCTGACGGTAGTAGCTACCGACAAAGGAACCCCACCTAGATCAGCGACAGCCTATCTCGTCATCCATGTGAATGATGTCAACGACCACGAACCGGTATTTCAGCAAAGCGAGTATTCGGCAGTATTGTCAGAGTTATCACCGCCCGGAAGCTTCGTTGCAAGTATATCAGCCACAGACGCAGATTCTGGATTAAATGCCAGAATTTATTACGATTTCGACTCTGGAAATGATCAGGGATGGTTCGCAATTGACCAAGACACCGGTTTAGTCACGACCAAAGCAACCCTGGATAGAGAAATTCAGGGCAGCGTAGAACTACGAGTTTCGGCTAGAGACGGAGGACCCAATCCAAAGTATGCCTCCACCCATCTCAGGGTCACTGTCCTAGATGAAAACGACGAAATTCCAAGGTTCTCTGAACCGGTCGTCCGCGTTACTCTGTCCGAAAACACCCCACCGCATAGCCTCGTGGCAACTCTGACAGCGGTTGACAACGATCAAGGTACCAACGGGAGCGTAGCTTACAGCCTTCATCCAAGTGTGTCACGAGATTATCCAAAAGCCTTTGCTCTGGACGCCTTGACCGGTCAGCTGACCACAAAGACATCCCTAGACCGGGAAATGGTTGCAGAATACGCGATACTAGTCATAGCCAAGGATCAAGGAACTCCACCGCAGTCCTCGACAGCGACAGTACTGTTAACTTTGGAAGACGTGAACGATAACGCACCGATCTTTTACCCACAACGATATCTGTTCCCGGTACCAGAAGACGCGTCACCTGGGACTTCGGTTGGTAAAGTTACAGCGACAGACGCTGATGCAAGAGAGAATGCTAAGGTTAGATATTCAATAGAATCGGGCGGGGAAGGCCTTTTCCTTGTAGATGAGCGTACTGGTGACCTGACTCTTCAGGGTTCACTGAGAGCTGCACGAAAGACTTTATACGAGCTCACGATATCGGCCAGAGACACGGGCGACAAAAGAGCAACGAAAGACGCCGTAGTTGAAATCCTGCGAGAAGAAGACCTGGAACAACTCGAATTCGATACCTACAGCGGTTACGAGTTCAGAATATCCGAAGACAGAGGTGAGTGCAGCGAAATGCCATCCGGTATCGGACGAGAAGTTGGCTCCGTCCAGGTTGCCAGATACGGAAACGCGAAGGTCACCTACTCTATAGTCTATGGAGATGTTGGAGGCAGTTTCAAGATCGATGAGAACTCTGGAACCATCAGCACCGCGGGATGTTTAGACAGAGAACAAATCGCCTATTACAGTTTGCAGGTTGCTGCTCGGACTGGTCTTGCTCACGCGCAGACCTACGTCAATGTGACGGTTTTAGACGTCAACGACAATGCACCAAAATTCCCAAAGGGAGAACGAGGGGACGAAGTGCTATTGAAAGAGAATGCGGCTGTCGGCCAAGAAGTCTGCCTCGCGAGAGCAAGAGACAGGGATGTTGGTGCGAATTCCAGAATAACATATGCTTTAACACATAATCCCGGTGGACAATTCCGAGTTGCGTTAAACTCTGGCATCATTTATCTTGACAAGCCGATCAGAGCTCGTCCTGGAACCATTTTACACGTCGAAGTAACCGCCACGGATTCTGGAAGTCCTTCTTTGTCAGCCCAGCACCAGGTCAGGGTGACCATCGAGGACGTCAACGATCACACACCCGTTTTTGAGCTGACTAGTTACGAAACTTCTCTATTGGAGTCGACTCCTGTAAACGAGAGATTCTTTGCTCTTGTAGCATCGGATGTGGATTTGGGTCGGAACGGGCGTGTTCTGTACAGTGTCACCGAGGGAAATTCGGAAGGTCGTTTTGGCATATTTCCAGACGGGCAACTGTATGTGAAAAGCGCTTTGGACCGCGAGGAACAGGATTACTACGCCCTAGAGGTAACTGCCAGCGATCAGGGTAACCCACCGAGAAGTTCGATAGTCCCAGTCGTCGTGCACGTTATTGACGAGAATGACAATGCCCCGCAATTTACAAATTCAAGTTTCATATTCCACATCCGTGAGAACGAACCGCCAGATACATTTGTTGGAAAATTGCTCGCCACCGATCGTGACGTTGGGAGAAATGCCGAGTTGACATTTTCCTTGCCATCTACACAGCAGGACTTTATCGTTGATCCAAGGAATGGGTTCATCAAATCTCTTCACGTATTCGACAGAGAATCCCTCGTGGCTAATACTGGTGGAAGTTACGTCACTTTGGAAGCAACAGTGACCGACAATGGAATGACCCGATTAAGGGACAAGGTCAAAGTCACTGTCTACATAACTGACGTGAATGACAACGCACCGCAGTTCCAAAGAATTCCGTATAAAGTCCAGGTAAGCGAAGGTGCCGCGATCGGCACCCAATTGCTGAGAGTTTATACCACAGATGCTGACGAAGGTCTGAACGGTGACGTGTTCTACTCCCTGGAAGTTGGTGACCAGCGAGAATATTTTAGCATTGATGAAGCAACTGGACAAATTGCTTTAGCTCGTGAATTAGACCGCGAAACAATCGACACCTACGCCCTCACGGTGGTAGCACATGACGCTGGACTTGAGATACATCTATCCTCGAGCGCCTTGGTCCACATTGAAGTATTGGACGAGAATGACAACACGCCAAAGTTCGTTGACACAAAGTCAAAGATCTCCGTGTTAGAGACAACGCCAGTGAACACGGAACTGGTAAGATTCAAGGCTGAAGACGCGGATCTGGGTGCAAACAGCGAACTAACCTTTGCAATTGCGGCTGGTAATCGCAGAGATGCCTTTCACATCGATCCTTTAACTGGCGCACTTTATTTGAGAAAACAACTTGACTACGAAGAGTTGGATAATTACTCTTTGAACGTATCATGCAGTGACGGAGGTCACCCTAGGCTGACTTCAGTGACAACCTTGAAGGTCGTCGTCGTCGATACAAACGATAACCCTCCCGCATTTCCGAACACTGCTATCGTCCGACAAATCCGAGAAGGTATTCCCGTCCATACGCCAATCGTCACAGTCACTGCCGAAGATCCAGATTCCGGGGAAAATGGCCTTGTCAATTATGCAATCGCCAGTCAAGACCCTGAAGACCAGAGACGTCATTTTGGAATTAATCCATCTACTGGCGTGATCCATACCTTGCTACCAATCGACCGAGAAGAAGTTGACACTTTTAAACTCGTCGTAGTCGCAACTGACAGAGCGCAGCCGATTTCAGCCCGACTATCTGCCGAAAAGTTAGTCACGGTGATCGTCGAGGACGTGAACGACAACGCGCCAATTTTCGTCAGCATGTCAGCAGCAGTCCTACCTTCAAGAGGCAGTTTGAATTATCAACCAGGCAAGGAAGTTTCGGTTGCACAACTTTTGGCCAGAGATTTGGACTCGAGTACCAACGGTTTGGTCACCTACGAACTTTTACGCTCTGGTTTGAATTATCCCGATACTTTCCGCGTACACAGAAGTACCGGTCTTCTGACTATGAAACTCCCAAGGTCATTGGATAGCCTAGAACGTTCTTCGAGGTATCAGGTTGGAGTGCGAGCAACTGACGAGGCGGTTCAGGCCGAAAGACGGTCCTCTGAAACTTATCTGACACTGATAGTGCCTGGTGAAGATGAGGAGAGGCCTCTGTGGGAACATCAAGGTCAAGTGGAGGGTAGTGTGTATGAAAACGAGGCCGCTGGTGCTTCCATACTAAAAGTGAGTGCGCGTAGTCGAAGGTCCAACGTTGACCTAGAGTATTACGTTACAAACGTGACCGCGGGAAGTGGTGGTCCTCAGGTAGACAGGTTATTCGACGTGGACACGAAGAGCGGCGTATTGTCGACTGCTGCTGCGCTTGACCGTGAGGCTGGAGTTCTTTGGTACGAGGTCGAGATTTACGCCATCAGCGTTGGTGGAAACCGTCCGAGCACCGCCTCCACGAAGGTAAGCCGCTTGGTTTTTCGTCTATCCTTTCTATAAAATTTTAACTCCACAGTCTACACTTGTCGATACGAATTTCTCACGATGGGATCGAGGATATAATGTAGGTAAATGCCTCTAAGTAACGCTATAAAATGAATAACGTTTGGAATCACGTCTCAGGCATTCTTTCGAAACAATTTGTAATGCTGAAAATTGTTCCGAAACGCCCGAGGGTTGACACAGGTAGTGAGATAGTGGATGTTGACACACGTATTCCATACACGTATTGCTATCTACGTATATATACTGGACTCGATGCGAAAAGTCTCAAGTTCGACGACTCCGTTTCACGCTTGGACAAAGATCGGTTCTCTTCGGCTGGCATGGATGAATAGTTTCATCAGCCAGTATAATCGAGGCAACTGCAATAATTGCCGACGCTCACAGGGTTCGCGTGTAACGGGGCACGCATACGAAGGTATATACGCAAGCAACGGGTACCGCATACACGTAGGTATATCAAAAAGCCATATAATTTACCAAGGCAATAATTTCAATACAAAGTTGCCAGAAATCGGTATCCCAATATTCTGTCTCAAGTATTTATAAGCATCTACCTATATATAGGTATATACATCGCGTATATAGGGAAGACGTTTTCGGTCACTTCCAACAACCTAAGAAAATCGACGAATAAAGAAAAGTACATGCACGTTAAGGGATTAGTTCGAAAGAGTAAGAGAGATAAGGAGAGGGAGGTGTACGGTCGAAGAAAAGGGAAGACCATTATGAGGTTTAAGGCGGTTTTATGGCGGTCATCATCTGCCGCTAACTCGTACGATTAACACAAACACCGAACACGCTCGCTACCTGGACCAGGCTGTTCGGTTTCTACGGGATCTGGTATGGTCCATAGAGCATTTCGTGTCTCTGCGTGTCCTTCCGGGAAAAAAAGACAGAAATGTTTAGGGGCCTACACGGTGTTTGCCAGGCTTGTCTCCGCGACACAGATCGCTTCACGGTGCCGCGATAGTGACGGTCTTCCTTATATTTATCCTCCGTATACACAAATACGCGACTCGCGCAAAGGTGCTAATTGCATAAACGGACAGAAAGTATCTGGTGACCGTGGATCCTCGAATTATCCAAAAACCAATTCCCTGGCCTTTTTCTGTTTACACTTCCGCCAGGTCGGTAACCTTACCCCCTCAACCTATAGTCAGAACCGAATGCGTTTTTCCAACCACGAAAATGTGACTGCCGCAGGACAGATTCAATATTTTTCAATGGAACCTATCAACGAAGATAAATTGAGTGATCAACAAGTAAATAGAAATCTAACATTGGTGAACTAAAATATGATTAGACACAATAAGTCTTGGATTCACTAGTTATTTCCATTATTTCCATGGAATTGGTTTGCACGAATATGTTCAAGGGCTGTTCTAGAATTGATTACTTAGCGCTGACGGTAAATGCAGGTTGTCAGATTCACGTTGAAATCATCTCTCTGGAGTTCTGCAAGGTAAAATAACTGCAGAGATTAGCTATGTAGCCGCAGTGGTCCGGCCCTTGACCGGGTATACAGCATCGGAACTGCGGTGCGCGCGATACTCCTTCGCAGATGATAATCCGTCCCCGGTATGATTTCGGTGTTTGGGTGGTCCCACTCGTTACCTCTCCAAGAGGAGTCGCGCTGGCGCTGCAGCAATCAGTGCTCGCGTCCCTGGCTCCGTCGTGGTTTGATTGCGCGCGAGCTGAGGGCACCTTTACGTACGTTAAGTGAGATTAATTAACTAACTCTAGCTCGATCGGCACACTCTTGTCTCTCTCGCAGAGGATTTTATTGAGCTAGAACTGGATTAATCAGAGTACCAGTTGGCTGAAGTCAGTCGGTCAGTATCTCCCCTTTCCTTTCCGCGCCGATACCCGAGCCGATCGACTACTGCCTTGCCTGGAAAAGTAGAATTACACGGTACGCCGAACGGACGAACGGACAATGTGAGTATAGGTAGTGGACAGTACTAATATTCCGCGATCAACGAAGCTGCGGTCACGTTGCATATCAAGAACCACAACAACCACAACAACAACAATAACCTGATGTAATTAAAGGCAATGACAGAAAGTAATGACCCCTGGGATGACGGGGCGACGCGGGTATAGGGGGGAAATAAACGACAAGACGAACCGCGTGCCAGGAAGCCAACTTGGATTCGAGTCCAGCTCGCTTCGAGGTTCGGAACTCGAGAAAAACTTGATCTCGGATGAGCGCGTACGGCTGCTGGGACGGACGTATAGTAGTTGGTCCATCTACCACTACCTGGACTACCACCACTACGTCGCCGCTGCCACCAAAGAGTCTCTCCTCGCTCGATGTTTCAGTCGATCTCTTTCTCGCTCTTTCTCTTTCTCTCTCTCTCTCTTACTCTCTTACTCTCGACCGTTCTTCTTTCTTCTCTCTCTCTCTCTTTAGTTCTCTTTCGGATCTGTGACTCGCGAGCCAACTGCACTTCGAAGGTTTTTGCTTCGATTTCGGTCGGTCCAGGATCTCCCGCGCGCAGAGAATCTCTCCGTGCGACTCACCGCCCGTCATTTGTTTCGTAACTTTATAATATCGACGTAAAAGATTGCTCGTCGGCGACCAATCATTCGTTTGAGGATCCACGATGCGAAAATTTCAACATCAGTTTTTGAACACCATAAGAATTTCTCGCGATAATCACTTCACTCGCAATTATTACGTGTTTCACATCAAACGTACAAAATATATCCCAAAAAATTAATGAAATAAAATTAGGAAATTCCGATCCTCCCATCGATTTCGTTCCTTTTTGATTCCCTTTTTTCAATCTCGCTTCCGTCGAAACATTTAGCCGATGTTAGCCTGCAGTATCACGCGCGATATTCTTCTCTCTTATTCTCTCGGTCAGTGGCAACCGCCTCTCCGTGACTCTACGCGTGTTCCAGACGCAGATACAGGCAGATAGGATCTTTGAAACTAAACACCACACAACTACTGTAATGACGCGTGTACGTACCTACCTACGCCAACTGGGCGAGCAGTAGCGAGATAAGTCTTGTATAATACTTTTTGTAGTGTGCATAAGTATATAGTATTTATTTATAATATTAGCAGATATATTTGTAACAAATAAAGAAAAGTAATTTTTGAAAAAAGTTGGAGACAACAATAATTAAGAATCGTAGGCAATTTGAAAGATTGGCAATACCAGCGTATTCTAACGAGATCAATTTAATCGGAATGAAAACTGATAATACTGTCGATAATTGCGAAGCAAATATATATTGCACGGTTGACTGGTCAGCCTAATGCGGAGGTTGTTCGATTTTCAACAGCCGATAAGGCTTATTAATACCCTCGAGAAGATTAGAAATCTTTTGGAAGATAAACCGAACCTAATGATCGTAACAACGACGGTGGTCGTCGCGACGCCGAAGCTCTGTAATCCCGCTTCGACGAAGACCGGATTCCGCGTACGAGCTGAAGCTAATTCGCTGGGAAAAAGTGAAATTCTTTTACGCAGCAACCAACGTAGCTTTTCCAACCGCCCCAGGTACCGACAATACTTCCAATGACCGACGACGAAAGAACGCCGCGGAATCATCGTCGTGACGGTCGACGCCACAAAGACGCTGGTTTACTTGCGGCGGAATGTGTCTCGCCGGGGTCGAGCCAAAAACTGGACGATGCCTTAAGTCGGACCGAGACGTCGATACGCTACTATGTGTTCCAAAGAGGTTCACTCGTTCTGACCAGATGCCAAATATCTTTGTACAATCATCTTCAGCTCTGATCCAAGACTTGTCACAATATTGCATAGACATATGCAAGTGCGACCAATTCCTTGTTACGTTACCTGAAATATTCCCTCGATACGGGATCGCGAATTTAATTCCCGCTGATATATAAATCGGGCGAAATTTTTATTCGGAGGATCACTGACGAAGCGAATACCGGGGCTGAGATGGGGGATAAAGATTTGGTCAGTTTGTATTCTTGGTCGCGCAGAAAGCGATCGTCAACGATCGTTGAGTAGTCGCTCTTAGGCAAAAAGCTAAACGCTCCAGCCCCAGAGTCGTGGTGCAGGATGGTAAAGGTGGTGGTGGTGAACGTGAAGGTGGTGGTGAATATGGAGGTGGAAGAAGAGCCTCGGAGGAGGGCTAAGTCGAGTCTGCGCGCGCGAGGTATGTCCTAACGACGTATGAGCGATGTGGGCCCGATGAGAAGGCATTTTCGAATGAAATTCAAACCATTACTCGCGGACTGCAGCGCGCGGTTGAAATCACAAAAATATTCGAGCGACTGCCCGGTTTTTAGGACCGCCCCATACCCCGTCTTCGGTCAAGGGCTCCCGCGCGTATGCCGCACAAGAAGTGTCAACTTCGTTTCGCGTAGCAACTAAACTGACCATTTTTCTATAGGTACTACCAGCTATAACACGAATTTTCGCTCAATAACACCGAGTTGAACAAGACCGTGTAGCCGCGTTGTAGGGGGTCTAGGCTATGCGCGAGTGAAGCGTAAACGATTTCCATTCCTCTTAGAAATGAAATTTCAATAGAATTCTATCTGCCAGAAGAGAACAAGCTGCTGCTGCTGCTGCTGTTGCTATTGCCGCCGGTTCTGCTTGGCCCCATTGTAATCATACGATGGACAAGCGATGTTGTACCTCACCATACCCTCATCCCATTTTCAAAGAATCTTTCTTCGGTGAAATACGATTTTCCAATTCTATGGGTATCTTAAAGATCGATTTCCATTTTTAAAGCCCCCTTTTTACCGGGTGCAACCACCCATACCCTTTGAAAGGGCACAGAAAACCTTCTTCCAGAAATAACCATCCATCCTACCTGCTCTTTCAGCCCCTGATCCCTGCAGGACGTTTACCTGATTCTCAAAGTCCTCGTATACACGTGCACGACTAGGTGTATTGGCACTGGTGCTGGTGCTGGTACTGGGGCTGGGGCTGGGGCTAGGCACGTCTACCAACTATAATATAATTCCACTAGTTTCGTCAGCATTCAAGAATTCACGTCCCCGCATACCTAACTTGTACCCTGCTCAAATGACTTGGCACCAGGACAATTTGACAATAGAACGGGCATAAAACGACGTTTTCTTTTTTAAACAGCCAATAGTAAAGAATAACGCGCTAACCTCTTACGACTCTTTGAAAATCGATATTTGAAACTTGACACAGGTACCTTATGTCTACCTGTACGTACCTATACACCTGAATTTCTGTGGCCAGTAGCAAAGCGTTAGGTATTTTTATTAGCATAATAACCATACGAGAATTGAATACCTCTCGTATTAGAATATCTATATTGTACAAAAATAAGTGTCTTTTGTTGTTACGGTCATAGGGCATATAAAATAAATTCTGTATGGGGCATAAGGGCACCGGTTGTGGATCACTTGTCCACACTTTGGACCAGGTGCGGGGTTCATCCGTTGTATGGCATTTTTCCTCGGTTATACTAACACAACGCATTAAATATAATTATTGTGCGTGTTTAATTACTGGGGGAAAAGAAGTAAACTAATTTTCATAAACGTTAAAAGTTTCGTAGACCAATTTTTGCAAAGAATAATATTAAATTGTGGGAATTCAGTTAGAAAAATAAAGTTCTAGCGAAAAACTTCCAGTTTATTAGAAAAATCTGACTAGGAATCTATCCGGTATATATATTGGCGTTCGGTATTTCATCTCGAGGTCCCACGCCTCTGGTGGAGTCCGTGAAGTCTAGGTGGATATATTTATAATAGAGGAGGCATTCCTGCAGGGCCAGCAGGGGGCCAAAAGGACATGGGCTCGTAATGGCCGACTACTTTGTCTATTTTGTTTGTCCGGCTGGCTGCTTTATTGGGCCCTATTCGGAATAATTATGACGTTATTCCAACAGTTTGTCTTCATTGTTAGCTTCTTGGCCGTAACGATCGGCAGGAAACCGAGCTTGTATACATACATACGTGCAGGAGTCAGCGTTATATACTGTTAAACTTATCAAGAGACTTGGTAAAGTCTCGCGCCAAGTACATTTAAAAAAAATGTTCTTTCTTCGCGCCGTGCGAGACTCGACCGAGTGTGTCGGCAATTCATACACGGAATAGGAATATTTATCGTAATTTGTAGGGTGTAGCCAAGAAAAGCTTTCATTTAAGCCCTATTTCGATGAAATCGATTAACGGAGAGCTGAGATACGATTATTTCCGTTTTCCTCACGAATTGTTCTCCTTTTTGAGTCAGATGGCTCAGACCAAAAGCTATGCGAATAAAAATTTAGAAAAGAGTGGCCTTCGCTACGCTACATAGAGAGAAATACAGGCGTCAGTAGCTAGATGGCTAGATTAATCAGAATCTCTCTGTATATTCTATTTGACCGAGTCTCTTTTACCACAAAGACAAAAGGGAGTGAGGGATAATGTTTCCAACAGCTCTCCATGTCAGAGCGTAAATTGATAACAGTTTTTATATAACTATAGCAAGGGCTGTCAGCAATATTCTTAAACAATATCTTTATCTTTAATAACTACAGTATAACGTTTGATATCTGATGACTCATGCTATGATTTATCATGTCACTTTTTGGTCGTAATATCATATACATCAGCACACGATAATGTTCAGTACGGTTGGCTATATTTCATATTTACAACTATATATTTGATTGAATTATATGGTTGAATGACCATTATATGATAACCTTTGGCTCCAATTTTGATTCATGTCGAACTAATTTTGAAATTATTCACACGTTATATAGTTACAGGGCGATTGACTCTTGCTTTGAGGTCTAGTGAACAATAAAACGCCGGAAGTGGTACGGAATTCGAGAGTAGTCAGATGATTTATACAATTGATTACGAACAAGAATACCTAATCGGTAAATCAAATTCTGCAAAAAGTACTGAGATCCCCATAAAAAGCACCTCCGGTGCAAAAACCTTTCGCCAAGTACATCAATGTGATATATATAGTATATAAGGATCCGAAATCAAATGCTATTGCCAAGCACCTACATCACATTTATTTTTTCTCAATATGATAATTAGGCCAGAAAACATTTGAAATAAAACGGTAGTAGTGGCACTTGGAGGGCCGATATTCTATATATCACTATAGGATTATTGACAATGCTTGATTGCTGTTTCCTCGTTCTTGGCTACAAAAGGCCCGCCAAGTACCACCCTACTTCCAAATTTTTTTGTCATTTATATTTTTTTATGTTTTCTGGCCTAATTATCAATTTGAGAAAGAGTAAATGTGATGCAGGTGCTTGGCAGTAGCATCTGATTTCATATATTATTTTTTACGAGTATATATATATCACATTAATGTACTTGGCGAAAGGTTTTTGCACCGGAGGTGCTTTTTATGGGGATACTATATACAAGGAACAAGCCACGCACGGACAAGCGGAGATTACATTTTTTTAATTAGCTCGTGATAGGGCCCAATTTTCACGTTACGCTCCAATCTCTCGTTCACATCCCGCATGCAACTGGAGGCTGTATCGGCCACCGTGAGGAAAGACACATATATCTATATATGTATATATAATAGTACCCGATCGCAGTGAATCAAAATTCTAAAACCTCCATTAGAATTCTTCAAAGTTATTCTGTTATCGATCCTTTTATGCCCACAGATGTATCAACTTTCCGTTCTGTTTTCTTATTTGAGATATTTTAGCTCTTAAGAATCATGGATTTGTACAATTTTCGAAGAAACTTTAGTCCGGTACCCTCTGCATCTTCATATCTACTCATAATCGGCTGACCTTCGCATACTGGCCATTCCCGGCCCTCAAGTCTGAAGCAAAGTAAAGCGTGGCGGGTTTTTATCTCGCGGGACCGAAGCCCGCGCCCGCTAATGACCCGCAGATACGAAAGGCCCCACTGCAGCAACGTTTGGGACTCGCATACCGACAAAATATGCCATGCACGATGGGCCCCATTTAAGGGTCCGTCCACACTTGCTGCTCAAATCGATCGTGCCCACTTCCGGATGGTAACACTCTACCTTTTTATGAAAGGAGTCGAGCTTTTCACTTTACGCTTCGGGTAATACGAGCATTTTGTTATGCACAGTCGATCGCCTCGGCTTACTGGAATCTAGCCTCTCTTTAAAAAAGTTTCTTCAGGCTACGGGGAAGGCGACAGCGTGCAAGCTGGTCAACGGTTTCTAACCGGTGGGAACCGAGCGATAAACCAGATAAGTGTAAGCGCGCCTTTAAGCCCTGGAATCGTCCAACGATTCGATACTACAACCAGACTTTTAAACTTCGAAGTGGCTTAGGTCGAAGACCCAAGACCGAGGATACACATAGAGTAGATATTCAAAAGAATTCCACCTTCTTCTTTAATATTATATTTAAAAAATGTCAAAAAATATTGCAGTTTTATCGCGAACTTTATTATCAAACATGCTATATGACACCGTACATGGAGGCACGTGTATAGTACATCAGCAAAGAGAGGATCAAAGTAAATTGTATTATTTGTTTGAGTTAACGGCAACGTCAGGTGACTCGTATAAATCAATTGTATGAGCAACCTGCAGCGAAGCAACGAACCGAATCACCAATCGATACTCAAGTCCGCTGTGTACCTACTGATAGAGCATTCGTTCATTTCTACGTTTTGTTTGAATCATTATTTTCCTGTTGCTCTTCGACTACTCGTTACCAGTGAGACGGCAAACCAAGTCAAGGCAAGGGAAGGCAAGGGAAGGCAAGCATAAAATACGATACGTATACGTATATAACTATATATATACACATATATCTATATAGCTACATACAGTTTCACAGGCAATGTCAAAAGCTTCCTCAGTCACTTTATTACTCGTACCGTGTATATATACCTACCTGCATCGGTTCGAAACCTGAAGAGTTGAAATGTGACCAACCAAGTATATACAGCACACCTTTCGTACGCAACCGACTGCAATTACATGTCTGGGTATACGATCATGTTTTATATTTACATATGGCAGGTACATATCTGCAGGGCGAGGTAATAATAGTCTCGTTGTGAGGCACACCGCTCGATTCAATTCGACCCTTTAACATACAGACTCCTCATACTGATCCCGACTTCTGGTTCTTCAGATCCCCGAGAGTCCCAAGTCATCGAAAAACATTCCCTAGAATATTTCGTGTGTAGATTGGTATGTAGGTATGTATATGTATAATGTATGTATATGTGTGTATTAGTAGTGAGAAGAGGATCGTAGTCATTGAACGTTCCAAGGGTCTCTTCAATGTCCCAGTAACACAGAGAGACGAGGAGGCGACCTGTGCGAGGACCCTGCGTATATAGTCAGCATAAATTAGGCGACGCGGGGGGTTTGGGACTCTCGAGGATTCTACGCCGAGGAAACAGGCCCCGACTGAACAGGCCCGCACAGTTTCCAAACGATATTGTGCTTGGATTAGATTTATTTAGGACCTAGACAAACACGAGTCCCCACATATTTTTCAACGACGCCCGCCGAACAACTTCCAAGAACTGTCATTGTTCGGGAGTCCTTGGTTGATTTATCAACGCGAAGAAATACGTCAGTCATAATGACGGCACCGCGATGTTACCGAGGCCCTATACTCGACGGGCCGACAAAATTCGATAGTTCATCATCGATCCCCGCGCAACCGACATGAATGGGGAATGAAGTTTTCAAGTTTCATCTCGATCAAGAGTCAATTTCCTGCCCCAAAACGATTACCCAAATTAGTTTAGCACATTAAACGGATATTTAAATAGATTCCTTACACGCGTATGTATATGTGTGTGAATGTATGTTTTATATTTGAAAAATACTAACAACAAAAGTTCTTGAATTGTCGGACAGTTTATCTCCGCGTTAGGTGCGCGTCGCTATAAGCTTTGGCCTTGCACGTCAATCACTGTTTAACTGCACAGGTATAACAACATTCGTTCGCTCGATTCTCGCTTCAAGATATTCCTGGGGATAAAATAGTTAAAAAATTCTATTTCAACGAAGGAGTCGTAGATATATATATATATATACCAAAGAAACTTATCTGTCGAAAGAAGTCCGTATATATACACATACATGACTCAAGAATGTCCGCAAGTATTTTCTACATAATTCCGGAAGACGGGAATTCCAAGCTAGATTTTTGATTCTCTGCCTCTATATTTACACATAATTTAAACACACGTATATTACACAGTATCACCTATTCTTGACGAGTAAACGAAGAGTAAAAGAGAGATGGACAGGGATGGACAGAGTAAGAGAAAGAGATAGAGAGGGAAAACGCACGCGCGTCTCCTGAGCAGAGAATCAGAGATGTCCGAGTGAATTAGTGTCGGTAGTGGAAAGAAGAGAGAAATTTGCGCGCCGTCCTTTGTTTGCGCCTGCGCAGGAATGCGCCTGGTCCTTGGACTCGTGACGCTGGGTCCCGAGGGGCCCTCCGCGAGTAGCGTTGGGACTCGTCTAACCCGAAGCCGCGCCCGATGGCGTCCTCTTCGTCGCACCTCCGCGAGACGAGGGGTCCTTATCTTACGTAGGAAGGTGGTACGGGCCCCAAGAGTTGGGCCCCTTTTGAGGGCCCGGCATGACATTAATTTTGAAATATTATTTGGGCCCCCTCCCGCGGCGCTCACTTGCGGGTGTGTCCGGTCGCGTGCGTGCGTGTGTTCAGACGGGTACGTTATAAGAACGCGTTTGTATACGTGTGTATAATCTACCGTCTGCACACCAGGAGAAAAGACTCTGAAACTCGACCTAACTTATGGAAGCTGGGGCTCTTTCCGTCGTGAGCTATGGATGATAAAAAGAGATTTTTTCTCTTTCTCTTTATTATACCTCTCTCGCTCTTCCTTACTTCTTGACGATTACGGTGTCGGGGCTATAAGGAGAGAAAAGGATAGAAGAGGCGTGGCGGCGAGGGATATCCCCTGCCGTTTGTGCACGAGATTTTTCAAGGGTGAGATAGAGCACCAAAAATCTATAAAATAGTGTAACTAGGTCGTTATTTATTCCGACTGCAGTGACCGGACTAACTGAAGTTCAACGTACAATTCCCTACCCGTTCCCTACTAGATACACATTAACACGTACATTTTATTGTTAACATCATTGCGATATTTCACTGTTTTCTACACGCAGATAATAGCGTGGTGGTCAACCGGACCGAAGACTCGTACAACCTGAGTGTATACTCGACGTCTTAATCGTGTTGATAGATATATCCACATATATACGTCCATTTCGCTGAGGCGCCGAGTAAAACACATTGTTCTTAATCCGGGAGAGCGCAACTTTTCTGCGAGTCGTATGGTAGGAATATCTTACAAGTCCAAGGCGTGCCACGTATACCCTACCTCGGCTGCTATCTGGACACTCATTCACTCGCTCGCATATTGGACCCTAGACTCTGGTGAGATGTCCGTGGCGACGACGGGTTGTAAGGCAACGCGTAATGTAATGTAAAGCACGGTGTATCGTGTGTATGAGATTGAGGGCGTGGGGCCCCTGGGCCTTACCGCGCTGGTAGGAAGGGCCTTATATACCGAAGCGGCTTATCGGGCGCACATCCCCGCATGCAGATTAGCATAATGTCGGCTGCACCGCGCATATAGGAGGTGGGGTACCCACCTCGCCCTAACCTAACCCCCTTACGCCGTGGGTACCTCCATGGTATATACGAGAACGGGGGGCGTGGGGGCTACGATTATAATATAATAATAATAGGAACAATAATGATAATAATAATAATGATAATAATAAAGGAAAGAAATCACCCTAGGCGTTCTGCCGCGGTCCTCCGAGTCAACGGAGGCCATCAGCCATCATTGCACCGCGGCAAGCTTGGTCAGGCCCTAGCAAACGGGATCCAGTTGATTTCAGAGTCGATCGACACCGATGATATTTCACAGTTTTTTCTTTATTTACTCATCTTTTTTTTTTTTTTTTTTTTTTTTTTCTTCTTCTTCTTCATTTTCATTTCATACCATTTTATTATTTACTCCTATATATACAGGTCATTTATTTTTATATCCTAAATATAAATCCGGTCTTACACGCGACGGTAAATCCAATGATCAAGGTACCAAATCAATTTCATAGATAGAACAGAAACGAATTACTTTCAACCTGCTGCTGTAGCAGCAGCAGCAGCGGCAGCAGCAGCAGTTTGCTCAGGGAATGATATCGTATTTCAAACAGGTCAATGTATCTCCAAAGGTATTTTTTCCCGGCACAGAAGCTATAGCAGACAAAAATCGAGCAATTTTTTTTTTTTTTACTTTCACCATCTCCAAATATCTATACCTACACCTATACCTATACAAACTCTGCAGATATTCTTTGATTGGACACTATTGAAAGGCGCGATGTTATATATGTATTTCAGACATGGTGCGATGAGGGACAAAGTCTTAAAAACTGTCTGACAAAAAAGAAATAATGAAACAAAAAAAAAAAAAAAAAAAAAAAAACTTCCCAAACCAAAAAGATAAGGAATAAAAACTGTAAAAAAAAAACAGGCCTGCTACGCGCGCACAGCAACAATACTGGCCCTCGCTGTATGACGGGCCAGAGTCGAGTTGTGGGCCCAAGTCTCGAGCGGAGAGGCCCAACCTCGCTGCCACTGCTATTATGGCCAATAATTCATTGAGTGACTGCCAAGCTCTTCGCCGGCCAATGGTTCGGCCGACCGTACGGTGGACCGATCGCCGCACCCCTCGAGTACCTACTCGCGTATGTATTATACATATATTATATTTTACCCAACGATCGGATGAAATTCTCAAACGCTGATCTCGACGGAATTGCAAGTCTGCAGGGTAACCGCGTAGCGACGTATTACCCAATAAAAATGATATATTTCACGCTTTACCACCTTATTATCATCATTATCATCATTATCATTATTATTATTATTATTTTCCTTCAACATTTGCAAAAAGAATAGTTGATATCAGATTATAAGGAAAGCTGAGGCTTTGGAGAGTCGTTTTTTTTTTTATTTTTTTTATTTTGTTCAAAAAGAAAACCCAAAATTGATATGTTATGCGGTGAAAATTGACGACAAGACACGACTAACGCGCCCGCATATTATTCTCGTGAAAAATATGATCTTTGACGTACCGTGTATACCGCGCACATGTAAAACGGGGTAAAACATTATCGGCGGTTGCACTCCAGGACTATGGAATGTGCCCTGAGTTTCAACGCTGCTAAAGCGCACCCTAAAGGACCCTTTAGGCGTTTTAAGATCTGAATCTCGATCGCGTCCGTGCACAGCGGTCTACACGGGGTGTCTGTAAAAAAATGTATTCTCCGAACTTGTCCGCGCACGGCAAGTCCGCGCTTCTTGGTATAAACCTAATGGATCTTATGGATATTCACTCTCCCCATATCTTCGACGAACTGCAATTTCTCCACTCTTCACGTATAGTATATGTAGGCATGTAGTACGCGGCTAACTGAGAACAATCAAATATTTTCCTTTTGTCTTCACCCTTGCATAGCAGTCACTGCTGCGGAATACTGCATGTTTATTAGTTACTACGTCGTAAAGTTAACAAAGGGACGTTCGACGTTGCTATTAGAACACACCGCAGTTTGCAGTGATTAGTTTAAAGAAAGTCTCAAACAAATCCGAACACCAGAGGCTCGCTATTCCCTACCGTGACAAAACCCCATTCGCCTATAACATAGAGTGAAAAATTAACAATCAGGTAGGTAGGTGTATACGTGGCGAGTAAACGTGAAGTATGTAAGAATGCGACATGAACTTAACATTTTTCTAAACATCTCGGACATCCGTCAACGTTAACCATTGTCCAGTCAAGATTTACGCCCTGTGTCCGCAGGACAGTTAGTAAAAATATATCATCCCTCTTCGCAGACGAGCTCGAATGTAAAAATTGTTTTTTGTGCAAACGGAATAGTTCCTTATTGTAGATGTGTAAAAATAAAAAAGAAGTGAGAATTAAATCTTGAAAGATAAGAGAAAAAAAAAAAAAAAAAATACAAAAAAGGTAGTGAAAAAAAATTATCAAACTCTTACGTCAGCGCGGGACCAAAGGCGGGAGGGGATAATTACAGAAGACCTTGCTTTGCTCTTGCGAAGAAGTCCGTCGAAGAGATAAGAGCATGGCGATAACGATTGGGCCCTGCGGTAACGGCGGCCCCCGTGCATGTTACGCACACAGATATAAGTGCGCCTTCGCGGAGCCATGGGGACCGAGAATACACACCTATAACCATCTCCGATATAAAGGTTAAAATGGGGACGCATGCGCGGAAATTAGCATAAACTGATCTCTGTGCGGAGATCTCCAAACGAAAATATTATGTATTATGGGCTTACCGCGGACCTCGTGGGTCTTCTTCGGGGGCCTCGTGGGCCTAAAGGACAGGCCGGGCGTGGCTCAGCGCCGACGAAGGCTCTGGCTACTTTTTCTTCTTTTTAAATTGTACCTTTAAACGGAACCATTCCATCATACCGACACTGTATACGTCTCGTCGATAGACGCCGTACATCGGGGTGACATGAATGAATCGTGTATATACATTACATAAACATAAAAAAAAAAAAAAAAAAAAAATAGAAATAAAAAAGAAATCATATTGGGCCTTAAGTCTGATACAGATTCAATACAGCGGATCGCTACTGTGTGGATATAACAAATTTTTTATTTCTCTTTTTTTTTCCTTTTTTTTTTCTTGAAAAAATGACTGAAAGATTTAAAGGCCTCGTCATTAGTTTACAATCGTTTAATATACTTCTTTATACAAGCCTAGGATATATATTGATTGTAAGAAATTATACGATATGGTTAAGAAAATAATTAATAAATAAGAGGGTAATAACTTTATATAGCGACGTACAGTATACGATGCTGTGTTGAAAAAGGAGTAAAAATACATACGTTATTCTTATACCGTTGCGCGAGAGGTACGGTAGCATCTTGAATTTTCGCACGGTAGAAGAACAACGGTTGGAAGCGAGGGCATTAATGAGCGGTTAGCCCCGCTACAAACTCGACTTGAGATCCTCTCCGCGTGTACTTCGAAGGAGGGATCAGGATCAGCGATAAATGAACAAAATACTCGAACGATGGGCGAGCGAGAATACTTCAAAGTTTTCCCTTCAGCTGCGCGGAGATCGCATAAGCGATAATACGCACGCATTAAACATAACACAACGTATTAACACGTACTTAAGTGACACTTTCAAGTCGTGAAAAGTATGACTGTAAAGAATGGCCTACTCCAACTTACTATATCTTGATATTAATTACTAAATAACTGTCGTATAGACATGACTGTAAACAGTAGACGTCGGTTTAAATTTACGTCCCGGAAGCAATCAATTACACAAGCGTTAACGGCGTAACGGGCTGAACCAATTCGAATAACATTCGTTCAAAAATCTCAACACTTATTTGATTGGCTTAACATGTCACGGCTTAATTCAAGACTGATTCATCACATTGGGGCATCATCTTATAATATGATAATGCCTATTTGTGCGATCTGAATTATTCGCTGATATACTCATTTAACAAGCTAATTCATATCTTTATCCCTAAAAAGTTTTATTCATTTCTTCATCTTACAACATGGACGAAGGTGGTTAATATAAAAACGTACCTCTTCAAGAATATCTACGAACCTGCACGCTCTACTCAACTCTACCAACACTTTTCTCGTCTCTTTCACCCTATTCCCTCTATTATATACTTACTTCTCGCTTAATGCCCATACATAGACCTGTAAGGTCGTACACTCGTACCGCGACGTGCGAACCTCGTCGCTTGGTCGCACCACCAGCAGCACCACAAGCAGCAGGAACAGCGGGATAACAGCAGCACCAGTCCAACATGCGGATGTATATATGTATTATATATAAATATAGGTACACATATATACATAAAGAGAGAAGAAGAACTTGAGGCCAGCACATGAAGCATGGAGGGACTGCAGCGAGATGTTACGGTGATGTAGTACGGGTATATAAGGGACCCTTTCGGGATGAGGCAGGAGGGTTGAGAGGGGGAAGTTATGCCATAAAATCCCGAGTATGTTATTACCGGATTATAATAATGATGATATTGTTATTACGCGCCTAATGCCACCAGCGCTGTTGGGTAGCGCGAGAGGGGTATACTATGAAATGTACGAGGATCTGCTCCACTGATCGTTCTAAGAGCTATCGAATAAACCAAACAAAACTAACTTAAGAAAAGATGCTTCACTTCTCTGTCTATAATCCATTAGGACTATTTATTACCCGAAAACGTCTGACGCATTCAAAAACGGGTTTCGATGAAACGCGTATTTCCTATTAGAACCAATGCATTAATTAGTAGCGGATAGTGACGACGAACAATTCTCGCCTTTCTTTAGGACTGATATTTGAAGAAATCAAACTAGTGTAGGTATGCATGCTAATACCGATCATCGGATAAAACGAAATTATGTCCCTCAGCGGTCAGGCCGAAATCTGAGGGTCTTCGAAATTGATCGAGGTGTATGACAGTGATTAACGCCAGTTAATAAGGCATCAATTACCGTGGAGGAAACGAAATGATTTTGGTACACGAGGTGATCAAAAGAAGTGGGATATATTTATCACTTCGTAAATATAGTGCGGTGTAATACTAGTCCTATGATAATTAATTATCGGTTAATAATTAGTATCTGCAGCGTATATATAGATATAGATATATATATATGGATGCGTAAAATATCAATGTAAGAGATTAGAAATTGGAGATAAGAGAAAAAAATTTCATGGCGATATCGAATAGGTAAATCCTGATCAAACGTATACTATACGTGGCCTTAAAATGATATACCTACCAAAGTATCCAAACTATACCTTATATACGCGTATGCGTAGATAGGTACATGTAGTTCCTATACACAAGTACTTCTAGCTATGGTATACTTGCGAAGTACCTATATATATACGCTCACATATATATATATATATATATATATATATATATATATATATAGGGGAGAGCGGGGCAAAACGGGCAGCGGGGCAAAACGGGCACCTCGGCCAAATTTTCGAAATTAAATTCAGAAAAAAATCAAAATTCATTGGGAAACAATTTTTATTGAAAAAAAAAAAAAAAAATCTAAAATTTTCCAACATTTTTTTTTATTTTTCGGGGGAGCTGCCCGTTTTGCCCCGCTGCCCGTTTTGCCCCGCTCTCCCCTATATATATATATATACAGGTGACTATAACCGCGTGTTGAAAAAGGCACAGGTCGCAGGTGTATATCGTGGCGCGAGGTAAACTTACCAACCAGAAGGCTCGATGATCCGAGGCTGAGACGGTCGTGGCGGGCGTTGAGAAGGTGGGGAGAGGCAGGTTTGATTGTGAATTCAGGGGGTTGCATTGTGGAGCTGTCCGAGAACGCTAGACGAGGGTCGGTGCCTTGAACAGCTCACAAAATATCTCGACATCCTCGACGCTACAGGGTGGACCAAAAGTTATCGTTATCACCTCGTGAAAATTTGACAAAATTTCATTTTATCAGAATATTAATGAATATCGAAGAACTTCTTATCCTTTGGAATATAATCAAGAAAGTATATGTATACTAGTCTTAGAATCTAGGATCGAACCAATTTCCAAATTTTCAAATTTATACTGGGCATACAAGGCCCGCTGCACATCGAGTAATGATCGTTCTCGACTGGTATAGGAGGAATGTCTGGAGTCGAGGTTGAACGTCGAAATGTTAAGAAATATTACTTTATCCAAGGCAAGTCCACTCTATTATAAGAAATAATGGGCATAAAGTTTACACGGGTGTATTTACCCGGTGAGCGTACTACAAGCCGAGCCGTCAGACCGCAACTTTTTACAAGCTGCGAATTAGCGCCGCCAACCGATTATTAGGCGAAATGTATAGAGGGCCCCGTCATGTGATCATTGCTCGAGGAAAAATTTAGTTTTTCATTAAAGAACGATGTATAGTAGGTATGTATGTACATACCTTATACGCTAACGTGAGAGGGCGGTTGCGAACTCGACCCTCCAGGTGAAAGTATAATTCTACAAGAAAGGTTTAAAAAATTTCAGTAATTTGCAAATTTCGATAAACTATATGTCCTACTCCTTTCTTTTTCTTGTTCTTCTCTATCTTTGTTTTGTTTAAATTACATTTTTATGTGATTATCGGTAAATACTTGGAGACGTTGGCTTTAGCTTCCAAAATGTAGCAAACTAAGAGAGAGAGAAAAAATAATATCAGAGGTTCCCCCTGTATATGATGCACGTGTTCGTTTGGCCGAAGGAAGGGTCGTACGATGCCACACTTTATTATATATAACTTGCCGTTTTGTACGAAGTGGTTAGCAAGAGATAAAAACGAACCGGCGGCAGGCCTTAATGGGCGTACCACGAACGTGTCTCCGTTCTTTCTCTCGTCCTTTATTTCTCCCTTTATCTCTCTCTCTCTCTCCGTTATAGAGAGAATCTCTCGCGACGTGTCACCGAAACCATTAATATATTGAAACGATATATAGGTAGGTATAGGTAGTTGAATAAAAAAAAATAATAATAAAAGAATAGAATTAATAAAAAGTAAAAAGAATATTTTAGAAGTAAAAATATATCGCAATAATTAAGAAGTAACACGATAGCCGCAAGCCACTATACCTACTCCTGCAGGGCCCAGTAAACAGGACCCCTCATTCTGGCCGCGGTATAATTCAGAGAGTCACCCGCGAAGGTAGATCCCATCGTACAACGATTAACGACGAAGATCGCGCGCGCGAACCGAAGCCGAAAGTGTCGAGTTACTCCGCGTTCACCCGGTGCATTTAACAGGCGAGAGAAACGAATGAAAGAAACGCAAAGAAGAAGACGAAGAATAAGAATAAGAATAAGAATAAGAAGAGGAAGAATAAGAATAAGAATAAGAATAAGAAGGAAAAAGTAAAGGAAAAGGAAAAGGAAAAGGTAAAGGAAAAGGAGAAACCGACAACCGTGTTGGACGAAGAGGACGAGGCACCAGACGACGCTTGCCTTCGTGAGCTACCACTATTGTTGCAAGGTTCTTTCAAGTCTCGAAGCAGTCATCAACCAGCCAAGGTGACCCCCCGAAGAAGCCGTCGACTAGGACCTTGAAAAACATCTTCGGATCCCTGATCGTTGCCTTTTCTTAAAACAATCCCCTTACTCCATTGTAAGTTCGAACCGAACGCGAAGACGCGGAAGTCTTTCCCCCGCAAACACGGATTCCCTGCGCAGTAGTCGTCGATCTTTGTCTTTGATTTTACCGCAAGTTCTTTGGCCCACGTGGCGTAGTATAGAATACGATATAGGTGTGTATATATATATATATACACACACCTGGATTGTTTGATCGTAGAGAAGAAATCCCACGTGATGGTCGGTTATATTTGTTTTATTATAAAATTCTCGCGATATGTTAACCATAGAAATAAACATGAGTATAATGCGATAAGGAAACGGTATTAATTATTTACACAAGGTAATTCAATTAATTACATAACGCGATGATGAAGGCCGAAGCGATATGCATCAAACTGAAATAAAATTCAAAGCCTTTATAAAAAAAAAAAAAAAAAAAAACTGATGTATTATCAATCGTATATCGCGCGCATACTTTTATCGCTAGATTCGAAAGAAATATTTCTTCAACCACTATACAGACGGGGCCTTATCGGGTCTTGATCAAGCGACATTCCTTCGGTGAAAATCTTTTGGTTAGAATTTCAAAGCCTCGTGGGTGTGCATCGGTTAACCACCGCAAGATTTCAATATATGTTAGAAGCGGCCGAACACACGCGCTTATATACCTACATATATGCCATATTACAGAAAGACTGCAGTGCGCGAAGAACTAAAGCCGCGGACAAATAGCCTCTTTCATGAGTTCACCATAGTCGTTCGTTCATACACGCGGTATAGACAAAAGGTAAAGTATCCCTGGCAACGCGCTTACCAACTATATACATACCTACACTCAAGACGGAGCAAAAAGAGCAATTAGCAGGGTAGGCTATACTTATTTCACTCCCGTTCATTGAAAAGAGTCTCTACCGTGGCTCAGTCGCCGTTATTGTCAGGGTAACGGACGGTAGAAATTCTTATACACGTTATACCTACGTAGGTTGGTAGGTATAAGGTACGAGGTATATATAGGTACGTGAGAAGGAAAAAGAAATTAACAAAATCTTCTTCGATAACGATTAATGGCCGGAAGTAGTTCTTTAAAGAATGCTCGCGCATTGTTCACTATGTTATTTCGATATATATATAAGGGTGTAACATCTGCCTCTTCATACCGATATATACACCAAAGAAGAAGAAGAAGAAGAAGAAGAACTTTCCAATTTACCAATTTTCCGAATCACGTGTGAACCAATTTTAGGGATGAAAAGCAAGCGAAAGCAATCTCTTTGCGGTGAAAATGTTGAATAGGTTTAACCTCGATATAGTGTATAGTATGTATATAGTATAGGTGAGCGAGAAGGTGAGGTAAATCTCTTCGATGGCGGTTGATCGTGGGCGTACGAGAATCGGCCGAGACGCACAATACGCGTTGCCACGGGTCTCGATAGGCGTCTCGACGCGGGGGAACAACGCGAGCAACAAAAGCTAACAACAAAGTGGGTCTTGGATGCTGGAAGAAGAGTGTCGGAGTGTAAGAGACGCGGCCAGGGAAAAAATCAGAAGCAAGAGCCACGGTAAGAAAAAAACTCGGGGCGTAGAGAATCGACTCATTAATAGAGGCGGCTGGTTGCTGACACTATAAGACTTTTCGTCCTACGCAGTAGCGTCTATACCGAGGGTGAAAAACACGGTAAAAGAAATTCCGAAATTCCTTGGATCAATTTGCCGATTGGTTATAAATACTATGTAGTATTTCCTCGCTTATAAAACCCAGCTAAGAATTACTCAATTCTTATATATATGCGTAGTACTCTATACGTCGTGCAATAATTAATTTCCTATTGACTGGGCGGTTCAGTTTTAATCCTAGGTTTCTTTAATGACAGGTAATTATTCTTTTCAACCGCTACACCTATACCTGTCAAAGTTGTCACTCGATCTTTACTTATTTGTTCATCCCACATCGTCTGCAGAGTATATAACCTTACGTAAAATTGAATTCAATCAATTTATACATACGTATAACTAAATTCCCCTATACGCTACTCACGATTAGTATATTACGCCATTGATCCTATACGAAGGAAGGAAGGTGCTTTTATGGTATATATAAGGACTCCTCCGCACAACACCTCGCCGAATAATAGCCCTATACACCGAGGTGAATTCTAGAATCAAATTATTCTCCAAATATTACCTACCTGCTCCCCTCCATTGAACCATGCACCTTCCATCCCCCTTGTTCCCCCCATATACACGAACACACACACACACGATTATCCACACCTTGGATGTATATCGCGTCAGTGTGAATGGCATTGTAATTTGACACATACTAAGAAATAGCCAGGATCCTGTGGCACATATATATATATATATATATATGTTCTTCAGTAGGTATGTATGGATATAAGTATACAAACACGAGGTTATAACAGGCAAGAAGGAACCTAGCTAGGGTCAAGCATGCCCTCTAATTTAATTTAACTATGTATTTGGCATGTATATTAAATGACTCTAATTGTCACGTGTCTAATAACTAATATTCCAAAGGTGTTTAACGTTTACGTGATATATATCTGATCGTTATAGATCACTAGACGCATGGTTATAATTTGACTCGATAATATAGCTACTTTAATCAGGAATAAGATGGATGAAAATTTGTCGACATTATATCACTTCCAATCAGCATTGATATGTATAATATATTTGTCGCATGGTTCTACCTATATCTTGATATATATTCCAAGCTAGGTATTTCATTTTGACAGATTGTGCATATAGACGCTCGAGCTGCGCTGTACCTACCACGTCTATGTATATATACACGTATATATGTTGAGAGAAAGTTAAGCCAAGGTAGGTATAAACGACTAGTTTGGAAATTTGCCAGAAGCGTACAGAGCTGCTGTCAGTATTTCATTCGATGCTTCCTATACGTTATACGCTTATACCTCTAAGACGATCATTCGCTCGCTTCAAATACTCCCAGCGTCTGTTACAGTAGGCAAAACGTTCATCTTAACATTCGTCTTCCGTATATAATATACCCTACCTTCTGCAACTGTACAACTTACTAACGCACGCTACGTAGGTAGAAATACCTATTGAAGTCCCCCTGCGCAAGGAAAGTTCCCATTGAAATCACCCGCACAAGCAAGCTCTACGCGCTCGCTACATCGTCGGTAGGTAGAGAGATACCTATTGAAGTCTCCTGCGCAAGGAAAGTTCTCATTGAAATCACCCGCACAAGCAAGCTCTACGCGCTTGCTTGATCTATATACTGGGCAAAAGCTGCCACTGCGGACTATACAGCCATTGATCTCTCTCTCTCTCTCTCTCTCTTATTCTGTACTGATGTACACGTATTTGAACATACACATATATTCATATACTATATGTATATATGTATACGTGCGAAAGATGTTCTTCAAGTACCGGCATAAGAAAAGTCCCTGGAGTTCAATGTATACATAAATACATATATGCATATACTCCTATCTCTGGATAAGAGTAGGACTTGAGCTAGCTGCAGCAATCGACGCCTTAGCTACCCATGGAAATTGTTCAGCGACTGTAAATTAAGCATTCAATAGGAGATTTAATTAACGGCGTTCGTTGGATAGGTGGGCAGTGACTAAAGGGTTCAGGGTATGGCTGCGGTAGTGGACTGCGATTCGCCAGACGCATTAAACAGCCTGTTTAACAAGCAATGGTCTAGCAGAACTCACGTGTATATAAATATATATACCGCATCAGCGACGATTCTATTAAAATATCTTTTGCTCAATTGACATTCTCATTCGATTAAAATCCGCAAATAGACTGGGAGTTCATTATTGTATAATAATAATTGCTTACTTGCATATCTTGAATTACGTATACGTAGGTATATATGTATAACTATATATATATGCGGTAGATGACACTGGGACGAGGCTAAACGCAAACTAAACTATACCGTTCGGTATAAAGTTTTAATTAGAATTTGAGCGCAATGAAGACAGACAAGGTGCGGACAGGCAGACGCTGACCGCACGTCCGTCGGTGAGTTTGTCGGTAGACAGTCTTGTGCACTTGACAGTCTTCGCCTCTCGGGGCGAAGGTCCTTCACCTTCGGGTATCACTCTGTCCTTTCTAATATTTCCATGCGTTAAACGTGTACGCGGCCGTACGATATACGATATTTTTTAGGCCCTAGGGCCCAACTAAGGCCTCCGCTCTTCAGCTAGACGGAAACGGAGAGTCAAAGACTAGCTGTATTATGGTGTGACATAGGCACGAAGTATCTATCTCTTCTCTTCTCTTCTCTCCTCTTCTCTTCTCTCTTCTCAAAATTTGTCATATTTTTCCCTGAAAAAAAGTATCTACATACTATGGCACCTCCTCCCCTCCCACTGTCATAAATGATGTACGGCATTACGCTTTTCGAATGATAATAAATTCTACCTCTATTCAATTCACCTCAGCTTGCATTAATTCCCAGCTCATGGCTTTCGGAATCTACTGTTCCTACACTTTTTTGAAAGCGCTGCTGTTGCTGCTGATGCTGCTGCTGCTGCTGCTGCTGCTGCATGTGGTTGGAATTTTTCTGGTACCTACTTTGAATATCAGAAATTAAATTCAACCTCATACCTACCTTTTTTTCTTTCTACTATACCAGTCGGGATGACAAGCCGACAACCACGTATAGATAACACGTACCTACCTACCGCAGAACCACGAACCTATCACAACTCTCACGCGAGTCTCTTACAACGATGATTTATTCCAAGTGGTTTTATTGGTCAATAATATATAGTTCAACTCTATAACATTGACATTCCTAAACACTAACACTATAGAAACAGATGGTCAGAGAATTGCAAACAATCTATTTGTTCGTGTTAATCATATCTATTCTTATCATTGCATGACCGGAATTATTTATACTTTCTGGAAGATTTAAGCTACATACATGCCTAATATATATTATTATCGAGTAATATGCATAAATAATTGATTTTCGGTGAACTGAAAGGAGCATTTATGTATATTATACCTTTGAGATTTGTTCCCTAAAGATTATGACCACAATATCCTCGACCGTTTCGTATTTCACTACCGATTCCAACCGGTAAGAATAGATAAGCACATACGTGGGATACATATGTATGTACAACGGCAGCACCCCGGAAACACGAATAGCTCACAGCTCGGTGCGCCTACGCGGTTTGCTCTTTCGCCATCATTCTATTCTTGGCAATGCGAGGGGCGACTTCACAGTATATATCGCTTGTCCGGTTCTAAATGCAGGAGCTAGAACAACCCGCAGGGCAAACGATCGAAAGGGCGTCACAGCAAGCAGTGAGTTGCGATTTCCGCAACTGGGACCGCCGCAACTATCGTACTATACAGAAACTCCCAGTTGTCAGTATACGTAGTGGTGCCTTGCGGTGTAATACGACGATTTGTACTTGCACGAGTGAACGACTCTCAGATATATCGTTCTCTCTCACATTTTCTCTTTCTCTCTCAACCGCACTGGATCTAACAATAAGAAGATACAATCACCGCCTCTTTTACGGCACATCCGCATCCCTCCGCGACCCAGTCGACGCGGAAGCAACTCTCCACTTCCCACCGGGCCACCGATTCCGTTGTTCTTACTTTCGGTGCTTGTTGATCGGCTGGCGAGAGGCCGGAGTGGGCCGTTTAGGTCTCCGTCGACCGGTCCAGAGGCACTGTTGTCGGCTCTTGACAAAGGTTGGCAACACTGCCGGTCCCATGTATATATCTATATCTATATGTAAAAGGGCTGACCGGGAAAAGAGCCTCGGAGATGGTCTGGCGTGCGTCGTGCAGGTTCGACCGGGATCGTCCACCGGACAGTCTGTTAGCCCTACGGCAAGCAGAAGGCTCGTTTGGTACGCGCGTTTCCGCAGGAGTCGAGGGAAGAGCCTCAGACATAAAGACGAGGAGATCAATCCGGAGTAACTGGGCTCTCTGGCAACCCAAGGCATCCCGCGTAGGTCTTGGACTCGAGAACGCGCCGTGCGTCCCAAGGCCCCCGGTCTCAAGCTGAGAGGCTGAATTCCACCGTCTACCCTTTATACTACCTTTGACTATGCCTAGTGGCGGCTACGAAACGCGCAAGAACATGAACAAGGTGTTTTATCATATTTTGCCAAAAATCGGAATCAAAGTAGGCAAAGCACGCGCTCGGCGTTGATGATCGTTCCGTATTTTCGTCCGATTGAGAGAATTTTTTCATCCTCCTCGCCGATGGAATAGACATTGTATAAATATAAAACCGTTGAGATACGGAGTAGTAATAATAAACTCGACGAATCGAAGAGTTAACGAAGCTGAATCTTATGCCACGTTCTCGGTCCGACGCTCCTGCAATTCAAATATTTGTTCAGATCTCCTCCCCACGCTTCCACTTACCACCCCTAACCCACCTAAAACAACAATGGCAACGCATCTTTGTTATTAAACCAACAAAGAATAATCATCGTCATCGCTACAACCACCAGCGCTGCTGGTTCGTAAGGATCAACAGATGAATAGTTTGAGATGTTAGAAAATTTCATATATATTTTTAATTCATATTTAAAGCCTCGAATCGCTGGTCACTGCAGGATTTTGCACAGCGAATAACGGAGGGTGTAGAACTTTGCAAGTATGTGGTTCCAGCTCTCGCGTACTTGTACTCGTATATACTTGACTCTTCGATATATAGTGGTAGTAGTTAAGGAAGCCTGATTTTGTACACCGTGACTTCAGACTTTGAGACTTTGAGATTCGTGAAGTACAAGAGACGAACCATCGAGACTTCGGGGCTCTCAAGTTCGCGTCGAGTGGCGGCGGACAGAGTGCCGAGCACCAGCCAGTTCAGAGCCAGACAAAATCACACGGATTTACATATTATGATTTACACCCTTGCCTTGATTTTTCTTCTTCTTCTTCTTCTTCTTCTTCTTCGAGTCCCCCTCCTCCATCTCCTCTGCACTCTTGCCTCTCCTCTCTTCTCCCCTTCCATATTATCCTTCATGCTGGTCAAAAGCCTCGCTCCCATGCCACCCGATCCTTGGTAGTAGACGAGAGTCTTCAGGGACATGCTGAGACAGTCCTGCGCCCTGGACTTATTGAAATTCCTTAACCCCTCGGTTGACTTTCTTCGCAAAATATCACTTCCAGTTTATCTCAGAGTGATTATTGGCAATGATTATATATACCTATATGTCGGCTATTGTTAAACTCTATAGGTAATTCCATCGCATAGTCGTTTTTTGCTACGATTTAGATTAGAAAGTAGATGATCTAACGATCCGCGAATGTCAGCGCTATAGTCTCTCTCCAACTTCACTATAAAGTGGCAACATTGATTGAGGAGCATTATTACTGCATTACTGCTACTCAATTGATTATATATAACCTACGAGCACGTACAGAGTTACTTTATGACCGGACCGGACTAATCGATCAGACCGGCAATAAATACAGCGATAAAATTCTAACTGTATTTTACTACATAAAACAACAATCTTTCAACTATTATAAGGTATAACGGCAAAGAACTTGAAGGCAAATAGATTGAAGGGAAGTTTAGTATAACGTAACACAATTTGTTTTGAATTTTGAGTATACCTGATATATAGCTTGAAGTGTTAATAAATGTATTTGGAAGAAGATTTCAGCTCGTTATCATGTGCTTGATTATTGTCTGTGGATTGCATACTTCGGTAAAAAAAGCCGGCGGATATATTTCTGTTTTATGAAATATTATTGTAGTTGGTGAAAAGCAGAGAACGGTAGCGACAGGCCGGTAGTCTGGTATTATTTGAACTTCGAACGTGCGCTCTGTTTGTTTGCGATGGTCAAACATGAAAAGACTAGAAACACGCGTGCGATAGTCGCGCCTTTCGACCACCCGAGTGCCACTCCCATCCTAAGAACTAACTGCAGCCATCATAGTCCTCACCCCAACGCATTTCGAAAATATGACTGCAGCAGGACCCAGCTCGAGACTCGGAGAATTATTCGAAGCTCATAAATACCTCGGATTTATAGCGTATTAGAATAAACTGGAATCGGGGAAAATAGAGATTTTAAACCTCTTGACGCTGCAGCCGTATGGTACGGCAATCTTTCGGCGTATCTATGCGTGGCACGGGTATATATAACTTCTGACACACACTCTGCGCAGTACATGTAGTATACATAATACCATCGCTTATTATACCAGAGATATGGACTATCGGTACTTTTGAAATTTATACCACACAGAAATGGTGAATGGTTTAGTATCACACTTTGCGAGAGATTTCAGCTTATATACACGTGAAGGTATATAAATCTGTAATTTATTGACTAGCATATATAGTAAGTTCTTATACAACTGCGGTAATGACAATTTTTGAAAACATTTCTTAACCATGCAGTGATTTTCATTGGCATATATGTGAGACAAGTAGGAATGTATATTACAAGTGCGAGAGATAAGCCTCGTTAATACCAAAGCGTAACGGTGTTGATTAATCGAAGGTGTCTCAGAACTATCATCCCTAAAGGAAATGAACCGATCACTAATTGAATCGTAACGAATCGTTATACTCTTATACGCGCATATATATACACGTTTGCCAGTTTATACAAGACACGCGTGCATAGACCTGTCCTCCGATGGATAAGGCGGCGAGATTCTAAGCTTTGCGCTTTGCAAAGACGCGGCGCCATTCCCGACAAGCCGGAAGGACTCGATTCTTAAAGAATCGTCAAGGAGCTCGCCTTTCCCCTGATAACTAAACTCGCGCTGGTCAACGTTTCCACGAACGTTCTGAGTCATGGTTGTAAAAACTACTCATGTAAAGAAATTATCTACTGAAACTGGAAATGACTATGTCCTCTATATCTTTTATTTATATTTTCCTCTCGTATACATAATGATTCTAGAATTATCAGATTCAAGATAAGAAGCTTTGTTGCTTAAGAATTCTAACAAAAATCGATTTTCTGATTAACAATTTCTACAAAAATTGATCTTAGTTTTATAGTTATCTTAGAAAAACTATAATTAGTTAAACGCGTGATGAAAGATTTTATAAAGCTCGAATCCCCTTCTGCATGGAAATAAATTTATTATTACCTTATGTCGTGGCTATTTCAGGTCCAGACCGGAGTAGAAACGTCCAGTAAAACGTCGGCCTAGATTAGCAAAGTAGAAAACGAGAGCGTATGGCCGGCCATATATATATATATATATCTATATACGAGCCATTGTATCCATGTGTTTTACGTAGGTATCTCTAAACGGTATTGTACGCAACGGGTGGTTATCTACACCCAGACGAACCCTTGTTCACACGATTGATTACCCACGTGTATATATACATATATACATATGAGTATGTGTCTATACATATATATTTATATATGTATGCTTTTATACACACATATATGTAACAATTCTCTTATAGGTATGTATATATGGCTAGAAGATATACAGTTATGTATCGCGTAACAACCGCCAACTTTCTCTCGGAAGCGCGCAACTTGATTGTGGCTCGACCCTCACCAGGGACCGCGCGACTGACCAGGCGTATTATTTATTGCGAGTCGATAACAACCCCGAAGAACAATAGGTCCGAATGAAATCGCAGTACGTTCCATATGTTTAGTTTGAGTGAAACAAAAGCCGGAGATGTTGCCGTGTATGGGAATTGCAATGATTTATAATGATTCGATTTCCTTCTTCGGGAGAAAAATCTACATCTATATAATTATATAGAATTATTCATCCTACTAGCTTACCGATATATTCGTGATTTCAAAAGCTCCAGAATTCAACGAAAAAATTAAGTTCAATTTATCGAATTTGGAATGAAACACAAGCTTGTCTTCTCTACCGGTTAAAAAAATCGACAATATCAAGTATAATCTGAAATTTCGCAACGTTGAAGCCCTTCGAATATAAGGTATATCGAACATTATATCACCGGATTTGAGTCCCGGTTCAAATATCGTGTAACGATCAGTCGGTTATTTATTTGAAAAAATCCTGAATCGTCATACTCGCCGCTATTCGCCCACGCCTCGTAATAGATACAGCTTATAAAGAAAGTATTCTGTATATTTTGTACATACACGGGTATGTAATGATATGATATACATATATTATACATATATATATATAGAAATAGATATGGATATGGATATAATAGATGTAGTATAGAAGTTAATATGAATATAGGTATGTAATCTTCCCCCGCGTGTGTTATAGCTGCTCGAGCGAGCGCAGTGTTTACGTACGAGGAATCGTTAAAAAGTAAAACGATCAGTGCCCCACTAGGTATAAGGCTAAGAAGTTGCCTTCAGGCTGCTGCAGGCGCGTGGAAACTATACGAGTAGTTACGACCAGCGATATAAACGTTAAACATTGTCAAACGCGTTTTGAACCCGCGGCGATAAGGCGCGCCAATACGGTGTATACAAACGAAATGACTTGCATTTTACGCTCCTAAAATAAGTATAGAACCGTATGTATACTAACACGATGCTCCGAAATCGTCCTTAAATATTATAGCCGTGTTTTCGATTGTTATAGCGCAAAATTGACCAGGTTTTTAAGATGAAACCATACGATTATAGAATTTCTAGTTTACATCAAGGTTTATCATCAATTCGCTTCTGCGAGGAGGAAGGTTTGCTCGGTCTCTCGCAACATTGACTAATAAATAATCCGTAAGAAAATTACTTGGAAATTATCAAATTACGTAACGATTGGTCCAGGGTTTTGCATGACAAAACCCCGCGCCGAGCGACCTGGCTATCAGCCTTGGGCTGTCCCGTATAATTTCAAGATTCCACAGATTGCCTGTAAAGTATTACAAAGTTTGCTCGCACGGTTCGGCGAGCGGCGTGGTCCGGTAGCGGTGGCGGGCCTCCTCAAATTAATGACGTGATCATAGGTTGCTTCGTGCTGGTTCGCTTCCTTCGGCAGACAACTTCTCCCTCCTCTAATCTTCCCTCTTTCTCCCGCTTCGGTCCGGGACCTGTATCTTCCTCCTCCTCCTCCTCCTCCACCTCTTTCTTCTTCTACTTCTTCTTCATCCTCTTCGTCGTCTTCGTCGGGTCACCGAGGGGGCTCCTCGTTGGCGAGGGACACAACTTCGTCGGCGATACCCGTGCCAAACGACATTCTACCATATAAACTCAAAACATCTCTAAAACTGGTCGCGAAACGAACACGGATTCCTGAAATGCATCTCGTATAATTACACGATGTTAAAACCGTTGTTAATTATATTTGAAAATACGTTTGAAATTCTGCTACTAATTCTTCGATTCTTGTACTAGTATATATAGTCTATCCAATATCTATGTACCTAACACCGCATCAAGTGACTCGGTTATCTTTCAGGAGTTTCACAATTATTTTTCCACTTTACGTTTCTTTTGTTTGGTTGACTGGCTCCTCCTCGGTGGTTTGGCAATCATTGGGTAGGGGGCCCCCTCTTTATTTAACAATCGGACTCGGTGCCTACGCTTAACAATCACGAGGAATTCTTATCGTTGCGTAAATCGAATCGAGTCCCGTTCGAATCAAGTTACCGTGGATGAATTAGATTGGAGGCTATAATGAAACTGAGGACAAGACGAAGACCGCGATAGGGTGAGGGACAGACGTACGGCTTTGGCGGCCTGGATTTGTTCCGGCCTAACCACTGCTGCAGCGCTGCGCTAGCTCGACGCATTTGACCCCGAGAACCAATCAGGCTCGACTTTTAGAAATTTATTTATTCATTCCCTGGACCGCCGCAGCTCCCTTCCCTTCGTTCATCTCGATCCTGCTCCGTCCCGTCTGCCTTCTTTATCTTTCTTCCTTCTCGTATACCCCGTTTCTTCGATCGACGAGCGTGCGTGCACGATGCGCTACAGAGCGATCCAAATTAGATGAAATCCATTTGCCGGATCGGAGCCATGGTTATTCCATGGAATAATAAATTCTCAAACGGGGATCTGCGCGATCGTTGACGAACTTATAACGGTATTGAATGGAAATCAAGGTATTTATACTCTATTTACATATATACCTACTACTTCCGTGAGCAATTATTAGCAAGAGAATCCTTCGCCGCGTGGTTACATCAATAATATACCGAAGGGTATATCAGGAATTATATCAGCTTATCCTGGCTCACAATTACGCTCACTGTCAAACAGCTTGCTGATGTAACGATCCGCACGTCGATCCTCAACGATTAGAAACAAGGATTAGAAAAGGTGAACGTACTGACTTTATATACCTCTGCGAATTATGAAGACCAATAATGTACAAACAAACATATTCGCTTGTATGTAACAACACAGATAGTAACCTGTTAGATAATCCAATTATCAATCCTTACCGATGAATTATTATTTATTATTGACGAATGAACAAAAAGAAGAAAGAAGAAGAAAAAAAAAAAAAAAAAGAAAAAGAATCACCGAAAGTACAGCCTCAAAGATTTTTCTAACCATTCTTCAAGTCCGGCCTATGGTGGTCCTAGTATATCGTATATTATTATCTGTCTCGATATCCGTTTTTAATAAGTATAAACTCGAAGTACGCGCATCTGTGTAATAATATGCAGCGGGACAGATAGATTCCTATTATACTATATAGGTAGGCAAGGTACACTAAGCTACACACACACACACACACACACACACACACACACAGACTCACACAGGTATGTATATCTGTGTATACACATGTGTGTATACATAACGAAGGAGACTACGAGGCGGAGGCCATGGACCACGAAGAGATGGTATCTCCGTCAGCGCGGTCGGGGATCAGACGATCGGATCGCGTCGCACAGCGGGGGTTTCCGTGGGTCATGCACGAAGTGAGTCCCATTCTCCCCCCGTGGGGAGAGCCGTATGCCCGGACTCTATCAGGGGTCGAACCACTGAGTCACCCGATACATAACGTGCCTTCGGGGCCCGTAGCTAAAGCACACAATAATTCTGTCAGTCCGTTAAAAGACAATAAGATATATATCTTCCATGCGCGCCGCGGTCTAATAGTTGACTTTACCGTTTCTGTCGCAGAGCGATTGCGCTAGGCTCAAACCCGATATCGTGGGATTCCCCACGTTCGGTGCCCTACGCGCACCCAGCAACGCTTTCAGAAATACAATAATAATTGCAGAGACGTATAGCGTATAGGTATACCCAAGCCCTGAAGAGCCCGAGGCTGATGGCTCTTTAAAAATTTATACTACGTGTCTATCTTTATTAGTTGAAGCTGCATGCGTCAACGTATGACACAGCAGAGTCTAATGCAGACGTGGGCTTAGACAGAGTTTAATTTTTTCTTAACTATTCTTATCGTACTCGAAAGAACTATGCATGCCTTTCAACGGTCAACGCGTTATAGTATTCATTTTTTTTTTTTTTTTACCATATTGTCAACGCACTTATTTAGCGGCATGTTCCTTCATGGCATCGCGATTAGGAAATCTGAAGACTGCACCTACGGCTTTAACGATTTCTCATTAGTCATCTTGTAAATCTATATCCGAATCAAAATCTGCACGTAACTCGATAGTAATCTCTGCCCACTCTTGATCATATTATTCAGCTCACGATCCGAGCTGCCATATTCAACTTGTCACTGCAGCAGACCGTTGAGGTATTATTGTCAGGGGTATATCTTGAACTACTTAATACCTTTGTGGGTATATCATGTGCGTCGGTGGAATTAAGTAAGCAAACCTGAACGATTTATAAGAAGATTGAGAAGGATTTGAGGTTTCTGGAATAAAATGTTCGATTTAATGTTGTCTTAATTTGGCAGATATTGTAGTTTATTTCGGTTAATATATTAACGAGCGCCGCTTCTATGGTAGTAATATAATGTTGAAACGGTTACGATGAATATAAAATGTTACAATTCATTAAAGTCCAGTCGTACAGCTACTACTGTCCCACCCACAAACTCTGTCTTCGACGTTTGTGTGACGACTTCTATATACGACTGTTAATCTCGCGATAAGATAGGGAATGTAACATAAACATCGGAGCACACACCTTGTTCGACATCTTGATGCAGACTGGTTTCATAGTCCCATATAAACGAAGACTCGATCGGCGTGCGCCTAATAGTATGCGCCACTTGTGTTTGAGATCGCATGCGCATGCAGCATGAAATTGCTGCAGCAGCACCACGAACTGAATCCAGTTTAATTAATAGTTCGATATATATACATCGGAGGTTTTACGTCCGCGTCAATCCATGTCTTTACCGATTAAACTATACGGAATATATTAGGTATATGTACGCTTCGCAACTAAGTTTTCTTTATTGACCTAATTTTACATCATTTCTCATATCAAAGTATAATTAAAACAGTTTTAACGTCGAGGATAAAATGCAGCAACAAGAAGCCCCGCACGATTATTATACAGACCGCGAACACCCGTCCGCACACGAAAGGTTCGCGTTCGGTATACCTATCCTATCTACATTTTTTTTCTCAAATATCAGGATACGAGAGTATTGGGTTATGTCTCTTCGATCACCGAGAACGAAAGGGAGCCAACCACACGATGGGTCAAGTGACGACGTGGTATCCAACGCATCATTCGATGCACGTATATAATACACTTACTTATATATATATATGTGTATATTATATATATTTACTGAAAAATTTTCTGCAGCAAGGAGTAAGAAGAAGACCTTTCCTTCTATATCGGGACCTTATAAAGGTACCTGAAACGTGTCACTGTTTTGTCACCACACCTCGTATTTCGGTATCAGATTACCTGCAGCTATATGGGGGCTGTTAATTTGACCTGTAATTTCTTGAAAATATTTTTAGATTCTTGTGGTAGAAAATTTGAACCTTTTTTCATGTTACTACCTAGTAGGTATACTTGAATACAAACAGAAGAAGAAAAAAAAAAAAAAAAAAAAATTCTGACCTGAGAATCGACACAATAATTTCCATAAATAATAAAGGGTTACCGCATCGACTGGGCGGAATTAGCACGCGCTATTACCGAAGAGAAGTTGCAAGATCTTATAGCCATTATCTTCTGCGCGAGAGTATGAAAGGCGCTGGATTAAACCACGTTGAAACTTCTACACAGTGCGCATAGTGTTAATAAATCTCTGAAGCGTACGTATATATGCAGAATTCTACGATTTAACTGAATTTTATCGCGCTTTTAGACAGAGCTACATATGTCAAACTGACAGCTCTGCTCGCTGCACTATCACGGCCACGCACTCACGCGCAAGCGCACGCGCGACCGCCTGTATAGTATGCTGTATGGTATGGCATGGTATGGTATGGTATGGTATGGTATATGTCGTGTATAGGTTTGAGCCGACATCAAGAACTCGGAACTGTTGGCTCTTGCAGGAGAGGAGAATAAGAGAGCGAGAGATAAACCCGAATGCGAAGGTAGAGAGGAAGGAGAGAAAGGGAGCCTTTAGAATCCCAAGAGGAATTTCTCCCCATGCTGAGAAGCGACCAGATGATTTTCGGCTTACCTTAGAGTTTAGACTGTGCGCACCAAAGACTACACAGGAGAAGGTATATATAAAACGAGTTTCGAAAAACGCTCAAGATCCTTCGATCGATTTCTGAGTACCTAAAGTACGACTGAAACGTGACCATCTCTACCGCGCGCGTCGCGTCACCTTGAAAGACGTCTATAACCGAGACCGGCATGCAAACACCGCGCCAAGTTACGCGTACGATGACCGCGCCATGAGACTCCTCGTATTCTACCGACGAAGAATTTAAATCTAATTACGAATTCCAGACGGACGGCGTTACATCCTTTTTTTGAAAGATTGAAATTCGCGGAAAAAGATCAACGCGCGTGAACGTGTAGGTATAGGTATAGGAGCCGAGATGCATCATCAAAGATACAAATTTTTCTATATACTTTCAATGATTCGATGAAGAAGAGCTGACCTTGACCAACCATATACCTATATATGACGTGAGTTTTATTCGCGAATCTAAAACCACCCGCAACGTGAAAAGTGACCAAAGTCCGTTATATGCCGCATGGAATAAAGAATCAAGATTCGAAACTTTTTGTGCCTAATTCTTCGAAACGTCAGACAAGATACTTCACTTTGTATTTCAACGAAGACCGAATTCTATGTATAAAAGCTATTCGAATTTCGAGGCAATCCAAGGCTTGGTCCGAGGGTTGACCACGGTGGAAGGGAACCAACCTCTCGTTCGCTTGTGTCCCAAGACAAGAGAAGAAACAGACGCGCGATAAAGATGGCGCTAGGCTCTGGCTTGACACGACTACTTCTCTATTTGTACGATCATGTTTGATCGGATAAGCGGCCTGATGCCCCCCCACACCCCACCTCATCGTCTCTCCGTTCGCTTCGACCGGCGTTCCCTTCACACAAGGCTCCCGGGCCCTGGGGCCCAGTCAGGCCCAGTCAGGACCAACCTTCCCTCCGCGCCCGCTTCATACTCGATCCAAAGTCCGAAAAGATTACGCGTTCCTGTATTTAACTCGCTTTTTTATTTCTCCTTTCTTATTATTCGATTACTGTATAGCCATCGAAGATGGACGATAGGAGATGTGTCTCGCGTCTTACAGTTTACTGCCCACTTTTCTCCCCCAAGGTTTTGATAAAGTTATATAGTAGGTATATACGCCGGGCTTAGAATTTCAAACTTAGGCAAATTCGATTCATTTCAACGATGCGAATTATAATTTGAAAATATTTCAATATGGCCTTGGCATTGAGATATATATATCCCATTGAATGCCTAAGTTTTCCTTTATTTTGAATAAATTTTCACAAAGGTTTCCGCGCGAATAAATTTCATCCCTGAAGCATTGGCCGAGCTCCAACATTCCTTTCGTCAATTACAGGTCCGTCACTTGTACCACGCGTGGTGGGCGCAACGCTTTAACCGAGATGCGATTATGGAGCAATACGTCATTAATTAGTACCAATGAGGGTTTAAAAAATGACGCAATGAGGTCACGTCTCCGTTTAATTACGAACGCTTGACATTAGCGTATATAAGTAACCGGTATTATAAACCGCATGCGGCATGCTCCTGCGTGCCATGGTGTGTATTTCGTAGAAACTACTCATTTGTTTATACCGCGAGATTTTATCGCCATGGTAAATCTCGGGTACTTATTATTATATAGGTATAGGTACATATTCCCATATATGCATATTATAAGTACAAGCTAATTGATCACATCTCTGTACACAAGTCGACTCTATTATTACAACTGATAAAGTGACGTAAACTGAAGTTTCAAAGCCCCCGATGATGCGGACTCCTATATAGTATACTACTATATAAACGGCAAGTTTAATATGTATAACATTTTTGCAAATCGACTCTTTCAACTTGTAGAAATTGAGTTTTAATTGCGAAACGGCTTGTATAGTAGGCAATAAAGCGTAAGTGGTAAGATTTTATTTCTTCCTCTTTTAACGCGTCAAGCTCACCTATACGGTCATACCTACCTGGGTGCGATAGCGCGTTACGCGTTTACATGTTACATGTATTTGCACGTAGGAACAAGGTGGAAGATAGGTAGGTATATACGGAATATCTCGTATCGACATTGGCCGCAAAGATCGCATGTATGCCGTAAATTAAAATTATGAAATCAAATTACATCCGGAGTAAAGCGTGGCGCACGCGTCATGGTATATTACGTATAGTATCTGCAGCGGTAGCTCCGCACTTGTGTGAAAAGGAAAATTCTTGTCCTTGGATGAAAAAAATTCAGAAAATTTTGTCCGCACATTTTTTAGATGTTTTAACATATAAACTGAGGAATGAATAGCTCAGAGCTGCGCAGCAGCGCGCGCAAGAATTGCAAGAATGCATGCCAAAGCTAAAGGATTTATAAAATTCGGGGCGCGTAGGTGACATCGAGTTGTAAAGTCTCTCACGGTTCCCCCGCCCAAAAATTTAACTGCCACAAGGCCGAATAATGGATCGTAGACAGTTAAACAACTACAGAAAAATATCGCTGTCACGGTTCGAATTTGTATTGTCTAACAAGGAATTAAAAGAAGCTAAATACGCCGCAGGATTATTGAAGAGTATTATATATACTTATGTCCGAGATTCCGAAAGTTTGTTTTCGCACGTGTGTAATATACCTACGTGTATTTATATTCACGGAGATATAAGATATTGTGCGTGTGTGTATGAAGTCGATGCCGTTGACTTTTAAATTGAACGTAACAACGCCGAGAAAGAAGGAAGAGATTCCCCAGTGTGAATAGGTCTGGGAACCTTGTAGAAATTTACATCACGTCCGAAGCGCGCGAACTACGTGCTTGACTGTCAATAATAAAGTACTCGAATCTAGATACAATGGCTGCTGTTTTCTAATCGTCATATTAGAGGGTCATTTATCGTAATTTATCGGTACCGAGGGAAAATATTTACAACCAACGGTTATGCTACGCAGAGGCTGTATGGAAACTAGGGAAAATACTTTTCGAAAATAATTCTCCCCTAACATCACCGCGAGAACTATGTTCTTAAAATGCATAACGATACTTTAAACGACGCTTCTGTGCTCGGCTGAACGCTCCCATAGAAATAATAAGGGAATGTTGCAGGAAGACGAATCCATTTGGAACCTTGTAAGTAATTAGAATTCACGACAGTCACCGTAGAAAGCACTGACATGAAATATTTCATCCAACTCTCGTGGTTAGATCCACTAAAACCATCTAAACTATGAATATTTTCATCGTTATTATACCCATGAAGAAGAAAATTGAAAAGACGTGTCTCTTCTCTCAATCGCACTCGTTAATCCCTCGCTAAACGATCGTCCTTTAACAGCCAGGACAAACTATGTACATACATGTTTGATTGTTTGTTTTAAATATTCCTAGTCCTCGTTGTCTTTTTGAGATCCACCGTAGCCAGGTTGCTTAAGAAGTAACGAGGGCCCTAGAAATAAATAAAGAAAGAAAGAGAGAAAGAGAGAGAGAGAGGGAGAGAGGAAGACCGGACTCCCTTCCGAGAAGAACTGTTGGTCCACCGAATAGAGAGCCAACTATTCTCGTATCAGAAGCCTTCGGGCTATGTATCGTTTTGTGTCCATCTTATTTTACACGGCAATGTAACTGGGATTTCTCAAAGACTCTCTTGGGCAACTTTGTTCGGTCCATCGAATCACCGAAAGTATCTTTTAAGTCGTGAGTTTGGCAATTTTCGTGGATAGTTGAAAAACTAAAAAGTACCAGCTGTAGCACAAGGTGCGATCGACTAACATCCAGATTCTCACCAAATCGATGATCCTACGGTAATGACTAATGACTAATGATGTAAAAACACTACGAATAAGGCTTCGTTCCAGTGACGCCATTCAAGACCAGTTGTGGCTTGGCCAATATTCTTGCCGTTGCCCTATACAGTTATATTCGCAAAGTCCTCGCTTCTCTCTCGCTCTTTCTTCTCCACTCTCTATCTCGACCTCCTAAGGTTGAATTGTAGTACTTTTTCATTTCCTTTTAATACAAGCTGCACCATGCACTCCGATTAGATACATGCTACGTTAGGGTGGTTCAATATAAAGACCTGAAATTCTACACTTCATTCAGATTCTAGCTCTAAGCTAATCACAAATGTATTTTTTCTGTCCCAGGTAAAAGTGACAGTCTTGGACAAGAACGACGTAGCCCCAACCTGGGGATCGGGCCCGTGGAAGTTTGAAGTGTCCGAGGAAGCACCACCTGGTACTCTGATCGCAGCTCTGAAAGCCTATGACCCTGACACAATCGGGACCCTGAGGTACACGCTGGTACCTCGTCCCGGAATAAATCAAATCGATGAAGATCCAATGAGTAAGGAAAACGACGGTGAGACTCAGTTCAGTCTGGATCCATCAACGGGACAACTGAGACTTGCAGAAGCCTTGGACAGAGAAACTAAGGAGAAATATATGTTGAGAGTTCGTGCCGACGACGGAGTGCAGTACACTGATGTCACTCTTACCGTCCAGGTAAGTCTTGGGCATCTTTAATCATCCTTACAAAGGCGACACTACTAGTGTGGGTCATTATATTCAGAGCTACTCACGGTTCGTTGTATTACTCGCGTTAAATATCCTCAGTTTTTAACGCTAATAACACAATAGCGCCAGCTATTAGTGTCTCCTTAAAGCAAAACCAGAAACTTCTCATGCAGAACGACAACTCGTGACAGGTGTGAAATGAATACGAATGTTGTATACAGTTCGGAGAGGCGATGCCCTCAACTTTATGCTATTTTATATTGATCTCGATTTAGCCAGCAGTCTCAAAAATATTTATGAAAGGAATACCCGATTTGATTTAACGAATAGCCAATAATCGATCTGTAATAGACGGAGCAGGAAACGGAGGGTAACCTTTGAGCCTCGTAGCATCCTGTTGGGATCCTTTTGGGAGTTCTGAGTCGGAATTTCTGACCATGGCTAATTTGTCGACTAATAAAAATAAATAAAACAAGTATTTTGATACTTTGCCACCGAGGAGTGCCTAAGCTATAGCGTCTTTACTTTGCGGCTGCAATTCGTCGAAGCAATTAAACGCAAGGCAATCAATACCTACGGTCAACTAATACTCTTGGTTAGCTGGAAACGCTATCCCGTCCTTCTCCAACATACACGACCCTAAAGAACGTGTCTTCTCTCTTCCTCCACCACCTAAGCCCCTCTTTCATCTCTCTCCACTTCCTCCGTCTCTCTCTCTCTTTCTCTTTCTCTGAAAGGTATAGAGGACGACAATCCGATCATAGTTGACCGCACACATCCCTGGAAGAGGAGACGCGCCTTCTCGATGGACAGTCGCGGAATCTCTGGTTCCCCCTTTCCCTCAGTATGCCTCAGAACGAGCATCATCTCCCCTCTTGTCTCTTCTTTCTGTCTCCTTCGAGAATCGCATCTCCTTGTCATCTCAAGGCTCGGCTAGTTTTTGCAAACTCCTCACTCGCCGTTACGTTCTTTCGTTCGAGAAGACCCTAGACGTCTATAATCGCCAAAATCGGAATGCACCCATTTCAACTTTTGTTCGGCTGGCTCGGGTTCTGCAGAAATTTTTTTCTACCCAACTTCGCTCACGATATGCAATACCTGCACTGCAATCGGATCGTATATGCAGTAAATTCGCATAAAAATATTTCATGAGAAAATCAGCTTTGTCCTCTTTGCTACTACGCTTCTGGGTCAATCGTCACTCGTTGTTACGTATAGATGTATGGACTACGTGCCTATGTACTACGAAATTTTTGCAATTCTGATCTTTTCCGAGGTGCCTATAAACAATGGCCGATACATCAAACGTAACTTGATTTTAATAATACCCTTTCAACTAGCGATAAAAAACCTTCCTGGTGCGTTGTTCCAGATAACGGACACGAACGACAATGCCCCCACATTCCAGGCCATGGCTTACTCCTTCGATGTTCCTGAGAACGCGCTTAGAGGAAGTCGCGTCGGCCAGGTGGTCGCCACTGACATCGACGCCGAAGGGCCCAACAGCCAATTGAGCTACGCCTTGATATCCGACTGGGCTAACGACGTTTTCTCGCTGAATCCAAGCACCGGAGGTTTTACACTAACCGCCAGCCTCGACTACGAAAGGGTAAGATCGTAAAAGCGATTCACAAAGCTGCGAAAGAACTTTTTCTTCTCTCGCTGGAATCAATCGAACGGGTCATTAGATCGAAAGAATTGGCGATAGATAAAGAATTTGAAAGTATATAGATAATTTTATTCCCAGTTTCATAAATTATCATCAACGGTTCCACGGTGCAATCGAACCATGGGAATAGGCACGAGTAATCGTTACCGGCTACTGAGTCAATTAAGGATTTATGTATACCGTCGTTAGCTGCAGCAGTGCAGTGCAGTGCAGTGCAGTGCAGGACAGCAGCGGTGTCCTCGGTCAATCTCGTTTATTTAAGAATATATCGGTAACGACTATAAACCACCGAATACGAACACTTTATATGAAACAGAACTTGCTTTGTACATACTACGTATATAAACCTGACTTGCATCATGGTGCGCTGCTGCAGTTGCTGATTGAGAGAAAAATCTTGTCTCCACTGCACTAGTTACTACGTATAGCGTTAACCCGAGAAGGTAAAAAATAAAACTGGTTCATAAGGCATAGCGCCAGGGGAAAATAAATCGGATATATATATATAGGTTATATATGCGATTCGTTAATGTCATTCAACTTTACGTATAGGTATTATAATATACCTACGCCATATATGCGAGCGGGGGATTTAAAATAAATGAAACATAAATTATAGCGGTTGTGATAATTTTTTGCTCAAATTTGTATGACTCTAACATTGATCTCTAAAACCTGTAAATATGTTGATAGGTAAGCCGATGGGATTAATAGCGATAAGTTAAGCGAAGTATTGAATCAGCATAGCAAGTATATAACTATATCATTGATCGCGCCTGTCCTGATATTTATTCGATTTAGATTCGGAGTTGAAGTAACGTTAGAAAAAGAATGTAGAAGATAAAAAAATAAAAAAATGTAGAATCATTGCTTGTTCTAATTGTAAGAGAAGGTCAATTTTTTTTTGCAAATCATTCGCCGCAGCAGCATACACACCTATAATACACAAGCGATGAAATCTAATTTACTTTTATTTGCTGTCATCTGTGACAAATATAATTCTCCACATAAAATGCCTCGCATTCTGTAGACAGTATCTATATATGTTGGCGAGCGGAACAAAACTAAATCTATATCGATCTCCGCGTGGATCCATATAGACATGGGTATTGGGTATGGTATGTGTCTATAGAGAGAATGGACTATGATCAAAATCCAGGATCAGGACGAGGACCTCTATCACAAAGGACTGACTATTGCCTTAGGCAACGATAACGGACGGTTGGTAGAGATGCCTTCAGCGGTATATCCCTGCGCCAAGGCTTAGCATCCGAGCTAAGATTTAAAAATTTAAGCCTGACAGACGTGTACGGGTCGCTTCTAATGCTAGGTCCGTAGTCCTGGTGGTGAACCACTCGGAGCTGAACCTGTGGCGGCAGAAGAGCCTGAGCTGGACGGACGGCGAAGGTGAAGATGGGGAAACGAGGGGGAGAGACCGCTTATAGAACCCTTCATCAACCTAAACGCCCTAACAGATACACGCCAAGATTAACAGCCGAGTGAGCTGCAAGCAGACGCTCTTGAAACACATTCGAGGGGAGCATTCGAAACACAGAAACACAGTGATTTTGACGTAACGCACGATTAAATCGGTCAGGATTGGTTGGATTCCTTTTAAAAATCGTAAAATGTATGTTTTTCGTAGAAATAGGAGGCGAGTCAGACGGGACTAATTTCTTTCTCCGATCGCGAATCAATAAACGATGCGAAAAAGTAATTTTCGTAATATTGATACAGGTACTACCTATACCCACCTCCGTGCTCGATGGTAAAAAAAATACAGTAAAAACCAATCAGCCAACCAATTAATGTGCGACTAAAAAATTTCATACCTTGTTAATCCGACGCGAATATCGTATATCCAGACAGGAATATTATTACCGATCTCATGCGACGAGAAATATTTAATGAAATTTTATTTTACATAATAGTCAACGAAAACTGACCTTTGCCTCTCAAAAATCGATCATGAACCATGTACTAATCCATGATCCGAGGCTGCACAGTTTTTTTTTTATTTTTTTATTAACCTAATCTTAAGCCGATCTGTAGTAAAAAAAAGAAGAAAAAAAAAACGTGATGAAACTCGAGCGGGATAGAAGCCGGGGAAGGTTGACTTTAAAAAAGTAGATAATACTTTTTCTTTTTATTAAAAACCCACCAACCTCGTCTATAACTATAATTATCTCTTACGTTCAGGTTCAACACTATATCCTCGTCGTTCAAGCAACTGACGGAGGACATCCGGCTCTGTCCTCCACCGTGACAGTTTACTGCAACGTTATTGACCTGAACGACAACGCGCCAGTTTTTGAGCCTGGGCCACACGCCGCGGAGGTTTTTGAGAACGCAACGATTGGTACAGGGGTTTTATCGGTCGCTGCTCAGGACCTGGACTCTGGTGACAACGGGAAAATCGTCTACACGATCGCCGGTGGTGATGAAAACGGTGATTTTGGTGTTGCTCTAAACGGCACAGTATTCACCAGGAAGTTGTTAGACCGCGAGACCAGACCGCTATACAATTTGGTATTGAGTGCCACGGACTGTCCGAAGCCACCTAACAGACCACTCTCCTCCACGGTCCAGGTGAGTAAACGTAAAAAAGAAAAGTTTAAAAATGGTCAAAGCCCTTTTGTAAATTCGCACACTAGTGTCCCCGCTGACCAAAACTGCCTTGGCTAATATCATCCAATTAGTGAAGTGCCACAAAGCAGCGTGCCAAAACTAATTAAATTGCTTGCCTCCGTTCCTGATGCACGTTGAGTCCTGGAATTCAATTTTAATTGATCTCGTTTCCCACCCTGAGATAAGGATCAGCATTAAACTACACGATCATGTCAAGTATATCGTAGTGTCTACAAGGTGGATGCAGGAAATATTTAAGTAGATTCTTTGGTCACTGAGGCGGGGAATTCTTCGACTTTAAAATATCTTTCCTGCGAGAATGGACTTTTTCAGTAATCGATTTCCTCGCTCCGTAAACTCGTCATCAATTACTGAAACTCTGTACCATGACGCGAAACCCCTTTTTTGAAAGTAGGAATCTTTGTCACCAGGTCACTGTTGTGCTCCTCGACGTGAACGATGTGGCGCCGGAATTTATATCACCGAATCAAACAACGATATTGGAAAACACGCTGATAAACACCGTGGTGATGGCCATAAAGGCCGTCGACCGTGACGAAGGTCCTAACGGTTACGTAGAGTACAGCCTCGAGGAGTACAAGCTTCCCTTTAGTCTTGGAGCCGTTGATGGTCTCCTCCGGGTTTCTGGTCCTCTTGATCGTGAACACAAGCCGAACTACACGCTCGAGGTTATGGCCAGAGACAGAGGCGAACCTCCTAAATCATCTTCGACCACTATCGTTGTTACAGTCCTCGACGAGAACGATAACTCCCCTGTATTTGATCCCAGGCAATACTCGGCAACCGTTGCAGAGAATGCAAGCATAGGAGCTAGTGTTCTCGAGGTAAGGATCTTTGCCCTCGATTAGATCGCTTGTACAAAATATTGCCTCTGAGGAATCGTTCCACAAAGTAAACCATCATTGTTCATCAGGTTTCAGCTACCGATCTTGACGAGGGTGCAAACGGCAGAGTCCGTTACAGCATCGCAGCGGGTGACGATAACAGAGACTTCACGATATCGGAGGACAACGGAGTGATCAGGGTAGCGAAGAATCTCAACTTTGAAAGAAAGGCGAGATACCTGCTGACCATTCGCGGAGAAGACTGTGCCGCCGAAGTTAGTGTAACTTCTAGATACGATACAGCTGAAGTGACCATTTCTGTGCTGGACATAAACGATAACGCTCCTGTGTTTCTGGATTCTCCATACCTCGCGCATGTGATGGAGAACATGGTGCCTCCTGGAGGAGGTTTTGTGATACAGGTGAACTTTGAAAACCTCGAATTCGCGTATTTTTCTATTCTAGTAATTCATGCAGGTGTCAGATTAATAAAGTGATTCGTTCTGTTTGATTCCAGGTCAAAGCATACGACGCCGATACTCCACCGTACAATGATCAAGTTCGTTACTTCCTGAAGGAAGGAGACACAGACTTGTTTCGTATAAACGCAAGCACCGGTGACATATTTCTTCTCAGAGCATTAGACAGGGAGATGGTACCCGAATACACATTGACTCTGGTCGCAATGGACACTGGTAAGTCTGTGCATATAATATACTTTTTCTACAGCTGTTTTAAATCCCTCGCGAGAACTCTCATTGACGATCTTGTCATCATCTTGACGCGCGTCTTCGCTTTATCTCAGCGGAGATCAGCACCGCAAAACCACTTGCCAACTCGAGATACTTGGCGGATCTTTGTTAGCCGGATTGTCTGACCGTCTTAGATAAAAGAAACAACCCAAGGTGGCGGGGTACCATTCGTGAGTGGCTTGATGTCGTACATTGAAGAATTAGCATATTGCTCCTGCGCGGACAGCCGGAATACCGTGTCATCGAATACCCTCCGTTTTGAGGTGGCTTTGATGAAAGTCAAAGATTGCTTTTTTCTTTCTTGACCTCTCACCTCGCGGTCCGGCATTGAACTATCCCATGGAACGTGTATACACTATTTCATATATACTTTATACATGTATATACATATGTAGATAGAAATTGACTCTTGAAGGTAAATTTTGACTCCCGGCAGTTCGATTTAATAGAAACATCATTAATAACCTGTCTCCTCAGAAGTGTTGCGCGAAGTGGTATGGGATTGCTGGTAGGAAAATACCTCCTGCCCTCCTGCCCTCTGCGAAGTTACGCTCTGTGTCCCGCGTGCAGTGTGATGCACGCATGCGCGATACAGTCGAGGTCCAGAGTGGGCTCGTAGATATAGATGGGAGATAGAGACACGCGGAGGTCGAAACAAAATAAACCAATAGAGGAAACAGGAATGCGGGACTGCGAAGGCTTAAGGCCTAAGGCTGTGCTCACACCGAGGACAACCTTAGCTAACGCCTACCGGGTCTATTCAATGTGTGTATGTTACCATATCGTGCCTCTCGACCACCCTTTGGTTTTAAGTTAGGGTTAGTCGACGCTTGGTTCCTCCGCGATAAAAATCTCCGAAGAACTCCGATTGACCTTAAGATTGACCGATACGAGATCGATTGGTCGAGCACACGCGTGTATAGAAATACGCCTGATGGCAGTAGTTTGAAACCGAACAAATACGACCAGGACAGAAGTACTACTATATAAACTATAAATTCACGACATTGGATATAATGGGATGTAGTAGGTATAGGAGATAATGAATGGTGACAAATCTTAGCTATAGAAGTATTTATATACTAGTACCCTCATATAAGAATCGTCGAAATGATTTCAAGCAGCGTTTTAGAAACTACATTTCTGATTGATAATCTGATAGCGTAGAATAGGAAGTTTAATGTTAATCATTATACATGTAGGTATAGGTATATAAGGTATTGTTCAAGAGATCTTTGATGCAAAATAAGACGCATATGCTAGCGGCGCGGCGTGAACGTAGCCTAACGAAGCGATGGAAGAGGCTGGGTCCGAGATGGACCACGAGTGGATACAGAATAAGGCGTAAGGTATAAGGTATAAGGTAGGTACCTACTCACTCGGTCCCGACTCACGGATTATCTGTGCATCAAACCTCGCGGCGACCGATACGAGTTCTCATATTATTCTTAGCTGCGTGCAGCGATAGGTAGGAACGACACGCGAGACCAATCAAATGGTTTCGATAGATTAGAAGAGATGGTAAATGGTAAATGGTATACGGGTATGGGATATATATGTGCATATCAATGCGGGCGAGCAAATCGTTTCAAATAAACTTGTCGAATTTAACGATTAGAAGATTTATAGAAATGTGTATTTAAACGGGCGATATTTGCAAGTTGTTATTTTTTGTTCCAATTCGAACACCCGGTCATTACGTATGATTGAAATGTCGGACAGAAAAAAGAAGAAAAAAAAAAAACGAGAAAAAAATGGAAAACAAAAAAAAAAAAAAAAGAAAAAACCTAATTACAATCCTACGGTGGTCTGCAATTATATAAACGATTCCAATTGATCAATCCACTTCCAGATACTAGTATACTATATTTATACTGGATCATCATAGTAGTGCTATGGGATAGTAAAATAATGAAATGTTTACTTTCGCTCGAGTTCTCGCGATAATATAGAATCAGACAATTTTCATTGAAGTATGATAATTTTTCAATCTACATTGACATAAACACTTTGAGTATTACTAGTGTTAAGTATGTTGAAAGCGTTGTGTAGGTATATACCAACAACTGAGTTATAGCTATAAATATTTCTCCACTATTTCGTAAGAGAAACAGTTTATGCCATATCTATTAAACATATGGTATATATACGAACGTTGATCATAAAACTGAAACCACACCTCGTATTATTGCATGTGCAATATTTAACTACCGTTTCGACCGGTGTAAATGTATAATTTGCACTCTTTCGAATGCTAGAGAAGAACTGCAAAAGTTTAGTTTTACAAACGTCGTTAAATACGAAGATTATAGTACCCCTGCTGCTGTCGTTCGGTCGGGTAACCTGTTTGTCTTATTGTTATACAATCTTCCGATTCAATACCTTATCCCATCAATTTTAATGCTCCTGTTAATTTGTAATTCTCAGCCTCCGATATAATATGTTCACTGCAGAATGATGAAGTCGTGTTTAAAGAAGAAGAAAAAACTCAGTTTATTCTACAGGTAACAATGTTACCACATAACAGAGCACCGTTCATTATATTTATATAATATTTATGTGCCAGAAGATTCTTCTTTCTTTCGGCTGATCCCAACTTATCCCCTAGGCGATTTCAGCCGTTTCGGATTACAGTAACCCGTTCACTCGTCTATACGCCGCACGCTTATATACCCGCGCTTATATTCAGCAAACTGGTCAAAAAAACGTTTCACCTCTTCGAACAACATCAATTTAACTCCGTAACTTTGATTGATGATGTGAAAACTGAAAGCACATATACTCGTTTAACTTGCCAAATTTAAAATTTCTCTACACAATTCCTATAAACTATGATAAATATTACAATTGATCTAAAATGCAGAACAAAAATAACCACACATGTCATACCTGTATACTCGATCGACAAACAGTTTACTCATGGACGTACGTTTTGAACCATCGCTACTTCTATCTTTCCAGTGAATGCGTTCGCTAGAACGACTCGCGCGGTCGCCTATGTTCGGTCCTGGTGTATATGATGATGTGTACGTGGATGAACGTGGATTCGTATATATACTATATATATATATGTACGTTCCACGACGTGGGATGGAAGGTTGGGCCCGCAACGATGGTAGGTATGTAGGCATCTGAATTCTGAAGAGACAAAGTGGGTTCGATCGCGGTGAACAGTACCTACTCTCGCTCATACGAGTACATGCACGAGATGTATGTAGATATATATATACGTACTGCATACACCCGTGTATATATATACTTGACGTAGGCAAAGTTGTATTGCCTGGGCCCTGCGGGCGGCCACTTTATATGCCGGAGTAGAATTCCGTAATTTCGTCCTCACTCGGGCGACATTAATTACCCAGCAAAACTTTTTGGCCCTCTACGCGAAACCTGCCCTTGAAATTTTCGACTCGAAACTTTTTATCGAAGAGCAAAATATGTCTTGGTTTATACTTTAGAGGCGGATACGTCGTATTCACATGTCATAAGCTCACCAGGGATCTTATGTAATTTAATTTTGAAGCTTGCAGCGCAGTATAGTGACATAGGACTATGATAATCGTTAAAAACTTGTTCGATCATAAAGCACTAAATTCGTATATATTTGATACAAGATTTAAATAATCGACTGTTGATACAGGAATAAATCCATAGGGTGTTGGCGAACGCCGGGGCGCCCGGCGTCTTCGACACACCCCAGAAGTCGGGGCCGTGCATCTCGCGAGGCGCGGGCCTCCAGAGTTGTGACGCGCGATTATGATAATCGTTCACCACGGTACCCCAGCGCCTCGCGCGGTCCTCGTGATCCTCCACTCCTTAGGCACATCTCTTATTCTGCCTTATTCTTCCTCTTTTACCAAGCCATTGTGTAGACATATGTGTGTATACATATATATATATATATATATATATATATATATATATATATATATATGAACATATATATGTAGGATGCATACATCTTTCGGGGCAGTCGGACCGCGCTTGCATATTATATATTATACATACTTTATTCAAACCTCGGGACCGTTACTCTCTTTTATTGGCGTTGAAATAAAAATAGTATACCGTATACAACCCAATCGGTTAGATTCGACGTTTAAATTTAGGATGAAACATTTAACTGCTGGGTATCGATCGAAGTAATAGATATAGCTTATATAAGGGGTGCATAAAATCGAGTATATCAAAGCTATTTCACCGCTTATAGCTACCTAGTCCGACGATAATATACTGACGGAATTAATTATTCTATAAAATACCTAGTCTTGATCATCCTACTCTCAATCTTCTTGCTGCCGGACTAACTAACTGACCACACCTGTCGCTGGTTAATCAATGCGCTGCCGTGCAGCAACCACACGTGGCCTTGCCTGATTGGCGACGTGACAAGAAACACTCTTCTTTTGCTCTCTCTCTCTCTCTGTCTCTCCTTTTCTCTCTCTAAAACTCTTCTTATATGTTTGCATATCTAGGTATACATATCAGGATTATTCCGAAATTTGTACTTTTCAAAGAAATTAGAGAAGAATCGTTTCAACGACAACTCGTCTGCACGTGGAATTTATTTCTCTAAATTGCATCGAAAGCGTTGTTGCAACTTCAACTGAATAGCATAATGAATGATTGTCATATACAGGGTACATATGTATATTGTATATATACCTTCATGACTAACCACTTATTATTTGTATGACTATCGCATACGAGACTTTCGTAATCTGCACTTCATGTTAGAGAATATTACAAGCATTAAACATTCTGTGCGTTTGATATCATGTGCTGCTTTGTCACGATGTTGCATTCGAATCTATAATTTGCGCAGATAGAGACGCATAACGTCGATTTGTAAGCTCGAAAAACTATGGGGAATTGGGAAGTGGCACCGTTTGAGATAGAAGTACTTTGAGAAATCAAATCCTCAGGATTTTGGGTCCTTCATTGGACCACCCTGGCAGGTAAACATGATATTTGTAACTACCTAGGTCGACCTTACACTCGTCATCGTTTCAAAAGGACGACACCTCTTTCTCACCATCTTTTAGCAAAATCTTTACACAAGGGACTCCAGTAGTACGAAGTGTTGGAGGGACTTTGAATTTTCTGATGGAGGCGTTTCGCGCAGGACAATGGCGACGCGTCCGACAGCACAAGGTCGCCGTCAAGACGCGTTCCGCGCTTTAGCTCTTGGTGCTTGGGTCTTGGTCTCTGGACCCCAAAGGCCTGACTCCTCCCTCAAGCACCACGTTACGACCGACGCGAGCTGCACGAAGAGATGCACCGTGCGTGGCTGGGTGACGCTAATAGCGCCCAAGACTCGCCCCATTCACATATATACAATAAGTGATGTATACATACACAGGCGTATATTAATACTCATGCATATATGCGCAGACGTTCGATATTTCCGATATCAAATATTATTTCCTTATAAATTTCTATACATCGTGCGTATATGAAATTGATTGATATATCTCAATGTTAGTATATAATATTTGAGATGATCCCCAGAGTGTTTGATTCGTTACTTACTATATGAGTTTCTGTGGCACCGCGATAGAATTGATTAGTGTTACCTGATGCAAGCATGGAGTAACGCGAAGCTAATCAAATAAGATACTCGGAACTACGCGGAGTTAAAAAAGGATTTATAATCGGCTAGAACAATCTTAGATCGTCTATACAATAACGGTCCGTATAGCCGTAGCAAATTGTAGGCCAGAAACGATAACCGCGAAGAAGCAATTAGTCACGACTCACAAATATGCTTGCAAACTTCCTCGAATACCGATCGAATAATAATTGGTTAGTAGACCTACCTGTCCATAAAACGGCAGGTTCAGAAAACCCACCAAGTTAAATCAGCTCGCAAATCGGAACTAAGGAGACCCCTGGCCCTGGGTTACGGGGTCTTCTCTTATACCTTCCGTTGTACATAGAGCACAATATAATGGAGCATAGTCGTATTATTGTATAGTTGTTGTTGTTGTGTGGTGTATAGGGTAGAAAGGCATGCATACCTCCTTCACCATCGCAATCTTGTAGTCTGCGGCAGAAGGCTTGCCTTTCTGGCCTTATTATGCTGTCACTGAATTCATCCGCAAGTTTCTGCGCCTCCTGCAAGCTCCGCATGGCTGTCCTTTTCTCGCGCGTTCTTCCGCCAAGCGCAGGTATACCTCGCGGCTACTTTCAGTTTCATTTCTCGTGCAGTCAATTCTCCCACACCGGACTTGCAGCTGAGAAGGACCGCAATGCACTGGTAGGTACCTTATACCTATACCATTCGCTCGCGACGGAGAATGTCTTATAAATTAAGTATTAACGAGTGCAAGACGCCATCGCTACAAAGGGTGTCGTACTATTTGAAATTCAAATTAATTGTTTTCGCCGAGTACATACATATAGCGATATACCAGCGATAATGGAGCGAGAGAGACAAGTAGAGAAAACGCCGAGTCTTTTTAGAATCACTTGTGTTCATTCTTCGAGTTTGTTATTCCTCGTGATCTCTTTGCACCTTTGTTTGCAATATCTTTTTTTTTTTTTTTTATAATGGTGAAACGGAACATGAGGATCACGAGAGAGAAATGACTGTTTGTGATATAAAATATAGAAAAGGAAAAATAAGATATTGATTGACTTCGCAGTATCCTATATCACTATTTCATTTTAATTCAAGGATTTTAAGTAGTATATACAAGCTAGGGAGAATTAATTCAGAGAAATCCAGACTGATCTGCTTTGGAACGGTTTATTCAAATTGCAAACTGGGAAATTCGTGAGGACAAAATTGGGCCGCCGCTGGGATAAAACTAATTTCTCTTTCGGCGGCACGCGAACATTGAGTATCAAAAGTCTGGCGTCTGATGAGTTTAATCGATTTCATCCGTGTCCAGTACATCTCGGCGATATAACACGTATATATGGATCCGCGCCATGCCATGCTATGCTATGCCATGCCATGCCATGCTATGCTATGAAACACCACGCCATACCACGCTGTGATAAACAAGGATATAAAATAAAGCAAATCTGTTTGTAGCCCGGAGCTCTGTAATTTCCAACAAAGTGCCTAAACACCTCGCGATCCGTTAACTCGATCAAGTTACTTCGCCCCGCGTTCCAATAAAATTACCCTCAAGGCACGAGCGTCAACCAAGACACTCCGTACACTTGTGTGCGTTTAATGTTATAACGTATATATATATACATACGTGTGGAGCGCATTGTCCCACGATAAGTTCACGCCTAGGCGTTGAAATATCGGAGTGAAACGAATGCAGGATGCTTTGATGCGCGAAGTTCTTCGCGCAATTGGAAATACTAGCCATTTATATTATATACGGTACCTATATATTGCAGAGAAGCGTATAGAGATTAGCCCAAGAGATGAGATAAAGAGAAAGAGTATATATGCGAGAGAGGAGAGAAGAGGGACAGAAGTTTAATCTCTGACAAGAAAATTGGGCCGACGAAGCTAACAATGGGACTTGGTTCTTCTCCTCCTTGGTCGTCCGAGCTGCGTATAACGGAACTTGTGTATGCCACAACCCCGTGAAACTACGCTCGAAGCTCAGTCCAAGTTCTTCGGAGGTCGACGCCAAGTTTCCTAGAGATTGAAATGACCCCCTAGAGCGAGCTGCGCCTACGTTCGCCCAACCCCGAACGAACCTCGCCGTGTGGTGGCAATCGAATCAATTGAGAAACACATATTTTTTCATTAGGTAAGCCTGATTCGGAAGATGAACCAAAGCTCGGAACGTTATAACGGAGCTTCGGTATATTCTTTTTTTCCATCTGCGGGAATCCCCGGGGTTATCTTATTCCTTTGGTATAATCAATTGAAGAAAACCACAAATGATGAAACGATATCTTTGCTAAATGATAGTACAATCATTTATTTTATTAACATCGAAATAATTGAATGTGTCCAAACTCTGGACTCATGCAATCATATATTTCAAATACAACTCCGTATATCCCGATACGGTTATGTATTTTACGGAACAATTATTACAGGCCGTGTTTGGCGAACCTTTGTTACCTATGTACATATATATAGGTTTCGCAATATGTATAATAATAGGTACGCCTTGAACACTTAAAATGAAAAAAAAAAATTCATGAACGCGACTGATGACCTTTGTTAATACTAAATTAAAAGCGTACAAGTTTTCATTTACTCCGTGGTCGGTTATTCTTTCGGAAATAATCATTTCGTTTTCACGTCGCGACCATGCGAAGCGAAAGAACTAAAGAACCAAAGGTGGCTGTAGTGAATAGGGGATTCGAGCTATACGGTTCTGTACGGTCAAACACAAAGGTTCGCGCGCTCGTGAAATCAGATGAAATTTGAGCGCGGACGAGCGTGCGTCTCGTTAATGGGCCAGGTTTTAGAAACGGTCAAATTTATCCAGGCGGGACAAAATTTTCCAATGACCTTCGATATGCCTATATATATATATATATATATATATATCTACTTCATTTTATAAACCGAAATGAATTATCTCTAGTCATCGTATGATAAAAAAAAAAAAACGAGAAGCTCAACATTATTAATATTAAACTGAAAACAAATCATTATTTTATATATATGCAGAAAGATGTGACAACGAAATCAGCTGGGGCTGGCTGGTGAAAAATAAGTATAAGTATATTAGCAGGAGGTATACCAAAGCGAAACCTGATAACCCTCGCAAACCTGGCGCATTGTGACCGACCAGGGTAAGATCCTCTCTGCAAGCTCGTTCTCTTGGTTGGTTACTACTTACTAGTTACCGACTGACTGCAGGTCCGCAGTGGTCGAGGCAGGGCAGTCGTAACAATACCATAAATCATAATATTCAAATTAACAAAGGTTCAATAAATTAAAACCGCGGTTGTGCCCGACAGAGGCAAAGAGGCACGGAGTCCCCCTTTTCTCTTCCCCACACATCGACTCGCTTTGCACCGTGTTAAGCTCGGGCATATGATCTCTCCGTCTCTCTTTATCGCAGCTTACAGCCCGTAGGCGTAGCGGTCTGTGACCAAACGCCGAAAGTCAGGCCGACCTTACCGATGCCTGGTCGTCACTTATACCTTAAAGAGAGAGAACTTTCTGACTGGCCGCCAGTGTAAACAGTAGAATTCGATTCTCTGCACCTCTGGCTGCAACGTTTGCTAGCGCAACCTCTCGCAGCGATGCGTGAGACCGTGCGGGGTAACGAGACGTTATTTTCTTTTTTCTAATGTTTTATTTTTCAATTTTTTTTTTTTTTTTTTTTTCACCTCTTACTTTCTCGCACCTTTTTCTTGTCGGTTGTCACCATGGGGTCCTTACGCCGTTGTCCATTTTTTCATCACTTTTGTTTCCCAGCATTATCACTCCTTTCCTCAAGCTCTTCGCGCCACCAATTCCATTTGCATTCCGTGCAGTATTAACCAAAGTTTATTGAAATCGTCGGACGCCAAGGTGATAACCACCTGAAATAACGCGGTATTACAGCGAGTTACTTCTTATTTCTATATACATCCATATATATACTTGTATACATTTAAATATGCATCTAAACCTCTATGTATATGCATGTATAGGTATGTCTTTTGCTCTGAAAAGCTATCCTGCCATCAAAGTTCTACCACGAGACTATTATCCCAGTCCAAACCGCTTCCTCCACCTATAGGCATACTAAGTGTATTGCGCGGGAATTGTACCGAATCCAATGCAAACCAATGCGTGTTCACTTATTGTACAAGCCTTAACGTTATGGTCACGGTTTACACCACATATGTATGTATACTCATCGGGCCCAACCCCGTTGCAATAACGATCATCCAACGGCTTCACGTCCAGTAGAATGCGAAGGAACTAGTATACGCGTAGATATTGCCCTATGTCTGCATGGTCGTCACAAGAAGCTTTACTTTATTCGATTGCCACCGGGCTCGAACGATGGACAGACAGCTGCAAAGTACACGTTAAACCATTCCGAGCAACCGATTAATATCATCCTACCTACGAGATGCATAGCCTCGCGGGATAACTGAACTCTGAATACTGAATGAGTTTCAGATCTTCACCGAAGCTTTCTATAACATGTAATAGTAGGTACACCTATACCTATACAGCATAACATCATGTATGGCTAAAAAAAATTATGTAGCCAGGTTACAGAGGTGGTACATTGTCCGCGTGAAAAATAACTGGCGTCTGTTTCCTCCGGGACTATTTTGCACATATTAAATATGTCCCGGGATTCGCGTTGCCTTGCAGCGAATGACTTTTTTTTTGTCTTGTTGTTTATTTCGCAATACTTTGCCGGTTTTTAAATCATACCTAAAGTTCGTACGTGAGCGACGACTGAAGTCTTGTGCTACGTGTGGTCACAGCACGGGGCTAATCACAGATGAATTTGTCATACCTATACACACAGAGGCGTGCCTTACGCGAGAAATCGCCATAAGATCTTGACTCAAGACTCTGCATTGTACACCAAGTGATTACATTATACATGTACGCGATAACCCAGGCGATAACTTTCGTACTGCTATTTGCGCAAGGTTTGATAACTCTATACTATTGCCTATGCGTAATATGTCCCATTCTGACCAACGGCTACCGTATAATCAAGCTGATGGCGATTTTCATGGGAAATCAATCGGACAGGGTAACCGTTGAGAGGTTTTAAATGGATAGGATTCATTCATTTTGAGGATTCTTTGTAAAAGATGCTTTTTGCATCACTTATGAACCGTTGGAAAAAGAGAAACTAGTCAGGTGGCGCCAGCGTGTGAACCGATCTGTTCATCGATACTAATCGATTAAGAAAAAAAAAAAAAAAAAAACCAGACGAAGCTCACGCCTGAACGAACAATTTGCTGTTCTTCCTTTAACTGAAAGGACAATGCGGTACTGACAATGGGCGCGAATTCACCATAAGAGTTCAGTTTTTATACGTAAATCGTAACCCACACAAACAATCAAACAATCTTACCGATCGAATACGGAGTACTGTACTGACTGACTCTGTCGAGCTCGTTTACTTAATTGAAGCAGGTTGGCCTTAAGAACGAAGGAACGAAGTCGATAAGGGACACTGTCCCGTTGCCTTAGCCAGTCCATGCGACTTGCTCGCTGCATGATAGACTTGGAATTTGCACAGAGACACTACCACGTGCCGCGGATGCCGCGGAGTCATTATTTATTCGATTTATTGCAATGGTAGTCGTCATCAGTTGCACGTTAGTTCTGTTCATCGATCAGATATTGATGTCTTCCGCATGCGCAAGGTGCCTCGGCCGCCGCTTTCCTATACCTACTATAATGCACGAGCAAGTATATCTTATACCTATAGGTATCGATACGAATTGAAATCTCCTGCATAGGCAATTAACCTTATAGAATTCACACGTAGACTAGGTAGTACAGGTATATGGTATACGGATACATGACAACTTGCACGGTGATTTTTTTTTTTCTTCTTCTTTTTTGAGCTGCATTAGAACCCGACATGGCTAAGAATTTTTGCTAACAAAAAAGATGAAAAAAACATAAAAATTCCTCGTTATTTAATACAAACCCGCTAGCCGTACCCTATTAATTTTCCAAAATATGTAGATGCAGTGCCACTAACGGACGCGAGCCGTAAAGTACGTACTTAAGTTAGGCAACGGACAGCACTTTGTCAACTTTCTATGGGAACTTATAACAACTCCCCGCTGTGATCCAACTCCATGAGTATGGACATGGTCCGCGCCACGCCAAGCGGTACCTGCCGTCTCCTTTTTTATTTCCCTTCCTCTCGCGCAGGATCGCCTTCGTTCCTCTTTCTCCATCTCTCTCAATCTCTTTCCCAGTTTCTCGCTTCCTCTTTCCCCTTGAGCCTCTCACCCTCGCAGTTCTCGCCTCTTCGCGCGTGAGTTTTCATCTCTCTCGGTCTGTCTATCGTTGTTAGGCAAGGCACTAACTCATTCTGGATTATGACCGTACACATACACACCAATACACATACGATAGCGCGCAATCCCGTCGTGGACCCCGATGCTTAAGCATATACGTATACACGTACGTATAGAATATACATGTATACATAAGGAGGCATCGTCACGATATACCCGGTGTCTGAATATCAAAGAAAAATTCGACGAATTTCCTCATCGACGTCGTATAATGTGTTTCGAATGAAGGTATAAACTGAAGAACATATTTCAGACGTTTTATAACACAGCTTGGACTGTAAAGTAAAAAAGAAACAATTATAATCGCAACGAATATAACGAGGGACGGTTTTAACTTCCGTTTTAACCATCGGCGTATATAATCACTTAAATTGTTACTTTTCTTCGTTCAATATTATATATATATATATACCCACCTTACCTTAATTTCTCGATTTCAGGTTCTCCTCCGTTGACCGGTTCGGGGATCGTCAAGGTCGTGGTCTTGGACGTGAACGATCACAGCCCCGAGTTTGCTAGACAAGGTTACCAGGCTTCGGTTACCGAGAACTTGCCAGCTGGTGCCTGGGTCGCCAAACCATCCGCAACCGACAAAGACGAGGGTCTCAATGCAAGGATTCGGTGAGTTGAATACAAGATTGATATTCCTAATCATATTCACTCAATCCCTACATCGACCAGGCAAACTTTTCAACCACTATGTTATATCGCCATCCATCCAGGTATAGCCTACTCGGCGAAAAAGCAGAAAGATTTGCCGTTGACCCGGACACTGGAGAAGTGACCACCTTGGAACCGTTGGACCGTGAACAAACACCCGTCTATCATCTGACTCTTGTAGCCCAAGATTCGAGCCCCACAGAACCGAGGGCTGCAGCCGTCAATTTGACGATATTCGTCAAAGACCTAAACGACAATGCCCCCAGGTTTTCGAGCCCAAGGTATACCGCGTACGTTCCTGAGGCCACAAAACCTGGTAAGTTTAACTTCGAAGTAATTATTCCCTGAAGGTATACATTCCATTTCCTGTGACTAGCTAGCGCCATATGTGCATACCTACATTGCTCGTTCGTTTTCTAAAGGTGATTTTGTCTTCGGAGCAAAAGCCGTCGACGACGACGAAGGCGAGAATTCGAGAATTGTGTACAGGCTGCAGGGCCAGGATTCGGAACGTTTCATAATCGATCCTCACAGCGGTGTCGTTAGAGCAACGCAAGAGTTAGCTGGCGGTGAAACGACTTACCAACTTCAAATCCAAGCCTCCGATTGCGGAGTCGAGCCAAAATCTGTTACCGCTGATCTCGTCATTCATCTTTGGGAAAGGCAACGATTTCCTAGTTTTCGATCTACGGTTAACACACGGTTCACTTTACCAGAGGATGTGCCGGAAGGAAAGGTAATCGTGCGGTTAAGTGCATCGACCCCAAAAAATGGTGCAGCTAGTAATCTGATCTTTGGAATGGCTGGTGGAAATGTTGGAGACGCGTTGAGGATCGAACCCCATACTGGCGAGGTATGCATTGAAATACGGACGATATATTTTCATTCTGTATATTGATCTAGAGAAATTCATTTCAAATCGCAATTAAAAATGTCATACAGGTTCTGGTTGCTTCTGGTTTCGACTACGAAACAGCACCTCATTATGAGGCCTGGGTCGAGGTACGAGATTCTGATACACCGGCTCTGCGAAGCGTTGTCCAACTTCTGGTTAATGTTACCGACGCTAATGACAACGCACCGCTGATGGAAGCCACTATCTACAACGCTACAGTTCTCGAAGAAGAATACCCTCCGTTGTTCGTGACAAAAATTTCTGCGAAAGACGCTGACTCTGGTGAAAATGGTCAGGTTACTTACCACCTTGTAGACGACTTCGAAGAATCTTTCATCATCGACGAAGATAGTGGAGAAATTCTAACGAACATGAGATTGGACCGAGAGGAGGTATGGAATAGTACATTGTGTATCAAAGGCGTAAAGAACTATATTGCGAGTGTGCAACATGCGGCACGAGCCGAAGGCGAATTTGCCTTGCGCCCGTGATGCATACGATATTTTTCTTAACACCTGCTCTGCAGAAATGCCTCTTTTCAGACCAAGTGAGCGGGCGGAAAAGACTTTTCCGCCCGAGGGCCGAAAAGTCCTGTTTTGCGCCCGCTCGAGAGGTACGAAAAATGGCATTTTGCGTGCAGGTGTGGAGAAAATAATTGAATATTATTTCTGTTGTCTAATTGCCGATAATGGAACTCATGAAATTTACAGACGTCGCATCGAGTCCTTTGTTATTTAAATAATTGATCATTTCCATCAGATTTCTTCGTACGAGTTGGTGGTTGAAGCTCGAGATCAGGGTCAGCCACAACTGACTGGATCTGCAACGGTCCTGGTAACAATTCTCGACAAGAATGACAATCCTCCGCGATTCACACGTTTGTTCAGCGTCAATGTAACAGAAAACGCAGATCTTGGATCGTTTGTGATTCGGGTTACCAGTTCCGATCTCGATATCGGGCAGAACGCAAATGCCACATACAGTTTCACGGATAATCCAGGCGGAAAATTTTCCATCGATGCACTCAGCGGGAATGTAACAGTCGCTGGTCATCTGGACAGGGAGGAGCAGGACGAATATCTTCTCAAGGTAAAAATTCATCTTTTGTGGAAACTGAAGGCGATATTAACATTGAAAAATGTTATCGAATCGACCAAAATCTTTGAATGACAAGTTTTCCGACGACACCTGCGTTAACAAACACATTTCAAATTACAGGTAGTTGCTGTAGACGGTGCTTGGCGACAGGAGACATCGCTGACCATAACAATACAGGACCTAAACGACAATCCTCCAGAATTTGAGGAGGATTCTTACTGTTTCCACTTTCCCGAACTACAACGTCGCGTGGCTCACGTTGGTCAGGTGACGGCCACAGACCGGGACAAACAAGGACCAAATTCCGTAATATCGTACAGTTTGCTTCAACCCTCGGATCTATTCACCGTAGACCCAGCAACAGGAGAAGTACTGAGCAAAAGAACACTAAAATACAAACACACGCAGCAGGAATCATCTCCTGAGAACTTGTACTCGTTAACAGTCGTTGCAACGGACAATGGGAAACCTCCGATGTCATCTAAAGTGATTATTTCCGTGAGTGTCGTGGACGCCAACAATAATGCACCCAAATTTGAACAGCGATCTTATCTCTCACCTGTTCCCGAAGGTTATCCAATTGGTAAACGAGTAGTGATACTAGTGGCGAAAGATGAGGCTGATTTTGGTGTGAATGCGGAAATCGAATATGGTTTGGTCAGTGGAAATGGCAGTGAGTATTTTACTGTGGGTCAAGTAAACGGATGGGTTGTTGTCCATAAGTCATTGGCGGGTTTGTCAGTTGGGACTACGTTTGTTCTCAAAGTGAAGGCAGTTGATAAGGGAGTTCCACCGCAAAAGGATGAAGTGATATTGACGCTAGTGATAACTGGAGAAAACCGTCATCCTCCGAGTTTTACTGTGCTTAGTTATCAAGTGATAGTGCCTGAAAATGAGCCGATAAATTCTACTATTTTGACCGTAAGTGCAGCGGATGGAGACGACGGACCAAACGGTTTGGTTCGCTACAAAATTTCGGCTGGTAACGAACGGAGGGAGTTTTCCGTTCATCCTATAACAGGCGCGGTCACTATATTGGAACCTTTAGATTATGACACAGTTCAAGAATATCGTCTGAATATCACAGCCACAGATTTAGGCTTCGAAGCGAAACAAGCCACGGCAACATTGACTGTGACCTTAACTGATATAAACGATAATCCACCAATTTTCAATCAAACTTCTTACGAGGCGTATTTACCCGAAAACTCAGCGCCACATAGTTTCGTTTACAAGGTTACCGCAACGGATATAGATTCACCGAAGTACGCGATCATTCAGTACAGGATTCTTGGTGGTAGCGGAAAGGAGCATTTTGATGTTCAACAAAGTTCAGGCATTATTTTGTCCAAGATCAGTTTTGACTATGAAGAAGCAAACGAATACACATTGGATATTGTAGCTGCTAATCCAGACTCTAATCCGCAGATGGTCGGCTTTACAACGGTTGTCGTCCATATCACGGGTGTCAACGAATTCTATCCTAAATTTATTCAGCCTGTCTTTCATCTGGACGTTTCGGAGAGTGCGGAGGTCGGCACATCCGTAGGATTGGTACAAGCTACTGATCAAGACTCGGGAGAAGACGGAAGGGTTTATTATCTGTTTGTTGGCTCGTCCAATGATCGTGGTTTCAGCATTGGTCCCGAGACAGGTATCATCAGCGTCTCAAGACGATTGGACCGAGAAATACAGAATAGAGTTGTACTGACAGTAATGGCAAAAAATGCTGGTGGAATACGAGGAAACGACACGGACGAAGGACAAGTTATTATTTCAATTCAAGACGGTAATGATCCCCCAGAATTTCTGCAAAATCTTTACGAAGCAAGCATCTCAGAGGGTGCTTCACTAGGAACAAGGATTTTGACCGTACGTGCCGTAGACAAAGACGTACGCCCGCAAAACAATCAATTCTCTTATTCTATAATCGGCGGAAACATTGGCCAAGTTTTCAAAGTTGAACCACAAACTGGAGAAATTGAAACTGCCAAACAGTTGGATAGAGAGACAATACCAAGTTATGAATTGATTGTTGGAGCAATAGATACCGGGTCACCACCACAGACCGGCACAGCAACAGTTCACATAGAACTTCGAGATGTGAACGATAACGGGCCGATCTTCGATCCTCCAGAAGTAACGGGATATGTTAGCGAAAACGAACCAGCTGGCACAAGTATCATGACACTAAGTGCCATGGATCCCGATTTACCACCAAACGGAGCACCTTTCTCATACAAATTAGTCGGTGGCAGGCAAAAGGACTTGGTTCAATTGGATAAACACTCTGGAGTACTGAAGACTACTAGGAGCCTGGACAGAGAAGTTACACCCCAATTGGATCTTGTGGTAAGTACAGAAATACTACTTTCATTAATATCTCGATAATACGATCGAAAGTTTCCATATATTACTACGAAAACGAAGTCCCAAATTATACTACTTTGATGCACGATGTCTATTGTATCTGTAAATATTTTTGGGTCTCTATACTGAAACAGTCATTAATAGTGTGCAGCGAATGAATAGTGATTGTATGTGTTTTCACAACAAGTCATACATCGATGTTTTATCCTTGCAAAACAGGTTGACGTAGAAGATTCTGGATTGCCACGAATGCACAATGAACATACGATAACTGTGATTGTTACGGATCAAAATGATAGCCCATCAACTCCGCGATCGGTGCACGTAATGGTCCATTCATTTAACGGCCAAACACCTTTAGGAAATATAGCCAATGTTCACCCGAATGATCCTGACACCACCGGTGATTATACGTGCAGAATACTGCATGGTGCGAATTCCGGGGTCCTGAGCATTCCAACAGCGTGCGACCTGCACACGAACAAAATTACACCAGGTTTGTTTTTCGGCCTCTATAATTTTGTCGTTTCCAATACTTCTCTAACAAATTATTCCAAAATGAGAAAGAGAATACCTATTTTATTTTCAATGGTATTAAATATGTTATTTACTAAAATAATGATACTTTCAGGTCTAGGATATTCTTTGAGTGTATCTGGCAATGACGGCAGACACCCTGACGTTATGTCAAAAGTGACTGTCGAATTTTTGACTTTTACGAACGTAACTGTGGAGAACACTGTGACCCTGCGTATAGCAAGACTGAGCGCAATGAAATTTCTCGCTCAATATTATCGAGCTTTAGTGGATTTGTTACAAACGGAGATGGATGTTGGCGATACACTGATGATCTATAGTATTGGGGAAAATAAATCAGATTTGGACGTTTCGTTAGCAATCAAATCTCCGCAAGGTACGTCCCTAATGACTGAAAAATGTCATCGAATCACTTATGCAAAGAATCGTGCTTTATCGCCAATTCTCAATTGTCCGAACGATCAAGATTATATAAATTAATAAGGTAATCAATCTTTTCACAGGCTATCATTCAAAATCTGAAGTCATGGAGTTGCTGTCGCGAAAACGGGAAGAAATACAAACTCTGCTTCAAGGGGCAGTGATCACTGTCGGCTATTCACCTTGTGAACAAATGGCTTGCGAGAACGGGGGTGCATGTAGCGATCAATTGGTTGTTTACGAAGATACTAGAATTACAGAAAGCCAAACTCTGATTCTAACATCTCCAAAGGTTTCGCACGAAATGATTTGTAGATGTCCCGATGGATTCACGGGTGATCGATGTGAAAGACGACAAGATCCGTGTTCGCCTAATCCGTGTTTACTGGTACGCAGATAATTCATTTAGAAATATCACACAATCGTGATCCTACGCGAAAAGGATATTTATTCACATTGCCTAGGCGAGAACCCTGTTTCGAAAATTCAACCATTTTTGTTGATGTTTTACAGGGCGGACAATGCCGCCGCCTGGGATATGACTTTCACTGCACATGTGCTCCGGGTCGAGAAGGAAAATTGTGTGAACTTGAACGAGGCGACGCTTGTGCAAGTAATCCTTGCAGGAACGGCGGATCGTGTAGAGAAAGTCCGGATGGTTCTAGTTTCTTTTGTCTCTGCCGAGCAGGGTACAGAGGAAACCACTGTGAGGCCATCACTGATTCCTGTAGACCAAACCCTTGCCTGCACGGCGGTCTCTGCGTTGGACAGAAGCCTGGGTATGATGATCAAATAACCGTATACTAACTTCAACTTTCGATCAATATGGAATAATATAATTGATGTATCAAAATTCCCAAGCAACTGCAACACAATAAACAATCATTGTATTAATGAATTGCAGATATCGCTGCAGTTGTCCAGAGGGGCGTTATGGTCGCCACTGTGAGCGTTCAACTTTTGGTTTTGAAGAACTTTCGTTCATGACTTTCCCAACTTTGGACGCAAATACGAACGACATCACAGTCGTTTTTGCAACAACAAAACCCAACGCTCTTCTATTGTACAACTATGGTCCACAAACTGGTGGACGCTCTGATTTTGTGGCTTTGGAATTAGTCGACGGAAGAGCCGTGTTTTCGTACGGTGGAGCCAGAAGTGCTATTACTTCGGTGATGATGAGGGCTGGTGAACCATTAGCCGATGGAGAATGGCGGAAAGTAACAGCGACCAGAAATGGAAGAGTTGTTTCTTTGAGCGTCTCTAATTGTCGAGAACATGGAGATGTGTGCGAAGATTGCAGACCTGGAGATGCCACTTGTTATGCCGATGATATTGGCCCTACTGGGTTAGTATATCACCATTCAGCTCGATTTCTCACAGTTTTCAATTCCCATTAGAACTTTACCTGATGACTAATTAACTTTTATTAACAACTGTAATATTCATCATTTCAGAACTTTGAATTTCAACAACAATCCACTGATGCTAGGAGGGTTGGAATATGCTGACCCAGTCTTAGAACGTCCAGGTCAAGTACACTCTGATGATCTAGTCGGCTGTGTGCATTCAGTATCGATAAATGGCAGAGCTTTGAACCTTACTAATCCGGCATCATCAAGAGGAGTGAAAACAACTTGTGGAAGATCCGAACGAAGCCCTTGTGCTAGAGGAAAAGAGAACTTTTCAGCTTGTGGCGTTAATGGGAAGTGTTACGACAAATGGCATCAGGCTGTTTGCCAATGTGACAAATTCATTGCACCAAATTGTCTGGAAGCTTTAGAACCAGTCAACTTGAGCGAGGGTGGATTCATAGAATTCAAGGTAAAGAAGATTGATAAATCCAGATAGCAATATCTTAAAGTACATCGGAATTCGAGAGAAATCAAATTGATATCACAATTTCGCAATGTACAAATGTATTAATTGATCACGATTTTCAGATCTCAGAAAAGCACAAAAGAATGCAGCTTTTGGAATACCTCTACGGTGGATCAACATTATGGTACAGAAACAGAGTTACTAGGGAAGCAAATGAGGAAAACAGTCTTTTGACACTGACTCCAGCCCCGCCAAAGACGATAGGATTAATGTTTCGAACTGTACGACCTGATGGCATCCTTATTTATGCTGCAACCAACAAACACTTCACAGCTGTTGAGGTAAGAATGCCTCGGAAATCGATTTCAGATTATAGACAAGTCCTTGTTCGTACTAAAAGTTGAAGTATTATGCCCCATTCTACAATCCAGATATCCTGTAATATAAAAGAAGCCCAATAAGTAATAAGAATATGGCATTTCTGTTACAGCTACGCAACGGACAATTGACTTACTCATCACTATTGGGCTCTCCAGTAAACATGACAGGTTCTATCGAAGGTGGCCTAGCAGATGGACGTTGGCATAATTTAACTTTACATGCTCACTCGCGTGGACTGAGATTACTCATCGATGGTATTCTGACTGGTGATGAATTAGATTCAGCTGGCGTTCACGACTTCTTGGATCCCTATCTATCGGTTTTGTCTATTGGCGGAGTTCAAAAACATCTCTACTTCGCTCATGATTCCGTGCCAAAAAGCTTTGAAGGATGCTTAGCGAACTTTACGATAAACAACGAAATACAACCGTTCAATGGGTCGGGATCCGTCTTTAATGATACCAAATATTACGGAAAAGTAGGACTGAACTGCAGGGGCCCTATAGGAATCAGTGCTGCGGCTGCACCTGACCCATTGAGTATTGGTATAACATTGGTCATTGTGTTCTTCGTCATTCTATTAGTCGCGATATTAGTCAGTTTCGTGGTGTTCAGACTCCGGAGGCAAAACAAAGAGAAATCAGGACCATCAGGAGTGAATAAAAGCAACAATACGATAATGGCAGGAAACGCTTTAGTGGGACCCGGAAGTGACAACATGATGTCAAGACACGAGAACACTTACATTTCAGACACGTCCGACCTACGAGGAGTTGGACACATGGGGCCCGAGCTTATTTCCAAAAAGTATAAAGAACGGGAAATAAACACATCCGAGCATAGACCCCAGAGACCAGATATCATCGAAAGAGAAGTGACAAAATCACCTCCCATCCGCGATGAACATCCTCCATTGCCACCGCCGACACAAAGCTCTTTACACTCCCATGAACATAATCCAGAACCCGAAATGCCCGAACATTATGATCTTGAAAATGCCAGTTCCATCGCACCAAGTGATATTGACATAGTTTATCACTACAAGGGCTACCGGGATGGGATGAGGAAATATAAGGCAACGCCACCACCGATCGGGAGCTATGCCAATCATCATAAACACACGGGACAACAGCATAGACACACGGGGCCTTTTCCACCGAGAGCTATGCCGCCGCCGGCTGTTGGTCAGCCTCCGGGTCCAGCCCCAAAATTACTACAGAGTACTCCACTGGCAAGATTATCACCGAGCAGTGAATTATCGGCACAACAACCGAGGATACTAACGTTGCATGACATCAGTGGAAAACCTTTACAAAGTGCTTTACTGGCGACAACTTCTTCGTCCGGTGGAGTTGGAAAGGACGCATTAAACTCGAATAGTGAAAGAAGTTTGAATTCCCCGATAATGAGTCAACTATCAGGCTCAACCGCGAGCCGTAAGGCTCCACAATCAAACAATGAGAATGTTAATAATGTTTCTTCAGGCCCGATGGGACTAACAGCTGAAGAAATTGAAAGATTAAACTCCAGGCCACGAACATCTAGCTTAGTATCAACCCTAGACGCAGTCAGCTCATCCAGCGAAGCCAGAGGCCCACCTACCCATGGCCCTTTGCATCTTCATAGAAGACACACACCTCCACCAGAAAGACTGGAACGACGAAACTCAACAACCACTGATGAAAGCGGGAATGATAGTTTCACTTGTTCCGAAATAGAATATGACAATAACTCTTTAGTTGGAGATAAGAGATCAGACAATTTGTTCAGTAAGCCTGACGATGAAGAAGTGCCATCAAGAACTGCGGAATCGTCGCAATCCTCTAAGCCTCCACTACCACCAAATGTCAATTACGATGGGTTTGACAGTTCGTTCAGAGGGTCTCTTAGTACCTTAGTAGCATCAGATGATGACCTATCGACACATATGGGTGGTTTGTACAGACCAGCAAATAATGGCTCACCATCAGCCAACACAGCATTGAGCTGGGATTATTTGCTGAATTGGGGACCAAACTTTGAGAGTTTGGTAGGGGTTTTTATAGACATCGCCGAACTACCAGACAGTGCCAGTCGGGTACCTAGCACACTCAGATTACCGGCTAGTATACCTAAACCTTCGGAAGAGTATGTCTGATACAAGGCAATTGAAAAAAATAAAACTTTAATTTACATGGACGACATTTTTTTCGTCGACAAGTGAATTACCTTTTGTATAAGTACGTGTACGTTAACGATGTAAAGAATTATAGAAAGAGTCATTACTTGTACGTAAAGAGAGTAAATAGGGCAGTTGAAGAAAAAATGTAGGACTACTGAATGCAATGAAATAGAAGCATGTTATAATTAATCCAATTTCACAGTGATAAATAATGGTGCATTCTATAAACTCATGTTTATGATATCAACGACAGTGACGTGACACTGTAAAGCTAAACATCTTGCCATACAATGTTCCATAAGACTCTCATATGAAGAGATTTGAATATATTAGGTTTAAAACGACATAGCGTGTAAACATATTTTATGGTTTTCATCACCTTGTATCAGGGTGTGTGATCTGTTAAAAACGTATTAAAATAAATGGAAAATTGGCCAATCAAATAGAGCTGTTGTGAGAAATGTAAGGCAATGGTTTTGTTCTAGGTATTATTTACAAATTCAAGGTTCTTGATAATCTACGGAAGAGCTGCTGAATTTCAAATGAACAATTATAAACAATTTTGCAAATCTAAATATGAAACGTAAACGACAAAATTTTATGTTGATACTTTCTCACAATAGCTCAAATTTGATTGTATATCAAGACTATTGTGAATAAAATACTCGCCACTGAGAATATAGTAGAATTCTCAAAGTCCCTGCAAGAATGTGAAAACTGCCATTGTTGCAATCCTAGCCATAACAGCGTTTTTACACAACAAAAAACATTGTTCAAACTGCCAGACTGATTTTATATATTTTATGTAATATAGCCACGAGATGAATTTTTCAACAATGTTTTAATGAATGTAAATTATGATATTTGTTTTGTAAATACTGTATGAGAGTGATTGTGTTATGTAAAAAATTGTGTGAATGTATAAAGATCGGAGAATGCTATTTGCCACATTTGTAATAAAAATTAAATTTATTAATTCCTTGTGTTATAATCTTTCCCAATTTTGATATACGCATGATGTAAAGTTTAAACCACATTAATCTCATGCATCTAAACTCGAAGTAACAAATTCATAGATTCAGTTTTTCAGTATCTAACGTTTCATTTTTTCCGATGGGAGTAATGAAGATGTAAAAACAATATTCAACGGAGTGATTCGTATATCGACAGTATTATAACACACCGTCATTATTTCTGTGTTATGAAAACGTGTTTTGACTAATAGTACAGGCGTAGGAGAAATTGAAAAGACTTTTAAACATATATTATGAAGATGTAATTTATGAAAAAAAAGAAACATTCAAAGTACAAAAATGATAAAATAACATAGATAAAAGGTTTTTATATTTCTACCCAGTTCGGTATTTCAACTTACATTATCACTATAAACTTATAAAGATATGTTCATTCATTCATTACTTTTAAAAATTAAAGTACAAAAATTGTTTTCAAAAGTCTAGTAACTAATGTATCCTTCATTTTATTCACTACTGAAAATTTGTGAATTATTTTGAGCATTAAACGTATTTCAAATATTGTCTCAAGTCACAAAACCATAAAGTCATTATGTCGGAACGAAAATATTCTGTAAATTGAAAATATATAATGAACTGCATGACAAATGAATACTTTAATAAAATTTGACATATTTTGTGCTGTGCGAAATTTAACTTATCTATTCTAGTAGCCTCAGAGTGAGTAATATGTTAGCCTTATCATCATTCGTTGCCCAACATTGCCATGGGCATAATAAAGCTTATTCTATTCTATTCTATTCTATTCTATTCTATTCGCGTTTTAACACTTTGCTAGGTCGCCAACGATGAATGTAGCGTGTCTACATTCTTGCAAAATTTATTTTATACTCTTGTTAATATTCGTTGAGTAAAAGATTTTCTGAGTTGCAAATTGTTCGTTATAAAAATTCACAATGAGTGTTAAAATTGAAACCGAGTTAATCACAGACGTGGCAAAAGATCTTCAACAAAATATCGACTACATTGGAACGGCCGACGATTCTGGTTTTGCTAGCATTTCTGGATCCGTTGCAGGCACAGAAACACCGTTAATAACAGTGGAAGATACGTCGAGTAAAATAGCTGATGGATGTTAAATTGAACGACGAGCCATTCCTAGTAGAAGAAGAAATATCCGATGAGTTAATTGCAGGATATGAGGAAAGCAGCGAGCCAACAAACAAAGTTAAAAATCCTGAGACAATAGAACTAAGGTATTTTGTTGGTACATTACGAGACTATCAAATAGAAGGGTTGAAATGAAATTACCGGTCGTCTTATTCCACGGGACACGGGTGGAGGATAAAAATTTGTCAGGAAATTGCAAACGAAACTTACAACATTGACGGATATAAAACCCAACCCGTTGTCATAACCACTTCTGAGATAGCTGTGCGTGAGACTCCGTTTCTCCTAAAGCACCAATGGAGATATATCATTATTGACAAGGGACACAGAATAAAAAATAAAAAATGCCAATTACGACAAGTCCCGATGCAGTGTCAATCGATGAACCCTTTACTACTGACTGCTACTCCTCTACAAAACAAATGGTCAGAATTATGGTCACTGTTGAATTTCTTGTCGCCAGAAATTTTCAGCGATCCAGCAATCTTTGAGGCTGAAGAATTGAAAAATGATGAAAGAACCGAAAGAATCCTTAAATAGGAAGCGGAAAAGCAAGGGTTTTCGAGCTTGAGAGAGATTTTAAAACCGCATATGCTTAGACATATGCAGATAGATTGTCACAAATTCACAGTTGGTTCACAAATTCCTGCGAAAAAGGAAGTGATTGTTTACGCTCCATTGACGGAGCTGCAAGATAGTTTATACAAAGCAGTATTGAACCGTGATAGTGCAACTGTGAGTAAGCTCGAACCTGAAAATCTCATTATACCAAACATATATCAGGCAGTAGCAGTGATGTGTTTTCATCATTCGCGTTTTGCTCTAGTCTTCAGTCCATAAACTCATTATTTTTGACACCTATGTAGATCCTTAATCTCAGAAACTGGCGTTTCATGCTAATATTATTGACACAATATGATAATTCAAGGTAATACTGAAGTCGACATTCAGTGGTGCTAATACATTTTCACATCTCTGAACAGTGGGTTGATAAAACATTAATCACAAGACTGCTCCCTGGCCGAATATTCACGCTTACTCATATTTACTCGATAGTCAAACACAAGTGTAAATGAATATTATTACGGATATTCCAGGTACAGCTGATCAATGAGTTTACCAATGACACATTAAATACACAAAATAATGATACATACATACAATCACACCTTATTATAAAATACGTGAGTCATAGTTTGAGATTCGTCAAATATGTAAAAAAGTGCACGGTGAATTTGTGACTCATTCAACACATATGGCACTAAACTTAAGAACATACAGAATATTGAAGAAAATATAGAATCAGATAAGAGACAGTTCATAGTTCTATGCAAATAAGTCCATGGGAGTTGAAAGTAAACATGAAAAATGTATTGATATCATGTCAATGAACCATTGAGGGTGATAAAACTAAAATCCAGTATTGCGCTGATAAGACACAATTTTAGTTGGACACTGTGAACTGTACTGATATTCAATTCAATATCTTCTTTGGTATTTATCGTCATCTGCCTGTGTTACAATTTCAATTATACTTATTAAAAGAAGGAACGAGTTTAAATGCCCGTGTGTAACTGGCCGAAAGAAAAAAAAAATTGACAAACAATATTTGTCGAATGTCTCTCACGCTATGTTTAGTTTACAATTACCAATTGTCCAAAAACTCAAATCCAGTTTTTGGAATACCATCATCTTGAAGTTGTGACGATTGAAAACTGCTGTAAGAGCTTGGCGTTTCTAAGAGTGCAGTGGACTCATCAATCTCATTAGTCTTTGACTTTACAGACGAATTCAAATTAATATTCATTTGGCTTTTATCTACATTCTGTAGTGCTGTAATCTGACAAGTTTTACCTGATAGATTTTTCTGTGGTACCAAACATTCGGTTTCACTTATATCTAAATTGTTTTGAATTTTCAACATCGATGTTTTTCCAATAAGTTTTGAAAATATACTTTCTGGCTTATCGGTTTCGGTACGACTGTTCAATAAAACATCCCTTTCATTAGCAACGTAGGTTTTATCAGAAAAACTTTCTGACTGATGAAAATTCATTTGATTAACAGACGCTTCATTATGATTGTAATTATCATTTCGCATAATATCATTGTCCCTTGGTGCTTTTGAAGGGCTTGAAAAATGCGGTGAATCACTTATGTAATAATTTGATGGTTTTGATTGAGCATCCTCATGTGAATCAAATAAATTTAGATTCATTTGAGACTGAGTCAGCAGAGAAAATGGTGCCGAATGTTCATCTCGCCAGCGTAAGGTCTGAGAAACAGAAAATTATTAAAAAAAAAACATTATCATTCAAATCATTTTCTAATACCATGTTACAGTGGTGAAGCATGATATTAGAAAATCAACTTTCTATGTTAATGCGATATTAAGAGCTGCTTGTGAATTTAATTTACCGATCCTGTGTCATCGATCACGTATTTCATTCCTGTCTGAATCCTCAACTTTGGATAACTATCCGGCAAGTCTTTAGCAGAGTCACTCTTTTTTATAGTATATTTGAGTGCAACTTCTGGTTGAATAATTGTTTCATCTATAGCTTGATTACGCTCTGCTAAACTCAAGGTGTTCCATAATCCTTCGTAAGCATCTTTAGTCGCAGCTACATCTTCGCCGATTCTTTGTGCCAGAGGATTTATGTTGTAGAAATATTCTTCGGCGATAGAGGAGAGCGTTTTTGTACTCATGTTACGGTTTACAATAATCTATAAAATGGTTTATAATCGTTGAAAAATTAATAAAACTAAAATTTAGTTAGGATTCAATACGAGAATGTATAAGAACGTTTATGATGATTAGAAAGATAGAATACCTTGTGGTTAACCCAATCGGATCAATCAACGTTTGTTTTTTTAATTACTCAAATCTCTAACTTCTGTTTAGCGAAATCAATCGCATGTTATTACATGAAATACCCTTGATACAGAAACATGCAAACATTTTCGCTTTGCTACAACACGGTTAACCTACTCTATTCGAGTTATTTTGCGGCGTCTGCCACACGTCTGACAGAAGTTGCGGATTTGACAGGACGCGCGATACAGATCACCTGCCGGATGCCAAAAATTCATTCGCTCAAGCGTCGTCTGCAATGGACAAGTAGGAAAATAAATCTGATTGGCGGAGAATAGGGGATTCCACGGAATTCAAGTATGGCGGGTAGCATCGTGTGTCTTAAGAGGAAATGAAAGTCACACGAAACGACGCATTATTACACATTGTTGATTGCATGGTTACCCATTGTTGAGTACCATGCGTCTTTCATTTCCCCTTAATGATAATTAACGCCTTATTATGACTTGTACTTGTGTGATCTCTGTAGTAAATAGAAATCACAAAATTTTCCCACAGGGTGCCAGATGGTATTGCCATCTCGCGGTGGAATGGACGAACTACTTTTACCGCAAAATTTGTACGCCTTGCTATATGTAGCTCGTGTGTCAGTTCTGTATGTAGAATTGCGTACAGCACGGCGTACAGCTATTTACGGCAAAAATAGTTCGTGCATTACACCGCGAGATGGCGATACCATTTCACGCCCCGCTGGTGAACAATGACCTAGGACACGAACACCTGTTTTAGAGTAAAAACTCAGAGTCAGTGGCTCTCGTGGCGTCGAAGGCATCGTATGGGGGATGCATCAACGAGATTTGACTGTGACGGGCATCTTGAAAAATACTATACGGCTGCAGAGAACTTGTCGGAACCATTACTAATCATACCTTACTTTGACAAATAATATTGTATCAATGTTGCAACAATAAAATTTCAAATCCATCTAATAGCCTACAATTGTTTCGTTATTTTTCACTTTCCCTTCCCTCAGACTCTTTTCTACAGGCACAGTAGAAAATTATGAATAATACATTTTCAGCTATGAACTTAAAAATTTGCGACTAGTTTTTTGGGTTAGATGTTCTTTTGGTACTAGGTTGATATTTCGACTCAACATTTTTACTAACTCTGAATAACGCTAGTGTAAATAAATATACTATATGTATTTAAACGTGCATGAAAACACGTATGCATTTACACTATTCCTTTTTCCCGCCAAAAATTTCAGCACACCTCCTCGGGTCAGATGTTCTCCTGATACCAGGAGCATTTCTCGACTTAAAATTTTTCGAATTGTAAGAATAGCTAGTATACATAAACTATAAGCAACGTATGCATGCCTATATCGATACACTACCTTTTTCCCCCTCCAAAAATTTAAGCACACCTCCTCGGGTCAGATGTTCTCCTGATACCAGGAGTATTTTTCAACTTAAAATTTGTCAAATTGTAAAAATAGCTAGTATGCATAAACTATAAGCGACGTGCATGAAGCAACGTATGCATGCCTATATCGATACACTACCCTTTTCCCCCTCCAAAAATTTCAGCACACCTCCTCGAGTAGGATGTTCTCCTGATACCAGGAGTATTTTTGGACTTAAAATTTTTCAAATTGTCAAAATAGCTAGTATGCATAAACTATAAGCGACGTGCATGAAGCAACGTATGCATGCCTATATCAATACACTACCCTTTTCCCCCTCCAAAAATTTCGGGACACCTCCTTGGGTCAAATGTTCTCCTGATACCAGGAGTATTTTTCGACTTAAAATTTTCCAAACTATGAGAATAGCTAATATATATATAAAGTATATGGCGATGTGTATGAAGCCACGTATGCATGCCTATATCGATACACTACTCCTTTGCCCCTCAAAAAATGTCAGCACACCTCCTCGGGTCAGATGTTCTCCTGATACCAGGCTGATTTTTCAGAGTTAGAAATATTTTATGTCGAAAATCGTCCTGGTATCAGGAGAGCATCTGATCCGGAGAGGTGTGCTAAAATTTTTGGCGCGAAAAAGGGACAATGCGTAGGCAAGCAGGCATGCATATAGACGTTGTTTCATACATGTATTTATAGATATACCTCTACAGGCTTACGTTATTTAGAGTTTCTGAAACTTTGAATCTTACTTCTCATTTTGTACTGTTCTTGAAATAAAAAATCTGGGAGAGGGGGAAAATGAAAAATAACGAGGCAATGAATTATTGATATACCATAGAATTTATTGCTGCACCATCGATACAATATTACTTATTATCAAAGCATTCTACCATTTCTATCTGTTTGTTAAAAATAAATATGCATCCATCGCAATTGATCGATATAAATAAAACCTAATCGTCGATGTTTGAGCTGCTCAATGCAGGCGTCTTGCGTTTGCCTACCTTTTAGGCGCGTTACTTTCCAGAGAATCGCTCTGTATATTGTACGAATAGATTCACTATTGAATGAATTCAGACTGCTCATCAACAGCGCACTGTCAAAATGCGATTGATACAAATATTGAAATATAGTGCGAAAATAACACACAAATATCCTGCAGTTATAACGTCTGAAAAATGTGTACCCTCGATATTATACCAGAAAAGAAATGTTGGTCAGTAATTTTTTCGAATTGCCTATAAGTATAATATTTACTATGAATTCAATGGATTCGAAAGTTTCACCTGAACCCTGAATCTACTTTTTCCCTAAAAGATACTATCTACGTAACTAACCGCTGCGCACACAATGACGTACCAAAACCGAATTTTGATAGCTATCGAAGAGCCGATCTTGATGATGTAAATTCTTCAACTGCAGCATCTGCTGACCAACGCCGTGGAAGTGTGGCTTTAGCGACGTTGAGTAAGGCTACACATTTTGTGCCGAATAATAAAAAAAAAAAAAAATAATAATAATAATAACTCATAAAAAAATCATCATAAAAAGACAATTTTATATGATATAAAATATTTGATATAGTCTGTTTAAATTCTATGTCTATGATATAGCCTGATGAATATACAGGGTGAGTCTTTTCAAAGGTCTAAAATGGGTAGGACTTACTTGCGGCAAAATCACGCCGTGATTCGTGATCAAGCATTACTACCATATCCCCACCCGGATAATTGTTTACCTGATTGGCTGAATGCGTGCCTTCGCCCTAAGTAAGTCCCACCCATTTCAGACTTTTGAAAAGACTCACCCTGTATATTTGTACGTATTCTTTATGGATGTATACTCCATTAAAGCAGTAAAATAAAATCGTGACCATATTTCCGCCGCAGCTATGAGCACGATGGCTTTGTATGGTGCGAAAACTGTGATCGTTAAAAGCCTTTCATCTATGGCGCCAGCGGCAGATGTCTTGGCCATAGCTCAGTTGGAGATAAAACTGAACGATATCGTAGAAGGTAAAACAAAGGTTTTCAAATGGCGGGGCAAACCAGTTTTCGTCACACATCGGTAAATAGACTCAAGGGGATAGACCTTTGTTTTTATCTACCTGTATAAATTTCGGTCTTATGAAGCTACCGATTTTCTATTTTGAGTGCCTTAATCTCAAAAAAATGAAAAATTCTTCAATTATACATCCTACTAGTAATTTTTTACTTTTTGATGGTTGAATTCTAAGAAATAATTCTAGAAAGTCAACAAAAATATATCTGTCCGCCTAATACAGGCATTAGAATATTAAATAATGAACACAAAAAAAATTATAATTTTCGAATTATAGACTTCAGGAAATAATTGATCAAGAACGTCAGACGAATTTGTCTGATCTAAGAGATCCGGAAAGTGACGATCAGCGGGTGAAACGTCCCGAGTGGTTAATAGTAATTGGTATTTGCACTCACCTTGGCTGTATCCCGCTTCCAAATGCTGGAGATATAAAGGGAGGCTACTACTGCCCTTGCCATGGATCACACTATGACGGTTCAGGTCGTGTGCGCAAAGGACCTGCACCAACAAACCTAGCAATTCCACCCTACGAATTTATAGACGATAATAACTTAACAATTGGCTAGGAAATTGAATGCTATAATTTTGAATATGAATCGAATATAAGTTATTGACCTACGAGACTGTAAGCTATTATGTGTGTATACTAGTCGACGAATAAAAATTGATTCTTGTATTGCGACTGATTGATTCAGGTAAAAATAGTTTCAAAACGAGTAATTTTTCGAGGAATCCAGCGACTCTACTGGGGTTTCACTAGAATTTTCAAAGTTTTCTCAGTATTTCATCAAGATTTCATGGATTTCCATCAGTTTCCAATAACGTTCTATGAATTCTACTCGAATTTCACGAAGATTGAATTAATTTCTTTATTATTTTACTAATTTTGCTATGATTTCATACGATTTAATACACCATTCGAAATTGCGATAGATTTTCGACTTTTAATTGGTCTTATTTCTGACACGATCTATTATCGATGTATATGCAATCTTTTAGATGAAATGAATTTTTGTTCTAATCAACTAATTGTGCAAAGTACAAATAACGAAGAATGTAGCATTAAACAGAATAAATGAACAGTGATTAAATAATAGTAGAGTTGAAGATCAACCTAATTTACAACTTTAATTATATAATTAATAACAAAATGTATGTACATAATATCAAGATTTTCATTTGGTACAAATATGTGTTCTTCATTCCATGTATGTCTCATTCTCAGAACATCTAAATATAACACTGTCTCCTATTTTTCCATCTTGAATATATATGTATGACAGTATTTAACATGTTTATTTACAATACGTGTTTACCTTAAGGAACAAATTTAGAATTGCTTATTGATTTACTGACCTAATTACGAATCTCATATTTTACAATATACATACTGTCTTAGTCCTGATAGTTTGAGATACAAATTACATTATCATAGTGGCTGTACTGAGAGCTGACCGCAACCTTGAGTCTTAATTTTTTAGAAATTCATCCAAATCTGCAGAATCAGCCACATCTAATTCAACCTCTTCCAACAATTGTCCTTGTTGGACAATGGTCAGTTCTATAAACAGCAAATGTGTATTCAATATGAGTAGATGCTTTAGTTTAATGTATTTCCATTCCTTATACTTTCAGTTAATTAATTTGAAAACAAAAATGACTCACTTGGCACTGATCCAGTAGCTTTATACTCTTGCATTTCTTGTTTAAAAGCTTCCCCAAAAGTCTCCTGTCTCTCTTTCAGGGTTTTTTGTTGTTTCAATTCATGCATAAACACTCGATTGGAATGATCATCTGCTAACTTTGCTACAAGATACAGAAGACCAAATCTAAATTATTATCATGCACATCACTTTGTTGTATAAATATACGAAGATTAAAAAAAAAAAAATTAGAACCAATTCCTCCTATCTTAAAATTATATCACCTCTCACAGAATCCAGCTCAGATAATTTCTTCTCTTTGTAAAGTGCCAGCTGAAATCTATGATCCAATTGACTACTTTGCAGGTCTAAAGTTTCGTTTAGATCCTCCAATTCGAAAATTGCTCCTTCAACTTCTTCGAACAATTCCTGGAGCGAACCTAGAGCGTAATAGATAAAAACTCGGCTTTTAGATTTAGATAATTGTATAGAAAATAGACTTTGAAGAAGTTCTTTGCTCTCGGTTAGACGAACAGAGATGAATTTCACTTCAAACTAATACATCTGATGTAAGATTGAATAACAAATATATTTAAGCACCTATCTGATCCATAAGATTCTGGATATCGTTGTTAATTTTTGGTACTGAAGCCAGAGCATTGTTCAAGCGTGTTACACTATTCCATTCTTGTTCCAGTCTATCGTGAATAGACGTAACCAGGGAGTCGATAACTTGAGCATTTTCTGCGTTTTGTTCTGTAAGATTGCGCAGTTCGTTCCACTGTACTTGGTAATGAAATAAGAGATCTGCCCCAGCGTCGTAATTCACGTTTCTTACATTTGGTGTCTTCTTAGGTTTCGAAGTTTCACTTACTGTGAAACCCTTGATACTAAATAATAAGGAATAAAATCAATTTCTCAAAGCATATAAAGATAATCATAATTCATTATTAGATTTGAGAAACGAAATTGACCCTAAATTATCCCTTAACAGGGATTTTCAGATACACGTATAAAATTATGGTGAATTAATGATATTATAGAAACTAGCTCTGACATACCTAGCAGAAATCCCGTCTTGTACAGTTTGAAATTTGTTTCGTAAAGAACCAAACATTTTTGTCAGAATTTTTGGCACTGTGCTTATATCGTTTGTCTATTAATTATTTATAATCAACATAAAGTATCTACAATATTTAATCCCGTTACATTTCGACTGGATATAAATTGGCTTTAGGTTTATTAGGTTATATCGGTGCTTCGAAACATGTTATACATATATGTTCATCAGATATAATTACAAAAAAAATAACTTTCAACGTCAAATATAAGATTTTACACGCCTTTGTCGAACTATATCAACTAACTACAAACGATACCGTACTGTGGCGCACTCTAGTGGCAACATGTGTATCCCACTGTAGTGAGAGATTCCATACCACCTGAGAATTCGCGCCAAAAGCACAATAATTCTTACGCCGATAAAGAAGATGATATAATAATCGGCGTACCAAAGATCCCCTATTCTTTGAACTAATTTTCCTAATGAATTATCTTTATCTATTCATTTCTTTGTATGAATAAGCTTGGACTCTGTTCCAATTATTATTATAATCAGGGTATCTGGAGCACATTGAACCCAATAATCCAAACAAGACTCTATAGAGAATTGAATCGTATCAGACGATTGTATTTTTCCAAGAATCGGGACTAAGTAAGCCAGTTACGAAACTAATTACTCGGAACCTATATCATTAGTTGACTGGGCTTCATGCGATCTGAAGCCACGAATAGAAATCATCAGGATTCAATACTGATTTCGTTAACTAGAAGAAAATGCGAGAATTTATTGCAATAAAAAAAAAAAAAAAAAAGACATGTTTTTGAGAAATGAATATTTTCTTCAGAATGATCGACTTCTGTGTTTAGGCTACCTTCCAAAACGGAGATAAGCCAAAAAAGGCAAAAAAAAAAAAAAATCGACTTCTGTGATGGACTAGTTTGCAGAAGTTCTGAGAAATGCTAATTCACATATCGCAAGATAAAACCGTTTTAATGTACTTCAATTTTCTGTATTTATTAGAACTCAAACTAATCCTATACCTACCACCCAGACTTTGTTAAAATCAAATTTCAAATACGCGCGAATGATCCTCGATCATTTCAAATTGCACAACGCTGGGTCTATCATATCGAGTTTCAAACTTTATATTATTTTTTAAACGAACGCGGCCTATAAAATATAGTTGGTATCAGATTGAACAAAGAATTGTGCATTCGTGCCAGAATTTGAAACTATACGAGACAATAAATAGATTTTTCATATAGTACTTTGTCAGATTTATGATTATAGTTATAGATCTGACTGCGTCTCATAAGCTTATGTGAAACTGATAATAATTATGACCGTCCTATAGATTAATCAATCATACATGTTTAATCCCTTTCATTATTTTCGCAGTGTGAATTTGTTGGCGTATGACTGTTTCTTTTCGCACGCTCTACTGTCAATTTTCATTATTGAGAAGGATAATTTTGAGTACGTTTTGTTCGTAGCATGTTATCCGCATTTCACGTTATTTTTTCACCGTTCGTAAATGAAATTTCAAATTAATAGTCTTTTACGACTAGAAATTGGGAGACATTAAAATCGAACGTTAGTAAAAATCAACGTAACTTTACAATATTTTACGGCGATTGTGGAAAAGTATTGACGATACGATGACCAGATAATGATATCTTCGGTTCCGTCATATGACGAGGAGCTTTTAATCAGCGCCTACGCCAATATCGGACTGATCGCTGATAAAGGTTGGGCATTTCATCAAGACGATCCCTTCCGAAAGCTGAACCATACGTTGTGGGTTCAGGTAGGATCATTGTCTTATGTGCAGGGTGAGTGCGCACTCTGCAGTGTTATCTATTTCAAACAGTTACACATACAATAAATTTTAACCATTTTGTTACCAACGATACTATCTACGTTCGCCAAATATCGCTCCCACGATTCAATAGGATCAAAAAAATTATTCAAAATTTATATACATATTGAAGTTGTAAATATAGCTGCGCTGGCTGCTTTTATAATAAATATCAGCTCATATAAAATTGAGCATAAATTTATTCACTTTTTTTCATATATTTATTATGTTCATTTATTTACCAGTTTACATATTATTACATACGTAATAGCGATAGTACGGAGTATGACATACCGAGCGTTTTCGTCCAAACAGAACGATTCCTCCCTGCGGTAACACCAACACAGGCGCGTACCGCGTACGCAAGGCTCGGCCAGGAGGGGATTGGCTGAATTTAGTGGCGAAGTTCCATTGGCAGCCTATCTCCTTCCAGCTGAGCCTCACGTACGCGGTACGCGCCTGTGTTGGTGTTACCGCAGGGAGGGGGTCGTTCTGTTTCGACGAAAACGCTGGGTATATACAACAGTACATCGCAGATATGCACATATTATATATGTATAGATATCTGTATGCGATCCGGCAGTCTTACATCTAGCTACACTGTAAACGATAAAACTACATAATAACTAATATAAACTAATAATGAGCAATAATTATATAAGCAAAAAAAAAAAAAAATAATAATAATAAATTTAGATGTGATTCTCAACTTTATGATAGCATCGACATTATTTCGTCCTGCTATTATTACTACCGAGAGAAGATCGTAATAGCCAGGTTTCATTATCTCATCTCACATAACATGACACGTAAATTTTTCGCCCGTGCTAATGGTGTAGATTCGAAATTGATATCGCAAACCCAATTTTTCTACGACCTTGTTTTATTGAAGGGAATACTATACGCTGCAGGATTTCAATGCAGTCGATGATTAAGATTTTCTGATGAAACATGATACCCGATATGTATATATTAGGGTGGTCCTTAGATGGGGTCAAAAAAAAATTCATGTTGGATCCCCCCAAATCAGCTCCAAATAATTAAAAAAAAATTCCCCAATTTTTCCAGATTTTTATTTTATTCCCCTAGTCCCGCTGTTTTCATTCAAAGTTCAAAATACAATCCACGATACTTGAAGTTAAATTTTTCGCCGGAATATCTCTTTAAAAAAAAAAAAAAAAATTAAAAACAAAATTGAAAAAAAAAGTAAAAGATTTATAAATGGGCTATCCCAGGGGAATCGTGTGTTTTATTATTATTATGATTATTATTTTTTTTAATTTTTTTTTTTTTTCAAAAAAAGAAATATTTCGGCGAAAATTTTAACTTCAAGTATCGTCGATTGTATTTTGAACTTTGAATGAAAACAGCGGGACTAGGGGAATAAAATAAAAATCTGAAAAAATTAGGGATTTTTTTTTTTAATTATTTGGAGCTGATTTGGGGGGATGCAACATGAATTTTTTTTTTGACACCTTCTAAGGACCACCCTAGTATATATAGTATCATATTTAGCGCTTATTGGATCTACCATACCATACTATCTAATCAATCCCGAATTTATTACTTGTTTGTTCAACCGTATAATACATCATTAATATGCTGGCAACAAATCAGAATGAAAAATTTAGACTTTTATAGGTTGACGGTAATTTTTCAAATGTCAAAGCGCCAACTCACCCTGTATATGTTGAAGTAATAAAATATATTTTATCGCGAATTTATCGGTGCGCTCATTCGCTTGGTTATAAAGATTGTTCAATATATTATGTTCCTCGAAACATAAAATACTTCCCTGTCAGTTTAAAGTTAATTTAAAACTAATATCGTTGATCATAAGTTTTAAACATATTTTAATCGTCATTAGGGTAATAAAATAGTATCTCTCGATAGAATTGTAAGCTGAACGCAAGATATCGTGAAAATGGCAACTACCAGCCGAGGTGCGTTCGCGACACGATTCCCGGATCGTGGCTCGCCCAATATGGTAACTACGAATACAACGCAGAACGAGAACGAATGTATAAACCTGGCGATAACACACCAGTCATTCGGCAGCCCGATCTTTATAACGGTTCAAATACAGAACCGTGGATGTTTGAGGAAGTGGAAGAACACTTCACCCGGCTAAGCTCCCGAGCCTCATTGCCATTGGACGATGAACTGTTAGTCTGGCAATATACCTGAATCACATTCATATACTTTTTATTCAAGATGCAAAGACAAAACTCGAAATTGATTCGCATTTTTACGATAGAGAACCGCGGATTATATAGCTACACGTCAATATCAACACACTCTCTAAATACTCTCTAAATTTTTTGGAGTGAAAAATTCACTCCTTTTTTGGACTGGTGCTGTTTTCAATCCAAGGAAGTGAAGATTCACTCTAATTGGAGTGAAATTCACTCAATTTATTAAATTTCACTCTCTTTTCTTGGAGTGGTTCAATTTTCACTCCAAGAAATTAAGAGAGTACTACGCTTAGAATTCAATGCTTTTGTGACCTGTTTTAAATTCAGATCAACACAACCGCAAAGTTCTGCTACGGACAGACCAGATCTACCTGGGAAAGTTACAGCCCGTGAAACCGGACGGATCGAACCGAAATGGGATGTCGTTTTGAAAAAACGATACTCCACCTTGGAGCAAATCTTAGCCGCGAAAACCTCTAGCGGAAAAGATTCCGCCCCACGGACATCGTATATAACAAATATCGACGGTATCTGTGCATTTTGCATTCCAAACATATGGTGGTAGATATAGAGTCATATATAATACCTGCGGTTAGTCAATCATCTTGTAGTGCACAGCTGCATCATATACTCATAAGTTAAGGCTTTCGTTTTCTTTCGCGAAAATTTTTGCGTACTGATAGATTCGGGAATAACTCATCTCGACATTATTTTGATGGATCTGTAGAACTTCTCATTATCTATACTGACGTATTATATTTTGAAAAAATCAGAACTCTATCCGAAAAATGTGGATTCTGAAGACTACATTAAATATCCTCCGCTACGCTACACCGTTGACAACATGGCAGAAATGCAACTGCAAATCCACGTTACCTCGGATGCTGTTCGAGACTTGTGGAATCCTTTGAAGTCACCTCAACACCAGCAACAGCAACAACAACAGAAATACTTCCATTACAGTTATCGACACCAGCAGCAACAGCAATGTGGTGGACAGCAACAACACCATCTTCACTGTAATAAGCAACAACAATATCTCCAATGCGGTATGCAACATCAAACACTTGCATTGAGACCCGGGCGGCAATCTTTCTGTCCTGAGTCCATTGGTATGATGCGACAGCCACCTCCCCCGATGCTGAGTGCCGAAGTTCCAGAATTCTTTCCAAAGGGACCGATGTGTCGATCCAAGGTTCATCAGGAACAGTCAATCCCCTTGCAATTTTTCCCTTCATCAGCAGAGCGGTGCTACCAGGATGAATTATTTCCGTATAACAGAGGGCACATACCAGGCAGTGGAAATCTATATCAAGTAGCTATTCATTTTTGTTGTAACAAAAAATTTTAACTTTAGACTTTACAGTTTGTAGATGTAAGTCACATATCTAGGGTATAGTAATAACTGATTTTACATATTAATTTGGCCTTATTCTAATACACATAATTATATGAGCTATCAAAATTTGTCAAGATGTCGATGACTAGAATTTCTTCCTTTGGATCTTATATCCTCGTGAGAAAAAGATGAAATTAGTATTCTGGATGTAATTGTAGAGCGCAAGCATGCAGATTCCACGCATACCAATACAACAAGTTTCAAACACATCTTCACTCACTCGGCCATCACATCAATGGATTCAAAGACCGAGCCCTGCTCTACACGTACAAGTCCCTGTATGTCCACCACCTCATCAGTCCATCTGTCCTACAATCATTCAACGTCGGATAGAACTGCACGATAAGCTTGCAGGAAACGTGACACCACATCCACAAGGTGGGCTAGCTCCTGTGCCAATTCCCGTGTATCAAAGGCCACCGGAGTTATATAGCGATCCTTCGCAGCGGCGAAAGAATCAAGGAGTTGATTACAACAATCTAATATTATTGACGAAAAATGCCATGAAAGCAAGACGAAATCAATCAAAGAATCCCCAACAAAGCACGAACTTTATCTTGGAGTCCAGACAATCCAATTTAAAATCCGAAACTGAAGTTTTACAGTGGCTTGAAAAAGGATATCCAAAAAAAGCAAAGGATTTCGTAGCCGTAAATATACTTGTCTCAGACTTGAAAAATTTTGAAGCAAAATGTGATGATGGAAAAACAGTCACGGTGAAACAGAGTACTGAAGATATAATGAATCCTGATATGAACGATATGTATATGACAGCCTTGAACAAACCTTCGGCAAAATTAAGCAGCGCTGATCCATCAAGCGATCTACCGACCAAGAGACGACTGTACAGAGATGTATTGACCAATTCTTTGTCCACGGGAATTGTGCTGGAAAATGTTTTTGACAAACGTTATGACGAACTTGAACGACAAGCCATGGAGCAATACAGAACATCCGAAGAATGTTTAGCTCTCAGGTATCAAGTAAGTATATACCATAGTAACAATAAGTGTAAACTCTATCGGCTTGCGTAATATGAAGTTAGAAAGATCCATAGTTGATATACTTTCGAGTAAAAGTTCCAAAATATTCTAGTTGAATAAAGTTTGCGTTATTTTTATACCGCCATCAAATTTGATGTTTACTCCTTGCAGAAATTCGAGTTATTCCAACGAACGTATTGAGTTGCGGAAAACACATTTGTTACAGGAACTCGAACGGCAAGCCATGGAGCAATATAGAAACGGTGACAACGCCACCGCTAGTACAAGCAATATCCGAAGTCAAATCTCATCTCCGGTTAGTCCGACAAAAGAGAAATCGCGAGATGAAAGCAAATCGGATACCGAAAACAGGGAGTGCGTTGGGGGCCACAAGTGTTCGGGGTTCGGACACTGCAGTCCCATCAAAGACTCTTCAACCCCAAGCGAAAAAGGTTACAATCTACAGAGTGGTCCAAATAATGTATACTCCAGTTTTCAAATCAAGTCAGGCGTTTCTAAACCCCAAACTCCTATTACTACCAAAATGTTTTCCTGAATTTGTAACGCCCTGATTTTTATTCACAAATGGCAATGAAACAATTGCAAATAATTTTTGATACCCTGATCAAGAGCGCATCAATAAATTGACAATGTTGAAAGATTTGACAGAACAAACTGATAATCTCCTAATCTAATCTATAATCAGTTCCAGTTCAGTAACGCGAAATGAATTATAATCAACTTCTTGTTGATTGGGACTTCTGGTCAGTGTAAAATATATACACACTTACAGTTATTAAATGTACACAAAAAGTTATTCGTAAAGTGCATTGATGAGATTCTTCCGTAGTTAATTAAATATGGTTGAACCACATGATTGAAGTATACATGTCAATCACTTTCAGTTGAACTGCAGTCGATATGAATTGCAACTTTCGATCAGGCTGAGACAATATTGACAATAAATTGATGCGCTTACCTATCTTATTCCCACAAATTGTAACACCAGCTGAACTTACTTAAATAGCCACTCTGCAGAAAGTTCACCATAAACAAAGTCTGGAAATAATTCCTTCTGTAATACGAATTGAATTGCTTTGTTCTCTTATGCTATTCCTCACTGAAAAAGTCATCATAACGTTCACAATCATAGTATAGCGTTTTGGTGAAATTTAGGAGTAATTTATAAGATCATAAACGAATTATATATACCCTACAATTAAAGCCAACAATATTGAGTCCAAACACTTCTGGTATAATGTACATAACAGTAAAAATCTTAGATGGCTATCTACGTGCTCGGCGAAGTCGGAACATGTCGATAAAAATTTGCATGAAAGAATAGGATCGATTGTCATTGTTAATAGTGCAATTAGGAAGTTCCGTGGGAGCATATCACTAAAAGATTCATATATTTGCAAGGTACCCCGACACGCAAACCATTGACGATATTAAGACCGGAAAGTAAGCCTGGGACACGTGAGACACATCGTATGGCTGATGGCAACGAACGGCCAGCTGTCGTAACGAAAAGCCTCACGACCTTAAGCCAGAGATTTGCTCGCGACTCGAAAAACACAACTAAGGGTGCATCAGGGGATAAAATCGACAAAGCTGGTATGATATTAGCGGGGTTGCTTGTTCTTAAAGCTTATCTATGTGATATCTTCGATCTTTGAAACTCCCAGGTCGCATAATATTTTTATTCGCAAAAGGACAAATCGTCGCGCCAATGCGAGCACATATGCACTCAGTGGGTATGCACGCATATCGTGAAGTTCACGATGTGATGGAAATCTTCCACGGTGATGTCACGCATATCCTAGAAGCACATCGTATGATTGTGTACTGAGACATTGTATATGCGAACTCACATGTATGTGTGTCGTATCGTTCTCGTAGATAAAAATATTATCTGCGGTTAGATAGAGCAAAATGCTAGAACTAGAATCTAACATCAATTTCCACTTTATTTCATTGGTATAGCAAGAATAAAATGCATAAAAAGTATACACTGATTAGCAGGGGCTTGAAATATAAATACCATGTCAGTTTTTTTTTCCGTGGAACCGTCACGCTATAACGTATCGATCCAATCGCCCGCAATCAACCATTAATTTTATATGGCTACAATAAATGTGAATTACATTATTGCAGTAGCATTTTTGCATAAATCAGTTACAAACTTACATTCTGAGTTAATTTCCAATCCGGAATATTACTCAGATAATATCCTTATGCTTATACACACATTTCTTTAGATAATAATCATCGCAAAATGTAGGTGAAATATATTTGTATACCTATATATAAGGTACTTACCGGAAATTCACTGAGGCGAGTCTTGATGGTATGTCCCCCTACGAGTACGATAAAAACCGATAATTCGATTCAATCTCTTTCACTATAGTCCAACCATCACCGAAAAGGCGTCTGATACTGATGTCACCCTCAAAACGCGAATCAGAAGCCAGGCCAACGAGGACATCGAATCTGCGAGAGATGTATACTTTCCAATCAGAGAAGACCCACGAATTAGGGTCATATCAGAGACCAGAAGTAATAGAAGCCGGAGGTGGAGATGAAAAGGTCACCGTTCTACGATCACCTGGATCGGAAGGTATCCGAAAACAGTTATTTCTAGAAAATGAAGGATTAATGGGTAATTCTTGGGAAAGTTTGGGCGTCAGGCTTTTGGAGCCAACCGAGATAGATGGACCTTACGCGAAGCTAGACCTCATCGAAAATTCGAAGGAACAGACCGTCGATGTTTTTCCGGAGTCGTCATTAAATATCGCCATCGATGTAGGAAGGAAATACGAAGAAGAGTCATCGGTTGCCACCGTACATCGGACGTTTTGGAAGCAACCCCAAGAACATCAAAAAATGTCTACTCGTATAACAAGGAATAAGAAGAAACAGTGTAAGCCCCAAAACCACCTGGTTGCGGCTGAGGAAATGTCTATACGTCGTGCAGATGTACCACTGACAGAATCTATCGCTTTGTTTCCTCGTGATGAAAAATATAGGATTGAGTGTATCGTATGTCGTGCACACGACAACGTGACGACGTACAGAGTACATCGTGGACTGAACAAACCCATTTTAAAGCTAAAACTAAAGGGCAAGTGTCGAAAAATGTGTCCACTTCCGCCCCACTTCCCACCAAAGACCTTCGAAAAATGGAAATATCTCACGGTAACTGATTTTTCGCACTGTTCTTCGAGTATCCTTGAGGCCACGGACTACTGCGCATCACTTTGCAACACTACAAACGTCGACATTTCACAGATTTTTATTTACAATGACTCACATTCATTTAGAAAACTATTTGAATTCGATACAACGGAAATTTACTTTCGAAACAAAATATGCTCTCAAAATATGCTCATGGTTAGACGCTATGAAATCCTCCCGGCAAAAAGCAACAAATCACGTTTACCAAGTTATTTTCAAATATCACCTTCATGGGATAGCTCTCAGGCCAACGATCTGCGGAAAATGATAAGCTCAGGAATGGCGTCTCGGAGAATCCAGACCAATAATCTCTCAAGTGTCGATGATTGTACTCAATCTTACCCTGCCGAGTTCAGACGCGAAGCAATTTGCGAGTTTCATTTTGATCTTGACACCCTCCGACTATTTCCTCCAGTATCTTCGATACCAATTTTCGATGACGAGCAAAATTTTCATCTCAGCTATCGTAAAGCAAACGTTTACTACATTATGACCGATCTCGAAATCGTGTTTCAATTTTCCATTTCTCTCATGAGCAATGTCTACAGAAAATTGAGATATTTATAACATCGCTGCAGAGTCGATTTCCTGTAGAAAATCACAAGATGTATCCAGACCGAATAATCATTTCCCATCGATGAAGTATAACCTGAATAGGATTTCGCCAATCCGGCTAGGAATTCCAATACAACGAACGGAATCAATCATCCGAACAATGGAGGACAAACTTCATCATTGAAATCTGTCTTCGAATAACCACGGCGTAGCCAAACTTTTAGAAGGAATTTCACTGACGTCAAATATTTATTGGTGATTTAATCTCGTAAAGCACCAGATGTGGGCCAATCGGTATTGATTTTGCAACACATCACGGTGAAGCATATAATATAGTCGCTGCCAGAATAGATTTATAAATATTGGAAAGCCAGAGATTTTTTGAAAGCCCTGATCATAACATTATTTCCGAAGAATCGAGTGAACCTTCTACGAGGAGCTTCCCTGCGAGAAAACATGAACCCAATACTTTTAATATTAGAACTTTGCAAAGTCACCCTCGTCAATTTAGCGCGGAGCACCACGGGCTGCATATTTCATCCTATTCTGTTGACACTTGAAGCTTGTCGACTTGCGAGTTCTTACTTCCTCAATTCCTTTTAGCAAGTACCTTGCTAATTTATTTCTTGTTACAAGCGCTTTGTGTTATTGATAGTAGCGATGTCACAGTGTCGTGAGCAAGTCACATGCCCATTAAATCGAAAATTGTTATACCTGAGAATTCAAACTCTATAATACATCAAATCAGCAGCAATATTGGTTTAATGTTGATTTACTCAATTGAGATTTGTATGTATACTTTTATTGTGTCGTTATAAATTGTTATATCGTTGAAGAATATATGTTGCCAATTGTCACTTTAATTTACATATACATAATTATACACCAGGCTAGATATCATTGATCGTACATCTGGCCGATGAATTATGTGAGCGAGAATGTGAGTATTAGAATTTTCACCACGTTGTAAAACTGTTTAAGAATAACGATCGTACGTCCAATAATCGTTATAAAAAAAATTGACAAAATTTTGAAATAACAATTAAGAAAAACGATGTAGCGATATCTATCACTGGGTTTATGGTCATACCAAGACTGAATTGCATAGTAATTGCAGCGAATTATATTAGAGCGTTAAATTTGGCCCAAGGGTATGTTGAACTTCACAGAAACACTCAATGTGGAATAAGCCGGCCGTCTTCGTTTTATGATCCAAAGGCCGTCAGCTACTTCAGTCACTGAATAACCGCCGCAATGTGTGTTCAGTGTTGGTTTGAACAGATGTTTTCTGCATTATTTTTTTCTTTTGCAAAAGTACGGTTGAGCATTGAAATTTTTTTTTTTTTTTTATCTTCCATTCACATGGTGACTGCTTATGCGCGGGTTATTCAGGTAATGATAGATTACATGACCATGCGCTTTTTTTAGAATACCATTCTCCATCGACCTGCACCTAATCGAAGAATTGTCTCAATATTGACGCCCGTAACGATATACGTACCATAAACGTATAGCTGTGACGCCGCGTTGGTGTTGTACTCGTGCCAAGAACTGAAGTCCAGCCTGCAGTGTACTTTTACCAGTGTTATTTTATGTATTATATTTGAGACGCTTCTAATAGTCCATCGGGAGTAAGATTATTATAAATCGGCTCTATGCAAACGGCAACGCAACCATAAACCATTTTTTGTTCAGTATATGGGTTCAGGTGTTGCAGCACAAGAATAATCTTAGCCCCTTACTTCGCCTGATATCACTATTCAGCGATTAGATATGAAAAACTTGATCTAACATACATGGATCAGGTAATTTTACATGCTCACTATATGAATTATTTGCCTTTATGCCAGGTGTACGTATAGAATATCCAGCTATGATGTAATCTTTTACATGATAAACGTCCTTCTTCGACGACCTTATATAAAACAGGTTCATTTTCTTTTTTTTTTTTTTTTTTCTCCACATGCATATGAAAACTTAGTAACACATTGTAGTTATATTATGAATCGCAGGTTTTTTGTTGAAAACATATACAATGACTTATGCAGTTCTGATATGTAACGTGCCACCTACAATTATGCACCTACTATGCTAATGCGAAATTGATCAATTAATTTTTTTCCACGTCAAGAAAACGGGCGTCATCGTAAATGAAAAAACAATAATATATCTCAACAAGATGCGCTTGCAAGCTACCTTGGATCGCTCGCTCCTACATTACCTTAACATTAGATTTAATCGAATGAAAGATGAGGCAGAAACGAATTTCGAAACAGCCGCAAATACTTAGTCTTACACAGAGAAAAAAAATTCCTCGTTTCAAGAAAAAGATTCCTTGTTTCTAGAAAAAGATTTCTTGTTTCAAGAAATTGTAGTTTCTAGAATGTTTTTTGATTGAATCAAGGAAATATGTTCCTAATTCAAAATAATATGTTCTTAGTTTGAATTGAGAACATATTTCCTTGATTTAATCAAAAAACATTCAAGAAACTACAGTTTCTTGAAACAAGAAATCTCTTTCTTGAAACGAGAAATTTTTTTTTTTTCTGTGTTCCTTCAAGATGATGTTGAAAATTTCAGTCACGTCACGTGCGTCTACAACTAAATTTAAACACAGGAATGAATAAAACAAATTCCAAGACGGCACGTGTGATACATAATTAATAATTGTTTGACATGAAAACGTGGCCGAAACGTATTATTACTTCACTCAGTGTGATAATGGACGTTTTACGCACGCTTCGCGGGGGTAAAAACCCCATTTTCACACCCCATGAAGTAAAACTTTGTACAATACTCGGAAAAACTCCTCCTGATCTCGTGTCATTGCAACACTCTCTTTCGGCTTGTGCTGCAGCTACACACTCGTCAGAAAAAGTTTAACCGCTCTCGTATCGTAATGTACTATTTATTGTTCAATGTAAGTATCTACGAACAATTTTGCTTATTCCTCTACGACCAAATTCTGACGACGACGCTGCGGGGTCAAGGATCATTTTACACCACCTCAGGGGCTTCGTTATCTCGGGTTGCGAACCATAAAATGATCAAATTACTATCGTCCTGAAGCACTGCTAGGGGAAGAAATAAAGCATTATCTAGATTCAAAAGGGGTAATCCCACCCGTGAGTCGTGACCTACAAGAGTTACAAGTTATCAGCATATTATTTCGCGTTATATAAATCTTCGTGACTATTTTTCCATACTTCGTCAACTCTTTGATATCTTCTATTCATCTTTTCTTTTCCTTCAATTATATTATTAAAAGTTCGCCTTTCAATTTTAGTCCCAGTTAGCAGTCCCAATTATCGCAAGCTGTAAACCAAAGCGCTGTGATAATTACAGGATATAATTGTCGTAATTCTGTTGAATCATAGCTGTCATGTATGGCCTCTAAAAGCATTAACAGTAAGCATTGAGCATCGGCTTCATGGTATTAGACTGTCGAGACAGCTACATGTAGATAACTGGAAGCTTTCCGCACCGCTTCCACCCCTCCAAGTTATGGCCACGTCAGACGAAGTGGACGTTGGCTCTGTTGCCGGGTTTCTAAACAAGCTGGGAGGCTCTAGATTATGCCGGTCAATCCGTTGGGCCAGTCATTTCTTATATTCCAGTGCAGCTATATGCTCACGATAATGTCTGCTGTTACAGCGCAACTTCATGTCTAGAGGCGGAGAAATATCGTTGGCCTTGGTGTTGGTTCTGACTGCAATCGTCTCTTATAGATAAGTATAATGGACATAATGTGATAAGGTTCAGAGAAAAAAGAAGATAAAGACTATAGGTGACTTCTAAATTATTGTCCCATTACATGGTTCATTGCGGTTCATAAAATAAATACCCAAAGAAGCGTAATCTAAATTGATAATGAAGCTTATGTCGGGAAACATGATTACACCCACGTGAATCATACATGTCGTAGTTTGGGTACGCATATCTGACAGCTGATTATCCAACTCTCATAATTTGAATCAGTCGTAATTGCTGATACGCACTGTTTAACTGGCAACTAGTCGCGATAAGCACGTATGAATTATGATAGGGACTGATGTAATCGTATTGCGTCATAATGGTGTGAATGAAATATAATACAGCTCATCAAAAACATGATTAACGCTACTTGACGGAATATGATTAGCAACAGTGCTGGGAATACGACATCATTTGAAGCTAGATTGTTCGAAAGAATTACAGGGTCAACTTTGGTCATGGCAACGTTGGAACAAAATAATACAGCTGCGTAATACATGGGTTATTTTAAACGCATCAGGCAGGCTCAGACCGGGTGGCTAAAAGTCTGCTTGGCAACAGCGCGACAAAAATACGACCTCGCCCGACGTATTTCGAACCGTCACCTGGCAACAATGCGCAGCTGTTAAAATCATCGAGCGAGGCCAATCCAAATCGCAAGTTGTATACTATATGTATATTTAACACGGTAATATAAAGTGGGGTGAGCGCTGAATTCAACTGGAACATTTCATTCGTTAATCTTCGGCCTTGGAACCGAAGTGATAATTGTGCGCACGGCGTCGCTGCGTGATATTAGAGTAGCTTAGGTTACGAAATTTTGAAGACAACGGAATTACGTAATCCATGTGGACTCAGATTCATTTTCAGATAAATAACATACACCAAGTAGATTAGAAAACCGTCACGTTTTCTAGTAAAAAAAATTGAGCACACGCAACATTATCTCAGAACCGCTAGCGTAGTAGAAGCGAGAGTAGATGTATACATGTAGTGACTCTCAAGAAGCAGTAGTGCTGGTTCTGACTTGGCTGAAATGACAAGAGCCGTATCATGAGCTTGACTCGTGCCAGATTCAGAGTAATGGGCGTTGGGTTGGCACTGAAATTCTTGGAACATCGGTTGCTATGCAATTCGCAGTTTGTCGGGTGGGTGACTTGTGGGACCGGCGTCAGCCTGGCCTTCTGCTTGTATTTGTGGATTCGGGATCTACATAGACTCTCAAACGCGAGGTCACTCACACACTCTCCGCTCTTACCTATACAGCTATCCAAGGGGACGCTGTATAAGTGGGACTGCGCCGGGAGGGGAAAAGCTACCCACAATTCTCTGGCACCGCGAACCGTTAACCTGCCTTTCCAACCGCTCCAAGTAGTCGGAAGGGGCCAAAATGGGCACGAGCATGTATTAAAGCGGGACAGCGATAGAAGCCAGCAACATTCCTTTGTCCGCGGTAGAGCGGTGGGAATTTTCCACCTCAATTCTCCAGTGGAAATGGAATTTATGATGGAACTTGTACAATTTTCAGTAAAAAAAACAAAAAGAAAAACAACGTATAACGGATATCTATCATGATAATTCAAATTAAACATGCTATGTATGATTATAACTGCTATAAATGTATATGCTTTCTTTACACACTTTATGACTCAATAAAAAATGTATTCCTAGAAGTTTGATAGTCGGTACTAAATTGTTCATCCTTATACTCGTTTTTGTCATTTGATATGTACGATGACGTACGAGTTTCAGCAATTTCTGATTTGCATGACGTAAACTTTAAAACTTATTTTGGTCATGATTTCACCTCGAATGACTGAACAAAAAATACACCGTTAAAAAAGGTAACGAGAATGGCTAGCGCGAGCTTCGTTGTCTAAAATCGATTTTGTGGTCGCCGCCATGCTGCCAATTGGTGAAGGTGAACTGAATGTCACGCCATTCACTGATTCACCCCACCATTAAAGCTACACATTTGCGTTTCCCTCATACACCTATGTTTTGATCCGACGCTTTTAACGGCCCAAGTTGAAACGGAATAAGTTTAGTTTAGAAAGTTGTGCGCAACTGGCAGTTAAACCAGACCAGTGGTATGGGCGCTTAGTAGATTGCTGGAAAAAGGGAGAGGGGAAAGCACGGGGAAAGAGCGACGGGTCAATGCACGTTGTAACACGCCCCTGAGTACCTCCAACCAAGCATGGCTACGTCAACGGCGCCGTGTACGAAGGATACGATCTGCGCACATCCTCTGAGCACGTCAAATGCTCGTTAACCACACATGGTTCCTAAACTCTACATACTACGGTAGAAAACTTGGTGGGGATGAATCAATAATCATGTATACTATTCTAATGGAAAATACTCACCAACCGTCAATTCAATTAACCAGCTGGATGAATAATACGTACATGGATTAGATCCAATACGTTGTTCGTACAGTCAATCATACTAAACGGTTAGAAAAAGTGTGAGTAAAAAAAAAAAAAAAATAACCATTTCGCTGAAATTCTGAACAACCTGTAGCCTTGTATGATCAATGATGTAAAGGTTGGAGTTTATCCATGAACCGAAAAAAATCTGTAGACAGAATGATAGATTTTTTTCACAGGCATAATATGATGAATTGGTCTATACTCTGCATGTCGAGATGGGGCATAGTTTTATGTTTAAAAAGCTGAGGTATTTCCGTCACTTCAAAGTCTTTAGCTACAGAGTGATGCAGAGATTTCTAGGTCTTTGATGAGAGCTAGCGCACGATATTGTGACGCACAACATGGCCCAATTATAGTACTATACATATACCATAGTAGCAAGCTCAGTCTAATGCCAGATTTCGGTTCCTTGACGTAAAGCATTCTAGAACAAGCCCGTAACGTGTCACGATCAATACCCCCTCTGGCATTCGGTCGCATTCGACCTATTCCGTCAAGTTCGACCTCTAAAGCTCTCCCGACGTTTGCCCCCTCCCCCCCTCGCCCCTGCCGCTTTCAACCGTCGGTTTTCAACCGGTTTTTCTTTGAAAATTCTATGTACCAACTCTCCCCATGTAGCGTGCCTTGTCTAACATTTCTTCAATGTTACGTCGACCCTTTTTTCTGAGTGTTCGTTAAGCGCATAGCTCGAAACATCTCGCTGTTCAGAATTTCTATCATTACCCCCAATTACGTCTAGATTACAGAATTTCCCAATGCACAACAGTGTTCTGTAATTGTATAGTATGAAAATTGCGCACTAGAGTAACAACCCATTTTCCGGTGCCAATAATACAACCGTGACGTCAGTCCTCATTTCTGCTGGAACGAATGTTTCAGTAAACACTTCAGAAGCATTTCACAACTATGAGCTACTATTATTACCGCATAAAGTCAACGATTAGACAAGCTTGAAATTGAACAGCCAATAATGTCTGGTTTTGTGTCCCCCAAACCCAAAGATGTTTCTCTGTATGTCCCCCGAACCCAAAGATGTTTCTATGTATTGCTCTATTCTCTATAGGTGATACGTATTCGGACCGACTTGGTGCGCTATGGATATCATGGTTGGTTGTGGATAATGGTTCGCAGAAGTGCCGTTGTGCTTGTGGTGCTTTAGCTACGTTCACATCCCACAGACGAAACCCAGCGGAACGTTAGGCGGTTGGGGACCGGCAAGGGGCAGGGAATCACGAAGCACACGGAGCGCAGGCCCCGCGCAATGCCGAGCCGCGTGATTGGCTCCCCACCCTTGAAAAATTTAGGTTTGCTTTGGTATATCCAATTTGAGCCTCTTTTTTTTTGTACTTGTTGGGTTCTGCAAGAAGTCTACACCGTCGCACATCCCGTGCTATATCAACATATACGTACATGTTTTCGTACGACAGTGTGAATCCGTGTGTATACGGTATATCCGTACGTACTATATAGAAACGTATATCGAGAGAGCATCATCTCGGGGCTCTTGTATAGAGCGGGGCGGGGGAAGAGGAGGCACGCTCTAGCTTCACACAATTCCTGCGTGCGCGACTATGCGCGTCTTTAGAAAACAGGGGTCCTGAACACTCTGAACTCGTCGCTGAACGCTTGAACATTTCGGTTCATCTCTGACGTCGCTGTTTAAGGTGGATTTTCCTATTCACGCGGACGCCATATTGTCTTTCTAATAATAACCACCAATAAGTTGTAATTAGTACGCAGGCCTAACACCTGGCGTCCTGATGCATTTTGTGTACGAATGTGCCGCGTTACGGTGTGATCTGTCATAACATTGCTAGCCATTTTGAAATCAACTATACATTACCGGGTGCTGCTGTTCTACGCGAACAATATAAATAATACATAATATTTTTATTCAATCAATCATTGTGTTGTAATATTATTGAACGTGCGAATTATAATGATATATTCAATGATCGTAAGAGAAATGTTGCCGCAATTAATTTTCAGTTGTTAATGCCACAACAAGCCAGCCCCCCTCCCGCCCCCTCTGTTCATTCGCCCCCACGTGCATTGTTAACACAGGTGTTTTCATCGTTATAAAACGTCAGAAAATAAATAACTTAAGCATAATTAGGTTCAACGAACGATCCTTAGCATTAATGAATAACATAAAATTCATAATATTATAAAATTCAGGATATTTGCTTACGCTAGTCGGCATTGTTGATAACAATGCTTGTAAGTATTCATACGTTTATAACAATTAATTTTCAATCTTTTAATTTACATTTACATCTAATTATCACGTGTATTTATGAAAAAATACTAATACCAAATATATTACAAATTTATGATAGGTAAGCAACATTTTTGCTTTTCAAATTTCTTTTTTCTTTTTTTACCAACTACACATATTGAAAAATAAATCTCTACGTTTATCAATAAAATACAAAATAATAAATAAAATGAAAATATTCGAAAAATTAATCCCCTATATTTACAGATCGGAAATGAGCAATCCATTGCAAGATGATTTGATTGCATTCAATTCCACTCAAGAAAACAACTCACCCGAGAGCGCCAACGAACCTATAGAAGAAGAATTTGGTACGTCACTTAAATATAGAAAATCCTTGAGATAAACCACTTGACAAAGTGACCAACCGACACACTATGCGTACTTTTGTATCTTATGCCAGAACTGCTCTCTACACACGATGCCAATGTCAAGAGCTTGCCATTGCCTTTGCCATTGTTATTTCAAGTTACAAGACATGTAAATAATAAACTAGGATTTAGCTCTTGCACAAGACATCAACATTTCAAAGTAATAAAAGTCTACAAAAATTAATTAACAAAATAATACCAATGATAGAAACATACGTTTCTAGCCATTATTGTTTTCATTTCTTTTTCATCTCTAAACTCCCTTCATTGCGAATCTATAAACGCATTCTCAAAACCAGTGGCAGCATCGCCAAATTCAGTCTCATATAATATCTGTTGAATCTTTAACTTAGCCTCAGCACTTTGCCGCTGTGTAAATCTTCTCAATGTTTCGGCTACCGACATGCAGAAGTAATGCTGTTCGTCAGCTATGTGGGATTGTGAATTTATACAATGATCTGTTTTCTGGGTATAACTGCGCGTATCATCCGATACTCGATACAAATCTGGCGCTTCATCGATAGACTGTTCCTGAAAATAAAATTTCAGTTAATTTTGAACATTGCTTTTATCTTGTTCTGTTCTTTGCCCTTCTTTTCTTTTCTTTTCTTTTCTTTTCTTTTCGCTTTTCATCTCAAAGCTACCTGATAAGTAGGAAGCTTTTGTCTCTTTTGCTGTGGTTCATCTCGGTCATTTTTTTCCTGTGTAAGCGCCTCGCTCTCGTTTTCACAACCCAACGATACCCATTCTGTACCATCCCTTCTCGGTGCTATTGGTATGTAAGTTTTTGGCTCATTTTTGATAGTATTCATTGTGTATCTTCTCCTATGGACAATGAAATTCCATATGAACGACATGTGCTCTAGCAGAGGCCAAGGTGCAGTTTTCTGTGCTTTTTCCATATCGCTTTCCGATGACATTGATTTCTTTTCTCTGACAAATCTGTCCCTCAAACTTCTCCATCGATTCTTAGCTTCCGCTGCTGTAAAGTGACGTAATGGAATAAAAAAAAAAAAAAAACAAGTCATACTTTTAAAATGTTTTCATTAAATTTTAGGACTGAAACAACTGAAAAAGAAATAAAAAATAAAAAAAAAAAAGAATAACATAGTCCCGAAATTTTGATCATTCGTATCGTATGTACTTATGTAATACGTGTACGTTTACGTACTGCGTTTCTAAAACTTACGTTTTACCTGAAGCTTTGAACCGATTTTAACCCACGTTTTGTCCTTTGTTTGGTGGTCTTTATAACCTTTAACATGACTGTCAAACAGCAACGGGTACTTTTTAACTTCGTCGATTAGTTGAACATCGTCAAGCAACGACATTTTCGTATCTTCACTTCTGAATTCCGAAGTGAAAATCAAGTTTACGTATTTACTTTTCGCTTTTGCTTACGGTTTATAGCCAACATACGACGTATGTGAAATTACGTCTTGCGTAGGGGGTTAGGGAACGCGGGAAACTGGCATGGCGGTAAATTTGACCAATCATAACCTAGCTTTATTTCGATCGATTTAAAACATGGACGTAAACGCATCACGCAACACGTCGAACAATATTTTCTAATAAAAACACGCGTTTTTCTCTACTTCGTTATTTTTAGGTTAACGAAATACGATAGAAATTATCGACAAACAATTAACCAATTATCTAAAACAAATAATCAACGTGCATTAACTCTCAGTACGTATAAGCGTAATGTTTGTCTTATTTTTGGTTAAAAACATTTAGTCGTATTTACGTTGTTTTAGTCTTTTTTTTTTTTTTTTTTTTTTCTTAACCTCAAAAAATTGTGTTCGATGTTTTTTTTATTTTGTTTCTTTCTGTTGTTTCAGATGAGTACAGCAACGAACCAAGTGAATTGAGCGCATTGCCAAGTGACGCATCGCGTTGTGAAATTTGTAATCAACAATTTTTAACTAAAAAAGAATTGCGTTCACATTTTTTGATTCACGTTGGACAACCTAGGGTGATATTGAACAGGATTCCCAACCTGAAACCCTCGAAGAAAAAGCATATTACTAATACATATAGGCTTGATCCGGAGACTAAAGGATCATTGAAATTGACTCTTAAGAAACAAAACTCTACAGACTCGATTAAATTGACGCTTAAAAAGTCATCGATATCAGAAGACTTTACTGTTGTTAATAGCAATTTGGATTTGGACAATTATCACATTAACGAAGTGGCAGGCGCGGGGACAAATGATTCCAAAGATACGGAAAACACAGATAAAGATATCGACCAGAACTTCGAAGATGTGACAATTAATCAAGAGGTAGTGCGTCTAGAAATTTGAAAAAAAAAAGTTTTCTCAACTCATTAGCGTTGGGTTATTCTTGAAATGATCATGTTTTTCAAATTTCAGAACTACGAAAACGATGATTACCAAACTGAAGAGCGGACTGATCCACTTCATGATAAAGACAGACCGCCGTCAATGGATATTAATGAAGCTGATTCCGGTGTAGGCAGCGATACAGTTAATCCACCAGAGAAAGAGGATCAGACTTTTGATGATCATCCGTTAATGGACGGGCTGGATAATCCTGATAGAGTATTGTCAGAGATTGAAGATAACGAGGATTCTGACGCAATAGAAGCTACGTGTAGAGAAGCGATTGAGAATCTAAAGAAGCTTGGCGAAGATACAAGGTATGTAATCAATCAAATGACCTATAAAATAATTATTTAGATTTTATCTAAGTTTTATGACTTCAATTACCTATATTCTTACAGATCCATAGATCCATTATCAGATCCTGTTCTACCATTAGAAGAAACAGACGTCGATGAAACATCTGAGATGATTCAACAGCTTACCGAAAACTCGTCTATAAGCTTAATTTCCAAGTCTTCCGCCCTGTCTGTTGAACCTCAGAAACGTACTTCGCCGCATGAAAGTCAAAAAGAAGATAGTCAATCTCCAAAATCTAATTCTGACTTTAACTGGAATCAGCTATCGGCTGATTTACCAAATAGAAATGATGAAATCCGGGATAAACATGGAGAGCAAACAGTAGATCAGTCCGATCCGCACACTGGTTCATTGCTGCAGAATTTCCTGCTCGATCATCACAGAAGAAATGAGAACGAAAATTCGTTATCAAGCAATTTGCCACCCGGTGAAACCGAGTATGTTTCACTTGAGAGATTGGCTGAAACAGTGAGCACTTGTCGTGCCTGTAATGAAAAATTCCCCGACATTACTCAGCTAGATAAACATAAAGCAACGGCGGGACATTTTCAATGCAACATTCCAGATTGCGCCAATTTGATATTTAATTCACCTAAAGAAGTTAGTTCGCACAGAGCCCAGGCTCATGCAGCACCCGTATCTCCAAATTTAAATCAAATCTCACCTCACCATAATACAAACTCACCTCATGGGGGCAGCATAGGATCAACTCAATCTTCAAACTCGCCACAATTGAGCAGATCGTCGCCATTGAGATCCCCGCATCAAACTGGCACCCCACCTTTTAGTTCTGTTAATAAAAACCAGCAACATAGTCCGCCGGTTAATTTCGACCAGCTACCAGCACCTGTTCAACAACTAGCTCAGCAAGTACAACGTATGCCTCTTCCTCAACCCCAAATACCTCCCTCTTTGCCACCGGGTGCTAATACCCTGATTCCTGGACCAAATTATTTTCCACGTGGAGGAAGACCGCCGATGTACAATATACCCGGCCCTCAACCGATGCACTTTCCACCACATTTGGCTCAATTATATCCACCATATGGGGCTGCGGCTTTTCAACAAATGTCCGGTGGTCCGCCTCTCATGTCACAAATGACTCATCAGATGCCGCGTGGTAGATATCCGGGTCCCCATAATCTCAGGTAATTATACAATCCTTTTAACGATAAAAGTTCTCGTCAAATATCACATCATCGTTTCAATACATATCAGTGCAATGAAAGATGGAATTATTTTAGAGCTCCAAGAATGTCGCAGGCTGGACCTGCGCCAAGACAACGAATGAAGAGGCCGGCTCAGCAGCTGATCTCCCCACAGCAACAACAACAACAACAACAACAACAGCAGCAGCAGCAACAGCAACAACAACAACATGCAGCTTCTAAACAAAGGCGAATGGACGTATTATTGCCTGACAGAAACGAGGACGCGGATTGTCACATAATTGCACAGCAAAAGAGAAATGATGGACTACCTGTTATACAAAATGTTCAAGGGGCAGTAGTACAACAATCTGGGAGAAGTGATTCTACCATACATTTAACGGACTCCATCACATTGAGCGTTCGACAACCAGGTAATTTCACAGCTTTATGGATATATTATTCTATGTTCGATATCAATAATTCTGAAAAGCAAAGAAGTTTTAGCTTTCTTTTCAATGAATCATCTGCTTACTCAGTTTATTTACTCTGTAAAAGAACTTCAACCTTTCATTATTTGAGTTTAATGAAGATTTACTTTGAATCTAGAGAATTGATCATTCAAAGTTATGGAATTTTTCACTTCTGGTTTAGTTCGGTTTCGAATATTTCTTTGAATTTCTTTTTTGCACTCTAAGAGAGCACCAGGAAAAAGTCGAAACCCATGTTTTTAACTAATCTAAAGGTTCCGCTCCAGCACAAGCCCAGAATCCTGCAAATCCAACGGCAAAAAAATCCGATGCCAAGGCTGTTGCTAATGTATTGGCTGCTCGGGGAATCACTGTTACACCAGCTGCAAATAAAAACAAGAATGCCGAACAACAATTAAGAGCACCTGCTCCGCCTCCCCAACCAGCAAACGTGACTTCACTGAATTTAAATTCAGCAATATCAATCATCCCTGCAAGTAGCCAAAGAAAACAGCAGGAACAACAACAAGCACAATTTGCTGTACCTCAGACCAGGCCCAGCAAACAATCAACTAGTGATGTTGATCGACCACCTAGACCTCCTACAGTTGACCTCACTCAAGATAGTCCAGCACCTTCGGCGCACTCTGTTCGAAGAGGCAGACCATCAAAGTAGTTTTCTTTTTTTAATTTATAGTAAATTTTTGACTGACAAAATCTAAAAATTCTGTCATTTTTATAACAAAACAAATAGTAGTATTGAAGTATAATTTATTCTCACTGTCTTACAGGGCTATGCTGACTTGTCCAGTATGTGATAAAGTCTTCCAAAATCAAGAGATACTCACCCAACACATGGCCTCACATCGGACACCTAGTAAATTACTCCACAAGTAAGTTGTCTAATTTTAAAGTAATGAACTAATTTTACCATTTGAATTTTGATATCTATGTTTCTGGATGCTGCAATATTAGCACAATAATCGAATGTTCGTAATCTTTCTACCCACACTACATAGATTTGTCAATTTACAGGTGTCATTTGTGTCCTGCTCAGTATCCTACATCGCAGGCGTTAGCACAGCATAAACAAACTTACCACAAAGAATCAGAAGCCAGTTTACCGGCTGGTGGAGCGGAGTTAGCACTTCCTGTAGTCGATTTGAAGTCACATCAAGTATTGAATCGTCTTTCAAGCCTTGGTATCCAAAGTTATATTCCTTTATCGCAACTGAGTGCCCAAACTGGTGGCTATTTTGGATTACCTATTATCACAATAGACGGCGCACGTAATTCAAGTTCTTGTAATTTAGCTGCTCTTGGTGCGACTTCTATTTTAAGTTTGGGTCCTCTTAAGCACTTGCCGCCCAGGTAACCATTTACGAGTACATAGTTTGAGTTTGGATTCTTCATATCTTACGAGATCACATGTGAAGAAACTTTCTGTGATATATCGTTGCAGAGAAGGTCAGCGAAGGATGAAACACAAAAAGAAAATGTAAATACTATAAGAGACAGAGTGGTGAGACAGAGCCGGAAGATAACAGAAAGAGAAAGATAACGCAAGAAGAAGCTTCATACTTAGAACAAAGTCTGTATATTCTAGAGCATGGAGTTACTTGGGTAATGCGAATAACTGCAATGAAATAATTGCGGTTCTTAAACAACAAATTATTCTTACTATAAGAACACGGAGCATGAAGATTAAGAGGATTGAGATCTATGGGATAAAGAGTTGTCTCCAAAGTCTGAAAAGTGTAAATATTTGAGCCTAAGAATACGAACTTGTCATTGTAAATATTATTAGTGTAAATAACTCGAAATATTGAAAAATGCAAGATTTCAATTCAGGTACAATCCAGATGTTAATCTTAATTTTTCATTAATATAGAAACACAATTATAACAGTGCAATTATACATTAATGTGACCTAACGTTTCCGGCAGTTTCAAAAACTGTTTACTAAAAAAAATATTCTGTCTTTGATAAAAAAGAAAAAAAAAAAAACAGACTAACATTTAATTTGGCTTAAAGTTTTCATAATGCATCAGAGGATCACTGTTCGTGAGCGGTAAACATGTTCTACATGTAAATATTTAATATAGGTATTCACATTCGCTTCATATTCACATCGTGCAATTCGGTTTTTGTTATAGTTATAAATTATTTATCTAAGTATGTATGTATGTGTGTGAGTAAAAGTGAATATGCGCATATGTATTTAAATATTCACATATGAATTGTACATCGTACTTTCTGTTGAGTGAAATTGATTGAAAAAAAAGATTCGCAATTTCATTCAGCTGATGATAAATGATCATGATCACTAAACAGTAGTGCGAATGAAAATTGGAGAGATAATATCCATATGGAATTATAATTTTTGCACAAATTGTTATTGTTCTAAAGACTTGGACGTTATTTATTTATGCAGTTCAAATGCATAACAAAGTACTTACTGACTTTAAGTGAACCGTTAAGTAAAAACGTACAATTCTTAGGGTATCATTTGAATCGTAAATTAACAATGATTTTTTAGTTTAAAGTTGATCACCCGAAAATTTTTTCACAAGTTTAGCATAAATTTAGCAAGGTTCTATAAAGCTCAGTTTATCCAAGCTTGAATTAAAAAAATTTGTTTCTTTTTTTTTCTGTTTACCTCTCTACTGTGTAATGAGTGAAATTGATACATACAGCAAAACCATGTACATATGTTACTCAAGTTCCTTACAAACAATTTTCTAGTATTTTGTGTATTTTTAAGTTAATATTATTAACAGAAAATATTTGTTTGTTTTTTTATTTCTAAAAATTGGCCGTATCTTTTCAACGTTCGGCTTTCTTTAATTACTTACTTATTTTGTCGTCGAGTATATAGGACATTCTACACATTAAAATTTCACTGTGATTTGATCATCAAGATTAATGGTCATTTTATATCGATGTGTAATGTGAAACCTATCCATTCATGAAGTTTTTCATTTTTTTTTTTTTTATTTATTTCCATATTATTCGCACACATAGTTGATTTATTATATTGTCTCTGCTGTTTTATTACACTCTAATACAGTGCGATGCAGCTAATTTTCATTACAGATGTATACGCGATGGGTCAGATTTGGCTTAAAACTTTGTAAATATTTGTATCATACCTCGAAGTAATGTAACTTATATTATAGCGATGCATGAAAAATAGTGAACATGTACAAAGATAGAGAAAATAACCCATTCTTCATCGTAATTAAATCTATTCTTATAATAGAATATTACAATCAGTAGCATCAACAGATTCTCAAGACAAAAAAAGCTACTTCAATCCTCTTTTCGCTGGTAAAACAGTTATTTGATCAGCATCGTCAAAAAGAAGATTGGATAAAGCTATAAAAAGTAATAAAAAAAAAAAAGGTGATTGAGAACTTGAATACGAATATCCTTATCTCATGCAAATGTACGTGTTCACTGATTTCATGTTTATCCTATAACGAAAATTAGCTATGTAACTAAAGTTATAGATAACAAAATATTTGTATTTTTATAAAATGTTTCAAGTTTTAACTTTGTTATCAAACATGTTACAGTTTTAATTAAAATAAAACCTGTAAAACTTTATACTTGAAGAGTATTTATCATTTACACGTGCCCTCATAGATTATAACTAACTAAAAACTTTCTTATTGAAAATCTCTGAATGAATTTTCTTTCAAATAATCACAAGATATATTACCACGCTACAGTTGTGCTGAAATACAGATTCAGGCATCACGAAAACATTGTTACTAGGAAATGTGAAACACAGATCGTTTTATTTCGCAGAGATTTCACGGTAGGTACAAAGCATTAAAACGATGATTGGAACGAAAGAATAGGTAATTCAACTCTGGCGGATAAAGTGTAAGGATAACTTAAAATATATCATCATCTTTAACAATCTATTTGTCATAGTATCTATACACATATGGTAAAACTAATTATTTTAAATTCAATTATCAGATTCAATTTTTACCCTGTTTTTAACAATAAAATTTTATCTCGTTTATTCTGTCTAAATTTCAATTTCAATTATATATATATAAGTATATCAATTTTTTGAATTACATAAATTTAAAACGTGCTCTTTTATATTTATTACCAAACTATCCTTGAAATAAATTCAACAGTTGTTTCAGATTGTAGTGTACAGACGGAAACTAATATTATTTATTTAAGTGATTGATACGCTGTGCTCTAAGACGTGACTAGATTATAAAAAGAAAATAAAAAAAGCAATCAAAACTTCCATGAATTTAACAATCGTAAATATTATGCATTATAAATAGGTATTACTATATATAGAAACATTTAATTTAATTTTGAGTTTTGCGCACTGTTGGCAGTGTTGTAAGAATATAATTCAATCCTTTATTTATGAATGAACATATGAGTCACAACAACTAGGACTCAGAAATAAAAAAATAAAAAAAATAAAAATAAAAATTTAACTATCAATATTTTTGGAGAAAAATTTTCCCAAGTCAGAACTTCACTCTCTAATGATTAATATACCTTCAGAATCTAATGATTGAAATGAATAATTGAAAATATGTATCTTAAATGTTATTAATTACTAGGTTGAAATTTTGAAAATTTGATTTCTCATATTATTTCGTGCATAGAAAAATGATTGAATTGTATACACGCTGTGATAACGCTCCTTGAATTACATTTTACAACGATTTTGATTGATTAATAGAAGTATTAACGAAATAGGTATCAAGATTTCTACATCTCTGATTTAACAAACACATTAACTAATTTGACAAAAATTTTTTTATAAACAATTTTGATGTCTGATACGATAAACTTTGTTCTAACAATTATTTGGTCAACATTATCTAAATCATTTTGAATTTGATCCTTTGTTACAATAATAATCTTTGTATGCTATCGAAATCGACAATTATTCTGACTATAACTAGATGTGTTATTTCTAGAATCTCTACACGTTATATTATATAATAATTAATTTATCTAGCTATATTTTTATGGAAAAATGTCTTTTGCATAAGAAAAGTTGTACTATGAAATCTATTCGTCAAGCAAAGTAGTGAAATCATAATAGTAACTAGAATACAAAATTTGGAATATCTCTTTCAAGTGTACCAGGAAGGCATGCTCGAACATTATCACTACTTTTAACTTCGTATAATAAATATATATTTTAGTATATTAGTATAATCCCCATTCAATCTCTGGCAGCCTATATATCATATCATATTATATATATTTCAGTTTTAGAATACTCTATTCAATAATAGAAAGATGAAAATTTCAAGATTCAACAATACTTAGTATTTCATTACATGTTATACATTTTCTAACTTCATAATATATTGAATAATCATTAACTTTTAATGCAGTTATTATAATTTCTCTGAATCTATATATATATCAAGTCCTGATTGCCAAAAACGGTTATAAGATCTTGTTAATTGTAAATACTAATCGACCTCACAATATATTATAAACTTATACATACATATAAGCCTACGCATATAACGTTGTAGGGTGATTAAATGCAGTGCGCAAATTATTGCATAAAATCTATACATAACTATATTACTGACATGAAATATAATCAAAACACTACGCATGGCTATAACATTATAACAAACAAACAAAAATCTATCGCAAGATAATAAGTAAATAGTAGTATACAAACAAGAATGGATTCACCTGAATTATTCAATACAAAAATGATAACAAATTATTATACAAACACGTTGGAATATAGAATATTAAGAATAAAAATGCTAACTGCATATTAATACCCCTACCATACGATAATTATGATAATATATGATTATCAACTATTAATATCAATATCATGCATTGATAATTAATTACTAGATAGATAATCGCCCCCGAATATGTAGGCGAATTTAAACTTGTACCATATAATCGCCTTAGACATAATATTCTTTGAACGTTCTAAATATAAGGGTACTTATCTCATATATTGAATAAGTACTCATACGCATCTTATCGTTCAAATAATTGAAGATTTCCATTAAGAAAGGCTCTAAGTAAATAGTTGTATGATGTATATAGGAATATTATATAGATTTGATTGTGTAATAAAATAATAACAAAGATGAAATAGGGAAGAGTACTACGCAGTAAAAACCTACTATGATAAATGTGTTACAGTTATATAGTGATAACAAGGTTTTGAACACATTTATTTTTTATCAAAAGGCTCACGAGACTTACAGCCTTAATCAATTTGAGTCTTCAATTATTATTCTCGAGTTTTACCCAGGTAAATCTAATAACTTTAATTGAGTGTGTTGCATATTTGCGGTCTTTAACACCAGCAAGTGAAGGCATCATTTTTTGAGTTGTTTGTCACGATATTTGTAGAAGAAGTTTGAAAAAAAAGTAAGCAATTCCCAGACTCGGCGAAGCTAAATCAATTTTTTGTACTAACGTACCCAAACATTCAATACAAATGCAGTAGGTAATTAATTCGTATGCGGCAAGTGATTTATCATTTTAATATAACAATATTTAGAGAGAAAAGAATTTTTCCCAATCGCAATTAAATATTATCTCAACACACGTCAAACTAAACTTCTTTTATACGCTTCAGAATCATAAGTAAGCGCAATGTGAAAGTCAATAATAAAAAATATTCAATAGCTAATAATATTCGATTAGATGATAATCGTGGCTAAGTACTGCGCAAAATTGAAGGGTATGTATGTATATAGATATACATTAAAAAGTAGATATAATATAATTGAATAACACATCTATTTGATAGATAGATAAACCTAATAGAGCAACGATTATTTTAATTACCATACTAAGTGACCAATTCAATTCAGCCAAATTATTGAAGCAAACTAGGTATACATAGTCTCTCAAAACTTATTATGTATGTACAAATTGAAATTAACAAAAACACTTAATTCATTAATTTCTGCAACATATTATTATGTTACAGAGTTAAAATTTCCTGACTAATAAAAAAACAAAAAAATTGCAATGAAAAATGGCACGTGTGTTTCTAAAACACTGTTTAAAAATATTCTCAATAAAAAAAAAAAATAAAAAAATAAAAAACCCCGATAACTAACTATAATCGATAAAGTAAATAATTAAATTTATAACACTAGTTGACCGTCAAATCTGGCAGCGATATATCAAGTTAAATTTTTTACCAATTATTTAACGGTATTCTAAATATATATATTTTTTTTCTTTTTTCTTCTTCCAATAATCCGTTAGGTTTCGTCAATAAACAAGAATCAACAGTTGATAAAAAAAAAAAAAAGAGTAAAATTTAAAAATGACCAAACGACAAAAGACTAATAAAAGTCCGCAATATTCTGGGTTCTTTTGATTGCAGCGAACTTTGCAATCAATTAATTTAACTGTAGCCAAATTGAACCTTGCGACATTGGCAGAGCCATTTGATAATCCTGGCATTTCGTTCAACTATACTCGGTGGATCGCTAGGTCTTTGAGTGCAATCCTCAGTACCCGCTCTACCAATGCTGCAGTTATTATTTTGCCACTGATTTGTTTGGTTGTTACCAGCCCAAGAGTAAAGACCTAATGCAGAATCGACGGAGCTAACACTATCAAAGAAAACTGGTGAAGAGGACTTTGAATCTGGTTCGGTAATGCGATGATAATTGTCAGAATCTAGGCCAAGGCGATCAAAGAATATTTCTAATTGCGCAACTGACCTAGCTGGGTGAGCTGATTTGTTTGAACGAGCATTATCATGTCTCCAGTAACGGTCACTGATGTCTGACTTTGATCGTAAGATCGGTCGACCCCTTTCTTCCTTCCAACTATCAGAAAACCTGAAAATTATTTTTATTTAAGTTGAATTCGAATAACAGCAGAGACAGTTTCTTTGATTTGGAATAAAATAACATTTTCAAAGTGTCTCTGAGATAAAATTAGTGTGATTGAAGAAATTTTTCACACATGTATTGAATTTATGCATGTTTAATATATTCATTATCACCTAGAATTGCGCGTCGGACTGAATTCAGTCTGGCTATTGCTGCTTTCCGAATCTGTTGTATATGGTCTAACAACAGATTGGGGTGTACCACTTCCATAGCTGCTTTTTCTCGACCGATCTTTATCTGTGGAATGTTGCGTCGAAGCTCCACTGTCTCTGCGAATGTGGCTCCAACAGTCCTGCAATAAATATGCAATTAGATTGTGCGATATAAAGAGAATTCGAGCTTTCATGTATCTTAAGGCACCTTAGACAGAATAATTTCAAACCCCAAGGATACACATACCTGAATTCTAGTAGGAGGCTCACTGCGATGTGTACAATGCCCAGAAGACCCACCAGAATCCCTTGCCGTTGCCCCATGACTCAGTTTGCTCGACCCTGAAGATTTCTGGGTTCTACCTCCCGAGGACAAAACACTACTAGCATCTCCACCGCCTGAACCCAGCGATCGTTTAATATGCCTGGAACTTGAGTTTGAAATAGTAGTGAAATCTCAGATAAATTAGAGCATTGAATAAAATCTAAGAAATCCAGATTTGAAAATGTACCTTCAAGTTATTATATTTATATAAAATTCATAGAACACCGAAATTCAGTTATATATCTAGTTTTCATAATTAAGTAACGATAAAAATAAACAACAGTTTCAATACAATTTCTGTAAGATAAAAGATGGGGCTGATTCATCGCCGGGTGATTACCTCTGACAAACATCATTACTTTATCTTTTGTTTTTCCTGTGTTAAATTTCATTCAACTACTATATTAATCTCATTGAATATCCTGCTCTAGTTCCTCGTATTAGACTATGAAACCAAATACATAAATAAATAAATAAATAAATAAATAAATAAATAAATACATGAAAGCAAATTTACATTACCTTCTGTAGCAGCTGGCATCTCGTTTGAAACTATGCTCAGAATAATCTGAGCTAGTTTCACAATCTGGACAATTATTGGATCCTTGATGATGCCCAGAATTTGATGGCTTAGATGATGACTTAGATGACGCATGCGGAGATAAGGATGAACGCCGTCTTGTACTGGTACAATGAAGATCAGGAAGTGACTTGTGGCAAGTTGTCGTATCGGCAGGAGATGAATTGTTTGATTTTTTACCAGTTCTACCAGTAGAATGCGAGTGAGAATTGCTTCTACCAAATTTGAAACAAATGTCTAGCGGTGCACCGCGCTGTAAAATAACAATAAAAAAAATTAAACAATCACAAAGATGTGTTGATGTACGTTTCCTCTTATCCCAAAATTAATTTTTCAACATTGCACCTAGTAATAGAATGAAAAATCGACAAGCGGTATAACTAGAGAACTAAAATATTCTAAAAAGAGATGAAGATCTCTGAGTGAACAGTCGCGATGTCAGTGTCAGCATAGTACATGGAATAAGTGGATATTTGTTTTTGAATACTATAGTGATATCCCGAAAGTTTTAATCGCTAGTTACTGAAGGAATCGTGTGTATTTGATGTCCATATCAGTGGCAGACACACCGTCTATTTCCTGCTCTATCTGCATCCTGTAGAATCAGTATCAACTATTCTTTGACCAGACATTACTATATAGCATTACATATGGGCACTTCATCACGTATAACGTCGCACGTGCTCATCCGATAATGTACGATCACACTATACGCCCAATTCACACATCGATACATGTATGGTTGTAAAAACAAAGTGATATAATATACGCGCGAGTATTATATGTATACTAACAAAGTAAGTATGTATACCGATATATCGGACCATATATGATATCCTGTTTCCTGTTTCTCGTGTCCGGTTTCAATCCCGGTTCAACGACGCCGACGTGATATGATCGAGAATTAGCTGGATTATACTTTAAGACGATTTTATATATTACATATTAGGGTGTGCCAAAAATAAAAAATTCAAACGCACATATTGATATTTAGAGCTGCCTAACTCAGTTTTCCCATTTTTGATTTCAATAACATGTGAAAAAAAAAAAATCGCAAAATTTTTCAATTGTTTTTTTCTCGTAAGCGGCTTGATTTAGAAACTATCTGAATACAGATTCTTATAGGAAATTTCACGCTCTATAAAAAAGTACTGAGATAAAATTTTCCTAACTATCACCGATTAAGAGATATTCGCCTATAAACATTGAGTCATACGACTCTGGGAAAAACAATTTTTTTTTTTCAACCGCGCATCAAAATTTCGGTAGAGCATCTCAAATAGAATATCTCAGCCAAATATGAGCTCTTAATAATGATATTTAGAACTGCCTATTTCAGTAACTAAAATTCGTAACTAAAATTGAGATGCTCTACCAGAATGTTGATGTGCGTTTGAATTTGTTTTTTTTTTTTTTTTAGTTTTTTTTTTTTGCACACCCTCATACTTATATATATTGTTTCTTTTTTTCTTCTTCTATACTCTTGATGTATAAAATTGCGATAATTACCAAATTATGTTCTTCATCTCTGCAACCAGTATTAGCAGCGGGAGAAAGCACTCCAGGTGAGAATCTGAACTTGTCATCTCTCGCCGTTCCGTTTGGTTGAGCTGTAGGCGGCGAAGGTGGTAGTGGTGGTGTATCAGGAAAAAATACATTTTCTTTACTGTCTGTGTTTAAAAGCCTTCTAAGTTTTGTCTGTAACTGGTCACTTCCGTTTCCACTTGGAGGACCGGATATTGTGCGTCTTTGAGGTACTGGTACGAGTCGTGGACTCTTCGGCGGCAATGTTGGCGGTGGCAGAGATCTTTGGGGACTAAGTAGTCCGTCAGCTAATTAAAATTACCAAAAAAATTACAAGATCATATCTTTTTCTTCTTCTTATATATCTCTCTTGATCGAAATCGGTGATGAGTATATATCGATCGAAAATGATGAACTTATAATTTACACGCAATTTTGTTCAATCAACGTAGCTATAATACACAAAAAGAAAGGTTGACTTGATTCAAGATAATTTTGGTGGTCCAAAAATTTCGGTCTTCATAATTTTTGGATCGCAAATTTATCTTGAATCGAGAATAATTTTAAAGAAATTCCGTCAAATTTATACTACGATCAGTTTATTTACGCCCTGCATGGAGTCAGCGCATATGCGTTGCTGTGCAACGTATTATATAGACTTCCAGCTGCCGTTTGTGTATATAGACAGGGAGAGAACCCGCTGGTGTATCAGTTGACAGCACAAACAGTGCGACGTTAGTTGGCTTAAGGAAAAGCAATTCCGTTTTGTCAATCTTTGCGGATGTTTTCTTTCTCCTTTTTTTTTTTTTTTTTTTTGTGTTCAACCACATTTGTACGTTATCAAAAAATATAATATACAGGTGATAAAGAGATATATAGCAATTTTTGAATAAACATTATTTTAGCTTACGTCTATCCTGATCGTGACAATTAGCCCAACAGCATGGTGGCGTTAATGGGGTTGTTAGCTGAGGGGAAGTTGGTTGCATGTTACAGCTTCCAGCATTGCTACATTTCCGTAAAAGTCGCGGTGGTGCCCCGGGGGCAGTTAACTGTGAAACTTGAAGATGACCGCTGTTCTTCAATTCCTGTTTTCTGTCCAAAACCGTCTCACTTTTAACGTAGAAGGCTTTAGACTCTTGCAGAAGTTCAACAGCGCTTTTCCTTTTCCCTAAATAATCGGAAATTATTTCAACTCGATCATTTTTCTCAATATATCAAAGAAAAAACAAATACAATGATAATAATCTGTTTGCAAAGTCTAATTCAAGACTCTCTATATATCCCCTAATATTATCATCCTCGAATTTCTTTGCGTTACTACAACAGCTGGTAGACAGTAGTAAAAACAAGACGTTAGTCTTCACGCCTGTTCGTCTCTTGGTTTTAGTATCAACCGTAAGGAGTTCTAGGAACAGGGTGGTATATGGGTTGTTTATGCGCGAGCATTTTCTTTCGTATATGTCTACGAATCTAATCCTGCGCATACATATATATATATATATATATATATGTGCATACTGCATATATAGACCCACAGGATGCAACATCGGAGGGAAAGTGAAACCGCTAATGACAGAGCGGTAACACAAGTTTACCACTTCCGAAAGAGCAAAGTCAAGTCGCAAGAATCCTGCAATCGCTTCCGGTGCAGATAAAAATTACAGAAAAGAAAGAAAAGAAAGAAAAAAAAAAATCAATAGATATAGATTTTCGGAATCTTTTCTTTATAACGAATATGACGACGACTCGGATATCGTTGCTGCGAATTTATCTAGGACCCACGGCTTATGTGAACCCAGGTGTAATCTGTGTAGCTTGATAAATATACGAGCCTGTGCACGAATGTGTGTATATACACAACTTTGTTAGTTACTTAAACGTGTTTTCACTTTTTACGCGTCTACTTCTTCGGACCGATCTGCACCCTGGGTCATCGATAAGAAATTAGATAACAAAGCCAAAGCTGACCGGAAAAAGAACAGACGATAACGAAGTGTGTTATATATCCCTCCGACGATGTCGTATATATATATATATATAAATATAGACACATATATGCCGTTATTGTATAGTATAGGTATATAATAGTGGGCGATCTAAGGTTCATGATAAATGTTCTTTATTATATCCTCAAGAGATTCGAGAGAGTGAATTACTGTTTCAATGATGATAAAATTGCCTGAGGTTTAATTACAAACGAAAAATAATTTCAATTCTGACTGGGTCCGGATTCTACCAAACACAACAGGGTCAGGGACTGAAGCTGAGGCTGAGAGCCAAGTGTGTTACGGACTTACCGTGTGGCATTATATATATATATATATATATGTGTATATACTATATGCTCCGTAACGAACTACTTTTGAAGATACGAGAGAGGCTACAATGTCTCGGTCAGTCCAAGAAACGGTTATTCAACTTCAGGATGTCTTATCATCGTAATATGATATAGATAAGCTATTTGCTTAAACCAGACTATCTCAATAAATAATATGTTGAACACCTTTTAACCCGACATCGAAATCTCGCGATAATACATATATGATCCAATAAAGCTACAGTCATATCGTATTTATTCTCGTCATTATCGTAATGATCGAGAAAAAGTTTCATCATTATACTTATAGTCTCATTATTACTGTGATTATTATAATTATATTCACACCCTCTTGGACCAGAAAGTTGGAAAACGAATTCTACTATATAACCATGCAATGACATTGAAGTTTGCATCGTTGGAACGCAACGAAATTCAACGTAAATTTAAAAAATATATATATAGCATAAAAATGATCCTACTAGGTTTCTTAACATTTTCAAGTTATTTCTAGTCGTTTTCACTTTTCAAACATAGCAGGATCATTTTTGGTAAATTGATATATTTAAATTATTTTTTTTTTTCGGATTTCGTTGCGTTCCAACGATGCAGACTTCAATGTCATACCATGCAGAAATCAATCTATAATGATAATATTATAATAAAGCTCGAAATTATAAAAAAAAAAAAAAAAAAAAAAAAGAATTTAAAAAAAAAAATTTTTTTCTTTTTGTTTTTTTTTCTTTAAATTCTTACCCGAGTAGTCACCCTGTTGACGATTACTCCTTACATAGGGTGTAGTCGCCTGGGGTGATTGAGTAGCTTGGGTAGGCTGCGTTGTTGGCTGCATGACCTGCGTGTCCCAGTATCCCCTGGTGCCAAAGCTATTTACACCCCCCTGCTGTGACGGCAAGGTCTGCTTGCACGGGAGTCTAGCCATGGCGGTCATCATTTTTTTTTTTTTTTCTATTTTTTTTTTTTTTTTTTTTTTTTTTTCTATCTTTTTTTCTTCTAGTATAATTGGATTTTCCGCTCACCGCATCGACTTGCACTCTGCTTTAGAGTGCGCTCGTTTCAACCCCATTTCCGCGCTATTTTCTGCCTCCTGAAACACATGCACGCATAAGTTTAAAAAGATTTTACATATAACGTCGAATATAAGGTTTTGGTCGATAGTCGAAAGATTTGAACGGAATTTTTTTTTTTTTTTTTTACCGAAATAACTTTAATCATTTTCAAACGGGGTATGGAATTTGAGAAAAATTCATCAAGCGGTTTGCGAAGGGTAGGAATTATAAAAATCTATCGCGTCACTAATGCCATAAGGTCGTAAGCGCCAAAAAAAAATTTTTCGTGTTTTTGGTGGCAAAATCTTTTTCGTGACATATAAGATCGTTTGGGCATATCCGCAAAAAAAATAATTTTTTGGCGCTTACGACCTTATGGCATTAGTGACGCGATATGCTTCTGTGAAGAAGTATATTAATAAATCCGAGAATAAATCTCAGCACCGGTTCGTACGATTAATTTACATGAATTTTTTTTTTTTTTTTTTGTATTTCTTCAGGCACCGAGCTTCTTGTCCAAATATATAGAATTATTCGGAAACCAGCTGTAGAAGAAGTAGCAATTTAAAATTTCACATTCACTGCGTCATATGTAGTTCGATCACAGTTGCGGACCGATTTCAGCATATAAGATTTACTATGTAGAATTTCGATTTACCATAATTGCAGTATATATTTCGTTACGCAGAAGCTATGCCCATTTTTTTTTTTTTTTTTTGCGGGAAATGTTTTTCAATTATTTGTAAAACTATATAATATATCCAGGACTAAAATTTCATACACGCAATTCTAATTACACCCAATTTTCCGCTTTTATTAATCGATTCGACGGATCATTCATCATGCACATAGTGATTTTGTCTGGTATGAAAAAAGAATTCCACCTTTAATATTTCCTAGCTTAGATAATTCTTCGCTCAAATCTATAAATCCCATGCTTCCAGCTTCTCCAGATTATCATTGAATGGCAAAAACGTTTGTGAAAATGAGAACGCAGTAATAAAAGCTTATAGCGGAAAGTTTCGCGCAGAATTTCCATCTCAATTATATAAATCAATTTTTTTTTATTTTTTTTATTTTTTTTTTTTTTCTTCCTTATATAAATCACGACGGCTGAGTTATTCATACATTTTTTTTTTTCTGCTATCTATGTTAAAATTCTCACAAATTTATCGTTTTTTTTTTTTTTTTGTTTTTTTTTTTTTGTGATTCAAACGACTCGAAGACCGCCTATAGTAGGTATATGTAATTTTATCGTTCATAGTCTCCAAGTTGGCTGAAGATTTATATAGAATAAATAAAAGCTAAAGCGGAAATTCGTCGATTGTTAAAAGGCTAACAAAAGGATCAGACATACAATAAATGGGTCCGTGACTATATAACGATTGACTAAAAATGGCCTATAGGTATATAATACCGCATGCGAATCGTCGTTATGGTCAAATGATCAAATAGGTCAAACGCGGGCACCGAATTAAATGAGGCAAAGAAGGGCGAACGAGCGAATCGTCAGCATTAGGCAAACCGCCAAACTATATAGTTTTTATTTTTTTATTTTTCTATTTTTTCTTCAAACTCCCCTAATTCTTTTCGTACAATAACCGCACCAATGATAATACCGGATTGCAAGACGATGACGTGTCTCTCGTCGCGATAAACGGTATTTCTGTTCACGCTTGTAATCGTATAACTTTTGAAGAAGGTGAACGGTAATAGTCTCATCGTCAGCGACAGAGTAGTTATAGGTACGAGATGAACCCCGGTATCCAATTAGTTATAATTATATTAAAAAAAAAAAATATATATATATATTTTTTCAATCTAATCTTTTACTGCAGACTGCGATCATATGAAAAGTTAATTTTCTCGCCCTATAAGTCCGAAAAACGAAAAAGTTAGTTTTCATTAATTTTTTTTTTTTTTTTTTACGAAGATACGTAACGATCAGATACGTAACTATATGCAAATAATTCGGAGAAACGAACGAAAGGATTGATTTTGCAACAATAAATTAACGCACTATTAGATTCGTACGTATTACATATCATCCACCTATATAGTCAAGTGTATTTGTACCTATATACGTACTTAAGGCTGTTTTTCTTTACCGCAGTTATCTGCACGAGCGAGTAAAAATAAGACGAGAAAAATAAAACCGAATCGAATCCGATCGATGGAGTGTGTCAAAGTATGTGGTAGTCTATTATGTACTTAGGTACGAACGTCTGTGTATATATTAGGGTGTTTCATTTTTAGGCAATATTTTTTTTTTCGATGGTATACCAGAGAATCTTATACTTTATAAAAAATAAAAAATTTTGCCGCCTGGTAAAAGGTTTTAGGTCTAATAGTGGCTTAGCTCATTCAAAAATTCGATTTCCCACCTAAATAACACAGGAAAATTTTTTTTTTTTGTTTAATTGAATTTTTTTTTGGCTTCGAACGATAGAGTCACTACTCAATGAATTTTTCGTTGTTAAGAATTTTTTTTTCGAAAAAACCTTCGTATAGTATTTGAAGGAAATTAAATTCTCTACAAAAATGTCTCTGTGGTCGAAGACCGTACAACCAGTAGTTTCGGAGTTATAGCGAAAATTGTTCATGTTTGACGCGCTATAACTCCGAAACTACTGGTTGTACGGTCTTCGACCACAGAGACATTTTTGTAGAGAATTTAATTTCCTTCAAAAGCTATATGAAGGTTTTTTCGAAAAAAAAATTTTTAACAACGAAAAATTCAATTTAACAAAAAAGAAAAAAATTTTCCTGTGTTATTTAGGTGGGAAATCGAATTTTTGAATGAGCTAAGCCACTATTAGACCTAAAACCTTTTACCAGGCGGCAAAATTTTTTATTTTTTATAAAGTATAAGATTCTCTGGTATGCCATCGAAAAAAAAAATATTGCCTAAAAATGAAACACCCTAATATATATATTTATATATATAACGAGAAATGTTTACGTGTATATCTATCTATATCTACATTATAATATGCATGTATTCACATCGTATGAAGCGAGATTTTTCGCTGATTATACAGCATGTGTATATATATATATATAGCTTGCGGGGGGGGGGGGGGGGGGGGGGGGAGTAATGTCTGCGTTTCGCACACTCATATAACGCGTAAATAACGCGGGACTGCAAATAAAAAGAGAACCAAAGTTATGTACCTACTTCGCTACCTGTTCAGTCAGCAAAACGGATACCTGGCGTCAAATTTGCGATGACGCAGAAGTTTCGACTATACGGTTAGCAGACTGATGCAGCAATAGTTTTTCGAAATTCATTAAAACCCTTGGCAACAGGCTGTCATGAGTATACTATAACTGCGTATTATATAGTATATGAGAAATTGGCGCGCAAATTATAATTCCGATATGCAATTATTTAACACGATCGTCAGCTGGACATCGAAGGTTTATTATGTTGTTATTATTATTATTATTATTATTATTATCAGCGTGGTTATTATTGCATTATTCTCACCTGTTAAGTCAATGACCCGTACCAACTATAGTATTCGCGAAGATAACATAAGCCTGTCAATTTTTTGATCTAAGTGAAAACGAATTTTCATAGAAATCCCAAGTTTTGAATACCAATTTAAAGTTTTTTTTTCTTTTTTTTTTTTTTTTTAATCTCAACCTTGTTATCCGCAATCTTTCTAAAAATGAGTTCTACTTCGAACTAATTTTCCTGTCTCATCTGGTGTGATTATTAAATCAGTTTTTTTTTTTTTTTTTTTTTTTTTTCCAAATTCATTCGTTATTAAATATGTTATATTATTTATGTAGTATAATATGTAATGCGTATGAATGATTGAAGAAAATCATCTCTGTCCGAGGAAATATTATATTGACGAAAAATCTGGGAATCAAATCGACAAAAATAGAAATATTTTCACCTCCGATGTAGTATATAAATGATGAATTAAAATTCATGTTTGACCATCAGATATGATAATCTACAATCATTCAATGAATTATAAACCGAAAACAAGTCGCAGCATTATTAATATTTTTAATTTCACCAAGCAGACTATGTATTGATTTGGTTATAATGCATACGCCGATCGTCAGCGTAAATAACTTCATCAAAAAAAAAAAAAACGGGAATAATATTTTTCGGAGTATAAAGTATGTGTAAATAGGTAGAACGAACGAAACTATTCAACGATAATTTTAGCAAATAGTTAAATACGTAGAAAAATGTTTTAAATACAAAAATATAAATCGCCAGCTTCTGACTCTGATAATGCAGTTTAGAGCTTTATTTTTTTTTTTTTATTTTTTTTTTTTCCCCAGCAACGCACGGTCGGTATATAAATACACCTACTATTTCCACGATGTATTGATTGCGTGAGACTATAAACCATATATATATATATATATACTTTTTTTTTACGCAATATAATATTATGTACCTATACTTGTTTTATTCGACAAGCAGTTATAATAATTATTCCTTGTTGTAGTACAAGGAAAAAATCCTAACTTATTACAAAGTCAATTATACATCGGGTGAAATCGATGCATAAATCCTTTACTATATATACGTAAATTGGATAGTGCGATGAACCGCAGTACTGCACAAGTTTAATGCTGACTATACCCTGATGATTACGAAACTGGATTCATGAAATTTCTTTCTTCGAATTTTAATACAATTTTTAAAACAATAAATCGACTCGATATTTTATCGAGTTATAGAAAAAACTTAAACTATTATATTACAGAGAAGAAAACACATTCATATCTCTGGATTGATGTTTCGTTTCTAAATTATCAAATTACAGGATTGAACGTACCAATAGGTATTTCTGAATCGTACTATACCGTTCGAAGTGCACCCTTAAGAAAGTCTAGTCAGGATTTGACTATGAAAGCTTTGAAATGCTGTTGTTACAGCTACGAACAAGTGCTACGTTTAGATATATAGCTACCATAGTTCCACAGAACTGAGTTTAGAATACCAATTCTAGTTTGTGTTCTGTTCTGTTGTGTTGTGTTGGAAAATTTATTCCAACGAATGCACGCGTAGCAGCTATAAGACTCGTTGTGATCCCAGTTGGTTGGTTGACCAACCCAACAGTCCGGTCGGTGCTGCTGCGTCCGGGAGACCTGATGTCAGTGTTCGCCTATTACATACATATGTATATGTATGTTGTATACATACGTTATATAAATCTATACACCCATGTTACAGGGAATGAAATTATTCATAAACATGTATAGTATACATGAAATTAGGCATTGAAATATGTATTATGTTCATTCAAAATTTCGATTTGAATTTCTCGAAAAACCCTTGAATATCAAATACCTCCCCCACAATCCTTGTCCTAAACTTACTTTTATTGAACTTTTGAACGGAATTCATACGCATGATGAAACTAGGGTAGGTAGGTAGGTAGGTAGGTAGGTAGGTAGGTAGGTATAGGTATATGTAAAGTAATGTATAGATGATATAAATTTTCGTGGGCGACTGCACACAGCGGTGGGATCGATTTTTAAATAAAAACTACGTATATACACACATATGTACATGCATTCCCTGGGACGACTGGTGTTATAGTCTGGAGTTGTTTGAGTTCAAAACCACTTCGTGTTTCTTTACTGAACTAGTACAGCTATTCATATATGCTTTACCGTCTCTCCGCGTTTATAGTATAGGTATATATAATGCGAGAAGGTGAACACACCCACGTGTGGCAATTGCAAACTGCTCAGTTTGATGTTGGCTAAGAGTTTTTTTTTTTTTTTTTTTTTTTTTTTTTTTTTTTTTTTTTTTTTTATCCTTCTATATTATACCATTAGTCTCTAATTAATTTCAAAGTCTCTGTCTTGAGACAGCTGCCAATTCAGATAAAACCATAATACTGACCCTCGCGCAGAGCGAAGAACAATCTCTTCCATTAATTAATTTACGAAAAAGTATAGCTAAGAGTCATTCGCAGACAAAAAAAGTTACGATTTCGTAAATCTTGTCGAAGATATAACTATTGAATATTAAAAAAGGGTAAAAAGGGTGAAATCCTTTCTTGAAACAAAAAAAAAAAAAAATAGGATTGGTTCTATTTTCATACTACTTTTTATACACAGAAAGAACGGTTGACTTGATTCAAGATAATTTTGGGGGTCCAAAAATGAAGACCGAAATTTTCTCGGATCAAATAAAAAATTTTTCTCGAACCAAGAAAATTTTCCAAATTTTCTTGGTTCGAGAAAATTTTTTTATTTGATCCGAGAAAATTTCGGTCTTCATTTTTGGACCCCCAAAATTATCTTGAATGAAGAATAATTTTCTTGGCTCAAGTTGATCTTTTTTTTTTTTTTCTGTGTATGCATTCTTAGTTTGGGTGAGCAATTTTTCGGATACATCGCGTTGGATATCGCGTCACTAATGCCATAAGGTCGTAAACGCCAAAAAATTATTTTTTTTGCGGATATGCCCAAATGATGTTATATTGCATGAAAAAGATTTTGCCACCAAAAACACGAAAAATTTTTTTTTTGGCGCTTACGACCTTATGGCATTAGTGACGCGATATACTAAGTCTTCGTAATTTCATGTTTAGAGATGCTCTGCGCTATTATTTCTGATAGATATGTACATGTGAGCCGGATTAAGATGTCTAATTAATTTCTTCTGCACAAATGAATGAAAAAGAGATCCGTACCGATCTATACCGTAATCATCCTAAATAAAGATAATACTGCGTTCGTCTGATACGTCGATTCACGTATTCATATATAAGTGTATAAAAGCACACGAGCCGTAATTCTCCTCCGCGTGTTTTTTTTTGAATAGATATAGAATAATTACCATATATTATCTGCGGATATAACTACATATGGCTATATCCCGCATTCACGTGTCTATAATACATTTGTATAGAATATAACAGTACACGCATAGAGGTGTATATATATAATACCTATCAGTAATATAATGAAATGCAGGTATGACGAATAAAAAGTATACGCGACAGATGTATATAAGTTATATTACCATATATTCGTGAGAAAATATACGCGTTTTCATTCGACAAATTAGACCGGAATTAATTTTTATTCTCGCCTAGTAACGGTCACTCGCTTATATATATATCGCGTCACTAATGCCATAAGGTCGTAAGCGCAAAAAAAAAAAAATTTTTCGTGTTTTTGGTGGCAAAATCTTTTTCGTGTCATATAACATCGTTTGGGCATATCCGAAAAAAAAATAATTTTTTTGGCGCTTACGACCTTATGGCATTAGTGACGCGATATATATATCGCGTCACTAATGCCATAAGGTCGTAAGCGCCAAAAAAAAAAAAAAAATTTTCGTGTTTTTGGTGGCAAAATCTTTTTCGTGTCATATAACATCGTTTGGGCATATCCGAAAAAAAAAAAAATTTTTGGCGCTTACGACCTTATGGCATTAGTGACGCGATATATGCTTTACGTCTAGCCACCTCCCACGCTATTGACTATAAACTAAAACGTTGATCAAATTTCTTTCATATTATACTAATTTCGTATACCTACACCAGGTATTTTTTTTTTTTTTTTTTTTTTTTTTTCCATCAACTTGTTACCACTTTAACTGAACCTTGTTTTACGCAAGTCATTTTGGGAGTTTGGGGGCTGTATTTCCCGACCTGCACGCACACATATAAACGCAGGAAACTTGATATTTTTATTGATTAAATTACCTGATTGGAAAGGGTCGTATAACAAACGACTACATAAATCTTCATGCCGTTGCTGTTCGTTTGCTGCGGCGCTGTTGAACAGCTTGGGGAAAATATTTTTGCGGACAAGTATATGTAACAGATACCGAAAAAATTTTTTACCGCGCATAGTAGGTATTGGATTGACGATTATTATCAATCCGTAATTTTCCTATACCTCGAATTGATTAGTTAAAAAAAAAATAAAATAAAATAAATAAATAAACACCGTAATTAATTCTGCTACGCCGTTAATTATACCAAAAATCGAAGAACCAATTGCGTGTACGAATTTCAGGCATTCACTTCTTGGAATCGTATCGATTTTATAATTCATTATATGTATAAACCCCCTTTGTCTTTGCGTCTCTTTGATCGTTAAGTATATGGCTTATATAATTGTAACAATTTCACGTGTCCCACATGACGTAACTGTTCTATCTCATCACGTCATGGTACATATTATACTGTATACCTATAGGTACATATAATATGTAATATCGCCACTTCCGTAGTTTTACCGCACCATACACTACACCTACGTATAGGTATTTATGTAATTAGAAATTTCACACAATCAAGCATACATTTGTTTATATATGTTCAATATTTTTATATCAAATACTTAAGTAAATTAAAATATATACAAGTTTATCAAGAGTCTTGTCTGACTTTTTATATCATTCACTATATAAACACCGAAAAAAATTTATTCTTATTTCTAGTATGGTAACATACTAATCGTATATACTAATCAAATCCTCTAAATGTTTTGTATAGTTTTATGTAGAATGCTTGAGTATTAGAATATCCTCTTAAAGTTAGTATGCCATCTATTAAGGTGTGACCACGTGATCAAAACTTGTCGCATTTTGCATATGGCCGCGTCCAGGTCCTGCATCGTGTCGTGCGTCGCGTCGTCTTTGAGTGTGAGTGATCAAGTTATATTTTTCATTCGAAAAAATGGTCAAAGTCGTGAAGTGGCTCATCAAAAACGATCCAGGCGAACTGGTTGAAACATTTGAACGTAAGTAAACCTAAAATTCTGAGTATAAATAGTACGTTTCAGTACGAGTAAGGAATGGCTTTTTTGACGAAACGAGAGGTTTACGGCACGAGCCGAAGGCGAGTGCTGTAATGAGGTTCGTCAAAAAGCCATACAAGTAACGATTATTATTTTTTATCAGGATTGCCGAGAAATCGCGACTAAGTTGCGATTTTGAGGTTAGAATGATGAAAATAATTTTTTCGAAATTACTGCTACGCTCTGAGAAAACATTCTAGTGACTCAGTTTTTCTACAGCTGATTAGTGTTATTTTGATACAAAGTTCATGATTTTTCCAGATTTTATGTTCTCCGCTGAACATAAATTCAGTCCATCGAAGAAAAAGCAGTTGTCGTAGGGTACAGGTTGCTGCGTTGGATGAAATTTCTTCAACTTTTGAGGAAATATTCTGTATGAATGTAATTGATAAATAAATATAAATGTACATAATATAAATAAATAATAATACCTAATATAAATGTAATCAATTAATAAATATCTACATAAATATAAATATATTTCCCTAAAATTGTTGAACATTTTTTTGTCTTTAATTTAATTAATTATACCATAGTTTTGTATGATTGAAAGGTTTATAATATAAATAATAAATATACATACATATATATTATAAGAATATAAAAAAATATATGAATATAATATAGTATACATATATTCATAAATATATTATACCAGGAATGTAAAATATGAATATAAAATGAAAATAAAGAGATGATTTTATAATTTCACTGATTTCATTTTCGGAATACCTTCTTTACCAGCGTTCAGAGGAAATACCTACCTTTAGAATAATTGACATACTAAACTTAGATTAGAGGATATTCTTAAAGCTAGTATGTAATATCACATTAGTATGTGTTTATTAAATTATTCTCCTCTAAAGATTAGAAAATATACTTACCGCCTATTTTAGACGGAAATATACTAAGTTTCAGTATATTATACTAACTTTGAGAATAAATTTTTTTCGGTGAAGACTTGTATACGATCATCGAAAATTTTAATATTACTATACGATAGATTATTGCGTAACATATATTATATGCTGCAGTAACGGAATGCTATACATTAAATTGAAGTGAATATGAAGTGACCTGTATCAATATGCGTAGCAGCAGCTATCTTCTAGAGTTTTTTTTTTTTTTTCTTTTCTACAAAAAAGGGAGGTAAAAAAACTGTCCGTCGAAGAATCTAGGCGTTGTGAAAAAGTCAAATATATTGAAATCTGGTATCTTATATAGGCAGGCTTGGCCACAGCGATTCTCGTATAATTAATTCACTAATTAATATTTCGAAATAATAATTTATTCGGTGCAATTGACCCCTTTGTGTGATTATTATTATTATTATTATTATTATTATTATTAATTACAAACTCCAAGTACGCAGTCTATACGATGTATAATCCAATATAAAGTAATGGAATAACTTTCGTCGGCAAAAAATAAAGTAAAGACCCCGTGGTGAAATAGAACCCAATAGTAAATATATAGTTAATGAATATTTGAGTATAGATACTAAAAAAATCATAAGTAAATCTAATTATTTTTTTTTTTTTTTTTTTTTTTGAAATTTGAAATTTATTGTAACAAGTATAATTCTAATTAATTAATAAATAGTTTACCTTCTTTCTTGAACTCTTCGCTCTATTTATTACACGGACATAGGTATACCTACCTACTACCCGTATTACTACTCCGGAAACAACGAGGATATTCATTTTAACAATTGAGGCTCTATAGCTGAGGAATAAAGCTGTCGAAGATGAATTTTTCCAAAATTTATCTAGACTATAAATTATTATTATTATTATTATTTTTCATCGAAAATACATGCTTCTGCACTTTGTTATTTTTGAAAAATATTTTCACTCACACCACACATTTCATTTCTCGAGGGCTCAATTCCCAGTTCTTTTCGTATCCTCTGTATATACCTTATAGGTATATAAATATATACTATACCAAGGTATATAAACACGTAAATAGATGTTGGGTAAAAAGCTCTCTTCTTTTGTTATTTACGACACCCATTTGGGGAAAGAGAGACGGCGACGACTACGACGACGACGACGTCGAAGGACTTTTGACCTAATTATTACACACATATATATACTATATAAATATACATGTATAATAAGTGCTTCAGTCTCTCGTCCGGATTTTTTATCCGACTAATTTTTTCTTTCGCGAATTATATATAAAGCTACTTTGATTTATTTATTTATCTATTTTTTTTTTTTTTTTTCAAGCATTTCCAGAAAAAGAAGAAAAAAAAAATGGCTAAGAAAATTTCGATCTCATTTTTGATCAATATTTATTTACCCTGCGAAATCCCCGTCACGAATTCTGTGTGTATATTTGCATATTTAATAATTTGAATTTTATTTCAAGAAAAACTAACCACAGCATCGTCACTTATAGTGTTACGTTATTGATTAAAGTGGGCTCGACCTCTGAGCACGTGCTCGCTCCCTTCGGTCCTATAACCATTCATCAACAGTCGCGCCCGACACACGCGAACTAAACCCTGAACTGAGCCTCCTAGCGGCTCTGTGTGTTTCTTCGATCAAAGTGGATTATTTACCTCGTTTAAAAAAAAAAAAAAAAAACACCTACGCGCAATTATTAATAATAACTTGAATTAGAACCTTTCAATTATATTGTTTCAAATATGAGAAGCTACTTTTTATATTAAGTTTTCTTCTTTTAGTTTCGAATTATAATAAATGATAAGACATACATATTATATTATAGAGTTTGAATTTTTGATAATAAAAAAAATATTAATTCTATTTACTATACAGACGCGCAGATCAATTCGAGAGATTCCAGTCGAGACACTATACTATCACTATACAGCAGGCATCTTGATTATTATATACCCGGCCAGAGAGCAACAACGATACCACTTAATTGGATACAATTGAATCCGCCTCGAAACTAATAAAGATTTTTATTTCTCCTTTCCTTATTTCTTTTTTTTTTTTTTTTTGTTTTCTCCCTTTCTCTCTCTCTTTCTCTCTCTCTCTCTCTTCCTTTCCCTCGCCCTCGCTCTCTTTCGCTCACTATTTTTTTTTTTTATATAAAAAGAACAATAACCAATCTGCGCGAACTGGAGCACGAAAAATGAGTCGGGTGGGTTTAAATGAAATAAAAATAATTGGATTACCTCGAAAAAATTATTCATTTTACATTTTTCTTTTCTCTTCTCAATATTTGTGTTATTTATTTATTTTTTTATTTTTATTTTTTTATATATAATTCGTGGCATGAATTTGAGGGCCTCCAATAATTTTACACTTAATGTAGTGAAAAAATATTTTTTTAATTGATAAAAAAAAAAAAAAAAAAAAAAAAAAAAAAATACCCGATTAATTTTGTTTCAATTATTGTGCGGGTTGATTAAATTGAATAAATTTAAAACTTACACGCTCAGATTTAATAAATTATGTAATCGCTGTTGTTTGACCTTTTAATAATATTCATATTCGGATATGTTACGAAAAATAATTTATACTTAAATTATACTTAATATTTGTGACATGATGTCCCTAATGGTAAAATGATTTGTAACGTATGTAATGTATGTACCTATATTGTATAATATATATTTAGACATTACTCCTATGGTCCAAAAATTATTCAAATCGTTAATATATAATAATTTATGTAACTAATATAATATAATTAAAATTCGTAGATGATATTATATAGACGCTATAATTAAACCATCATATTAATAACTATTATGGTTATCAATTCACGCATTCATATCGTGTCTAGTTTAATAAGATAGTAAAACAATTTAGTATTACTGCGTGACAATATTCTCAATGCATCTATATAAGTATTAATAGAATATAATTAAGAGACAGATGTTCCGTGTAGTTTTTTTTTTTTTTTTTTTTTTTTGTATTACTTTTCTGATAATTATCTTTATAACGTTATTATTATCCGAAGGGTTTGCGCAATTGAATAACGAATTCATAATAGAAACTAATTTAAAAAAAAAAAAAAAAAAAATAGTAATAATTGAAAAAATTTATTAAAATAATAATTTATATGTGTATAGATAAACTTTTCGAATCATTCGAGATTGTATGAAAATATTCATTCGCGGATTACAATATCATTATAATTTCTTTATATCAATATGCAGAACGCGGGAGAATAATATTATACCTATAGTAATTGTATAAAAAAAGATCTAAAAAAAAAATTCAAGAATTTAGAATCGAATATATCGCATTACAATATACTATAAATAAAATATATATTTTGTTTTTTCTCTCTACCACTATATAGGTATATAGGTATGTATCGTCCGCGAAATAATGTTATGTCATTATGTCCAGACATTCGGATTTGTTTAGGTGTGTGCAGCAAATAATAGCTGTGAATTTTACTTTAGTTCAATTTAAATCTGTTCATAGAAATTAACAAGTTAAATTAAATTTGATATAACGCGGTATTTAATATCTACCAAAAATGTAAAAAAAAAAAAAAAAAAAAAAACAACTCGCAAATATTTAGCAATAAATTGTTACCCGCCATCCTCTCTACGACACAGGTAGAATACATCCATACCTATACTGTACGTTGAAATAAAAACATTAGCACTGTCAGAACAGTGAGACGAAAGGTTCTAGTATAGTTAAAAACGAGGGTATAAAATGTATGACATGTGATTTTGGTTGTATTCTTTTATTCCTAATATAGTTTTATTCGTTTTATGGTCTCGCTGTTCGCCTGCATCCTATAACGGCATGAAATATAAATGTTTAATAAAAAAAAAAAATGTCTAAAATCTTGTATAACTCACAATTTTCGCTGTGGCGTCAGCATAACTTGAATAAAAATGATGTACAGGTGTATATATACACATCAACTACACAAAATCACACTTCACTAATGTCATTAAAATAACATCACTACTAAACCTATTATATTAAATACGCGTGCAACGATGCACCTCCAGGAGCATCGGAAGCAACGGTTTCGCGTTCGGCTTTCAGCCACTGTGGTCTGTTTGACATAATTTATTTGGTGACCCCACGACGACTCGACTGCTCGACGGGGTCCTTGAAGAGTGGGGGCAGAATACTTGTGTGTGTGTGTGTGAGGTGAAACGTATATGTGTGAAGTTGCCTGCACGCACAGATGCACACGACGCTGATAAACTGATGTGTGTGTGTCTATACAATACACACACATAGATGCGCGGGATTGATCTCGATGTCTCGATAAATATAATGCATTTAGATAAAGCGGAGGCCCCAAATAATATTAGAATAGAATATAAAGATGAAAAAGGGAGCATGAAATGCCGAAGATATATTAAAAGAATAATTTTTAAGGCATTAAAAATTGTTTTACAGAAGGTTATAGTCAGTTGTCTAACTTCGATATAGTTAGACAATGTCCGGACATTTCGTAATCGTAGTAAAAAAAAAAAAAAAGAATAAAACTGAAATGGAAGAGATCTCTATTATCTTCATACCACTTCATGGTCATACTAATCCTAGTTCGAAGCATGGCGTGTGTTTTCATTTTGACAGCTGTCAAAATTTAAACTGACTAACGAATTGTTGAATTATAAAATTATTTCAAACATGGATAATGACAATCCGATTATTTATGGTCTTGAATTTCAAGTAAGGTTACGATCTCATTTATTTCACATTTGCTTAAACTGAATCGGCATTCTAACCTAACATAACCTAATGTAACATAACCTCTATAGTTTTACAAATCAAAGCAATAAATGAACGAAGAATGCTCAAAAGTAAATTTGACTTTAATTTTAGGCCAGAGCCTTGTCACCTCAATCAGCAGAAACAGATATTGTAAGATTCCTGGTAGGAACTCAGTCGTTAAAATTTCATGACAATCAAGTACACTTGGTTGAGCTTAACGAGGAAACTGGTAGTTTGAAAACTCAGGTTTATCATCATTCTATTGGAGAAATATGGAACCTACAAGCCTCGCCTGCAGATGTATGCAATTTTATTACCTGCTACAATACACTGAATGGTAAATATGACGCGATTAATAACACTCAACGATGGAACAATTTTAAATAAAAGTTTTTAATAATTTTTTTATTCATTATTTATACCTAGACGAAGGTATATGTCAGATGAAAGGCGCGCTTTGGAAACTTCCAGAAATTGAAAATGATACACACGAGATTCAAGATCTTGGAAAAATAGCAGAAATTGATACCACCAGTTATGGAAGTGATTTGAAAATCATTACTTACCATCCTACTGACGGAACTCAAGTCGTTTCTGTAGTTGACAATAATTTTGTTCTGTGGGATTTAGCCACCGATGTTCCGAGGGTAATTTTAAGCAGATTTGTCATTGCCGATATTCTTTATACTCATTTTAATCATTTTATTGAGAAATTTTAGGCAGTCACACAGGGAACCTTGGCCAGTAAAGGTCAACCAAAGTTTACAACTGGTAAATGGAATCCGCATAATGCTTGCAACCAGTTTGTAACATTGAATGAAAATCACGTTCGTGGTTGGGATTTTAGAAATCCGAGTGAACAGGCTTGGGCAATACAATCAGCACATTCTCAAATTATTAGGCAAATATTATTGAATTCTGATCGCTGAGCCATCGATTAGATTTGCGTATTTTAATCCGTGTATGATTTTTGAAATTCTAGAGATCTGGATTTCAATGCAAATCGTCAATATTTTTTATCTACTTGTGGCGACGATGGTTACATGAAGTTTTGGGATATAAGACAACCATCGGAGCCTGTAATGTCAAGGATGGAACATTCACACTGGGTTTGGAGCATCAGAATAAACCGTTTCCACGACCAATTAGTCCTAACATCAAGTAGCGATTCTAGAGTAATATTATGCAGCGTAGCATCCATTTCTTCGGAACCATTTGGTCACATAGTTTCAACTGAGGATGATCCTGCTCAGAATGAAGAAGGGTCCAGCAAGAACAAGTAGGAAGCTCTTATTTCTTACTTCAAAAAAATATAATCACAGTCGTAGTAGAATACTCAAGTTTTTTGATAATTAATTTAATCACACAATTAATTTTAGATTGGAGGATGGCGTCGTAGGAAGATACGAAGAACATGAGGATAGTGTTTATGCGGTTGAATGGTCATCTGCCGACCCTTGGACATTTGCTTCGCTAAGCTACGACGGCAGACTTGTTATAAATAAAGTGCCACGAAAATACAAGTATCAAATACTATTGTAATTATTAAAGAACTTTAACAGTAGATCAAATTTTACGTCCCATTATTCACAGCTGCATTGATTCTCATCACTTTTCTCACATTTGGCACCGAATTATTTTCGTTACAAAAAGTTTTTGGAATTGGAAAGTTCTAACTCAAATAAAACTACGTTAGTAATCATGAAATTGTTAGGAAAAATACATTATCTGTAATATGTACAGTAGTTTGAAAATATCATTTCATATAGAACTAGGAATATCTGATTGTGTTTAAACGAGAATGAAAATTAAATCATAATATGTTAGAAATCAAATTTATTTGTATATAATATATATATATATATAAACCGATTATATATTTCCGTAAATTAAGTTGACGTAATTTTGTACATGGTAATTAGCAGAGGCTCTAGCAGATTGTATTGAAATGTATTTTCTGCACCAATAAAACGATATTCAAATAGATGTTTCGAGTTCAAAACGGTTTTTACAATCTTTCAGATATTCTACCAGCCACATTTCTCAACTGACCATAAACTTTAGAAGGTGGACTACCGAGTATCAGATTACAAATAGCTCTTCGTGCGAGTTGAATATTTTGAAAAGATCCAAGAATGTGAATTTTACTATCAGCCAAAACTATCCTAGTCTTAGTAACATTTTCGATTGTAAATTTCGTTCTACCACTTTTACCAGCTAGTCTTCCTATCGCTCTAGACAAATGATCTCCTTTCAATGGTTTAACATCTTGAACTTCAAAAGTTTCAACGAACAAATCATCTAAACGCAACAATGCTAACGCGTCCTCAACTTCAAAACCATTAATAAAAGCGCGTACAAAATCAGCAGCTTTTTGCAAATTTGAAATATCAGGGGTTTCTGGACAAGTGCGAATTTCAACATTTCTAGACTTTAAATTAAAACGTATTTGAAGCTGTAGATGTTCCACAACAGGTGTGAATATCTTCATCCAGTTCTCTTTCAGAGGAGTATATCTATGCGCCGGTACTGCGACCTAAATAAATCACATCACAGATTTCCAATATTATTATATTCTTAGTTATTCAATGAACATGAATAAGTTTATGTTTCAAATTCTCAAATTTAATACCAAATGAAAAAAAAATTACAAACAATTCGTCCTTATTTCATACAGAAAAATCATATACCTAAATGGTATAGCTGATTCTTACCTTCCGCTGTTCTCCACCCTGGACATTCTTCGATCTTTTAGCGACAGATTTAACTTTAGATTTTCCCTCAATGCCATTGACAGTGTCTACCTGAAAAGAAAAGACGAATTTATTGTTATCTGATTCTTGGTAGTGGAGAAATATGATATGAAATGCTCTTTGGATCGTAAGAACTGAACTTGACGTGATGTAACCTCACATAACATAACATAACCTCTTACTTCCATGTGACTCTCGCTATTCTGTCGTCGTTTAGTTGATTTTTTTCCTTTTGATTGTACTTCTTCGTCGGTTCGCATGTTAACGTCATTTTCAGTCATTTTTAAATCAAACTTGTATCAGTTTTCTTCTCAATTTTTAATAGCAAATAACCGAATAAATATTAATATTACACGTCAAAACAATGTGGATATTTTGTTGAAAAGAATGCAAATCCGGAAAATCTATAACCATAGACGTACGTAATTAGGAATGAAGCGTCGTCACACACACATACGACGTAAGATTATCCGGCATAGGTAACAAAGTAACTGTAAAAAATTGCTGCCTCCTAGTGAGAACAAGCGTAACCAGTATTGTGAAAATGTGATTGTTCTTCTTTACCGACACTATATGTGAATATCGGATACGTTATATCCAGTCTTTAAGTCTAGCTAGTCAATGGCTGAAATAATGAGCTTGCGCCAATAATAAAATTATTACTGGCTATAATACTACGATAATAATATTTCATTCAATGTTAATATATATGCGCATTGAAAATTCATAGAATTGAAAATGAATATTTCACAAAATTTTAAAGAAAGCGTAAACATTTAGTTATACCTACTTCTGAAAATCAGTTTTTCAGGAAAAGTCTAATTGATTATAGTTAGTATGTTTATACCTATCGCAGACATATATTTGAGATTCCGAAAATTCAGATCGCAGTTTCTGCAGTAGTTGATAATTATCTTGAAAATAGATTCTTTCATAAATATATAAATTCAACTTATACATAGATATAACAAACATTTCTCGAAAATACTATACCTACACCGCGCTGTGATTATAATCGCAAAGTATTAATTCTCTCGATTTAATACGTGATGGAATTATAAATCATTTCAATCATATTTAAATATTTATTTTTCGAGTACGGTTATACGAGAGCGGGAAAATCTCAAAAATACGAGAGAGAGAGAGAGAGAGGTTGCTCTAATATACATTTTATGAACGGATTTATTATTACGTTATCTTTATAGTCTCAACTATATAAACAAAATAATATTGTTGAAGATAGTTAATGCGTGAGTTGAATCACGTATGCTCTAAGCGCTCATGATATATGGTATAGAGTTTTGATAGTTCCATAGAATTTTATTATTTTTTTTTTCTCTCTTTTTTTTTTTTAAATTTCGCGCGCTGCAATGATATGATTATATAATTATAATACTAACAAATAGTACAATTTTCAATTGCGCAGTTTTACGAATGTTATACACTTAAAAACTGACGCATTTATCACTCAGTTTTCAAATCTATGTATATTGCAGATATTATTGATCTAACTATATGACTTTATATATATCTACACATGTAAATGTCGATCGTTTTAATACGATTTTCCAATTAACAAATCTGACGCTGAACAGAAATATAATACGCCGGAAAAAACCGAACAGCATGATAATAATATGTATGCATCGGTATAGACGATCAATCAACGAACTCATATAGCTTTGTATTATAAAATTGACCAATAGCTGTTATTTGATAATCTGCATTGACAATTTGGAAAACATTATCCCAAGGATAGTTGTTTTGCGTAACTATTATATTACGTGTACGGATTATAAATTGATAAAGATTTGTTTGTAATCCAAATTTAAAATGATATTTCAAGTTTGTAAAATTCTTATGTTCGGTAGATTTATTTCGATTTTAAGTAATTTTCGCTGAGCTATATTAGACGCAGGCATGGATGGTGCTTCGTTCGATTTAGAAAGATTGCGCCATATCTACATGACGATTAACAGCTCACATCTCTATCTTCTCCGGACGAAACTTAAATACTTAGATTTGTATAAAGCTGCGGCCTTTCGCGGTTTCCATCATCAAGCTTTATTCTCATGTTTGGATGAATAATATTTTAATAGTAGGCGTATAAGCGTTGGCGTAGAGTCGCGTATACATAGCGTATACATACATATTACGATGCTTGACGATCCGCACGCAGCAGCGACTTTAAGTACGATAACGGCTTTACAACGGGCGGGGCGACGCGCTGTCTGCGCCGTCGAACGCCGAAGGAGCCCAACGCAACGAACCCAGGCAAACAAGCGAACGCGCGAACGGCTTTACAGGCTACGGGCTACGGGCAAACCGGCAACGGGCCCGAAGCCGAAGGCCGAGCCCGACCCAGCCGGACTCCCGGGTCTCCGGGGCAGCCGTCGAGCCAGGCTGCTGCCAGGGCCAGTCAGGGCCAGCGCTGCCTCTCGCGTTAATATATTTATTCCCCGGGGGCATGTACATACCTACGCGCCAGCTGGTGCTCGCCAGGGATACCTTCGTACTTTTAACTTTTAGGTCAACGATAATTATACGTGACTACGTCTATAATGTAAATATTAATAAATTAAATGTACTAATAAAATAAAACGAACTAATTGATTCAATTAAAGAAAGAAAGAAAGAAAGAAAAAAAAAAAAAAAACGTTTTTTTCTTATTGTTCGTTTATATTGCTTCTCGATTTAATTACTTCTATATACCTATATTTGTACTACTATGTGTACATGTAGATCTTTCCTTTCATTGTGCGTATATCCATATATGTATATAAGATTTTCGAGACGAGAGATTGGGTTTCCAACTATTGTCGTTTTTTTTTTTTTTAATAGTACGTACCTACATCTAACTTACGTATTTACGTGAGACATATGTGTTTACGAAGCTATTACGATTTTGTTTACCGCGGTGAGCTTTCCACAAAGCGGAAAAGAAATCACTCGAAGGTTTTAACGTTCAAGTGTGTACGTATAGATGGGTGTATAGATGTATGCATGTTCGTACTATAGAAATGTATAGAAGATAAATTCGGCTTTTCTTTAATTCATCGTCATTGTTTTTCTATCAATCGTATATACATCGTTTATTATCTTAACTGTTTCAAATTCCATATATATCTAATATATTTTTAATGTATTTTCCACACCATTAAATACTCAACCCACCTCATCATTAGACCCCATTACATAAAAATCAATCAGACACGTGCCTGAGATCACACGATACATAACAAAATCGGTCTTAAAATCGTGTCGAAACTTGTGTAGTTTTCCAACGATATCAACTTTATTGATAGAATTAGGGATCCACTACATATATATACCTACTACTTACATCGAAAACTATTTTTCCACAATGTTTAACCGTCGAATGGAATTCGTCTCTCATAATCTTAATTCTATTCTTCCTAAACCGTTCGTGATCATCCACAAACATAAGTTTTCTCTTAAGAAAGAATTCCATTTTATAACGCAACGCAATTGATTTTTTTCTCAAAACACTATTACCTAACAATGCAGAATGCAAAAACAAGAAGATATAACATAGCTCCTCATTAAACGACGTAGTACTGTCATATTTAAATAGCATTCTCGAGATTTGAATGAAATTCATTGGTCCCGAGTCTTCCATGTTTAAGATTCAAATATATAACTGACGTAGCCATAACAACGATAATAAATAATCGCATAGTCAATAATAATTCAGTCACATGGTCTGATAGGCATGAGGACATCTTTTTTTAAGAATTCGCAAGATATTATAACGGATTTACCTATAGCAAAGTCATAAAATTTGACTTTTTTTATTTATTTTTTTATTTTTTTTTTTTTTTTTTTTAATGTTCTTTAGCAGCTGGTTGACATAGATGTATATTCATTTGGCTACCGTCTTTTTTTGTCTATTATACCTATGGTCTTTCGATTAAATTTATTATCGCGTGATCCACGCGCTTCGTCATTTATTTAAATATAATAGCGTTTGCTATTTTCTCGGATTATCTCACGGACCCTGATTTTACCTAGTCTGCAAACTTCGTTCTGCAGTAGTATATAATATATAGTATGTATACACTTAACGAGGGTAGCGACCAATGACACGGCATATCTTTGTATAGTTAGTAGTAGTATTGACTGCTCTGCCTCGTTAGCGCCGAATCAACTCTCCGTCTGTCTAATGAGTATACAACGCTGCAGTAACCCCCTGAAATCAGTAGGAAAAAAAGAAGGTGTCTAGGTATATATGTGTGTACATATATATATATATATCCAACAAACGAGAGAGAAAGAGAGAATTGAGTAGTAAACAGAAACAGAAAGAGAATTAGAGAATTAGAAATATGGGTTTCGAATACCTTATACCTATCCGAGATGTTAGAACGCAAGTTGGAGCAAATTGGAACAAGCAATATACGAAATTACTTACCGAGAAGATTCTCGGACTCTAAAAGTATAAGTAGGAGCAAAATAAAAAAAAAAAAAAAATTATCGGAAAAGAAATCTGACGTTTACTTTTAAGTTTTTTGAACGAGCTGCTGTGATACTGATGGGAGAATCTTCTCCTGTGAGGTATATAGGTACAAGCTTATAAAAAAATATGCAGCTTCTATTTTATAATTGAAAAATTATATCTGAACCTCTATAACGCAACGAAAGTGTTGAGCATATAGTTATCACAGAAAGAAAGGTTGACTTGATTCAAGATAATTTTGGGGTCCAAAAATGAAGAACGAAATTTTCTCGGATCAAATCAAAAATTTCGTTCTTCATTTTTGGACCCCAAAATTATCTTGAATGAAGAATAATTTTCTTGGCTCAAGTTAATCTTTTTTTCTGTGTAGCTGTAGTTAACACAAATATTTGTGTGTTCACTGATTCTACCGTAACTAAATAAACTCTTATAGCTGGTATCATCATCAAACAGCTATATAGATATATTTTTATTGTAAAATAAACCATAATGTTATTATGTGCTAAATAAAGTATATGATATAAATGTTACTCTATGAAATGCAGTGGATCCTGTACGTATATTTTATTTCGTACATTGTTGACTATATATACTTAAGTGAATTTATCATATATATATAACCCGTATAATACACTAGCGCAGCTTTATCTCTGAATGATTGGAACAACTTCGAGTCTTGACATTTTAAAAAGGGTGTTCCTTTTAAGGACTTGGTTAATTCCTCGTCTCGGCACTCCTGCAGCGTGACTGTTCTTCCTGCGCAGCGTGAAAAAAAAATTCCTTAAGATTTAGCATCCGTGTTACATACCTACCAGTTATATGGGACTCGATATATGAATCAGAGAAAAGATATCTTTAGTATTTCGTATATATACCCTCGAGGAGAAGGAGGAGGATTGGTCGATATATAATTACTTCAGTATCCCTTTTGCTTAAGGGAAAAGAAAATTTCTTTTACCGCATGCAGGTAGTTTTCGCGTTATACACAAACGTTAACGCATTATACCGGCGTTAGTCAGATATTCCGAGCGACAGACACTCGGACGCTGTTCGAAAAGCACGTCCCCCGCGTAGTCGTCGTGTGACCAAGAATTTAAACGGTCGTCCGGCGGTCTGTGAGCACCGCGACGCGGCCAGACGCAGTGACTGGGCCAATTTACACGCACCGGTAATGTTTGCCTTTAACTCCACAGTCACTGACAGAGTACACAGACCCCTGGACCCCTGCGTTTCGCCTAAGCTCTTCTTTGAGCCTTCTTTGACACGGCAAGAAATTTGCCATACACGTAAGAAGCAGGAAAGAAAAATGAAAAAAGAACAAGTAGGAAGGTAAATGACGAAAGATCGTTAACCATGATGCTGATGCGGTAAAATTTCTTCAATAATAATTATAAACCAACTAATTGCAAAATAACTGAATGGCGGTTCCGTTGAATCAAAAGTTTGACTTTTTCCCTATGCAGTGCAGATCTTATTTATTTATTTTTTTTAGCCGAGACAATATTTCTTCGATTTATTTCTATAGCAGCTGGAGCTGAACGTCAGCTAAAGAAAAGTGCGTCTATACTGTTCTAGCTGAGTTCGCGTGGTCGGCGTGCTGCTGCTGCTGCTGCTGCTGCTGTTCGCGAATACGTGCGCGTATAGGGCCCGGAGGAAGCGGAGAGCTGAACCGAGTGGGCAGAGTGGTTCTACGACCCGTCTTATAAAATGCAGACAGGCTATTCGAGCTGGCGATAGGAGGAAAGACATTCAAGAACGATCTTCGAAGTCTTTAGATGTTACAATAATTGCCCCTGATTCATCCGTCGGAGAATCTTGTATATACGATCGCATATATATGATAAATAAAAAAAAAAAAAAAAATTATTTCCTTTTTTTCATCAATTTTCCTTCGGGTTCTCATATATAGGTATATATCGCGTCACTAATGCCATAAGGTCGTAAGCGCCAAAAAAATTGTTTTTTTGCGGATATACCCAAACGATGTTATATGGCACGAAAAAGATTTTGCCACCAAAAACACGACATTTTTTTTTTTTTTTTTTTGCGCTTACGACCTTATGGCATTAGTGACGCGATATACCTATAATAACTCGCACATTCTTCGATCTCTTCCATCGATGCTAATTCTCGCTTTATACAGGATTACGCTACAACATATAGGTATTATAATAGCGCTATTCCTATACCTACGATATATAATATATATACGCATATATATCGCGTCACTAATGCCATAAGGTCGTAAGTGCCAAAAAAAAAAAAAAAATTTCGTGTTTTTGGTGGCAAAAATCTTTTTCGTACCATATAAGATCGTTTGGGCATATCCGCAAAAAAAAAATTTTTTTTACGCTTACGACCTTATGGCATTAGTGACGCGATATATATATATAGTAGAGTTATATAACAAAACGCGTCGGAAAATATTGAAGAAAATTCTCCGCCACATCCCGTGACAAAACTTTCTGATGTGCAGGGAGGGGTCGGTGATCGAGCGATGAGTCAGGGCGCACGCGGCGACCATTTTATATATATATATATAAAAAAAAAAAAAAAAATTAGCTATCGCACGCGAAGCTATATAGCGCAGATATGGATACTCGCGAAGGACGTGGTTAACGAAGAATCTAACGATGTGGAGATCGGATAGATCGAAATATATTTGGGTCTGCGCCCCTAAGAGCGGAGTTTTCTTTCTTCGATTTCATAATTCAATTATTCCAAATGCAATTTCTCGTCGTGCCGTATAAAAACGCGTTAAAGTATGTATTATAGCTCTGCAGGCATATAAGGCACTTTACAAGGGCGGCCGTGATCGCGGATTACTTGAATAGTACGCTTCCGGTCGACGACAAAGTGACGTCATATATAACTTAGACGCGGTATATACTTTATACACTAACTATATATATATACGCGATGCTGACCGACGCGACGCTCACAGCTCTTCCTCGAATCATAATCGCAAACGATGTCGAGGTGTGAGTCGCAATGAATCCAAACAATTTTTACCTCCATTTTCATTATTTTCTTTATCAAATTTTTACCCGGAATTGAAGTGCAGGGGCGCTACTTCACAGAAATAAAAGTTAACTTGATTCAAGACAATTTTGCGGTACAAAAATGAAGACCGAAATTTTCTCGGATCAAATAAAAATTTTTTTTTCTCGAACCAAGAAAATTTTCCAAATTTTCTTGGTTCGAGAAAAAAAAAATTTTGATTTGATCCGAGAAAATTTCGGTCTTCATTTTTGTACCGCAAAATTGTCTTGAATTTTCCAAATTTTCTTGGCTCAAGTTCACCTTTCTTTTTTTTCTGTGTATGTTTTCGAGTATATATATATATATATATATATATATATAAGATATATACGGAATGTCTTGGGGGTTTATCAGGTAATTATGGATAAAATTCGTATAGTAATTTTGACCCTAGAGAGCCGATAAAAGGTTTGAGAAAAAAATGGTTCGTTAAGGCGGATGATTCAGAAGGTTTTTCAAGGCGAGCCGTGAGACTTAGGTGAGCCAGTTCCAAGATGGCGGTACATTTGGGCACGGGACACGACTCGAGGAGTAGTAAGCCGATTTCGAGAATGCCGAACGTATATCTGGGTGGTCTTGACCAAGGCATCTCTTCTGTGAGAGACCCCTCAGAGACAGAGGCCCAAATTTACACTGTGCCATTACGGTCAGACCGATTTTAAAATTAATGCTATCCTTGTTTAACGTGCGGCTTCGGCGATAAATGGCTACCTTCAAAAACTGTGAGGAGCGAACGCGTCGTCCGGGCACGACGTTATAATAAATGCGCTAGCGGCGATTCAACGTTAAAATATATATATATATATATATTTTTTTTTTTTATCGAGGGACACTGTAAATTATACATGTACATACATATATGTATGTTATTTTATAACAAATTAGTATATACTTATCCTAAAAATCTCTATAAAATATTCTATAGCCAGTAGGTATATAATATATTTGAAAGTTGTCGTTTGGCAAAAATTCTTGCGCAAAATTGATAGCCGCGTGATGTCGCATATACTACCTACTATCTATATCGAAAGATCTTTTCCTTCGTACGAAAAAAAAAAAAAAAAAAATTTAAAAATTTAAAAAAAAAGAGAGGAAAAGAAAAAACGAAACACTTTGACACGTCTATAAATTATAATCCAATGCATTTTTTTTTTTCAATTATTATACTGAGTATATAATATATACCTACCTATATGAAAGTTAATTCGATTATACGTAATTCGCGGTGAATTATTTTGCGATGAGTTTTAGTATAGACGTTAATTTCGAACATTGTATCTTCAAAAGGCTATATGATCCACCTGTTTTTTTTTTTTTTTTTTACGTAGATAAGGTATGTATAGATATTAGATAATCCTAATTGCTAAGGGTATACATTTGATAATTGCGAGATAATTGCGAATAATGAAATCCGTGAAAAGTCCGATAAAATTAATGGCTCGTCGACTCGTATAGATGAGCCGACGTGTCTTAGGTAGTATAACGGGGCGTTAAGAAATATTGCCACGGTTATCTACCATCGTATCTCTTCTTCTTTATTATCAGTTTCCTCGTCAGAGCTGGTAGTTCTTTAAGTGGAGAAAGTTGTACTTTTTGAAGATTAGTTTTTACGTAAATAATTTCGGCAAAAAAAAAAAAAAAAAAAAAAGCGTAGAAAATTCGTTTTATGTTTATCCCTATATTCTTTTTTTTTGTCTTTTATTCTTTTCTTATATCTTTTTCTATACTATTACCTTTTTTTACCCTCCTGTTGTAAAAACACATTTTTCACGTACCTAAAAAAGAAACAATATCTTTACCCATATAAGATAAGGTTTATAATTTTTCGCTAAACAGTTTATGACAGTTTTCAAGTATATTGGTATCCGAAGACTTTGAAGTCACCGATTAATGAAAAATTTCATTTTTAATAAGAGTCCTAACTAACTTCTGAAAGATGCAAGCATTATATTATTATATATACACATATTTTAAATATATACCTGTATAATTGTCATTCAAGTCGGAGTAGGTATATCTAGGTACTTGAACAATTCCTAAGTGCGCACTATACTATGCCTAAAATATACTTTTCATCTCAAGTATATTTACTAATTATTATTCATTTTTTATATAAGTATATATAGATGCTTTTTATCATTACACAAATATTGACCATCTATATAGTTTCCTCGCATATTCGAAAATACTTTTTAATCATTCCGCGTCTGCAGTATAGTAATATAATTCGCGTCACTAATGCCATATATATAAGGTCGTAAGCGCGAAAAAATTTTTTTTTTTTCGGATATGCCCAAACGATGTTATATGACACGAAAAAAATTTTGCCACCAAAAACACGAAATTTTTTTTTTTTTTTTTTTTTTTTTTTTTTTTTTTTGGCGCTTACGACCTTATGGCATTAGTGACGCGATTATATTTTATACCTATACAGTATAGGTACACTATAATATATGCATATAGTAGTTTAATAACTGCTAATTTCCATCGCCATTAAAATTACTCAAATTTAAAGTCTAAGCTTTGATGTGTCATATTTGGTTAATTGAACCCCGCGTATAGGTATAATGAAGTGAAATGAGAAAAAAAGAAAAAAAAAATTGAATAGATTATCATTGTAGGTATCTGCGTCTGAGATAAAATATAATGAATATATATTTAATAAAAGAACGATGATGATGATGATGATGCGGTAAGGAATGAAAATAAATGAATTTTAATGTGAGTCTTTTAACTCGAAGGCCGATTATTTTAACTGGAAATAAATTTGCACTCGCCAGACTGCGCGTCGCCCGGAGTTAAGCTCCGCGGGTTGGTCAATTTTATTTACTAGTATATATACATATATGTATACGCGGTGGTTTATAACGTTTCAGATAGAACAGGAGTTAATATAGGCGCGATTTTAATAGAAGCATCGCGATTTTATAAAATTGGATATATAAACGTTACGTATTGCAGGTTTAACTTATATGCGATATAGGTATCGATTAAAATTCAGGAAAAATTAACATTTATTAACATTTGGATTCGAATAAACAACCTCTCGAAACTCGCATAAATGTCTCTCGTCGTTCAGTGTCCTCTCTTTCTTTCTCTCTCTCTCTCTCTCTCTCTCTCTCTCTCTATCTCTATCTCTCATCCATATATACCTTTGCAATCCGGGATCGTAGAGCTATACTATATAATAAATTCCTTTAAATCGATTCGGAGAAGCTGCGACGTCTTCCGCGCGACGCCATCTTACATTATACTTCCCCCTGCGCTGCAGCGCGATCACCAACAACTATACAACCTAGGTATTCAACAAACGCGTATACCTATATGTATAATGCATACAACGTAGTACTACATACTATACTACACTCTTTTTTATATAAATATATATATATATATATATATGCTGCACGCTCGCAAATCGATTCTCAGAATACTTCCTTACCCACCCTTTGCACCCCCTCTTCAACATTTTTTTTTTGAATTTTTTTTCAATTCGTGTTGCGAAAAACAAACCGCGAATATACTACCCTTCTTCTCTATAAACGTCGTGGTTGGCTGCGCACAGAAAGAAAGATTGACTTGATATTAAAGATAAATTTTTCGGTCCAAAAATGAAGACCGAAATTTTCTCGGATCAAATCAAAAATTTTTTTTTCTCGAACCAAGAAAATTTTCCAAATTTTCTTGGTTCGAGAAAAAAAAATTTTGATTTGATCCGAGAAAATTTCGGTCTTCATTTTTGGACCACAAAATTTATCTTTAATCAAGAATAATTTTCTTGGCTCAAGTTAACCTTTTTTTTTTTCTGTGTGGCTATATATACCTATATACTTGTGTATATACTATGTGACGTAGTATTTTATAATTCCTCGTGGAACTATACCGATGGAACGATGACTAACGAACGTAAGGAAGCTTCCAATATCGTCTGCAATGACGACTCTGTCGGTGTGCACGCAATGGTTGGTCCAGAAAAATCCCAAGGTCAGCGTCTCCTCTCAAATGGAAGATCTACCCCCTCAAACTATCGGATTGACGGCGTAGGTACAGGGATGTGCGAGAAGCACGACAAAATCCTTCCGTCATCCGGGGAATTGCTACCGCCTACACTGATAGAAAACATGTAACACATTTTACCACATATCGCCGACAAATTGCTATTTTTTGGTGCTAAAATGACGGGTGGTCACACAGTAGAAAGAATTACAAATCCACCTTGTAAATTCTACTAATGGTAAAGATTCCCATGCGGGGTCTAAATTTTTACTATCTCAGATAGTAAAATGAAGTCTGGCAACAAAAAAAAAGTTGGTCTGCAGCGCCCTCGGCTGCCAATCGCAGAGTGGACTCGCATGTTATTATTTTCACCTTTCGGTTGAGTTAGGAGTTTTGTGAATCGGTGAAGTAGGGTGAGGTACTGGACGGCTGGATGGTAACGTAGATTACATGTAGTTGACTTCAGTGCATCGCTGTTACAACTGGTTTCGTATAATTAACGCAGTCGGTAAGAACGCATAGTACCCTAACGCTCTAGCGGACGCCTCGAAATCGAAGATATAGAGGAGAAAATTTTCGTGCTTATATACTACATTGGGCGAAAGATACCACTTGCGAGAAACTCAGCCGTGTAGTTCGAGGCGTATTTCCTGTTGATTCCAACCGATTCAAAATAACAGATTCAAAATAAAAATAAAACAAAAGATTCAAGATTTGTTTCGTTTAGTTCTAAATCACGATTACTTTAAAATAAATATTAAACTCACTAATGGGGAATATATGGAGGTATACATTGCGGCATAACGCAGAACTAGGATGTCCGCCATATTCCTATACGCGATACGTATTTTTACTATCTCAAGTTGTAAAAATTGCCATTAGCGAAAATTACAATGCCGAGTTGTAATTTTAGTCCGAGTAGCATGTAATGTATCCCAGTCCTGCTACGAACTATTGAATGAAAAATAGCTACCTTTCCTGGTTTTTCGACCACCCGTCAATTTGCCATGAAAAGTAGTAATTTGTCGGCGATATGTGGTAAAATGTGATACATGTTTTCTATCAGTGTACGAGAAAATTCACTCCTGACGCGAGGGTGAAGTACATCAGGGTCATGTGCAGGTGCATCCTCACAGCCTCCCACCTGATGAACAATCCATCGTGCAGCAGCTACCATCAACGACTGCGTCCGAATCTGTTATCGCGACCGTATATGCAAGTTGGTCATGAAAACCCCCGGATCAGTTCCGACCTAACGAATTCTTTCGTGAGTCAATTGCCCCTATAGTATATGCTAAACGCGAATCTACCACTAATCTTCTTGTGGATCGACGAATATGGTGTTAATACCTAGAAGAAATATCGGGTAGCCGGGCGAGCGAGGCTTTATATATTGACTTGGGAGTCCACCAGCGCCCGGAGATTTCAAAGGACGGCGGTATACTAGGAGCGGTATTAGCTGCAGCGGCAGGGGTGAGGTAGATTTCTCCTAACTTATACGTTCGACAAACCTGTCGTTACGCGAACCAATTAGGATATTCCGATATGACACGTGATTCCACTAATCTGAAGGATGAACTGGTGGAAGAAAACAACGACTATATAAAGAGGGTACACGGGCTATTCAGCCTACTTCCTAGCTCCAGTCTACGTTACGCATCTTCAGTCATCAGTCATCACCTAGCTATCGTATCGAGTATCATTGCGAACTGTGGTATCGTTATCGAGTCTTTAGTTGAAACGTTAAATATTGTTAATTAAAAGCGTTGTGTTATCTGATTGAACAACTTAAGGTAAGGTCTTGATTCTTTCTGTGCGAAGGCACGAGGTAGTTCGAATAAAAGTCTGATTAATTGATTTCTTTATTGAGCTAAGAAGCTCGTCTTTCGTATTTAGTCTATTAATTTATCGATAATTAATTAATTAATTAATAAAGTACTACGGTTACTTTTATATAATTTATTACCGTCTGTATAAAATCAAGTATATAGTTCAGTAAAGTTAACATCTTTTGGATAACTATTATAGTATCGTCAAAATTTAATTAAATATATATCAAGTAATATTCCGAAT